>CM066731.1:91922000-93187000 GCA_033961575.1 Aselliscus stoliczkanus
CCCAGGACTTTACAACTCAAACCCAGGATGGGGGCTGGCTTTATCTGTCTGTTTTATACCTGAGTCTGTAGGCTGTATCTTTCAATCCTCTGTGACAGTGAGCAATGAACTTCCAATTTATGATCTCCCACTCTCTTTATGGAGCCTCTGTTCCTATATCCCATCAATCAATGTCACTTTGAATTTTTTCAGTGTCTTACAAAATCAACCTATGTTGATCTTTCTGTTGGTTTAAAGCTCCTACAATGAAGATCTATGCCTGTGTCATCTCCCTGAAATGGGCATTGTACCACATAGAATCTTCAACAATAAACCTTCAACAACAACAACCAGGACAATAGCAATTACACCAGTCGGTACTATGATTAATATTATCCCAGATCCTACCACACAGGCACCCACTGTTGGCTGCACTAAATGCTGAGCCCAGGGGTCTCAACCTCAAATTTGTGCCAGGCCAGCAGCTTAAACGAGGAAGCAGGCCAGGTGGATGGCAATGAACCTAGAGTCTGTGGCTTCCTCAAAGAGGGGGCTGCTACTTAGCTCTGGCAGACTGTTGCCATGCTCGACTACAGACTCCTTTTGTCAGGTCTTAGCATTTTGTAAATATGGATTTTATGTGCAATCTTTCAATGTGAAAACATCGGCAGATAATTCATATTTTAAAAAAGTCCTCATCTGTGAGCTGCATACCATTTGTTTTACATTCTCTGACCTAGAGTCCTTTTAGGTCACTGAGTGAACATTACACAATAACAGTTTAAGCCATGATCATGGGAAAGTGGATATAATCAAAGGTTTATGTATCAGAGGTCCCTAAAGAACAATTGTATAGCCCTTGCCACTTTAGGAGGCAGCCTGGGACTCCAAAGGGCTCACCCATGTGACTCCACTAATTGCTGTGGCTTCCATGCCAATTGCAGGATCCCATCCGAGTTTCCTCATTGTTGTTTTTTTGGCTTTAACATTTCTCTCTTCTGGTCTGATCTCCTACCAACTGAGCACAGTTCTGTCGCTGCACAACGAAGCTCTACCAGAGGCGAGGCTTTCTCCAGGTGGGCTCCATGAGCCCCCAGAGCTTCAATTCTTGATGCCTGTGCTGCTTCTGCCGACGGGGCCAGCTTCACCATCAACTCACTAGGAGTCTTTGAGGCAGAAACCCATGTATGGATGCAAGCCATGGAATGCAGTCCCTATGTGTCTACACTGGCCAAAGGACACAAAGACCCTGAGCAAAGGACTCCCCCAGTGCTTCTGGACCCCCAAAAGGACATCCACAGTCATCATTAGATGTAGCCTGACCTCATGGCTACAGCAACTTGCGCCATGCTAAGCAGTACTGAATGGCTGGTTTAGTGGACCTGTGGGCATTGATAATTGCTGATCTGTCTGGGTGCCTCATCTAGTGCTGAGGAGAACACAGGGGAGATTTGATCATAGACCCTATGGCAATGGACTTGCTCAAAGGGAGAGGCAAGGTTACAATGTGATGGGAGAGAAGTCCTGCTTAGAAGCCTGTGGGATCAGGAGAGGTTTAGATTCTGGTTCACTGATGGGTTGGAATAGGTGCTTTAAGACCAAAGCTGTGAATAATCAGAGGGTATTCAAGGCCTATTTTTATGTCAGTTTAAAGGGCCTGGGCCAGGACAACTTTAACATTCTTTGGACTGTTAGAGTTGATTATATCATTTTGGTTCATTTTCTGTCAGAGGCAAACCATGTATTGAAGTGTTCTGTCTGAAGACCACTTACAGCTTCTCAACATCTTCATTATTTTGCATGGTGTCTGGACCTCTTACAAGTATTGACCAGCCTTGCTGTTAGCAAAACAAAAACATGGTAGTTGATACCCACGGGACTCACACTTTCCAGAAAAAGACAAAACCACTATACATCTTGTGTTTAAATCTGAGGACTTCCAACAAATAAAGATCCTTCTTTTTCCTGGCAAAGCAGTGGATGTCACTCGAAGCTGCTGGCCGTAGACACACGGCGCGCTGGCAGAGGCAGCGTCCTGTGACTTGCGGTCAGCCCTGCTGGGCAGCTTCCCCATCGATCGTGTCTCGCTCCGAGGGCCTGAGAAGCTGTGAGGCATGGCGTCTGGTCTTGCAGAGCCTTCAGGCTCCAGGTTTGCATTTACCACAGCCGACAGTTTTCATTTTCGACAAGTTAAACAGTCTTCGTGGCGTATTGGTGATTTATCCAATTCATTTATGCGAGGCATTAGCACAAGTTTGTGCAGAACAGAAAGTTCACAACATTGATTATGTAGAAATGAGGTAAGAGAAAGATTGGGACCTCAGATGAGTGGGTGTCCTTAGGGCCAGCACAAGTGGTGATCCTGGGCTCAGGAGCAGAAGAGTTTGGACCTATGGTGAGTGGGACATGGGCTTTCACTTTTTTTCCAAGGGCAATTAATGATAGCTGAATATGGGCTACCACACTCCTTTCCTTGGACCATAATCCGTCATGCCTCAAACATTTATCGAATACCTAGCATGTGCCAGGCACTGTTCTAGGTGCTGGGGAAAGAACACCAAATAAGAAACATCATCAACACATGGATCTTTTATTCTAGTTGTGGAAGGCAGAAAACACAAGAGCAAATGATGTCACATAATGACTTGCTGCCAAGCACATTAAATAAGCTAATGGGATAGTGAAAGGTGGTGGACCAGCTGCTTCATGAGAGTTGGTGAGTGAAGGGCACTCCAGGGGGGGTGACATTGAACCTGAACCATGAGGAAGAGAGAGGTGTGTGGAGATCAACTGAAAAAGCACCCGGTGCAGAGGGCACAGCAGGTGCAAAGGGTCTGACAAGTCAGCACACTTGCCATGCTTAAGGGAAGAAAGACAGCTACAGAACTGCAGCATTGTGAGCAGAGAGAGTGGAAGGAGGTGAGGTCAGGAGAAACCAGCTGGGCAAGGTCAGAAATTTAGATTCATTCAAATTGCCTGTTTCAATCAACAGGAAAGAAAGGGTTTAGAAAAACAAAGCTAATCATAGGCTCATGGGTGGAATCAGACAACTGTCCTTGTTAGTCACATGTCCCAGTTACCTGGGACATGCAAAAAAAAACAGAAAGTGGCCAAATCGGTGTCCAGACCTAGGCATGTCTACCTCAAAGTGTGTGCCTTTCTGAACCTGCTCTGCCCCCCTTTCTACCTGATACTGAAGAGACTGTGTGTCATAGGAGATGGTTCTGGAGCCATCCCCCACTCCCACCATGATCACCTAAAACTCTGAGTCTTGGGGTCCTAACTGTATGAAGAGGCCTCAGGTGAGCACACAGGCTCAGCTGGGCACCACCTGCATGTGGACTGAGAGCCAATTTCATCACAAGGGTCAAAATAATTCAAGTGCACTTTATGAGGAATAGTAAATGTTACCTGTTTCCATTGAGGACAGAACAAGACAATACATTTCTTTTAAGTAGAAGTTCTTAACTGGTGTCCTTAGACCTGTCAGGCCACCATGAAGGCAGTAGTGGGGCCCATAAACTATTGGGTTGTCGGAAAAGTCAGGACATAGTTTTCCTATGTTTCTCGTTGCAAAACTGCGTCATGGCTTTTCCGACAGCCCAATATTTTCCACATTTCAAAAATCTCTGTTGTCCGATGGATCCATTTTGGCAGATTCTGTTTGGCAGAATCTATCTACGAAGCTGAATTTGCAAATATCTGAGGGTCCCAAGATTCTTCTACTAAGTATGGGTACTAGACACAGAAATGCTTACATCCCAGGGGTGTACATATGTTAAGAGATGGTATCTGTGTATTACTTTTTGAAGTTGAGTTGAATTACAGTAGCAGTGTGTAGTACGACTTTGGCTCAAAAGATGGCGTTTATCAAATGAATGCTAGTGTCATTCATTGCATTTCAATTTTAATACAGTTTTTTTCCTTTCTTAAAATGTATATACATTTTTTTTGCCCCCTCTGTATATTCCCCCAAACCAGGTAACAGAATGTTCAAAGCAGTCCTGTTGGAAATAACCAACACCTGGAAATGACCCAAATGCCCATCAGTAGTAGAACCGATAAATAAATTATGTTAATTCATGAATGATCTTTAAATACGTGCAGCATGTTTATTGGCTAATGTTGACAAAGTAGCTAGGGAGAGTAGATTCTGTAGAAACCATTTACATAAAATCCAAAGACAAGGCGACTGTGTTACTAGAAGTCAAGATAGGGGTTACCTTTTGGGGGTGGCAGTGCTCAGAGACAGGGAGGGTGAAGGTGCTGATCATGTTCTGCTTCCTCATCTGGGTGTGGGTTCTGTGGGTGTGTCAGTTTGTGAAGATAAATTGAGCAATCCACTTTGGATACGTGTGCTTTTCTATAGCACATTATATTTCAATTAAAATTCAAAAAAAAATGTTTAATGGAAAAAAATATTTAAAGCATTTAAGCACCTCCCCTAAAAATTGTTTAGTGGAAATTGTATGATAGCCATTTCTGTTTTTTATTAAATCCCCAGTTGAGCATGACTTCTAATAATATAAAATGGGAGAGGAAATTAATTATTGGTGGAAGTATTTCTAAAGCATTAATTTTTAAAATGTGACCCAACCCCGGGAAAAATGATGAACAATTTTCTTGGGGGAACCACTTATGAAATGCTTCAGAGCCAGCAGGCTAAACTTTTAACAAACTGTTTCACTGGTGGTGTGTTTGTTTCTAAGGGAGTCCGTGGGAGGTTGGTGGTATTTTCATAAATGTTATAAGAGAATGTTGTCATTTGGAGATGATTTAGATTTAGACCTTGCAAGATACAGGGAGATGGGTTAATGATCTTTTCCTGCCAGCGTTTTTAGATTGGCTTATTATGAAGTTCCTGTTTAGTGAGACTGAAGTGAGCATTCCAACTCCATCTGGGTTCCTCCCCTTTGCCCCATCCAGAGAGGTGCAGGTGGCCAGGTATGTTGTCTGATGCTCTGATGCCATCTCCCGGTCAGTCATAAACAGGGACCTCAGGAAAGGAGGGGAATCCTATGCTGATTGAAAATGAGTTTGTCACATGGATCCAGGAGACAAAGGGCTTATGTTCTTCTAGGACCAGGGTTTATTGCCCCTCTTGACAACTGGGCAACCTTCCACCATCTGCCATCCACCCCTTGCCACCATCTGTCAGCCAGCCAGCCATTCCAGCTTCCTGCCTGTTGTGTGACTCAGTGGGGTGGGGGGCTCAGGCAGCCCATGTAACTGATCCAATCTATCCTGGTTTTGCAAAGACAATGCCAGAGTGGGGGTTGCAGCAGGTGGTGAGGGGAAGTGAGAAACTGCCACCATTATTGCCTTGCTCCATTGAACTAGTTCCAGGACCCTGGTGATGACTTCAGTCTGGATGCCTGGAGGAGCTGAGGTACAGCTGTGTCCCCTCGAAGGATATGAAAACCCAGATGCTAGAAAACAGGTGGAAGGGGTCAGCAGTCAGAAGGCGGCTGTCTTTTGCAGGAGTCATGTGACAATGAGAGACTTTATCAAGAGCCATCAAGACACCAAGATGGTGTCTTCCACCTTGCATCACTTCAGTGATGCCCTCCTCCTCCTGATTCAGAGGGTATATATGGATTAATCTATGCCAAATTTAGAAGTCCAGTTCTTCTTGCTAATGTTTGGTTTAGGGAGGAGAATTTATCCCAAATTCTAGGCAAAGAGAAGAGAGGGTAAATACATTGGGGAGTGTCTAGTAAGTGTTTCCCCACAGATAGAATGGCTCCTTGTCATGTCTTGATGTGAGAGGATAGGAAGCCATAGGTAAGCCGGCATGCTTAGACTGCTGGGGGAAAGCAGGAAGAGCCGAGTCCCTCTGGACGCCACAGAACCCTTAAATAATCCTGAGTTGTCCCACCTCTGGACTTCCCCTTGTGGGCGCTAATCTGTTTTCTTTATTGTGTAAGCTAACAGAGTTTGAGCTTTTGGTTATTTGTAGCCCAAACCTTCTCAATTAATCTGAAGCTTTAGTCCAACTTTTCCCCACCTGCATGGGCATATTGTCAATTTCCAGCTAGAAAATTATACGTGGATACATGAATATCCTGTGCACCATTATTTTTCAGACTCAAAAAGACTTAGTTCATCCCCTTTCTTTCCCTCAATCTGCATACAAATTAGTAGTTTTGGACTTCTCCTACTTCCAATCTGTCAATACACCACACACACACACACACACACACACACACACACACACACACACATGCATAATCACACTATTTTATTTTGATAATCACGTTCAATAATATTTTTGATCATTTATGAAATGCTTACTGTGTGGCAGGGCCTGTGCTAGGAACTTTAGGTTTACATAAATTATCACAAATTCTTACAACAACACTGCAGAATAGATAGTTTTGTTCCCATTGTGTACCTTTGGAAAAAAAAAAAAGCAATAAAGCTGTTAAGTAACTTCCCTAAGCCACACAGCTTATCTTGGTTGAATGTGAATTTGAACACAACACAGGCTTTTTCTCTATAGACGTTTCTCTTCTCTCATCACCTCTTCCTTCTGACCCATCTGGCGTCTCTATTTTCATTTCCTTTCCCACTGTCACTCTTCCAGTATGGACCTAAGTTTCTCTTGCCTGGACTATCACAGGGGAAATGCTCTACACTCCCCGGCATCAGATCCAAGCTGCATGGTTGGCTGGGCTGATTTCCCTACAATTGTGGTCACTCCACTTTCCCACTTTAAAGTCGTAAGTGATTTATCATCATCTGTGGCAACAGTCACAGTGGACAGAAGGCAATATAAATGTGTAAAGTCTGTTGATTATAAGGCACTAGGCTCTTAACAGCTTGTATGGGGACCAAATACCTTTAAAACACTGGGCAGTTC
This sequence comes from Aselliscus stoliczkanus, assembly GCA_033961575.1. Lineage (NCBI taxonomy): Eukaryota > Metazoa > Chordata > Mammalia > Chiroptera > Hipposideridae > Aselliscus > Aselliscus stoliczkanus. The sequence continues at coordinate 91,928,842 of CM066731.1, forward strand.
AGCTAAAAAGACATCGATTGGCTAACCAGTTTGTAACCAACAACCTTTCAAACAAAATCCATATTTTTTTAATCTTGGCATTCAAGGTCATCTGAAATTAAATCCTGAACTAACTTCTCCCTGTCATCTTCTAGGCAAAGCCTCTCATTCAGACAAGGAAGCCTAATCCTTCCATTCTCCTCAAATGGTCTTGACCCCTATGCTGTTTCTCATGGCTTTGTCCTAGGAACCTTGTTCATTCATTCTTACCTGTTACTTGATGACAAAGCACTCCTGGGATTGGATAGAAGAGACTCCCTGGAGTGAGAGATGCCTTAAGGCTTTTCCGGTCAGGCTCTTAGATCATCCTTGCCAGGCATTTGACACTCTTTAGCTTGAACCCTGTTGGTGAGAAAGAGCTCACCATATCCTATGGCTGCTCACGCCACCACTGGGCAGTATGGGCTGCTCCAAGTCCTGCTGTAGGTTGAGCCAAATTCATCAACCTCACTTCTACCTTTTGAGGCAAGACAGGGCAAGCCTACTTATCCATTTTAAATACTTGAAGAACAGTGGTTATGACCTCCCTCTTCTCAGAATCCTTCATATTCAAACCTCTCAATCCCTCTCAGATCTTGTCTGTATTTTACAAGAGATCAGATGCTGTGTTTTGATTGTGCAACCAAGCTTTAAAGCTCTGTAAGGAAGCTTTTGACGTTTAGCAATGAACAGGTGGTCAGATCGAAGGGGAAAAAAGTGGAGAGAAATACAAAGGTGGCACAATTCACAGGGTAAGAACCTTTCCATTAAAAGCCTTCCCCACAGAGTAATGTGTGTGTGCGTGTGTGTGTGCGCACGAGTGTATGTGTAAAAGGAGGTCCTTGTGTAGGGTGTAGTTGGGGAGTTGTGAGTGTGTGTGTGTGTGTGTGTGTGTGTGTGTGTGTGTGTGTGGTGCTTGCTGGTGTTAAGGGTGGAGTCAAGGACTTGAGAGTTGGGTGGAGGTTTTTCTGAAACATCTGCCTGAAAAAACCTGAAAAATCTGTTTTGCTGATAGCGTAGTTAATCTATAGGCCAGGCAGCTGCCACAGTAAATTTTGGAATATTTATCCATCCCTTTTCACTGATGGTCTGTGACACATTCTTGGCAATTAACCTCACTCCTCCTGTGACATTGTGAGCTGTTGTGTCATTGTTGGCCATGTCATTGAACTTCCTATGGGTGTCTATTGTTTGCCCGGGTAGAAGGTGAACCCCTCAGAGGGAGGGACTGTGGTCCTTCCTGAGTCTGATATCCCTCATAACTCTTAGCAGAGTGGGGGGCAGAGCACAGGTGCTCACAACCATTTGTTTTCAGACAATAGAAAGAACCACAAATACAATGGAACAATTGCCTGATGGGCTTTTCAAGTTAAATCAAGCCATTGCCTGTATCATTGCATCTCAGGGTTAAGGGTCTGTTTGAAAAGTCTTCTATTTAACCGAGAAACATTTCCCTGTGGCTTCAACCAATTAGTCTGCACAAAACAAGGATTTCTATTCCTTAGAGGAGTTCTTAGGACAGCCATTTCGTCTCTTCTCATATACGTGGTGTGTGTGTATGCGCCTAGGTGTGCTTTGGGCACATTATCTTACCTATAGTAAACCCTTATGATAATGGACCATGCCACTAAAAGGGTCTACAAGTAATGAAAATATTTACATTATATAAGCAAATTTCATATATAATTCATTTATTTGAAAAAAGAGCATGAAAAAGAGGTAGATATAATTTTGTAGTTAGTCAGGGTGGGGTTTTGTGATTTTTTATTTGCATTTCCTCTTTTCCATATCTACTGGTATAAATTTAAATTACGGAACTTTAAATTTAAAAAATTTTAAATCTCAAAAAGAACGTCTCTGTTATCCTGAGTTTATGACAAGCAAACTGAATCCTGGCAAAGAGGGGTTCCATTCTTTGGAGATCCCATACAAGAAGGATGAAGTTGGGCAGTAACTTCCATTTCCAGTGTCTTGTTGTTCTCACCTTCTGGAGGCTCCCAGCACAATCCAATGCCCTGTTTGGATACCAAACTCCTTAAGGACTATTTATTGCCAGGTCCCTGGCTGAGCTGGAAAGGTTATTCAGAAACAGTGTTCAGCCTGCCAAAAGACAGGCAGAGTCAGTGCATTTAAGCTTGATTTCTGCATCAGGTGTGAAGCAGGGTAAGGAAGGATGTAAATTACAAAGGACTTATAACTTGCTCATCAGTGCATTCCATGTGCATTGACCATTAATTGAAAAAGAGTAAGTTCATTTTATTTTATTTTCAACACTTTTCTATGCTGTTTAAACTTTCTCTAGTGAGCATATATTCATTCATTCATTCATTTCTTCATCAAGCATCAATTGAAGTACTTACAGTGTGCTAGAAGTGTGTTAGGTTTTGAGTAAACATTGAGTAAAAAGAAATCCCTGTCCTCAAGGAGATTTTCATCTGGTGGAGCAGCTCATTTTGGTGAGCAATTTCTATGTTCCAGGCATTGCACCACACATTTTACTTACAAGATTTCATTTAATTCTCACAAGAATTCCATGGTGTAGGACTAGTTCTCCTCATCTAATAAGTGAAGATGCTGAAGCTCAGAAAATATAAGCAACTTTGCCAAAAGCTATTATATAACAGGTCAGGATTGGAATTCATGATAGATTGATTTTCCTGGTCATCCATATTTGGTGTTCCTTCCCCACCCTGTTGAGCTAGGGCAAGGCTATGTGACTAACTTGACCAGTGGGAGGAGGCTGGAAGAGGTGTCCCCTTTGAGCAAAGGCTTCAAGCATGCAGCCTTTGAGAAGGTTCGGCATGTAGTTTGATTGTTCTCTGCCATGATGACAGTTCCAGGTGGCTTGGATTCCAGAGTGAAGATGACATACTTGTAGGGCATGGCCACGCCCATCTGTAATGGGTATATGGAATGAGGGAGACATCTCTGGAATTTAGAAATTCTGTTGGAAGCCACCCAAATCCTTTGTTCCACAGCATAACCTTCTGACTGGCATAGAATCTTTAAACAGTTACACCAGTGTGTTCTTTTATATTATTGCTGTAATTAGAAATAAAAACAATAGAAATTGGAGAAAGCATTATCTGGGCAGTATTTTTCAGTATAACATGTTTATGTGAATGTTAAATCTTTTCGTGTGCCTTATCTGCTCCTACTCCTCCACTGTTAAAATCTTCCATACCCAGAGAACTTCGTTAATTATCCACAGGACTTGTCTATAGTTGAATTCAATTCTACAAGCTTTCATTGAGCATCTTTGGAATGTCTGTTATCATGCTCCTTTCAGGTCCCAAACTCCTACCTCCTTCATGAAGCCATCCCTGATGAGCCCAGAACTATGTGATCTCTCTCACTTCCCCCAGACTCTAATACCATTATATGCCATACATGATTGTTGCCTAGGGCTGTTTACTATCCTTATTAATTGAAATAAAATTTACATAACATAAATCTACCCTTTTAACCATTTTTTTAAAAAAATTACTTTTAAACTATAGTTGACATACAATATCGTATTAGTTTCAGGTGTACAACATAGTGATTAAACATTTATATAACTTATGAAGTGATCACCCCGATAAGTCTAATATTCATCTGACACCATACATAGTTATTACAGTGTTATTGACTGTATTCCCTATGCTGTACTTTACATCCCTGTGACTGTTTCCATAACTGGTAATTTGTACTTCTTAATCACTTCAGCTTTTCCACACATTCCCCCCACCACATCTGACAATCATCAGTTTGTTCTCTGTATCTATGAGTTTGTTTTTGTTTGTTTTTTTGTTTGCTTATTTGTTTTTTAGATTCTGCATATAAGTGAAATCATATGGTATTTGTCTCTCTCTGACTTATTTCACTTAGCATAATACCCTCTAGGTTCATCCATGTTGTTGTATATGGCAGGATTTTATTCTTTTTCTCATTGTTGAATAATATTCCATTGCATATATGTCCCACATCCTCTTTATCCATTTGTCTAGCAATGGGCACCTAGGTTACTTCCATATTTTGGCTATTGTAAATAATGCTGCAGTGAACATAGGGGTACATATATATCTTTCAATTAATGTTTTGGATTTTTTTTTGTGTGTAAATATCCAGAATTGGGATTGTTGGGTCTTAGGATAGTTCTTTTTTTTTTTTTTAGCTGAGCCATCCTGCCACCTGTTGGCAGCTCAACGGCAACTCAGCTCGGGCTGGCCTCGAACAGCTGTTGCTCAGAGCTCAGCTGACACTCTTGAGCGAGCTCTTAACCAACTGAGCCACTCGGCCGGCCCAACGGTAGTTCTATTTTCAATTTTTTGAGGGCTCTCCATACTATTTCCCATAGTGGCTGCACCAGTTTACAATTCCAACAGTTCACAAGGGTTACTTTTTCTCTGCTTCCTCACCTACACTTATTCTTAGTTGTCTTTTTGATTATAGCTATTCTGACTGGTGTGTGGTAATATCTCATTATGATTTTATTTTGCATTTCCCTGAAGATTAGTGGTATCGAGCACCATTTCATGTGCCTGTTGGCTGCTGTGGAAAAATGTCTATTCAGATCTTCTACCCATTTTTTAATCAGATTTTTTTTATGTTGATTTGTATAAGTTCTTTATTTATTTTGGATTTGAACCCCATATCAAATATATCATTTGCAAATATTTTCTTTTATTCATTAGGTTGCCTTTAAAGTGGACAATTCTGTGATTTTTAGTGCATTTTGCTATGTTGTACAACCATCACCACTATCTAATTCTAGAATATTTTCATTACCCCAAGGCAAACCTCATACCCATTAATTAATCACTTCCCATTCCTCCCTCCCCCAAGCCCTTGGCAACAACTTCTAAATATCCTTTTTTCCTCTGTGGGTTTACCTATTCTGGATATTTCAAATAAAAGGAATCATACAATATGTGGATTTTTTATCTAGCTTTTTTCACTTAGCATAATGCTTTCAAGGTTCCTCTATGTTGTAGCATGTATCAGTACTTCACTTCCTGTTATGGCTGAATAATATTATTCAGCCATGAATTATATAGATAAATCACATTTTGTTTATCCATTCATCTGTTGCTAGACATTTGGTTTGTTTTCACCTTTGGTTGTTATGAATGGTGCTGCTGTGAACACTGGTATACAATTTTTGTGTGTGGGTCTACTCATATGTTCTCATTTCTTTTGAGTGGAATTGCTGGGTCATGTGGTAACTCGATCATTTTAAGTCTCTGCTTTTTTTCTTTTTTCTTTAAGAGATCTTGGGTTTCTGGAAGCAGAAGTTCCTTAATATTCTCTATCAGTGCTGCTGCACACTTTCATTCCTTTGGCAAATGGATGTTGTGCTGTGTGCCTACTGTGTACCTGGTTCTTGCTTAGACATTGCACCAAATTGATTATCACAGAGTCCCCATCTATGATCTGAGAGGTGAAAGGGTGCAGTTTTCCATCAAGTAAAAGAATCCTGTATCTGGGTCATCTGGTCCTTACACAAACATTCATCCTCAAACCATACAGCTCAGCTCCTTAAAACATTTTTTTCTTATATTTTTTGATTACAGAAACAGTATTTACTTACTGTAGAAAACGTGAATGTACAAAAAATATAAAAATGAAACCCCAAACTATCTATAATTCTATCACCCAGAGATAAACACTACCAGTGTGTTACTAACTTTCCTTCCAGACATTTTAGTCTAATACATTTATTTCATCCTCTATTTATCAGGCACTTCTTGGACATGGCTTTCAATTTCCTCCTCATCACCAGCCATGACTATATAGGCTTTAACCAGTTTCCCACAGGTGTAACCCACGGGTGTCTTACCTTGGGTACACACCATGTGCCTCCTGCTTCTCTGGCACAGGTGTCAGTGTGTGACATGTGTGAGAGAACTACACAACATGTGCAACCCAAACCTTTGACCATAGAGACTTGCCCGTTTTCCCCTTGGGCTTCTCAGAAAGAGATGGTGCAGTTAGTTCCCTCTTGTAATGGCCAACACGATATTTCATCCTTATAGCTTCTCACCTTCCTGCTCTGCTCAATCCTCCCACTCCTCCATTCTTGCTTCCTGAGATCATATTCCTGAATAAACCACCCACACATCAAACTTTGTTGTGGATGTTTCTTTTGGGGGAAACAGGCTAAGGCACTATATATGTAACTTAAAACATAGATTTCATTTAAACATTATGCCATCAATATAGGATATATAGGAAAGATAGATAGATAGATAGATAGATAGATAGATAGATAGATAGATAGATGATAGATAGATAGATCTCCCCAAAAATATATGCAAGTGGACACTTTGGTCAACGTTGCTCAAGCAGTAGTTCACTGTAATCAGAAATGTCTGGACGCTGATAGTAACCACTTTGAGCACCTCTTGCAATTGCAGAAGTCAAATGTGACTTTGTATTCATCTTTTGTTATCAGTATATATTGAACATTATAATTTTAATACTGTTTTCCTTTCTTAAAATGTGAATACATGTTTTTGGCACCCTTGTTTGTGTGTATGTGTGTAAATTTCTATTTATGCTAATTATAATTCATATAGATATGTATGCATGTATACTAATATGTGTATATAAATATAAATAAATTATATATATATTGGTCTTCATCTCTCCTCTTTTCTATGACCTCCCTGTATCAGAGGGGCTGAAAACCCAGGACAACACATCCCAGGACCCTGGGCCAGCTGGGTTCTGATTAGACCATGTCAATGAGATGACTCACTCATGATTGGAAAGCAGAGGGAAGAAGAAGGTGTATTACTCTTCCAGCGCTGAAGCTTTGCAGCAGCTTCTGTAGATCCACGTGCGGATGTAATAAATAATGCAGAGAAATCTTGTGTACATTTTACCTTTTCCCCCAGTGGTATATGATGATAGTATAATATCACAACTAAGATATTGGCATTGATGCAGCCCACCTATGCTATTCAGAATTCCACAGTTGCTTGTACTAATTTTTGTGTGTGTATTTAGTGCTATACAGTTTATTAACACTTACAGTATACATTTCAATGGTTTTAGTATACTCACAGAGTTGTGCAACTTTCACTATTATCTAATTCTAGAACATTTTCATCCATCTCCAAGAGACTCTGTACCCATTAGCAATCGCTCCCAACCCCTCCCTCCAGCTCTAAGTAACCACTAATCTACTTGCCCTATGGATTTTCCTATTCTGGACATTTCTTAAAAATGAAATCATACAATATATGGCCTTTTGTGACTGACTGATTTCATTTAACATAAATAACATTTTCAAGATCCATTCATGTTGTCGCATGTATCATTACTTCATTTCTTTATATTGTAGAATAATATTCCATTATATGGATAGACCATATATAATATTTTTTTAAAAAATAGAATAGTTGGAAGGCTCTCTGTAGTGAGATTTGCTCTGTTCTAGAGCCCACTTTGGCTGACATACTCCTTTAAATTTTTTTCTTGAATAATATCTCCTGTCCTTCAGCTGTTACTTAGGTGATATCTTTTTCATGCTGGTCAATTTTTGCTGGACATTCTCCAGTTTGACAATGTCAAAGGTGACGTACCCACATCTGTGCTCCACATAAATTTTGGAGCACTGTGCTCCACATAAATTTTGACAGGGCAGAGAAAGTGTCTCTTAACTTGAGCTCTTTTGCACACCATCAGTGTTAGCCATGATTGCCATGATTTTTGGAGGCAACCCTGTTAACCCCATGGCCATTATTTAACTCATGAAAGCAAAACTCCATCCCTTTTACTACATGAACTGCTATTAAATTGAGCTTTTCTGTCCTACAACTCTGCATGCAATTTAATGATTATTATCTGTTCCTGGAGTAATCACTGTGATTAATATTTAGTGGCCCTATTTACTCATGTGAATCCTTTTCACCAAAAGTCTATTTTGTCTTGTAAAAACATTACTGTTTTAGAAATCTTCTGCCAAGATTTTTATCCTACATTTCTTTGGCTTTACATAATTTTCAAATTTCCAATATTATTTTGTCTTAGGGTTGTCTCTTATATATGATATATAGCTGTTTTATTTTTTTAAATCCTATGTGATACTCTGAATTTTAACAAGTGAGCTTTCTCATTTATATCTGTTGAAAAAAAACTGATATAATTGAACTCATTCATGTCATCTATTTATTACTTTTATTTTATCATTTCCTTTTTTCCTTTCCTGTTTTCTACTTGATATTAAAAGTTCCCATTCTTTTCTCTCCTGTTTTCAAGTTATAGATTGTATTTAATTTCTAAGTGCTTATCATTGACAATTTTAATCTTAGTTCCTAAATTTTTAAAGCCTAACGGTATTTAATATCTTTATCCTATTCCCATTCTGTATGTCTTCTATTTTTTTAACTCTAGGGCAGAGCTTTATAGTTTTTAATTAAAATCAATCTTATTCGTTTCAGTTCATCTTGATAGCCTGTTGACTGGTCTTGAGGTCCAGGACCAGTTCTGTAAGTTCTCTTCCTGTTTTATGTTATCTTCACTTTTAATACGAGTGAATTTATCCAAGTCATTAATAATAATTAAAAAAACTGAAACATTTGGCCCTAGGTTCAGGGCCTTGTGTTTTCCATTGAGGAACCCCATGCCCTGGGGATGGAAGGGTGAGGAATCAAACATAAAATCCACCCTCTTAAATCTCATGAGTCGTGTCTGACTTCGACCGGCCTTCTCTTCCTTGACTGTTACAAGACAATTTTGTCACTTTCCATCCAAAGCTCCTATCACTTCACTCCATCATTCAAGGCTGACTGTTGATTACAATTAATTGAGAAAAAGCTGCTCCTCTAGTTGCCCCCTCAGCCTCCTGAGAGATGAAATTGTCACCAATGCAAGGCAGAAATCAATCAGACTCTTAGCCTTTAGTTGAATGAGACTGCCAGCTGATGTCTAGATAAGAGTCCTGGAGCTCTGATGGGGTAGAGGTGGGAGAATAAACAGATACAAAAAAGATGTGTGTGCCTTACAGCATGGTGTGGTGGAATCATGACATCTGGGAGACAGGAAACCAGGGTTCTGGCCTCAGATCTGCTGCTGGTGGTATCAAACGTCAGGAATTGAAAATTCTGCCCATTTACAAACATACAGATTCTAGGTGTGATTTAGTTACCTTGGAGATTTCCTCTGACTTCTTAACCCCTTGCAATCTGTCCTGTTTTCATTACTCTGTTTTTTCCTCTTTGACCAAAACCCCAGAGCCTGTTTTTTGTCCTAATTCTAGGAACCTCTTTTATATTCAGCACCATGGGCCCTCTGCTTGTACTGAAATTTCTTCCTTTTTTCATTTCTCTGCCACTGCATTGTCCTGTTGTCCCTCTGCCCTTTTCCTTTGGTGCTGTCACTTGTCTCATCCCCCTGTTATTTGAATGCCCCCCTCCCCCCACACACACAGCCCCAAATGCCTGGGAAGCATTTTTCTTCTGCTCTTTCAAAGTTAATGTGCTCCATGCTGATTCTTCACATTATTTGCCAAAGGACTTCATCCTCAATTTCTCTTGTTTTTCTTAATAGTACCATCATTTCCTCAGTGACACTAGCTCAAGATCCTGAGTTCAAGCATTGGGTGCTGTGCTGTCTCTGGTCTAACTGCAATTAAATAAATATATCCTGAGTGTCCTTTGGTGGTGCTGGGTTCTAGGCTTTTCCATTGGAGAGCTCAGAGTCTGGAGAATTGGAAGGAGGTCGCCATGTAACCAGGACTGTGGGTACACATGGTAGCCCAGTGATAAGAGGGGGAGAAGGTGACACCCATTCACTTCCCAGATGCCATTTCCTGTATGAGAATTTTCACGTAGATCATCTCAGTTGAAGCCTATGACCCTCTGAGGTAGATATTACAGCTAAGGAAAGGTAAGCTCAGTGGGGTCAAGATCATATGACTCCATAATAAATGCTGGAATGAGGATTTAAAATTGGATCTGTTACTTTTCAGGATACTATGTTGCTTCCTGGTCTGTCACAGAGGAGGTGACAAGTGTGTTAACCATTTACCGATGAACTTTTCTCAGTAGTTCATCTCAAGAAAAGAATGCATAGCTAAGGAACAGAATATAAAAAGGTACAGAGATGTGAGAGAAGGTGCATTCATGTTCTAGGTAGAAATAAGGAAAATAAGAGGTGGACGTTTAGGGAGAAAGGATGTGCTAAGTTTCAGCACATTGAGTTTAGGGCATTTATAGCCTGGCCAGATTGGTGGGTCAATGACTAGTTAGAAAGATTAGTTTGCAGTTTAAGAAAGAAATAGGAAATTAGAATTTAAATTTATGTCATCAGAGCAAGGTAGGAGTTGGAGCCATGGAGGTAGTAAAATTATCTAGGTAGGCTGTGTAGGAACAAAAAATAACAGACATGAAGGCCGGCCGAGTGGCATGGTGGTTAAGCGCTGGCTTGGGAAGCCAGAGGCCCTGGTTCGGTCCCATATATGAGAGCCAGTGACACTGCCCTCAAAACAACAACAACAACAACAAAAAATTCAGATATGAGAAAGGAGCCCTGGGGAACAGGGAGGTTGAGAGGGAGCTGTCAGCGAGATGGAGGTCAGCATGAGAGAGCAGATGATGAGAACCAGAGAACAATTTTAGAAAGGCGAAGACCAACAAGGTTTTTTTCCAAAGAATAATTTGAGATCAGGACTAAAAATTACTATTGAATCTAGCAACTAGGATGTCACTGGAGAAATTGTTTAGAAAAGTTGTATTGGGTAGAATGTAAGTTTCAAGGGGTTGTGACATGAGCAGGGGGTGAAAAGCAAAAAAAAATATATGGCAATGGGCTACTCTTTTAAGTTAAGAATGCTTGAGTGTTTTCTTCATATGGTATTGCCTCCCATTTTCAAGGCCTAGATCAAATGTAATCTTATTTATGAAATTTCCCTCCATACCACTTTCCATCTTGGTGTTTCTAGGTGATTCTTAACCTCCATTGTAATCTTGACCACTCTCTAGTCTGTGTTTGAGTATAGCTTCCAAGATTAGATTGTAAGCTCCTTGCGATGGGAGACACTCTTCTTGGTATCACTCATAGCACCCAGCCTTGAACCCAGTGGGTGCTTATTATATGCCTTGCGCACAGTAGGCATTTATGAATTGAGTTATTTAGAGACCAGCATCACAGAAAGCGATGTCAATTCTTCCAAGGTTTATGTTTTTTATTGTTTGGTTTTTTTTGAGGGGAGGGAGTATATGCTGAGTGAAAGAAATGTAGATAAGTTTCCTGACTGGATTTTCTGCCAGGCAAATGGGCCTGTGTTCTAAACTTAGATAGCTCAATCAGTGATTCCTTCAGAACTTTAAATATTTTGTCTGCATGAAACCACACAATGGGCACCAAATTTTGGTCAACTTGATGTTTTGTTCAATTTGTTACAGTTTTCTAGCTGATTTAACTAGAGTTTTGACTTAGCTTAGAGGGGTTACAATCTACCCAGGACAACCTCAGTGTCCTGGGTAGATTTGGGGTCATGAAATGGAGAAGGAATGCCAATCTCAGAGGAAGACCGTTGCTTTACAGTGTTCTAGAAAGAGCACTGCACTTAGAGTCAAGATATCCGATTTCTGTTTCTAACCCTGCTCCTCATTAGCATTGCTACCTCATTCAGCTACTTCCCCGTGTCTTGGTTTCCACATCTGTAAAATAGACATTTAGACAAGATGTCTCTAAGATCACCTTTCCTATTTTAACATTTTATGAATCTATTGAAAACATTTCTACAGTCATATTTCACCAAATGTCTCTACCCTCATGCTTGCTACTTTCCAATATCCATTTGGCAGTGAACATGGAATTACTGGAAGAGGGAAGCTCAAAATTGGCTCCTTTCCTCCCTTCCCTTCATCTTAATCATGCCTAAATGCAACTTGATGGCCCTGGTTTGATTACTGAACTGTAAGCTCTGCAGGAAAGGGGATCTTGTCTAATCTCTGTGTATCACCCCATTACCATGGTTCTGAATCCTACACAGACTGCTCTGCTCGTTTGCTTAACTGACCATTTGAGTGCTTGCATGTGTAGAATCTGTGTGGTGATCTGTTAAAGGTGAATATTTCAGCTTGGCAGGTAATTCATGATTTCTATTTGTTGCTATTGATATTAATTTTGTACTGTATTTCTATAAATATCCTACATAGATGCAGAAACTTTCAAAACCATGTGAAATATGTAACCAGCAGAACAGAAGAATATCCTTAGCAGTGACTTCTTTGTTACGTGTTCTATCGCAGTTTAGGTGACAACTCCTGCTGTTTCTGGCTTCCTGAGGTCTGAGCAGTTTTTCAATTGGGTTTTTGGAATAAGGTAGGGATTGGTGGATGGGAAGAGCCTTCTTATCTGATGTGACAGGACAGGTGGTTGTTTTAATGTAAAGGCTGGTTAAAATGAGAATCTAAAAAAGTAACGCATATACAGCTCAAACCTTTTATTTTTAGTTGAAAAACCTGTGAATACACATCCATTTCCCAATCTTTTGATATAGAGTCAAGGCCTTACTCTTCCACACACATTACAAACCATGCCCAGTTTCTCTCTTAAGGTGGAGAGGAACTTAGACCCTTGTAAAAGCAAATTAAGCACATAATCCTTCTAGATATTTATAGTAATTTTACCAGGCTTTTAAAATTCCTTCACCACCACCTAATTAAACATAGCTTTAGAATCTTTCTACACTCTTCAGCCTAATTTTCATAGAATTAACTCTCTTTTTTTTTCAGTCACATTTCATTGGTTTCTATAATATTTAGTTATATAATTTTAATAGCATGTAAAACTGTTAATGGGCTAAGGAATAAATTCAGCATGCTCTTGGCAGGTACAGAATACACCTGGTGGGCACAAAAGCCCACGGCCTGCCTACTAGCCCTGTGTTTTGGCTGGGCCACAGTCATCGGCCACTTTGTTTTTTAGAGCAAAGGGAGTGTGATGGTTTCTCCGGTTATTTGGTTAACAGCGATCCCTTACAAGAGCATTGACTGGACCTCTGAAGTGTCTCTTCAAGCAAAAAGCCAGAGATATTCTTGCTGTTGTTCTAGGTTCTACTCAGAACGGCCAAAACGGTTTTTTTTTTTTTTAATCTGATGCTTACCCTGTTGATTGAGCACACTCACGGGTTCGTTTCCTTCCCTTCATCTCGGTAGCTGGCTCACGGCCAGGCACACCTCTCTCAATGCTTATCAGGCACTGAGATCACTAAGATAGTCTTGGATAAATCTTTATTAATGTCACCACTGGCAGTAAGTATTTTAGTGCATTTACAAATGGGAGGTATTATATAAGATGCTGAGAATGTAGGCTATGAATTATGGTCCCTGTTCCTAAGAAGCATGGAATCAAGTTGGAGAGGAAGGATGTTTGTGCTTACCTATGTGTACATATATGGAAAGATAATAGTATGGGTAACATATGCAAATTACCAAATGAGTTGTATAGATAGCAAGGATGATAGGAATTCAGATAGACAGACTATTATAGACCTAGTCAGGTTTTACACAAAGAGTTGAAACCACTCTTATCATATATTGTGGCATATTTGGACATAGCTGAGATAACTGGACTTTGGGACATTCCAAGAGGGGGCTTGACATGGAAATGGACTAGTCACTGGGTGGGAACTGATGCAAAGTGAGATCCACTGCATGTACTGGGAGAAGTGCACCCCAAACGGCAGAAGTCAGTGTTTTGAGCCTCTGTGCACAGGCCAAAGGAGCTCAGACCAGTGGTGTTAACTGCACGGTGTCCTGTCATGGTCTGTGGGGTCACTCTTAAGATACTGGGCCAGGCAGACAATTGTCAGAGAAGATAAGGCTCAAGCCACAGTGCAGGGGTTCCTGGAGACTGCTGCCACAATGTAATATAGCCCCACGTATTGACCAAATCAAGCACTCTTCACATTAGACACTTTACCGTGGAAGGGAGACTTAGTTGTTTGAGCACTAGAAAAGTGGCACAAACTTCCATTCTCCCACCCCACTTCTGGGAAAGGAAACATTTATAATTTGAGCTTTTCCCCTGAGGATGCATGTGACCAGTGGAGGATGTGGCTTCTTTTCGACCCAAGTTTGTCTGCTCTGGGCCCCTGAGAAGTCTTCTGTTTAGGGAAGAACTTAGAGGAGTTGTGTGCCGTCTCAGAGTCTCATCTGAAGGGCGTGCATAGAGTGTGTCATCCCCCGCAGGCTTGAGCCATGATGAGTTGATACCTGAGTCCTGTACTTCAGCAAGCAAAAATAAACTCTTTCTTAAGCTTGTTTTCTCCTAAGACAGAAGAATGGTTATTTGGTTTTTATTGTCTTAGTGAGTTTATCTTACTCATCAAAGCATTTGGCCAATACTAAAAATCAAAACCTAGTTCTAGCTGGGTCTCATTGATTCATCTACCCTTTTTCTAATTCCTTGTATGTTTTAAACCAAATCAGAAGCACAGTATCTAACTCTAAACAGAGTGACATTATTTTCAAGGTGAAATAATCACAGCAACATTCAGTGGAAAATGCTTTCACACAGGGTGGTGCCTGCATCTCCCCTGAAGGTAATCACAAAAAGTATATTACAAAATGCCTTTATTTTCAGAGCAGTTCCAACCAGGCCTGAGATTAGGGTCAGCCAAAGGATACCAGGCCTGGAAATTGAACTTTGATTTCTTTGTCCCAAGGTCCACATAAATCGTTGCACTTGTACCTACTAAGGAGGCAGGCTTGTAGTTAAAGCCTGCGGACCAGTCTAGGCAGCTGTGTGAATGAATGGCAAAGGAGGTTGCTTTGTACCTGCTGGAATCCTCACTCCCCATATGTGGGATCACAAGTTCTGTGGGGACTTGTGGGGGGGTCACCTTTCCATGTGGAAGTCTATTGCATTGCTTCCTTTTTTGTGTGCCATCTCTGTGAATTTCCCTCTTTGTCATTAAAGGAGCTCTATATCTGTTTGTTGTCTGTCTTCCCCATGAGAAAAAAGTCCATGACTTTTCACAGATGTATCTACCCATAGTGTGTAGAACAGAGTCTGAACCTAGAGGGTCCTCAATAAATACCTGTAGAGTAAGTACGTTCTTTATTTCTGTATATTGGTATATTCCCATCAACCCACTGTCCCCTTGTGTCAACTATACACCAGTTACTGGTGGGGATATCGTTAGGAGAGGTCACTGATGATGGCAAAGCTGGGCCCTGGTGCCGCAGGACCTGGGACACCAGACAGATTATCGAAGGTGGGTCAACAAAGATTCTATTACCAGAACCAAGGCTAGGGGTTTGATTCTAAATTCTCCAGACTAAGGGTTCAAATCCTGGGGTGGACTCCAGTCTCTATATTGGAGTCACTAACCCTGAACTAATAGATGAGTGTCGCAGGGACAAAAATTGAGACAAATCATGATAGAACTTTTGTTGGAGGGGAGGGTTTGTCATGTATCTATTTTTAAAAAAATTTATTTTCAATTACAGTTGACATCAATATTATATTAGTTTCAGGTGTACAACATAGTGATTCTGCATTTATATGAGTATACCTTATGACGTGATCACCCTGATAAGTCTAGTACCCATACATAGTTATTACAATATTATTGACTGTATTTCCTTTGCTGTATTTTATATCCCTGTGACTATTTTCATAACTGGCAGTTTAAATTTCTTAATCCCTTTCAACTTTTTCACCCCTACCTCCAACCCCTTCCATCTGACAACCATCAGTCTGTTCTCTGTATCTATGAGTTTGTTTCTGTTTTGTTTTGTTTGCTTCTTTTGTTTTTTACATTCCACATATAAGTGAAATCATACAGTTTTTGTCTTTCTTTGTCTGACTTATTTCACTTTGCACTATACCCTCTAGGTTCCCCCATGTGTCACATGTGCCAGGATTTCATTCTTTTTTATGGCCAAGTAATAGTCCATTGTATATATGAGTATGTGCCACATCTTCTTTATCCATTTGTCTGTCAATGGACACTTAGGTTGCTTTTATATCTTGCTATTATAAATAATGCTGCAATTAACATAAGGATGCATATATCTTTTTGAATTAATGTTTTGCATTCCTTCAAATAAATACCCAGAAGTGGAATTTCTGGGTCTTATGTCAGGGCTTTATCCCCTTAACTCTTTTGGCCAATGTAATCCTTATGAATTGATTGGAATTAGGCATCTTTGGTTGTTCTGGGGCTGAGCGACAATTTAGTTGTTAAATAGCTGAACAGTGGACAAATAATTGTTATTTAAACCTTTTTATGAAGAAAACATTAAAAGTTATCTCAATATCTTTTCTGCTTTCCTCTGAAAACCAAGTGTTTTTTAGCAGAAAAAATATATGTACCTTTTTTTCCTCCTCATGACTGCACAGAATACTGGCAGAAGAGAGTGAAAAATGTCCAAAGTACTAATTTCAGGCACATAAACAGTCATATTGGCTCCTGCAGGGGGAATATCCTTATATTTATTCCATTAAACATGGTTTTCTGGGCATCTGCTATCCCAGCAGTCTTCGCTGCTCCATTGGAATACACTGCCGGCCACTCCCATTTCTTCCCACAGGTATGGTGTCTTTGGACCAGTTCAATATATCGCCTGGCTGTTGAGAGTTCAACCTCTATCCACTTGGCCTGAATTTATTAAACTCCATTACTAGGAAATTACGTATCACAGGGACATGAAGGCCATATACAGTGAGTGAATCCTGTTTTATATTTCTAACCTCTCCTCTGTTTGCATCTCTCCCTGCCCAGATTTTTTGTGTTTCTCTGAATTTCCAAATCACCTGCTATAAAGTACCCATTTCTGTTTCCCAGCTGCTCTCTTATGTTATTTATAATAGGCCCAGAAGAACACGTCCATTCAAATCGGAAAGAGATTATGTCAGAGAAGAGAGAGATTTGGCAATGCTATTTGGAGTTGAAGCCTATGATATTAAAAATACAAAGCATGCTGAGCAAGAACTGCAGCAGAAGGTGACAATTGAGTGTATGGCAGCCAAGACGAAAGTCCTCTGGGCTGATGACAGGCCTGGGGCATTATTGAATGTGTGATCCTAGAGCTTCAGACATCGATTATTCTTTTCTGAAAGAATTATTTAAGAATAAGCATGTCGAAAATTGTTATTGTCATCCAGGTTTTACCAGGGCTAAAATAATTAAGTGAATCATGATTTGAGAAATATGACAAAGAACTAGACACTTGGGAGAAATGAAAGCTTTCTGCTTGATCTTGTTCAATCAATACAAACTCCAGAGGTCCCTGTCCATTGAAAAAAATGAAAAGATCTCTGGCATTCCCACAAGCTTTCTGAAAATCTTAACAAATTCTGTAGTAACTGATGGATTTTGTTCTGGAATGCTGGCATTCAATGTGAATTCTACATTTAAAAGGACCTTGGGACATGGGCCCAGGACACAGGTAGGTAAACCTCTTGTTTCCAGAAGTATTAATGATGCCAACACTAATTCAGAAATTGCTAGGACTAACATTCTCCCTTCAAATTTGGGGTGGCGGCTTCCCATAGATTTGTTATTTCCATTTGAAGATTTGTGTAATTCCTTACTGGTCTGAAACTATGTTGTTCCATGATTGATGGAGAAGTTTCTAAGTTTCTTTATCAATGTATTTTTAAGTCTAATTGAGCTAAGAACGTATCCTGTTTGCAGGATACCAAGTCTGATGTTCAGTATTGTAACCTCTAGTCATCCATCCCTCAGCCCTGAGATTTGGTTTGCCTCCAAGCTACCACATCTCAGTATGTGGCCCTGCCACCCACCTGGTCCCTCAAGCCAATAACTTCTGAGTTCACCTTGGCTCCTTTCTCTCCCTTACTCCCCACACCAGTCCATCACCAAGTCTCATTGTTTCTTTTCCCTAAATATCTCTTGAATTCCTTTTTCTTCTTCCCTAGCAGTGCAAGCTATTTCTCTCTCTCCTCGATAATGCAAGAACCTCTTAATGTCCTTCCTGTTAACCTTGCTCCCCTCCCTCCTTCCACCCAGTCTCCCTAAAGCAACCCATGTGATCATTAACAATGCAAACTGTTGATGTCAATCTTGAGCCTAAAATGTTTTGTACTTTTTAAAAAAAGGTTTTTATTGGGGAATTGGGGGAGGGGAACAGACAAGTTGCTGTCCTTTTGTTCTTCAGTCTAGTTGTGGAGGACGTTGCTTTACTGGCCCATGTTGGTATCGTCATTGCGCTCTTCCCGGGTGAAGCAGATCGCGGTCGCTGGCCTCTGGATGGCCGCTCATCGCGGCTATTGGCAGCTCACTCAGACTGCCGGCTGCTCACGCTGGCTGCTGGCCACTCACTGTAGCTTATGGCAGCCCACTGCAGCAGGGGCTGCAGGCTACACTGTCACTGGGACTCACGTTGGTCACCACCTTAGCTGTAGAGAGCAGTGTCACTGGCCCTCATATGTGGGATCTGAACCGGGACCGCTGGCATCCCAAGCCAGCTCTTAACCAACGTGCTATTTGGCCGGCCCTGTTTTGTGCTTTAATGCCCAATGTCCTCAACGTGGCATTCAGCGTTCTGCAGGATCTGGTCCCTTTCTGCTGCTCCAGCTGCGTCCTACTCTCTCCTTTCCAGCCATGGTCACTCTCCTTCAGCAACATGTCAAGCTCTTTACTGTCTTTGGTCCTTGGCAAATGTACTTTTCTCTACTAGGAACACCTTCCCATTCTCTTCTCCCCTTCATCCAGCAAACTCCCATTCAACTTAAAAATTCAACTTAGACTTTACCTCTTGCGTGGAGTCTTCCTTATCATTCTAGCTTATTTCTTGCTTTATAGCTTTACAAAATATTGCAGCTTGTAGGAGCAAGATCTCACTAATATTTGATTGCTCCATGCTAATTGGGTGCTAGGTTTCATGAAGCTTATTGGGTGCTAGGTTTCATGAAGTTTATTGGGTGCTAGGTTTCATGGGTCTGTCTTATTCACAAGGTTTGGAACATATCAGCTATTCAGTAAATATTTGTTGCACACATGGGGACTCATAAAACTGATTGATAACCCTTCCTTAAATGTGTTTTTTTTTTTTCATGTAGAAAAAGCCCAAACCAACAGAGCAAAAAGAAAGGTAGAGGTATTATCTAGTCAGTATAGATCAGCCCATGCATGGAAATACGAAGGTCTTCCAATCAATGCTAATTTGACTTCCAAAGTGAATTCCCCAGTACAATAAAATAATTTAGTCTCCATGTATAGTTGCTCCTTGAACAATGTGGGGATTAGTGGCACTGCCCCCAACCTTCCCACCCCCACAGTTGAAAACCCACATATAACTTTTGACTCCCCAAAGACTTAACTGCTAATAGCCTATTGTTGATGGAAGCCTTACTGACAACATAAACAGCCAATTAACACATATTTTGTACATTATATGTATTATATAACTTCATTCTTACAATAAAGTAAGCTAGAGAAAAAAATGTTATTAACAAAATCATAAGGAAGAGAGGATACATGTACTGTATTTATTGAAAAAATGTCTGCATTTAGTGGATTCACACATAAACGCAAGTTATTCAAGGGTCACCTGTATATATATTTTTAATCTGAGTGTGACATCTGCATCCTGGGTAAGTAAATTTGGTTTTAATTAGTCATCCTGTGCCAGTCCTCTTGTGGCCATTTGTGCCCAGATGGTAATGGAAAATTCATTGTCTTCCATGCTGTGCCTTCTTTTTCAAAGTATTTTTCAGGGTCTGTGTCTTTCTTCTCCATTTCCATGTGCTTTTCAAACCAATACATACAAGAATGTTTTTTTTGGGGGTGGGAATGTGTTAGAGGCATACATCTTGGACTGTTTTGGTATTTAATCTCCCAAAAGCATTTTTTTGGTAACATGTTGAAATTTACAACCCTCCCAAGTCATAGTCTCTTTCAGAAATATTGCTGAGTAAAACAATTCCAAGTAACAGTTGAAACAGTTAGTTGGCCTGCCACATGTTCCAGCAATAGCATCGCTCTTGGTGAGTTGCCTTGGGCTGAGTCTCAACCTCTATATTTATGAAACTTTGCTGCTGTAAAAATGATGAGGCAAGAAATGGTGCTGTGCTCATGGGGTTTGCTTCAGTGAGATAGTTGCCGTCTCATCACACAAAATACCATGGGATTTGGCCTCTTCAGAGTAGCACCAGTTCAACTTTCTATCATGATATTTGGTATTTTCAAGTAATTGGGATTGCTTTGGTTTGATAGAAACATGAGCATCGGTCTTGTCATGGGCATCATCTCTTTTGGGTTGCTCACGAAGGATCCATGCAGCTTTAGCCTTTCGAAAGACAGATGGAGGCTTCAAATGGCTGTGTGAAAGCGGCACTCATCAAGTTCCTGGAAGACTTTAATGTTTTTATTTATTACCAGCAGGAACAATCAACATCATCATCATGTCTGAATATCTCAATAGTGAATTTAAGTTTCCTTTTGAGTTGAGAGTGATTTGGGGGAAAATTTTTTCTTGAGCATAGTTGTGATTTTTTTATTTGATTTCAGGAAATATTTTCTGTCTACTTATTTGTTTTTCCTGGAAGTACCTTTGATATGAGGTTTGCTGAATCAACATTTAACAAATCATCATAATTCTCAAAACACCTTTAATGTAAATTGCTTTGGATATATATATATATATATATATATATATATATATATATATATTTATATATATTTTTTTCTTTTTTCCTTTCTGTATACAGTGAACTCAGTGTTATTTAGACCACTGTCTAGTTGATTGTGCGGTGTCTGGAGTATCTAGGTCCCTGGCCTCTCCTTTTTCTTTTCCTTATCTCTCTCTGCCTGTGTTTGACCTGGTTTGTATCTCCTCCATAGAAGGAGGAATGGACCATAGAGTCTACTGTTCAGTCAACAAACCCTCATTACCCTGAATGCCCAGTACCATCTATGCATTATGGGAGTACGCTGTTCATATGGGGAGGTGATATCCGTGAAGAAGTTGCGATTCATTTAAGATGGCTTATTATCAGGTTGTGAGTTGGTGGTTCAGACTGCATGAGGGGGTGAGAGACATAGAAGGGAAAAGCATGACTGTGGAGAGACTGCATCAGAGGATGAAGAGGATTTGAGCAGAAATAAGGAAGAGATCACAGAGCTTCAAGGGACTGGTTTTCAGCCAATGATCTGTGATGGGCAAACCGCAGCAATGATTGGGGGCAGAATGGGCTGGATTACGGAAGGCTTTGATTGTTGCACAGGGCCTGAGTTTGGAGGGAATGTAAAAGGATTTTTGGCTTTGTGTTAGATGATAGGAAGGCATTGATTTTGACCCAATCTCTGAAATGCAAAAGAATTATCATGATTCTTTGTAAGAAGCTTTGGCTAAAATCTTGACAGCGAAAACTAAATGAAAGCTTAAAATTAAGTTTGGGGAAATTTGTCAGTCAGTTAACTTTAAAAGTTTTTAATTCTTCTAGTTTTCAGAGATGACTGAGAATTAGCTTCATGTCATTTCCCCCTTTCTTTTTCTTGTCCCTTTGTATGTTCATCGATAAGAAATTTGCATTTGGAAAGTTTTATTATACATTCCAGTAAGAAAATTACACATTGTTGATAAATGTATCTTTCATAATCCTTACTGTTGTTGGAGTGCTGTTAATTTTATTAACACTTTTTCAAAAAAAAATGAAAGTGGAATGAATGCTTGTGCAGCCCCTTCATTATCTTGTCTGTCCTTGCTTTATTCACTTTGCTGAATTCTAATGGGAAAAAAGGGGGTTGCCCAGTACTTTTCTTTCCATATGACATTTCAGCACTCCTCCAGTCCATTACCGTAACAAAAATTGGCAGCACTTGAAAAAAAAACAAAAACAAAAAAAAACAGTAACAGTTCAGGGGAGAGTACCTGCTACATGGACCATAAACAGCAGAGGATCCTCTCCAGCCTAAACATGATGCCATCCTTCAAATGTATTAGAGGCAACCCTGTTAGATGCTCAAATGTTAGCCAGTCCCAGGGCAGGAGATAGGTGTCACGTTCCACACGACTGGGCTAGGTGGGTGTGGAGAAGGGACCGTGAAAGGTTAAGGAAAAATGAGAGAAAGACACAAAATAGAGAAAACAGTTCGGGGCCAGGGGACCCCAGCCTCATGGACTGGAGCCCTGAATCAGGCCTGACTGATCCTTTTATTATCTTTCACATAAGCAAGGGGCAATGTAGGGTCAGTGTAACTTCAGAGGTCTGTGTGTCTCACCCCGAAAACATAGCCAAAGACCAAATCACCCACACCTGCAAGCTGCCATTACCAGAGGTTATTGTCATGCACCTCTTAACAGACAGAATTCCTTCTGCCAAGGCTTACTGAAAAGAATGCAAGGAGGACAGACATTATCATATCAATAGGTCATTTCACAGGCAGACTGTCAGACCCTGAAGCAAAGCGTTCATGCCCTATTTCTGTCAACTCCTGATTTCTCCTGATGGTACCCACTGGTACCCACTGGCATCCATGGACACCCATAAGTACCCACAGGCACCCACACAACTGTGTCTGGCTTGGGTTGTCCCTCTCGTGGGAACTTACCCATCTCTGACTAACTGGCCATCCTTGGGTGCCAAACAGGGGTATATACAGTAAGCATAATATTGAAGTTATGATCTGTCTCTATGGAGAGGTGCATAGGGGCAGACAGGCAGGGTATAATGTGACAGATGGGCAATCCATTTACCCCAAATGCCTAGTCACCCCTCTTCTTGCTTACAACGGTCAGAAGTTTTGAGTTTAAAGGCAGCAATGCCCCAAGGGCCTTATCATTTGTTCCTAGGACTTTTCAGAAACCAATTAGGGCACAAGATGTCTTAATAGCATTAACATCAAAGATTAGTTCCTTACCCAGATATTGTTTTCTTTTTTTTAAATAAGAAAAAGTAAGTAAAGCAACATCAGATTGATTTGCTCTGAAGAATGACTAAGGTATGACTATTGTCACAATCGTGGTGTTTGAACAAATACACTAGTTCAATGTTGAACTTTGAAGGGGCTATCAGACAGAGGTCTCAATCTTTATTGCAGTGATAGAGCTATTATTGATCACAATCTGCTAGCAAGTCTCCTTTTGGAATTTCTCTGAGATAGTAGATAAGACACTCAAAATAATTACATTCTTTTTTTCTTAAACCTCAAATGATATTACCTAGCAGTGTCACCCACAGTTTTGAGCCAGCTTTGCTTTGAGTGGCTTTTGGCTATCCCCTAAATAATCTCTACTCTCAAAGCCGGAAGATTTGCCATCAACGGAGATGATGAAAAGATTGTGCTTAAGCCTATAATGGAAATGTCAAAAGTGGGTCCCCAAGTGATTTTCATCATTGGCAACATTACTGGCTCCAGATGACTAATTTGAACAAGAAAATATGCAACTAAATATACACATCCTTTGGCTATTGTTAACCAATAAGTGCTGTAATCACAGCACCGGATTTGATGCCAGAAAAACTGGGTCGAATTCTAGTTCTGTTCCCTTGCAGAAGTTACTGGCTATGAGAGTTTCAGATTCCTTAGGATACAAGGGGGATTAGAATATCCATTTCATAAGTGTTTGTTAGGATTAACTGGAATGAAGTAAAACTGAATTAAATGTGTATATATAATATACTGGGGGTGCTAAAAAAAATGTATAAGTGGACACTTTGGTCAATGATGCTTAGGCAGTAGTTCGCCATAATCAGAAGTGTCTGGATGCTGATGGTAACCACTTTGAGCACCTCTTGTAATTGCAGAAGTCAAATGTGACTTATATTCATCTTTTGTTATTGGTATATATTGAATATTACAATTTTAATACAATTTTCCTTCTTTAAAATATGTATACATTTTTTTTGCACCCTCTGTATATATAGTATACTTATCCATCCATCCATCCCATACAACAAGAGCCCAATAAATGGCAGTTATTGTTACCAACATGAAAATTGTCATTGTGATGATTGATTTTTTCCATCCTCTATTGTCTAAACTTCTTGGATGCCTCCATCAGTTGTTCTTCTCTTCTTTCTCCTCTTTCCCCCTTATACCTTTCTTATCCCTTTAAAGCCTTCTTTTTTTTTTTCTCTGTTGTCATTTTCCTCTCTTCTTTCATGTTTCCCTCTTGTAAGTCCCTCCTCCCTTATAAATGAAAAGTGGGCTCAGGAGTGGGCCTGCTTCCTCAACCTGTAGAGGGAGGGAGGATGGGCAGGGTCAGTGGACTCCACTTGGATGTCAGTATTTCATGCAAGCAGGACATTTACTCCATTTCCTTGGTAAACAAGGCCCATTGTGGAGGCCTGTCTGCTGCTATTCAACCATCTCTAGAGGGAGAGCTGGTCTGTTTTCCTGAAGGGAAGGCATACATCTTTCTTCTCTTTCTGTCATCAGCTCTTTTCCTCCTCAAGCACTGTCTTTTCCCATCAAGTGTAGGAGAATATAGTTCATGATGAAATTGGACAGTTCCCTCTCCTGTTTTTGTAGTTAATTAGACATCAGGACTGTGATTCTCAAACAGAGTGCCAGGTCCTCCGAGAAGGAAAAATCAGGAATTTTCTGATATGGGGTAGGCAGGTTGTATGCAATTTAAGAAGCATATTCACTATCATGATGCAGTGTTAAAACAAAGCCAAACAAAACAAAATCTTGTTATTTTCTAAAATAAAGCCTCAGAAAACATGCTAGACAGAACAGCCTTACTTTGTGAAGCTGCTCTTAAGATAGACTATCTTTGGAGTGATAGGGATTATCAATAGGAGCTTTCATATCTGATTTTTTTTTCCAACAGGGAACTGCGGAGAATTTTATATTCACCAAAGGGGGCTTCATTATTTTAAAAGTACGAAAACTGTTGAGAAACATTGTTTATTTATGAAGTTAACAAAACAGTCATTACAACCCAAGCAAGACAGCCTGAACTGGAGGTTCCTGGGAGGCTTGTTTAATGAGAAATTGGTCTAAGGGAAGCCAGCTGAAATCGACAAGGTCATCATATTTGTTTGGGGCTTTTGAATTTGATGTTAACCTGCCCATCAGAGAAAATACACATGAGGTCTTAATTATAATGAGCATCACTTTGTACTTCAATAAGTAGAATTAACAATCCTTGTGTGAACTTGGCGATAACATCCCATGAAATTGGCGATAACCTCCCATGGGGTTTTCTGTTTGCCCCAGTGTCATTGGCTATTTCATCATACTTTACTAAAAATGAAACACTACTATTTAGGCTTAAAGCCATAAAGGTCTTTAGTTTCACTAAAGTGAATCTCTTAGATATTGGTACTTTGGATATACAGTTTTAGATGTTACACCTTAGTTATCAAGTGACACGCTAAAGTCACTATTATACATTAAAGGGCAGACAAATATTTGGTATAAGCATAAACTCTAGAAAGCGCCAGCTTTTGATTGTAGCTCTTCTGATTATTTGGCACTGTGAACTCCCCTTTACATGAAATATCTTGGGTTATTGAGAGTCAACATGGATAAAACATCATCTAATGAAAAAACAACATTGGATTTAGACAGACATGAATTTGAATCTTGGCTCTGGTATTGAATAGCCGGGTGGACAGGGTGATACATCTAACTTCATGGAGCCTCAGTTTCCTCATCTATTAAATGAGGATAATGTGACTCTCTCCGCAGGGATTTTGTGAGGTTTGAAGACGGGCTTGGAAAGCACCTAGCAGATACATAGCGCAGTTCTGAAGCTCATCTTTATCATTGTTCACATTGGCCGTCGTCTTTAGCTAGTGCTGAGGATTAACTTACTCAAAGCATGTATAATATATTTATTGCTAACTTGTTTTAGGGATGAACTGAATCTGTTTTTAGCACCCACTAATAGACACGATGCACAAGGGGGTGGGAGGTAGGCAGAGAAGCTGAGGCCACTTTACACTCAGCCCATTGGTGATGACGCTGTGATACCCAAGCAGGGGCGGCTTAGACGAGAGCTGGTCTGTACTAGTGTCTGCTCCGGCAGGTACAGATGCAGCCTGACTGAGCTCCAGCCTTTTGGAGACTCTGACATTGCAGAAAGCCCTGCTCTTTAGATCACAAAATGGTTGGCATGATATGAAGACAGGGAGGCTAACCTCATGTCTAGAAAAGATGGCTGTGAGAGCCCTGGGGTTTGTTATTGGCTCCCTGCCCTGCAGCAAGTTTGCTGTGTGTTTTGTACATCTCTTCAATAGTGTGTATGCTCATTAAGGGTAGGGCCTATGTCCTCTGGCTGTATTCTCTCTCTGGGAAGGGTTTGCACTCAGGAGAAACTTATTGACTCAGAGAGGGCAGAGGAGCCATGGTCCTGCAAGCTGGTCGGTCATTGATTGGCACCTGACTCTGACTGTTAGGGACTGACTCTAACTGATTAGCTGTCTGGGATTCCCTTGCTAAGAAACACATGCCCTTTTTCTGACCCTTGGTGAGCAAGGGTTTTCTTGAGGTCAGGCAGGGGAAGGAAAAAGAGAGAGATGATAATCAATTACGATTATCTTTGTCAATGACGAGTAAGGTTTGGTGGTGTGAATGATAAATCTATTATTAAAGGTCATATGTGTGAATTATCTATTGAGTTTTTCCATAATAAAAAAATCTTCACTGCGTTTTTTCAATTATGTAAATAATACACATTCATTTAAAAAATACTCACACAATGCCAAGCAATATAAGGAGGGAAGTAGAAATCACCTGGAATGCCAAGACTAGGTATGGGTTTTGTCTTTGCAAAGTTTTCAGGTTCCTAAATGGCTCCCATTAAATATTGTGACCTAGTCTTTAATGAAACTTTTCATGCATGTAGATAAAGAAATATCTTCTGTAGATTCAAGCAAATCATATTACAATGCTGTTTATTAAATTTGTGTACATAATTTTTTTCCTGTCTTTATATTTAAAATGGTGCACACTTGTATACACTGCTCTGTATCTTGCTTTTCTCAGTTATTAATAACATCATGGAAATCCCTCCATGTTTACAGAAATGGATCTAACTCATGGATTCTCAACCGTGGCACTATCGACATTGTGGGCTGGATAATTCTTTGTTGTGGAAGGGCTGTTTTGTCCATTGTAGGAGGTTTATCAGGATTGCTGTTTGTTACCTACTACATCACAGCGGTATCCAGCCCTCCCCCAGCCCCTGCCCAAGTTGTGACACCAAAAATGTCTCCAGACATCACCAAACACCTCATGGGGGACAAAAATTGTCATTGGCTTAGAGCCACAGTCAGATTCTTTTCAATAGCTGTATAATACTCTACAGTATGGATGTGCCACTTTTGTGCAATTGTTCCTTTCTTGGTGGTAATTCAGGTTTTTTTCCAGTATTTTTTGGCCTGTCAAATTTATGATTTAGATGGATGCTGCTCTTGGTCCATGGCTGTCATTGAGGAACCTGAAAATTTGCAGAGACAAAACCCATACCTCTCCCTGTGCAAACAATCATTGGCGAGCCTGGCCTTCATTCACTTTATTCCTGAGTATGCCCAAGAGCAATCATAAACGAGTGAAACTGATGACTGGCCTGTGACACACTGGGACCCCATGCACCATCTATCATGGGCAACTGCTCTGCAGCCCCAGATCATGGCAACCAGGTGGGAATGAAGGCCCAGCATTACCAAATATTCTATTTTTCAAGAGAAACTGGAAATGTGTATTTTATGTAAAATAATTCCCAATGTTTCTAAGGTTGAAAACTAATTTAATATTTTGGAAAGAACATTATACAGGCTAAACAAAACAGGTCTCCTGCCCAAATCTGGCCTACTGGTTGCCATTCTGCAACCTCCAGCATAGATACTTATCATAATTGTGATCGCTGTCTTCCTGGGGTTTTGGTCCCTTAAATGACTAGTGGTGAGGATCTAGTACAGCTCTTTGGCTGTGAGCGTTGGACTTGACCCACCTTGTCTGTAGTGATACTTGCCTCTCTGTGGGTTCCCATCCTGTCGTAGAGAGAGCCCACGCCGCCAGAACCTACACTGTCTCCATGTCCAGTTCTGTCGCAGCCACCCTGGATGCTTGGCAGCTGCTGCCTTACATGTCCTCAGGGTCAGTGCTGTTGGATGCCTCTGAATCTGCCTGTTTCCAGCTGCAGAACTGACCTCCACTGTGCCTGGAGTGACCCTGAGGGAGGAGGTGTTTATTCGGACTCAGTGGTTCAGCAGTTTGGAAGCTACATGCCTCTTTGGAAACTGTTGTTCATTTAGAGAGCATGTGGCTGATTTATTTACCTGGTTTCCTTTCCAGGCAGAATGTTAGAACTGGAAGGGACATTGGAGATCTCCGAATCCAACATTTTTTTTCATACCTGGGAAAAGCAAGGTTTAGGAAAGGGAGGTGAGTTAGCAGAGGCTCCACAGCCAGTGCCAGGTAGGGATAGCCCTCCTGCCACCTGCCTTCCTTCCCAGGTGTCTTCATCACCACCTCTAATAGCTGAATTTCACAGAAACCCCCCTTTTTTGTTTCTATTGGGTTGTCGGAAAAGTCATGACACAATTTTGCAATGAAAAACATAGAAAAAATACATCACGACTTTTTTGACAACCCAATGCTTTCCAGCTGATTTATCTGGTTGTCCATGTTTCTGTGATCCATCTCTCAGAGGCAACACTTAGGTACCATGTGTTAATTTGAGTTCTTGCAAAGCTAATTAGCCTCCCCACTACTCCTTCAAGTCATTCAAGACAACAGCATTGTTCTTCCATTCAGCAATGATTTAAAGAGGAGGATTTTGGCTTGGGAAAAGATTAGAGGCAGGTTTTATGGTGTTCTACTAGCTTAAAGATTAGGTAATATCAGATCTGCAGATGCTGCCGTAATAAATTAGATATTGGGCTGGTGATAATTTGGAAGACACAGCAACATGTGATAACTAGCAAACTTTAAGTGGGATTGGATTGATTGGCAGCTTGCCCCTTCAGTTGGGAATATGTTGCACTGTAGTTCTTATGGGTTCAACTTGCTGGCTTTTTGCACCCACAGCTGCCAACAGCTCTTAGTTGCTGAAGAAGGCAGGCAGATTGGGCAGGCTGAGAGGACTGCCATGTGTTGGAACAGGCTTTTATCCCAATGCCCACTCTACTGCCAGGATGCTGTCAGCATGGTCTGAGAAATGCTTTAGGGACTGCCCACCAGCTTGACACCTGTGTTGGCCAGGGTCAGAATCCTCCGAAATCTGAGTGCTTGTTGGCAGTTGCAGCAGGAGAAGTGATGGCATGAGAAGAGACACGTTGTTCCACGGGAGGAGATAGTGTGCTCCACTGCGAGTCTAGAGACCTGAATTCCCCTAATCCCTTAACTTCTCTGAGCCTCAGTAGTCTTATCTGGAGCATAGGAGCCAGCCTTTTCTATCCCTTAGAGATGATATTAAAGCCAATTGCATGTGTGCTCACACACACACTCACACAACAAAACACACATATGTGGTGTGTGTCTTATGGATTGAATCGTGTCCTTCCAAAATGTACATATTAAAGTCCTAACTCCTGGTATATCTGAATGTGATGCTATTGGTAAATAGAGTTGTTACAGATGTGATTAATTAAGATGAGATCATACTGGAGTAAGGTGGACCCCAATCTAATATGACTGGTATTCTTATAAAAAAGGGAAACTGGAACACAGACATGCACACAAGGAAAACATGATGTAAATAGACTTATAGTATCACAAGCCTAGGAAATAACAGAAGCTAGGAAAGGGGCCTTGAATAGATCCTTTCTTAGTGCCTTGAGAAACAGCATGGCCCTGCTGACACCCTACCGTTGAACTTCTAGCCTTTAGAGTTGTGAGACAATAAACTTCTGTTGTTAAGTCACTTGATGTGTGGTATTTTGTTATGGTGGCCCTAGGAAACTAACACTGTGTACACACACACACACACACACACACACACACACAAGGTATGATCAAATAATATGGTGAATGTTTGATTTAAAAAATTTAATGTAGTAAAAGACACATTCCCATTAATCCCCCTCAAAATACTCCTCCTTGCTTTAAATTTATCCCACTTATCCCATTGTTCTTGCCACTTTCGGAAGTAGTTCTGGAAGTCCTCTTTCATGAGTGTTTTTAGTTGTGCTGTTATGGCTGCCTCGATGTCCTGAATTGATTCAAAACGTTTTGTTTTCATGGTCATTTTGACTTTGGGGAAGCGTCAGAAGTTGCACAGTGCCAGATCTAGTGAATAAGGTGGATGAGGACAAACCGTAATGTTTTTATTTGACAGAAATTGTTGTACCAGAAGCGATGTGTTACAAGGAGCATTGCCATGAGGAAGGATGAAGTAAAACCACTCACAAAAGATGACTTCCAGAACTGCTTCAGAAAGTGACAAGGACGATAGGATTAAGTGTGTTTGAAGTGAGGGGAAGTATTTTGAGGGGGATTAATGGCAATGTGTCTTTTTCTGTAATAAATTTTTTAAATTTAAACATTCACCATATCTTTTGATCACACTTCATATATATATAAGTATATATATGTATGTATATAGTATACACACACACACACACACACACACACTCATACACACACAATTATTTGAAATATTTAAGGTTCACCAGCAACCTCTGGTATATTGTAGGCCAGTACAAACCTGGTCATGGCAGTGGGGTTAATTGGTTCACAGTAGAGGCTTAGATAGGTGGATGGACAGACTAGAAAGTAAGATCCCTGAGGGTAAGGAATATATTGGTTCTACTTGGAACTTTATCCTCAGCACCTGGCACAACATTCATTTTGGTTGCTATTTATGAATAGATTAAATGTGACCAGAGAAATTAATATGATAGAGTTTACTTTTTTTTTTTTAAAGATTTTACTGGGGAATGGGGGGAGGGGAACAGAAAAGTTGCTCTCTTTTTGTTCTTCAGTCTAGTTGTGGAGGACGTTGCTTCACTGGCCCATGTTTGTATCGTCATTGCGTTCTTGGATGAGGCAGATTGGTTGCCGGCCTCTGGACAGCTGCTCAAGGCAGCTCTTGGCAGCTCAAGCTGGCTGCTGGCCACTCACACTGGCTGCCGGCCACTCACTGTAGCCTATGGCAGCCCACTGCAGCAAGGTATGCAGCCCACACAGCCAACTCACAGCAGCCCAGCTCCAGGTGGAGCTGTTGTTCACCATCTTAGCTGTAGAGGGCAGTGTCACTGGCCCTCATATGTGGGATCTGAATTGGGGCCCTGATGATCAGAGCTGGCGTCCCAAGCCAGCTCTTAATCAGTGCGCAACTCGGCCGGCCCTCTTTATTTTTTTAACTGATGTAAAATTCACATAACAAAATTCACCATTTTAAAGTGTACAATTCAGAGTATTTTTAGTATATTCATTAAATATATATTCATATATATTCTCCGCAGCAACACTTTTTTTTGTTGGTTTTTTGATAGTAGTGATCCTAATGGTTGTGAGATAGTGTCTCATTGTAGTTTTGA
Source organism: Aselliscus stoliczkanus (assembly GCA_033961575.1). Taxonomy (NCBI): domain Eukaryota; kingdom Metazoa; phylum Chordata; class Mammalia; order Chiroptera; family Hipposideridae; genus Aselliscus; species Aselliscus stoliczkanus. Next base: position 91,960,273 of record CM066731.1, read on the forward strand.
TTAGCATTTTCTGAGTGATCAGTGATGTTGAGCATCTTTTCATGTGCTTATTGGACATTTGCATATCTTCCTTTGAGAAATATCTGTTCAAGTCCTTTTCCCATTTTTTTTTTTCTTTTCTTTTTTTTTTTTTTTTTTTAGCTGAGCCATCCTGCCACCTGTTGGCAGCTCAACGGCAACTCAGCTCGGGCTGGCCTCGAACAGCTGTTGCTCAGAGCTCAGCTCGCACTCTTGAGCGAGCTCTTAACCAACTGAGCCACTCGGTCGGCCCGATTTTCCCATTTTTTAATTAAATTATTTATTATTTCTGTTGTTTAGTTTAGGAGTTTTTTATACATTCTGGATATGAATCCTTTATCAGATTTATAATTTGTGAATATTTTCTCCCATTGTGTAGGCTATCTTTTCACTTTCTCGATAATGCCCTTTGATGCACAAAAGCTTTTAATTATAATTTATATTTTTTTCTCTGCTTGTGTTGTTGGTGTCATGTTTAAGAAACTATTGTCTAATTCAGGGTCACAAATATTTATACCTATGTTTTCTTCTAATAATTTTATAATGTTAGCTCTTAGATTTAGGTCTTTGATCCATTTTGAGTTAACTTTTGTATATAGTGTAAAGTAGGGGTCAAAATTCATTCTTTTTTATGTGGCTAGTCAGCTGTCCGTCATACCACTTGTTGATAAATCTATTCTTTCCCCATTGAATGGTCTTGACTCCTATGTCAAAATCAGTTGACCATAGATACATGGGTTTATTTCTGGACTCTAATACTACTTCATTGATCTGCGTGTCTATCTTTTTGTTCGCACTACACTCTTTTGAATACTGTAGCTTTTTAGTATGTTTTGAAATTGGAAAGTTTGTATCCTCCAGCTTTCTTCCTCTTTTTTCAAGGTTGTTTTGGCTGATTGCAGGGGACCAGCCTGCGCAGTCCAGGGTTTCCTTCAGGTGGAGACGGCGTCAGTGCGGGAAGAAAACAAAGAAGGGAGACAGGAGAGACACCGGGGGAGTTTCAGAGAAGAAGTGTCACACTTTATTACCAGACCATGTTCTTTTTATAGGGATTCTTGACCATTACCTCAATCACATGAGTTTGGTGGTTTCTAGTTCCCAGGATTTACACAATCTTTACTTCCCTGTAATTGTTCTCTCCAGGGTACACTGGCCTATTCTATGTTAAGGATTCACCTATCTCTATATATCGCCTAAAGTGTGGTTACCATGACTATCTAGCCATTATCCCCAATTCCAGCAGCTAGACTCAAAGGGCATATACTTGAACTATTACTAAAAGACTAGGAGTGGCTGTGTTTAGGGTAAAAGCATCTAAAATCTATTCCTATGTAAATAAAATACTTAGTAGCTAAAGGGAGTCTTAAACATTTTTTGTCCTACAGAGGGCTACATATTTACAATAGAGGGTAGCATCTGTTTCTCAGTCAAAGCTTCAGTATCTGTTGCTGCAACAAGGCACTAGGCAAAGAATTCAAACAAGGCTGTTGATTAACATACCCTATGGTCAGCAAGTCACCTCTTACCGGAACTCTCATGGCCTGGAGACTTTTAGTCTTCAAGGAGACTATTCACAGCAGGGCCTTAGGCAAGTGCATCAGCTTCTTACAGGCGGGCTTCTTGGCCTATGTGACCAGAGGTCTGTGCCTCAGTTTCCAAGGGGTTTGAATCCCCAATATCTCAGTTCAGGGGTCCCCTCGGGCTGTAGCCTATTTTAGGGAGTTTCTTTTTCTTTAGGAAATCTTGCCCCATCGTTGGCTTATACAACCAGCTATCATCAGGGTACCACAGGAACTTGTCACAAATGCAGTGAGTGTATTGTCTCCTATAGGAGGAAAGGCACATGGGTTCATAGAGGCAGGAGATTTACATGACCAACCATAAGGCAGCACTCCAAACATCCAGTGCTGAGCAGGGCAATGTGACCTTGTCAGACACTGAAGAACTGTCGGCTCCCGGCAGCTGATGAGGCTTTCTTAAGCAGCAAGGACAGCTAGAACTTGGTAAAGAGCCTGAGTTCCACAAATTCATAGCAAGATAGCCTTGCCCTTCAGAACTGAAGACCTTCTCTCTGCCCTCAATAATAGCTCTGACCTGGAAGAGAACCTCACCACACCAGAGCAGTGGAGATCTGCGTGACTGGGGTAACTAGTCAGTTTCATAGTTTCCTTGGACTTGTGTTAAGTCAGCTTGAAAATCAGAGCTATCATCTCATTTTATTTCTCAAATGTATTTTAAGTAGGTAGAGAAAATGTATTTGTACCCATTATATAGGTGAGGAAGGTGACAGAGTTAAAAGACTTGTTTAGATCACAAACTTATTTTGTAGTATAACGTTTACTAGACTCAGCCCTCCTATCCCTCAATCTTATGTATTTCTTTTGTTAAAAACGTTTATTTTTAAGCATTACATGAACAGTAAATGTTAACTATAAAATTCATTAGAAATGAGGAGGAGGAGGAAGAGGAGGAGGAAGAGGACAAGGAACAGGAGAAGAGGAGGAGGGAGAAGGGAGAAGGGAGAGGAAGAGGAAGGGGAAAAGTTATTACCCATAATACCACTGCTGAGAAGAGTCAGAAATTGTGGGATTCCCTGTTGGAATGTGAGCAGTGATGTGCTAGTAAACGTTCAACAATTGGCTCTCCACAAAAAGTAATACCCTGATTTGTATTGTTTGAAAATTTCTGTAGTTTGAATACTCCTACTATAGCCAATTTTAAACTACCCACGTGACGTGACTGAACACAGACTTAGGAAGAGAGGCACAAAGTCAGCTCTGTGAGCCAGTGTCGGCACACCACTGAAAGGCATTCTAGTTCCTTGCTGCTCAAAATGTAGTTCATGGACCATCAGCATTGACAACATTTGAGAGCTTCTGAGACGTCCAGAAACTCAGGTCCTACTGTGGCCTATGGAATCAGAATTAGCATTTTAACAAGATCCTCAGGTGATTCCAGTTAACATTAAAGTGTGAGCATCATTGCTCTAGAGCAGGAGTCAGGAAACTTTTGAGATGGACGAGCCACCAGGGGTCAGCAAACTGCGGCTTGGGAGCTGCAGGCTCTGAAGTGAAATTGAAAATAAAAATAAAACTATCATGTTTCATTTATAAAATTTTTAAAGGATATTATTCACATAATGGTGATTATGTAAAAATATATTTATGGCTCTTGAAAAATTTTTAAATTGTTGTGAAGGACAGGATTGGCTCTTCCAGGGTTCGGCAAACTTTTGAGACAGAATGTACCCAAAGAGCCACATGTGGCTCGTGAGCCACAGTTTGCCAACCCCTTCTAGAGCCACACTATCCTGTGTGTCAGCCACTAGCTACATGTGGTTATTGAGCACTTGAAATATGGGTAGCCTGAATTGAGATGGTCTATAAATGTACAATACACACCCAATTTTGAATAGTTAATGTGTATCTTAGTTCAGGCTGCTGTACAAAATTACCATAGACTGAGTGGCTTAAACAACAAGCTTTTATTTTTCAGTCTGGAGTCTGAGAAGCCTAAGATCAAGGTGCTGGCTCACCTGGTATTTGGTGAAAGCCTGCCTCCTGGCTTGTAGTCAGCCACCTTCACGCTGTATCCTTAGGTGACTGAAAGAGGGAGCTCTGACCTCTCTTTCTCACTTTTTATAAAACACTAATCCCATCTTGGAGGCCCCACTCTCAGGACCTCACTTTAGCCTAATTACCTCCCAAAGGCCCTGCCTCCTAATATCATTCTATTGAGGGTTAGAATTTCAACAGATGTAATCTATGACAATGGAAGCAAGAATTTACACTGGGTAAAGATATTCTATTTAATAAATGGTGCTGGGAAAATTGGACCGACACATGTAAAAAAATGAAACTGGACCACCTCCTTATGCCATATACAAGAACAAATTCAAAATGGATTAAAGACTTAAATGTAAGACCTGAAACCATAAAACTCCTAGAAGAAAATATAGGGAGTAAATTTGCAGAAATTACCCTGGGCAACATTTTTACTGATACATCCCCGTGGGCAAGGGAAGTAAAAGAAAAAATGAACATATGGGATTATATCAAACTTAAATTTTTTTTTCACAGTAAAGGAAACCATCAATAAAACAAAAAGACAGCCTAATGAATGGGAGAAGATATTTGCCAACGATGTATCTGATAAGGGATTAATATCTAAAATTATAAAACACTCATGCAACTCAACACCAAAAAAACAACCCAATTTAAAAAATGGGCAGAGGATATGAAGAGACATTTCTCTAAAGAGGACATACAGATGGCCAACAGGCATAAGAAAAAATGTTCAAACTCACTGATCATTAGGGAAGTACAAATAAAACCCACAATGGGATACCACCTTATTCCGGTCAGAATGGCTATCATCAATAAATCAACAAACAACAAGTGCTTGCAAGGCTGTGGGGAAAAAGGAACCCTGCTGCACTGTTGGTGGGATTGTAGATAGGTGCAACCACTATGGAAATCAGTATGGAGGTATCTCAAAAAACTGGAAATGGAACTACTTTTTGACCCAGCAATTCCACTCCTAGTTATTTATCCTGAAAAACCCAAGACACTAATTCGAAAAAATATATGCACCCCTATGTTCATTGCAGCGCTATTTACAATAGCCAAGACTTGAAATAATCAAAATGCCCAGCAGTAGATGACTGGATTAAGAAACTGTGGTACATTTACACAATGGAGTATTACACAGCTATAAAGAAGAAAGAAATTGTACCATTTGCAACGATATGGATGGACCTAGAGAACATTATGTTAAATGAAATAAGTCAGTCAGAGAAAGACAAATACCATATGATCTCACTTATATGTGGAATCTAAAGAACTGAATAAATGAGCAATGTAAACAGGAAGTCTTAGGGACACAAAGAAAAAACTGATGAGGGCTAGATGGGATGGGTATGGGCATGAGGGAGAAGGGGAAGGGACGAGGCAACACAAACTGATAACTACAATACTACTGCAGAGACAGAAGAGACAGTTTAGGGAATATAATCAATAAGGTTGTAAATATTTTTTTTAGGGGATTAGAAGGACTCATGTCTTTTCAGGGAGACCACTTCATGGATGGTGTAGAGGCCTGACCACTGCACTGTACATCTGAAGCTGCCGCTAAACAATATTATATGTCAACTCTAATTTAACACATATATAGTCATGGGATGTGGAACATAGTGTGGGAATGGAGTCAATGGAATTGTAATAGATATGTATGATATCAGGGGTGGAGGGACAAGGGAGAGGGGACGGGGGAGTCACTTTGTAGGGGTGAAAAAGATAACTATTGCATAGTTTTGTACATTTGTAACTACTACTACTACTACTACTACTACTACTACTACTACTAAAGAATTTCAACAGATGAATTGTTTGGGGAGACAATCATGCAATCTATAACAGTGTGGAAAAAATGTAAAATGTCTCATAAATAATTTTATATTGACTATATGTCAATATGATAATATATTGGGTTAAAGAAATTATATTATTTAAAATAATTTTAAATGTTTCTTTTTTAGGTTTTTAATATACCTACTAGAATATTTAAAATTGCAATGTGGCACACGTTGTATTAGTTAGCACTACTCTAGAGCATGGTATCCCTAGAGAATGTGTGTCCCCTGGGCCTACCTCTTTCTAAACCTCAACTGAAGTTGACCCAGACATTTCTAGTTATACAACCCGTTACCCATGGCCACATTGCTGGTAATGGCCAAAGCCACTTCCTTCTCTTTTACTGCTGCTCTTGTGCCCCATCTTTGTGAACTCAGAAGATGTTAATAAGTTGAAATGAATAATTAGCTCCTTGCCACTGAAAGCTTGAGCATATTCTACTTCCAGATGGAAGAGGATTCCAGAAATGAAGAACATCTTATCTACCCTTTCTTACATCTGCTGTTGTCTAATTGGATTCTGGACAATGGTACATCGGGCTCAGCATCATTTCCAGGGCCCTCCGTAGTCTCTTAGGGACTCATCTCCAAGACAAAGCAAGAGTTACTAAATGTCTGTTTTTAATAAACTGCCTGAGAGTGGGTGAGCCACTGATCAGCACATTAACCATATGTACGCTAAGAGTCAGAAAGCAGCCTCTTGTTTGATGAGGAAGTTGTAAAGTTTTAGTGAATGGGGAGTAAATCAAGTCTTCTGTTTGCCTTGTAAAAATGTACTGCCTTCACTTGCATGAGTGTATTTAATTTCTCTGCATAAATTAAAACACGATTGATTCGAAGCCAGCCCTCTGACTTACTCCTGGCACTAGATTCAACAATCAAAAAAATTAAAGTTGGGATTATGTTTCCAGTGATGAGGCCTGAGCATTAGTGGAAAGGCCTAAAAGATATGTAAAATGAAAAAGGCTCTAAGCTGAGAAGGGACCAATAAAAGAGGAATTTCCCCCTTCATTTCTGTAAGGAGACATGCAACGTCCCTGCTCCAGTTGTTGGCATGAAATAAGACCACAAAAGAGGCTGCTTCACCTTTGCTTCCTATGGATTAGAGCCAAGAGCACTTTGAGGATAAGGATAGGTAATCAAATAGTCAAATTCAGTCAACCAACTGGCTTTTAAAACTGATTCGCAAGATCAGTACAAGTGCTAAACCATGTTCAACAGTCATGTAAATATGGTCAATACTTGGAGACATAAAATTTTGTTGGTTGATTTCAGTCAGCTGTTTTCTTCTGTGTGACCCAGAGTATTTTAGGCACGAGCTGCTATGTTAGCTCTTAGTAAGTCTGGTCTCTCTCTCTCACTCTCTCTCTCTCTCTCCCTCCCTCCCCTTCTTTCTCTCTCCCTCAGCCCTGAACTTTAATTTTAGAGCTGATACATAGAGAAGATCAAGAATCAAGTAGTTTGTAGAGATTTAGGAGGGTCCTGGGCTGGGACTGATGCAGGGGGATGGTGCCTGGAAACAGAAGACAAATAAAACTGTGGAAAATTGCCACGTTTAAGCTAAAGATATGTTTCAAAATGGATTGTCAAAGCCTACAAACCCTGAATCAAATATTGGGAGATGAGTGGTGCTTATGGGTGTCTGGAAATTGGGGAAAGAAGGGTGAAAGGGGACTGTTAGGGTGAATGTCAGACCAGCCAGGTATACTCTTTCAGATGAGATGATGTGGGCTGCGTGTTTACTACAGAAAGTACTAGATTGGACCTTCTTATTGTGCTCTGCCAGACTATGGGACCAGGATAAGATACCATGGGCATATTCTCAGGGGTAGGAGTAGAGAGAGATGTTTGAGAGGATATCCAGAGGCTGTATCACCATGGAGGGGACTATGAAGGAGCACACAAAAAATCCACTCCTCAGCCCATGGGACCACAAGCACTGAAACACCTCTGCCCATTGGGGGCAGTGATAGCCAGCCCATAGGGAATCAAGACAGGGAGGACAGTTAAGTCAAGCACTTGTTGCCTTTCCTCTACTCTCCTTCTTTCCTGCCCAGTGAAAGTCAGAAAAGGAAGAGAGAAGAGATGGAGGAATAGGAATACAAGACCATACCTCCTTCACCAATCCTGATCTTGATCCAGGAGTTGGGCTTGAGCAAAGTGAAGAGCAGATTGGAAGCTTTGAATTTACATGAGATTCAGCTTTCATTTTTTAAAGATTTTTATTAAAAACATAGTTACAATATTATATTAGCTTCAGATTTACACAGTAGTTCTTCAACATTTATATACCTAAAGAAGTGATCACCATCAGAAGTCCAACAACGATCTGACACCATACCATGCCATCAAAATATTATTGACTATAGTCCCCATGCTGTATGTTCCATCTCTTTGATTTATTTGTTTTAGACCTGGAAATTTGAACCTCTTATTCCACTTTACACTTTCCCCCCTTTTAAAAAGTTTTCAGTTACAGTTGACAGCCAATATTATTTTATATTAATTTCAGGTGTATAGCATGTGGTTAGATGTTTATATAATTTAAGAAGTGATCCCCCTGACTAGTCTAGTACCCATCTGGCACTATACAGAGTTATTACCATATTACTGACTGTATTCCCTATGCTTTACTTTACATCCCCATGATTATTTTGTAACTACCAATTGGTGCTTCTTAATCCTTTCTCCTTTTTCACCTACCACCCAAACCCCCCTTTCATCTGGCAACCATCAAAATGTTCTCTGTATCTATGAGCCTGTTTCTGTTTTGTTTGTTTATTTTGCTTTTAGATTCCATATATAAGTGAGATCACATTTCATCTGTCTTTATCTTACACTCCTCTCAGCACAATACCCCCCAGGTCCATCCATGCTACCACAGGTGGCAAGAACCCATTCTCTTCCATGACTAAGCAATATTCCACGGTATATATGTACAACCTTCTTTTTACCCAATCATCCATTGATGGACACCCAGGCTGCCTTCATATCTTGGCTATTGTAAACGATGATGCAAATAACTTATAGATGCACATGTCCCCTCAAAGTAGTATTTTGGGTTTCTTTGGTTAATTACCTAGAAGTGTGATTACTAGGTCTTTCTTTGCCTCTTGTTTTAGCCTTTGTTTTAAAGCCTATTTTGTCTGGTATAAATAAGTATTGCTACTCTAGTTTCTTTCTTTGTTTGCTTGTTTCCATTTTCATGAAATAACTTTTCCCATCCCTTTACTTTCAGTCTGTGTGTGTCTTTCAATCTGAAGTGAGTCTCTTGTAGGCAGCATATGTAAGGGTCTTGTCTTTTTATCCTTTCAGCCATACTGTTTTTGATTGGAGTACTTAATCCATTTACATTGAAAGTGATGATAAATATGTATATATTGCCATTTTATTATTCATATTTTTAATTTTTTTCCCCTCATCTTAAAGAAGTCCCTCTAACATTCCTTGTAATGTTTTGGTGGTTCTGGAATCAATCCTTTAGCTTTTTCTTGTCTGGGAAGCTCTTCATCTGTTTTTCAATTTTAAATGATAGCTTTGTTGGGTAAAGTAATCTTGGTTACCTTGGTTTTCATCGCTTTGAATATTTCATGCCAATCCCTTCTGGCTTGAAACATGTCTGTTGAGAAATCAGCTGATATTCTTATGGGAGCTCCCTTGTAGGTAACTAAATGCTGTTCTCATCCTACTTTTAGGATTCTCTCTTTGTCTTTAACTTTTGGCATTTTAATTATTATGTGTCATGATGTGGGCCTCTTTGGGTTCAACTTGTTTGGGACTCTTTGCACTTCCTGAGCTTGTCTGTCTATTTCTTTTGCCAGGTTAGGAAATTTTTCAGTCATTATTTCTTCAGGTAGGTTCTCAATAACTTGCTTTCACTCTTCTCCTTCTGGTACCCCTATGATGCGATATTGTTATGCTTGATGTTGTCACAGGGGTCTCTTAAACTATCCTAATTTTTTAAAATTCTTTTTTCCTTTTGCTCTTGTTATTGTGTGTTTTCTGTTACCTTATCTTCCAAATCACTGATTCGATCCTCTGCTTTATCTAGCCTGCTAGCGATTCCTTCTGGTGCTTTTTTCATTTCAGTTATTGTATTCTTCACTTCTGACTGTTCTTTTTTTTTTATGGTTTCTATTTTCTTTTTTATGTTTGCTATCTCTTTGTTGAAGTTCTCAATAACTTCTTATTTGAGCGTCCTTATAACCATTGCTTTGAACTCTCTCTGGTAGTTTGCTTGCCTCCATTTTGTTTAATTCTGTTTTTGGAGTTTTTTCCTATTCTTTTATTTGGGACGCATTTCTTTATTTCTCATTTTGGCTGTCCTTCTGTTTGTTTCTATGTATTAAGTAGGGCTTCTATGTCTCTGAGTCTTGCTGGGTGGCATTATGTAGTATGGGTCCTACTGGGCCCAGTGGCACAGTCTCTCTGGTCACTTGCTCTGGATGTTCCAGGAGCATCCCTTGTGTGCGTGTGTGTGCCCTCCTAATATAGTTGAGCCTTGATTCCTGTTGGCATGTCAGTGGATGTACTGACCCTCAGTACCACAACTAGGCTGACTGACTGTGGGATTTGGCCACATCCACAGCTTATGGGCTGCTGTGCACATAACTTTTCCATTGGAGCAAGATTTGCCCCAGGGGGCTCTGGTGCCTTTTGAGACTGCCCTTTTTGTGTGCCACTTGTGGGCTAATTGGGTAGTGCTGTGCTGTGGTCTGAAGCCAACCTCCAAGTATGTTGGTTCTGGGGTCTCTTGGGGATGGGGGGGTGCTCTAGTGCAGGCTCAGGTCAACCACTGTCTGTGAACAGCCAGGGACTACCTAGTAGGAACTATAAAGTGATCTGCAGTTGGCTACTGCCTGTGCTATACCTGGATTGTGTGGGAGAAGCCATGCTGGGAACCAAGGAGGCTGCTACCAGTACCAGGTTTGGGGTAGCTCTGCAAAAGAGCCAGGACACCCCAAGACCTGCTCCCACCTCTGGCTCCTGTAAGGTTGAGCCACTGGTAAAGCCTCCCATGGAGGGCAAGTTGGGTGAGGTAGGGTCTCAGTAAATCAGCAGGGTGGAGCAGCAGAGCTCACCAGGCCAATCAGATTTAGATTTGGCTGTGGGAGTGGGCTCAATACAGGAAAGATGGTGCCTGCCTGCAGGTTGCACAGGATGAGGGCCCTACACAGGAAAATGAGGACTGTCCCTCCAGTTTTACCATGAAGTTACACAATTCTGTCTCTCCCCATATGTCTCTGATGTCTCCAGAGTAACAGTTCCTCTGCTGGAGCCCAGGGTGAGTGCCTGCGTGGGCCCTTTGAAAAGATGTCAGAGTTTCCCACAGCCTTCCATCCCACCTGGATGGTTGGAATCCCCACAGCTTTTCACAGCCTGAAATTGTGGAGGCTCTGCTTCCCAGCACCAGTGCTCCGGGCTGGGGAGCGTGGTATGTGTGTGTTTGTGTGTGTGTGGGGAGGGCTTGAGTTCCTCTCTCCTTCATGGGGATGCTCTGTGGCTGAGATATCTCTCCTAATTTTAAACCGGGGTGGGTGTAGGAACAGCTGTTTTGCATCTCCACACCTATCAGCCTCGATGTGGTTTCTTCTTTATATCCTTAATTAGAAAACTTCTGTTCAGCTAGACTTCAGATGGTTCTCCAGGTTCATTGTTCTATAATTTAGTTGTGATTTTGATGTGTTCATGCAATGAGGCAAGCACAGCATTTATCTACTCCTACATCTTGGATCTCTGATTTAGCTTTTTATTTACACTGGAATATACCTTTAAAGCAAAAGGGAGTCAATCCCAGAATAGGCTTGTTCTTTTGTAACTAAAAGTGCCTGGAGAGGTATTGGTCTGCTGAAACAGAACTGTCATCAAGGGGTGATTTTGTTGATCAGAGAGAAGGCAGTGGATGGAGAGAAAAATACTACTGTTTCATGCTTGGACTCTATTGCGACTTTCCAGAATGTTCAATAAATCAGTTATACCTGTTAAGATAGTCCTTCCCAACATTTTCATATCATTGCACAACAGAAAATGATAATTCCATTTGTAAGGCAAATTGATGCAAATAGACATGCCTTCTTGTGCTTAGAGGTCGCTAGAGGTGACAGGCTGGTTGAGAATCTTCAGCCTCCTACCCCCGGCCCTGTCCCAAGGCCTAATGACCATATCCATGGATTGGGACACTTTATTTTACACTATAAACGTGCAGAGTAACCAGGGAGAACTCTTCCTCTTTCTTTATTGGAGAATGGATAATATTTATTCCCATGTCTGGCTTTCTTAAGATCACATAGGTCTTGGAAATGCCTAGGTTTAAGTTCTCATCTACACATTAGCATAAAAGCAGCAAGGAATAATGAAACAAATATTGGCTTGGGACACAAATTCCCAGCATTGTCAATTGCCATTTACTTGCCTTGGGCATGACACTTGATCTATCTGGGCTTCCATTTCCTTAATTGTCAAATGAGGACATTGGGGAGCAAGTATTTAATAAATTTCAGCCATCATTACCACCATCACCATTGCTCTCCAAGACTGATCTGTAAGGAGAAGGAGCAATAAACATCTGGTTCAATTAGTTCATCAAAATTTGACTGAATGGTTAGTAGGCATGTGATACAAAAGGCAATAGGAAGCTCCTCCAAAGCATGAAAAATGGGGTGTTTTGTACTCTGAGGCTGAAGAACTCTCAAATCCTCAGTGTCACTCTCTAGGACAGATGGTGTATCATCAGATGTCTGCCTGTAGCCTCTGAGACTTTTCCTGAGATACTTGTTTACTCCATGCAGCAGCATATCCTGGCCAGGCACTGGATGGCTACTGGGTGGGGTCATTCCCTGCCACTGCTTGTCCTATTCCTCAGAGCACCACCCTTCTAGTTTCTACAAGCATCCAAGGAGGCAAAATATGTCTAGCAGAGTGTTCACCTTCATTTGATGCCTAAAATATTAAAACTGGATTTGGGATATCCATGACATATCAGTACTATGTTTGATCAAATATCAAATTTTAGCTGCTATTTGTTCAAAGGTCTAGAAATTATTATCTGAAGGGAGAGTGACATATATGTCTGGTAGGTATGGGGTTCATTTTAGGAACATTCACTTTTCTAAGACAAGGAACTCATAGTCAGGCATCTGCATAGAAAGAATTCTTTCTTGTGAACTGACTTCCATTAATCAATTAATATATCTCAAGTAATTTATTCATTGCTTCCTTTTATCCCACCATTATGGTGTGGGCTTCCTTGAAAGCAGAGGTTTGAGAGTAGGCCTTGGGTGCAGATAGTTTATTTGGGATTTGATCCTAGGGAAAGGAGTGAGGAAACAGGGAGAGTGAGACAGGGAAGGAATAAAGTCAGTATAAAAGTGCATTATCAAGTTCATTGCTGTAAGAAATGGGAGCTCAATTGCTTCAGATTCTCTAGGAGCATGTAGATGAGAGACTGGAGCCTTTATTCACATTTCCTTTCCTCACTGATGGTTATCCCCAATGTCATTACCTCTCCTGCACTTATGGGTTCTGTGCATGGACCAGCCTGGTGAGCTCCTAGGACTTTTGAGAAAAGTCTGGGGCAGGATGCACATCAACTGTTAGGTGGGACACTGTCCCTGGGAGCTATCCATTCAACTAAAGCTGAAACCAGATGTGGGCTGGGAGATATGACAAAGGTACCACAAGTGTCTGCTTATTCTAAAAAGGATGTATGGTGGCTTGCAAACGTGCATATTTTAACATACATTTTAATATATATTCAAATCAGTTAAACATGAAGAGTCAGTAGCAAAGCTGTTATAAGAACAGATGTCATTTAATTCTATACACTTCTTAGATGTGGGACTCAAATAAAAGCCTCTAGATTTTGAAACAGTCAGCATGAAGAGAGAATCATGATAAAGTACAAACTACAATGACTAAAAGACAAAAATGAACCAGTTGTTCAGTAGAAACAACTATTTCTGGCACTGACATCAAAGAGAAATTTTTCCTGTGGATCCTCAGAGAGGATGAGGGGATGCAATGAACCATATTTTGGTCAAAATCTATAATGTAAAATTTGGTGTGAGTTTCATAATGCTGTTTCTTATTTGTAAAAATAGGCAAATGGCTTTCCACAAAGCATGATTAAGTAATAGCAACACTGAGGCGGGGTAGGGGATATTGATAAGATGGAATTCACTTGGTGGTTCTCTGATGGCCCCATTAATGGATGGTTTCAGAAACTAGAGGAATGAGTCAATGTCTTTTAGATTTAACCTTGCTGAGTCTGTTTCTTTCTCTTTTCTCTTTTCTCAACTGTCTCTCATTTTCATTTCCTTCTTTCATTAGAATAGCAGAAAGAGCATAAGCTCTGAAGTAAAATTCAATTATGAAAACACATAACCTATTCATCAGTTACTAATATAGGTTGAAAAAATTTATTGTCTTTACTCTCATATTTGCTACTTATTGGCTGTATTGACTTGTTCTGATGATAAAAGCAGTATGTTTCTTTCCGAAATGTTTTTTAAAAAGAAAAATATAAGAAAGAAATTTGAAAAACATTTGCAATTTATCCATCCATATAAAGAAATGGTGGTTAAACTAGTGCCATTTCAACATTTTGGTAAATTTCTTCCTAGTTTTATGAGTAAATATAGTGTTTTTTACTATAGTATATATATTGTTTTTTCTGATTTTTTTTTACCTTATTATGAATATTTTTCCATGCTAATGAATCTATACTAATGTAATCACACTTAATGGATGCATTATCATCCATCAAATAATATGCCATCATTTATTTAATCATAGATGATTATTAGATGTTTAGATTGTTTCCAATTTTTGATTATTATAATTAAAGGCATGATAAACAACCTTGTACACAATTCTATGGGTTTTTCTTTAGAACTAACCCTTAGATTTGGAGTTGCTCGGGTAAATGATGTGAAAATTACAAGGCTTTGATGCATTTTGTCAAATTGCCTTTTAAAAATGTTGCATCCACTTACTCCTCCACCAGCAGTGTATTAGTATGCCTGTCTCACCAAATACAAATATCATGACACTATAGACACATTATGTATCATGCCTATAGGCTGACTTGGTCTAAAGTTAGGGACCAACCAAGGAAATAGAAACCACTTTAGGTATTATAGGTAGAGGGATTAAATCCAGGCATTGTTCGCACCAGTGATAGAATAGATGAGAAGCCAAACAGAATGCTATGAGCTGAACTGTGTCCTTCCCAAATTCACGTGTTGAAATCCTAACACCCAATGGGATAACATTTGGAGATGGGGACTCTGGGAGGTCATGGGTGAGGAGCTCTCATGATGGGATTAATGCTCTTATAGGGAGAAACATTAGAGATCCCCCTCCCTCCTCCTTCCTTCCCCCTCCTTTTCATCTCTCCATTTCGCCTTTTCTCCCTCTCCCCACACAGAGAAGAGGGAAGCCCACTTGAGCAAACAGCAAGAAGGCAGTCCTCTGAAAGCTGGATGGGTCTTCACCAGAAACTGCACTTTGATCTTGAATTTCATGTCTTCTGTAACCAAGAAATCGATTTTTATTGTTTAAGCCACCCAGTCTATGATGTTTTGTTATGACAGCCTGTGCTGACTAAGGCATAGGCTAACTCAGAAATTACAACTGGAAGCCACTACTCTCCCTCGGCTAGAAGGACAAAGAGAGATGGCAGTTCCCAGCAGGGCCTGGGGTCATCCAAAGGCTGCTGGAACTATGGCAGCCTGTTCTTTGGGAGCTGAAACGACAGTGGAGATGCACCCTGGGCAAGAGAAAATTGGGGAGAAACTGCTTGACTGTTTCTCTCTCTCCCATACCCTCAGTCTCTTGTCAGGGTTTCTCACTGGCAGAATAATGTGAAGCCTGCTGATGTGGGGACCTGAGAAAGCTGCAGGGCTGTGGACCCCGTGACACAGCAGAGCTGGGAAGGATGTGAGGACACATAGAACCAGGGATGCAGAAGGTGCTTTGTTGGGCTGGCACGGTGTCTGAAAAGCTCTGCTGCTTACCTGTGGGGGAGGAAAGCTCTTTCAGGTTTGGCAGGGCACAATGCCAGCACAAGCTGGGGTTTGTAACCCCACTTTAATTCATATACCCACTTTAGATGGTGATGAGGGCAGGGAAAGGCATTTTCATAGTGGAGACAGTACAGGGAAAGGCATGAGGTCTGCAATCATATGCCACTGAAGTCTTTCTGTACACTTTTTCTTAGGTATCATATCCTCTAAAGTTGTAATTTCTAAAAGGCATAACCCTCAACCTTTAACATTCCATATTACAATCCAGAGAGTGAACAGGTTTCAAAGTGTGTCTGTGCATGTCTTCTGTTGTGTGAAAATCTGTTTCATGTGCGTCTGGAGTGGACTAAATTAGGCAATATGATGTTCACGTGGGCTCAGCTTAATTCTTTGTAAATCACCACAGCTGTTGAGTGAGCAGGCGGGCCCATAATCACCCTTGGCCCCGGATCCCGAATGTTACTGATGCGAGTGTTCATGCTTGTGAGCCTATGCCACTCAGCCAGGCATCTCTTTGTGCCCACCGTGGAGACCCCGGGAGACTTGTAATAATGTGGAGAAGAAATGAAGATGTTTGAGAACTTTACTGGAGCCAAGAAAATGCCAAGGTTAGTCAGTGTGGCAAGGACCGGCTGGTGAGGCCCTAAGTGCAGGATTTGGAGGGTTTTTGTCAGTTTTACTGCAGTGCAGCCTGTGGCTGTGCCCCACACAGGAGTAGAGGCTGGCACAGGGCTGTGTCTGCCTGAAGGAGGAGAGAGGCCCGCGCTCTATGTTAGACAAGGTGCCAGCCATGTGGTGGCCATGAGGTAAGTTGCCTGCTCCTACACTGCCCAGCTTGTGGAGATCCTGTCCTCATATCAGAGCCCTCTATTAACATCAAATTGTCCTGTTCAAACATTTCCAAATGCAGAGGGAAGGAGGCATTTCTTCGGCAGTCTGGACTTCCAGCCTAACCTTTCTCAGCAGGTGGTTCCTGTGCTCCATTTTCATATTCCATTTCTATCTGTTCCCATTGGGTTTTACTTGTTTGACTCTGTTACTTTGGGATACTCTCTTGCTTTATGGGTGGCCTGGAGGAGGGTGTGGGGACAATTTATTCTGATTAGCAATGACTGCAGGAGCCACGGACACAGGTGTCTCCATGGCAGGGTGGACCTGGGAGCAGGTTAAGCAGGCAAGGGGAGTGACCCATCAAACCTAATGGGGGGGGGGTGCACTTAGCCTGAGCTGGTTATAGGCAGTGGGAATACAGGCCCTGGGCTGCTAGCTTTGTTTTTTTTTTTTTTTTTTTAATTTATTTCAAGAAAACTTAGAGAACTCTGTGGAAGTTTTCAAATATAGGAAATGAATTCTAAAAATTTTAAAATATTGTGTGGGCTATAAAATTCACTTTTACGGGCAAAAATCTGGCCCAGGAGCCAACAGCTTGCCACCTTGGACTTGTGGAGTGATTCCTGTGCCAGGCACTGAGGCGGGCAACACCAGGGTGAACAAAATGGCGTCCCTATCCTGAAGGGACTTACTTCAGTGGAGAAATGAAACTGCAAACACCGAAGTATGTCACGAGACACAGCAAATGTAAGAGAGAGATTCCAGCAAATGCCGTGGGTGTCCCAACAGAAGAGATTTTTCTGAAGATAGTTTTCTTTCTACTGTATTAGCATGAAATAGTAATTCCACTTAAATAATTGAACTTCAAAATACAGGAAAACCTATTCAATCTGTTTGTGAAGTCTATGGCTTACTACTTTAATAATGAGGCCTTTTGGTACTCCACTAAATAAATCCCCTTGAGGAAAGGATTTCTACTTTACTGATTTCCACTGTGGGGTGTTACAGAGAAACTCCTGTGTAAATAGTGGAAAAGGATTTTTAAAGATCGCTTTTTCAAGGCAGGATGACTAATGAGAGAGGTAATCCCTTAAGATGCGTCCACATGCTCAGCAGGCCAGCCATTCCAGAACTCCCCAAATGTGGGGCTTGGCAGGTAGTAGCAGAGCCAGACCAAAGAGGCATCTGGGGCAGAGTTTGCTTGCGGGGCAGATCCAGCTGGGCCATGTTGGGGGAAAGAGGCCAGAAGTCAGCAGGACACCTGAGTTGGGATCTGGTGATTATCTCATTATCCCTGGAACCCCCACGGCACTGGGCTCCTGCCTCTACCAAGGCTCCTCACTTGCTGTATCCCAATTACCAGCAGCACACTTTCCCTCCAGCAGGCTGTGGGCATCTTGGGGAAGGGCCAATACCTTCATATTCTAGTGCCTAGCAGATGGCTGGTATGAAGAGACATATTGAATGTCAGTTAAATGCATGAATAAATGATAAAGCAAGTAAAAACATAGGCAGGTGTACAGCATCCGGCAGGTTCCACAAGAGGTGGTGGTACTGGCTGGCAGGTGAGTGGAATGTGGTGACAGGCAATTTGGAGCTGGTACTGTGTGGGGACCTGGGCCTGTGGATAGATGGGGAAGTGAAGGGTAGGCCTTCGCTTTGGGGCTGAGAGTGGATCATCAAGGCAGGACTCAGGCAGGAGGAAACATGACATGAATTCAGTTAGAGGGAGAAACAGCACAGCACCTGGGCAGCAGAGAGCAAGGGGTCAGAATGGATGCTCTGGCATCCAAGAAATTCAAGTTCAAATCTTGGTTCTACCTTTCCCTAGCTGGGTGACTGGGCAATAGACTTGACCTCTCTGTGCCACAATGTTCACATCTCTTAAATGGGAGTGTAATTGTTACAAAGATCAAATGAGATATTGTGTGTGAAGAGATGTTGTATGTGAAGCACTTATCACCTGGCAGAGAGTTATTAATGAAAACATGGATAGGGCTTGGTTAGTAACAAGACGCTTGATGCCAAACTTTTGAGTAGTAACCAGGAGTTGGGGACTCAAGTTTAGGCATTTTGCAAACCACACATCTCTTCACCCTCACTCCAGGGTGTTCGGAATAAATATACTTTAAAAGCTTCCTAGGAGATTCTGATAACTCCCTCACCATGCTCTCTCCCTCATATTTATTTCCTTTAATCATCCCCACCAAACCAGTGTAGGTCTCTTCCTCTTAGGGGATTGGACTAGAGGTGACGGTAAAGTAGGCCCAGGTTATGTGGACTTAAAAGGATGTCGAGCAGGCAGGGCCGATGTATCCATGAAACACTGTACATGCAGTGCCTAGGGCCCACAATGCTTTTAGGGACCCACGGAAATGTCAGCTCCTTTATCTGTAACAAAAAGAAAAAAAATGAACTTTCAGGTTGAAAAAAGTGTTTTAATATATGGTATTAGTTAATATATTTATCTTTATACTTAGGTCATAAAAACAAACTTGTAATTTTTTTTATTTTTTTTTATAATGAAGGAAGTGTCTTGCAAAGGCCAGAATGACTAGGGCCCACAGATGTCACCCATGAATGTTGTTATGTGGCCCTGGGGACAGGGACCCCAGCAAGTCATTACACTAATAATTCTCTATTTAGTTAGTTGGAGGGAAAAACAGCACAAGTTCAGGACAGCAGAGAGCAAGGGGTAGGAATGGATGCTCTGGCATCAAAGAAAATCAAGTTCAAATCTTGGTTCTACCTTTCCCTAGCTGGGTGACTCTGCAATAGATTTGACCTCTCTGTGCCACAATGTTCCTATCTCTTAAATCGGGGTGTATTTGTTACAAAGGTCAAATGAGATGTTGCATGGGAAGAGGTGTTGTTTATGAAGCACCTGGGAAGTTTATTAAAATACACATTCCATTCCAGAAAGTCAGATGGAGCCTGTGGTGGGCTCTGGAATCCACATTTTCACTGAGGCGCAGCTCATTCTGAGCAGGCTGAAGGAGGTTTGAGACACCTGGACCCCACTCTCAGTACTGATCCTCTACCTGGCTGAGGTGCTGGGAGAAAGGGAGCCTGCTGTCCAAACTGGCAAATCCACTCAGGCATCCATCAACCCAGCCAAAACTGAGATCAATTCAGCAAACAAGCCAATCTGATTCTGTAGCCCAAATAACTGCCGGATTGATCAGTTCTTTTTCTCTCTTGCCACCTCACTTATGCTGTAAAGTGAAATGTTTGAAGCAGTTCTTCTTTAAGCTAATGTGTTGTGCCATTGCAAAATGTTACTTTGTGTTTAAAACCCAGCTTCAAAGTGTTATTTTACAAAATCATTACATGGAAATTCTGCATTAAGCACGGCATTACACAGGCGACTGATTTTGCACCACTCTCTACGAATAAGTAGATTTCTTTAATTAAATATCTTTAATTAGAGCAGTTAAGTTTGAAAGGTGATAACTAAATAAAATTTTATCCCACAAAATTTATAGAGTAAAAGCAAAATTAAAATAACATTAACATTGTAGGACAGACTCAGTGAAGGAGCAAATAGGCAGAAAATTGACAAATCCCTCACCTTAATGACTTGTAGCCACTGCATCGGGAGAAGTGCGATTCTTATCTGCATTTCTTAGCATTGGTGACTGTTTCCAATAGATCCAGTAGTCTTTTAATACTCCTGTTTTGTCTGCACTGTTATTACTGCACGAATGATTCCTTTTACTTTCATGGTTTTGCAGAAGAGTTTATCAGTGGGACTTGAGGGTGATCCAGATAATTTTGCAGGTAATTTCCACGAGTTGGTTCTGAAGCCAAAATCTAGATCAGAAGTTTCTCACTTTAACAGTTCTAACACTTTTTTTATAGAAAGTATTTTGTTATGTCCCTTTTACCATCCTGAAAGAAATTGCATAGATAATATAATCTACCCACTCATATTCGTAAGAAATTGATAACATGTCTACCTGCAATAAAGAGAAAACATAAAAGGTAAGTAATTTATGTTACATTAATTGTATTTCGAAATGTAAATGCTTGCGCAAGACACTAGAAGACATATATAATGAAGTTGCCAAGGGCTCATACCTTTACAAAGGATCACATTGAATGCAAAATCCCATTGGTGTGTTCTGTTGGTGACTTAGATACTCAAATAGCATTACTCTATTCATATTATTTTTCAAGAAAGACTCTTTTTTAGAGCAACTGTCCGTTCTCAGCAAAGTTGAGAGGGAGAAACAGAGTTTTCATACACCTTCTGCCCCGCACATGCACAAGCTCTCCCATTACCAACACCCCCTACCAGAGTGGTACACTTGTTACAATTGATGAACCTACACTGATACATTATAATCACCCAAAGTCCATAGTTTACATTAGAGTTCACTCTTGATGTATGTTTTATGGGTTTGGACAAATATATAATGACATGATTCCATCATTAGGTTATCATGCAGAGTATTTTCACTGCCCTAAAATCCTGTGCTCTGCCTATTCATCCCTCCCCCAGCTCTCCCACCCCTGGCAAACACTGATGTTTTTATTAGTGCTACAGTTTTGCCTTTTCCAGAATGTCAGAGGGTGGGAACCATATAGTATGTTGTGTTTTCAGGTTGGCTTATTTCACTTAATAATATGTACTTAAACTTCCTCCATGTCTTTTCATGACTTCATAGCTCCTTTCTTTTTAGTGCTGAATAATATTCCATTGTATGAATGTAGCACAGTTTATTTATCCATTTACCTACTGTAGGGCACCTTGGTTGCTCTCAAGTTTTGATAATTATGAATAAAACTGCTATAAACATCCGTGTTTAGGTTTTTGTGTGGACGTAAAATTTCAGTTCCTTTGAGTAAATACCCAAGGAGCATGATTGCTGATCATATGGTAAGAGTATGTTTGTTTTTGTAACAAATCATCAAACTGTCTTTCATGGTAGCTATACTATTTTGCAGTCCCACCAGCAATGTGTGAGAGTTTGTTTCCATTGTTCCACATCCTCACCAGCATTTGGTGGTGTCGGTGTCCTGGATTTGGCCATTTTAATAGGTGTGTAATAGTATCTCATTTCAATTTGTATTTTCTTGGTGATATATAATGTAAAACAACTTTCCATATGTTTATTTGCCACCTGTATATCTTTGATGAGGTGTCTGTTAAAGTCTTTACCAATATTTTCATTGGACTGTTGTTTTTGTTTTGTTGAGTTTTAAGGTTTGTTTGTTTTTGTTGTTGTTGTTTTTGCATATCTTGAATAACAGTCCTTAATTAGATGTGCCTTTTACAAGAGTGCACTCTTTGATCTCTTCTTACAAGGGCACTAATCCTGTGGGGAAGGCCCCACCTACATGAACTCATCTAAACCTAATTACCTCTCAAAGACCAGGTAATTGCTATTTGGAGATAGCAAATAAAAAATGAGGGTTACGACTTCAACATTTGAATTTGGGGTGGTGGTGAATTCAGTTCATAGCAAAGGACTTCTGGTAAAGTTCCATATAAAGCAAAACCCCTTTTCCCCTCAATTTCCCTGATAGTTGTGTTTCTGAAAATGCAGTGTATATCAAAAGTGGTGCAGAAATGCTTGTGTTAGTTCCTAAGAAAAAGAACTAGGTTCTAGGCTTAGATAATTTTAAGCAATATTTTACTCTTATGAGTGGAAGGATTCTTCATTATGTGACTCACCATCCTTAATTTCTCTGCTTACTAATTGCCATAGCATCAAAAATGACATTACAGGTTTTCAAAATTCACTCCATTAAGAATCACTGAAATAGATTTTCAAAACAGCACATCATCAGCACAAAAACAGAAAAGGGAAGGGAGAAGGTGGTAAACTAACATTTCTTGAATGCCAAGGCACAGATCACAAACCTAGAGATTGATTGAGATTTTGTTCTCAAATACCAGTTTAAAAAATTGAATGTGAATGCCAATCGACTGCAATTTTCATCACGTTTTTTTTATTGCCCTACATCTACTCTGCTTTACTTATTTGTGTTACCTCCCCGTCTCCTAACGACAGTTAAGTTTTTTTGCTGGTTTGTGGTTAGTCAGATGCTAAATATCCATCCACTTTTTCAATCCCTATTAACTACTCATCCAAGTAGTTCTATGCTCTCCCTTTTACAAATGAAGAACCAGGACTCAAAGAGATGAAGTAATTTGTCCAACATCACACAGCTTGTAGGTGGTAGAGTCAAGATCTAAACCTGTATTGTTTGAATCTAAAAATATCTGCTCTTTCTACATCACATTCCCCTTTGGTGCACCCCACATCTGGCTGCGAAGACGCAGCTCTCCTTCACTGATTTTGGAGAAACACCCTCCATCTGGGATTTGAAAGTGGTGTCCTGATTTCTTACACTGATATCTGGGACAAGTGAATGATGGTCCCTGGACAGGTGACACATGATCACAGGTTTGATTATTACAAGGGAGACTCGAAGATGTTGAACTGGCATTGTGTTTCTTCCCTGCTGAGTTTATCCACTTCTGTTAAGCAGCCCAATAGCATCTATAAAGATTTTTCTTCACAGCATGCTCCTGTGAATAAGTAGTTTATTAAATGAAACCTTCCAACAAGGAGTGTGAAGACATGCATATCGATAGGCCCTTGCTGAGTGTCTATTCTTTAGGGATCTTGGTGAGACAAAGCCTCCTCCCATCAACAATTGTGTTGGCTGAGGGTCTTGTGGCTTAACAGGCTTTGGATGAACTTGGGTTAGCAATTCATTTGAACAATCCCAATCTTCTGATTCCATCCTAAGTAATACCTCCTTGGGATTCAGTAAACTACTACAAAACATGATAAACAGCCCATGGCCCTTGGTTTTTGTGTAATTACCTTTGGGAAATAATTCTCACAGGTGTGAGAGGCAATGTTGTAGGATGAACAGAGTATCTATTTGTCCTGGCATTTGGGCATTAATAACTATAAAATGGATTTATCAAGCACCTGAGCAGTGCTACAAGGATTCTAGAGTGTTTGAACTTTGTGTCCCTGGCCGTAACTGGCTAGACTAGGGATGGACATCTGACCCAACTGGAATTTATTCTGGGAATTTGGAATTGTGACTGTGAATGGATAGCCATTAACTGTGCGTTCTTAAACTTGGAAGATATTTGGGCAGAGTTGTGGGAGAGTGGATCTTTTCCCCCGTGTAAGGAGAGAAGTATAAAGAGTGAGGTGCAGGATCAGAGAGAGAAGCAGAGTGGGGGCCCTTGCAGCTCCAGAGAGAGAAAGGAAATTCTTGAAGCACTACCTTATTTCCTGAAAGTGCTTCAGTTGTTGGTTTTAGTCTTCACAGGTGGCCCAAATGTATGTACAGCTTTTGGTGAAGTAAAATCACTCATATTTAAAATAAATTCCCTTTTTTTTGCCTGAGTAAGTCTGAGTAATTTTCTATTATGTTCAAGTAAACAATTCCTGGCTAAAACAACTAGATTCTTTAAGTATATCATTCTGTTTAATCCTTTCAACGACTCTTAGAGGTAGGTACTGTAATTTATTTTACAAATGAGAAAATGCAGACTCAGATATTAAGACCCCCAACGTCACACAGCTAGCAGATGACAGGACCAAGAAGTTAAACCCATAGAAATTCCCTGTGCATCTTTAAGTATGTTAAAATAAACCCTATGCTTGTATTATATTTTATATTTTCAAAATATATGTGTTATATTGTTTACTCCTCACATTAATTTAAGGAAAAGTGTATTTTACAGATGGGGATGTTGAGGTATAGAAAGATTAAGCAAGTAATTGAATCTGATCATATCTATCTATCTATCTCTATCTATAGATAGAGATAGATATCTATATAGATAGATATCTGTGTATATGTGTACATATTTCAATTTTTGAAAATTGAAATTATTATCAATATTTCATACATATAAAGAAATATGCAAATAAGGTATGAAGCCTAACGAAATAAAGGTCTATGCTGACCACTCTATGTATAAAGCAAAATATTACTAATGTGATGGAAGCTCCTGTGTCCCCTTCTTGATCGTATCCCACTTCCGGCTTTCCCCGGATAACCAATATTTTGACTTGAGTTGATCTTTTTCCTCTTCACTACAGTATTATATAACTGATGTATCTTCAAGAATATAGTATTAGTTTTGTTTCTTAGCTTTGTATACAGAAATGCTGTATGTATTATTTTTCAACTTGCTTCTTTT
Organism: Aselliscus stoliczkanus; assembly: GCA_033961575.1. NCBI lineage: Eukaryota > Metazoa > Chordata > Mammalia > Chiroptera > Hipposideridae > Aselliscus > Aselliscus stoliczkanus. The sequence goes on from CM066731.1 coordinate 91,984,742, forward strand.
CCCCAACGTTGTATTTCTGAGTCATCCATGGTCATGCACGTCAGGTCATTCCATTCATTTTCACTGCTATAAAGCATTTCATTGGATGAATATAGCACAATGTATTCATTCACTCTTTGTCAATGAACATTTAGGTTTTCAGTTTTTTGCAATTATAAACAATGCTGATTTGAAGATGTAGTATTTGTGCCCTGGAGCAGAGGTATAAAAGATCCTCTGGAGTGTGTACCTAGGAGTAAAATTTGCTGGGTGGTGGAATGTGTGCTCTTCAACTTTACAATGAACTGTTATCCAAATAACAGCAAAAACAATAAACAGTTATTTAAAATTATTATATGATTTATACTCCAGTAGTCTATGAGTTCTTATTACTTCACATTCTTGCCAACTCTTGGTATGATTTAGTTTTAAAATTTCTGCCAATTTAGTGGGTTTGAAATGGTATATCAACTTATACCCTTCAGTCATTTTTCTATTAGCATGATTGTCTTATGGATGTATTAGAGCTCTTTTATATATTCTGGATATATGTGTTAACAAATTTCTTTTAGTTGGTGGCTTATATTTTTCTTCCTATTGAATCTTAGCAAATGGAAGTTCTAAATTTTAATGGAGTCAAATCTGTCAATATCTTCACTTTGGTTTATGGTTTTATGTGTTAAGACTTTTTTGTTTCTCTCCTCTGCAGACAAAAAGATAGTCCCCCCATATCATTTTCTAAAACTTTTATTAGAGTTTTGCTTTTCACATTTAGTTAGTACACATCGAATTTGTTTTTGCATATGGTGTAAAGTAGGATCCAATTTTTAATTTTTTTCCTATATTATAACCAGGTGTTAGGGATTTTTCATCATACCTTCCCTGCTTATCTGAAATGTCCCTTACATCATATATCAAGTGCATATATATTTGTGGTTCTCTTTCTGAATTTTGAAGATTTTATTGGTCAATTTCCCCCTCAATTTCTCCCCCGCCACACACACACAGAGTGGCTAAGCCGTTCCCGAAACCTAATTTTATTTTTCCTTGAGCACACTGCTAGACTTTCATTCCTAGCCTCTCTAGCAGTTCAGTGTTTCCAGGAGTGCTGTGTCTAAAGCAGTTTAGAAGCAATTATTCTCTGTACTCTTTCCTCATTGGTCAGCTAAATATGGGGATTTTGAGTCCAAAGGATCACATGGAAGAGTTCTGATGGATAAGTCCACCCATGTTGAACTGTTACATGAGAAATAAGCCAGCCAGCGAAATATGGGATCTAATGCATTTGGTATAGGAATTAACAATACCACAATTCTTCTATGATGGCTAGTTGGGCCTTAATCTTCAGTATAAAACTTTTGAATCAGTTTTACAGATGTACACATACATGCTAATCTGTTGGAATTTTAATAGAATTTTGTTAATGCGAAGAACTGATATATTTATGATACTTAGTCTTCCTTTCCATGATTATATTTTTCAATTTACTTAGGTCTTTTTAATGCCATTCAGTAAAGTTTTATAATTCCAATTTTATTATATTTATTCCAAGTTACTTTATATTTTGGTTACCATGACAAATTATATCTCTTTAAAAAATGATCCGTTTTTTTTTTTTCTTATTTGGTGTTGTATATAGAAATACAATTAATTTTTAAATAGTGATTTTAGTTACTGTAACTTTACCATACCATACTCTTACAAGTTACAAATATTCTTTTTTAGATTTTTTTGGATGTTCTATGTAGAAAATCATGTAATTTTCAAATAATGATTTTTTTCCTTCTTTTTGATCTTATATGTTATATATTTTTTTCTTTGTTTTAGTAAACTGGCTAGGACTTTCAACACAGTGTGGAATATAATAGAAATGGTGATATAGGGTAACCTTGATGTGGTCCTCATTTTAAAAGGAATGTTTCTAAATTTTCAACCTGAGGAATGATATTGCTCTAGGTTTTTGGTATAGCTAACTTTATTACCCATACAGCTTTGTTGTGATAAGCTATCTTTTATTAGATTAGGGTAATTGTATTTATTTCTAAGTTTCTAAGAATTTTTATTAAAAATACTGAGTTTTATTAAGTAATTTTCTTTCATCTATTGAGATAATCATACACCATTTCTCTTTTGCTATATTACTGTGGGAGATTTTATTGAGTCAATGTGATGAACATTTTCTAATGTTAAGTCAAATTTATGGCATACACTCAATTTGATCTTTTTTTTTCTTTTTTTAATTATTAGTTTCAGGTGTACAACAGCAGAGTGATTAGACATTTATGCATCTCACAAAGTGATAGTCTCAAGAAGTCTACTACCCATCTGATACTGTACATAAGTATTGGGTTGTCGGAAAAGTCATGACGCAATTTTGCAACTAAAAACATAGAAAAAATATGTCATGACTTTTCCGACAACCCAATATTACAATACTATTGACTATATTCCCTATGCTATACTTGACATCCTGGGACTATATATGTATTTTTAATTATGGTTGACATTCAATGTTATTTTGTATTACTTTCAGGTGTACAGCATAGTGGTTAGGCATTTATGTAATTTATGAAGTGTTCCCCCTGATAAATCTAATACCCATCAGACATTATACATAGTTTTTACAATATTATTGACTATATTCCCCATATTGTATTTCACATCTCTGGGACTATTTTATACCAGTTTGTTCTCTGTACCTATGACTCTATTTCTGTTTTTTTTTTTGTTTTGTTTTGTTTTTTTTAAAGATTTTATTGGGGAATTGGTGGAGGGGAACAGCATTGGGGAATCGGGGAAGGGGAACAGACAAGTTGCTGTCTTTTTGTTCTTCAGTCTAGTTGCGGAGGATGTTGCTTCACTGTTGGTATCGTCATTGCGCTCTTCCCGGATGAGGCAGATTGGTCGCTGGCCTCTGGATGTCGCTCACCGCGGCTATTGGCAGCTCACGCTTGGCTGCCAGCCGCTCACGCTGGCTGCAGCTGCGGGCCACTCACTGTAGCCTATGGCAGCCCACTGCAGCAGGGGCTGCAGCCCACACCATCACCGGGGGTCGCACAGCCCAGCTCCAGGTGGAGCTGTTGTTAGCTGTAGAGGGCAGTGTCACTGGCCCTCATGTGGGATCCGAACCGGGGCTGCTGGCATCCCAAAACCAGCGCTTAACCAATGCGCCACTCGGCCGGCCCTCTATTTCTGTTTTGTTTGTTTATTCTGTTCTTTAGATTCCACATATAAGTGAGATCATGGTAATTGTCTTTCTCAGTCTGACTTTTATTTTACTTAGCATAATACCCTGTAGGCTCATCGATGTTGCTGCAAATGATAAAATTTCATTTTTTATGGCAGAATAAAATTCCATTGTATATATGTACCATCATTTCTTTATCCAATTATCTATTGATGGGCATTTCAGTTGTTTCCATGTCTTGGCTATTGTGGATAGCAATGCAATAACTATAGGGGTGCATATATCTTTTCAAATTAGTGTTTTCAGTTTCTTTGGGTAAATACCCAGAGGTGAAATTGCTGGGTCATAAGGTAGTTCTAGATTTAATTGTTGAGGAGCCTCTATTCTGTTTTCCACAGTGGTTGCAAGCTCTATCCACTGAACCATCCGGGCGGCAGCTCAGCTCAAGGTGCCGAGTTCAGTCTTAGTTGTGGGTGGGCATAGCCCACCATGGAACAGGCAATCTTGTTGTTATACCAGCTGAGCCATCCTGCCACCTGTTGGCAGCTCAGCGACAGCTCAGCTCAGCTCAGATGCAGCATTCACTGTCCCATGTGGGAATTGAACCTGTGGCCCTGTTGCTCAGAGCTCGCACTCTAACCCAACTCTTAACCAACTGAGCCACTTGGCTGGCCTCTGAAATACCTTTTTCTATCCCTTTACTTTCAGTCTATGTGTATCTTTCGACCTGAGGTGGGTCTCTCAGAGATAGCATATGCATGGGTCTTGTTTTCTTATCCCTTTATCTATCCAATGTCTTTTTTTTTCCTTTTTTTAATTAGTTTCAGGTGTACAACACAATGCAATAGTTATACTCTATACCCCCCAAAGTGACAACCCACCTCCTCCAGTTCGCCACCCCACTCCCCCCCCCATATCATACATATCTATTACAATTCCTTTGACTCCCTTCCACAGTATACTCCACATCCTGTGACTATCTATATATTCAGTTACCATTGGCATACAATATTATACAACATCAGTTTCAGGTATACAGTGCAGTGATCAAGCCTCTACTCCATCCAAAATTTTTACATTATTATATTCCCCGAACTGTGTTTCATATCCCTGTGGCAATATTGTAGTTGTCTATTTATGCTGTCTAATCCCTTCCCCTTCCCCATTATCCCCACTCCCTTCCCAACTAGCAACCCTCAGTTTTTCCTCTATATCTATGAGTCTGTTTACTTTGATCATTCATTCAGTTTTTCAGATTCCACATATAAGTGAGATCATATGGGACTTGTCTTTCTCCGACTGACTTATTTCACTTAACATAATAGTCTCTTCACAACATTATCAATTACGTTCCCAGAACTGCCCCCATATCCCTGCAGCAACATTGTAGTCCCACCTACGCTGTCCAAAACCTTTCCCCTCTCCCTCTTCCCCATTCCCTCCCAGTCAGCAACCATCAGTTTTTCCTTTATATCTGCTTGACATGACTTCAATCTTCTTTCAGTCTATGTGTATCTTTACGTGTATCTATGTCTTTTGATTGGAACATTTAATCCATTTCCATTTAGAGTGATTATTGATAGGTACATAGTTATTGCCATTTTATTATTCATATCTTTGATTTTCTTTGTTTTATATTCCCCCTTCTTCTTAAACAAGTCCTTTTAACATTTCTTGTAATACTAGGTTAGTGGTAAACAATTTCTTTAGCTTTTCCTTGTCTATGAAGCTCTTTATCTCTTCTTCAATTTTAAATAATAGCCTTGCTGGGTAGAGTAGTCTTGGTTGTTGGCACTTGTTTTTCATCACTTTGAGTATTTCCTGCCACTCCCTTCTGACCTGCAAAGTTTCTGCTGATAAATCAGCTAATCGTTTTATGGGAGCTCCCTTGTAAGTTATTAGTTGTCTTTCTTTTGCTGCCTTTAGGATTTTTTTCTTTGTTTTTAACCTTTGATATTTTAATTATAATGTGTCTTGGTGTAGGCCTGTTTGGGTTCATCTTGTTTGGGATTCTCTGTACTTCCAGAGAAGTACTTGTATGTCTATATTTTTTCAGGTTAGGAAAGTTTTCAGTTATTATTTCTTCAAAAAGTTTCTCAATCCTCAGCTTCTTCTCTTTGTCTTCTGGTATTCCTGTGATGTGCTTGTTGTTATGCTTGATGTTGCCCCACAGGTCCCTTAAAGTATCTTTAATTTTTTTTTTTTTTTTTTTTGCTGTCCTGATTCGGTGTTTTCTGCTACCTTGTATTCTATATCACTGATTTGATCCTCTGTTTCATACAATCTGCTGTTGATTCCTTCTAGTGCATTCTTCATTTCAGTTGTTGTATTCTTTATTTCTGACTGCTTCTTTTTTATGGTTTCTGTGTTATTCTTTATGTTCTTTGATGAAACTCTCACTAAGTTCCTTTAGCATTCTTATAACAAGTTGTTTAAATTCTGTCTCTGGTAGGTTGATTGCCTGCATTTCATTTAATTCTTTTTCTGGAAATTTCTTCTGTTATTTCATTTGGGACATTTTTCTTTGTTTCCTCATTCTGGCTGCCTCTCTGAGTTTGCTTCTATATATTAGGTAGATCTCCAATGTCTCTCAGTCTTTGCTGGGTGGCCTTATGTAGTAGGTGTTCTGTGTGATGCAGTCTCCCTGATCACCTGTGAGTGTGTTGCAGGACTGTCCCTTGATTGTATCTTGTTCTCCTATTGTAGTTGAGCCTTGATTGCCTTTGGCACATAAGTGGGTGGGATGAACTCTCAGGCTGACTGGCTATGAGGACTGGCTACAACCATAGTATATGAGTTGCTGTGTGCAATCTGACCCCTCCAAGTGGAATTCACCCCAGTAGGCTTTTGTGCATGTTGAGACCACCCTTTGGGTGTGTTGCCTGTGGGACTAATTGGGTAGTTTTCTGATGTGGTCTGAAGCTGGGCTCTGGATATATTGCTTCTGGTGTCCCTTGAGAGTGTCTCTCATGAAGGCCAATTTAGCCTTGCCTGTGACTGACCTGGGGCTACCTAATAGCAGCTACAAAACTATATGTGGTTGGTTACTGCCTGTGATGGACCTAAAGGTATGTGTGGGTGGCCTTGCTGTGAACTGAGGCCAGCTGCCACCAGTATTGGGCTTGAGGCAGCTTAGCACCAAGCCCAGGGTTTCCCTAGGCCTGTTCCCACCTGCTGACTGCCTGTCAGCCTCAGTCATTGAAAAACCCTCCTTAGTGCATAGGCTGGGCTGTTTGACTCGGTGTTGAGAGTTTCCCCAGCAATGTAGCATTAGATAGACAGGGCGAGGTTCCAGGGAGTCATGAGGCATGGTCAGTGGTTTTACCAAGTTAATGCAGATTGAATTATTGTGCTTGTGCTGGGCCCATGACCACTTTACAAAATGCCCTGCATACAATGTGGACAGCCATTGCTTCCCTCAGGTCCGCAGATCCCTGAGAGCCACCCAAGAGAGGGTGCAATGCAAGTTACGGCTGACTGCCTGCCACCGAAGTTTCCTCAGACCACCATGGGCCTTCTGCTGCTGTAAATGGCTTCTTCAGCTTGTGTGGTGGGGCCAGCCACCCAGGAGCTGAGAGCACCCCTGGCAATGTAGCAATAGCTGGGCCGGGCAGGGATCCAGGGTGTCACCAAGGTGGTGCGCGGGTGTGGATTATACCAGACAAATGCAGTCTCAGATTTGACCCTTTGGGGGAGGGTTCAACATAGAAAAGATGGTACCCTCTTGTAGGCTACATGCGAGGCAGGCTTAACACAGGGACAGTGGTGGATTTCCCTCCAGCCCCTGCCCCGAATCCACACAGCTCAATCTTTCCCTGCATATCTCTGGCACCTCTTGTGTTGCTGCCCCTCCACTACAGCCCAGGTGAGTGTTTGCAAGCAAGTGAGTCTGTGTGCAGGGTCTTTAATAGGACATCTAAGTTTCCAGCCACCTTCTGTCTCACCAGGATGGATGGCCAGAGTCCTCACTGATTTTCACTGCCTGGTTCTGTGGGAACTCCTCTTCCCAGCATAAGAACCTGGGCTGGGAAGCCTGGTGTGGGGCTAGCACCCCTCCCTCTTCAGGGGGGCCTCCGCCACCAAAGTGTCCCTCCCGGTGTTTAGCCATTATCTGTGGGTTTTGGGGTCAGCTCGTTTTACATCTCTGACCCTACTACCAGTTTCGATGTGGCCTCTTCTTTATATCCTTGGTTATAGGGGTTCTGTTCAGCTAGGCTTCAGATGATTCTTTAGGTTGATTGTTCTATCATTTAGTTGTAATTTTGATCTGATCATAGGAAGCAGAAGGCATAGCATTTACCTAATCTATCATCTTGGACCTTCTTCCAATTTGATCTTGATATATGATATTTTAAAATTTTGTTCGGATCTGGTTTGAAATATTTTGTTTAGGTGTGCTGAGTCTGTGTTTCGGAAGGAAATTGGTCTGCCCTTTTCTTATCTCATGCTGTCTCATTCTCTCTTTTCTTTTTCAGGGACCCTGATTAGATGTTGTCGTTCCCTCCTTTATGTTTCTTAACATCTCTTTCATACTTTCCATATCCTTGTCTCTCTGGACACATTCAGGTTAATTCTTCCAGGGTTATAATTTTCTTTTCATCTTTGTATAGGCAGCTGTTTAGCCTACCCATTTTTAATTTCAATGCTTACAGTTTTTCTTTTTAAAAGTTTTATTGTTTCTTTCCCCAAATCTTCCTGGCTATTTTTAGTAATCTCTTTTGTCCTTGTTCATATTTTGTATAACATTTTATTTCTTTAAATGATTTTACACACAGATTTTCTTTATTTTTATGCGATAAGTCTAAGTTGTGGTACTTTGGGGATCATGTATCTTGTTTATTTGTTCATTTGCTTGTCTTATTGATTCTTACTCATGGTAGCCTGTTTCCTTCTATGTTTGATCTTTTTTTTTTTTTGTGAATTCATATTTAGCTGAATTTAATCTGAGTTTCCTGAGAGGTCAAGGTTGCCCTGCTTTTCTCCAAAGAGGATTTGTGTTTGCTTTCAACTAAAGCCAAGGGATATTACCAACTTTGTTCTCTTTAATTCCTTGGTTTGAATTTTTCTGGCTATGAAGATAATATAAAATCAATATCCACATGCACATTGGGACAGGCCCATGGTTACCTGTACACAGAGAAGATGGTGTGGTTAGCATCATTATTTCTCAAAGAGCTGTGGCCTAGACATGATGATTTCTTTGTCATCTCCATTTGCTGCTGGCAGAGTGTTATTTCCTGGCTTGTGTGTGTGTGTGTGTGTGTGTGTGTGTGTGTGTGTGTGTGTGTGTGTAAAGCATTTCATGTCCCTAGATTAAGTTTTATTAAAACGTGGGCAATTCTAATTTTGTTTCCTGCACTGCCAACCATTAATTCCAAATTGTTGAATTCCTAGTAAGGGCATTTGATTATTTACTACTCTAATTCTTTTCACTCTCACTATGTTGTTTTTTGTTAGCTTGTTTATTTGTTTTTACCTTTGGGGATTTGCCTGAGCTTTCCTTTTGTAAGCTCAGAAATGTTTTTAACTTTGTTGTAATTTATCCAACATCCCCTTCTTCTGGAGTGGGCTTTATTTTGTGTGTGTGTGTGTGTGTGTGTGTGTGTATGTGTGTGTGTGTCAGAGTATCTAGTCCCTTTTCTTGCCCAAAACAGAAGTCCAAAGCACACTTCTTTTTTCTCTTAATTAACCCTGTTCTCTAGTTAGCATGTGGATGAAATCCAATTATCCTTCCTGGGTCAAAAGATAATAGTTTGGGAGTTAATAAAAAAGAGACCTGAAATTTAGGAGTCACAGATCCAGGTTCAGTCGACGAGAGCCCAAACTAAAAGACAGAGTAAGAATCTCACAGAGTTCCATGTGAGCCTTCAGTGGATATATGAAGCAGTTTTATCACCTGCTGGAATGAAGCTGAAGGATTTTTTTTCTTTTTACTTTTAGTGGCTTTTATAGAAGTATCTGAAATTGGTGTACCCGCTTATTTGTTGGTTTTCTTTAATTGTATAGCAAGTACCAGTTATCAGCCTTGCTGGTTAATTGGCTCTAAAAAAGATTTAAAAAATATCAGAAATGACCTACTCATGCTTGTGTAATATAAGTCAAAACCCCCCAAATATTCAAGTTGAGATAACTAAAATCAAATAGGTGGCCTAAAATAAAATTCAGCATTTTTCCAATTTTTCTTTCATCTTGAAGTTCATTTTTAAAAATTAAAATGTGTACTTATGGTAATCATAAATAGATACCTGATTGTGTTCATGCAGCCTTCTGAGGTGGGAAAAGTAGAAGAATGGGGAAACTAGAAAAATATAGAAGTAGGAAGCACTGGAAGGTGGTCCTGGTTTTTCCAACTAAGTAAGTTTTCTGAAAACAACTGTGAATGATCTTAGAAAGCTGTTGTGCAAGGCTAATGTCATTTTGTTCTTCTTTCCCTTTGAAATATACCTTGCTATTTGGTGAGATTTTCCATTACCATTTTCCACTTCATGAAAACTAGAGCAATTGTACCTTCTTATCTACCAATTCCCTTGAAAGTACAATTCTGGGATTCAACAACAATTCAGCCAATTCTGGGAAAACTTTGTGAGGTAGAAATTGAGTTCAGTGGCTAACAAGAGTAAAAGGCAATTAATTAGAAATATAGCATAGATGTATTTTGTAATTTTACTAAGGACAGATTCACTGTCCAGCTGAATTACAGATAATAAGAAAACTTTACAAACAACTGAGTCAAGTGATTCAGAATATGCAATATTAAATCCTAGTTTGGTGGAAACAACTTTTAGTATTTATTGAACAGTCTATTTGAAAAAGGGAGATGGTGATGGATGTGGATTTTCTTTTGGTGCCAATTTGAGGCATAACATCTTTTTAGTACCTGGTAAAGGTGATAATAAAAATAATTCTATCTAGTAGAAAATGTGAGTATATGAGCAGGTGTCCCACAGGTACTAGTGAGTGTGTTGTGTTTGAATACATGTACATGTGTATGTATGATTTAGTATCTGTCACAGGGCTGTCTTGTAGGCTCTGCTGTTGCATAAAATCTCACATTATCTGTCACCAAGAAGATAATGGTAAACTGTTTATTCTCTGCTTACATTGCAGTGCTCTGTGATTATGTGCGCCAAGTGATGTACAGTGCACACATCTTTATAGCATCGACGTAACAGCTGAAGAAAATGGTCCAAATAAAGCTTTGCGTACAGTGTACATAGCCCACCTGCACAGAGAACCCATATAATCTAGGAAGACCTGGAGCTATTCCTGTTGTGAAGGGTGACTCAGACCCACTCCAGGACTTTTTTTCTGAAGAGTCACCTGACCAGTTATTATTCCTCTAATAATGGAATCAGACATCCTTGTCACTTTTTCAACAGTGTCCCTTAGTTTAGCTTGATCCTGGAGCCCTCTCCCTAGAGATGGTCACTCATCTAACTGGCTAGCAGCATGGGCACAGCAACAAGTCCTCAGACACATTTTAGGAGCAACCCAAGAACAATTTCATTAATTTCATGGATAACCCCTCTCCTTCTCTCTGGGAAGCCCAAGAACAACTCAGTCAGGCATGTATACATTCTGTATGTTTCAATGTAGGTGTCCCAAAGATAAGGCAATCTGACATTTCAATTCAGCCTCGTTCTTAACTTGCACTCTTCTTGCAGTTCACTGAACATATTACAGTATTTCAAACCTCTCTGCTTTTACACATGATGTCACTCTACCAAGAATGCCCTCTCACCTTTTCACTTAGAAGACTCTTATTTGTTCCTCAAAGTCCATCCTCCCCTGTAAACTCCCCTGTTTCTGACAGGTAATTACTTCCTTTACTCAACAAATCCTGTGCCTTATTTTTCTTTTACTGAAAACATCTTAAATTTAAATTATTTATTGTTAATAATTACAGATTAATAGCTTGTCTTTGCCTTCTAGACTATGAGCTCCTTGGTGGCAGGGACCATCTCCTACCCACCTTTGTACCCTGTCTCTATCATAGCATGTGTTTGGCATGTAGTACAGGTTCTTGAATAGGATTAAATCTCCCTACAACACTAGGATTCTCTTCTATGAACCTTTAGATAGCCTGATGTGTGTTTACAAGTTATGGAAAGAGCTGCTCCAATCCTTAGACCTCTGTTCATCTAAATTGTAGTCATAACACAAATTGAAGGTAGTCCACAAGTGGCTCATGAATATTACTATGCTAAATTATGAAATATGCAGGTAGGTATTATTCATGGTCTTGGGTTGGAGTTAGAGGCCATTTCTGTTAACTAGATTGCCCAATCCATGGCTTTCCTGGGGCACTTTTACCCCAGAAGGGCTACAGACAATGGTTTCCAAAAAGGATCCAAAGTCTAGATTATCTTCAAACAAGGTGAAATTTTCCTAGCGCCAACAGTTAGATACATTTATCTTCCCTCTTTTATTCCCTGGACCCTACCGCCTAAAATCCACTGTGGTTAAGCTGCTGGTTGGTCAGACTCAAGATTTATGAGAACTTTGGTGCATTATTGCTACTGGCTTTTAAAGAACAAGTGATTTCCCACCAGCTATTGGAATCCCCAAAGGTAATATCCTGTGTGGATTCATAGCCTTTCAGATACCCGACCCTAGGCACTCAGTGTTTAGTTCTGCCTCAAAAGATGGTTCTGCGTTAGAAAGTTTCTGACTAAAATGATCTTTAGTTAAAAGCAGGCAATTAATTATAATCATGCAACAATTATCCTTTTTATTAAAGTGATTTATATTTTCAATTCAGATTTTCAGGTGGATTTTCCAACTATTTTATTAAATTTTAGGGGAAATTAGCTATTGTGATGATGACATAGTGTTTGAGAAAGCAAAAACTTTTTTTTTTTTTAAAGATACCTACCATCCTTCCTCCCATCCTATTACCCTCCCTCCCCCGCTTCCATTCCCCCTTCCTTCTTTTCTCCCTTCCTTCCTTTTTGCAAAGGGCCTTGAACACAAAGATAAATAATGCTGAGTGTTCTCAAGTAGTTCTCAGTATGGCAGGGAAGAGATCAAATTAAAGTCAGTGACAAGGTTGGGGGACAGTTTGAAGAATGGACTGGACACACAGAGAATGGTCACACTAGCACATTTAGGGCATGGTCAGGGAAGATTTTGAAGAGCTCCCACCTACCCCATGTTCTATCCTCAACAACATTTCAGAGGTTGTGCCAATGCTTGCAGGTCTGGAGGTCTGGGAGGAAATAAGGCTACTTCTATCTTGGGAATGAGGGGCTGACTTATACTATAAAATCAGGAGGTTCTAAAAAATAAGTCCTGAAAGATAACTTAGGAAAGGAGGGAACAGACATTATAAACGGTAACTGAAGCCAGAGATTGGTGAAGATTCTTGGACCCAGATAGAGATTCTGAGGACAAAGAGATCAGGAACACAGGCTGAATCAGAACAAGAGGGCCACATTCAAATGTCAGCTCTGAGTAACAACAGCCCAGCACATCAGCAGCCTGATTGGGACTTGACTCCATGTCATGGCTCAGTAAGTCAGGCAGGCCCCCTCGGATCTCTGGATTCCAAGCCCTGGTTCAGTGTCACACACGCATATACCAAGAGAAGGAGGGTGTGATGGTGAAGGTGGTTGCAGTGGCTCCAGTTGCTATGAGATTGTATCACAGGCTTAATCATAACAATGGGGCAGAGGGGTTTTTAGCTCACAGATGAGAATGAATATGGCGGTAAGGATGGCAACCAGACATTCCCTGAATGGAGCTCACTTCAAGGATTTAATAATATTATGCAACACTTTTTCTCCAGGGTCAAAGCAGTTTTCCTATTGAACTTTATTATTCTCTGCTAGATTAAAAAGCTTTTTGAAATAATAGAATTATGGAGACATACTGGAAAAATCTAATTGAGGTCAGGCATATCCCTGACAGGAAACTACCCTTGTGATGTTTTTGGAGGCAGTTAGTAATCTTGATTAATGTTTACAAAAAAAAAAAGTGTTGTTTTGCAGTGATAGGTGCATTGTGTGCTAGCAGGAATTGTTAAGGCATTAAAATGAATGAATTTAATTCATCAAAGTAAATGAAACTAAACCAGGTAAAAGTGCTGAAACATAAGTTTACTCCTAACCCTCCACAGGACAAAGGGAGCTTGTTTGCCCTATCTAGAGGGAAGTAGTAACTAAAATCAATTCATGAGGACTGACAGTGGGTATTTGTTTATAAAGAATCATCTGTCATTTTCTCCTAAGCTAGATGGAAACCTATGTCATGTCAACTTGAGTCCAGAGACTTCCTGGAGAAATTGTTGTCATAGGGTTTCCACCAACCAGGGAACAGCCTTTTCAGCTTACTTGGCTCACTCTACACCCTCATCCATCCAGAGGTGGGGGCAATGACCCTTATGGAGGATAATGGCATTATTGGCACTGAGCATTGCTTTACCGTGACGGGCATTCCAAGAAGGAGGGATAAACCTGGTGGCTAAGGCATTCTAACCAAATATACTATGTTATGCTAATTATAACTTATAATGTACCTTCAATGCCCATATAAGATTTCAGAGCAGATTATATCAAAAACATTTATGAAATCACCATATCAGGATCTATGTAGAACACAGTGGAGACAAACTTAGTCCTTGCTGCAGGGAGCTTATATTCTTGCTGCAGAGATAAGAAGTAAACCATTTATAAACTTTCAATACCTTTTATTCATTGCTATTTATAAAGACAAAGTGAAAGCTTAAAATCATAGTTTAAAACATCAGGAGAAGAAATGAATTTCTTATGAGTTTTACAAAGGTCACAGTCCAGCAGACCAGTTATATTTATTTGTGTGGCAGAGTGCATTTTTTTTCTTTTTCCTTCCTTCAATTAAATTGGGATGCCCTTAGGCAAGACAAGTTCTCTCCAGTTTTCCCAATTACCCATTTATGCTGCCTGCCTGGCTCCTGGAGGCATAGGAGTTGCATCTTCAAGCCAATGCCTAGTTCAGAGGGAAAAGGGAACATTTTGTGATGAGAGAACAAAGAAGATACTAAGGCAAGTATGGGAAAGCTGGGCCCTAAAGGTAAGATTTGGTTAGATAGAGAGCGTGAGCAATAAATCCTCCTCTTCTAACTGCTAAGTTTTGCATCAATTAAAACCATAGACACAGATACAAGTAAGGGCCTAATTTGAACATTAGCTGTATGATATATGTATTAGTCAGGATAGGTTAGTCTGTTCTGTGGTGAGAAACAGCTCCAAAGTCTCAGTGATTTAACACAACAAAAACATTCATTTCTCACTTCTGCCACATGCCCCACCATGGTAATGCAGTCCCGGACTGACAGAACAATAGAGATCTTTGAACCTGGGCATCTGGGCTGCAGGGGAACCGTTATCCATGTCCTCAGCCTCTGTATGGCCTTTCTTAAACCTGGTCTGCCTGAGAACTCACCCCAACCTTTCACAATTGCCCTTCTTCAGTTTTTTAAAAAGAAACCATATCTTTAACCCATATGTTCATTTCTCAAGGGTATAAAAATCTCTGAAGCCCTATAAAAAAGGGGACCACTTGGAAATTTATAGCTTCTGAGGAAGGAGAGTTTAGCTAAGGAGTATTGATGAGCTGGTTTTATTTTATTTATTTATTTATTTATTTTTTTGAGGGCAGTGTCACTGGCCCTCATATGTGGGACCGAACCGGGGCCGCTGGCTTCCCAAGCCAGCGCTTAACCACCGCACCACTCGGCCGGCCCGGGAGCTGGTTTTAGAATCATGGCCAGGCACCCATCTTCTTCTCTTCCTTCTTCCCTTCCAGCTATCTATCCATCTACCCATTGCTTGATCGATTTATCTCATCTATCTTAAACATAGACTTCAAAATGAGATATCTGTCACAATGACACTAACATGCTGGGTTAAAATTTAAAAACGAAGACCAACTTTTTGTCAGAATGTAAACTTGATTTGGCTGACTGGTTTGGCAGTGAAGATGACTTTACTGTATATGGCAGACATTCTCTATACATTAAATAAGCTAAATCTTGAGCTGTCTGGCTTTAATGAAAATATATTTAGAGCACATACACAGTATACAGTCTGGAAATCACATTTTCTAAAACTATTAAACATATAATAAACATTTTAGATATAAACTTAAAAATTTTTATGAGGAGATCTAAAACTTTTAAAAAGTCTTTTAGGGAGTACGCTAACAAAAAACCAAAAACAAATTATGTTTAAAGATCACTGTCTAGGTCTCTTGGCGTAATGGGGCTGACCCCATTGTAGGTTGAGGAGGCAGCCTTAGGGGAAGGGAAAAAGGAGAGGAGGGTTCAGAAAGAGTGTGTGAGGCCAGGGGAGTGGGGCTCAGAGACAAGTCTCACAAAATGGACCCTGGTGGTTCCTGCTGGGGGTGGGGAGTGCCGGGCTAATGCGTCCAGGGTGCAAGCCTGTTTTCTGAAACCGAGAGCTTGCCTTTGGCTGCTCAGATTGCACCTCCGCTGTCTCACCTAGGTCTGTGCTGTCACAGAGAGGACCAGCAGAGGTGACAAGTTTGTGCCTTCTCCAAACCCATCATCACTAGTATAAATATAGCTTACAGCTAGCATTCTGAAGCTGTAAGGTCAGGGACATATTTGGGTAAGGAGAACAGCCCTTAAAAATAGATCTGTGAAAAGCACTTTGAAAACTCGTGTTGTGGGCAAGAATAGGAAGCCAAGTGTCTCCACGGTACACATGTCCTCCTACTCCATTCCCTTGGAGTTTTTTAGAGAGTCCATTCTACCTGCTGCTTCTTCAGGGAACTCCCAGAGGGAGTGTCATCATGGTAAAGACAACAATTCCAAGAAGATGACATCCGAAGCATAATCCCTGACCCGACGTGGCTGCTTGAGGAGTGCTTTTATTTTTTTTAATTTCTGGGGGAAATATTTAGGCAGATCAAATATAAACCATGAAGGATATCTTTGGCAGGGCATTCTTTTTTCTTGTCTTTTTATTATCACAAAGAAAAAATAATCAGAACATGTTAAAAAAAACTGATACTTTGATACCAATTTTGTGAACTAAAATTGTGAAAAGGAAACAAGACCAAGGGGAGAAAGTGTTGTAGCTTCATTAGTCAGAGGACTGGAAAGGGGAGAGGCAGCACTCAGCATGTTCAGTTTGTGTTGGATTTCTGCTTTGCTCTCTCATGGTCGCTGTCCTCAGCTTCTGCCCTGGGGTTGGCAAAGCTGGGTTGAGGGGGAGGACAGAGCAGGGTTAGAAACTTAGGCTGAGTCAACCAGACCAGGACTCAGACCGCAGCTCCAGTGTCCCTGGGACTCAACCTCTTAACCATAATAAGTAGTATTAATATCTTAATAACAATAATATCTTCTAACATTTGCGGACTGCTTAATATGTGCCTAGTCTGATGCCAAGTTTTTATATCTTATGTAATTTCCCCAATAACCCTATAAAATCAGTTCTATTCTAAGGAAACTGAGGTTTAAATAATAGGGCCAGGGTCCCATGGATGGTATGTCAGATTCCAGAAGCCACACTCTGACCCCTGGGTCATGCTGCCCTGGTTGTCTTCACTGTTCTTTGAGGACAGCATGAGTCCCTATGCAGTGGGGTTGTGAAGATTCAACGAGCCAATGTATGTAAAGCAGATGGCACAGTGATTGCCATTTTATTGAGTTAATAAATGGTGATGACAGAAAATTTAACCACAAATACTTATTGCATGCTTACTGTGTGTTAATCATTGTTCCAGGCACTTTTTGTATATTTCCTCTTTCAATCTTACTCTCCTAGCAGCCCCATAAAGTGGGCACCACTATTATTCCCACTTGACAAATGAGGAAATTAGGGCTTGGAAATGTTACATGACTTGCCCAGGATCACAGAGCTAATCAGTGGTAGGGCTGGGGTTTGCACCCAGGCCATCTGGTTCTAAAGCCCAAGCTCTGATTCAGCAATGCTATCTTTTTTGTTATCACTTAATAGGATGTGTTAGTGTCCTCCAGAGAAACAGAAACAATAGGGGATACACACACACACACACACACACACACACACACACACACATTTGAAATACGTAAGTAACTGGCTCATGCAGTTCTGGAGGCTGGCAAGGCCCAAGACCTACAGGGTAAGCTGGCAAGCTGAAGACCCAGGAGACCAATGGTATAGTTTTAGTCTAAAGGCCAGCAAGCTCGAGACCCAGGAAGAGCCAATGTTTCAGTTTGAGTTCAGGGGCAAGAAAGTGTCCCAGTTCAAATGCTGTCAAGCAGGAAAGGAGGGAAGGTCAACATTTTTGTTCTATTCAGGCCGTCAACTGATTGGACGAGGCCCACCCCACATTAGGGAAACAATCTTCTTTACTCAGTCTCCCCATTTAAATGTTGATTGAATCCAAAAACAGTGAGAATAATATTGACCAAATATCTATGGCCCAGTCAAGTTGACACATAAAATTAACCATTACAAATCTACCCTTTGCCAACTTGGCACCCATATCCATCTCCTTAAACCATAATGAATCCCCAAATAAAGATAATAATGAGGTCATCATTCCTTCTAACTATTCTTTGGTTCATTCACCTTTTTCCTTTAAGAAAGATGTATGGACCTCTTGTGACGTAGCTTTATTATTTAATATAATTATTTGTGAATGTGCTTGTTTTCCCTATAATTCTGTCTGCTCCTGTACAAGGACTGGGCCTTCTTACCTTTGATTCCCACCACTTAGCATGCTTATAAACAGGAATGAAGTCTGTTACAGTAATACTACAATAATGTCAGAGTAAGACAGCTCCATTTCTTGTAAATGCAAAAATGGGATGGAGAGGATGCTATATAAACAAACAGCGAGACTGTAACCATGGTGCAGGAAGAGAGTGACGGTCAGTGTTTCATGAGACAAGGAAGTCTTTTCCCATTGGGGTTGGGATGGAATCTGGGATGCGGTCGGGCATGATGTGTGGGGGTAACTTCCAGAGAAGATAACATGAGGGCTTGGATTTAAAAGATTCAATGTGAGGCCGGCAGAGTGGCACATTGGTTAAGAGCTGGTTTTGGGATGCCAGCGGCCCCAGTTCGGATCCCACATATGAGGGCCAGTGACACTGCCCTCTACAGGTAATAACAGCTCCACCTGGAGCTACGCTGTGCAAGGCCCCGTGACGGTGTAGGCTGCAGCCCCTGCTGCAGTGGGCTGCCATAGGCTACAGTGAGTGGCCGGCAGCCAGCGTGAGGGGCTGGCAGCCAGTGTGAGCTGCCAATAGCCGCAGTGAGCGACCATCCAAAGGCCGGCGACCAATCTGCCTCATCCGGGAAGGGCGCAATGATGATACCAACATGGGCCAGTGAAGCAACATCCTCCACAACTAGACTGAAGAACAAAAAGACAGCAACTTGTCTGTTCCCCTTCCCCGATTCCCCAACGCTGTTCCACTCCCCCAATTCCCCAATAAAAATCTTAAAAAAAAAAAATGAATAAAAAATAAAAAATTCAATGCGGTTTCCAGGTAGAACAAACCTAATGTATACTTAAAGAGAGCAGCATGCAGAAGGAAAATTCTAGAAAAGGAGCCCAAGGAGAGACTGTGAGGGGCTTTGTATAAATGCTAAAGAGAAGGCACCTAATTTTCTGCCTTAAGGGGATCTACTGAAAGATTTTAAGTAGGGCAGAGATATGATCTGATTTGCATTTTAAAAAGAGCTCTCGCTGCAATATGGATGATGGATCAATTCAATGGAGGTTGAAATGGAGACCGGGGTCCACGTACGGAACCATTTCTGTGAAACTGGCAGTGATCGCAGGAGCCTAAACTGAGCTCCTCTTGGGTTTCCACCTGAGGAGGCTCTGATGAACACTGTGAGAGCTGGGTCCTTGCCCTCTGCCTCCTGCTGCAGCGACTGCATAGCAGCCACATTTGTAAGATGAAAGAATAACTTAGTGTCAGCAACTGAACATTGGGCTTGGATATTCAACTCCTCCAGCAGGCATTTGATAAACAAAATAAAGGACGGCTGACAGGAGCACAGACCGAACAAATAGGCTAGTGACTATCAGGTACTTCCTTCCTGTCTTCTGGAGATAAGCTTAATGAAGGAGCCACTATTGGTTGAACTAAGGGAAGGATATGGGGTGATGTAACAAATGGATAAGGGTTCTACCTTCAGAGCTGTTATCTCCATCAACTCTTGCCTAAAAGATACAAGAAAATGGTTGCTGGGAAAACTTAAGAAGGAGGACATAACTATGTGAAATGAGGCATTGTTCTGTTCACATTATGTTTATGGCTGTTGAACAGGAATAACCAGTAAAGTATAATAGAAACAGGTAAAGTTTTAAGAAACTTGGAGCCTAAACAATACATGTCTTAAACCTTGTTCAAGGCCATGAAATATTCTCTTTGTGTTGTCTAGTTACTAGAAAGTCTCTTTTTGTTGTGTGGACATTGTGAAAGTTAGTTTGAAGAGCAATAGGCTTTTTTCTATGACTTTGGAAATATACAGATGCCCGTGCCTCCCCACCTCCACCCTAAGCCTGAGTAAAGCTGGAAGGAGGATGCCAGTGGGGTAGAATGTAAGGAGCATAGTCTTGGGGCTGCTTCCAGGGTGGAGGCTTAGTACTGTGATGCTCCTTCACAGAATATCTATGCTGTGGAGGAAAGCTGGAAATGGTTGTCAGGAAGCTCAGATTGGATAGAGAAACAGCATATGAGGCAAAAGGTTTCTTCCTCCGACCTGTATTTGCTGGTTGAGTGAGTGGTACTTCCATCTACCTAGGTACTCAAGCCTGAAACCTTGGGTAAACCTAGATTCCTCACTGTATGTGTTGTGATAGGCTAGGCTATGCAGCATTAACAGATGACTCCAAAGTCTCTGTGGCTTTCAACAACCAACATTTATTTTTCATTGATGCTGCATGTCATTTGCAGTTGGCTGAGTCTCTGCTTCACATGGTCTTCCTCTGGGACCCAGGCTGATGGAACTGCTGTCTCTGGAACATTGCTTATCTTAGGGAAAAGCAAACATGGCTATCACACACTGGATCCTAAAACTTCTGCTGGGGAGTGATGCCCATTACTTCTCATATCTTTTTGGCCAAAGCCTGATGTCAATGAGGTGGGGAAGCATAATCGTTCCCAGAGAAGGGCAGCAGATACTTCTGTTTGTGAAATTGTTATACCTGGAGTCACAGAGAACAGAGTTCAAATGAAAGCTTTCACTTTCTAGCTACGTAAAGTGTTACTGTTTCCCTATTTCATGTCTTGGATGTCTGGGATCCCCACATGACATTTATGTTTAGGACAGAGAAGGACTTTTTGAAAATACCACTGTGGTTGTTCTTAATCTACACGGTATGTGCTCAGTTGAATAAATGCATAAGTTAATGCAAGCCTGATTCCCAAGTGGTAAGACTTGGAGGCGGGTGGGTATCTTCCCTGACCCCTCCCTATTGACACTGTCAGGTAATTTTCACTCTTCCTACAGTCCTTGCTCATGTTCCACTAAAGCCTGTGTTATCAGATGTTGCTATCAAATACCCTTCCTTCCAGATGTCACCTATGGGCAGCTGAGTTTTCCCCTCTTACTCATTAAAGACTGTGGTGCCTGGCCTCTTCCTTCTTTCCTGCTACTCCTGCCATCATCATTGGTAACTTTGACATCTATGTGGACAATCACAGCCAACATCTTGGCCTCTTGGTTCCTTTTATCTGCTTATCTCCTATGATGTTTTCCTCCACTCCACTTCTGCTGCCCTTTCCATTAATCTTATGTTAGACTTTGTAATAACCAGTAATTATATCATCTCCAATAAATCTCTTTTGTAAGATAAAGATTGGTGGATCACTCTCGAATCACCAACCTTTTCATCATACTCTCTTTTAGTATCCCAAGTACAACAATTCTTTAACCACACTGGGACCTTCAATCTTATTTTTTTCCTACTCCTTTCTCACCATGCATCTCCCCACATGTCATCATATCCTTCCATATCTAGCCTACACACCTTCCTGCAGTTAGCCAAGTTGTGAGGTTAAGGGTATAGTCCACCAGACTGCCAAGTCTGCCCAAGACTTCTGACACCAACTACAAGTTTGGGACTGTATTAGTTTCCTAGGGCTACTGTAACCAAGCACCACAGACTGGATGGCTTAATTAACAGAAATGTACTGTCTCACCATTATGGAAAAGGAAATCCAAGATGGAGGTGTTGGGAGGGCTGCTTCCTTCTGAGGGCTGAGAGGGAGAACCTGTCCCAGGCCTCTCCTCTAGCTTCTAGTGTTTTGCTGGCAATCTTTGACATTCCTGGGCTTGCAGGGGCATCACCCCAATCTCTGCCTTCATCTTCATAATGACACTCTCGTGTGTGTGTCTATGTCCAAATTTCCCGTTTTTATAAGGACACCAGTCTTACTGGATTAGAGGCCCATTCTAATTCAGAATAACCTTATGTCAACTTAACTAAAACAGCTGCAATTACCCAATTCCCAAATAAGGTTCCATTCAGAAGTCCTGAGGGTTAGGACTTCAACATATGAATCTTGGAGGGATACAATTCAGTCCATAACAAAGGGGTTCATAAAACCATCATCAGGTTTGATAATTTACTAGAAATGCTCACAGAACTCATGGAAAGCTATTATGCTCATGATTATATTTATTACAAGAAAATAATATATTAAAATCAGCCAAGGGATGAGACTCATAGAGCAGAGTCTGGGAACATTCCAAACAAAGCATCCACTGTTCTCAGGGAAAGTCACCCTCCCAACACTGATGTGTGATAACACGCACTAAGCATTGCCAACTCAAGAAGTTCATCCAAGCTTTGGTGTTTAGAGTTTTTATTGGAGTTTCATTATGTAGGAATGATTGATTGCCCATGTGGTTCAACTCTGCCTTGAGGCTGAATGAGATGATGTGACCCAAAGCCCCTGCTCTCTCAATATGGCTGGTTCTTCTGTAGTGGTCAGTCCCCACTGCCATTAGCTGTGGCCAGTCTCACCCTGACCATCTTGTTTCCAGAAACAAATAGGTGTGGTCTGAGGCCCTATTGTAAATAACAAAAGACACTTTTCACTGAAGAGATTCCAAAGGTTTAGAGGTTACCTACCAGTTAAAAGAGTTTTAATGAGGTCGGATTCCTTATTACACAACACCGATTCTTTTTTGCCTGCTGCCCCCATTAAACTCATCTGATTAAACCCTAGCCTCGTCAAACCCAGACCCTCCGGCTCTGTGCCTGCAGCTGAGCACTGCTGAAGAAAATCTCCCAATAGCGTACCCTGGTCCCACTTCCTGACCACACAGCTAGTGGACATTCTGCTGTGCCAGGCAGTCCTCCTACACTTTCCTAGCACAGCCCCTTTATCTTTCTGAGTTTATGACTTCACACTTTAATCTCCTGCCCTATTTCTACAAGCCTCTCTCTCAGATGATAAACATCTTATTCTTCATTGGAAATCAGGATTGCAGTAAGAGTGACCTCATATTTTCTTCACCAAATCCATCAGCCTTTGAACTTCTTTACCCCACATACTTTACCCTCCTGACACAATAAACCCATTCAGTTCCATCGCTTTCAATAATACTTTACTTCAATGACTCCCAAATGCCCTGTGACTTCTCTCCTAAATGCCCATGTCATGTACAGTACTCCCCACCCCGTGATCTGCAGTTTTGCTTCTGACCGTTTGAGTTACCCATGGTCAACTGTGGCCCAGAAATATAAATATTGGGAAACTACATAAATAAACAATTCGTAAGTTTTAAATTGCATGCCATTCTGAGTAGCATGATGAACTCTTGCACCGTCCCACCCAGGAGTGAAACATCCTTGGTTCAGAGTCTCCACGCTGTAGATGCTCCCTGCCTGTTAGTCAGTAGCCCTCCCAGTAATCAGATTGACTCTCATGATATTACAGTGTTTGTATTCATATAACCCTTATTTTACTTAAAAATGTCCCCAAAACACAGGAGCAGGGATGCTGGCAATTTAGATGTGCCAAAGAGAAGACTTTATAAACTGCTGCTTTTAAATGAAAGTGTGAGTACTATACAATAAGATATTTCGATGGAGAGAGACCACACTTGTTACTGTAGGCAGAAAGCATAGGGCTGTGTAGATGGTGGGGGAGGTAAAGGGAAGAAGGAAGTTTGGGGAAAACAAAGGAGGGAAGAGATGAGGTCATCCTTAAGAAAAGGTGCAGCTACTAGATTAGCCAGAACTAGGTTTCCGTGGCCTAGATCTGATCCAGGAGGCCATCTTGCCCCTCAAGGTGAACTTTCAATAATTATATAGATCATAATATTAGCATTGTGGTTTAGCAAAATGGCTACTTCTGTGTCACCATCACAGTTCTGACAAGGGTCAATTAAGAACAAGAGAATCCCATTTCCTGATGGGAAAGAGTGGTCAGTGAGGACCCATCTAAGAACTCCTATATTGCCTCCCCTAAACCTTGAATATTTCATGACCTCATTTTGAAAATAGTAAATTCCTAGGCTTCTTTGTTCTTTTGGGGCAGTTGCTCTTCTCCTGGCCTGCCTCTCCCACCATTTTAGGAGTGTACTCTGGTCTTTTAATAAACCCACTGCTTGCTTGGCTTATTTGGTGCATCCTTGAATCCTTTCCTATAACTATACGAAGAACCTGTCTTCCGGCAACATGCTCATATAACTTTTATTATAGTATATTGTTACTCTATTTTGTTATTAATTATTGTTGTTAATTTATTACTGTGCCTAATTTGTAAATTAAACTTTATCATAGGTATGTATGTATAGGAAAAAACAGTACAGTTGATCCTTGAATAATGTGGGGGCTGGGTGGTGCTGACCACGCTTGCAGTCAAAAATCTACACTTTGCCAGGACACTGTGCACCAGCCACCTTTATTTGTATGATTATGCGCTTAATATCTTTATTCTCACAAGAATCCATGAGTTTAGGGATTTTGTTCATTTTTGCTTACCATTGTACCTTGAGTGTCCATCACAGTGCCTGACAAGTAATAGATGTTTAATAAATATTTGCTTGAATGAATGGATAAGAAAAGAATGAATGACATTCAGGTCATGTCTTGCTGATACCAAAGTTAAGGCTCTCAGAAACACGAAAGTCAGAGCAAGTCAATGAACTCTATCTATTACACAGGTGAAATAGAGACATTTCTGCCATCACGTCAGTTGTGTTCAATCTGGGCAGCTGGGGCAGGGGAGGTAGGCAGTAACTTAAATATTCAGGTCCTGCTCTGAAGGTGGCCTGCAAATGGCTTGGAGTCATTAAAGCCCACAGACAGTGTGATCATCTCAGGGCCCTAGAGACTTACGCACAGGAGATTCCTAGAGTCCTTAATGATCAAACTTAATCACGTGTACCACAGCCTCCCGTAATCGTTGTGCAGGCCAATTGTGTGACCTTGACAGAGTGACTGATTTTTTTTTTTCTTAACCTTTTTTTTTGGTCAGTTTTTCAGGCCACAGTCTCCTGTTGGTCAGGTTCACAGCGTTACATTTATGCTCTTTAGCACCAGTGGGAAAAACACAATAAGAAATCCTTGCATCAGGCATTTGGCAAGAGACATCAACTGACAAACATGACAGACAATAGGTTGAAGATACTGATATCCTCTTATCCACAGGGCATCTGTTCAAAGGCCCCCAGTGGATGCCTGAAATTATGGACAGTACCAAACCCTATATATACATTTTTTTGTTCATGTCTTCCACCCCAAAATTTAATGTCATTTCCGTCTTACAGCACTTATCACATACTGTGGCTGGACCTTTTGCAGTTTGAGGTGTGATAGCAAAATTAATATAAATTTGTTTCTTCAAAATTAATTGGTTATAAGATTCATTCTTACAGTAGATCTCAGCATGGGATTTTTTTATCTTAAGTGGAGAACTTTCATGTTTTTATTTAAAGGAAGTACTTTATAACTTCTCTTTGGCATATCTGAATAGCCAGTATCACTACTCTTGCACTTTGGGGCCATTACTAAGTAAAATGAGAGTTACAGTATTTTCTCATGTACAATGCACTCTCGTGTGAAATGCACACCCATGTTTTTGGCCCAAAATTTCAGGGGAAAAAAAGTCTTTCATTTTAATTCAAATTTTTATTTGTTTGCATTTAGGTACTTGTTTTTTGTATTATAAAGGAACATTAGTATTTATTTTTTTAACATATTATGGTACAAGAAATTTTATGTAACAAAAAATTACAAAACACAAGAACAGATTCAAGGTACAAGAAATTTTATGTACCAGTAACAAATTTACCATATTTACACATCATCGAAGGCCAAGAACTCTTCATCGTTGCAAATTCATCATTAAATTAAACAAAACAGATTATCATATTCCAGAGAGTTATTTTGCATATGGATACTGTTACTGATTTCTAGAGTTACACTTTTAATTCATAAGCATAAATGAAAGAATTAAAAGCATTTATATAAATACAGAATTAGTATGACTATGTATAATGCGCATCCTTATTTTTCCCTCACAAATTTGGGCAAAAACGTTTGCATTATACATGGCAAAATATGGTACATGAGCACAAGTACTATGATAGCCCAACAGTTGATTTGATATCTAGGATGGCTACAAGTGGCTACCAAGCAGGTAGCATATACAGGGTGGATATTCTGGACAAAGGGTGATTTATATCACCAGCTGGATGAAGCAGAGCAATGTGAGATTTCATCATGCTGCTCAGAATGGTATGCAATTTAAAATTTATGAATTGTTTATTTCTAGACTTTTCCATTTAATATTTTCAGACTACAATTGACTGTGGGTAACTGAAATTGTGGGTAACTGAAACTAGATAAGGGGAGGACTACTGTATAAGGGGACCATAATGATTGACAAGTAATACAGATCTCAGTTGAAAAGTCAACAACCCCTTTCTCAAAACAAAATTAATAAACATAGAAAACATGTTCAACCTCTTTAAGAATCAAAGGTGATAAAAAAATACAGGTTTTTTTAATGGTAAGGTTTAAAGATTTTAAAAAATGATGTCAGCAAGATTGCATGCAGCAGACACTTTGATAGAGTTCTTGTGAGGGTGAATTGCTTAAACTTTTTTATGGCAAAGCAAATTGGTAGTATATAACAGGACCATGGAAAATATTTTATACCCTTTGCAAATCTTTCCAAAATCAATCCAAAAGATGTTTGACACATGTTATTTATATTAAAAAATGAAACCTCATATAAACCCACTCTAAATATTTAATAAGAGGGGAGTAGTTAAAAAATGTGCAGCCACAGAATATTTATGAAGAATTTTAATAACAGAGAAAAATGCTCAGAAAAGGCATTTAGTAATCAGAGCATGGTACAAAGCTGTAGGAAGCATTTGATGTCAACTGTGAAAGAATATTTGCATACAATAAAAAATATATAAAATGTTTATGTTTAGACATAAAGAGGAAAATGAAAACCAGCATAATCTCACAATTCTTGGTGCGGATATAAGGCAACACAGTGATTCTTTGTATTATGCATTACCAAAATTTCTTCACCAATCATAGTTTAGAATATCATTGGGTAAAAGTTATTAAACACACAGACAGTGATTTTGAGGTCAGGTAGGCCTGGATTCTGATCATGATTCTGCTGCTTCGTATTGTGATCTTGACCAAGATCCCCAGGACCTATGGGTTTCAGTTTTCTAATCTGTGCAGTGGTTATAATGCACACAGCGTTGCTAGTAAGATCAAATGAAATAAAATATGTAAAGTGTTTATTTAGTCTAGTGCACGACATACAGTAGACTTTCATGAATATTAGTTTTCTCATTTCAGAATCACAAACTTTGAGAATTTCAGATTCTCGAATATCTTATCCAACCATTAAGTTACAAAGGTGGAGCAGGTGGTGATGAGAGGGTCAATGGCTTATCTCCATTGCATAGGCCATAAGCAGCAGTGCCTTTGAATTTTGCATCTCTATTCTGTGTTTTTTGCTAAGCTTCCTTGCTTCCCTAAAGAAACAGAGTTCAACCTTGAATTGCTCCTGTTTTTTTGTGTGTTTGGTTGGTCCTGATGGGTTTTTTTTTATTTTATGCCATTCATCCCTGCAAAGCAGAGCAAATTTCCTAGAATAATTGTTGACACTGAAGCCAAGTAAATTACATGCTGAGAGAAGAATTTAAATGACAAATGCTGCTTAATATCAGTTGAAATCACTGAGTGCAAGAAAAGTAACAGGCCAAATCAGAAGAGGTTGGGTTATTCTATGTGGGAAGTTAAGTTTTACCTTATAGCAAAGCAAAAAAGCATCTGGAAAGGTCTTAAATTTACCATTAGACAGTCTACTAACTCACTTCTTTTTCTGGCCTCCGTTCTTACCTGTCCAGCTTTCACACTCCAGGCAGAATGAGTTCTATAAAATTAACCTCTGCTTAAAACCTCTCCTGGCCTTTTATTGTTTGTAAGGTAAAGCCTGAACACCCTAGTATGACTGAGCCCTTCATAATCTGCCACCTATTTATCTTTTCTGTTCCATGCATTTTCCTGGACTGCAATGCCTCATTCCCTTAATCAGCCTATCTGATGAACTCCTACTCATGCTTCAAATCCTAGACCAAATGTCCATACACTATTGACTAGACTGAGTCCATGATATCAGGGACAGGGTCTCATTCACCTTTGCACTCTAGGAGTTTGAATGTTTCATCTACAAATAACAGGATACTGGTACAGTAGCTTAAACTGTGCAGGAATTTATCATCTCACTTAACAAGAAATCTGCAGATGCTTGTTCCAGGATTGGACCTCTGGCTTGACCATTTTTTGTCCTCATTATTTTCCTCTGCCAACCTCAGATGGCTAGCCTAATGTTTCCTTCCATGGTTAGGTGATAGTTGTAACAGCTACAACCACCAGGTTAGTTTCTATTAGTAAGGAAAAGATGTATGATGTTAGGTAGGCAGGACAATGTGCAAATGCAGAAATGCAGAAGTGGTGAATCAAGGATTTTTTTCTTGAGTTTCTTCTTTTTTATTAATTGGGTATAAATTTTCCAGAAGCTGCCCAGCAGACTCCTTTTGTGTCTCATTGACTAGAAATGGGTCACATGTTTACTCCTAAACCAATCACAGGCAAAGGGAATGGGGTGGCCATGACTGGTCAGACTGAGCTTGACTCATTCCCTTGGTCTAGAGCTGTCTTCTCAGAAATCTATTTGATACCTAAACATAAAGAGAGTTCTTTTAGGAAGCAAAACGTGTAATGATGTTAGCTGAGTCACCAACAGCTTTTGTCATAAAAACGCAGTATTGCACCTGATTGAATGTTCTTTGTAAAAACCTTCAACCCTTCTGTAAAGTTTTTAAATACTCTGTCCTCTGTGTCTCCACAATCCATTACTGTAATTGTATCATCATACCTGCTTCGGTTTCTATTAAGTTTGTGTTGCTGTACCCTAATTGCCCATCTACTTGCCTGTCTCCTACATGGGACTGTGAACTCCTGTGGGCAGGAAACATTGTATTTAGGTTTAGATGTCCAGTACTCCAGATACATAGGTTCTCAATAAATGTTTGTTGACTGGATTTCTGTACAGTTATTACCAAATCTAATTTTTTTCTTTTATTATTTTCGTTGACATTCTGTCTTCATTACAGCATAAGTGATGTTGCTAGTACTTTAATTTCCATGTGTTTAAATTTCACACATCTTGGGCCACCCTTTGAAATACAGTTCTGGTATCTGTAATGAAGCCTGGAGCCCTGCTTAAAATGACAATAGCTACATAAATAGATTTTGATGGAAAAAAATTATTAATGATTTTTTTTCCTTTGGGAAATAAAAGCCTGCATTTAGCTTTATCAAAGACAACATAAATTGAAAATTGAAAAGTTCAAATATTTTGCATGAAAAATGGATTTCATGCAACCAAAACACAAACCAAACAATAAAAGTTAATCTAGCTTTCTTGAAAATGACAGCTTCAGTCAAGCAGACTTATAAAGTTTGCAGTGGGCTTTTGTGGCTCTTTCTCTCCCTTCCTTTCCTCCATACCACCCATGTATATTTATGCTGGGAAAATAAAACTATCTACAGAGGGAAGAGTGAGGGGCTGTCATTCTCTAAATGACCATGTC
Organism: Aselliscus stoliczkanus; assembly: GCA_033961575.1. Classification (NCBI taxonomy): domain Eukaryota; kingdom Metazoa; phylum Chordata; class Mammalia; order Chiroptera; family Hipposideridae; genus Aselliscus; species Aselliscus stoliczkanus. The sequence goes on from CM066731.1 coordinate 92,014,007, forward strand.
TCAGGACCTGTGAAAGAAATTCCATGACATTGTTTGTGCAGTAGGCATATCTGTGCATGTGAGTGAGAGATCATTGTAACTTAATGTGGCATGCGATAATATCTCACATCTTTTTCTTCTTCTGGAAAGCTTTACCTGACCTTCCCATCTGGGTCAGGAAACATTTCTCTCAGCTCTCTGAACACTTTCCTTACTTTATAATTACCTACAATGCTAAGCACAGTACATATGCTAAAAAAAAAAAAGTCAAATAAGATTGTACAGTGGAAATATACTCGTATATGCATTTCTGTATGTATACACTTGTTTACTGAGCAAACACACACACACACACACACACATATACATATACAGAACTAATGCAAGGCATGTTTCTAAATGCTTTGCATGTATTTATTTTAGAGCCTTATAATTTGCTAAAGCACTTTTGACACATTGGCTCATTTGTTCTTCATTTTAACTTTAGTGAGCAGATGTAGAAATTATCCCTGTATTACAGCTAGGCAAAACCACTCAGAGAGGTTCATCCATTTACCCGCAATGACATAGTTTGAAAATAGCCGAGTTGGGATCTTAACCCACTTTTCCTGACCCTCAGCCAGTGTTTTGCAACAAGAGCGCTGGTGCAGCCCCTTTAGCATTTTGGGATTACCACATCTAGTAGATGAAGACTGAAGGGAAGCTTTGGCTATTTTGAGAAATTGTGTATGGAAACAAAGATTTTTTTCTATGTTTAAAACCAATTTTAGTAGTGTCTTAGCAAATGCTACATTAGTGCTGCATAACAAACAACCCCCAAATTCAGTGTCTGAAACAACACTACAAATCGGCTAGGAGGTGGCTGCTCTAGCCTGGGCAGCTCTGCATCAAGTAGTGGATTTGGTGGGGCTTGACCCCTTAAAGTAGCCTGAGCTCAGGGCTGATCCACATGTATTCATTCTGGGACCTGAGCTTCTCCCTGGGAACATGACAATGGGAGAAGTACAAGAATTCAAGACCAACTATGCAGACCCAATTCAAGCCTTGGCTAACATCTCATCAGCCAAAACAATTTACATGGCCAAACCCAATTTAAGGGATGAAGCATACTCTACTTACCATGAGGTCAGGACAAGTTCCTGGCTAAGATCAATTTTGATGGAGCAGGAATTTAAATTTCTACATTGAAGATCAGGGAGAGATTCACTCTGAATAATTCTGAGCAATAATCTAATTTACAAGGCAATTCCAAGTACAGTTGCCAAATTTAGCAAACAAAAATACAGGACACCCAGTTAAATTTGAATTTCAGGTAAACATCAAATTTTTTTCAGTATAAGTATACTCCAAATATAGCATGGGACATACTTATACTAAAAATATTTGTTATCTGAGATTCACATTTAACTAGGTGTCCTATATTTTATCTGGAAATTCTAATTTTAGATGAATCAGTTGCTCTTCACAAAGTTAGAGTAATAGTAAGAATATATAATTAAATAGATCATGGAAAAAGTATGCTCACATTGATTTCTCTCATAATCACTCTTCTGCCGGGATTGGTCTTGCCTCCAGAGAATAGGCACAGACTTCCCTGAAAATATCACTAAACATTTTAAGGTGCAAGATGAATAAAGTCCTCAAGGCCAGTTAGCCACTGGCCTTTTTGTTAAGCTGTCAATGAAGGAAGCATTGGAAAGTGTTGGAGATTTTGTAATTATAAGTGATATTGGGGAGCAAATCTGAGCAGCCTGCCCCTGTAATCTCTCCCTGCTGTGGGATTCCAGGCTTGGTAACTGTATATTTTGAGAGTATTTTTCTTTATTGTGGCTTTTGCCTCCTCCACACTCACTGAGTTGGAAAAATATGGGTGTCCTCATCGCCAAATGAAGACAGAGATGCTCGCTAACTGACCAGAAAGGCCAAAGCAGATGAATTTTCATCTGGGGGCCACTGACGTTGAAGTGGTGTGAAATCTTTATTTGGAATGTTCCTTCCCCCTCATTTATCTCCCCTTTCCCTCACCCTCAAATAATTATTTATGGCCCTCCTACCTATTCCATGGCTATTAAAACGGAAAGACAAAAGACACACCTATGAATTGCTCTAGTTAGCCATTTGAAGGGACTTGTTGGAACACGTTATCTTTGTTCAGTGTTTGATTACTGTGTTGCCCATAGTTTTTTGAACCAGTACAAAGGGTCTTTAATTGTGTGTGTACGTATGTTTTTAAGGATTGAGGAGGGGGAGTGAAGATAAATAGCTTGTGAGAAAATTGGGATTCTTTTTTCTAAGCCTTGCTTTTTGTCCAGAAATATTTATATTCAAATGTGAGGCCTGGTTTTTGTAGACGAATGCCAGCCCCATAAACTCAGGATGTTAATTTTCATTTCTGCTGGGGTTGCAGATGATTCATGGTTTGCAGGAGTTAGAGACACCAAAGCATTTTCTATTAACACGTGGAGCTGGCTGCAGAGGTGAAAGGCAGGTCTTATAGAAAGAAAGATATTCTCCAGGAAAAAAGAAAATGTCACTTTTGTGAGTTTTTTTCTTTGTTTTGTTTGTGTAGATGAGATTTTTTTTTCTTGGAAAATAATTCCTATAGTGTTGCAAAATGTCACCGCAAAAATATGTTTGGGAAAAATAGTGAATTGTCCTTCTGTTTATTCTTTTTGCTGTGTTAACAAAAATATTACCTTAAGCATGTGATAAAAATTAAGTGAAAATAAGCCATTTCACCTGGTTTTATAAATAACCACATTCTTTATATTCCTCAGTTCCATGACAGTTACAAAGGAAAATTTCCCTTGGATAGCTGATTAAATAAACACCTATTTCTAGAAGCAGTCAAGAGCTGAATAGGAAGAAAAGTGTCAAAATAAATGGGCACTTAAACCAAATCATTTGTCTGGGCAGCCACTGTGCCCTGGCAGCTGGGAGGCTTCTTGGCCAAGAGGGTAGATTTATTCTTACAGATGCCCAGATCTTGGGTTTCTTCCTTCCATCTCTTTAGATTGCTAACTCGAATCAGTGTTCAAGGAATCCTGATAATTATTAAGTGGACCATAGTGAAAATGATAAATATGTTGATGAAGTAACACTACTAGTAATTAATGCTATCATTAATCACTATGGGGAAGACATTATGCTAAGTGCTTTTTATGTTTTACCCCATCTTTAATCCTCTAAAAATCCTAGCATGATATGATCACAAGTGAGGCATAAGGAGGTCAGCCACTCACCTATGGTTCCACAACTATTCTGTAGTAAGCCAAATTTTTAAGCTTTAAATTCTACCATGGGTTTTGGTATTGGTATAATATGAGAAACACTCTAAAATCTAATCATATCTCTCCTGTTGGATTATATCTCTGCTTGATGTACCACTCTTTCTGATTTGTATTGTGAGCCTTGCATTCTGGGCATAGGCAAGTCACATGGGATATCAAGAAGGGAGGTAATGCTAGGAACATTTTCCAGAGCTGGGTATTGAGAAGAAAGGTGGTTATAAAAATCTAAGAAAAGCAGAGGGAGGAAGAGCATATTATATTCAAGAGGGTGTCAACTGTCAAAAGTGTGACAATGTGAGAGGTAGGGACAGAAGGTAAGAGGGAGGTCCAGAGGACCTGCTGAGAACAGCTCCGTCTTCCCTTTCCTTGTGCATCAGGTGTGGTGGGCATTTGGATCAGCTATGTTTAAAGATCAGGTGAAGGTCAGGGTCAACAAACTTTACATTATACTCATGGAAGGCTGCTTTAGATTTCTCCAGTCTCCTTGACTACTACTCCACGTGCATGGGAGACAGAGGTGGAATGGGAGGCATTTCTAATGAGGATTAATTACTTTCAAATAGATTTCTTCTTGAGGAAGTATTAGGTTATTTTTGCATATCAAAAATAGTTTTGTTAACTTAAGACAAGATGGGATAACATTTTTATCCATTTTTAATGTTACCATGGATTCCTCAGACATGTTGATAGATTAAAAAAAAAAATAGGGAATTGGGGGAGGGTTACAGTGTTGGGGAATTGAGGAAGGGGACCAGCCAAGTTGTTATCCTTCAATCTTAGTTGTAGAGGGCGCCAGTCGCCATCTGGCTTCCTGTTGGCAGCTCGTGGCCTCCAAGCTCAAGGTGCTGTGTTCAATCTTAGTTGTGGGTGGGCATAGCCCACCATAGAACAGGCAGTCTTTTTGTTAGGAGCACTTGCTCTCACCAGCTGAGCCATCCTGCCACCTGTTGGCAGCTCAGCTACAGCTCAGCTCAGGTGCAGCATCACTGGCCCATGTGGGAATCGAACCAGCAGTCCTCTGGCTCAGAACTCATGCTCTTAAGCTAACTCTTAATCAACTGAGCCACCTGGCCAGCCCTGTTGGTAGATTTTGATGATGGGAACGATGAGGACAGAAAAACAAGTCTGTTAACTTTTTGGGTTAACTCAGTAGAGATGGTATCCAGGCCCGCATGATACCAGTGGGCACTTAGTTAGCTGGTAGCTAAGTGGGGTTCGAAAGGCTAACTTTCCACTTCACAATTTCCCACAGCCCATCTCTGCCAGGAGCAATGCTGACTTTACCTATCATGCTTATGGGTGGGTCTGGAGAAGTGTGCGGGCACTTATAGCACTCCCAGTAGAAAGTCATTCCAAACTCCAAAAGGTCAGGAAGCAACAATATTGGTAGGGCTTAGTAGATTTTCAAGCCTTAGACCTCTTGTGTCACTCACGGCATGTCTTCCATGTTTCATGAGTGTTGCAGGTGTGCAGAGTTGAGAGTTCTATAAGGAGGGTGCTGTGGCTCTGTAGCATGGCTGGCCTTGCTTCCTTTTTTATTAGTGCCCAGTTTCCACTGTGCCAACCAGTGGGTGAGAAGGCAGTATTCTATTACTCAGAGGTGTCTTGCCTGTTCTACCCAGGTGCACATGCTTTGAACTGGTGCTGTCAGAGGCTCAGATATCCTGGCTTGAGGCACTGGGCTACCATCAAGATGTGCGTGGATGGGATGGAAAGCTTTTGGGGGGGGGAATTCCTAGATAGCAAACAAATGGATACAGCCTTTGAGAATTTGAGACATGACATCCCTCCCAGCCCCCCCATCTTATCTTTCTTGGCAGTGAGTACATTGAATAAAAATGCTGTCCAATAGAACTTTCTGTGATGATGGAAATGTTCTAAATCTGTGCTATCGAACAATACAAATGAGTGCTTGAGATGTGGTAAGTATGACTGAGAAATTGAATTTTTAATTCCACTTAATTTTATTTCATGTAAATTTAAATAGTCACATGTGCCTAGTGGCTACCAAATGGTATAAGTGTACTGTGGAATAATTTTGTTAAGGCTGGGAGATGGCTTGGTAAAAAAGAGAACTCTCTCTCTCTCTCTCTCTCTCTCTCTCTCTCTCTCTCTCTCCCTCCCTCCCTCCCTCCCTCCCTCCCTCCCTCCCTCCCTCCCTCTCCCTCTCCCTCCCTCCCTCCCTCCCTCCTTCCCTCCCTCCCTCCCTCCTTCTCCCCTCCACATCTCCTCTCTTCCCCCTACCCCACCCTGAACATTCAATCTACCAAGTCTATGCATATCCATCACTTCATTATCACATCCAGTATCTCATAACACCCTGGGAAGGGTGATATTCTTATTTTTCACATTTTATAAAGAGAAAATCGAGTCACAGAGAACTTACGTATTTTATCTAAAGTTATTTGGTAGACAAGCTGTGGAACCCTGGCTTGAATCCAGGTCTGTTTCTAAATCTTGACAGCTATAGGTGGTAATCATGAATCTGTCAAGAAAGACAGCCTCCTAACTCTCTTGTCAGTCTATTGACCTCACAACTAGGACAGCCTTAAGGGGTTCACCTGAAGAGCAAAGCCTATGACAATGGCTTAGTTTGCATAACTTATTTTGGGAAGTGATCCCAAAGGAATAGAATTGGGTGTGGGAATTGAAATAGGAAAAGAGAGAAAGCCAACCCAGGGGTATGTTATTGAGTGTAGGCAGATGAGGCTTAATCCTGCAGGGACCATCTAAGGAATTGTGTAGAATGCTCCTTAATGCCCAGCAGACACACTGAAGAGGGCTATATTTGTTACCAGCTCCAGTGTCCATTGCTCCAAGACCCCTGTATAGGGTACTAACTCCCTTGCCCATGAGTTTGTTCAGGGAACTGCACAGCTGAAGGGTGTCCACTCCTTCCCTTATGGTGGTACAGAGCAACCCTGGGCAGAAGGCAAGAAGCCCCTGGTATAACTGAGGTGAGGAGCTGTCAGGGATACCTGTGTGCAGCCAGCTGCCCCAGCAAGACTGGAGATAGAAAGGAGGCTGAGAGCATACGAGACTGGGCATAAAAGATCTTCACAGACAGAGGGAAAGGAACTATTGGGTTATCAGAAAAGTCATGACTCATTTTTTTCTATGTTTTTTGTTGCAAAAATGCAACTTTCCGACAACCCAATAAATAGTGCAACAGGGGGAAAGTCAACAATGGGAATTAGGAGAGTCTGAGAAGAACAGAGAATGGATTTTCTGGCTGTGAAACCAGATTGCTGCATCCAAATCCTTAGTCTACTACATGCTAGCTTTGTGGCCTTGGGCAAATTGTTCAGCCCCTTTGAGCCTTGGTTTCTTCATCTGGAAATAGGGATTATAGTACTTATATCTTATAGAGTTCTGGTGAAGATGAACTGCTTAACTGTTTATGTAAATACACACACACACACACACACAAAAACACACACATACATACTTACACACATGGTTTAGAACACTGCCTGGCAGGTAAAAAGCACAATATGCATGTTTGCTATTGTTCATTCATTCATTAATTGATAAAGAATTATTTAGTGTCTGATACATACAAGACACCGCTCCCCTTGGTCTGTGTGCATGCCTGGGTCTGACAGGGTATTCATTGTACACTCTCGCCTTTTGAAACTCTTTATACTCTAAATTCACAGACCACCACTCTCTCCTTTTTTTCCTTCTGTTTTTACTGATTAATGTACTGCAAACAAAGAATCAATCTTTTATGGGAATAATTAAAAGCCAAACCCACTTCACTACACTGCAATGTTAGTAGAGTCAGTCTCCACAGTTCTGCCAGTTCACTTGGGTATTTTGAATTTATAGACACTCTTTATCCTGAGTTTAGTTTTGGACTCAGCTGTCTGGATCAGTGATTCATGTAACTCTAGTACAAGGATCACCTTCAGACATCACAGCTGAATTCCTAAGCCCCCAAATCTTCATTCAACCTGACAGACCCAGATAGCACCAAGAAGAGGATATTTGCATAGAATAAGTCACCTCTTAAGACAGGAGCTGATAAACATGATGATAAAAGAAGCAACACCTGCAGTAAAAAGTGGGGTGTCAGGGGAGGAGGGGCGGGCAATAGAGACGGCTGGTCAACACTGTCTCAAAATGATCCCATTTAGACTCAAATCATTCTTCTGGTGGCTTCAGATCTCAAGGTTTCAGCTAGAATCCAGAGTAAATGTCTGTGAAATGCCCAATTTTTTGATGTGAATGCCTAGAACTAGCCTGCTCTCAGAGAGGACTGGGGAGAGAAATTGTTACTAGCATTTGAAAACATACTCTGAAAATTCTTAGTGGCTGGAGATGTCACTAAGATGACCCTCTATCCATGCCAGGGAGCTGTCTTGCTCTGCTTGAAATAACATAATTATAGCACTTGGTGAAAAGTGGAGGACAACAGAAATGAAGTTCAAGAATTCAAACACATCAGCCAGACAGAAAGACAGAAAAATCTCAATCTAGGTGTCCTGGGGGAAATGAGGTGATGGGGTATGAAGTGTGTACAAGCAGATGTGCTAAAAATGACAGCTGCCTCAAGTAGAATTTTTTATTACAGGACTAAAAGAGGGATTCGGTGGCACATTCCTGTAGGTGGATGAGTCAACACAAGTTTCCTTCTGGATTTCTGGGTCACAGGTTCCTGAGAGGCTTTCAAGATGGGAAGGCACAAAATTGGAAAATAAATTCTTTTTTTTTTTTTTTTTTGAGGGCAGTGTCACTGGCCCTCATATGTGGGACCAAACTGGGGCCGCTGGCTTCCCAAATCAGCACTTAACCACCGCGCCACTTGGCCGGCAGAAAATAAATTCTTGAGGTCTGAGAGGAAGGTGATATGAAAGTAGGAGTCAGGCTTGGATCTGGTCCTGTCTCTGCCACTAACTAGGAGTGGTCTCTGCTACTAACTAGCGGGGTTAATGAATCTCTTAACCCTTTATGGTCTGTGGAGACCCTTAAGTCTCTCTAATAGAAAAGTCTCATGGCCTGGAATTTCAATGGTCTTTCCTAGCACAACTGCAGATATATACCCTCTTTGTTTTGTTGTCCCCTGGGACATTGCCTGGCAGGAACTCCTGCTGACAAATGAGAAGAAACAACACAAACGTGTGGTGTGATACACCTATAAAGCTGCTACTGTTAAAACAGTAAGAAACTTCCAAATTCAGGCCACACTGAGTCTTCCTCTGGGATCTTCAGTTTCCTCCTCAGTGAATTGAGAGGATGGAACTAGATAACTTTTGTGGTCTAATTGATGAGACTATCCCAAATTAAGTGAAAGATGAAATCATCAAACTGATGAATGTTTTTGTCTACTTCATTTTATTCAAAAATGTGTATTGGTTCCAACTATGAGGCAGGGGCTGTATTAAATTAAGATGTAGGAATTTAGAGATCAACATAGATGGTCTCTCCCTCAAGGAGCTTACCTTCACTTAGAGATAGTCAAGTGACCATCCCATTATATAGGGGATGTTGGTGGTTGTAAGGGAGAGAGGATAGTGGGGTGCACTTCATCCTAAAACACAGATGTGAACGAGGAAGGGGTCTTGTTTGCTAGCTGCTGAATGAGTTTATTTAGTCAGATGCTAACAGATTGTATCTCTGATATTTAAAAAAAATCAGAACTTTTAAATGTTAATATTCAAGCACACCGATCCAGTTCCAGAGAAGGGAAGGCATGTCCTGAGCAGATGGCCACATGGCAAGAAACCTCACTAAGCAAAGGCAGGCCCTTTGCATCAGCCTGAGAAAGCTAGCCCTGTCCTCAGCATGCAGTGCAGAGAAGCTATGCAGGAGGTCAGGGGAAGGAGGCTGCCAGCATACTAGCTTCTTAATTAGGACCAGTAATTACCTGTGAACACCTAGAGCTCTGGATGTCATGCAAATTCATGGATCCAAATACTTTCCAAAGCCAAGTTGAAACAGCCCTTACCTTAGCACCATTTTGGAGGCTGCATATCTACGTCTGCCCTTTATTTGGGCACACAGGCAGGAAGCAAGCATCCTGAAATCTCTGGTTGCATCATGCTGTCAAACCAAACAGGAGCTTTGAATAAATGGAGGTCAGCATCCTTCAGGAATCCAGGATTTCTCTGTCTCCCATTTATTTTGTCTGTATGACTACTGCTTTTTCAACAATCCCCTTTTGTCATTTTTCCCTTCTTCTGGAACTCAGTGAACCCAGCTTGCCTGGCTCTGTCGCTGGTGTTGCCACAGTGAATTATGGCATCTCCCTGAATTCCTTGCTGAACAATAACTCCCATTCTTCAAGATTCATTTGTGTATTTCTATCTATCTTTGACTAAAATGCCAGGAGTCGCTCACATGGGCCCGAGCCCAGTGGAGGAGGCTGATAAACACCACTGATGCAACCCGCAGGTGAATGCTGATGAAAAATGCCATTAAACATATTTCTGCCAAAGAATGTTTAAAAATAAAATCGGTTAACTTTCTGTTCATGCTAACATTGGAGAGAAGTGGTGCAGATAATCCAAACGTCAGTTGTATTTAATTTGGCTCTGCCTGCCATGTTCTATGGATGGCTAAGGAGGCAGAGAGAGGAGGTAGAGGCTTCTGCAGGAGGCGCAGAGGCCTGAAGCTTTGCTGTGGCAGGGACCGTTGTGATGTGTGACTTCTCTTCTTTTTGAAGGTGGAGCTGTGTCTCAGTTCTCTGATTGTGTGTATTTAGCTTGGTTCAGCACATTTATTAAGAAGCTCCCATGTGCTGGGCACTGTGTTAGGTACTGAGGGTTCAGGGGGCTTAAGGTACATGAGGGTAACACGTTACAGTGTCTGGATAGGGGCCGGGAAACACCTACTATCAACCCGTTAGTGTGGTGCACTCTGGGTTCTGCTGGGCATTCCCTCAGGACATGGAAAACATCTTAGGAAGAATTTTTCCCCCTGAATTTTTGAGTTTCTGAATTTTTCTCTTACCTCAATGGTAGCTCCTTTATATCTTTTTGGCAGAAATACACTCCTCCCTCAGACATGAAATGCAGAGTTCCTTTGTCCTAGGTTCTCTCCTCCCCCCCACCCAACCCCCCATGGATACTCTCCTTACTTAATCCCATGCCCATGACCTCAATGAACAATTCCTTGCAGATGACTCATTCATGTGTATCTTTAGCCAAGACTTCTGTAGCTTCATCCTGTGTGTTTAGCAGCTTACTAGGCAATACATCTTGGAGGTCCTAAGTTACCTCATACTCAGCATGTCCAAAATCCAACTCATAGTCTTCCTTCCCAGGTTTTACCCTCTGCCAGTACTCCTTTTCTCTGAATGGCACTATCAGTCATCCCTCTGGAAACATCCTGTCAGCCTAGACACATTCCATTTTCCCAATCCCCGTATCTAACCAGCCTCCAGGTCCTTCTGTTTTTACCTCATAAATGTGTCTGGAATCTACTCAGTTATCTCCATTGCTACCACCACTAAGATGTCCAAGTTAACCTCCCCTCTTCTGCAGACCAACATGTTCACCCACGTCTACTTTGGATCCAGTCTAATACTTTCTTCATTGTGTAGTCAGAGTGATTATTTCAAAACACACATCTGAAAAAAATGTCCTTATCGTTTGCAGATGCATACTAAAACTTTCTAGATGAAATGCTATAATGTTGGGGATTTACTTTAAAATATTTCAGAAAAAAAATGATGGGCAGGAGAAAGATCGAACCAGATAGGCAACAAAATGTTGACAACCATTGAAGCTGGGTAATGGGTACAAAGGGAGCTTATTTCATTCTTCTCTCTATTTTGTGTATGTTTGAAATTTCTCATAATAAAAAGTCAACACATACATACACACAGAGGTAATCGTCTACCTCCTTGTTCAAAACACTACTTACTGGCTTCCCAGTGCTCACAGTATAAAGACAGAATCTGTGAGAACCTTATGCTCCTGTGAAGTCAGGTCTTAGCTGATCTTTCCAGACACCTCTTGCACCATGCACTCTTGCTCTCAGCATTCCATTTCTACCTCCCATATGTTATTCCCTTGTACATGCTACATGCACTCTAGGTGACAGCCAAGCACACTGTCCCTTACTAGGTCAAATCACTCTAATGTAGATCCTCAAAACACTGGGTGTTTTCATATTACATGTCACCACTGCAGTCTTTGTATGGTTGTGAAAGCTACTCAATTAATGTCTGATTTCTCTACTAGACTGTGAAGCCAGGAATCAACATTTAATCCCAAACATAGTACCCCGCACATGTTATCATGATCAATAATTATTTGTTGACTTCATGAATGAATGAAAAAGGGTAGAAAATACTTGAAAATGGCATTCAGTTTTCAACTTGACCACAGAAGCCCTAGGGTGTAGTCAAGATGCGTTAAGAGGAAGGAGCCTGCGGGGGTCCCTGGTTTGTCCCCTCACAGTGCCTGTGGGGTAGTGAGGTGCTAGCTCTTGGCCCTGCCTCATATTCCTTGAGATAGTAAACAGTAGAACAGACTCCCTTCCAGACCTCGGATCCTGCAGCTGTTCAGCTGTTGTTCCTAAGAGTCTTCTTTGCCAATTGGCTGTGGGACTCAATGCTCCCTGGAATGAGCCTCTGCCCATCATCTGATGGTCCACGGCTTTATCCTTGACCCTTTTCATGGTCCATCTCTGAGTTCTGACTAGTTACTCAGGCTAGTGCTCCAGGTTTCTGGAAGGCAGGCCTCACCCAATCTCCCTCTCCAGTAGAGCCTGTTTGGTACATTCCAGCCCATGATCCTATCTAGGTACCCCACCTGGCACCTCAGCCTGGAGCAGATACCACCTTGGGTGGACATATCACCTAGTTAATGACCATCTGCCAGCCAGGCTGGGTCTTTGGGAACAGTTTATTTAGAGTTATGTCTGAAGCTGGGGTGTCTCCCCTGACTCTCTGCCTTGGGCAACACTCCTGAGCCTCAGGGCTTCCAGCATTCTGCCTAGGGAACTCTGCTGCTGGAGCCAGCCTTACAGCCAGGTAGGTCCTCTGGCCAGGGAACCTCCATGGTAAGAAGACCCTAAATCAGCTTATTGTCCCCATCACGCAAATTATAAGTTAAGATACTGTTAGGATGAGATTGAAAGAATCCAGGATCAGCAGCCAGGAGATGGCTCCAATCTCAGATTTGTCATTATTGAGCTGCACAATCTTAGACAACTCATTTCTGTTGGTCTCAACTTCCTCACTAAGGGAAGAAGGGAGAAGGAATGGAGGAGGGGAGCGGGGAGGGAGGGAAGGAGGAAAGAAGGAAGAAAGGAAGGAAAGCAGGAAGGAAGGAAGGAAAAAACAAAGGGAAGGGGGAAGGAGAGAGGGAGGGAGGAAAGAAGGAAGGAAGGAAGAAAGAACAAGAAGGCTTTTTACTAGATCCCTGTTTTCCAAACAGTTACACAAATAAAAGTATGTTTTGGTGTCCAAATAAGTTTGGAGAACGCGTAGGTTAAACAAGTTTTCTTTACAACAGGACTTCTCGGAACCTTTAACATGCCAATAATATGCACTGTGACTCTCCATGAAAGATGGAGAATTAAGAGTTTGCCACACTTAAACACTTGTGTTAATCATTTTGGGAAATACTGGATTAGGTTATTTCTGGTTCTAAAAGTCTAGTCTTTGAATTTAAACTGTTGGCTTTCTTATTCATATTTAGATGTGTGATATCTGAGTCCAATATGGTCTGAGTCTTTGAAGAGAGAACAATGATGTTCCACTGAAAGGATGTCCCTTTGAATGGAGGCAATAAACTAGTCATGGTCAGGACTAATGGGCAGACAATCTGGTTTTCCACAAGAGAACATCCACTTTCCATCTGGTACCTTCCCTCATCACCTGGATGCACTGTGAAGGTCATTAACCTGAGAAAAGGAAGCACACATTTCAAAAGGTGACAGGCATGAAGACTTGGTGGCCCAGCTTAGAATGCATTTGGGAGGGTGTCAACTGCTGAAGTCTCCTGACCCAGTGCCAGCTTGTTAGGATTTGTCCTCCAAGCCTGTGAGTGTTGGGCTCATGTGTCCAGGTGACATGAGCTCTAAGATTCAACAGAAGAACAATAAATCCTAATTCTACTTTATATTATCCTCTTATGCCATATCATGAGCTTGATCCATTGAACCAAACAAACTTAAAAGAGTTCAATAGAAAAATCCATTATTTTAGTAAAACTGAGAGGGTCTATCCTGGCTAATTTGGTTTCAAAAGACAAGTTTTATAGACATGGACTGTTTCACCCACCAGAATTTTTCAAAGTCTGTTTTTGGCCAAGACAGTAGCATTCACTTGCTGTGCAAAGCTCATGACCTCAGGCCTGACCTTTCAGCTTCTCTAACTCCCTTCTCACTGCTAGGTTTCTCCAGCCTTTTTCTGCCTTCACATAGCCTTACCAACTTCTGCTGTCCAGTTTAGCAGCTCGCATCTCCCAGCTATCCACCTTATCCTCTGACTGAGTTTTGCAATCTATTTTTCTGTTGTTAAAATGTGCTTACGGGGCCGGCCGAGTGGCGCGGTAGTTAAGCGCTGCCCTCAAAAAAAATAAAAAAATGTGCTTACTTGGCCGTCCCAGTATCTTCTACCCACATTTACTGAGGCTGCAGGGGCTTCCCACACTCGGATTTTTCCCAGTTTTTTCCCACGGTCTCCAGTTCCCCAAATTGGACCCAGATTCCATCTGGAAAATCTCTAGAAAGTCGTATTTGACATTTTTTATTTCTAATTAATATAAAAATGGGAAGAAACAACCACACATATTAATGGACCATGACACATATAAGCTACTCCTTAACCACCCTTGGTATTTGTCTTTATTTTTAGAATGTCCTCCTGCTGCTTTTACTATCACTCTCTATTTGTTTTTGACAAGGTTCATAGAACAGGAGAGAAGGGAAAGAGGCAGGAGGGAGTGTAAAGAGACAGTTCATTAAAAAGAAGAAAAAGGAAAAAGCAGGACAAGTTGCTACCACCACCACAACCCCAGCAGACAGGAGCCTAGTGGTGCTCAGGTTTCTCAGGTTAGCCTGATGCATCACCTGTTGTGACCTTGGTCCTGCATCCCTCTGTGCTGGTTTGCTGAGTCCTCCCTATGTAGGGTATTCCATTGTCCTTTAAAAACCAGTGGCTTCTTAAACTGACAAGTGACACGCAAATCCTGGTGTGGCTGGAACCATAGGAAAAGGGGGCAGCATTGCTTAATGTTGAAGTATTATGAAGAAGGTTTTTGTTTTCTTTTTCTCCTTCCAATAACAAAAATGATTCAGGCTCCTTGGATGTTCAGCAAAATCAAAGGAGGTGAAAAGGGAACAACCCTTTGGAATAGGATCCATTACTTCTCTGGAAGGCTTTTCCTAACTAATGATCACTAACACTCCTGGCTCCTCGTACTTCAACAAGAAACCAATAACTTATGTTGTAGTGTCTTCTATAAACCATGCAAGTAACTGTGGTGAATCAAATGTCATAGTAGAGTTTAGCATCTAATTGTGGATATGAAATACATACAAAAGAAAATATTAGAGAATGATGCTCGATGGTATCAATTGCAAAACTTTGTCCTCCTCTGTAGAATCCTGTTAGAATTCAGGATACCTTTTGGATAAGTTTTCCCTCTTTCATTTGCCTTTTTCCCCAACATAAATCTTGAACCACCTCCTATCCCATAAAAGCAACTGTCACCAACACACATGCATTTGCCACCCAGTGATGTGAGCATCATTCAGCTCCTTTCAATGCAGACCCTGTCCCCTTAGAATCGCCCACTCAGACCTCTGCGCCTTGCGCTACCCAGTATCGGGTTTTGTCATAATACCCATGGCCCTTTATTGTACATATCTGTGTGTCCATCTTCCACTTGTAAATTGACAGCTTCTTGAGGGCGGAGAGCTTTCTTATCCACTATGAATCCTGGAACTGATTTAACTAGGTGTGTGACCTGAGAGAAATAACTTACCCTCTTGGAATCCTAGATACCACATATATCAATTGGGAGTTAATATTGTCCTTATTGTATTAGGTGGTTGTTGAGGCTTAAATGAGACAATAAAGATAATGCATGTAACCTAGCGCCTGACATACAGTAAGTGCTCATGAAGGAATATAGATGAAACACAAAAGAGAATGTCTGTGTTCTCAATGCCAGTGCAGCCTGGGCTTAAACAAAAACAGCTCTGAGTAATGTCCAATGAATGAATGAAGCAAGAATGGCTGAAGCAAGTGCTTTACTCAAGGGAGATTTCCTGCCTATGAACAGTTTCTAAATGAATTGTTCTCAAACTGGGGATAAATAGTGATACCCTCAGGTTCCTTTTGAATTAGGCATGAATCTTTATACCTTTTTCTGATTCCTTGTAAGAAAGAAATGCAAACTTAGTTAAAAAGAGAACACAGACCCACTGAACAGTTCTGAAGAAATTGCTGAACAGACAAAGAAAAACACCAATGTCCATCGATCTGAAATTTTGGGCAATGTACCACTGGGCAAAGGTTCAAAGGTGGTCTGGCCTTGCTCTGAGCCAATCCAAGCCCGAATGGGGCCCTGTTCCAGCCCGCTGGACTGCACGTGGTATTCACAGAAGACCACTGGACATCATTACTGCCTACTTTTCTGACCACCGAACTGCCCCACATGAGAGGAGGTGAATTAGTGTCAGGTTCCCCACAGTATACTAAAACTAAATGGGGAGTAATCTGCTCTTCTGACTCATATCCAATCAACTCTGAACGAACTGGCAATTAGACAGCAAGTAAAGTATGAAGGTGAGATTGGTCAGAAGGAAAATGGAAAAGTAGGTGGAAAGTGTTGGTTACTCCCTTTTTATGCTCTCTCTTTCCTCTTGGCACTCTCTCCCTCCTACTGGTACCCAGCATCTCTGTGTCTTATAAATCCCCAGTCTGGCTCTGCCCTCTCCAGCTTGCACAGCTGGGCCAAGGAGGTGTGGTATCTAGAGGAGTTGCCCCAGGAATTCAGGACTCCACCCCAACCACGACACGCAGGAGAGCTGTATTGGTCTGGACAGCAGGCTTGGCAAGGACACTGGCCTTCTGCTTAGTTCTTGCCCTCTGGTGCACGCTCTGTATGCACTGGCCTGGCATTCTGTTCTGAGCTATGAGGACAACCATTGCCCCTTCCTGACTCCATGTGATGAAACTATGAGAAGACTGCTGTTCCTGTGTCTTGCCTCATAGATCGGATCTCCATTGATGTGGACATATATGTAGTTATGGTCCAAGTTCATCATTCCTCTTGGACAGTGTAATCCAAACTGCTAACTTCTCCCTACCTCCCAGGGCACTGATCCACAGCTGTGTAGTCTCTCCTGTTCCATATTCTGTAGACTCAGGAAATCTTTTCTTTCTCTACTGCTTACTACTAAAGTCCCAGTATACTTCTGTTAACAACTGTTATGAACTGATTGTTTATGTCCCCCAAAATGCATGTGTTGAAGTCCTAACTCTTCATGTGATGGGGCCTTTGGGAGGTAATTAGGGTTAGATAAGGCCATGAGGCATGAGGGTTGGGCCTTCATGATAGGGTTAGTGTGCTTATAAGAAGAGATGCCAGAGAGCTAGCTAGCTAGCACATGCTATCTATCTATCTATCTATCTATCTATCTATCTATCTATCTGTCTGTCTGTCTGTCTGTCTGTCTATCTGTCTATCTGTCTATCTGTCTATCTTCTCTATATTATCTATATATCTATCTATCATCTATCTGTCTATCTAACCTATCATCTATCCCTTCTCTTCTTCCCTCCCTCTGCCCCTCCCTCCCTCTCTCCCTCCCTCCCTCCCACCACCATGTGAGGACAGTGATAAGGTAGCCACCTGCAAGCGAGGAAGAGTCCTCACCGAGAACCAAATAGGCTAGCACTTTGACCTCGGACTTCCTGCCTCCAGAACAGTGACAGAGACATTTCTGTTGTTTCAGTCATCTAGTCTATAGTATTTTATTATGGCCACATGATCTGACTACGACAACAACCCATTTTCCCTGCACTTTGCCTAATCGGCTTTCTAGTTAATAGAAGGTGAGTTAGAAAGGGATAAACTAAATTTCATGAGAAGGAAAAATCGATGGAGAAACAGAGGTTTAATCCAAAGTGAGATTGGCATTGTTATGCTCCAGTACTAGTTACTGGGGGAACTGGCAGGAGGTAATGCAGACTCTTCTGGCCTCATTCAAATTTTCTCTCATAAGCGGTTTGCTAATCTGTCAACCAACACTGATCTGGCAAAAATGTATTTAATAAATTAATATTTATAAGTGCTATGCTCTGGTTTTCCTCCCATATCACAGGGTTTTTGCTAATTTTAAATGACATTTGTCTATTCACTGGAGATTAACAAGACATGAAGCAATCCCAATATTTTAATCAGTGTTTGGGGATGATTGCTGCTGAATAGCATGAAATGTGCTTCTTCTGGAAATCCATTTTTTTCCTTTTCTTGTTTGCATCCTTCGTTTAAAGAAAATTGACTTTTTAAAAGTGAGTGATAATTACTATTTGAAAATACTGTGACTGCTTGGCTTTACTGCTATTTAAAAATACTCAGTGTATACCAAAGCCAAGCAGAGCTCTACTGTGTGTGTGTGAGAGAGAGAGAGAGTGTGAGTGTGGTGTCAGTGTGTGTTAGAGGGTTGGAATGACAGGATGAGGCACAGAAGCCACAGCACATAGATGCATTGGCATTAGGCACAGAGCCAGTCCCAGCTGGTGGGGAGGGGCTGAGAGGAGTGCAACCAGCTCTCCGCAGCCACCTTAAGTGGTCTGAGAAATGCTTGCGCTCCACTGAGGCACTTCACAGTTTTTCTGCAAGTGGAGAAATTGTCTGCTCAATCAGATTAACTGCAAGGCCAAACTGATGGATGGTTCAGAAATTTGTAAAAATTAAATTATAATGTAACAGATTTCATCTCCAGCAATATGATATTAGATGGGCTGATAAACCCCTTCAGGTATAGAACAGATAAAAACGCTGGATAAAATACTTGAACATATATTTGTAAAGCAATGTGGAGCTGGCAGTGAAATAAGGGGAACAATGGAAGACTAGAAATGATAGGAATACAATATTCTACAGGTAAATAAGCATTAGAGCTGGTGATTATCCTGAACACATGTTAAGAAGACGTGATCAGAGGCATTTTCATGTGGACCACACCTGGTTGTGCATGTTAAATGAGAGCTCAGAGCTCTGGTATCCACCTGGGTTTTCAGGCACCATGAGGACACACATTTACAGGTAATAAACATTGGGGTCTGAATAGACATTCTTGTACAAAGTTTCAATCTTCATAGGTCAACATGTTTGGCAGGTGAACTAGAATATCATCTGCCCTACAGAAGGAGAATTTTCTGTCTCTGCCTCGATTCTGTATAGAGTGAAAAGAAAATGACAGGAAATTCCACTAAGAATTCCTACTTTATATGTCTACTCTTCAGGTCTGAGGATAGAATTCATGCCACCTGTGTAATTATAAAGTAAAACACAAAACACACAAACGCATCAGACATAATCTGTCCCCAAGGTGACAGTGCCTAGAAGAGCTTGGCAGATGCAAATGCAAATTCTCTGTGGAATCATACATTTAAAAGCCAAGTCCCAAAAGCTTCGAGGAGCTGAAGCTTATAGTAAGTAACCACAAACTATACAAAAAAGAAGCCACCGTGAGTGAAGTCAGTAGAAACAATAAACTATAGAGTCCTATCAATGAAGAATGCAAATATTGAAATAATTAGAGAATATGACACATGTATATTTCACATATTTAAAGAAAGACAAGGGAAGGATGAAAAAATGACAAAACATAAGACTAGAAAGATTTGGGAAAAAGTAAACCAACAGAATACTTAGAACAAAAAGAGAAAAGTAACTGAAATTTACAAACATTATGTATATACTAAATAGCAAATTGGCCACAAAAGAAGAGAAAATTAATATAAAAAAAAAGAAAAAAGATCTGGGGCCAGCCTAGTAGCACATTGGTTAGGAGCTGGCTTGGGATGCCAGCTCTGAACAGCGGAGGCACTGGTTTGGATCCCACATAAGAGGGCCAGTGACACTGCCCTCTACGGATAAGGTGGTGAACAACAGCTCCACCTGGTTGCCTCTATAGCTAAGATGGTGAATGTTGCCTCTATAGCTACAGTGGCCCGTGATTGTGTGGGCTGCAGCCTGTGCTGCAGTGGGCTGCCATAGGCTACAGTGAGTGGCTGGGAGCCAGCATGAGTGTCTGGCAGCCAGCTTGAGCTGCCAAGAGGCGCCATGAGTGACTGTCCAGAGGCCGGCGAGGGATCTGCCTCATGCAGGAAGAGTGCAATGATGATACCAACATGGGCCAGTGAAGCAATGTCCTCCACAACTAGACTGAAGAACAAAAAAGGACTGCAACTTATCTGTTCCCCTTCCCCGATTCCCCTACGCTGTCCTCTCCCCAATTCCCTAATTAAAAAAAAAAAAAGATTTGAAGACGTTACCCTGAATGTAGTATAGCTACAAAGGGATGGAAAACCTGAAAGTAGTTAAAAGATACAGAGGACTGTACTGGGTGGGTAGATGATTGAAATAAGCAGGAGAAGGAGAGACCCAGCCCCAGTTAGAAAGCCCCTTACTGCAGCTCCTGCTTGGGTTATGACTCATTGCAGCTGCTCTCAGGGCACCAATGCCTCACTAGCCCAGCAGGATTCCAGGCTTACACATATCCCTAAATCAAAGGGATATGCTGTTAACAGCCAGAGAAATGAGGAAGACATCCCACTTATCAGAGTACACATCCTGCTTGTTAGGACTACCTATACCTTACTAGCCCAGCAGGATTCCAGGCTCACACATGCCTCTAAAGCAAAGGGAGGTGTTGTTAGAAGCCAGCTAGGGAAGGAAGACATCTTGCTTATCAGAATCTACATGCTGCTTATCAGGACCATTTTAGTGAGCTTCTCAAACAAATCCTAAAATAAACAAAAATTGACGGAAATTGCCTTGAGAGCCAAAATGGGGGACTAGGCACCTCAGCAGGAGAGGAAGAGAGAAAGAAAAAAAGAAGAGAGAGGGGGGACCATTCTACCCATAGAAATAAAAGCCTTCATGCAATGTAAGGTGAGGCCTTCCTCACCCTTGGGATTGGTCCGCTCCACATCTCGGAGTGTATCTGCCTTTACTAATAAACTTCTTGCTATCCTGTTCCTGCACAAAATGCTGTCTCAACTTAATTCTGTACTTCAAGAAAACAAAGAGCTGAGAAATATTATCTCTATCCAGTAACGATATGAAGAAAATCCTGCATCTATTTAACTGAAGTTCTAGAAGGAGAGAATTTAGAGACTGGTGGAGAGTCCATATTCAAATTTATAATAGTTGAGGATTTTTTAGACCTGGTGGAAAAACTGGACACCTTGAATCTAACACCAAACTAGGACAGTATAAATAAGGAAAATTTCTGGTGAATCTCACTCAGGACATATATACATGAAAGACCTCATTAAAGAGTTCCAAAATCAATCCAGCAATGTATAAAGAAGATAATAGTGCATTATGAGTGGTGGTTGGCCATCTTTCTTTTTCTTCTGGGTCACTTTATAACAGCCTGTGGGATTTAAATATCATATTTATGCCAATGACTTCCAAATCTGTATCTCTAGCCCAGAACTCTTCTTTCAGTTTAGACTCAAATACTCAACTACCTAAATACTGCAGACATCCCAGCCAAAATGTCTAAGGACAGCCCTTTAGTTTTCCTCCTGAGTCTGTCTTTCTTGTCCCTGCTTTGCTTCCCCTCTCACCTCCAGCTCTTTTCCTTGGCTATCCCACTTCCCTTTCATTCTTTCTAATCTAATCTATTTCTATTTGTTCTTCACATCTCAAGTTCTTTCACCAAGAACTTTTTTCTCACATACCTCGTCCCTTCCTCACAAAACAGGGTTAGTTGTCCCTCCTACAATTTCTAGTGTAGCACTTATCATGTGATATTGCAGTGGTGTGTACTTCCCTATCTCTCTTACTAGAAGCTTCTTAAGAGAGGCATTTCTGTTTATTAAGAGAACATCAGCTGTGAGCACAGGGACTGGTCCTTAGTTGTTAATTTTTCGGCAAATATTAGTTTGTTGAATGAATAGAGTAGCATAGATGTTTTAGTAGAGTCATGTACACAGAGATAAGCAAGTTCAGGAGAGAGACATAGAGGAATGCCCCCATCTCAATCTGAGAGATGCAGCCCGGGAGATGTTTGAACTGACTTTGCTAATACACGTTTTGGCTATCTTTACAGGCGGGAATAGGCTATCGAGCACAGCATTTGAGATCAAGAGAGTGTCACAAGCAAAAGTGCATGTAGAAGGAAATGTAAGCAAGAAATCCAGAGCAAAGAGTATGTGTCTGGAAAGCACAAAAATGTCCCTGGCAAGGTCCCGTTCTCCAGAGCTTTGAAGGTCACTCCTCAAAGGTTGGCCGTTCTCCTTGGGGTGCACGAGCCTCTGAAGGATTTTTAAAGGGAGATTCACGTAGCCAGATTCATACCTTAGAAAGATTAATCTGTAAGCAGCAAGGAGAATGGCCCAGAGGAGTATGGAATTGGACACAGGAAGACAAGTGGTAGGGCTTGCAGCCATCCAGTTGATAAATGACAAGGGCCGAACAAGGACAATGATGGTTTGTTAGCAAGGAGGGGAGCTGAGTGTTCTGACCAGAGTGCTGCAGGAAGGAGCTAGTGCTGAACCTGAGTATTATGTTAGGACTGTCAGTTGGGGGATTATCCAGCTGTCAGCACATTTGCTGGCCTGGCTGGAGCTAAGCTGATCGCGTTTGTGTCTCCCTGGAACCACTGCTGGAGTCGGCGGAGACATCTCCCCCCCTCCAGGAACCATCTGGAGAAGGTCACTCTGACCTGAGGGATTTATTTTCATTAAAAAGTTTACAAAAGCACAAGTCATCGCTCAGAAAGGGAGAGATTACATCAGTTTTGATCCTTTCTGTTCTTCATTGTCTTCTGCTGCTGGTTTTATTATCATTTTGGCACCATTAATTTTGAAGCTGAAAACAAATAGTGGCTAGATGTCCAATATTAGTTAAATCGGAGAAGATACGTTAATCCTCAGGAATCTAATTTTGATGTTAAAATTAAAGCCCATTGCAGACTTTTCTTAGCCTTTTGTGGAAACTGGTGACTAACTGTTAAAGAGAGGTTATGCCTCGGAGGTTGATTACACTGCATTCCTTTTTATAATCTTCCTTTTTTTAATACAATGTTTTTGAAAATACTAATTTTTTAGGCAAATACAGTAATCTCCACAGACTGTTATCTAAATATTTAATTTGCATACTGAATCATACATCTGATAGGGTGGAATAAGTGTGATTAACTTTGTTAATATAGATGTTCCAAGATGAATGTTTTCCTTGCTGCACTGTAATGTTTTTCAACTCAGATTTCTGTTAGAGCCTCCTGGCTTTTAATACCACACATTACTGTCTCCTCTGTCTTTAATGGATAATGTTGTCATTACTGCTAAACAAACAAGCACTGGCCAAGGAGTTTTGTGTATGTTCCAGCTCTCGAGAGGAGGCCAAGTGATCGGGATTGAGATAAGTGCATTCCAGCAGCCTCACCACAGGCCTAGGCACAACGTGTGTCCTTATTTCCTAGGCAGGGTTAGACAGCTCCCAAGGCATGCTGGGCAACTGGGCCACAAGATGGATTTCAGGGGGAAATAATTCTTTGTTTAAATGAGTGTTAGTTGAGAAGAAAACTTTAGTCTACTATACTAAAAGTACAGTGTAGTACACAAATGCATGTACTAGTTTTTACTGAGAAACAGCATTGCATTGAGGTTAAGGAGATAGACTTGAAGTCAAACTTTCTAGTTTCTAACTGTGCCTCAGTTTCCTCATTGGTAAATGGGGATCTTAATGTTACTCTCTCTTAGGGTTGTTGTAAGGGTTAATTGAGTTGAATGTGTGTAGAGAGCCTAGAAATTGCCTGTTGCGACATAAACAGGTTTTCTCCTTTTTCCTTTGGTGTCTGGCCCTCTAGCATAGGGCCTGACCTAAATTTAACCCACTGGCATTCAGTGCACATTCACTGAACACTGACCAGTTCCTGAGCCAGGTACTAGGAACACAATGATAAGAAGACACATTCTGCCTCAAAGAAACCAAAGTCTAGTGGAGGGGACAGACATGCGAATGGTGGACTCAGTTCTGTGTGATGAAAGGAATGACAGGGGCAGATAGATACAATGTTCCAGAGACAGTAGAATGGAGGGAAGCTTGGCTCTGATTTAGGACGTTTACAAGGAAATGGTTTACATAAATTCTAATTACTTAGCTGGGTTTTGAGGTATGATTAAGAGTTGGATTGTCAAGAGTGTGAGAAATGAGGGGTAGTACAAGGGTTAAAAAAAGCAGGTATAGAATGAAGAATAAGGGAGAAAAACTATGCAATCTTTCTTCTTTTTTTGTTGCCTTGATTTGGCCATGAGATTTATAGTTCTGTAGTATTTCCAGTTCTTAATCTAAGTTTGGAAACAGTTGTATGCTTAATGGAAAAGTCAAATTGGTGGATTCCCTCCTATTCTGGGAACTGGTATGCTGTTGTGTAGCTACAGATCAACTGCCATTTATAGACCACTGGCTTCTCTCCAAAGATGGAGTCTAGATTTGGTGTGTTATTGTCTTCTTGCATGATCTTCTGGCCAAACCAAATCAAGAAACTGTTTGCATATCATGTCCAAATCCTTAACTCTTCAGAGCTTCGTGCTTTGGGGAGAAATGGGTTGGCAAAAAATTGAGACAACTTATGCATTTCAAATTGCAACCATCTCCTTTGTGGGTGGAAGACTGAAGGATGGGAGTACAAGTTCTCACAATCACCTTCTCTGTTTCTTCTGCCCTTTGTCACTTGCCTTTCAACATCCTATCACAGTGAAAAATGGATTTTAAAACACCTCAGTTTCTGATTAATTAAAATTAAGCATGTCAGATCTTACAAGAGAAAATACAATTTTCAGATGGAAGATGAAAACATTTTTCCTTCCTATTTTATTATTACTGTCCCCACAGTCTCACAGTTGACACTTAACTTTAAAAGGCCATTTCACACAGTTAGGCACAGAATTCCTATTGGGAGCATTAGGAATTGGGGGAAGGAGGGTTCACATGGCATTCGTGGAAGAGGTGGGTTATGCGAAGGACCTCCAAACTGACGGAGAGAACCATACTCCTTTTCTGATGGTCCTGCCTGGCTGAATCTGCTGGTAACTAAGATGTTTATAGGTCATCCTCCCAATGCTGTTAAATATAAAATGATGAGTATTGTTTCTAGGCTGGTCTTATTCTTGTTCCTGCTTCTATCTACTGGCAGAAGGAAAAACATGGAACTACCCGTTGTCCTTCCTAAACTTTTCCTCATCTTGGATTCCCAGTCTTAATGATGCTGCCATCTTTCCTTCTGAGAAGTCTGGGAGTCAACTCACAATTTTCATTGTTGTTAGTGTCTTGACCTAAAGGGTGACTGTTATTTCCCTCTGCTTAACTTTTGGTTTCAATCTCTCCCTTATTTTCTTTGTGGCTGTATGAATAGATGGAAACTCTTAGCTGAGAAAAATCACCATTTTTACATCATATTTCAAAACATCACTTATCTGGACTTCTGTGATATCTTATCATTGGATCTTTCTGCCTTGGTCTCATAGTTCCATTCCAGATTTTGAAACAAACTCTGTTTTAGACTTGGCTCTAAGACTAAGTCTTAACCTCTTAGTCAAGCACAGAAAGCCTTCTGTCATTTGGCCCTACGCTTCTCTCCAACTTTCCTTATTTCTATTCCCTCACATATATCTGTGCACCAGGCATACTTAACTATGAGTAATTCATCACATATGCTCTGCAGTCTTTCTTCTTGCCTTCGCATGTGTTCTTTCTGATGTTTGATTTCCCTTTCTCCTCTAATTTCCCTGCCAAACCCCTTCAACTCATTTCTCTATGAATTCCTTCCTGAATCACCTATGTCAGTCAACTACTGGCAGGAAATAGCTCATTCAAAGTGGGTAACTGGGATAGAGTTTAATAAAGAGAATATTTAGAAAGACATGGGCAGGATGTGAGGAAATCACAAAGGATAGAGTAATAAGTACCCTGAGGCTAAAACAGGGGGCTGTCATCTGCCTTCTTCTGGGCAAGGGGGCTGTTAACCTGAATCCAGAGACAAAGATGGCTGTTTGAGGGTTGCAGTCAGCCCATAGTCACCCCTTTGCAGGCAGGAAGCTAAAGGAATACCTTAACATTACTGTGTTTCCTCCCTTTAGTCTCCTGCCAGCACACACCATTGCCTGAAACCAATAAGACCAGGATAGGAGGGCTGGGAGTCTTTGAGATAGAACATATTGGTCAGTCTCATGGGGACACAGCAGCATAAAGAAGACTGAGGAGTTGACCTGAAAGGGCAAACAGGAGACATCTGGCACCCCATGCAAGCAGAGTGATCACTGTGACCCAAAGGACCTGCTTCACACTTCTCTTATTACCATTATAATGCCTCTTTGCAATTAATTACTTGTTTGTGTACTGCTGTCCCTTACCATGTTATAACCTTTTGGATAACAGGAGACTTTTAAAAAAAAACAACCTTTGCATTCTTGTTGTTTACCACATACCTGGTATGCAGAGTCACTCAAACTTTTACATAAATGGAATTGGTTTATTCAGAGAACCATGAAGAAAGTGACAGCCCTGGAGGGTGAGAGAACTGATTCTTCTCTTCTTGGATATTGGAGGGGAGGGGACATGTCACATGACACTAACAACATCTCTTCATGCTCATTGCTGTCTTTGACATTTTCTACTTCTGTCCTCACTTCCTCCCTTTAGTCCCTTGATCCACTTTCTCAAAGGAATCCAATGTCTGGAATCCCTAAATCTTAAATCATTATTCAGCCACCCTGAGTTTCTAAAAAAGACACAAGACAGATTGCTTCAGAAAAATAAAACTCATTTCTTCCCAGTTTCTACACAAGTCCTAGCTGTACTTCTGCTCTGGTTAAGTGGGCTGAACCACTTATGAACTTT
This sequence comes from Aselliscus stoliczkanus, assembly GCA_033961575.1. NCBI lineage: Eukaryota > Metazoa > Chordata > Mammalia > Chiroptera > Hipposideridae > Aselliscus > Aselliscus stoliczkanus. The sequence goes on from CM066731.1 coordinate 92,040,330, forward strand.
GAATTTCCTCCTGTTTGATCTTTCTCACCTAAAACCTAGAGCAGAGTTAACCCTTAAGTAGCCTCTTAACTGTTTCCTCTTTTGGGTCCTACCCTAGTCCTTATCTGGCCCTCTTAGGCTGAGGGCATCCCAGGAAAAGATATTCCCAGCCTAAAGTGTATCATCTGAAAATAAGTGAGGACTTTCCCCCCTCCCTCACCCTCCATTTCAACCCTCCAACTGGAAGGTCCTTGTCCCATATGACCAATATGATGTCTCCACTTGATTTTCCTTGTGCCTCAGATGCATAGCTGAGCTCTGCCTGGGTTTAGATTGGAGAGGGAGAAGCTGAAGGGGGTGGATCCAAGATTTGATGAGTGGAGAAAAGAAGATCCTGCTGGTAAAGAGAAAAACAAATTCCGTTATGTAGTTTGAGTTCTGGTTGGACCTCTTTAGCATGACTCTGGAGTGAATTTCCTATTTTTGGTGGGGACCACAGATCCTTGAAGATATCATTGGAACTTTGCATGATTAGACTACTCTTTTCTACTGTTAAAGTCATGTATTAATTGGGCATTAGATATTTAAAAACCTTTTTTGCTGGGTCTTCAGTGCACAGGGGGCATGTGTTAGTAGTATCAATGGTGACAAACCTCAGTCTTCTTCCCATGGAATAGGAGGCGGGTATAGAAGGGAAAGTGGTGATGTATTGAAAAGTCGTGATGCATATTTGCAATGATAGACATAGAAAAAAAATGTCATGACTTTTCCTATAACCCGATAGTTGAAGACAGAGAGAGGAAAGATGCACTAAACCTCTGGTGTGGGTATTCTAGCTTGGGATGGGTGTCTCCTTGCTATGGACTTCCTGTTCTTTCCCCATAAAATCTCTTAATCTACTTCACTGTGATTGCTTTTTTTCATGTTTATCTCTTCCACTAGACAATTCACCCATGAAGGCATGGACTTTGTCCTGTTTATAACCCTAGTACTTAGCACAGTGTCTGACTCTTAGCAGATGCTCAGCAATTATTTGCATGAAACAATGAATTTATACTGTTTGAAGAAAATCTGTGTGCCAATGGGAGGCCTTCACTTTGTTTAATAAATGGGGCCAAGTTGAGAGTGTGCTGGTATGTACTGTGGCGATAGAAAGGAAGACATTTTTATCTCTTCTGTCACAGAGGGATAAGTATGTAAGTTATTTTCTTATATCTGTATAAAACCCAGGTAGAAACATGACTATAATGTCACCTACTTATTCTGATCTGAAGGCTCTTGTGGACTCAAAATATCACTGCTCACCATTTGGGTTAGTCATTATCAGCTTCTATCAAAATGAAAATATATATCATGGAATAGAAGCATGATGATTCTTCACAAGCTATGGACTTGTTGATTTTAACATCAAATCAGTTGAAATAATATGTGTGGGCCTGGGACACGGGATGGCTAAGTTTTGATAAAGATGGGGAAGAAAGGAGAATTTTTATACTTGGTCCACAGTGTAGGGTGAGCATAAAAGAAGGCAGTTCTGTGGGGGCTGAAACCAGATTAGCTGGTCATCTGACCAAGGTGGAGTGGGCTGTCATGGCAGAGCAGGTCTGGGTAGACTACCTCCGTCAGGTGTCTGGAGAGCCAGGAGAACATAGGATGAGGGGAGGGGTCTTCAAATATGTCAAATTTTACCTGGTACTCTGCTGGGAAATTTGTAAGATGGGCTAGGACTCCTGGGCCTACCTTTGACACCAGTAGCTCTAAAAGCACATACATAGGCCCTGCATAAATGCAGATAGGAAGCTGAGCCAAAACAAGCCTTTTGGTCAAAATGGATTCAGTATAGTTCAACTCGATCATGAGCACCTATTAAATATCTGCAAGACACAGTTTTGGATGATTGTGGAACATAGACAAGGCATGTAAGATACTATCCTTTCCCCCAGGGATCTCACACTACAGTTTTGAGGACTTCATAGCAGAATATCAAACCAGTTACTTCTTTGCCTTGTATTTAAAAGGTATCAATCTTTGCTCAATCAATAACATGGATCATCTGCCATCCAGACTTTTGTTAGAGAAAATAACCTCAAATTGTAGCTCTCTAGCCTTTATCAGAATCTAATCTGAGAGGAGATATTTAAAGGAAGATAGTCTCTAAGGAATGATTTTCAAAAATTTTTTTTTTTTTTTTGCAATAGGTCTTTTTTTCCCCCCAATGATATCTTATCTTGAAATCCAGTGTGGAAAATAGAGAAAAATGGAGGTGCTTTGATTAAAGACTTGAGAAGGCCCTGAAACTCCTCGACCCCTCTTTGGTCCCTGAAGCACCTGCGTGTGGCCCCACTGCCCCTAAGGAATATAGTTTGGAAGCCACAGGTCTAAGGGAAATGCAAGATCTTTACTCCTCCCCAAGTTCTGCCCTTGTAAATACATAGCAGAAAGCTACAACCAGAACTCATTTAGCTTATTAGCTCATACAAAACTGCCATCTCTAAGTTATGCCCTTGGTTCAGCCTAAGGGCAAGAGAAGAATGACCTTATGATTTTTTTCTCTTCATATGATTTTTAATTGATAGAAAAAAAATTTATAAAGGAAGTATGTTACACTTGTAGTTAAAACCAACAAACGCAGAAATGAGTGATGCGATAGAAGAAGTACCTTGGCAAGATAAATCTGGAGGTGGACTTAGGATAGGTTGAAAATGTTAGAGACTGCAAGCAGGGCAGAGGTTGGAAGCTGGGGCCATCAGCCAAGAGAGAAACTATAGGCACCTGGACCAGGGTGTCAGCAGGCACAAGATGGAAGTTATGTTCATGAGACCCATTCAGGGTGAGGGCAGAGACATCAGGAGAGCAGAAGGACAGAAGGGCCATGACAAAGGTGGCAGAGAGCATCTGTGGGGAAACCCTGAGGGATTTGATCAGTGAGGTTTGTGCAAGGAGTGGACTCCCTGTCCTTCAGAATTCAGCGTCAGAGAGAGCCACGGTGGGTGAAAGGCACATGCTCCATTTTGACATGAAGGCCATGGTGGTGAAAGGGATGAGAATGGATCATACACTTGGATGAGATCAAATCAAACACTCACTGGGGATTCTGGTTGCTGATATAAGGTGCTTCCTGTCCAAACTCCTTCCAGATGAGACAGTTGCCTGCATATTGAGATCCTCTCTGAGTAATGCAGGTTAACCAGATCCTAGTGATTCAATAAAAGTAATTATTTACATTTGTACACATTGTGGATGATTCATTTCTCCAATGGGATTTCACATCCATTCTCTTGTTTAGTCCTTCCAGCAGCTCTGTGAGGGAAGTAGAACTCATACCACCATGGTTTCGTGGAAAGAGATACAAACGGAAATTGAGTACATGTGTAGGTAATGGTAGAACCAAGTCTGGGACCCAGGTTTTGGCCTGCAGCCCTGTACTTAGTGTGCCCTACCACACAGGCTCACACAGTAGGGCTCTGTATCACACAGTAGGGCTCTGTATCCCATAGGGCTATGTCTATGGGTACATAGCACATAGCAGACTCTTAAAATCATTCAGAGTTTCTGCTCTGTTTGGTAGTCTGAACATCACCTTTCCAAACTTTTCTGAATTGGATATTGATGTTGGCCACTTGGTTCGAAGGGCTGTGTTTCATTTTCCCAATGTCTCAATTTTATTCATTTAGCTGGTATCTGGTCTCTCCTTATCCATATTTTATCCACATTAGCACCATCTTGTGTGTCTGAGCTCCCATTTAATATGCACAGGCAGGTGTGGTCTGCATGTAGATGTCTTTGAGGATGTCTTCCTTGAAGCTTCCTGTCCTCCCAATTCTGGATAATTTTGCTGTCTCTGGGTCTTGTCAGTGCACACACAGAGGTGTCCTATATGTTTTGTGTAAATGTGACCTTTGCAATGTTTTTAAATTGGCCTCTTGTACTAATGAAGAGTGATTTCTCTTGTTTGTAAAGCAGTATGTGATTAGGCACTTAAAAATAACACACACACACATATACCAGGGGTGCCAAAAAAATGTATGCAAGTGGACACTTTGGTCAACGTTGCTCAAGCAGTAGTTCGCCATAATCAGAAGTGTCTGGATGCTGATGGTAACCACTTTGAGCACCTCTTGTAATTGCAGAAGTTAAATGTGACTTGTATTCATCTTTTGTTATCGGTATATATTATTACAATTTTAATACAGTTTTTCTTTCTTAAAATGTGTATGAGTATACATTTTTTGGCGCCCTCTGTATATGCATATGTATATAGAATATATATAGTACTTAGGATATATTACATAGCATATATGTGTGTTATGCATGTATGTATGTATCATCTATCTATCCATCCATCTATTTACATATACATGCACTTGTACATTACAGACAGGAATAGGTCCTGAGGTCTAACTGTGAGAACAACCCTAAGAGTGACCTTGAATATGAAACGCCTGTGGGAGAACACAGTCAGTTGGGCCTATTCAGTCCCCTGAAAGGGTTATTTATACAAAGAGGAACTTTGACTTAGAAGTATTGAATTTGGAACATACAAGTTAAGACCAGACTCTCATTTTGTACTTAAGAAGATACAAGTTATGGAATTAGCTTAACAAATTCACTATGTCTCAACTGTGATTAGAGCTGAGGGATTTCCTAATTTCCACTTTAATTTCTCCCCTGTGTCCCTTTGTCTCTTCTCTACATGTATCTTTGTTTTCAGGAAATACCATATTTTTGGAAAGAAATTAATATTAGAGTTTAACATCATCATAACATTTTATTGTGGGTATTGCTATGAATGATCATGTTTGACTTTGAATTTTATTGGTGCCACAGAGTGTCCAGGGACATAGAAGACAGAGGTAGAGAATTTCAAGTCTCGTAGGTGGAAAGGAAAGTATTCAACATGGTGAGCAGGAAATTGGGGCTTGGAGCTGCATCTACTCAGAGGCACCCCTTCCCTAGCCTTTAGTGAATGAAGGCCATGCCATCACCCTTTTCTCTCACCTTTCTGTTTCCCCATTGTCCCCTGCATATCAGAGCCAGCTGGAAGTTGTACAGTTACTCTGCATCACGAGGAGTATATAATCACCAAAGAGTCTTCTGTTGTCTTCCCCCAAGGCCATCTTTTTGCAGACATCCCAGGCCAAGAGGAGATTGTGCCATTGGGTAGTTATTTAAGTTTGCCCAGTTTTGAAACAACACTTTATTTATGCAATTTGGTCAGCTGGTAAAATCACTGAATAAAACTCAAATTGGCTGAATCTATTAGTGTTTGTAACATCTGGCAATTTGAATAGGACCCCCAGTCTGGCAATTTTGTGCTGATATAATACATGCTGAGCACCAAACCAAGCCTTGCACTCATACAGTTTTGATGACATATGTACATATACTTAGGTAGAAATTTTGCAAGCGAATTCTTTCTAAATGAGCTGGCTGGTGTGGATTTTCTACTCTCACCGTCAAATGGACTGGTGGCACATGTAGGCATAGCCAAGACCCCTATTTTTGATATTTTATGGGCAGAGCAAATTTGGATTTTGTTCCTGCCTTGTGTCTAGGACCCTAAAATATCTAAGCTGACTGTGTGGAATTATGTAAATGCAGACTAAGTGTCTCTATGACCGAGTAGGCATAACATCATTATGCTCTCTACTTATTAATAAAGTTTGTCACTAATGCATTTATTCATTCATTTTTAACTGATTTTGAAATAATTTTAGATTTACAGAAGTTAAGTTTTCTCTCTCCCTCCCCATTTCAAATATTTTAGTGTGTATTTCTTGAAAATAAAAGCATTCTCTAACATAATCACAGTACAATATATAAATATCCTGTTTCTCATCAAGTAATTTTCGCATCCATTCATGATTCTTGCCTTATTCATTTTTGAATGACCAATTTAGTGAATATGTATCTACTATGTTTGGGCTATTTGACCAGACACATAGATGAATATAACTCAGGCTCTTACCTCAGTCTATTAGAAACACATACACATAAAGAAATACATTATAGTCAGAGTGTCAAGTGCAACAAAGACAGGGGAAGTGTAGTTCAGAAGAGGTCAGGACAAACCTTGTCTAGGGAGGAGAGGTCAGAGACAACCTCACAGAAGAGGCAGTTTCTGGAGGGAATATCTCCAATTAGAGCTGAGGATGTATTCTGGGTCCTATACATTATTATGTCCAAGCTGTTCTAAGTTTCAGACATCCTACTGCCTGCATTTCTAAAAACTTAGTATCACTGTATTTTCAAACTTTTTGACCTCTATCCATTATTTAAAAAAATACACTTTACATTTATGGTGTGCCTGTGTGCATGTACACATACTCCCAGAAATACAATCTCTAAGAACAATTCTTAACCTTACTATTTGTGACCTAGTCTTTTTTTTTTTTTTTTTGAGGGCAGTATCACTGGCCCTCACGTGTGGGACCGAACCGGGGCCGCTGGCTTCCCAGGTGTGACCTAGTCTTATATTTCTATTCTATTCTATTCTATTCTATTCTATTCTATTCTATTCTATTCTGTTCTGTTCTGTTCTGTTCTGTTCTGTTCTGTTCTACTATTTTCTATTATTTTAATACATCCAGACCATATGCATTCAATATGTGGGAATGAGGACATTGAATCAACCTTTCTGACAAGTTTTCTGTGTCATTCTGATGCTGACCTAGGATACTGGCCTAGGGAAAGGCAGAAAATATTCTAAGACAACAGGAGTGGACCCAGGTGGCTCTGTTTAATAGACAAGTCAGTAGATCTCGAAGTTCACCCTACTCTAACTCAAACCTACTCTAGTTGATATGTTAAATCTTTGTTAGAGGGTTCATTTGCTGACTTATAATTACTGATGTGGTGAAGGGAACCAATGTCAAGATTTCTTGAAAGCTCAGGTCCATCTGTGTTTGTGGGTGGATGGCAGAAGCTGATGAGTACTGTTCAGAAAATATGGGAGAATTCTCCCATGAGAGAAAGGGAAGGCTACTATGGAGAAGTGATTCACTCTATCTTGCTAATGCTTCCTCCATCCCCATCACATTATTGTAGATGGTTAAGCTGCTCTGTTGAAAGGTGGTTGGACTTGGGGCTGGGGAAATTATGCAAGCCTGGTGCTCTGCAGAGAGATTTCTTTTGCCTCAACAAGGAGCTTAAAAACATGGACCTTTGATCAAGTGTCAGCTTACCCCCTGATAGGCAGGTACGGTTAGTCTCTGTGGCACATTTGACCATGAATAATAAAGTCTTCCCAGTTCCTGTAAACCAGAGTGTCCTTACTTTAGGGACAGAAGAGCCCAAAGGTCCAGGACTACAGAAAAGGGGCTACTGAAAAGTAATACAGAAGTTCATCCAGCAGTCCAGGAGGCGGATGGAGTACCAGGTAGAGCTACACATGAAAAAGATGCAAGAAGTGGGACACCACAAGATGCCGGAGTCACAGGTTTTGGAAATTGTGTCAGGAGGCATTTCTGGGGACCATGGAGGTACTTTAAAGTCTTGCTAAGGGCACATTGGATTTTATCTTGTAGTGATGGGCAGTCAGTTGAGAGTGTTAGACTGGAGACAGATGTGATCATTTCTTGACTTCCTTCAGAGAGGAAGGTAAAAAGAAGGAAATATCCATTAGGTGGTAATTTCAGTAGCTTCAGTACTTGGTTCCAAAGAACTGAAAGCCAGGGATGGCAGTGGGGAAGATGGTTCTATCTTCCAAGCATCCTCCCCCCATCCTAGTCACTAGCATATAATGTCCATGAAAAGAAGGACTTGATTTTTCCCTCCTTTCAATTTTCAGCACTTAAACAGTTGCCAGACATGTAGCAAGAAATCAATGATAATTTTTTAATCAATATCTAGAATTTCATCATATCATTAAAATAATTATATGGAGAAACATACTTTCCACAATAACCATTTGGCCTAAGTGAGAGGTTCTTAATCCTGGCTGCTCATTAAAATCACTCAAGAGGTTCTTTTAAGATGGGTAGCCCATTTTCCCAAGGTTATGCCCATTACAACTAAAAAGGATAGTAAGTTTCTGAAAGATGGAGGAATGACAAGGCAGTGAATTCTCTACATTTCCTTTTTGCTTCCCATATATCTTGAACTGCCAACAGGCACAGGTTACTGTAAGTCCAAGAAAATCCAGTTCTCCTGGCCAAAGAACTGATAAAAAAAGTGACCTAACAAGAGAAAACCTCTTTGGCAATATTGCCTCACTCCAACTAATGACCCATGATAAAACTGCACCCTCCCACCCAATCTCCAACATTTCACCTGACCCATCTAGAAATTTATCTTCTACTCATATCAGTGGAAGCATAGGTGCACTTGAGTTCCCCACTGAATGGTGTCCTCAGGGAACAGACAGCTAACTTTCCTTCCCTACCTGGCAGAAATAGTCAATGCCCCTGCCAGGAGAGTGCTGGCCAGGTGCAATGGCAGGCTGAGCATCCATCCACCTGTATCCAACAACAAGGAGGCGGAAGGAGGTGGTAAGAAGTAGGGTAATTGACAGTCCACTTCACCCCCTCCTCTTGGATCAAAGGGAGCCAGTGAGGAGCTGAGCTTTCACCTCCATCCTGCAGCAGCAACATGGGGTGAGTCAGCCTTCTGCCATTCTGGGCCATGAAAAGAAAGAAAGAAACAAAAAACCTTAAAATAAAAATCATAGTTTTTATGATCAGAATATGTTCTCTGACCATAATAGAATCAAACTAGAAATCAATAACGGAAAGGCAATGGGAAAATCTCCAAACACTTAGAAATTAAACAATATTTTAAATAATCCATGGGTCAAAAGGAAAATCTCAAAGGAAATAAAAGAACACAGAACTGAAGGAATGTGAAAATACAACATATCAAAATATATTGGACACAGCTACAGTAGCACAAAGAAGGAAATTTATGGCACTGAAGGCTTATATTTGAAAAAAAAAAAGAGAACTTAAATCAATAATTTAAGTGCTTCTCCTAAAAAACTAGAATAAGAAGAACAAGTAGAAGAAAGGAAATAAATATAAGAACAGACATTAATGAAATCAAAAGAAGAACACAGGAGAGAAAATCAATAAAACAAAGTTTTTCTTTAAAAGAAATCAATAAAATTGATTAACTTCTGAGAGGACTTACAAAGATAAAAATGGAAAATATAGGGGTGGCCAGTTAGCTCAGGTAGTTAGAGTGCAGGCTCATAACACCAAGGTTGTTGGTTCAATTCTCACATGAGCCAGTGAGCTGCACTCTCCACAACTAGATTGAAAATAATGACTTAACTTGGAGCTTATAGATCCTGGAAAAAACACACTGTTCCCTAATAAAGTTAAAACAAAAATAGAAAACATACAAATCACCAAAATTATGAATGAAAAAGAGGATATCACTTCAGATACTAAAGCCATTAAAAGGATAATAAAGGAACACTATAAACAACTTTAAGCTAATAAATTTGACAACTTAGAAATGAATTTCTCAAAAACCATAAACTATCAAAATTCAACCAAGATAAAATAGACAATGTGAGTAGTTCCATAACTATTTAAAATTTCATTTGAAAACCCCTGAAAAATAAATGTTTAGGTTCATATTGTTTCACTGGAGAATTCACTGGAGAATCAAACATTTAAAGAAGAATTAACATTCATTTTATACAATCTATTCCAGAAAATATAATAGCAGAGGAACGAGCACTTCCCAATTCATTTCATGAGGTGAATATCTTGATTACCAAAACTAGACAAAGGCAAAAAAGAAAAAAGTAAACAGGCGAATATCAATCATGAACTTATACACAAAAATCCTCAACAAAATATTAGCAAATGGAATCCATCAATGTATAGAAACAATTATATACCATGACCAAATGGGATTTATTCAGGTACGCAAAGCTGGTTCAACATTCAAAATCAGGAGCTGGCCGAGAGGCCCATTGGTTAGGAGTTGGCTTGGGACACCAGCTCCTAGCATCAGGGCCCTGGTTGAGATCCCACATATGAGGGCCAGTGACGCTGTTCCCCCTACAGCCTAGATGGTGAACAACAGCTCAACCTGGAGCTGGGCTGGCGACCATGTAGGCTGCAGTGGGGCTGGCTGGCAGCAGGCGTGAGCTTTCATGAGCTGCCGTGAGCCACTATGAGCAGCCGTCCATTGGCTGGGGAGTGCCTGCCTTAGCCAGGAAGAGTGCAATGATAATACCAACATGGACTAATGAAGCAATGTCCTCCACAACTAGACTGAAGAACAAAAGGACAGCAACTTGTCTGTTCCCCTCCCCCAATTCTCCAACGCTGTTCTGCTCTCCCAATTCCCCAATAAAATCTTTAGAAACAAAACAAAACAAAAAAAAGAACATTCAAAATCAGTCAATGAAATCTACAGTATTAACTGACTAAAGAAGAAAAGTCAATTGATATAATCATCAGTTGGCACAGAAAAAGCACTATATAAAATCAAACACCCATTAATGATAAAAACTCAAAAAAACAGTAATGGATTTCTGTCTAAGGTTGGGAACAAGGTAATATATATCCACTCTCACCATTCTTTTTTTTTTTTTTTAAAGATTTTATTGGGGAATTGGGGGAGGAGAACAGCGCTGGGGAATCAGGGAAGGGGAACAGAGAAGTTGCTGTCTTTTTGTTCTTCAGTCTAGTTGCGGAGGATGTTGCTTTACTGGCCCATGTTGGTATCCTCATTGCGCTCTTCCCAGATGAGGCAGATAGGTTTCCAGCCTCTGGACCGTGGCTATTGGCAGCTAACACTGGCTGCCAGCCACGCACCCTGGCTGCCGGCCACTCACTGTAGCCTATGGCAGCCCACACCGTCGCCGAGGCTCACACAGCCCAGTGCCATGTGGAGCTGTTGTTAGCTGTAGAGGGCAGTGTCACTGGCCCTCATATGTGGGATCTGAACCGGGGCCGCTCTCATCCCAAAACCAGCTTTTAACCAATGCGCCACCCGGCGGCCCTCTCACCACTCTTATTTCATATAGGACTGGAAACATAATCTATACAAAGAAAATAGATATACTGAACCTCATCAAAATTTAAAAATCTTTGCTCTATGAAACACCCAATTGAGAAGATGAAAAGATAATCTGTAAATTGGAAGGAAAAATATTTGCAAACAACATAATCAATAAATGCCTAGTTACTATAGTTTTGCAAGATGTTACCATTGGGGAAACTGGGTAAAGGGAACATAAGATCTCTCTGTATTATTTCTTTCAACTGTATGTGAACCTATAACTATCTCAGAATTAAAAAACAAACAAACAAACAGAAAACACCCAAGAAGCTTTAAAAAAAATACTGATGCTTGAATCCCCCAACACATAACCCCTTCCAGATTCTGATACAGTTGATTTGGGGTAGGACCTATCCAACTCAATTTCTTTAAGGTTTCCCATGAAATTTTAATGTGTAGTGAGGTTTGAAAACTTGTGGCCTCATTGTGAATTGGTTCAGTCAACATGACTCGGGAGGCAGACTCATCTAGCCACAGATTTATGTGCTTTCTTCCTCCAGTTGTGTCACTTGACCTTGAAAAGCTTTGCAAGTGCAAGGACTGTATCTGTGAATCACTGGTACAGCAACTAGCTCTCTCAGAGAGACGTACAATTCTGCTGCTGAGGATGCTGCTGCTGCTGAGGTTGGGTAAGGTGGAAACAATCATTGATCTAGTTGTACTTCTATTGCCTATTCAGGTAAACCTAAAGAATGAAATTGTACAATTTTCATATTGGACCCACAGGGAATCTGAGAATGGCAAAAAAGATTAACAGGCATGCTGCCTTCTCTTCTTGCATAAATTATAGCTATGGGCTTATGCATTCTGAGCATATGTTTGGTAACAGTTATGAGTTGAGCATATGTTGTTTTAGGAGATTAGTTAAATCTTACTGTAAATCCAAAGAAATCTTTTCTGAATATAAAGAGGCCGATGAAGCACTCTGAGCAACCAAAGGTGATGTCATGAATTCTAACCTATTTTTTCTCCCATTGCATTGAAACATGTGCAGGTTTTCTGAATGTATTCTTGGTCATCTTTGTTGGTTCGGGGCTCATATGAGAATCAATTTTGGTGAAATGATTTGCTCTTAGTTTTAGTTGTTAGTAATTTTTAAAAATTAGGATACTATTTCCATTATAAATAAAAATTTATAGCTGTTAGGAATAAAGGTAATTGCAGAGATATTGACTGGGCCCAGGACTCACACAGCAGTCATTTGTTGCATGTCTGTCATGGGCCAGGCTCCTGGGGTGTTATGGAGTTCTAATAATTTGGGAACAAATATATCTTCGTAAAAACTAATATTATCTCTAGGCATCATGCATATTTTGGGGGGCATGTTGGGTTGATTGGTTTTAGCTTCTTAAAAATTATAGCTCTATAATTTTCTTTTCCTTCTTTTCATTTAGACCCCAAAAAGTACTGCATGCTCATTTCATGACCAAAAAATCCCTAACAGTGCTTGTCATGCATGCATCAGGCACTTTCCTTTCTCCCATCTCCAGATGGAATCTCCATCTGTGCATTTCCTTCCCACTACTAGCACTGGAAGAGGCCTTTCACCCCCTGTCCACAGCTCATTCTGTCAAGTGAACTTATTCCATCTTATGCTGTCTTCTCTGTGATTGTGCTTCATCAATTTTCGCCTCTCCTGTAACTCCAACCTTTCCCTGCCTTCTGCAAGAAAACATGTTCAACTCTCTTTTTCTAAATGGAATGTTTGGACCTCTTTAATGCTCCCTTTAGCTATTGACCTACTTCTCTTTTTTTATTCATCAAAATTTCTTGGAAGAGTTGTCTTAAACTCCTATTCTTACTTCCTCATCTCCCATTCACTTCTCAACCCACTGCAATCTAGCTTCTCTCTGAATCTGCTGCTGCTGACTGCTGCCCATACTGCTGCTTCTCCCTATGGTGTGTTTCCCTGAAGGCCTTCACTGTGAAGCTTTCTCTCAACTTCTCAGTTGTGTTGTGTGCCCCTCTTCTGACCTCCCTGGGCATGTCTCTTCTAGGGAGCTTACTACTCTACTTTTTAGTTTTTTATGAAATTCTAAGACTCTTGAAGACACCTTTGTATGTCTAACCCCTAGCCCATCATTGATAAGATAGACACTCAGTGGGCCGGCTGAGTGGCACGGTGGTTAAAGGCTGGCTTGGGACGCCAGCGGCCCCGGTTTGGGTCCCACAAAGGAGGGCCAGTGACACTGCCCTCAAAAACAAAAAAGAAAAAAGATAGACACTCAGTAAGTATTTGTTTAATGAATAAATCAATAAATGAATGAATGCTAACTTTCAAATCTACAGTCCTATTCTTTTCAATATGTTCCTGAAACATACAGCCAACCATGCACAGAATAGCTGGATGTTTTATCAGAATTTCAAACTCAATGTACCCAATACTAAAACAACTTATCATGTTCTCCTGAAAATTGACTTAAGTTCTGGATCTTTGAGAATAACACCATTATCAGTCTCATTAGACAAAAAGAAAAAAATAGTCTTACTAGACTCTTTTCCCCTACCCACTTACTTGAGTCAGTCACTAAGACATACCAATATATCCCTATAAATATATTTCAAAATTATACCCTTTATTCTCAGGGCTGCTGCTTTAGTTAAAAATACATCATCTCACACCTCAAGAATTTTAATAACCTCTTCACAGGACATTCAGCAGCCATTATCATCCACTCCAATTCATTACCTATACTTCCTGGGCAATGTTCATTTTAGAACTCAAATCTGATTCATTTATTCAATAAGTATTTATTGAGTACCTAATAAATTCCAGATATTATTTAAAGCATTAGGGATATAGCAGTGAAAAAAAACAAGCTCTTTGCCCTCATGGAGTTTACACCCTACTGAGATACGATCATAGTGCTTCTCTAATTATGATCATTCACCAGTTCCCAATTGTGTGGCAAAATAAAATTTTAAAAATCTTAAAATGATATCCAAGTTCCCTTCACCATCCAGCTGAGTAGCTCTCAGACTTCTGTGTGCATTTGAATCAACTGAGTTCTTACTTAAAATATGGCTTTGTGGACCTCTTCTTAAGAGATCCTATTTCCATAGGTCTGAGGTGGAACCATCACACCAGGAACATCTTCAAATTCCTTAGTGATGTGAATAAAGGAAGTTCATGGGCCACACTTTGAGAAACATTTATCTACTCTTTGCCTACTTGTCAAGCCTGACTTCCTGCCACTTCTCCCTATTCATCTTATGTTCTAACAGTATTATTTTCGTTTCTTAGCTACAATGTGATATTTCTTACCTCTGTGCACTCATTTATGTATTAGTCAGGCTAATTAACACCAACTATTGTTAAAACTAGTGACTTAATACAATGAAATTTATTTCTCTTTTACTCAAAGTTTATTGTAGATATTCTTGACTATCTTTTCTAGGTGGCTCTCTCTTTCAAGTGGTTATTCAGACTCCTTCAAATGAACCTATGCTGCTCTGTCCTGTGGTGCTGCCAATATGTGGCCTTCCAGGTGTCCATGTAAGAGGAAAACAATATGGAGAAGGTAAGCACACTGAATACTTGACCACTATTGACTAGAAGGGACATGTATCATTTCTGCTCACATGCCATTTGTCAGCTGTAGTCACATGGCCCCACCTAGATGCAGAGGGGGCTTGGAAATGTAGTCCTGGCTGGAAAGCTTTTCCTTAGCCAAAACTCTACTCATAAACTTTTGGTCCTCAGAAAGATGCCCCTGCTACCCTCTGCTCCTCTAGTCACTAAATATCCATGTGCCCCCTTGTTCCCACACAGCATAAATTCCCTTCCCTCCCCATAAGGCCTGATCGAAAGTCCCGTCCAGTCAAGTGTATCCAGCTCACAGCCCATGATTTTTGAGTGATGTGGTTTCCCCATCAGGTTCAGATGTGGCTCAGCAACTTGTGAGCTGAAAGAACAAATTATCCATCCTGCTCTGACCCCCACATCCAGTATGCTGTGATGGAGCAGGGACAGGGTAACCCCAGGACAGAATCTTATTTGGGAAAAAGAAGTTTACGAGAGACTCACCACAGCTCTGCTCTTTAGCAGTTATGGAACGACAGGCATTTAAGGCTTCTACTTTGATGGTGGGGGGATTTTCTTGTTTGGATCCTGATGCCACTCTGTGGAGACAGCTGTCTTGTCCGTTGTTCTTTAAACTGTTTTTCTTCTTTCATTTGCCTGTCTTGCTTGGCCACATCTGAAGAAGGTGTTTGGGGGCATGCCTTCTTTGGGGACTGCATAGCTTTTACTCCCTTCTTCCTGATCATACAAACTAGAGGACCCAAAGATTATTGTACCACTGGAACAGTCAAAGACTTTTGTTTTGCAAATAATGTTTCTTCAAAACTTAGGGCTGGCCGAGTGGCGTGGTGGTTAAGTGTTGGCTTGGGAAGCCAGCAGCCCCGGTTCGGGTACCACATATGAGGGCCAGTGACACTGCCCTCAAAAAAAAGTGAAAACTTGGTCACCTTCTGATCTATTTGCTTCTAGTCAATTGAAGGTGTCTGTAAGCATGCTCAAGAATTACTAGATGTAACACTTGATACTGATTAATTTCATTGCTTCCTCTCCTCCATGCTTCTTTATATTTCAGCTTAATGATGAATATCTGAAACTATGTGTGGGACACATATAACCTTAATATGATCTTTTTCATTGATCCATTCTAATCAATCAAAAGAGATTTTAAATGCTTGTGATTCAGGACTTTATTTTTAAAATTCCCCTATTTTAGTGTTTGGAGTCTTGAAGCAGTCAGCTTTTCAGCCATGCAAATTTTCTCTGTGCCTGTAAGTCAGCCAATTCTTTAGAAATCAACACATATTACTAACACTCTGTTTTTCAGCTTCTTCTTTTAGAGCTGTAGACTGAGTAGGCACGTCTGCCTCCCTACTCAACATATGAAAAAGCCCGACAGGTGTTTGCTCCTACATAACACAAACTGCCATCTTTCCAACCTCTGATATCAGTTTTCTTGCCACCTGAGAGCCAAGCCAATGTCACATTGCTCTATTTCACTCCTCAATAAATTCATAACTCCTATTGCCGCAGACCTAACCAGCCTGCAGGTACCAATGGCATCCCATTAATAATATTAACTCTAAAGCTGCTGGAACATATTCATGCTCCTGCATAAAGGATCTGCAGAGCCCTGAAAGGTCTTCCCCATACTTATGGGGATCATAATGGATTTCCAAACAGGTCGGCTTGCATTGGACTGCTTTCGCTCTTCTGTCAGTGTCTGCTGGGCACTGCATGTTGATCCACCTGCTGGGCATCTCCATGTCCACTGGGCACCTGATGTCGCCTGCTGAGCATCTCAGTTCCTGCTAATGCTCTTCTGATTTGCCCTTTCACAATGAACTAAATTCCTCTGTGCCACAGGGGTGCTGTAATTTGCACTGATTGGTCCCCTATACTAAGTGTCACTCTTTGGTGTCATTCATGGTGTCTGTGTACTATGTTTCAAAATTCCCTCATGTGGTTTTGTTCCTACAGCCTATTTCTGTGGCACTATGTTCATAGCTGGGATCACACCATCAAGCCTGTCCTTGGTTCAGATGCACCTCCTCTGCATATTGGCTTTCTCGTCTCTGTCTCCAGGCACAGTCACAAAACCAACTCCCAGCTGGTCTTTTTCTCCTGGGTGAGTCAACTTATTCAACTGATCCCCGAGGATCCCTGGGCTCATACCTTTAGGCATTTTAAAATATAAAATTAGACTCTCTCATGATCTCTCCTACAAATACATTGTCATGTGAGTGGATAAATGTTCTTTCTTCCCTAGGTTATCTTTCTTTGTTTAGTCAAAGAACTTCTGTTCATCTTCAAAACCCTTGTTCAAGGATGACCTTCTTGGTGAGCCATCCCAACCTTCTCCACCAGAGAATCTCACCTCCTGATCTGTGCTAATTCAGCTTATAGCTTATTAGATTGGTGAGTATTAGCCTTGCTTGTCTGCCTCCTCTGTTATAGTGAGATCCTTAAGTATATTCTGTGTCTGCTGTGTAGAAAGTATTTGATCAATGTTAATTTGTTTAATTTCATTAAATTCCCTTTCTTAAAGCTCATCTCACCTTTGCAGGTGGTGAAGACTTTTTCAATTTAGTCTCCCTCTGTCAGATACCTATGGATTTACTGGCTGCCTCACGGAATCTTGGGGAAGTGAGTGAGGGGCTATATGATTCTGAGAGTCACATAGTATGTAAAGTTGAGTCCCCAAACCCACCCCTTGCTGAGTGGTTGAGTACCCTTGATGTGTCAAGGTTGTATTTGTTCCTGCTGTTTCAAAAGTTCTGAGATGATGAGGTTACAGAGCTGCATGCGACAAGGAATAACATTTTGTCTTACAACATGATTCGAATTGTGACACGAGGCTCCTTGACCTAATTCATGAGAAAACATGAAACCGTTTTGATCTGAAAAGTGCTATAGAAAGTAATTGTCTTCTGAAACACATCTCAGACGATGCGGATACCAACTTAATTTTTCTCCTTCACTACTGTTATTTATGAGGCAGAGGCTAGGAGAGGAGAGATGTTTTTAGATGAAAGGTGAAATATTCTATTGTAGAAGTATGTTTTATGAGGAAGAGAAAGAGATACATAATTTCTGACTCTGGGTTTGCATAGGCTCCAGATATCTTTTAAGTTACCATCTCAACACATTATTTAAGGCTCTGTTCCCTGGGATCTTGAAGTCCTAGTTTATTTTTTGATATAAAGTCCTATCATTCATGGGTAAACTCCCTTAACAATCACCAAGCCAAGGGCATTTTTTTTCCATTCATCTTCAAGGTTAAAGGATGTATTTAACAAATAAATATATCTTACCATAAACTATGCTTTTAATGATATTTGGCTTATACTGTATTATTTTCCATGAATTTCTTTAATGATGGTGCCCTTCTATACTCTGGTTTAAACTTACGAATGAATACCATGAGTAGAATGGGGGATTTAAGAACAAGCATGACACCTTCAAGGGAGTAGCATTTTCAGGGACTTCTCCTCGTGAATCTGGTCCTAACACTGAATGGTCATGAGCACTGGCCCCATACCCCAACATTGCACAAGTGAGGTGATTGCTTTAGAATAGTGGCATCACCAGGGTTATTCAGGCATTACAGAAGTTTTGTGGCTAAGAAATCCCGTTTTTGCTATCTCTAAATGAGGTGAGTCCTGAGCTGATCTTCAAAGGAGCTGAGGTGGTGGGCTAGCACATGCTGAGAAGGTGCATGATAGAAGACCAAGACAGAGGATGGGCCAGAAAGGGTTTTAACTAGGCTGGTGAGCACAGATTGGAGAGAAGTGGGACATGGAGGAAGGGGAAAGGGGGAATTGGAAGTGACAGAAATGACAGAGGAAGGCTTTAAATTCAAAGCCTCATATTCTTGTGGAACCCTTCTGGAAGATATCAGAAGTCAGACATGGTCTCAGGATCCCAGCTATGCCAGCACCTATTCTCCAGGATGCACAGGTGTCAGCCATAGCCTTAAACCTGCCTCTTGCTTCCTGTGCTCAGAGCCCAAACCAAAAGTTGGTATCACCTGAAACTGGAAGAAGCTAATGGCCTTTTTAAGAGTGTCAACTGTGGGGGTAGTTGGGGCTGCTTCTTCCCTCTAGACCAGAGCTTCTTAATTTGGCACTTTTGACATTTTGGACTGGAAATGGCCAAAATGTTCTTTGATAGAAAGGGCGTTGTCCTGTGCTCGTAGGATGTTTAGCAGGGCTTCTGGTCTCTACCTACTAGAGGCCATTATGCAATACTCTCCTCCTCAATTGAGGAAACCAAAAATGTCTCCTGATATTCCCAAATGTGTCCTGAGGGGCAAAAGTGGCCCCAGTTGGGAACCGCTGCTCTAGGTTAAAATGAAGACAAAAGTCACCTAACTTCAAGCGTTTGTTTCACTCAGAACATTCTAAAACATGACTCTGGAATCTTGAACTGTTCTTCTAGATCTCAATCTCTTGATCTCTCTGAACAACATACCTTAAACCTGAATAATGACACTCAAAGAGCAAGAGGCTATTATGGCTTGATGAATCCATCACTTGGACTCCCACTTATAGAGTTGTGTGTGTGTGTGTGTGTGTGTGTATATATATATATATATATATATATATATATATATATATTTGCTGTTTTTGTTTGTTTTCTGTAGATGGAAAAGTCTTTAAAAAATATGCATGGAGCAGGAAAGTGTGGGCATTTGAAAAGAGTTGATATAGTTGATGGAGGGAGTTCTAATAGACCTGATTTTGAATTCTCTTTCTGCTGTGCAATAGCTTGTGAATCTGAACAGTCACTTAATCTCTTCGAGCCTGTTTTCTTAGTGGTAAATCATGATTAAAAAAAAAATTACTCTCACCATCCCATTTCAATGAGGCATTTTGAGGAGAGTTAATGTATGTACAGTGATTTACACATAGCAGGTTCTCAGTGAACAAACAGCAACAATTATTGTGATCATATCCCTAAGCAAGAATATTGGGGTAGTATAATATTTAAGGCTGATAAGCACACAGACAGTCTTCAGACATGAGCCAGAGAAGAGGGAATTGTGGCTGTATCACTACTCCAGTTTATTAGAAAAAATATTACTGTAGACCTAACTTCTTATCAGCACTGTGTGCAAGGGACAGGATACAAAGAAATGCAAGCCCAGGCCAGGCTCTTCAGGGAGATCTGAAAACCAGGTGTCTGTGCCAAGTGAACAGGGCAGGTTTCATGCACCTTTGGTCTCCGAGAAAGTGAGATTTGTGCTATGACCTTTGAATCTTTTGGTTAAGCATGGAAGAGTAGAGAAAGGCATTCCAGGAGTCCAGAGGGGAGGAAACCTTATGTATCTGGGGGGAAGGCAGGAGGGGCGAGCATCTCTGTTTGGCAGGGCCTGAGTAAAAGCAGTGAAGGAAGGACTGAGCTGTGCTGCTGTGGGGCTGGCTTGTGGCAGACCATGGTGAGTGAGGCTGCCCATGGCAATGAGAGACAGTGAGGACCAGTTAAAGAATAAATGCTCAGGCCCAGAGGAAACCCAGAAGCTGAGGAACAAAACAGAGGCATGGCAGCAGTGAAATGTCTGCATATTTTGGGTTGTCAGAAAACTCATGATGCATTTTTGCAATGAAAAACAGAAAAAATGCATCCTGACTTTTCCGACAACCCAATATAATTACTGTTCAAATTATAGAGGTTTAAAAATTCACTTTTATCTGAGGACTAAATATTAATAAGATACTAGACTAGTACTTTGCATTGCTAAAACATTATTGAATTTTTAAACTAGCTTGCCCTTTTCTCATTTCACCATAGCCAATATTTTCTTCTTCGATATTCATTTCCTTTTTAATCGCAGTGTAAGCTTATTGAGAATATACCATCTTTAGAACTTTTTTACTTTATAGCATAAGAAATGCAACCTCATTTCTTTCATGATATATTTTTTAAGAGCAGTAATGAATCTCTTGAAATTTTTAACTGGCTATTTAATGGTAGATTTACCGTGAGCTCTAAACTCTTCTAGACAATCAGTAATTGTTCTATAAAAATGCAGGAATATTCATTATTGCTGATACGAACTCTCTCATGCTCCCAGTTGCATGATTCAATTTATTTAAAGTGTTACTTGTCTTACACATGAGACTGGGAATAAATAGGACAAGAAAGTGCTACATTAATGATCACCTCATTTCAAGCCAGTCTGACTCTTCTGTTTTTCTGAACGTGTTTGTAAGATTGGATAAGAGCCCCCATTTTCCTGTGCATCTGGCAGCAGATGACAGAGGAGAAAAGAGGCTTTGGAAGCTCCCAGGAAAGCTAGCCCTGCAGGGTCAGGAAGGTGTTTGCGTGTGTGTGTGTGTGTGTGTGTGTGTGTGTGTGTGTCTGTCTGTGTATGTATGTGTAATGGACCTGTAGAAGGAGAGGAAGGGCCAGCAGCTAGAGGCCAAATCTGGATCTGAAGGCAAACCAAGGGACAATCATTGTCATTGATAGAGAATGGAAAAGGTCCTTTCTCAGGTCCAGTAAAGATCAAGGTAGTGTCTTGGTCAATTGGAGTCAACCTCAGGGAGTCTGAGCTTCTCATGCTCATTCAAGGAGCACTTTGAGTATTTATTATGTGTCAGGCAGCGTTGTAGGTACTGAGGATATGGGGGTGAACAAAACAGACAGGGTTCTGTCCTCTTGAAGGTTATATTGAAATGGAGGATGGGTTTTATACACCTACAAATACACATACAAGATGATTCTAGAGGGTAGTAAGTGCTGTGAAGCAAATGAAACAGCACAAGGTGAGTGGATGGCCCTCAGGCTCTCAGGGTGAAGATGAGAGAACAATCCTCTCATGTTTCTGGAAGGGAGCAGGAGGGATATGTGATGCTTTGAAACATACCCAGAAGGTTCTGTTCTCCTTAACAAAGGTCTTCCCTCAAGGAAAACTATTTTACCAGAGTCTAACCAAATTGGGTTTACTACAGCCTAACCAACAGGGCGGGTAAGGGTACAACACCAGCCTCCTCTAGCCTTCCTATGTTTCCTCAGGGAGAAGCAAGCTGAGAAGCACTTGTGAAGGTCTCAGCTCACACAGCCCCACTAAAAGACTGAGTGCTAATCACAGGATTATAGAATGCTTCCCCTCTCCCACATCCTACCACCACATCCTCAAGGCTCCTCTATTGTAACGGGATTACAAGGGAAAGATCTGCAAGGCTCAGACTATTTAAGAAGGCCTCTCTAGGGAAACTCAAAGATAACAGAGGAGACAAATACAAAGACATCTTTGACCCCTACAGCAAATAGTAAACTGCCTCCATTCCTAGCTGGAGAGACATAAAACCTCACACTGAAGGCCTATTTACTGAAGTTCCTTGTACCCACTAATCATGTCTGGCTTTCACCAAAAAACGACAAGGCATGTGTGATATTGTGATATGATAAGAAATATATATTTGGTCTTTCCTTTCTTTTTTTTTTCCAGTTCCTGTCGCAGAGCTCCTAAAACCCTTGAATTCTCTGGAGTGTCTTTTCTATGCTAATAAGATGGCTGGTGGCTGGAGGCCCCTAGGTACCTTCAGGATGGGGTCTAATCACCGGAAAGACCAAGGCAAGACGATAATTAGAGTTGTAACTTTCAGCCCCACTCCTCAGCCTCTGGGGAAGGGAGAGGGGCTGGAGATTGAATAAATCACCAATGCCAGTGATTTAATTAATCAAGTTCACATAAGGAAGCCTTCATAAGAATCTTAAAAACAGGGTCAGAGAGCTTTTGGTTGGTGAACAGAGTGAGGTGTTGCCTGGAGGGGGCCTGGAAGCTCCAGCCCTCTTCCCTCACACCTTGCCTTATGCGCCTCCTCCCTTTGGCTATTCCTTTATACTGAATCAGTCAACATCAGTGAAAAGCTTTCTTGAGTTCTATGAGCCTTTCCAGCAAATGTGAGCAGGGGGTTGTGCGAACCCCTGATTTATAACTGATGGGTCAAAAGTTCAGGAAGCTTGGGACTTGTAATTGGCACGTGGGGTCAGGGAGCAGTCTTGTGGGACTGGGCCCTTGTCCTGTGGGGTCTACAGTGACTCTGGATAGTTAGTGTCAGAATTGAATTTAGTGATCAGGCACCCACCCACTTGGTGTCTGTAGAGTTGGAAAATTGGTTGATGTGGGAAAAACCAAAACCAAAAACACTCATTTAGTGTCAGAAGTGCCGAGAGAAAACGGCTCGAAGCTTATTAAAAGGTAAAGGGGCTCCAGTAGATGGCGGCCCTGGAGGGATTCTCTAAGAAGGTGACCCAGAGCCAGGGCCTGAAAGAGAAGAGATCGTTTCACAAGCAGAGTAAGAGTGAAGTAGACACCAGTAAGCAAAGGCTAGGTGGGACTGAGCTTTGATTGAGCAGGAAACAGAAAGGGCGGCTCGTAGGGAGAGAGCAAAGCGGTAAATGGCACGAGATGACATCAGAGAGGTACTCAGGAGCCATACCATGTAGGATCTGGTAGGCTGTGGTTAGAAGTTGGGATTTTATTTGACTTTAATCCCCGTATCACCAAATCTTCCTTTCCTGTGAGTGAATCAACATGGCTGCTCATGAAAGACATGGTAAAGGCCCCTAAGGGGAGGTGGTCTCACTCTTCCAGCAGGATCAGACTCTGTCCTCTTTCCCTCTCCCATTCCACAGCAGACCAGGCTCCTTTAGGACGATTACATTCTCTCTGTGGGAAGGGCTGCCAAGTAAAATCCCCATCAGTCCTGTTATGGGCAGCCACGGGCAGCAAACCTCCTCTGGCCTAAGTTCCCTGTCTGCCCGCTGTACCTTTAGCCTCCTATGTGCCTGCCCATGGTGGGCTGATGATCAAGCTCTGGCCCATTCTGCCCTGGACACAAGCTTGATTCTCTGGCCAAGTCTTCCTCCTGCCAACTTACAAGAGCCCCAGCCTGGCCCCTTAATCCTCATTTTTTTGGACCCATTTTGACCCATTATTAAGATAAAGGAGATCTGGATGTACAGTAGAGGGCCTGGTCCTGCTCTGGGCTTTGTCCTTTGCCCCAAACTGGCTTCTGTGGCCACGTGGGGCAGGGAGGAAGAAGCATGTCTCCCGTCCTGAACCATCCAGACTGACCTTCAACCAGCCACATGTGCTGCCTCATCAGTGCCCAAGGCTGGCCTGTCTCTTCCGCCCTCAAATCTGGACTCTTCTGCAGCCAGGTAAAACCCCTGGTGCCTACCCTCATGTGTGGCTGTAACAGATGGCACAGAGACAAATAGAAAAACAAATCAAATAATCGTCAGTCTGCTGTCATTTCTGGATTCTTTATTTTATGGATTTATTTCCATAGAATAGGTCTGCTCTTTAATACAGCACATTTATCTGAGTATCCCAGCTGACAGAGAGAATCATGGGCCCTATAAACTAAGAGGAGGCACATTTATGCTCATAAGTATAACAGATATTTACCTATTTGTCCTGGTTTACATTTATTCTTTATGAGTTTTCTTTCTCTTTGTGGTAAGTTAAAGATCACTCTCAAATATTTATCAGGGTCTTCCCCATCCTTCATAGCTATTATTATTAATAATAACCAGGATCATAAGCATCACCATTCAAATCTGAGTTCCTTCGACGTGCCAGCATAACATGACACCTTTCACACCACCCCATCTTACTCCCCTCTCTCTTTTTTTCTTTCTCTCTCTCACTCTCTCTTCCTCACTCTTTCTCCCAAACCCATTACAGCAAGGCTGCAATGCAGAGACTTTCATTTCCATTTTTCAGATTAGGAAACTGATGCTCCTAGATGTTAGGTAATTCGCTCCAAGTTGCCCATCAAGAAAGTAGCAGAATTAGGGCTGGTTGAGTGGCTCAATTGGTTAAGGAGCTTGCTCAAGAGTGCGAGCTCTGAGCAACAGGGTCATTGGTTTGATTCCCGGCCCGAGCTGAGCTGCCTCTGAGCTGCCCAGGTGGCAGGATGACTCAGCTAAAAAACAAGCAAACAAACAAAAATGTAGCAGAATTTAAACCTTGGCTTTTCAGAGTGAAAAACTGATGCTCTCTCAGGTGTTCTCAGGCTAAAGACCATCCACAGAGGTCCATGTAGTTGTGGAAGTTGTCAGTGTTTTGTTATGCCAATGATTGCAACAGGCCAAAAACATCTCTGGTGGCCACAGTGTCGAAAAATAAATTTATTTTGCAGAAAATGTATTTGTAGGTTAACTAGTTATATGAGAACATATCAACCACATTCCTGCTCCTTACCACCTATCATGTTGCATTTTAATTTCTATATTAAAGTCTCTGAATCTTTTGCTAGTCTGGGAATTTTCATCATGCCCCATCCCTGTTGAGTAAGGTACTTGATGCAGAGTCAGCATTCTGTTGAACGTATGACTCACCTGCCATCTAATTGAGTGGTATTTCCTCCACTGCATGTCAACCCTGGATCTACCCCCTGCTTCATCCCCACCCACCCCAGGACAAGCTCCCTCCTCATCTTTCCAGTTAGAGACTTTTAGAAGATCACTATAATTTTAAGCCAGCTGGTATCATTTGATTTTTTAAAAATTTGATGTTAAATAGTATTGATTTAATTTTTAATGAGTAATCACATAGTATAAGGTTCAAAAGCTTCCAAAAGTTATATGCTTACAAGTAAACCTACCTTCTGCTGTTTCTTATGTAGCCTCATGTTTCTCATTTGTCCTTGCAGAGGCAGTTTATGCATATATAAGCAAATGTGTGTGTGAGAAACTTAAACATAGTTTAAATTACCCCTTCTGAGAATGGTATGTGCAGTATGCTATCGTATATATTTAAAAATGTTTCCTTTACACTGTTTTTAATGCCAAAGTACCTGATGCATTTACTAAATGTATCATTTAGACTGCTTCTAATGACAAAGGACCAGATATGTGTACTGAAAATTACTTTGTATTATTTGATATAGTGTCATAAAAGTAACCATAAAATCTCTACTTTGGCTGGCCTGGATACAAAGTCTTCCACAATAGAATTGCTGTCTGGCCTCCAAGTAATCCCAAGGGACTGGTGCAGCTTCCAGGATACTTTGCCTTCACAGGTTACGTTCAACCAAGACTATCCCGTGATGCTGCCCATACAAAGAAGTTTAAGTGACCTCAGGCAGCTGCTGATTCGTGGTTAATAATTCTGGTTTTCCTAATGCCCCTGTAATTGGAAGAGTGACTGAACCAATCTGCAAGACACAGAAAAGCAATGGCAGAATGGTCAACTGCTTTAGCGAGTGCCAGGCTTGTTGAAAGCTTTAACTTTTGTGAATGGAAAAAGTACAAAGAAAATATGAAGAGAGAAGTTTCATTTTAGAATCCAACTGGAAGCTTTTTAATTTTTTTTTTATTTCCTTTTTGTAAAACAAACTCATGTTTCTCATGTTTTATCTTGGCTTAAGGTGATGCCCTAAAGTATGAAAATGTTTCTAAAGTAGTTTGTTCTTATAGGATGGCGGGTATAAAACATTTTGTTATTGTAACCCTGGGGACCAGGTTCATTAAGAGAATCAAGTAAAAGGAAACTCAGCCTAGAGAAACAAGGAAAAAAATTTCATTTTTTAGTTTTCTTTTTGTCAGGCTTTCTGATGTCATAAGGGATTTCTCCAGTCTTCTCAAACTGTCCTTGTGAGCCTGCTTTTGGTGAAAGGGCAATACCATGTTTGGCCTCTGTCCTGGGTTCTGATAGGCTGTGCCTTCCTGTAGCCCGCAGGGTCTCTCTCCATGTAGTGGTGAAGGGCGGCATCTTGTACATATTGTAGCTGAATTGCCTGAGTCCTGCCCCCCTGCCCCCATCCCCCACACCTTTTATTCTATAGTAAAAAATGGTTGAACCACTTTTATTTGCAGTCTCCCATTCTATTATAGAAGAACTAATCTTTCAGTATTATTAAAAAGAAAAGCACTTGAATTCATCAGCCCTTTGATCTGCAATGTAGCCTGGGGCAATTGCAAAGTACAGCACTGTCTGCATGGCTGTTTCAATTCTGTGATTCCTTCCTCAGGGGCAGAAGGAGATTTCCACTGAAGCCATCTTGCTTTTTTACTCCCCTTCCCCCCACCCCCACTCTCCACATTAGTAAAGGGAATTTGGTATGGAATGCATGGTGAGGTCTGGGGAAAGGAAGCTGGCCTTTGGTCAGAGGGAAAGGAAGAGAGTAATCCAATATAACAAGAGCTTGGTTGAGCTTAGTCTAGATTGGACTATGGCTGGGAATCTCCTGCTTGAGGACATGCAGGGGTTGTTTACAGCAGGGTTATTTATTTGTTTGCTTGTCTGGCTAGACTGAAAGTTTCTTTCTGGATAGTCTCTGGGGAGGGAGGACTAGAGATGGAGGAGGAGCTTGATAAATATCAGGTTTCTTCCCTGTCCTTTCTCTCTGTGTGTGTATCAAATTTCTTCTCACTACTTCCATTTTTCTTGGCAATAGCTGCAATTTCAGATGTGTAGCTATTTTCCCCCTAAGCTAGATACCAGTTTAGTTCTATGAGAGAGGCTGGGTATGTGGAGCTTTGTCTGATGATGGACTTTTCCAAGGAAATTGACTGCCCTCTGAGAGGATGAAGAAG
Source organism: Aselliscus stoliczkanus (assembly GCA_033961575.1). Classification (NCBI taxonomy): domain Eukaryota; kingdom Metazoa; phylum Chordata; class Mammalia; order Chiroptera; family Hipposideridae; genus Aselliscus; species Aselliscus stoliczkanus. Next base: position 92,067,406 of record CM066731.1, read on the forward strand.
GAAACTGAGATGCTGCTTCCACAGGCAAGGGTTCTAACCTTGGTGCCCACACTGAATAACAGGGAAACACAGAGGGGCATCCACCTCATTTCTGCCCAGAACGAGGAGTGTCCCTGGCCCAGGGATGACTGCAAAGATCCTGATTCCTTTGACACCTTGCAGTTCACACCTTGGAGAACATGGAAAGGTAGCCCTCTTGGCGCAACACTGCCAGTCCTTTGATGGACACCAGCAGTTGTAAAGCTTTGTGCACCAATAACGGGAAGACAGACTACTTTTCAGGAACCCATGTGGAGCTCCTCTGGGGATGTTAGAGGTACAGAGGACGGGTATTTTACAAGTAGTTATATTAAACAGGTAGGAGGAAGAAGTAGAGAAATTAGGGATTTTGCCTTTAATGTGATTCTATGTGCATGTCCTGCTGTGTGAGTTGGGATGAGTTGGTACAAACTACCCAAAGCAAATTCTCCAGCTCTTAATGAACCTGGTTCCCAGGATTACAAGAACAAAATGTTTTATACCCACCATATCTAGCCACTACTGAATAACGACATGAAATTAAACATCAGTGAGCTATTATGTTGTACAGAGAGCTTGACCACTAAAAGGAAGCAAGAAAGAAGCATGAAAACTCTACTCCGAGATCTAATTATGTCCCTGTTCTAAGCATTTTGTATAAATTATCTCATTAAACCCTCCCAACAACCCAGTGAGGTCACACTGCTATCCTTAGTTACACATGAGGAAATTGAGATTTAGAGAAATTTTCCCAAAGCAACATAATCAATATTTGTGGATCTTAGATATGAAGACAATTCTGTCTGATTTCACAATGTATACTTTTTTTTCTCTCTTTTTTTGAGGGCAGTGTCACTGGCCCTCATATGTGGGACCCGAACTGGAGCCTCTGGCTTCCCAAGCCAGCGCTTAACCACGGTGCCACTCGGCCAGCCCTCACAGTATATAATTTTGATCACCAGGCTAGGTTGCTTCCCCTGCAATTTGCCTAAAATCCTATAATTCCTGAAACTGGATTGGAAAGGAAGCAACACTTCCATGCAGGGGAGCTGTTGGAGAATTCAGCGTTCTTATCTCATTGCACTTAATCTGTGTAAGGTTTAAGATGAAGGTAATTATCCATCCTGTGATTTTTGCTGCTCTGCCTAAGAGAAGGGGAGGCTATGAGAGCACTCTCTTAAGGAAAAAGAGGGATGAGGAAACTATTATTTATTAAATAGATGGTGGGCAGGAATTGGATTGTGCACTACATATACTGAATTACTTTTGTCTTTCTGGTGAATAGGGACAATATGTGAGTCCACTTCTACATTTTTCTGGATTTCCAAGTTCTCCACCAAGGATGGTAAAGCAGCGTAAGGGCTAGATCTTTGCCTCTTAGAGAATTTAGAAGTGTGTTGAGATATCAGTTTATAATTCTTCAATTCTATAGGTTGTATAATTATAATAATCATAATGTGTATATACATACTACATATGTATTTATTTTATTGTCTGTTATTACACTGTAACTATAAACTAATGGAGGAAAAAGAATGAAATTATGTATGAAAGTCCATGAAGCAGAATTTAAAAAGCCATTAAAGTTCACAGATGCAAGAGAAGGGAAGAGAGTAAACGGAGAAGACTCTTAGAAGGAGGTACAGCTTGAGTAGCTGGGTAGAACTAGCTGGTTGTGTTGCTGTAGGCAGGAAGAATAGGGCTGTGAGGGAGGTGGGGAGAAAGGAAGGAGAGGTAAGGCCAGCTGCTATGGAGAAAGCACCACTACAACCCAGCCAGAACTGGATTTCAGCAGAGAGAGGATGCAGGATGATACCATTTTACCAATTTAGGTGAACTTTAGCTGATTATTATAGATTATAATGCTATTAGCACGGCAGCCAAGAAAATCTCCACCCACTGTGTCACCATGAGTTCTGAGTGAGCCAAGTAAGGACAAAAATGCTCCCTCCCAGAGAGAAGGAGTGGTCAGCAAGGACCTGTCTAGGAATTCCTATGACACCACCCTTAAGTCCTGAATATTCCACCCTTCATTTTTAGTGTAATAAATTCAGAAACCCCACTTTTCTTTGGGGCAGCTGCTCTTTTCCAAGCCTGCTTGGTCTCATCATCTTGAGAGCAGCATATGATTATCCTTTTTAAATCTACACTTGCTTGGCTTATTCAGTATATCCTTGAGTTCTTTCCTGCAACAAACACCAAGAACCCATTGTTCGGTAACAGCTGGTCTCTGGGAGACTAGCTTGCATTAGATAAACCATCCCACCATCACCACAGGAAAATTTGGGTTTAAAACTATTGTTCAAAGGCATTGAAAAGCTTTGAAGGCAGCAAAGACTTGAGGACCCTGGAGAAAACAAACAAACAAACATACAAACAAACAAACAAAAAACCTCAGAGATGTTGGGGGGGCACTGCTGTATCCCCCCAAATATTTGCAAACTATTGAGAAAAATACATCATGACTTTTCCGACAACCCAACAGCAGCTAAGAAGGAATTGGGTATTCTCATGGGGCTGAGAGAATAATGAAATCAAGAATCTGACAAGGGAAAAAAGCCCTCACAAGCACTTGAGGCTTTTAGCTGGGACCCTTACAGGGCTGCATTTTAGAAGAAAGACAAACTGGGAATAGATTTACCCTCACAGAGGCTACAACTCACCAACCCCACAGAGACTGAAAGGGCATCTAAATCACCTCAATATCAGATTAGATGAAGATCTGTTTCTACTCTCATTGCTTGCCCCAAGCAAATATAAAATCTCTCTGGAGAAATATAACATCATTCAGAGCCTCAAGGTGATAATTGTTCTTAATGACAAAACAACACCAAACCAAACCAAAAGAAAACCCCCCAAATCTAGGCATGGAAAAATATAAAAATTAACCAAAAAAATCAAGAGGACCAAAATCTGTAGAAATTGACACACAGAAATCCCATATGTCCCAGTTAGCAAATTTAAATAACTGTTATTACTGTGTTCAAAATATTGACAAAATGGAGAATTTCAGTAGAGAAGTAAAAATAAAATAGTGTCAAGAGGAAATTCTAAAGTTTAGAAATGTAGTAACTGAATTTAAGAACTTAATATATGGGTTTAACAACAGATTAGGTACAAGTTAAAAGTTAAAAAAAAAATCAGACTGAAGCACAGGAAGAAAAACTAATACACAAAGGAATATAGAGAATATATGGAATGTGGGGGAGAAGCCTAATATTTTTATTGTGGAATCCAGAACGTTAGAAGAGAGAGAATGGATGAAAAGCAGCATTTGAAGAGCCATTGCTAAGATTTTCCCCAAACTTATAAGGCTTGAAGCCAAAAGATCTAAAAACTGCTTCAAACCCCAAGTGGGATAAATACAAGACTCTCATGCCTAAGGACATCATAGTAAAACTGTTGAAAACTAAACACAAAGAGGAGCTCTTAAAAGCAGCCAATAAAAAAAGAAATATTACCTTCAAAGAAATAATATCATAGAGAAACAATGGAAGCCAGAGACTATGATTGACACCTTCAACATTCAGGTTGGGGGTGGGGAGAGGGAGCATTCCTGCTAACTTAGAATTCTATACTCAGGGAATATATTCTCAAAAAGAAGATAAAGATAATTTCAGGCTAACAAAAACAGAGAAATTATTACCAGGAAACCCACACTGAAAGAAATAATAAAAGCATTTCTTTAAGTAGAAGGAAATGATACCAGACAGCAATATGGAAATATAGAAAGACATAAAGAAAAGTAGAAAGAATAAATATGTAGGCAAATCAAAATGTATAAAACAAATATAATGAATATAGCATTGGGTTTAGAGGATATTTAAGATATGACAATGAAAGCTCAAAAGGAAGAAGGGGTAGATGGAGTTAAAATGTCCTAAGATCTCTGAGTTGTCTGAGATGAATATGTATTAATTTATATTAGATTTTAATAAGTTAAAGATTACTCTGGTAATCTCTAGGGAAACCCCTTAAAAGGTAATGAATAAAGGAAAAAATTGTTATACTTTGGGTTTCCCCCGTAGCAGGCCCAGTAACAAGGGTTTAAATGCAAATAGTTTATTTAGAAGATGACCTCCAGTAAAAGCAGGGGAGTAAGGGGGTAAGGCTAGGATGGGAAGGAAGCCGATAAAGCATGCATCATCCAGAAACTGACCTGTGGCAACAGCCGGAGATTTATGCTGAGGGACATTGGGAGCCATGATAAAACAAACCCTTTATTTAGAGTTATCTAAGAGGTGACCCCACAACTACTTGTCCCAGGTTGATAAGTCCTCAGCACTTCTGGTTGCAGGCAGAGAGGACTCTAGTGAGGGACTCAGAGAGACCCTTCTAAGTAGAGTCACAGCTATGAGCAGTTGGAAGTTGAACCAGAGTGCAAGGAAATGATAAACTCCATGGGGACATGGATGGGATAAAAACAGATGCTATAATACCCAGAAAAGTGTGCACATGTGTGTACCAAAGACACATGGAAGAATATATTAATATATAGTAGCATTATTGTAATGGTGTAGAACTAGAAACAACCCAAATTTTCCAACAGTTGAAGGAATAAATTGTAATATGTTTATACAATGCCAATTATACAGCAATGAAAGCAAACTACAGCTGTAAACAAGAGCATGGCTGTGTCTCACAAACATAATAGTGAGTGAAAGAAGCCAGATGCTACAGAATGCATTTTGAAGATTCCACTTCCAACAAAGTTCAAAAATCTGCAAAACTAATCCATGGTGTTAGAGTAATAGGTAACTTTGGGGAGGTGGGGCTTTTTACTGGATGGGGGATAAGAGAGAACTTTTTCTGGGTACTGATGATGTTCTGTTTCTTGGTCTGGGTGGGGGGGGGGCGCATTATCCAAGCATGCTGTCTTTGTGATAATTGGCAGAACTGTACATTTTCATGATATGTGTACTTTTCTGGACGTATGTCAAACCTCAACTTTAAAGGTTTATTAAAATGAAAAGGAAATGAACTGGGTGGGAGGGCAGATGAAGTCTAACTGCCCACACCCGTGTTCTGTACTTGAAGCATCTCTCTGGCAATGTGAAAGTGGAAAGAAAAGGTCAATGGCAGGAAGATGAGAATGAGCACAGTGCGTGGGGAATTGGGAAGAAGCTGGGCTATGGGAACCAGAAAACCCTATGGTACAAACAATTGGGAATATCAGGCTCAAGTAGTGAGGTAAGACCTGTGGTAGGAATCCGGGGAATTCAGCCTTGACAAAATAGAAAACAAATTCACTGTTGCATGTGAAACTCCAGGCTCTGTTCCAACAGCTAACTCTTCACGCATAACCCCATATGTTAGACAGTAGAGATCACTTCAACTTTACTAACTTGGTAAAATGCATAACACAGGTTGGAGCTTAATGGATAGTGATGAAATTCAAACTAACAGCGATAGAGAACTTTAGTTTACTTAATACAGAACATGGACAATATTACATACCTCTCATCTGGTGGGTGTGAAAATTAATCATTTGGAAATCTCACCTTCTATCTGGAGGGCATTGAACGAGATGCCAGGTACACAACAGGGGTTCAGTTATGCAAGCCTGTCTGACCCATGTCATGAGTGGGATGGAATTCACTGCCTGTGGTTGACAATAAGAGTGAGTAGAGAGGCGAGTTCAAAGTAACTTGGTCTAATTTTTAGAAGGAAGTGTTTTGAATACAAACATGAACAGATAAATGATAATATGTGTTTGGGGACCAAGACAATACATATTTAGGGAAGTGTCATTATTTTGACAGACAGAGCTTTCATAGGAAGAGAGTATATTTTAATCTGTCTGCCACTTTGTCTTTTTTTTTCCCTCTAATAAAAGGCAAGTGAAAATTAAAATGGGAACTTTTGAAGGGGGCAAGCAATGAATATTCTAACTATTATAGATTCCTTTCAAGCCTTCAGATAGCACATGGGGTTGAAATAGTCTCTCTTGAAATCTCGTTAAGAGCAGGGCAGCTATCCCTCAGAATCTTATGATAGTGTTTCCTGCCAAAATTGCCTTGTCGTACTCAACCCAAGGAAAGGAGAAACTGTAGTTTCTCTCTGGGTAGATTACAATTCACCTTTGGCAGTTAACTTCCTTACTGTTCAGGCGACATAATGGATTCCCCCAAAGAAATGAACACTTGTCTGTGAGGCATTGTCAATCAACGGAAGCTCTGAAGGCAGCCTTCTTTCCTTAGATAGAAGGCAGCAAAAATGGTTACATTTATGTACACATCCTGGAATTGGGGACATGAGACATTTCCCTGGTTTCCAAAGGATGTGGAAAAGGTAGTACAGTGGAGGAATTATTCATTTTTCCATAACAGTAGACATTCATATGACGTTAATGGTGATTTCTTATTTATTGACTTTTCTTGCAAGAACAGCTCACCTGCTCATGAACAAAATATTGCTTTCAAATTCTGATGACTTCAACTAACACTGTCAGCAGAAAGGACTAGACTTTAACACAACTAGCTCTATGTTTTAGAGTATTGTTGCAAAATCCAAGGTCAGATTTGCAGTGTTTGTTTTTGTAAAAGCCAGAGTCCACAGGTAGTCACAGTTAGCAGTTGGAGGGGAGAGGACCACGGACTCCCACTGCCTGGCTCCCTGGATTCCATAGCCCCCTTATCTGGATTCCACATTCATCCCTCAGGGATTCTGACAATATCCGTGTTAACATGCAAACAAGAGAGCACGAGGCAAACACATGGTAGCATGGGGAAGCTGCCTGCTAAGAGCGACAAAGGAGCCCTCAAAACAGCACTAGCATATGGAATGCAGGCATGAAATTATTCTATACTCAGGCTTAAGGATAGTGCAGGCTCTTTCTATTGAGTTCCACGTGTTGGGTGGTTACAGGCCCCTCTTTGCTCCAGCTGTGAAAAGGCTGTCTTTGTATGACAAAACATTACTAATGTGGAACAAAATTTTCCACCTTCCTTCTCACTCTTCTATGTTGCTTTGGCACCTAAGTCATAGCTTAATTTCTGAGTTTCTAGGTAAAATGTGTATGTAGTGTGTGTGTGTGTGTGTGTGTGTGTGTGTGTGTGTGTGTGTGTGTGTAAATAAATTAATAAATTCAGAAAACTCCTCCACGAACTTCTCTGAATCAAATCACTTAGCTTTCCTTAACGGAGATCTCTTCCTGTGTGGCCCCCATGCAATGCCATTATTTCAGGAAGAAACCCTAATCCAAGGAAGTGCATTTTCATCTTCAGAGAAGCTTGAGGATTTTCTGTTTTAAAGAAACTCAGCAGAGAACCCTCTTCTAGATGCCAATTCCTAGATGTTGCCATATCCACGCAGGAGTAAGGAAAGCAAGCCAACTCATGCTTCCTCCTATTGGTAGTGTGTCTTCCAAGTGGAAGCTGATGGCCAATGAGTACTTGGTGAAGAATAATTGCTTGTCCTTTGAAAGGTTTTTCTCTTGAATCATCATATTAGCTCTGGATGGTGAAAAGCATAGTGTCATGGAAACCTTTGTGATGACTTTTCAGGAGTAGGACTTGTGGGCAATTTAAATATAGTGTGTAGGTGCTGGTACCTTGGATGATTCTCAGAGTCAGTGACAGCTGCTGGAGTGTCCTCTTCTGTGGCTTCACTTTCTATTTTGAAGAAGACAAGACAAGATGAAGGGAAATGAATCCTTCTTGCTCAGCCTCACTTGAGCATTCACTGTATGGTAGTTACAGAACACAGAGTGAGCCAGTGAAAACTGGGTCAGCACTTCTAGAGTTTTGGTTTTCAGATTTTTATAATGCCACTACCAATACTCACAGGAAGAAATGAAACGCACATCTAGCAGGACATAATGTTTTCCCCTTTGTCTTTCTGAAGAAAAGAGAGGGTTGTGTTGGTACCTAGTGTTCTATGAGCTTTTTCCATAATATTGACAATGATGATATAATGAACCCTTCCCTGCCTAAAAGTTTTAGGTAGAACGTTCTTGCTTTCTTGAGTCTACAATCTTAATATAAATAACTTCAAATTTAAGTCTTTGGGTATTTGTTTCTCTTCCAGTTTGTGGGCTACATGAGATGAAAACCCAATAAACATTGAACATATGGAAATTAAAAATTCTGTTCTGATTTATCTCATCCAGTCATTAATCTATATACCTCCCAAACATTTATTTAGCATCTTCTTACCTTGCTACACACTGACGACCAGCATGAATGTAAGCCGAAGTCCTTGCCTTCAATGATAACAATTAATCACAACACACTGTGGTTCAAACAATGATAGAGGTAGTCACTGAGTGACATGGTATTATGGAGAACAGTGGCTTAGACTAGAGTGACAGATTGATCATTTTCAGAGAAAAGCCTTTGTGAGAAATGTCCACTGAACTAAAATTTAAAGATTAGAATTTAGCATCAAGAATGGTGTCAGGTATTTCAGAGCGAGAGAACTATATGATCAAGGGTATGGAGGAATTGTAAACAGGTAGTGCTGGGAGGCAGGGAGAGCAAAGAGGTGATGCTGAGAAGGTAGACAGGAGATAGATCCTAGGGGACCTTGTATGTTAGACAAGAGTCGTGGCTACAGTTGGGAAGCTCTTACTGACACCCATGTTGAAGTTGATAAAAGCCTGAGCTAGAGCAGTCTTAGTGAAGTTGACAAGTAAGGAAAATAGAAATTTGAAACATATTCAGCAGGTAAGCCCAGAAGAATTTGGTAGGAGATGAATAGATGAGAAACGTAAATGATGCTTTCCAGGTTTCTCACCTGGATATTTGGCTGGATGTTGGTTTGCATAAAGGGGGTAAAATGACAATGTAGGCAGTTGGAGATTGGCTAGACTTGAGGTTCCTATACGCATAAATATCCAGGTCAGCACCTCCCACAGTGAGTTGGATTAAGAAGTCTGAGGTTTAGAAGAGAAGGTCTGGCCTGGAGATAAAAGGTGGTGAAAACCATGGATAAACAGATTGGAGTATCCAGGGTAGAGAGACAAGAGTGAGGAGAATAGAATCTTGAATACAGAACCATGAAGAAGGCCATCTTGTAAGGATAGGAAGAAGAGGAAAGAATGAATGAAGAAGACAGAACATGAGTCATCAAAGAAGTATGAAGAAAACCATGTAAGCACATTGTCATGGAAGCTAAAGAGCAGATTGAAAATAATGAGGAACCACTGATAAATGCTACAGGTTGTAAGTCCCAACATTCCCTTCTCCTGAAGCCAGTTTGTCTTTGCCAAAAATGGTAATAAGAAAGAAGCAATGGAAACCAGATGTACACAGCTATGCTAACTGTTATTTTGTCTGCTTCACACTCAGTGGCTCGCCTGGAAGACTAACCTCCTGGCAGGCTGCAGTCCTAGTGGATGTGTGCCTGTGTCTCTGCATGGCTCCCCACAACATCAGGGCTTGCTGTGCTCCAAGAGGGTGGTGTAGCAATCCCAGATACCCAAATGAAAAATGTACTAGCATTGGAGGTTCCAAGTAGGTTTGTTTTATGGATATTTAAAGATCACTCACATCTAGCTCTTATGATTCAGGGTCATTGGTACCATGCATGCAGAGCTGCTGTGGAATGTGGGGATGTCTAAACCTACCCAGAGTGCTCCAGACTGCTGCCATATTAAAACACCCAAACTCACTTTCTTGTTTTAAATTGTAGTTTTGGAGTTATTTGTCACTAGTATGGTGGTTGCTGTCCAAGGTCTGTCTCTAACAGTTTCCAGTCTGCTCCTGACTTAAGGCTCCACATATGTGGTGGGCGTGAAAGAAACATGGCAGAAATATCCCTTTTAAGTAAGTTATTACCTCAGTTCTGGAAGGTTCTGGCTACCTGATTTGGAGTTTTTTGTGTGTGTTTTTTAAATTCAGTTTCATTGAGATATAATTGAAATATAACATTGTATATGTTTGTGTACAACATAATGACTTGGTATATGTATATATTATGAAATGATCACCACAATAAGTTTAGTTAACATGCATCACCTCACATAGTTACATTATTTTCTTGTGATGAGGATTTTTAAGATCTCTTTAGCAACTTTCAAATATTCAATTCAGTATTGTTAATCTACAGTCACCATGCTGTACATTACATCTCCAGGACTTATTTATCTTACAGTTGGAAATTTGTATATTTTTATCATCTTCACCCAATTCTCCCACCCCCACTCCCCACCTCTGGCAACACCAATATGTTCCCTGTTTTCTGTGAGTTTTGTTTTTTAGATTCCATATATAAGTGAGGTTATACAGTATTTGTCTTTCTCTGGCTGACTTAGACTTATTTTGCTTAATATCATATCCTCAAGGCCCATCCATGTTGTCACAAATAGCAGGATTTCCTTTTTTCATGGCTAAATAATATTCCATTGTATATGCATATCATATTTTCTTTATCCATCCATCTGTTGGCAGACACTTAGGTTGTTTTCATGTCTTGGCTATTGTAAGTAATGCTGCCTGCAGTGAACATGGGAGTTCAGATAGCAGATACTTCTTTGGGATAGTGATTTCATTTCCTTCAGGCATTACCCAGAATTGGAAGTGCTAGATAATATGGTAGTCCTACTTTTAATTTTCTGAGGAGCTTCATACTGTTTTCCATAGTGGCTGCACCAATTTACGTTTCCACCAATAGTGCTCAAGGGCTCCCTTTTCCCCACATACTTGGCTGCACTTGTTACCTCTTGTCTTTTTGATAAATCCATTCTAATGGGCATGAGGTGATATCTCATTTTGGTTTTGATTAGTGATGTTAAGCACCATTTTATGTACCTGTTGGCCATTTGTATGTCTTCTATGCAAAAAATGTCTATGTAGGTGCATTGCCCATTTTTAAATTGGATTGTTTGGGGGTTTTTGTTTGTTTTGTTTTTGCTATTGAGTTGTATGAGTTCCTTATATATTGGCTACCTTATTTTGGAAATGACCTTCCCAGGCAGGGATGACTTGAAAAAGCATGCATTTCCCTATGTGGGAGATGATTTGCTCATATATGCAATCCTGAATACAGGATATCTTCCTGTAGTCATACATTCTGAGAATATTCTGTTAATATGTCTCATTTGTGTCACCACATGCCCATCCTGACTTGCTACTTCTCCACATAGTTTCTATGGCAGACACTGATAATGCATCAGAGATTGATTACTGTGCTCTAATTCACTCTCAGAAGCCCTGTCCACAGAGCACTCCTGGTAGCAACTTGCAATTAGTCAGACATCACATGAAAGAAAAGCTATTCATTGGCTGTGGCCTGCTGTAGTCTAGTGCTGAATTTGGAGCTACAGATATTATGAAAAAGCAAGCAGATTTATTTCCCAGGTTGTTATAATTAATCTGAGAAACAAAATATATCCGAGTAATTGAAAGGCAGAATTCAGCTGTGTCCGCTCTGCAGGGGAAGAAGAATCAGAATCACTGTGTCTGGCTCTTCACTCTGACATTCAAGTATGGGCTGGGCAGTGAGGTGGATGCCATTGATGGGCTCCTTTAACCTCAGGAGCTGCTGTGCAGCCTCTAAAGCAGAGGCTATCAATATCGCTATGAATAAGGATCATGTGAAGAACTCATTTAAAATGCAGATTTCCTGAATCCTACCCCAAGGTTCCCATTCATTAAATATGAGTTAAAGCCTAGGAATCCATATTTTTATAAGAACCCCACTGATTCTTTCTTTTTATTTTTTTCTTATTTTTTTCTTTTAATTAGTTTCAGGTGTACAACACCGTGCAATAGTTACACTTTTTACCCCTCAAAGTGAAAACCCCCTCCCCCAATTGACCACCCCATCTCTCCCCCCCATATCATATATATCTATTACACTTCCTCTGACTCCCTTCCACAGTATAATCCACATCCCGTGACTATCTATATATTCAATTACAGTTGGCATACAATATTATACAACATCAGCATCAGGTGTACAGTGCAGTGATCAAGCCCCTCCTCCATCATGGATGAGGGAGAAGGGGAAGGGATTAGACAGTATAGATAGGCAACTACAATATTGCCACAGGGATATGAAAGACAGTTCGGGGAATATAATTAATAATGTTGTAAATATTTTGTGGGGTGTCAGAGAACCCCACTGATTCTGATTTAGATTTCTGAGGACTCCACTTTGAGAAATACTGCATTAGAGGAGTAGCCTCCAAAGTTGGGTATGCTCATCTCCACTACAGGGGGCAATTCTTATGGCACAGGAATAGAACTTTAGAACATTTACTAATGTTTATCTTCACAAAGGACAGCCCTTAACCTTTGCTGCTGATTGGCACTGGTGCCCTCACTGAGCCTGTATGACAGTCAGCTGGTCACATCCTGGACAGAATGTGCAGAATCCTGACGAGTTGAGGGGTTGTGAGTTGCCTCGAGTTTTGCTTCTTGTGACATATGAGATTTGTGTTGGCTGGAAAAGTGAAGTTAAAGGTCAATGATCTTGTTTACTTAAACGACCCCTCGCAACATGGGCAAGTGGCTTAAACAGATTTTCTACAAAGAACCTGTGAATTGATGCTATTGCCAAAGGAACATCCAGAAGGGAAAAAAAGGGAATGGTCACTCTGGCAATTGTCTTACGCTTGCAGCTGCCTCAAGGGGTAAAAGAAAACAATAACAATCTAATCAGATATGATTATCAAGGAGGCTATTTGAAATATGGATTTATAGCTGCATCATTAGTGATGAACCTCTCTCAAAGTGCACATAATGTCTGGAGAGATTAATGCCAGCCTAATCAGCAGGGCAGAATAGCAATTAGAGAAGTGTTAGAAGAATTAAAAGAGTATAGTGCAGAGGTTAGGACCCAGATGCTAGAGCCAGACTACTGGGTTTGAATTCAAGTTCTGTTGCTTTTCAGCTGTGTGACCTTGGGTGAGTTACTGATATGTCTCATGACTCTGCTTGCGCATCTGTAAAATAGGCATTAATAATAACACATACCTGGAGGACTATTGTGAGGATTAAATGAGTTAATATGTGTAACGTGCTTAGACAGGTACCAGACATATGCGTATAGTGGATACAACACAAATGTTACCTAAAAATATATCCCATTTTACGTCATCTTTTATAAATTTCTACTTTTACTATTTGATATCTGTATGTTATGTTACAATTTGTAAATTCTAATAATGTCAGTAAATAAATATACTGATATTGAGGGTACATGTTGAAACTTTGTGGCTGACAGGAGTGAGTGAGGAAAATACCTGTAGTCCACTTTCTATCAGATACTGGTGATCCCGAATGATTCTTAGGTCTCTGATGTCAGTTTCTGACATCACCTTTTGCTGGGCTTGGGGGTAGGGTGGGGACTGGGTATGCAGCAAAACATACCACCTTTTCACAATCTTCTCTACACATCTCTTTTGTATATTAAACATCCTGTCACTTTATTTTGCTTCCTTTCATACCTTTTTATTCTAGCCCTCACGTATGTCGTGCCAAGATATTACCTGAAAAGGTGTTGAAATGGGCTCGTTTGGAATAACAAACTTTGGAGGTGCTCTTCTGCTCCATTGTTTCTTGTCCCCGCTCCCTAATACCCAAGTCCCCTGCCCCAGGGCCTGTGTTCATGAGCATGAATGCTTTCCTGAAGCAGGCATGTCCAGGCCACACAGACAAACACAGTTATTCCCTTTTCCAACAGTATGGCTAAGTGAGACTGAAGTTTTTTCAAACACAACATTACTGAGGACATGTAAGGGAATTATAAAAGGAAACACCAAACCACTGAAGAGAATGGCAATGCCCAAATTTCTTTCCAGGCACCATTTACTCAACACACAGACTTTGAGATGGGGAAGATGATCTCAGATTATCCAGATGGGCCCAATCTAATTGCACAAGTGTTTAAAATGGAGAACCTTTCCCAGCTGTGGCCAGAGGGCAATGTTACTATGAAATAAGAGTCAGAAAGAGATTCAACTTGCTGGTTTGAAGATGGAGAAAGGGGGGACCAACCACAAATCAAAGAATTTGAATGACCTTTAGAAGTTGGAAAAGGTAAGGAAGCATATTTTCCCCAAGAACTTCCAAAAAGGAATGCAGCCTTGCTGATGCTTTGATTATAGGCTGGTGAGATGTGTGTTGGACTTAGGACCTACTGTAAAATAATGAGTTTGTTTGGTTAAGCCACTAACTCTATGGTAATTTGTTACAGCAACCATAGAAAGCAAATACATACAATTTCAAAGAATACAGTGTCACGTCCTGCGTGGCAAGGGCAAGTGGGACACGAGAGGGGCGACGCAGATTAAGGAAAAACAAGAGACAGAAGAAAGATAAGAGCGAGACCAAGGGACTCAGCCAAGGAAGACTGAGCCCAAGGGACTCAGCCAAGGAAGACTGAGCCCAAGGGACTCAGCCAAGGAAGACTGAGCCCTGAATCGGGTCAGCGCATAGCTTTTATTGAGAATTTTCAAGGAAGCAAACTGTAACAAATCATTAACAGTGGTTTGTAGTTCTCAGGATTTACACAGTCCTCTACTCCCCTGAAAGTGCTCTTTCCAGGGTGTACTGTGACTTACTCTTCCGTTAAAGGATTACCTTGTCTTTATTATGATAATTGCTATGAAACCCAGACTTGGTTTCTGTAAGTCACCTAAAGAATGTTTACTAAAGCTATCTTGACTATCTAGAAATCATCCTAAATTCTAGCAGTTAAACACAATCATAAAACTCACAGTATACTTGAGCTATATCAAAAGACTAGGAGTGGCTGTGTTTAAGGTAAAAGCATCTAAAATCTATTCGTTTGTAAATAACAATACCTAGCAACCAAAAGGTTTTCACACCTCTTATCCTACTGAGGGCTGCATCCGTTTCTCAGTCAAAGCTTCAGTATCTGTTGCTGCAACAAGGCACTGGGCAAAGGAATTCACACAAGGCTGATTAACAATTCCATGGTCAGCGGATGTCTTAGAGCTGCCTCTTACCCAGAACTCTCATGGCCTGAAGACTTAATCTTCCAGGAGACTATTCACAGTAGGGCCCTTAGGCAAATGCATCAGCTTCTCACAGGCCTGAGTTTTCTGGCCTGAGTTTGTCAGAGGCCTGTGCCTCAGTTTCCAAGGGGCTTGATTCCCAATATCACAGTTCAGGGGTCCCCTATGGAACTACTGCCTGGCTTGGGTTGTCTCCCCACATTTAGGAGATCTTACCTGTCCTTGGCTGCATAGTTAGCTCATTGGGGCACCACAGGAACATATCACAAGTGTAGTAAATATATTGTGTCCTATAGAAGAAAAGGCACATGGGTTCATAGAGGCAGGAGATATTACATGACCAACCATAAGGCAGCATCCCTAATATCCAGTGCTGAGCAGGGCAATGTGGCCTTGTCAGACACTGGGTTGCTATCAGCTTCCCACAATACAGTAAAAGTAAATACATTTGTGGAAATAAGTATAGTTTTCATATTCATTGGAAAGGCGGTCCCTACGGTCTGTACCTAGAAGAACTTGCAGCAAAGTCAAATACAGCCTATCTATGTAAAGCAGAGACTTTGGGAAGTGTGGATGTCTGAAGGCTCTGATTGCTCTTTGTTTTGGAATCATCCAGAGTTGGAATGACTGACACCTGTTCTATGAAGTTTTAGATCTCTTTTGGAATTGAAATTTTTTTTTATACCTATAAATCACCTTTCTAAAATGCTAATTGGATGACTTACTCCTCATGGTAAGTCCTTTACTTGCTCTTCTTTTTCTTCAGTAAAATTGAATCTTCTTAGCATGCTCTACAAGGGTCTTCAAGAAATAGCCCCTGCCCACTCCTCCAGCCTTCCCTTTTACCACTTCCTCTGTTCCAGCCATACTACTGCTTGTCCTGACTGATTCTTTCTCACCTCCATGCCATTGCACATACTGCTGCAGCCTCTGTCCCCTTTCTCTGCCTCCCTCCCCCATACGCACTCACCCCATGGCTTGGTCCCGTTCATTTATGACCCAGCCCTGGCATTATCTTCTCTGTGACTTCCTCACTGCTGTCCAGCCATTCCTGGCATGCCTTCCCCCAATCCTTCTTACTCCCTTACGACATTCACCTTAACATCCATATTAATATTTAATTTACTGTATTACAATGCATTCCTTGTCTGTAGTTTTTACCAGCTCCTTATAGGTCAGCGGAATACCTTTCATCTCTCACCTTAATGACTACGAGTTCTGACAAGTAATTTCGTGAACTTGTTGCAATGATGTTGCTTACCTTTTTTGATATTGGAGGGATTATTCACTATGAATTTGTACCAATTGGACAGTTAACCAACTTTACTATTTGAAGTGCTGAAAAGGCTGTGTGTAAAAGTTAGATGACCTGAACTTTATGCCAATTCATGGCTCTTGCATCACAACAGTGCACCAGCTCACAGGGCACTGTCTGTGAGGGAGTTTTTAGCCAGTAAACAAATAACTGTATTGGAACACCCTCCCTACTCACCTGATCTGACTTTTCTTTACCTGAAGATAAAGGAAATATTGAAAGGAAGACATTTAGGACATCAAGGGTAATGCAACAATAGCTCTGATGGCCATTCCAGAAAAAGAGTTCCAAAATTGCTTTGAAGTGTGGACTAGGTGCTGGTGTTGGTGCATAGCTCCCCAAGGGGAGTACTTCGAAGGTGGCTGTAGTAATTAATATTCAACAATGAGGTCTGTAGCACTTTTTCTAGGATGAGTTCATGAACTTAATTGTTAGACCCCATATGCCTGCACCTGGCTGGTATCTGAGAGGTGCTCAATGAGAACTTGCTAAATCAAAGAATGTACTAAACATTGTCCATGAAAGCCCTGCAGGCTTGGATCAAGAATTTGATTTAGAGATAGACAAATACCATATGATCTCACTTATATGTGGAATCTGAAAAACTGAATGAACGAGCACAGTAAACAGAAACAGATTCATAGATGTAGAGGAAAAACTGATGGTTGCTAGCTGGGAAGGGGTGGGGACCAGGGAGAAGGGGAAAGGATTAGACAGTATAAATAGGTAACTACAATTTTGCCACAGGGATATGAAAGATAGTTTGGGGAATATAATAATGTTGTAAATATTTTGTGGGGTGTCAGATGGTCACATGTCTTGTTAGGGAGACCTTCATGGATGGAATAGAGGACTGATCACGCTACTGTACACCTGAAGCTGATGTTGTATAATATTGTATGCCAACTGTAACTGAATATATAGATAGTCACGGGATGTGGATTATACGGTGGAAGGGAGTCAAAGGAATTGTAATAGATATGTATGATATGGGGAGGAGGAGTGGGGTGGAGAACTGGGGGAAGCGGATTGTCACTTTGAGGGGTAAAAAGTTTAACTATTGTACTGTGTTGTACACCTGAAACTAATTTAAAAAAATGTTTATTTCACAATAAAAGAATTAAAAAAAAAAGAATTTGGTTCAGGTATGTGGAAGGCACTACACTTCTTAACAGCCCAGAGTTTCCTGATTCCTCTTCTTTCCTTTTTTTTCACAGTATATTTTCCCTAGTTTGAGTGATGCAAGGAGATACAGGAAAAAAAGGCAAAGTTTGGAGTAAGAGTTTTTAACCTGGAGCACGAGAACCCTCTAGAAATTCCATGAATGGGCTTCATGGAGCCTGGCAGACCACCTAAAATGTATACATTACTTATATCTATGTATGTTTCTGGGAGGAAGTCAGAGCTGCTCTCATATTCTAAACAGAAATGATCCAGGGAGTCTGTTATAAGAGATGGTGCTGCTGCGAAAAAAACGCACTAACATAAGCCTTCTTCTGACTTCAGGGATCCTGGGCAATTTCAGCCTTCTCCCTTTTAGAAACTTTGTCACCACATTTGAATCCCCCAAAAGAAATTATTCCTTTTCTTGCTTATTAGACCATTTGAGGAGGAAGCCTCTCTGTCATGGTGGTCTAGGCTGACATTTCTTCCTCAGTGAGGGTGGATGGTGTGATTTTGACACTCTTCTAGTAAAGAAATGGGATATCAGGGTCAGGGTGACTTAAACATAATCATTTACATGGAATTTCACATTCTCTCAGGAATGACAGGGGACTCTGAGTGGCACTTAGCTTCCCCACCTGCTTTGAATAAAATTTTCAGATAAACAGTATGAATTGGACTAAATTGCATCCCATTTGTTCGTATGCTTCCCCACCCCTGAGAAGTTGGTTGCCTGATCCTGCCCAGGGCATTCCACACTTGAAGGGCCACTTGGAGAAAACCAGAGACCAGTTGCTTGGAGAATATTTTGTGTTTTTCCTTTCCCACCAAGCATAATAAAGGGAAGAGAGATAAAATGTAACCATGGCTTTAGATCCTTTGGTTCAATGGTGTGCGGTCTTCCGGAGCTGGGCACAGACACAGGCAGCAAACCTGCATATGGAAGCTCTTTTGCAAATAAAGCACAAAGTCACAGACTAGGGCACAGCATTTAAATAAGAGCAAGTGGAGACAAACTATCCCTTCCTCAAGGTCAACATCCATGTCTCCTTAAATTCATTTGGAGAACTTGAAGAAAGTATCTTTATAATTGGGGAATTTTTCCTTTGAGAAGGATAGTTTTCTGACTCCTGCATTCAAAGTTTATTTGACATTGTCAAAACTGTGAGACCTGGGCAAGGAGAAGCTAGACATTCTGCTTGGGATAATGGTTGGTCTGCACTGAATGCTATATTAGTAATTTGGGGGTGTATATGAATCACAAAGACTCAATCCAGGTATTTGAATTCATTCATTCATTCATTCATCCATTCATTCAAATGTCAGTTATTTACAACCTTTTTTTTTAAATTTTTTTTTTAAGAGCAGTGTCACTGGCCCTCATATGTGGGATCCAAACTGGGGCCGCTGGCTTCCCAAGCCAGCGCTTAACCACTGCACCACTCGGCTGGCACCAAATGTCAGTTATTTAGAGCATCTACTGTGTGGCAAGCATTATGCTAGTCCCTGAGATTCTTCTAGATAGATTTGGCTCCAAGGGGTATAGTTATTTTAGTAGAACAAGCCAATGATTGCCTCTTAGCTTTATTTATTCTGATGAATATTAATTAAACCATCTGCATTCATTAGCTTCATATTAATCCTCTTCTACCACGTGCAGAGCTATGAGAGAGGTGTTGGCAGAAATGCAGAGATGGAAATGACAGAGTGCCTATCCTTAAGGAGTTTGCTGTCTACTGTGTAGTTTCCTTTAAGTCCTCTTTTAGAAACAGTCCAGTTCTACACTACAAATAGGAGTTTTTCTTCTTCTCTGCTTTCTGTTTCCTTCTGAAGGAAGACTTTTAGTATCAGAGCTTGCCTCATTGGCAAGGCAAGTTCAGTTTGATTAGTAGGGGTTGATGCTCTCTCGCACCATCTAGGGCTAGCTTTGCTTAAATTCAGGCTCACTGAGTCTTCAGGCTTGTTAAAAATCATGGAATTAGCAAACAGAAAACGATCTTAGGAGGTTATTTTCCCTCTTCTTTACATAGAAGATTATCTCAACTGATGCATGGAACAGAATTTAATTTATTCCATTATTTTTGTTTAGATTGTACACACTGTGAGTTACCCATGTATTTCAGAAGCCCACCTTCCTTCTACCTCCCAGCACCCTTTACCATGTGATTTGTGGATTCACACTGGATTTCCTGCATTTCTTGGAGCTAGGACTTTTCCTTTGCTTTGAATTATGATGAAGCCTACCAAACCCTGGTGCTCCTTCCATTTGACGATCCTATACAAAATTGCTCTTCTCCTGCCGCTGACTAACCTTGGCTCTAACTTGAAGTCAACCTGAATAACAACACTGGTAACCATTACTTCTATCCATTACTGTAGTTAATGTAACATTACTGTCATTAATGGTTACCTACATATGTAGAGTTACCTCCTTTCAGGTTCTTCCCTGTTTCTCATTTTGTGTTACCTCCTTAAATGTACTTCCTTGACGCTAAAAACAAATCAGAAGAATCCTTGAATATTTATCTCACTCAGAAGGGTATCTGGGCCTGAAAATCATCATTGAGTCAGACATTTTCTAGTTCACTAGAGACTAAAGGATTTTAAGATAATGTAAATAGTGCTTTTGAGTTTGTTAGTGAATTTGAGGAAGCTTCCCTAGTGAAGGCAGGTCGTATTTAAAAATTCCTTGTAGAGGCCGGCCGAGTGACACATTGCTTAAGAGCTGGTTTTGGGATGCCAGCGGCCCCGGTTCAGATCCCACATATGAGGGCCAGTGACACTGCTCTCTACAGCTAACAACAGCTCCACTTGGAGCTGGGCTGTGTGAGCCCTGGCGACGATGGTGTTGGCTGCAGCCCCTGCTGCAGTGGGCTGCCATAGGCTACAGTGAATGGCCGGCAGCCGGCGTGAGCTGCCAATAACCGTGGTGAGCGACCATCCAGAGGCCGGTGACTGATCTGCCTCATCCGGGAAGAGTGCAATGACGATACCAACATGGGCCAGTGAAGCAACGTCCTCCACAACTAGACTGAAGAACAAAAAGACAGCAACTTGTCTGTTCCCCTTCCCCAATTCCCCAACATTCCCCTCCCCCAATTCCCCAATAAAAACTTAAAAAAAAAATTCCTTGTAAATTATAACTTCATTAGTAAGTCAAGAAAATGAAGGAAGGTGTGTGCAAATCTTGGTGGTTTCTGTGCCATGTTTTACACTTACATGCTATGTATTTAGAAGAAAATATCCGTTGATGGTTTGAATGGCTATTTCCACTTATAGTAGAGAAAAAAGTTTACTTAGGGAGGGTAAAGCTAATAAATCCATACTTATACATTTCAGTGGCAGAAGTTTGATAATTTTAACTCTAGATAAGGAATAAGGTAGCCCTTCTCTGTGTTAGCATAGCCCTCAGTGCTTGCATTTATTATAACATTGATCACACTGCATTATAATTATTAGTATTCTTGTTTAACTGTTGAACTATAAGCTTCTTGATAGCAGTGGATATTTTTCACTCTGTATCACTGCTTTACTAGTTGGAATATCTTTTGGCTGCAAAAGAAAAGAAATTGACCAGACAAGGTTAAGCATGAAAGGAAATTCACTGGCTCAAGTATTGAGAAGGTCCAGGATCCAGGCAGGCCAGAGTTCACATAATCAAATGATTTTTATCAGTACTCCCTTTTTTGCTCACTGCTTCTCATGCAGATTGCATATTAAGTGCATTTTCTCTCATAGAAGGACCCTCCCTCCCTGACACACACACACGTACACACTTGCAGCTAGAGAAGATGGTCATGTGCAGCTGCCGCATACCTGGAATTTATAAATTATGATGGTAAAGTTAGTATTTTTTAATTGATTTGACAGAATGCTTCCAGAAAAGACTCTGAGCAGTTAATCTTGGGTTCCATGCTTATGCCATTGTGGTCAAGGGAATGGAGGAATTAATTGCCCATGTTTGAGTCATGGGTTTATTCTTGAGGCAGGTGGATGTGGTTAGATTCAGTGAAATTACAGGAAATGGGATATAGATGGTTCCCAAAAGGATGGAGTATTGGGAAAAGTCACCCTGGTTAATTAACATAGTTTTGGCACATTAAAGATCATCTAGTAACTGTTGAATAAGCAGTGAAAAGAACACCATATGCACTCCATTGAACTATTAAATCTTGTCTCCCTCCAAAGTCCAGCCTGAATCCCATTTCCCAGATACCCTTTTAGCTTGTCAAAACTGTGGTCTACGGGCCGGTTGAGTGGCACATTGGTTAAGAGCTGGTTTGGGGATGCCAGCGGCCCCGGTTCAGATCCCGCATATGAGGGCCAGTGACACTGCCCTCTACAGCTAACAATAGCTCCACCTGGAGCTGGGCTGTGTGAGCCCTGGCAACGGTGTAGGCTACAGCCCCTGCTGCAGTGGGCTGCCATAGGCTACAGTGAGTGGCCAGCAGCCAGCATGAGCTGCCAATAGCTGCGGTGAGTGACCATCCAGAGGCCGGCGACCTATCTGCTTCATTCAGGAAGAGCGTAATGATAATACCAACATGGGCCAGTGAAGCAATGTCCTCCTCAACTAGACTGAAGAACAAAAGACAGCAACTTGTCTGTTATCCTTCCCCGATTCCCCAACGCTGTTCCCCTCCCCCGATTCCCCAACGCTGTTCCCCTCCCCCAATTCCCCAATTTAAAATAAAGTTTAAAAAACAAACAAAAACAAACAAACAAACAAAAAAAACTGTGGTCTGCTTTTCCACCACTGGATTCATAGTTGATATTTTTTGGCCATTAATTTGATAATGGGGCATTGTCTTGAAGCTTTCTGAATTGTTGTCTTGCCTTCATTTATCACTCCAGTATTACTATTTAACTTTTAAGGCATAATTACTAAGGGACTGTCACTAAATATTTACTGATTTGATTTGCTAAAGAACAACAACAACAACAAAAACAAAAAACAGCCAAAAAAAAACCAAAAGAAAAACCTATGTGGCATGCCAAATTTGCATATTGTCCTCCTTTAATCTCAAATTTTAAGATCCTGGGATGAATACACTCTTTCTGTTTAGGCTCTTTTGCCATTGTGGTAGAAGCACTGTGGACTGATGATATGAATTAAGCTAATGGATCTCCTTACTGAGTGGTGAGGAAATGATTCATCTTCTTTACATTATATTTTTCCATATATAAAATATTGATAACAGAACCTTCTATTCCAGGCTTTTGTGACAATACATTAAATCATATTTTGTTTAATCGGCATTGTTATTTTGACTGCATTTTGTCAATCGTGAAATGTGTCTGCTGTCCAGAGTGCTGAAAAAAGCCCCATTATTGTGGGAACAAGGAGTGTAGGTCTGGATTGGGGCTTGGGAATCTTTATTTCTAACAGACACCCCAGCCAGGTCTGATACAAAATTAAATTGAAGATAAAATATAAGATTATACATGTATATATACACACATATATTAAAGATATGATACAAAAGTGATCTTTGACACTTACTTACATCATACTACAAACAATTTTTATTATTTAATAATTCACTCACTTATTCAATAGATACTTCTTTGTTAATGAGAATAAGTGAGACAAGATCCCTGGTTTACTTCTCTCCAAGAGTATCTTGAAGATTTAAACAATAGTTCTTAAACATCTCTGCATAAGATTCACATGGTATATTTGTTAAAATGCAAATTATAGGATCCCATTCCCAGAGAGTCTGACTTAGTAGTAGGTCTCCATTTGCTCATACCCACATGGCCTTTGGAACATACTTTCAAAGCCAATGACCTAATATCTGTGAAAATTCTCTGAAGTGTAATCATTATTCTGAGGAGGTAATGAGGATATCCTGTTTGATTTCACTAAAAGCATGGATTAGCAGACTTAGGGAAGAAACTTGCCACCCAACAATATCTAAGCCACCACATGTTGGTTTAGAAAAATGCCCAAATATATCATGGTGGAATCTAATGCCCTTGAATAAAGGTTCACAGACCAAAGGTATAAGACTGGGCTAATATCAGCAGTTTTATTGCCAAGTGGAAGTGATAGCAAGGGAATCCCTGAATCATTTCTGTTGAGTTTCCTAACATAAAATTCAGCCTTAGAAACTTTCAGGTGAGTTGAACCTTTATCCCTCTGGTTGCTGGGAGATCAAAGGTTTAACAAGAGATTTTTCTGACTGTAGATATCGATTGTGCCAAAACCCTGATTGGTTACCAGCCGCAGTTTGAGGGGCTGGCATTAATGTGTTGCTCTTGTATTCCTACAAGTTATCCCTAAGATCCAGCAGTCTGACAAGCTATCTTTTTGAAAGGAGTGGTTTATAAACATATCCTCCTTTTTAAATACGCATTTCAGATATGACTGGTGTTACCTAACTATAGATCATAGGAACCATTTTCCCAGATCAGCAGGCCTCTCTCTGCAGCTTCTGTTTGGGAAGCTTTCCTGTTGATGGCTGCCTCACTTGTGAACGCAAAATGACTGCAGAGTATTCCTCCTTCTGTTCATCAGGAGGCAGACAAGTTCTCAGAATTAATCCAGGTTTTCTTCCATTCTAGGTAAACATGTCTAAAACAAAAATAAATAATAGTTAGGATTGCATTTTTCTTTTTGTAAGGCAAATATCGTCAGGTTGCAATTATAGGAATATTTGAATAATGAATATTTTTGAAAAAATCCAAAACACTCTATATAAGCACATCTGCCCCAAACAGTACTTCCTTTTAAAGAACCTGCATATCTGATTGCTTATATCTGCCAAACTCAGTAGTTTAGTAGATTCTTCTAAGTGAAGGCTTCCATTTTAATCAATTTGTATGGTCTGTTTAGCTGTCTAAATCATCCTGTTTTAGAATGCCAACAGGTAATATAAAAGCACATAAGCTGTAAATTAGACTCCAGTCCCAAATGAAATATGATTTATAAACAATAAAAACATAATTTTCATGTAATCTCAGGTTCCAATGTCATAGTAGCCACCCATTAAACAAACCAGCATTTTCATTGGGATGTTGCCTGTGGAGATGTCATTTAATAACTTGTATATTGCTGAAGAAAACCAGATAATGGACTTTTTTAAAATTAAAAGACATAACATTATGGAATAGATTTTTTTTCTTTTGAAGAACCTATACACAGGCATGCTGGAATGCATGAATTCGTTTTGAGGGATCTGTGATCCAGGGACAAAGCTTGATTTTTAACAACCGTCTTAATCATATCATAGCTTCTCCTCTTAGGTTTCAGTCAAGGCATATCCCTGTCCTCTCTTTCTTGTGCATAAACAAAGACCATCCAAATGAGAATAACCAAAGCCTGTATGTACTTGCTACAGCAAGGGCTCAGCCACCATCGCTTTGTGTTTGGCAGACTGAAAGCCAAGCATTATTGATTATATTCCCCATACTGTATTTCACATCCCCGTGGCAATTTTGTGACTACCGATTTGTAGTTTCTAATCCCTTCACCTTCTCCCCCATCTTCCCTTCCGTCTAGCAATCATCACTTTTTTCTCTGTATCTCTGAGCCTACTTCTGTTTTGTTTGTTCCTTTATTCTGTTCTTTAGATTCCACATAAAAGTGAGGTCATAGTCAATAGTGTTGTGAAGATCATGTAGGGTGCCATATGGGCACTGAACTTATCAGGGGGATCACTCCATAGATTATATAGATGCCTGACCACTGTGCTGTACACCCGAAGAGCTGAAGTAGAATTATATTGAATAATATTGGATGTCAAATATAATTTTATATATATAGTCACAGGATATGAAGTACAGCATAAGGAATAGAGTCAATGTCACTGGCTATATGTCAATGGCTATGTAGAGTGTCAGGTGGATAGTAGGTTATCACTTTGTGAGGGCTGTAAATATCTAATCATTATGTTTTTTGTACACCTGGAACTAATAATAATGATTTTTAAAAAAACCAGGCAGAATGTTGGGAATGCTTGATGGTGCAAAAAGGAGCTGTCGGTTGTGCTCCGATTGGAAGTCATTGGCATGGGGAAGCTGATGGCAAGCTAACTAGAGGTGGGCACCTTATGTGACTGTTTTGAGGAGCATATTTGGTTTCCATTGATTGACCTTGTGTCAGAAGAGAGGGAAGAAAAGAGGGAAGACAGTAGTCATTGACCAGCCCTGACTGTTCTAGACCAACTGGTGCAGAGGGTTTAGTTGGACTTCTGGGCTAGTTATTGCAAAAGTTATGCATCAGAGTTCCATTGCTATATATAGTCTGGCCATTGTCTGTTTGTATATTCAGTCTCTTTGTCCTCCCTTGTGGTCATTTCCTTGATTGTGAGAGGTTGAGTAATTCATGGAAGTCTAGAGATTCAGATCTTGAGGATTGTCTGGTTATCTCCATAGTCAATAGTATCACGATGTTTTTTTGACCTTTTTGATGTTATATTATCATGGTGATCATTTGAAGAGACAGCAGCTGTGTAGAAGCATTTAAGGCTCTGGATAGAATGCGGTGGTACAGCAACATGATCACAATGACAGAAACAACAACAATTAATAACCTTTGTAAGATGCTTTGGAACCAGAAACCCCAACTGCCCAAGCGAGGCCAAGAGAATGGCCATAAGGTATATAGCCTGTTCTATCTTGTTTGTTTCATTGATCCAAATACAGTTAGAAGTATTAGCAATTATAATGCTAATTATACCATAATGAGTCAACAAGAAATCTTACAGTGGAGCAATTGCCCATTAATACTTGTGCAAGTGAGTTTAGACTGCTGTCAATTTTAGCTAGGGCAGAGGCAGTATTGTTAATGCCTTCTGCCAGAGTTAGTGATAAGTTTATTGCAATCCTTTCTATGTGTGTAATTCCCATCATTGGAAACACTGTTTGCAAAAGGAATGAATTAGTAATTCCCCCAGGTAGAGTGCCTGGATAATCTAGGATGGGCCTTATTTTTGAGATCTTGTCTGAGTTGGAATGTACAGCCTTGATTATTAATGGAATTAGGATCTTTCTGTACAGACACATATCAGAATGCTATTCCTAAAGTATATGTGGTCATATTTGAATCTGTATTAGTCTCTTAGAGTTGGTAGTGATTTGGCCCATAACCCAGTACATTGTTGCACTCACATTTAGAATTCTCTACAGTCTCAACGTTAGAGTGTAATAATTGTTTTTTTTGTTTGTTTGTTTGTTTGTTTGTTTGGGGGGAGAGAGGGACTCTATCAAAGTCAGATTGATTTGTTTAAGGTCATTTATTCATGTAGGTGCATGTGCAAATGCCATCAGCTATAATTCCCTATTCTCATTTGATAAAGCTGGAATTTCCAAGAGTTTTTTATCATGGGGGTCTGGTGATTGATGCCACCTCCAACAGTAAGTAAGATTGAAGGCAGAAGCTAATCTAAGCATGGCTTTAGAATGAGTATGTTCTGATCTAACAATTATAAAAAGGAGGGAAGAGAAAAAGATCATTATAAGAATGACATCTAGATGTTTATAGAACATGAGAAGAAAAATTTTTATAAACAAGCAAAAACCAAAACAGAAATTAGACAGGGATCTTGGTCTAATGTACTGGGTGAAAGATGCCCGCTATTTGAGGTCACCAGTTTGCTTGGAAGGTGTTAGGTTCGCTGCATGTTTGCAAAGATTGGTTACTCTCGGGGATCTCTGAGGATCCTCCATTCGAAAATCCCTATTGGAATAGCTTTCCAGTTAGGTCAAATTTGGAATTTCTTCTTTCGTTGTGAAATATGAACCTAAGGATGGGCTACCTGGAGTCTCACTGCCTCATTGTTGTTAATGGTGCTTCACAAGGTCCTTTCCAATGAGATTCAAGAGCAGTTTTTCTCTGATATCTCTTCCAATAGATAGAATCTTCTGGCTCAAGATCATGAAGAGGAGTCAATGGAATTGTAATAGATATATATGATATCGGGGGTGGGGGTCAGGGGAGGAGTAGTCACTTTGTAAGGGGTGAAAAAGATAACAATAGTTATCTTTTTTGTACATCTGTACAAAACTATTGTAACTATTGTACAATAGTTAGCATTGTTTTGTACATCTGTAACTAATAATAATAATAATAAAAATTAAAAAAAAGCCAGACACAAACGAAAAAAAAGAAAAAAGAAGATGTGGGAAGGTGACCTTAAGCTGCTGGTGATAGGACTGTGTATAATATATGTGTTCCTTTGCAATGTTTTGCCATATCTGCATGCAGCAGGGCAGGGTCTAGTATTCGAGGGGCAATCCTTAAGGGCATGGGCCTTCCAGATACCAGTTCATAGGGTGATAACTGATGTGTCCTCCATGGAGTAAACTATGTGGCCAAGTGCTAGTCCAAATACCGTTGGCCACAGGAGTTCAAGGGTTCTTGAAAGTTTTTGCCAATTTTCATTTAAGGACAATATTTGCTCTTTCAAAATTTCCACAAGATTGTGGGTGCTAAGGACAGGGTAGTTTTTGAGTAAGTGGTAATGCTTTACAGAGTTCTTATTTATAATAATTTCCATAAAATGTGTTCGGTGGTCACTTAGCATAAAAGGTCTGCTCTGGGTTAGAAACACAAAAATCAAACAGTGTTTGGGCATTTGCAAGGGCTGTAACTTTTTGGCAAGGAAAATGCTTCAATCCACGCTGAAAGGAGACATACATTAACTGAAATATATTCAGATCTCATAAAGAGTAGAAGCTGTGTAAAATCCATCTAAAGGTGTTCAAAAGGCTCACGGCTGTGTCCCACCTTTATAGTTTTTCCGGGATTATGTTGTTGGTAAGTAACACACGACTTAGAAATAACTTCAGATGTCCTTCTAATGTTTTCCCGTCAATACTGATTTAAGACAGTAATTCATTTATCTACACCAGAAAAAGTGGTTTCTTGGAGAAATTTAGGTAATATCCATTTGAAATCAATTGATGCTATCAAATGATTTTCTGCAGAGAACCAGAGATTATTTGAGTGAAAGGTGCAACCAGATTTTCCCCGTGTTTCTTTTTGAAATCAAGGGCTAAACATTGATATTTTATAATGATTTCTTCAAAATTATTTCTGAGATTTATCCTTGGAGGATTTGCATAGACTTATAACCTTGGTTAAGGCTACTTGCTTGGCATAACGATCTGTGAGAACATTTTTGTTAGCTTCCGTGTGATCTCTTTTTGCTCGGGCCACAACCATTATGATAGCCACCTCTACAGGAAGTGGAGTGCATCTAGAAGTTTCTTAATTTGCCTTTTTTTTTTTTTTTTTGATGGAGGTTATAACAGAAGTCAGAAACACCTTTTGTTTTCAGGGTATCCCCCAATCATGGGCTATTCCATACCTGCTCTATGTATTTGTTTGCTTTCTGTTCTTCAGCTAGTTGATAAGCTCTAGTAAGTGCAATAATTTCTGTCATCTGGGCTGATTTTATCTCAGGTAGAGTACTTATTCTAAAGTAGAGCTTAAATTGGTGATGTCATATCCTGCTTGATAACCACCAGTTTTTGTTTCAGTTTTCCATTAACAAATAATAGCTCAGGATTTTCAATGGGAGTCTGTAGCAGATCTGAGCGAGATATAGAAAAGTTCTTCCGAAGGCTTCGCTTCTTCAGGTGGGGGCAAGTGAATGGCAGGGTTCAGGCTATGGCTGCAGTGAACACAGTGTGTGGGAGAGAATAATAATCTCCTAAGAGGTTAATTGGCTGGCTGCAAGTGTTGTGTGTTCTCGGTCTGTAGTGATGTCTGTACTGCATGAGGAACTGTGAGGTTCCATTGCCCTAAGACAAGGGTGGTAAGCCTTTGCAACGAGATCAAGGGTGAGGTTATAGTAAGTGAAGGGTTTTTGATAGTTCCCATGAAGTTGAATTAAAATCCCAGGGACTTGTAGAGATCTCTCACGCACAAGTAGACAAAAGGGCTTTTTGCAGTTACGGATGCCTAGGGAAGGAGGCTGTGGAAGAGGCTTCTCCAAGTTACGGAGGCCTGTTCACGTCTGAGCTTCCAGAGGAGACAGCCTCTTACTGTTGACATGGTCAATTCATGCAGAGGTGTCACAATCAGAAAAATTCACTCATTATCTGCAAAATCCAGTTAAATCTAGACATCCTCTCAGTTGTCATTTTGAAAGGGATATGGAATAAGTTAAGATGCTTTTAAAATATAATATTGGAGAGTATTTTTCCCTACTTACATAGGCCAGGCCCTAAATAATGGATTGTGTTTTGGCAAAATCTGGGTCCTTTTTGTTGCTAAGGCTGTGAGCAATAAAATAGAATCTTTACAGGCTTCCTTGATTACTGACAAAGATTTTAAAAGGTCATCTACATATTGTGTCAGAACTGAATCACCAGGAAATTTAAGTCATTTAAGTCTGGAGCTGGGACAAATAGGAGGGATGTCAGTGAACCCCTGAACATGCCTGTCCAGGTATATTATTGTCCTCCCCAGGAGAAGGAAAAAAACCAGTCACTGTCCTGGTCTAGAAGCACCCTTAAAAAGTGTGCCCCAGTGAAGCTAGAGGCTCTCCTTATTAAACTGCAGGGGTGGTATCATAGGGCAGAGAGGGGTTCTTTTCAGTTAAGGCCTGGGACATAGGGACATCTGTGGGTTATTAGAAACACCTACTGCCTGTGTGATGTTTCCTCCAAGGAAGAAGCCCACAAAAGGTGCCAGAGTTTCATGCAGAAGTAGTAAACCTCATCTCTACCAGAAATTGGTGACATTGACCATGAATATTTACAGTTAATTCATCTGTAGTTTAAAGAGAAAGCAAGATATTGGGCACTTTTTGCTTTCTTTGAGCACTTTCACTGATGTGAACTTTTGGATTTTTCTTTGTCTTGGTTTCTATTTTGTAAGATGGGAAAATTTTTTTTTAGTATCCCTTCCCTCTGTTTACGGTGTCTGCACGTGTTCTTGTCAATGGGGGATCAGTGGGGCACCAGCTGTTTGATCTGCAGGGCTATAAATTACTTTGGGGTTCTGACTGTTTTTTTGGTTTTTAAACCCTTTGAAAATACTCCTCTGGGAGCTGTAGTTCAGGAAGGGACTCTTTCCCATTCTAATTTCTGTTCTTTAGTTAAGCCTCTAATAGCAGGTTTAACTCCTATGACAAAATGAGATAAAAGAGCTGCTGTTACCTCAGTACTTTCTTTTGCACCTGAATGTGGTTTGAAGATATTTTCTAGGGTACCTTGAATATATCTTATAGTTTCATCTTTTGTCTGTTTATGTGGTTGAATTATGGTCCAACCAAATTTTATTGGAAATGTTCAGGTGTGGTTTATAGGAAACTTTGGCCTAAATTTTGACCTTTTTGGGGAAGATCCTTCGGTTTACTGGAAAGAGAGATCCTTTAGGTCTCTTTCTGGGTCAGTCCAATTAACTTCTTCAATTCAATATTTAGCCTCTGAGGTTCTGTCCAACATGTGTCCAATTTTATGTAAATCAGGTAACCCTGGGTCTTATTCATCTATAAAAGTTCTTGTCTGAATAGTTGCTTGTCTTCTCTGAGTCTAGGGAAATCTTTAATTACAGCTCTTAATCAGCTTGGGTCTAAGGTTTAAGTTCTCCAGTTTCTGCATACCTGGCTCTTAGGAAGATGGATCTTTAGAAGTAACTGGCATTTTGGAGTTTTAGGAGAATCATTGGGCAAAAGTAGGGAGTCTGGACAAGGCAAAGGAGAGAGGAGTTGATAGAGTGTGGAAGGGAGAGCAGAAGGATGAGGGAGAAGCAGAAGAGGTAGATGTAAGGCTGCAACAGGAAGACAAAGATAGGAGGATTTACTAGGAACATGAGTCTAGTTTGTCATTTCTTAAGTTTGTCAAGTTGCTCATTAGCTTTGGCCAAAGAATCGCTTAGTAAAGCGATTTTTGATTCAGAATTTATTTGGTATTCTCTGCCTACCAATCAAAAAATGCTGCCAGTTGGGACTAAGTAATTGTATTCATTCTTTTTTTTTTTTTTGTCTAAGTTGTCCCTCCAGTGAATAAGTTTGTCCATCTCAAATGTTTCCCAGAGTGACTAATGAAAACCCAAATCATCCTTGAAGAAGTTATGCCATTTAGGAAGATAAATGTAAGGATTAGGATTATAATGAGAGTACATTTAGAAAGCAAGAGTTTTTCCTGGAAGAAGAGAAGATTTTGTATTAGACAACCCCCCAGGAGGTGGCAACAGCTGGTAGAAGCGCGATGCTTGTACACATCATATCCTGTGCACCCAACCTACTGTTTGTCCCGTTCCTAATGCAGACCCAATGCTCCGCACCCCCAGCAGGCAGAAAAGCAGAAAGGGGGGCACTCTCTCTATCCAAACTAAACTAAGCTCTCAGGCCAAACTAGGAAAGAGAGACAGAGAGAAAGAGAAGGAAAACTTCATATGGTTTTATTGGTGACCCAAAGCAAAGTTTGTTCAAATTGACAACAGTCTGGTTTTAACCTCACCAGTGTGAGGACAGCTTGAAAAACAGATTTATAGAGCCTATGCCCGTTTTTTGCGCTGTGATTCTCTTTCTTATGAAAAGCAATATTCTATAGAGCGTGACACAAAAGAAGCAAAAGGGGTGAAAAGGAAGGTCCTGATTCCATCAAGTATATCAAACAAATGGGAACCAGTTGCAAAACCCAAGTAGCAAAATGAGAGTAAATAGCTGAGAGAAAATGTTTGCAGCACAATGGTGGGTGGTCTGGCCTGTTTACATGAAGAACTAAATACTGCACGTTCCCTATCCGTTGGTATTTGTAAGGTGTATAATTTTTTTTCTGGATCGTCAGTTTTTCCTGCTCCACTGGATCATTCCCATCTGCAAGTAAACATTGATAGTATTTCTCATATTTTAAAAAGTCCTCCTTGACTGCACATTAAACACACACACACACACACACACACACACACACACACACACACAGAGTACCATTCCATTTTGTTGTTCTCCGCAGAAAAAAATTCATTGAAAGTTATAGCCTGTATCCAGCAACCTCTTCCCCTCAATTTCAACCCCAGTCCTCACATTATCTCTTAAATCCATTCAGACCATTATTCCTTCCACATCACTCCGGCAAATATACTTTTGTCAAGGTCACCAGTGACCTCTGTGTTGCTACATCCAAAGACCTAGGTCCTTATCTTGCTCCACCTCTCAGCAGGATTTGACCCAGCTGATCACTTCTTCCTTCTTGAAACACTTCTTTTGATAAACTTCCGACAAACCAGTCTTTCTTGTTCTTCTACCCCCTTGTCCTTCTTCTTAGTCTTACTCGTTTGCTTCTCAGGCATCTAAATACATATGGCTACAAGACTCATTCTTTTCACTTTTCTTCTTTAGTTACACTTATTCCCTAAATGATCTCACCCAGACTTCATGGCTTAAAATAACATGATACACTGTTGACTCTCATGTTTATAGTTATAGTTTGGGCCTCTCTACTGAACACCTGGATGCTTAATAACTTTTTTAAGAGGCACCTAAAATGAAACAGGATCAAAAGTTCACTAGTGGTTTTCTTCCTTGAACTTATTCATTCCACAGTATTCCCCAGGTTAGCCTTTTGCTAACTAGTGACTCAGGCCAAAAACTTTAGCATTCACTTTGACTCCTTTCCTGCTCTCCATTTCACATCTGATTCAGAAGTAAATTCCATTGGCTCTATATTCAAAATCTGTCTAAAATCCAGACACTTCCCTCTACCTCCTGGACAACTGCAGTAGCTCCCTAACTGATCTCTCTCCTCCCATTATTGCTTCCTTCCATTCTAATCTTTACCCAACAGCCAGAATGAGTGTGTAAAATCTAAATCAGATTATGTCAGTCTCCTTCACAAGGCTCATTAATGGCTCACTCAGAGTAAGTGCCAAGTCTTTATGGGTCCCCACAGCATTTGTTAGCACTCTGCTCACTCTTAGTTACTCCACTCCAGCCACTCTACATGCCTTGATGCTCTTTAAATATTTTAAGCATGACCCAGCCTGAGGGCCTTGGCACTTGCTTCCTCAACCTAGAATATTCTTTTCTCAGATATCTGCGGGTTTTACATCCATGCTTCTTCCGATCTCTAACAACTATCACAAATATCAATGAGGCCCTCTCTGTTTTATCTGCCTAAAATAGTCACCACTTCTATTCCCACTGCTGTGGACCACTCTTCTATATTATATAAGAGTATACCCCTCTCCCCATAGCACTTCTCACCATTTATCATCCTATTTATTTGCTTGTTTGTTTGTGTCTGTCTCCACAACTAGGATGTAAGATCCATGAAGGCAAAGGCTTTGTTTTGTTTTCTGCTGTGTCTCTATGCTCGAAACAATCCTTAGTCCAGAGTAGGTGTTTGACGGTACTTGTTGAATGCATGCATGAATAAAACCATATCTAAATAAACACATTTAATAGGTGCCCATTATGTGACTTCGCTACTATGCCAAATATTCTGCAGATCCAAAAGGAATAGAAGGCAGTTTGAAATTAAAAGACAAGACTGTAAAAAAAAAAAAAAAAGCTAGCGAACGATGAGTGCTGGCTTGCTTACAAATGCTATAGAAATTCAGAGGAAGGAACAATCTTGAGGCTTAAGCAAGGAAGACTTTCTGGAGGGTGGGATAAGTGGCCTAATAGGTATCTCAAAATTGAAGGAGTGGAGCTCAACAGAGTAACAAATATCAGCCGTGCTCCATCCCTACCTCATATTGTGAAAGTGACCAAGACCAGTAATGGAATGGGCAGGGATTCAGCCTAGACAAGGAGCCACATTTCTTAACACCCAAAATCTCTGGCTTTAGAGTCCTTATGATAAATTGTAACAGCTTTTTCCCTAATCAGTCATTCTTCATTCATGCATCCACTCACTTTTACTTTCATTCTCTCAAGTATTTATTGAACGTTTATTTTTTACTCAATATTGTACTAGAGCTGAGGGTGATGAAAAAAATGTATGATATGACCTTTGAAGATTTTACAAGCAATTAATTGGAGATAAAGAGACATGTATATACACAAAGCAGCTAAGAAAAAGAATGCATATGGCATATAGTTACATGCCTAATGACTGGCAGAGTCAAGGTCAATTTGTTTCTGGCATGTCTTACAGTTCACTGTTGGACAGAGATTATATTGCCTGCATCACAGCACTTCTGTGCCTTCCACGAGCTATCAATAAGGTACTTTGTATACTTAAAAGGCTACTCAAACATTTATTATCACAAACTGGAAGCAAGGGGAGGGTGAGTGACTCTGCAGACTTGATCTATGCATCTAATGAGATATCATAAAACGTGAGTATCATTAATATGAAGATCTTTAGAGTTTACCAACTTAAAACTGTGGAGGAAGGGTGGCAAATACAGAACGTGTAAGTCTCAGAGAGGCCAACAGACTTAGCTTCCCCAAACTTCCAACACAAATAAGAACATTTTAAACTCTGGAGCCAGTGAAAATCCACCCTTTTCTTGAATTATTTTGGAGAAAATGCATTCTTTAAAGGCCTCTTATGAAATCAAAACCCAAGGGTTCCATCATTTAACAAAGCCTATCAGGCAAAAGTTCCATCGATGTAGACCTTCTTACTTTCTCCCTTCTAGCATGGAAGGGAGTTTAGTTGCTAATGCGTCCTCCTGGCCAAACTCAGGCCTTTCATGTTAACCTTTCTGATGGCACTTTCTTCCAAAACGCAAATTTTTACAAGAATTATACCTCTGGAAACTGTCATTACCAGAGAGAACAGGCTATGGGAATCTATTTTCTTTCCTATATCAGAGAAGTTCGATTGAATACTTCCATTTTATTTTTTCATTTCAAATTGATGAAATGGGGGGGAAAATAGATTTTAGAAGCAAGAAATTGAAGGAAACTTTTTAATGTTTGAGAAGTTCAAAGTGGTAGAGGGGTAGGGGCATTTTGACACATAGTCTTTAAAAATATTGATTTTTTTTTAAAAGAATTGATCTGAAAGCATGACAAATGTTTATTCTGACATCCAATACAGTATTAAAGAAACCAAATGTCAGGGTGAAAATCTGATGGGCTACAACCTTAGTAGAAGGAAGGATAAAATATCTTATGTGATCCAGCAGTCTGAAAACTTATTTTTCTATTTTTGCCATTTTTGTCTTTCTACTTTTTATTTATTCACCTCAGTTGCACTTATCTAGGAAAGAGGAGGGAGAAAACGTTTCTACTATTAATGTTGCCAGGAAAACTTTGTTACTCTCAAATAGAAGGAATTTTTTTCTTTTTGTATTAAGTAGGAATAAGTAAACTTGTTAATATGGTACCCTTACTCTTTCAGTAACAGGAGTTCAATCATTAGGCTTCTACTTAGAGGTGATGAGTCAGCACTCTGTGGAAACAAAGGGCAGTCTTGCTATGCTAAATAGTTTTCCTTGAAGACCTCACAAGTGGTCTTTGCACCCTACAATGTATTGATTTCATTAGATGTGCTAATTTAGCAATTCTCTTGTTTGAAGACCATAATACAATACAATATACAACCTATGCATGCAGACTTATTGAAAGGAGAAAAACTTTTGCCCTCGATTTATTAACAGCAAAGGTACACATTTTTTTTTTTTTTTTTGCTACAAATGATAGTTATAAATCTACCTTCTGTACCCACAAGGCTCTGTTATTATAGTCTTTTATTAATAAACTGAGTAATTTCATACAGAGTTAATGAATTAATGCTTATCTCTTGCTCTCTTTATAGTTAAAATGTGCTGGAGAACTGGACAATTTATCTAAGCATGTGGGTAACTAAGCTACATGACAGTTTTAATAATTAGGTTCCATCTATCTCTATTTTCACTGATGAAAAAATGTTATACTTGATTTTCTCATTTTCATTGCTGTATCAGAGTTCACAGAAAACAAATCAAACACAGTAATATGATAATAGAGCTGAATTATAGAGCATTTTCACTATAAGTGGATTTTTACTGCATCCTATGCACACTGTGTTTTTGAAACAATTACTACGACATGAAGAGTAAATTAGGTTGTTCTTGTTATCTTTTAGAATACTAATTTTATTTAAGGCACAGCTGCCTGTTGTTGGTAAATGCATTCTCCCTTTTCACTTGGTGTCAATTTTTTCTAAGAATCAGTTGCATACCTATCATGTGCTGGGTGCTGTGCAAAAACTGTGCTCTTGGTTCAATCTACTTAGATTTATTGAGGGTGTGAGGGGGCTAGTGGAAGTGTGTGTGTGTGTGTGTGTGTGTGTGTGTGTGTGTGTGTGTGTGTGTGTGCTGCCCTCTACTGGGCTTGATTCCTAAATAAGTATTTGGGAGGTTTTTAGATTTTTTTTTTTCTTTCAGGGAAAAGATAAAGGAGAAAGAAAATTTAGGGAGGATTGTATTTCTTCATTATGTTACTTGTAAATTTGGGGGGAGTATGAACTGAATTTTACATAGCTCCAGAGTCCCACAGTCCAGCATAGCATCTTGTACATAGTAGGTGCTCAATAAATGTTTAAATAATGAGCTTACCTGAATTTCTTTTCTCCCTGATAGGTGGAGTCCATAGGTATTTAACCACAGAATATTGCCTCAGCCTTGGAATCTGTAATAGATTCAAGAAACAAAAAACTCCCACAAAGCTTAGAGACAGGCTAGGTCTCTATAAGAGTGACAACTTTCTTTGCATATTTCAATATTAATAGTGTTATATCATATAGTTAAGGATCTGGAACTAGGAAGAAGAATAGGCGCTTAGCTATCTGCTAAAAAATTTACCACAGAACTTGAGACAGTGAATTTGGCTATGAGTAAAACAAGTATGTTAAGGAGAGACATTACCATTTCATCAAATATCTTGTATTGGGTTGTCGGAAAAGTCATGACACATTTTTGCAAGGAAAAACATAGAAAAAATACGTCATGACTTTTTTCCCGACAACCCAATATCTTCTGTTCCCCTTTCCTCTGACTGGAGCTGACGACAGCATAGTACAAGATGGAAAGAGGCTAGAAAGCAATCAGTTGTACTCACAAATTAAATGGCATACTAGAGAAAAAGAAACAGTTTTTGTATTAAGCTTTCAGGATTTCTTTGTTACAGTAGCTAACATTACTTACCTCACTATACAGAAATATATATTTAGTATATTGTTCTAGGCTATACTAATATGCTATACTATACTATAATACTAGTACTGTAATGGATTGTACTATACTCTAATACTAATACTATACTCTAATACTAATACTATACTAGTAACACTATACTAATATATTAAGGCAGAAACACATATCTTTTAGGAAGATGACCAATAAAATTCTTAAAATTGAAACCACAAGAACAATAATTTTCGTTGGTTTTCCACAGGACACATGACCTAGGGTTTTCCAATAGCAGGATAGCCCTGCCCCTGTACTGGTCATAATTTGGCTGTGGCTCAAGAAGGGATGGCTGCGATAGAAAGAGCAGTCTAAAGACTCTGAAATACATGTATATGATATTGGGCACACCAATGCCTTGGTCTGAGTAACAGTGAGGTATCATTGCACGTACTAGTAACACTAGGGAATAAAAGGAAAAGGGGAAATGAATGCTCTATTTTTGTGTTAATTCATCATGTAAAAGCCAATTTCTACCACCACTAGACAATTGACTCTCCACAAAATCAGCATCTTTGTCCTTAATGGACATACAGCAGTAGTTTAGGCTATCTTTAATTAATTAATAAATGAGCTCATTTATTAATCGAGTTCATTTGTTACCTTCATTCATTTTGTGGCTAATGAAGATACTTGACTCTATGTTTTAATAAACCTGATACTGGGAGAAAACCTGATAGCGTGCTTTGCTGAATGTAGCTGAGATGTCTCAGGGGAGATGTTTTGACCTATACCTCATGTAAAAAAACACCCCATAATGAGCTAGATTATAATGGAGTTCTGATGCATGCACTTTAGGCCCTGCTGTTAGCATCCTATTTTCATAAGCAATCTTTGCATTTTTTAATGGAAAAATGTATGTAAAACTCACTTGTTGGGTTAGAAGATCCTCAAAGACATTATGCTTGTCTTTTTCTTGTACCCATTTTATTGTACATTTTTCCAGGGGCTCTTAAACAAGACCATGTTTATTAATCCAATAAAGTACATGTAATGATAATCATTTACTCCTGACCTATGTGAAACAGGTATATATTTTATTGGTATAATGAAGTTTTATCATTTTAGAATTTCTTTGCTCTTTCATTTCTCTTAGAGTCCAGGTTTTGCAGTTTCAAAAAATTTAAAGAACATGTTGATGCAAATCCATGCTCCCAGAGTCTTTGGCCTTTACATAGCTTTTTGAAATTCTCCTCCTGTTTGGGTTTTCATTTTCTGGCCTGCTAAAGTGTATTGTGTTGGAATTTTGCCTTATCAAACACTGCTTGAAATAAACTAGCCAATTGTTGGCCTCAGAGGGATCTTTTTATCATTTGGACTTGGCAATTATCATGGGTTATAATAAGATTTGACCTGTAGACATAGACAGAAATGTGTTCATGATAGCTTTGTTGTAGTTTTGCCTGGAGGCAAACCTATAAACTAGATAACCTCCTGAGGTTCCCTATAACTCCATAATTCCACAGTACTAATCTCCTTGAGTGAATCCATCATTTTTATTCCCCCTTTGAAGATACTACTACCCTGTGTTTGAAAATATGCTTCTCTTTGTTCTTGAGATATCAGAATATATCATCAAAGAACAAAGTGGAAATTTTCAGGAAGTTTGTGAGCCTGAGGTCCACTTCATTTTGTTCTGAAAGGAAGTGGGAAGATGCAACAAATCTTTGGTTTCCAAACTTTGTTAATTCAATCACCAAGTGCTGAATGTTTACTTTTTTGGCAGGTACTGTGGTACAAAGATGAGGAAATAGGGTCTGGCTTATTTCAGTTTGGTTGTGAAGATGCAATGAGATTACCAGTGTGCACAGAAGCTGGCCCATAGAAAGCCCTCAATAAATAGTAGGAATTATTATCAGTAATAGGAAGCTCCTGGATAACTTGAAAGCACTTTGAATAGTAATGTTTTACTGATGCTAAATTCTCAATGTCTGAAGAGTGTTGTTCCAAACAGTGCTGCCTGGAAGGTAATGTTGAGAGTCTCCACCAGGTCTGGGTTTGAATCCTACTTACATCCATACTACATCACTCAGTGTCAATTTTCTTAGGGTTGTCAGCTTTCTGAGTGAAGTAACAAGCTCATGGCAGATTCACATTCAAAGGAAATGATGGTTATGATTATGATTCTCTAGATGTCTTCTGCTGGGTCCTCCTCCAAGCAAAGCCTGAGTCAGAACCTTGGGTATAGGTAGATGACTTGGCATGTGAGCCCAGGTAATAGGAGTGAGGGGCTGGGAAAATAGAATAGGGAAGGTGGAAACTAGTACAGTGACTGAGTTGGCCACTGCCCTTGTTGGGACCTTCTGGAGAGCTTTGGGAAACATGTCTCAAAATTGTTTAAAAAGGGAAATGTATTACTAGTCAAGGCTCTCCAGAGAAACAGAACCAATAGGATATAAAAGGAAATTAAATAGGCAAGATTGGCTCATAAGATTATGGAGGCTGAGAAGTTCCATGATCTGCTGTCTGCAACCTGGAGACCCTGGAAAGCCAGTGGTGTAATTACAGTCTGAGCGTGAAGGCCTGGTAACCAAG
Organism: Aselliscus stoliczkanus; assembly: GCA_033961575.1. Classification (NCBI taxonomy): domain Eukaryota; kingdom Metazoa; phylum Chordata; class Mammalia; order Chiroptera; family Hipposideridae; genus Aselliscus; species Aselliscus stoliczkanus. The sequence goes on from CM066731.1 coordinate 92,107,447, forward strand.
GGAGCTGATGACGTAAATCCCAGTCTGAGAGCAGGAGTAGATGACATGAGATGATGCATCTCAAGAGTGAGGCAAGACAAAGGTGAATTATTCCTTCTTTGGCCTTTTGTTCTGTTCAGGCCAAGAAGTATTGGGTGATGCCCACCCACCTTGTAGAAGGCAGTCTGCTGAGCCCACCAATTTGAATACTAATCACATCCGGAAACACCCTCACAGACACACCCAGGAACTATGTCTAATCTGGGTATCCCTTTGTCAATTGTGTCAGCACAGAAAATTAATCATCACAAGAAATATTTATTCAACGGCACCCAGGTAGTAGTGGGCTGGAAGGGAGGGGTGTGGGTTTCTGGCTTAGGCTTGGGGTATGGCACTCTCAGGTTACACCTGAGTGAAGCTGATTTCTCAAAAAAAATTATTGGGTTGTCGGAAAAGTCATGATGCATTTTTGCAACGAAAAACATAGAAAAAATATGTCATGACTTTTCTGACAACCCAATAGTTGTCACAGTGATTCAAGCAGGGAGTGGGGTTGAAAAAAATAGGGAATGGTGATTAGGGAGGTCCACAGGCTGGAGGGTGTCCAAGGGAAAGAAACAAGCTGGTCCCACTGCGCACTATGTCGGGAAGAGACACACACCAGCAAGGTATAAAATGCACTGAAAGGAATTAAGAAACTGCATTTTAAGTGAGAGTTTAAAGATCTGCTGGTCACAGCAGACATGTTTCCTTTGTTCCTACTGCACATCCTTTGAACCCTGTTCTCATATCACATCAGCTGTTGGGGTTTGGGGAAATCAAAAGAACGCAGAAGGTTCTTGACCTTGAAATGTAATAAAAAACTGCTGGAGTAGATCATTTTTGCTCTTTCTTTCTACTTTCTAAGATTGTGCAAACTATTCTCCTAAAACAGAATTCCAAGAAGAGAACTTCTCAGATTTAGGTTGGTCAACAAATATTTGACTAGAGGAGGAAAATGAAATATAAATGTCTCAAATTTTAAGTCTATTCAGAAAACGGTCCTCTTTACAAATTTTTGAACCAAAAGATTATAAAATCTTCATTAGTGGAAAATAAGTTTAAAAAGAAAAAAAAAAGGTGGCTCCGTGGCGCAATGGATAGCACATTAGACTTCTAAAAAGAGAAAAAAAAAGGCTATTCTCCTTCCTCCATAGCTATTTGAATTCACATTTATAGCACATTTTCATCCTCTCCAGAAGGAAATATTTATTCACCTGTAAGATTAGTCAGTGTAATACTAGCTTTCACAGATCTCCCAGTAAGCTGTCATAAAGGACTTCTACGCTCATATATCTGTAGTCTGCAAGTGAGAGGACAGGATCTCTGGGTGTCAGAAGCAACACTCAAAATAAGTGAAAATTTGAGAGCATCATCCAAATGCCATTCTGCTTTACTTTGAACATTGTAAAAGAGGAATAAAGATTTACTAATAGATATGCTTATCATTTAAGAATAAACTATTTATGTAATTATATACCCCTCAGTAGACAGCATAATGTAACCTAACCAATGAAAAAGCGATGGTCTTACATTACTTAGTGAAAAACTTAAAAATGATAGGCCTTTATTATTTATTGAGAATTTAAGAGCTAAAGATAGGCTGAAAATAGTGAGATTCTAACTTCCCCTAAATGTCTATATTTTAAGAAAATCTGCCATGATAAGATTACTTAATATTTTGGAGATTCATATATATATATATATATATATCATTAATCACATTATAGGTCTACTTTGACTAATGGAGGGATTGAGCTATTAAAAAAGATCAGTTTAAATTAATTCTTAATTAGGAAGAAGACATTGAAAATCCATAGTTGTATTATGACAAACTGGTAAAATTTGCTTAACTTTAGCAACTGGGATGGTTCTTTTTCTCTATTTCTGGGCATCTTTTGTCTTCTTCCAACTTACTAGAAACCCTGTGCAAAACTCAGAAATTAAATCAGAAGATGAAATACTGAGATGTCTTTTTTCGTTGTTCTGTTGGCTTGAGAAAGACAAACAGTTTTCTGGTTCTCATAGTAATGAGTCAGAGTCCTCATTTTAAGGAACTAAAGTGAAATATTTTGGAAAAAAATGCTGAGTGAATTAATGCCATTTCTAGAGTTACTCAGCAATGCCTGTGTCTGCACAGGATTATTAGTTCTTCTCCTTTAACTGAAATAATTGGTGACTGCCAACAACAGACTTGAAAGATTTTTAAGGCTGAAATGAAAAAAGACAAACATTGTTTACATGCATTACAGAACCATTGGGATTGAATTTTCCACTGTATTGACTACACGGTCTAATTAGGAGCTAGGTTTAGCGTCTGTCTACACAAGGTGACCTTCCAAGCATAGCCTGCATTGGAGAGTGAAAAACCAATGTCCCAAGACATGTATTTTGTGTGAGGACAGGGTCTTATGTTGACGGACAGACAGCTTCTTTCCTTTAATGTTGCTAATTGTGTCTAAGCTTGTGTTCTCCTTTTATTTCAGAAACATTGCTCTTTGTTATGTATCCATATACACCTGGGAAATGACATTTCTAAGACTAAGCATGCTATTCCTTTGGGAGCTAAAGATTGGTCAAAGAGCCTTTCATCTCCTATAATTTTGGAGTTCAGCCTGCGTAAACTGTTGGCCTCATTTCAAGGGCTATGTCTCTCTACCAGCCCATTACGTGGGAATGGCAAATGAAATATTTAGGTGGCATTTTGGAGAATTCCACCTATTTGGATATTTCTTATCTCCTCTTTCAGATAAAACATCTGAACAAATGAATGCAGATGTCCTCTTAAATTGGGCATATTTGAAAGCTGAGCCATATACTTTCAAAGTGAACTGGTAGATTAAAAGAAGTACGGTATTATGTTTTCCTCTGGCACTACTTGTAGAGGTTTCATCTCCCTTCAGACCCATGTGTGTACGTGCCAGGAATTGGTTATCAGTTCATTGTTACCAACCTCTTGGAAGGATTCATTAATTTTATAACAGAACATCTCTTTACAGTGAATGGTTCCGCAAACTGGGAGCTACGTTATTCATCCTGAGCCTCCTTGGCATGCTGCCGGATTCTTTGGGGACAGAGTTTTTTGGGATGAGACTGTTCCCATTTTAAATAACCACACATCTGTTCATGCAGTGTCATCAGTAAAGCAAATAATAAAACACTCAACAAAACCTGTAAAGGACTCTTCTCCCCATCCTGAGCTGGAGTGTAATCCTTTCCCAACTCAAGTCTTGTTAAGGCCCAAGAAAATGGTGTAAGTAAATTATTATGACTATTAACCAGGTGGATTATGGAAGAAGAATGTAAAAAGTTGCCTGAGCTAAGGGATCTGACAGATCTGGGTTCAAATCCTAAATCTTGGAAATGTTATTCATTCTCTCTGAACATTAGTTTCCATATCAGTAAAATGGGCAATAGTGCCTTCCTCATAGAACTGACACAATAATTGCATGAGATAATATATGTAAAGGGTAAGGGACATTCTCAATTACTGGTTGTTATTTCATGTTATTTCAGTCAACAGTTTTATCATTTAGAATACTTGGTGTTTCAGGTAATGAAAACCCAATTCAACTGGCTTAATAAGATGATTTATATGTCACATTATAAGAAACCTGGAGGTAAAGTAGGTCCAGGGTTTGTGAATTCAGTAACTTGGTGATGTGTGCAGAGATCCAGATTCTTCCAACTTTCCGCTCAACCATTTTGAATAGTCTCCTTGGGCTAACTCTCTTCACAAGACGGCTTCTCTAATTTTAGGGATCATACTCGTATCTTCATTAAGAAATGTCCAGAGTCAGAAAATGGGGGCATTTTAGTCCTTATATCTGTTGTAATTGTTCAGGAAACTTTCCTAGGAGCCATGTGACTCCCTCATCAGTAACTTGGCTACAATTGTGTCCCAGCCCCTCACGCCCTGCTCTTTTGTCACTGGGAGGAGAAACGGGATCATCTTTGTCCCCTGAGCCTGGGGCTGGAGATGGGTTGGGGCTCACTTCCTTTGGGGCACCAGGGCATGAGTACCTGATTGAAGTCCAGGTACTGTTAGCAAGATTTACAGTAAGCAATAGCTGTTGGACAGGCAACTGGCAGTGTCTTCTCCACCAAGTATTACACTTCACCATAGACTTCTCATGGTACCAAACCGAGAGTACACAAAAGTTGCTCCCGTAAGGTATAAGCATTGAGTTGGAGGAGACAAGAGATTCGAAGCAAACTCGAATGAAATCTTATAAAGCACAGAGTAGTGTTTCTCAACCATGGACATTCAAATCACTTGGGGAATCTTACTAAAATGTGGATTCTGATAGAGTAGGCCTAGCGTTTGGCCAAGGTCGGCATTTCTGACAAGCTGCCAAATGCTGCTGATGCTGCTGATGTGAAGGCCACACTTGGAGTAGCAAGACCATAGACCAACTGCGATGCTCATTGTGTAAGTGGAAGCTGGATCATTATGGAATACTTTGCACAGGTGGCAGGATACTGTAGGATTTTGATAGATGGAGGAAAAGAAACACAGTATGCTTTAGGATCTTTTTTGGAAACATATTTGTTAACTTGATAATACCAAGGAACATAATGTGGCTATTAAGATACCAAAAAAGAGTATAAATTTTCTGGACTAAAGAGCAGGCATGCTGTATAAGAAAACCATGGTTTTTAGGACTACCTGTTCTTCCTTTCTTTCAATCTTAATGTCTAAAAAAGAAATAGACATAGTGATAGTACACCAGAACTGCAAGCTAAACGTACTCAGCCAGAATTTGGATATATTTTCACAAAGAGGAGTGGGCTTTCATCTAAAAACAAGTAATTAAGCTCTTTGATTTTTTTTTTTTTTGGTATTCCTTACACTTAAAAAACTCAAGCACAACAATATCACTATATTAATGGTTGCACTTCTCCCTGCTTAGTGCTATTCGTTTTGTGAATAAGTCAGATGAGTCACTTCTTAGAAAATCAAGAATGAAATGGGGAAAATTAAAAACAAACGCTAGATGTGTTCTTAAAATTAAGTTCCTCTTAAAAAGTGTGTGTGTGTATCTACACACAGAGGGTGCCAAAAAATGTATATACGTTTTAAGAAAGAAAAAAGCTATATTAGTATATACCGATAATAAAAGATGAATACAAGTCACATTTGACTTCTGCAATTACAAGAGTGCTCAAAGTGATTTCCATCAGCATCCAGAATGCTTGAGCAACGTTGACAAAGTGTTAACATCTCTTAAAATGTGTATACATTTTTCTTTGGCACCCCCGGTACATGTTGGTAAAAGGGCAATTGCAGTAGTTGATGTAGACTAGTCAGTAGGGCCTCTGAGGCTGACACACTGATGCTCTTGAGTTGTAGAAATGCAGTTTTTCTTTGGGGGTATAACTGGAGATTCCCTGCAATCTCCAGAACAATAAAGCTGTAAAAGATTAGAAGGGAGAAAATACAGTTATGGAATGTCACTGATTACACAGCTAATTGGCAGACTGTTGCTTGAAAAGCATTTCTATCCTTCCCTGTGAAGGCCAGGAGGCTGGCGTTGAGGAATATCTGGTAGGCTTTTTCCTTTTTTCATGGATTAAAATGAGCAGGAATGGGAAGTAGAAAAAAAAAAATAAAAGAGATTTTAGCTCTAAATTCTGGGTTCTTCTGCAGTTGGTGGCTCATACTTGGAACATTATATTTTACCAAAATGCAGTGTTGTAGATCAAATGAAAAAAAAAATAGGAGTCGGTCATCAAAATAAATTGAGTTTGGAGATTAGGCTGCTCACTCTGACATTACAATGAATTCACTTTCTGGTTCTCAGTTTCCTGACTTGTAAAATGGGAGAGTGGAAGTTGACAGTGTTTTCCAAACATGCTGAGTATCACGGTCATCTGGGTTTGTTAAAAGCACAGGTTCCTTGGGTCCACTTGACCCCTGCTGAATTAGAATTCCTGAGGTAGGACCCAGGGAATATATCATATATTTTTAAAAGGCTCTGGGCCAATTCTCACATGGCCCTCTTATCTCAAGTCGGAGGACCCCACATTTGGAAACCACTGTGTTAGAAAACCTTTTAAGATCTGATTCTTCCCCACCCAGATCCTATGATTTTAATGGCAACAATCAGAGAGGTGACGTGGGAAGAGGGACTGATGGAAAGGGAAACTAACTGGCTAGCCACAACAGCATTCTTACATGGAATGGTTTTCACAGTGATGGGGCTCCAAGGTTTTGCCTCAGTCTTGCCTGCACCCCGCATTTGCCTTTTGGGATGCCCACCCATCCGTGCAAAGCTGACTCAGGGGCCTAGAGCGGGAGAGAAACCACTTTCTTTGCACTCACAGATCCTGGTCTGCATTTATTCAAGCACAATTAAAAACAGTAGGGTTTCCCAGTTAACATTTGGTAAAGCTCTCAAAGAGATGGTTGTTTTGCTTATTGCTTTGAGAAGCCTGGGGGTGGGGGGGAATGTGTTCTGATGAAAAGTAGTTTCTTAAATCTGCAAATCTGAATTGGGTAATGGTTTATGCATCAGGGTTGGCTCTGAAGCACTTTGTGGTCAACTCTGAGGGCCACTGGGAATAGGAACTCTCCCTGTGTCTCTCTTAGCCGCGGGGCCTGCATTTTTTAAAAGGGCCGAGCCTTTTCTTAAAAGGATGATGCACTATTGTTGGAGTTTTCTATTTTGGTGGTGCTTTTTGCATTTTGTGGACAGACAAACAAATCCCATCAGGTAGATGGGCTTTCTCTGTACTTGTGCCTTTAAACCAGGCTAACCCCAGGTCCACCAAGCTGGGACCTAGATGCAAGGAGCTTTGCTGTCCTGGCTGGCTTGTGGATTTGGGGCAGTCATCCTGCTGCCACAGTCACATCCCAGTTGTGTTAGAGCCTTTCACTTCTGCTGCAAGCTTGCCTTTACCTGGCTCCCGGCCATCTGCCTGTGTCTTCCATTCTTAGTCCTGAAGACAGAGTGGGATTTTGAGTGTTATTTTTGTCCCTCTTTCATAGACCCAGATTGTACTCACCTTGTCATTGTATAGGCTACTTCAGGCAACCAGCTGCCAATGAATATTCCAGCCACTAATATTACATCCCTGATGTGTTCAGCCATCCTCCTCCCCACCCCATTAACATTTCCTCTCTGTGGAGATTAGAATAGTGCATGTGACAAGAGTGTTTGTCTTATTTGGAATTTCTCACAGCACGATGGAACGAGCAGTATACTTCACTACCTCTCAAACTTCAACATGCAGAGTAATCACCTGAGCATCTTATTAAAATGCAGGTTCTAATTCAGTAGATCTGAGGTGGGCTTTTCTAACAGGCTCCTAGATGATGCAATGCTGGTGGTTTGTGCACCACATTTTTTTCATAGCAAGAGTATAACGGCTCCCCAAAGGCAGTATAATACAGAGCAGAGCTTTAGAGTCTCCACTCAATTGACAGTTTGGGCCAGATAATTCTTTGTTTTGGGGGGCTGTTCTGTGTATTATAGACTGTTTAGCAATATCTCTGGTTTCTACCCACTAGATGCCAGTAGTGTTCTCACTTCCCAGTCATGACCATCAAAATTGTACTATATCTTCAGACATTGCTAAATACCCCTGGGGGGGTAAAAATCATCCTGATATAGAGGTTATCATTAAAGGCTCTGGATTAGAATGCTTGATTCAAATTTTGACTCACCAATTTAGTGGATAAATGGCCACAGACAAATCACTTACCTTTTCTGTGCCTCAGTTTTCTCCTCTCTAAAATGGGGATGATAATAGTATCATGATATATTAGGTATTCACGGAATTACTGGGAGGATTAAGTGATTCAATATCCATGAAGTGCTTAGAACTATATATATGTACCTTTTAGGAAATTAATAAATGTTAGCAAATATTATTATCAATATTTTGCTCTGTCCTGGTCTTAGATGATGCTAATTTACTGTTTATGAACATACTTTGCTCAATCAAAAGAATATAAATTTTACATATACCTGAATTAAGACCATGTAGTTTATTTGCTTACCCAGATTAATACTGGAAAAAACAGCTCATTAAACATACATCTTGGCATTTTGTATTGACTTAGTTAATCATGATTCTGTATTCACCACCTAATTAATGCCGCTTGAATCCCACATAGCAAGTCAGGTGGAGAGCATGCTTCTGTGTATGACTTCTAACAGAGCAGTGGCTAATCAGTCACCCCAATTCAAGGAATTCAGAGACTTTGGGTAATTGTCCTGTAGTCCCCCAACTCTCTCAGGGCTTAGTGCGTACATCTTTTCTGGTTGGAATAAACATACAGTAATATTTTGGTTTGCGAGCATAATTTGTTCCAGAAACAAACTACTTGTATTGCAAGACATCGCTTGTTTACCACGTTAAAATATATGAAAAATGTTTGCTCATCTTGCAGAACACTTGCAAAACAAGTTACTTGCAATCCAAGGTTTTACTGTAACGATATTTTCCAGGTTAACAGGGATGTGACTTGGTTTAGTGATTCATGTTTCTGTATTTCACACCTAATTAAAGCCACCTGTTTGCCTGGTAGGGCTCTTAGGAAGTCTTTTCTTTCATTATCAACGCTTGCCAGGATGGCAGTTTACTTTGGACAACACTCTCAAGCACGATATTTGATTTATTTGTTTCCGATCGTACACTGCTCCCTGACCTTACACAGAACTTTAGGAATAAGATTCCTTGAGGGTTTACAGTTCTCTGTGAAGCAGCTAAGTTTATGGGACAAGAAAGTGCAGTGTGTCAAAGGAAACATTCACTTTGGGGATTTCCACATGGGGACAGAACAGCTAGCTGGTCATTTCAGTAGGAAAAAGCTCCCTAGTATATGATTTCCTGTAGATGGAAAACAAATGGGTAAGGAGGTAAAACTTTCAATAGTTGCTTGAATTTTTCACTTGGTGTCACTACATTGGATCTCTAAGAAAAAAGGAAGTGAGATTCATAGCAATTTTATTTGTTATCCAGCCATAGTCCTGTGTGGCCAACAGTTGTTGAGTACTTACTGTGCCCTTGGCCATGTGTTAGGCACATGATGTAAATTAGCTTGGCTTGACCCTCATTCCCCAAAACGTCCTTATTTCCCCTTCCTCATTTAATTTTTTGGTAAATGGAGGTGTAGACAGATTAAGTTATCTTGCCAAGGCCACAGTGATGGACAAACATTAGGACTGAGATATTTTGACTTAAGAGCTCTTTCTCATGATGTGATCTGTGTCAAAATTAGGCAGTAATTTGTTTTAAAACTTTCTCAGCATTCACATTCTAGATGATAGTAACTACACTCTGTGTGAAATGGAAATTTCCTGTTACTTTTGGTTGAAGGATCATTTAATTCACATAAGAAACAAATACATATATTCTGCTTGGATATCATTGACTCACTGTCCAATTTTATCATATGTTCACATTTTGAAGACATCTGTAACAATATCTTGACTTTTTGGAAGTACTTATCTTCCTTTAATAAAATACCTTGCTTGGTATCTGCTTCATTTCCATAGCAAGAGAAGACCAATTTGCTGTTCTACCAACTACCTTCTTTTACTTATTAAAATGACTGTAAATTCAGAGCTGGTGAAAAATGTTAGATTGATAGCACTGCTTTAGGAAGCCACAGAAAAGAAGAGTAAACCTTTCCCTCACTTCCTGCCAATAACCTCTGACTAAAATCTGGAAGGTGCATTTTTAGAAACAAGAGAGGGCTACTTCATGGTCTGAGACAGTCGCTCTAAAATTTCCTTGAAAACCCCAATTAGGAAATGAAAGTACACAACTAAAGTAAAGAGGAGTTTAATTCTTTAGATTTGTGATGATTAAAAGAGAAAATACGTCTAGAAAAAAAGACTTTGTATTTATTAATCAATCACTTTTAAACTGTTAGGAGGGATGAGTTCCTTTTTATCTTCCAGTCTTATGCTAAAGTCACGGTTAGTTAATGGTTCAGAGGAGTTAACCAGAATGGGGAGCCATCCTCAATACAATGTGATTTTGAAACTGATTGTAAGAAAGGGAATGTTTGGATTGAAAAGAATAATCAAGGCCAGCCGAGTGGCTCAGTTGGTTAAGAGCTCACTGAAGAGTGCGAGCTGAGCTCTGAGCAACAGCAGTTCGATGCCCAGCCTGAGTTTGAGCAGCCACTGAGCTGCCAACAGGTGGCAGGATGGCTCAGCTAAAAAAAAAAAAGAAAAGAAAGAATAACGAGTGGCCTATCATCATTAATCTAAAATATTCAAGAACTGTTATATTAATAATAATGACATTAATTATAACATCCCCCTTTATTGACACCTCTAGGCATTAGGCACATTGTACACATCTCACATAATTCCCACAACAACCCAAAGATTTATGTACTATTGTCGGCCCCATTTCACACATTCGGAAATAGATTACAAGGCTGGTTCATGGTGGAATTAGAATTTCATCCACTCCCATCTGCTTTTAGTGCCCTTTCTCGCAACTACAGTGCATTGTCCTCTTTGTGAATGACGGCTTAGCCACATTCAGCTCTTGAGGACAGATCCATTACTAATGGATAAAAGTTTCAGAGTAGCATATGTAAGCTGAGGATATCTAAATTGAAAGTAAGTAACTTTGCAGTCATCTGTTTTTCTGTGTTAAAGAATTTGGAATTTTTCTTTAGGCAGTAGGAAGCCATGGACCTGGTTTTTAGCAAGAGTGTATTAGATTTGGAAAAGGTAGGGAAAACAAGTTTATTATCTCATTAGAAGATTGTTATAATAGTCTAAGCACAGGATAACAGACTGAACTTGTGCAGATGATGAGGGAGGTGATAGAATATAGGAGACAGATTCCAGAGCTACCTGAAAGGTAGACAGGAGAGGCTGGATGTGATAGGTGAGGCAGAAGACAGAGTCAGGGATGTTTCTAAGGGTTCAGCTTAGGTGACTGAGTGCCTGATGACACTATTAACCTGGATAGGTTAGATAGGTTGTAAAAAAGAGACTGATTGGGGGTCATGAGGAGGGAAATAATGGATTTTGTTGTAGACTTGCTGAGTTTGAAGTGCCTGTGTCACATCAAGGTAGAGATACACCTTGGGGGGTTAGAAATGAGTTTAAAGTTCAAAGGATAGGTCAAAGCTGGAGAATGAGTTGGGACCCTTGTGTTGAAGCTCTGGGAGTGGATGGAAGCACCCAGGGAGAGCATGAAGAGTCAGAAGACCAGAGAGCCAAACACCATTAACGGAGGAGTCATGTCTGTTCCGGCCATTTAGCAGGTGGTTGCTGGTGGAGAAGCACCACAAAGAGACAATTAGATAATCAAGCCTCAGATCACAAGAGAACATGTTGTTTTTTTGAGATTGTCTGCTAAATAAAGCAATCTATGTGCAGCTGAACATTTCAGTTTTCTCTTACAAAAGGCTCCCAAATAGGATAGAAGCTGGAGAAGCTTCTGATCCTAGGCTGGTATTCCTGAGGTCTCTCCCCTCGCTCCCTGTCAGGCCCCTTCACTGCAACAACCTGGGGTTAGCCCTCTTTTCAAAGTTACTATTTGCCAACATTCTTACCTTCTGAAGAATTTTTCTGTGTTAATGACATACTGTCCTTAAGAGTGGTAAAATGCATCAGGGAGGCATCAAGTTGGTGTTTGTTTTTATGAGAGCCTAAAACCATTTCTCTTTTTACCTTTTTAAACACTTTCCTTCAAGTGCAGGTAGAACAGTAGGAAGGCCATCTTGCGTGTTTTCTCCCCTTCTATTTCTTGCCAAGCTGTGTGACCTTGCACAAGACACCTCAGCTATCTGGGGTTCCACTTTCCTTATCTTGGAAATACAGGGATTGGACTGTATTTTCTCTGAGGTATCTTTCAGCTCAAAAGTTTTGTGATTTCATAATTCAAGCCCTGCACATAAATGCCATTTAAATGTCATTGGTTAGATCACCAAAAAGGCTAATAATTGTATAATCAGGATAGATCAAATACCATTGAAATAAGGTTCCTTAAAGATTGAAAATGTTCTCTTTACAGAAATGAGGTAAGATACATTTTTTTTTTCCATTTTGGTATGGACTCTAATTGAATTAAATACTGAGAAATTTAGACAACATGTATAGAAGACCCTCTCCCTCTCTGACTGACTCTAAAGGTTATTAGATAATGGAATGTGCTTTTTGGGAAATGTGCAGACTTGTAAGAAAGGTGAATAACTATTGTCTTAATCTGCTCAGGCTGCTGTAACAAAATACCACAATTTGGGTGGCTTAAATAATAGACATTTATTTCTTCCAGTTCAGGATGCTGAAAGTCTAGAATCAGGGTGTCAGCATGGTTAGGTTTTAGTGCGGTCCCTTTTCTTGGCTTGGATGGCCATCTATCCTCACATGGCAGAGAGATAGAAAGAACAAGCTCTTTGATCTCTCCTTAGAAAGATACTAATCCCATCATGGGGATGATGGGACCCTGCTCTCATGACCTCATCTAAACCTAATTGCTTTCTAAGGGATTCGCCTCCAAATATCACATTGGCATTTAGGGCTTCAACATATGGGTTTTGGGGGAACACATGCATCCCATCCATAGCAACTATCTTGCTGAGGAAGTTGTAACTCTGAGCTCCAACTTGAAGTGGGGTGAATCTATAATTTGGGTTGTTGGAAAAGTCATGATGCATTTTTGTAATGAAAAACATAGAAAAAATACATCATGACTTTTCTGACAACCCAATAGCTTAGGGAGTCTGCTTTGACAAATCAAGACTTGGAGGTCAGACTGGACCGTGCAGGTATTTTCCTAAAATGGCTGAAGCAATGTCACTTGAGAGATGGACCAAATCATGGTTGACATGGAAGGCAGATAGTCTTAGGAGAAGAAGCATCCCAAGAGGCCCTGAGGTCATGGGATCAAAGGGAGGCCATTAACAGGAAGCCAAGTCAAGGAGTCAGTGATGAGGAGGATCAGAGCAAGTTGAGAAGCAAGATATGACAATATATTAAGGGAAATTCGTGCTGGAGAAAGATCAATACATTCTGAGGCCCCAGCTACCTGCCCTATCAGTTTTGAGAAGCCAGGTGGAAGGAGGCAGTAGAAGATAAACATTTGTTAGTCTCTGGGCATCTTCAGTCTAGGGAGAGGAGACTACTAAGGAACAGGGAGGCCTTACTTCCTTGAGGGCATTGGAAATTGGACCAAAGTTATATAGTGTTGTGGCAGCAAGATGTGCCTGTGCATTATGGCATCTTTACTTTTTATTTGTCTCAGTGGGTTTGGACCCTCAGATCAGTCCTGTCTCCTATTCCATCACTGCCCCTACTCTCCCTGCTCCCCCCCGCCAATCTTGAGTGAGTCATCCTCCCAGAACAGTGACAGCCATCACCAAAATTGAGAACTCAGTGTGACAGAAGGGCTGTTTTCACAGTTCTTTGGCAACATAATATAAAAGTTCACCACATCAGGCACATCATCTTAATCACGGGGGTCAAAAGAAACTGTAGATGTGACAAGTGGCTGCCTCCTTAGATAACTTCCTCGTTCTGATTGGCAAGGAGAAGACTGCAAATCACCAGCCCATGGATACTCACTTCACTATTTCCTTCCTGTAGATTTGTCTCCATCAGTTGGATATAAGGATTTCAGCCTGAGTCTTTTGTTTAAAAAGGACATATGGAAAAGAAGCCAGTGCTCACTCTTAAGATAAAGGTGGGAATGAGCAATAGCATCAGAGTTTCTAAGGGAACTGATGAATGCATTTCTTTAGTCCGTGTCAGAGCACCTACTCTGTGTGCGTGGCACCATTCCCCTAGGCACTGAGGGGTCCAGGAGTGAGAAGGCAGACCAAGTTTGGTTCTGTGAGAGTCACAGTTCAGTGGACAAACAAATACAAAAATAGCAAAATATCAAATAGTGACAGGTACTGAGCAAAGAACTGAGTGGGTGGTGTGATAGAGAGTGACTGGTGGCTACTTTATTTAGGTGTCTAGAAAGACCTCCCTGAGAAAATGACATCGACGTTGAGATCTGAATGATGAGAGAGAGGCAGCCCATGCATGTGTGAGGCTGAGCATTTCAGACACAGCACAGAGTTGGCTCAAAGGCCCTAAGACAGCACGAAAATTGGTGTGTAAGGTTCTAACTTAGTGACAACAGAGAAGAGGAGTTAAGTAGCCGATTACTTCTCAGAGAAGGATAGGAGACATAAGGAGTTTAAAATGTATTCTAAGTATATTGGGAAATCATTGGAAAGCTTTAAGCAAGGAAAAGAGTTAATCAATGTACTGTTTAAAAAAGATCAGTCTATCTGCTCTGTAGAAAATGGACTGTATAAGAGCATAAGAAAGGAGGTCTGTTAGGAAGCCACCACTGTCACCCATCATGAAAGACTTCTGGCTTAGGTCAGGGTGGTAGTAGCAGAGATGGAGAGAAGTGGACGCATGTAAGATTTATCTGGGGGATAGAAATAACGGAACTAGTTGTTTCCATGTGGGTAAAGTGCAAGAAAGAAAAATGAAGGGGAATTTTTTATGTTTGGGGTTGAGCAACTAAGTGGATGGTGCTACATACTGAGACAAGGAAGACTGTGAGGGAGGCAGGTTTGGTGCGGAAAAATCAATATTCAGATTGAAGAACACAGGTTTGGAGGGAAAAAAATCTCAGTGTTCCCTTTGAAGTACACAGGTGATGTTGAAAAGATGTCATGCAAGCACTTGTATCTGGAGTTGTAGCACTGAGGACAGCCAGTGTTGGTGTGGCAGAGACTGTTCCTGTTCTCCATATAGCTATGTACTTTTCTATATGTTCGACTACTTTGCATTTTGTGAGGGTCACGTGACAACTCTGGCTAGTAGACCATATTATGTTGGGCTGAAGCACGGAGGAGGGAATGAGGGAATTTGAAGTCCTCTCTATGTTGTGATTTCTTAGAATGAAGTCGTGGACAGAGCACAGCACACTGTAAAAATGCTACATTGATAACATTGATAAACTGTTTTAAGTCAGGAAGTCATGCAACCTGAGGAATTTTTTTTTTTTTCTGGCTCTGAACTTGGCCAGATGCAGATGGTTCCCACGTGGGAATATTCTCCGGACTTCCCTCACATGAAGTTAGAGGCTACTCCTTGATGTTTCCATTGTGTCCACAGGATGCCTTGAAGACTTGTTATATTGCAATTTTAGTGTCTGTTTTCTTGTATAATCATCTTCCCTAGGATTCTCTCTAATGCTTACAATGGTATTTGCCACAAAGCACATTCTCACTCTGTTTGTTCAATGAATGAACAGTCTTGCCTGGTACTTGGCAAGGTCAGCTCCCACAAACATAAAGTGATACGGTGCTGGCTGTTCCAAACATAAGGTGATAAGTGTTTCTGTTAACAAACATCATGTGACCAAAGGGAGCCAAACCCCTTGTTCAGATTCTTCACATACTTAGTTCATCAACAAGTACTCACTGAATACCTGCTGTGCACTAAAAGCTGTGTATTTGAAGGAAAGAAAGGAAGTATCTATCTTAGTCTCTTCACTCAAGAAAGTAACCATGCAGTTAAGAGGCTAATGGCTATGAAACCAACTGAGAACAGTATAAGATGGTATATAGTTAATTAAAAAACTGAGTGACAGACAATGAGCATTATAGAAGTTTGGTAAAGGGAAGAAATAGATCAACGTAAAATGAAATTAAATCTAGGAAAATTTCTTAGTGGAGGTGGGACTTTGAGGGGAGGTCAGAGTTGCAAGGCTGGGAAAGGAGGTGTGGGGAAGTCCTGAACCAGAGCTTAATTGCCTTTGAAAGGGAAAGTGAGGATATCCCTGAAAACCAAGGAAAGGGTGTTATTGGACAGTGGCAAAAAACATAGTTGAAAAGATAGGGTGGGGTCAGATTAGAAAGGATTTCAAAAGTCAGTAAGCTGGTAATTTATGCTATTCGTTCATCATTCATTCAATTTTGAAACATTTATTGAGGGCCTACCATGTGCCTACTATAATATTTTCAGTATGGGTTGTGTGTGTGTGTGTGTGTGTGTGTGTGTGTGTGTGCATGTGCAAGTGTGCATATGCTTGCAAGTAGTCCCTGCCCTTGAGGAACTTACATTCATCATGAGTGGATATAATAAACAAAATTTCAAATTGTGATAAATGCTATGAAGCAAAGTAAGGCAGGATAAGGAGATACAGAGAGATAGAACATGACTTTTTTTTTTTTAACTTTATTGGGGAACAGTGTGTTTTTCCCAGGACCCATCAGCTTCAAGTTAAGCCATTGTTCTTCAGTCTTAGTTGTGGAGGATGCAGCTCAGCTCCAAGTCCTATTGCCATTTTTTTCAATCTAATTGCAGGGGGCGCAGCCCACCATCCCATGTGGGAATCGAACCAGCAGCTTTGTTGTTACGAGAACGCGCTCTAACAACTGAGCCATTGGGCCACCCAAATGTGCCATTTTTTTTTTAAATAGAGGAGAGTCAGGAAGGGCTTTTCTGAGGAGCTGATAAATATGAAGGGACTAAGTGAAAAGATGAAGAGAATAATAGGTTCCTGGGAATCAGAGTGATGTGACAAAGAGTATATCAGGAAGATAACATATACTGTAGGGAAAGGTGGAGAGTCACTGAGCTAGCAACAAGAAATGTGGCATGATTCAGAATCGAAGAATGCACTAAAAACCTTTAGTTACAAAAGTTTTTCATAGAAATTTTCTTTTTAACATTGTGTTTATTGGGGAATTTTGTTTCCTTGATAACTGTGTATTGTAGCTTAAATGATTAAGAAATGAGAAAAACCTCTTCTATTTGTTCCACCCCACACACCACACTGTAGCTTGTGATCTGCTAACAACCCTGTCAATTTCCAATGTTTGTATCCTTCCTGACTATACAGGGAACTGCTGCTCATCAGAAAGACTGGTGTCCTTGGAAAACAGCAAAATAGGAGGCATAGGCTCCCTTGCCCATCTTGTCAAAGTTAGGCCTGTGAGCTTTGCGTGGCTTTGTGCCCAGCAGAAGAGGATTGGGGTTGCCAAATCTTTGTATAATAACAAGCTCCATTCTACGTAACACCTGGTTTTTACAAACCAAGTCATTATGAATATGATCCAAGTTGTCACTCTGGGGTTTGACTATTTCTAAATTAGTTGGAGATACACACACACACACACACGCACGCACATGCACACACACATGCACGCATACACACACACACACATACACAGACACACACAGACACACACACGGGTTCCAAAAAAAATGTATATATATTTTAAGAGATGCTTGTTATTCTTGCTCAAGCAGTAGTTCTTTGTAATCAGAAGTGTCTGGATGCTGATGGTAACCACTTTGAGCACCTCTTGTAATTGTAGAAGTCAAATGTGACTTGTATTCATCGTTCTTTATCAGCATATATTATTACAATTAATACAGTTTTTTCCTTTCTTAAAATGTGTATACATTTTTTTGGCTATGTATATACATGTATATATATATAAAGTTGCCTGACCATGTTCCCCTGTTGAGTGTGGAAGGAGTGACTGCCTCTCCTGATTTTGCTGTGCCTTGGTGATGTTAGAGAGCAGCAAGGAAGATGGGATCATGGTACCCTTAAGCTCTAGGCCAGTACATATTATTGGAGAATGAGCAGCAAAATGAAGAACTCAGATAATGTCTGGATCTGAAGGAGGGATTCTAGGACAGGGCTTGGGAGCTAAGTTCCCAGACCTGGCCAAATGCGGGTTGAGGGGGCACTCATCTTATCCAGAATACACATATGTGACAAGAAAACAGACCCAAGGTCTAGTGACAGAGATAACAAATTTAGAATTTCGAATGCTGAGGTATGCAACTGGGCATCAGACTTGGGGAGAGGTGGGAAGGTGGAAGTGGAAATGAAGACATAAACAAGGCCTCCCAAACAGCCATCAGCCTGTACAGTTGTCTCCCTTTCCATTAAGACACCGTCACCTCTTCCCTGGATGGACTGTTCCACTCTTTCTGCTTTAATTATTGTCTCTGAACAGCATATGGGTGATCTTTTAAAAGTCTAAATTAGATCATGTCACTCATAGAATTCGAACCTCCGTTGGCTTACAAGAACCCACATGCTTACTCCATTACTAAGACCCCTGGCCTGCCCCTCCTACCCTCCCCTCATCTCACTCTCCCCCAGGCTCACTGATCCCCAGCTCCTTTGGACCCTGATCAGTTCTTTGTGAGCCAAGCTCTCCAAGCCACTAGGTCTTTGGTAAGGTTGTCCCCACTTGTCACCTTCTTGGTTGATGTCTACTTATGTGAGATGTAATATATGGTAGCAGTTAAAAATGAACGCCTGACAGACTGCCTGGCCAGATGCTAACTTTGCTACTTATCATCTGTGTGACTTTAAATAAGTTGCTTAAACTCTGTATGCCTCTATAGTAAAATGGAGTTGATCATAGCGCCTATCTGATGGGCTAGTTATGGAGATTAAACGATACCTGTGAAGAACTTAGCCCAATGCCTGACATCTAGAAAGAATTCAACAAAGCTTACCTTTTGTTTTCTTTTGGGCCTCAGTCTAAACGTCATTTCCTCTGAGAAATCTCGTCTGAGCCAGACCCTTCCTTCCTACTCCCCTGTACTGTGTTCCTTATTCACAAAACTCTTTGCTTTTATTTCATATGTTTGTAATCATTTATGTGTCTATTTGTTTATTGTCTCATGCCCCCATTACACTATAAACTCCATGAAGACAAGGAACCAGCCCACTATATGTACAAATAACCAATGTGTTGTACAGTGCCAGGAACATAGCAGACATTCAACAATTATCTTGCCGAATGAGTGACTGAAGCTGCGGTTTGGGACTAAGTTTGCGAATGTGCAGTGTCTGCTGGGAAAGCGTTGGCACCTCAGAGGGCCTGAGCTGAGCCAGAAGCCAGTGGAGTTCCACTGTACTACTTTCCAGTACATTATCTTTACATTGTATTTTAAGATGTTGACACATCAGAATCAAATTACTGGACCCAGCTCAAAACTTACATTTGTATGCCAGGATTAAATGCTCTTTTTTGGCAGAAAAAAATGTGCAGATTTGCCACAGGATCTCATCCAACCTGGAACTGGCCTGAATGATTGTGTAAATGAGATACTCATGGTTCCTTCCTCCCCACCCATTTGGGCCAGTGTGGACCTGGGCTGTGAATTCCTGGGTGGCGAGCCTAAGATTCTGGCTCAGGCTTTTAGTTCTCACTTTTATTTTAAATTGGGCTTCTTTATTCACATGCCTTCTTTAGTTCTTATTTTTTCAATGTCAATGCTTGTCTATTTTATTTACACAGAATTTTCCCACCCAAGCTTGTTAGACCGTATGGAGAACATTGTTTTCAGAAAGGGCAAATACACATAACAGAAATGAAAATTTAAACTCCAACTGTATTTGGACAGGATAGGGTTATTGTCTGTGGCTCCCTCTAGGTTCTCATTAGAGACTTGGTCCCATGAGACCTTCTCCTCCCACCCCCTCTCCTCTTCCATTGTTCTATTGTTTTGTTTTATAGCTTGGAGGTGATTGGAGCCTTTGGCATTTTGTGTGTGTGTGTGTGTGTGTGTGTGTGTGTGTGTGTGTGGTGGCGGGGAAGCTATGCAAATTTATAATCTCCAACTGATTTTCCAGCTTGGAATTTTGATCTATTCTTTACACATTGTAATGTTGCCTATTTTTCAGGGATACCTTCTTCCAAATCCTTTCTTTGGTTACTTATTTTGTAAAATCCTCTCTTTCCTTCAGGCACAACCAGTCTTCACTGACAGTGTCTCTTACCCTGTCTAGGTTATCCTTTTAATGTTTCTAGCTTAATCTAGATTTTGAGGACAGTGCTTTTATTAAGGACCAAATCTTGGAAAGAAACTCATATTATCAGTATAACATGTATTTAAAACATAATTGAAAGTTTGAGCTGAAAATGTCTCCCTTTTCCTTGTATCAGTTGAACAATATCAGAGAAAGTTAAGGCACCTTATGCTATTTGACTACATTGAAAAGCCTGTTGTTGGGGTACAGTGTATTAAAGAAAAGTGATTATTCTATAGATTAAAGGAATCAGTAAGATAACAAAAGGTAGCAGTGTTTCTTTGTATTTTAGAAATAATTTCAATTTCATTCTTATGACTTACTTTTGACTTGAAGAAGCCCAATGTCTATTATCTCTTATATATTAGATTAAAAACCAAACTAAACCAAACCAGGAGATCAAGTACAAACAATGTGACCTAGGAGGAAAGTTCCATCTTTTTAAAAATTTTTTAAAAAAGATTTTATTGGAGAATTGGGGGAGGGGAACAGCGTTGGGGAATCAGGCAAGGGGAACAGACAAGTTGCTGTCCTTTTGTTCCTCAGTCCAGCTGCTGATGGTGTTGCGTCCCTGGCCCATGTTGGCATAGTCATTGCGCTCTTCCCAGATGAGGCAGATCAGTCGCCGGCCTCTGGATGGTCGCTCACCACGCACGGCTATTGGCACGCCAGCTGCCAGCCTTTCACACCAGCTGCTGGCCACTCACTGTAGCCCATGGCAGCCCACTGCAGCAGGGGCTGCAGCCTACACTGTCGCCAGGGCTCACAGCCCAGCTCCAGGGGGAGCTGTTGTTAGCTGTAAAGGGCAGTGTCACTGGCCCTCACATGTGGGATCCGAACTGGGACTGCTGGCGTCCCAAGCCAACTCCCAACCAATGCACCACTCGGCCTGCCCAAAGTTACATCTTAATAATCGAAGTATTCTTGTAAGTACCGTAAGTGATCACTGATGTAGAGCAAGGGGTTAATTAGAATGGGCTGACTTATTAAGTTAGAATGCATGTTGAAATCAAATTGCCAGCCTAAAGAAAATTATACATAGCATTGCTTCTGAAGAGGGAGGGGGATATATAACTATAAAGATATCCATAAATGACATATTCAGAATTCCTTCTTGATGGCCCCTTTCCAGAAGGATTGCAAATACAGATCTTTCCATCATATGGTTGTATGTGCATGGGATGTAGTCTGAAAATACTGTGTTGGTTCTGGGAGGACTGAAACCTGGGAATCCTGGATGTACTGGCTCAGGGAAACAAATGTTTTTCTTTGGCTGCTGTTCCTGAAGTTACTTAAATGAGACTCATTGGCTATTGATCCATATATATTGAAATTACAATAAAACATAGCAGACCAGTTTCTCTTTTCCCAGGCTCATAGGATTGGCATTTTATTTCTTGGGAGCAATAAATAATGGTCTTGGATTTGGGGAAATAATCTAGGTTCTGGATGGCAGCTGATTTGTTTTTAGGACAGTGAGGTCAGGAAGAAAAGCGTAACCCAGAGTGTGATGGCAGTGCTCACTGGGAGAACAGCGGTTGCTCTTTTAAATACTAAGGTGGGCTCCCTTTCCCACTTTCAGAATCCAGCCCCACAGCAAGGTGGATCAGAACCCCTCATCAAGGTATTCACATTTCCCTTTTTAATGGCACTTACCTCCTTTTGATTGTTTTTGTGAAAACCCTAGCTGTTCTGTTTGACTCTTTAATTGGGCCATGACATCAAGCTTGAATTTTCACATGATTATTTTGCTTCTTTTTAAGCACCCATGGTGTGCCAAGCATTGGATAAAATAAAAAAGATACAATCCCTGGTGTCGCTGGGCTCACACATTGAAAGTGATAGGACAGGTAAAATATCCTGTAATTGGCAGTAAGTAGGTAGTCTTCACGCTTTTTTTCCTTTCTCTTTTGAAGAAACTTCTTCATCTTTCTGAGCAAGCCTAAGAAGTTCCCTAGATCAAAAGTGTCAAAACCCAGAAGGGTTTGGAACAAGTGTCAGAGAGTAGGTAAAGGACTCTCAGAGCTGAGACTGTGCTCCTAGCCTGCCCATGTGCTCGCTGCACAACTGTTCTCCTGCCTCACCTGGGTGGACTCACTCACCACTTGCTCAGCCTCCACCTGCATCCGCCCGGTGACCCAGAAGCCAAACTTGCTATTCCCCACTATTCACCCGCACCTCCCCAACACCTCTTTTGCCGGAGAACTGCAAACCTTTAAAAAAAAAAAAAAAGGACAGAGCTAGGGGTTTTCCTAGCTCACCTGGTGTGCGTGGACTGACAGTCTCTGGGAGCCTCTGAACAAGGGGATGTCCAGGCAGGTGAGGCCCCAGCTCCTGGCAGTCCCCTGGAGTCCCCACCCCAATTTTTCGCGTTCTCTCTTTTCCACACATCCCGCTAGGGTCTTCTTTGTCTTTTCCCCTGTAACACTGAAGCCCTCTGGTGCTCCGGCACTGCAGACGAACGCGGGACCATCGGACTGGGTGGGATGGCTCTGTGTGTGTGCACTTTATGGTATGTGTCAGAGTGTTCTGGCGCGTGTGTGTTGAGGTATAGGGGTTATAAATGGGGAGTAAAGCACCCCCCATTCTCTCTTCTCCCCCCCCCGCCCCTCCCCTCTTATCACTTTATGACTCCCTGAGGCGCGAAGCGCTCTCCTGCCCCTGTCCCTTGTGATCTGCGGCTTGGGTAGCCCAGGCTCGGGCCAGCTGGGAAAGCTCCCTCACACCCAGTCCGCACCTGCACCCCGAAGCTTCAAAGTTGCGGAAAACAGTCTCCGGGGAGCAGAGGAGCCGAGGTTAAGGCCCTCGCGCCCGAGGCTCTCCCAGAGGGAGAGGCTGCACCTGCTCCAAGAAGGGGCGGAGGAAGTGGAGTGGAGGAGGGGTTGGGGGAGGCCAAAGGCGAGTGGGGAAGTGGGGGATCAGCTGCTGGGGGAGGTGAGGCGCAAGGTGGCTCCCTGCTGCCCGAGCCCGTGGCTCAGGGGACGCACTAGGCAGCCAATGGCTGCGCAGAGGTGTACAGCAGATGGCGTCTGACTGCGCTGTTCCTTCCTCGTCCTCCTCCTCCTCTTGCTTCAGTGCTGAGGAGCCAGAGTCGCCGGGTTGCCAGACGCTGGAATGGGTGGTCTCCCGACACACGCCACCATCTTACTTGCGCTCAGGAAGCTCGGGGCTAGGTGGCTCCCAGAGGCTGCAGCAGCGGCTCCGGCAAGGCGGGTGAGTGGGGCGCGCTGCGCCGGGAACCGGCCCCTGGTCAGCAGGGGCAATCGGTGGCAGCAGCTAGGGCGGAGGGCGCACCGGAGGCACAGACTTTGCTCTTTCCTTCCAGGACAGCCCCTTTTGCGCCGATCTCCCAGCCAGAAGCAGGAACTTGCAAGCAGAGCTTCTCTGGTGCCTCTGGCTGGGGGCTGCAAGAAGGATGGGTTGCCAGGGGCACAGCGCCGGGACCCCGGGGTTGGGCTAACAGAGATACCCCACACAGAGACTTGGGCACAGACCTCAGGTAACCGATGGAGCCTTCCGATTGGGGCAGAAGGAGCTCTGTTCCCGTCACTTCTAGTTTGCTTTGGAGGGTACTGAAGAAGGGAGCTGGGGTCCCCCAGCCTGCACGAGGAGCCTCGGAGCCCAAGATCAGAGGGCAGGGAGTTCTGTGGGCTTTGCAAACAGGTTGACTGAGGGTTCCCTTTCTGTAGCGCTGACTGTGAACCTGCCAGTGGGCTTTCAGTGTCCCCGAAGGACAGCTGAGCTAGTCAAGAAGTTTTGCAGCTTCCTCTGATTTATCAGTATAGTGTCAGGAAGGCTGCAGCAACAGTTTACAGTTCTACTGTCCTGCCGGGGGCGAGGGGCAAGCTGGGGAGAATGGGATTCACCTGTCTAGTATGACATTACACTGTTTCTCAAGAGAAAACTGGGAACAGGGCATGACAGTGAGGAGCAGGGAGGAGGACACGTGTAATTTTTAAAGCATTACCCATATGCTCTTGCAACCTTTCCTTTCTAACATCTCTGGTAATATTAACGTTATTTGAATATGCCAGTGAATCCTCCACTTCTTGAAGTCCGCAGTTTGAGTTTAGAAGTTGGAAAGCTTGGCGTGTATGTTTAGGGAGGGGGCTGTTAAGCTCTCTCAATCTCCTTTTGAATACAAGAGTGGGGGGGAACTATTTCGGAGGAAGGGCGCGTGATCTAATTGCACTTTTTCTTGGAGGCATTCTGAGCATCCCTTAGGAGATATTACAATTCAGCTCCATTCCATATGGTCATGGTGGAGTTCGACTAAGATCATGGTACCTCAGCATGTTCTGTGGAAGACTCCAGGGTTATTTAGTGCTCTGTTCATTGCCAGTGTGGTCTGCTGATAGCCTTCCACCTTTCTGTGCATCTGTGCTCATGTGAGTGACAACCTGGTTGGAGGAGCTTTCTTGGTATTTTCTAGGAGTGTACCTGTGGGTGCTCTGTTATCATGGAAATGGTAAACCATGCAGGTAGGGTGCATGCCAGCAAGGCTCTGGGGTGTGTGTGTGGGTGCGTGTGCATGCACACATGTGCATCTGGAGTGTCCTTCTGATAGGCGGTCTTTGGATGTCAAAGTGATATATTTATCTCCCATGCAATGTCAGGATGGTCTGGGTTTGTTGGGTAACTGGGATGTGGTGATCTCCAGGAAAGCCTTCCTGTGTTCTAGATACACTGCAGCTGTGGTTAAACCTTCATGAAATTCACTTAGGAGTTACTAACCAAGTTAGGAAGTCCTGTCCAGTGTGAGCAAACAGCCCATGTATTTATCTGTGGGTTGAAAGCTGTCTAATGTACCTGTCTTGAAGCTTCACTTTGACGCATCACTGTTTTTAAGCCTCGATGCCATTAATAGTACCAGGTGCCTTCTTTGAAAACATATTGTGACCAGTTCTCTGTTTTCTGGGGGTAGATATGCCAGCTGAGTGGATTCCCTGGAACCGGCTTCCTACTGTGCATAGCATTGTGTTTTTCACCTACCTTCTGGGAGTCCAGGACTGGAAACTCTTCATGCACATTTAAGGGAAAAAGAATTAGGGAGATTACTCTCTTGATCCTGTTACAACATACAAGGTACAATTGTTGGCTTCAGAAATGCAGGATAATCTTGCACATTAGCACAGACAGTTCCAGCCGTGCCAAACACCTTCAAAGCATACAGGGTTCTGAAGATGGGAGATTAATCCATGATAGGTGCTTGGAGATGTGTGGTCCAGGAAAGGACCGCCTGCTGCTGGTGGACTTTGATAGTCCATTTTGAGGGTTCAGAACAAGCAGACTTAATTTCTATCTACCTTTATATTTAAATTGATACTTGAAAAATGATCTTTGCAATGTTTCTTAATCCTCCAACGTCCTCTCCCCCATTGTTTTTAATCAGCTTTTGCTTGTTAAAGAGTTGAAGGCTAAGAAGCTGAAAAACTGTTAGTTAGACAATAATTACTGATCATAAAAACAGTGTAAACACAGACTCCACAATTTGAGGATTGACATTAATTAACTAGCAACTAAAGGTACCTTTCTATTCTCTGTTGAGTGTGCCTTTTGAGAGAAAAGAAGGTAAAGAGTGAAAGAAAAATGGTACTGCTAACTGCTAACATGTACCTTATCAGGACTTGGACCTTGTCTACTTGCTGCAGATACTGTTTCTGAAGGAATAACACTTTTATTAATACATGTGTAAAAAAAAAAAAACCTTTTTCTTTTAAATAACAGACTGAAAAAGCAGAATAAAAAATTAGGAACAAAGTTAGTGGAAGAGGACTGAGTGTCCAAACAAGAAAAATTCCAAAGCATGTCAATTCATTTTAATTATACTTCACAAAATGAAGCTGAAGTCATATGATTCCTTCAAAAAAAAATCTTGCCAAAACTGCAATTTTGCTGTTCTGCACACCTTTACAAATATTAGGCATTAAAGTAAGAACATCATTTCAAAAGCTTGAATAGAATGATGAAGAATAGTTGACTGGTCCTATTGAGTTAGGAGTCAAAATGACAAATGATACAATATATTAAGTATACAATAAGACAAGAAGATGAAAAGATTCTAAGTAGTGATAACTATACTACTTGTTGGACCAAAGAACAGAACCATTAACAACATAGCTTCAGAGACGCCCTGCAAAGCGTGAAGGGTGGGTCTTTGACTAACTAGAGGATCTTACAGTACTAAAAACTCTTTATATGAGCTATGTACATATGCTTTTGGGTTTTTTGAATATGAATTACACATCGGTGCTTTATGTTTTTTAAAGAAGACTTTCTCCAGTATATAACTATAAAAGAAACAGCTGCATTCACTTTAATACCAGGCAGCTTCCTAAATATAACACCAGTCCTTAATTTAAAGCTGTTAAGATTAATATCTTAGTGATAATTAACATGTTAAACATGTGAAAGTGGAAGGATTTTAAATTCCACTCTTGATTTTAGAAATTTTAGAAATTGTGAGTTTGAGTGGGATCAATGTTTTAGCAGATGTGAAGTCTGTGGTACTTACCCCTTGCTGCCAAGATGTTAAACATTTTATTCACCCTTTAAAATTTCTCTATTAATTGGGATTATTTTGTTGTTTTTATTAGCATTTACATAGATGGGTTTTCATAGCTAACAGTAGCTATTGTTGAAAGCAAGCCAAAGAGGATTAGGTGCAGTTGCCTGTCAGCTTGTATGCAGTTCTTGATTGAGAAGGAAATAGGGATCATAGTCACTGAATTCCTATAACTATTCTTTCATTCTGAGACTTATTACCTGCAGTAGGCCAGTTACACAAAATATAAATGCTTAGTTTTTTTTTTTTTGGTTGTAATCCACCTATTATTTGTTATGAGCATTCTATAGCTACTAGATCAAACAATTCATTTGAAGGGGAAAATAGAATATTAGTGAAACACAAATGCTCTGGGTCTTTTGGTAGACTTCTAGAATCAACCCTGAAGATACTACACAATAGAGTTTCACTGCTGGTGAGAGTTCAGGGTTATTGCAGGAGTGGAAAATTCAATCCAAGCTTCGTTTATTGGAAGCTGAACAGTGAAGTCATCCAGCGCATATAAGAACCACCATATTTTAAGAGTTTGTGTATATGCTTTTGTGAGGAATAAAATACATTACATTTTTTAGATATTTTTATTAAAATATAGCTGGCATACAATATTATATTAGTTTCAGGTGTACACCGTAGTTATTTAACATTTATATACCTAAAGAAGTGGTCACCATTGTAAGTCCAACAACCATCTGACACCGTACACTATCACAATATTATTGACTATATTCCCTATGCTGTATGTTACATCCTCATGACTTACTTGTTTTATACCTGGAAATTTGAACCTCTTATTTCCCTTCACCTTTTCTCCCCTTTTTAATTTTTCAATTACAGTTGACATTCAATATTATTTTATACTAATTTCAGGCATACAGCATAGTGGTTAGACATTTATGTAGTTTAAGAAATAATACCTTGACTAGTCTAGTACTCATCTGGCGCTATACATTGTTATTACCATATTTTGACTATATTCCCTATGCTGTACATTATATCCCCATGACTTACTTGTTTTATATCTGGAA
The DNA here is from genome assembly GCA_033961575.1 of Aselliscus stoliczkanus. Lineage (NCBI taxonomy): Eukaryota > Metazoa > Chordata > Mammalia > Chiroptera > Hipposideridae > Aselliscus > Aselliscus stoliczkanus. The sequence goes on from CM066731.1 coordinate 92,134,834, forward strand.
ATTTGGACCTCTTATTCTCCATTCACCTTTCTTCCCTCCTTTTGTAATTCTTCAATTACAGTTGACATTCAATTTTATATTCATTTCAGATGTACAGCATACTGATTAAACATTTATATAATTAAAGAAGCGATCCCCCTGACTAGTCTAGTGTTTACCTGGTACTATAAATAGTTATTACCATATTATTAACTATATTTCCTATGTTTTACTTTATATCACTGTGACTATTTCATAACTATTAATTTGTATTTCTTAATCTCTTCACCTTTCTCACCCTGTCCCCCAAACCCTCTCCCATCTGGCAGCCATCAGTTGGTTCCCTGCATCTGAGTCTGTTTTTGTTTTGTTTGTTCCTTTATTTTATTCTTTAGATTACACCTGTAAGTGAGATCATATAGTATTTGTCCTTCTCTGTCTGACTTATTTCACTTAGCATAATACCTTCCAGGTCCATCCATGTTGTCACAAATTGTAATATTTCATTTTTTATGGCTGAGTAATATTCCACTGTATATATGTTCCACCTCTTCTTTAACCAGTTGTCTATGGATGGGCACTTAGGTTGCTTTTATAATTTGGCTATTGTAAATAATGCTGCAACAAATATAGGGGTGCATATATCTTTTCAAATTAGTGTTTTGGATTTCTTCAGATAAATAACTAGAAGTGGAATTGCTGGGTCATAAAGTAGTTCTATTTTTAATTTTTTGAGGAATCCCCATACTGTAAAACACATTACATCTAAAAGCATCACTATTCATTCTTTAGGTATAATTTGCAATTAATAGATTCTAAAAGTACAACTCTTTGCTGTGATGTGGGACTCTGCAGAATATTTTGAAGTTAAAATAAAAGAGGTCTTCAGTCAGAAAAGGTTGGAAATTGACCTAGATGTGAGGATCTGTGAAAATGTGGAAATATTTCTTTGTGAAACAAAAGACTATCATTGTTGAATTTAGGTGTCTTGCCGCAAGGGACATGATGCTTGCTTTTGATTTTGCCTCTGTAGGCATATTTTAATGATGAGCCTCCTGTAATTAAATATGCTGCAGCTAAAAACAGAATTCTCAGTAACTAATGCACAAAAAAATTCTTAAGTGCCTTGATTGGAGAGAAGCTCTTTGCTGCATTCCACGTGCCTACATGAGGGTTGGTTGCCAATTCTTGCCCTACTGTATGTTAGTGAACAGCTCATTACTTCTGGAAGAATCACCGATGTTGAGAAAAGCTCTTAGTTTCTAGACCACATTGCCTTGGTCTTCGATTGTAGTTTTGTTTGTAATGCATATTTTAAGTTTGGGTTTTTCAGGTAGTTATTTTTATTTTTATTTATTTTTTATTTTTTATTTTTTTGAGGGCAGTGTCACTGGCCCTCACATGTGGGACCCAAATTGGGGCTGCTGACTTCCCAAGCCAGCGCTTAACCACCGCGCCACTCGACTGGCCCTCAGGTAGTTATTTTTAAAAGCATACTATGTGGCACACATACATGAAAGATTTTAATTACAATAAGACTAAGGCTTACAGTAACCTCTCTTTGCAGAGTATGCTTCTGGGCTCTCTGTTGATTTCTGCCTTTTGTGCTTATGCTAGACATATTCAGGGTGATTTGGCCAGAGTGCATTGAGACAGCCTGACTGGTATAAAAATATTGAATTACTTCTGTATTAGTAGGTAAATAGGTACTTTTCTAAGCCCTCAGCAGGCCGTGCTACCACTTCAGTCCTACTGGCCACTCCCCTGACACCTCTTAGATCACTTCTTGTTACAACCACTAAAAGAGTCATCACTTGGTATGGCCAGGGTGAGGGGGGGTGAGGGCTAGGGACCCTCTCCAGGGCTGTTGCTGCAGACTTTTCCATTTGGTTGGTGCTTGAGTCCTGCCACCTGCCACTTGGTAACTACTTTTTATATCATCCCTTGATATTTTACCCATAGCATGAATAAATGCAAATTTAGGATTATCAAGTGGTTGAACTTGAAATGTGTTTAAATTCACATTTTAATTTTTTATGTATAACACTTACCTGCTAAAAATGGTTTAATATTATTATATGCATTTATATTTATATTACTAAAGAGCCCAAAGCTACCTAAACCTCTTTTAGCTATTCATGCATATAAAGCCACTGTACCTTTAATTTCATTTTCCCCCAAACATAACTAAGCATGCTAAGTCATACCTGTAAGAGGAAGAGACAAATTTCTAACCCAGGTCACCTGCTACAACTCTCCTACCCTACAGCTGTCTCAGACCAGTAAATTAAAATGTATGTATATGGGAGTCATTCAACAAGGCTTTTTTCTTTTTGGGAAAAAGTAATTTTTTTTTCCATTTCCATTTCTAGCCTTCAGAATTAACTCAATTTATTTTGTATCAACTTCCATTCATTTTCTAATTAAATATTGTTAAAGGGGCTTCATGTCGCCTGAATTGACCCCTTCTATGAAGTGGAATATCTTTTGGTCAATCATGGAGAAGAAAGAGATGTTGATGACTTCTCAGATTCTTTAAGGAAAATTATTTGGTGGTTTCTTCTGGATCTATTCTAGCTAGAACTAAACACAAACACTGTTAGATGGGCCCAGAAAAATACAACTTAAGTTATGCTTCTTTTTCAAACAGAAAAAGTTTCAGGTCCTTCATCAAATTTAATGATGCCAGCCATTAATTTCCTATTACCCACCTCCTCTTCTATCAGACTTGTCCCCTTTAAGTCATCCACAAGACCCACACCTATTTTAAAAGGCCCAAAATACTGCTTTGGGCTATCAGCCCTGAGTTATCCAAATTCTACCTATTACTAAAGACTCAGTTTTAATTACACTTCCACTTTACTATCAGAGCTTTCTCTGATTATACCAATTCACAAAGCTCTCTCTCTGTCTGAACAACTCAGGTGGTAAATTCTAATTTTAATGTTTGATTGAATCTATTTGCTTACTAGCCTCTGCTTGTGGAATTCTGATAGCAAAGGATTTGAATGAAAAAGGGCATCACTCTCTACTGTGAATTCTGGAAAATGTTTGAGAGGGGACTCTGATAGAGAATAGAGGCCTGGGTGACAATCTCTAAGAATCTTTTTGAGAATCTCAGAGAACCTTTGAGAATCTCCAAGGCAAGGCTTAATAGTATCCGGGTAGACAACAAGGATGACAGCTAGTTATTGATTATCTACGCCATGCTGCATACCAGGCTAGGTGCATTGGAGTCAGTAGGTCTAATCCTCTTAATAATGTTGCAAAGTGGGTTCTATTATTTAGTCCCATTTTTCATACTAGGAAATGGAGGCTGAGAGGACTTTTGGTACCTGGCATAAAGCCAGTGATTCTGGTTAACCACAGATCCAAGAATTGCTTTCACTGCCGTCTGTTGGGCTGCAAAACTCATTTTGCTTTAGATGCACCAGACTGACTGCTCCAGAGCCTGAGGTTAGGGAAGTTTAGTGTTAACCACTGCTGGAATTTCTCCCAAATGTAATAGCGCATGGGCACGTGCACACACACGCATACATACTCACATACTTTCACACACACTCACTCTCACTCAAGCCAGAGCCTCACATACAGTGGAGATGACTGACTCAAGAGTGCTGAATCACTTCTTCCTGGAAGTAGAAGTGTCATTTAGAAATATGGGGAAAAGCTGCATGTGGATTTGGCACACACCTTATGCATGAAGATTATAATATCTTAGGTTTGTAAAGAGCTTCAGACGTTTGTATATAAACATGTTTGCTTCCTGAGGAACCACTGGAATTCAGAAAATCCAGACATAGTTAGGAAAGCCACATCATATTTCTTTTCATTAATGGCTCATCATTAAGGCAGAACTGTTCTGCGAAATATGCAAAGCATTAGCTTTTGAGATTATCCCAAAGAGCAGGGAAAGGGGAAAAACAGTCTTCAGAAATGAGTGCGGGTGGGCTGGTAGTGGCCTTGGCACTCCTGTGATTGGGCTGAGCACTTATCTGTCCTCTTTGCTCTCCATGTGCATCCTGACAGGAAAATGTCCTTGATTGTAGGGGACAACTTGACTAAGACAAAGGTGGTTCTTTGGTTAAGCATATATGAGAAATCACATTTCTGAGGATCTGTCTCTTACAAGTGTTTTTGCTGGATTGGCATGAGATATCTTGACATGAACTTCCATAGGAATATATAGTATCCTCATTTCTAATACAAAAGTCTTAACAATTTCCACAGAAACACAGTGTTGGAATATGACCAGTTTCTCTCTTTTCCTCGGGTGCAGTCATATATAAAGAAGCTCAGAAGATTCTAAATTATAAAGAGAGATTTTTACTCATTCTTTTTCACATGCAGAGCTATCTAGAAATGCATCAGGCTGTCTCAAGGAAACATGAGTTCCCCATCTTTGAGGGTATTTAAATAGAGGATAAGCAACTACATGTCAGGATATTCTGCAGGGAGGATGTGTGCATTGGATATTAATCACAGATTTATTGAGTATGTACTATGTACCAGATACTGTTCTACATCAGAAGGTGCCAAAAAATGTATACATCTTTTAAGAAAGGAAAAAACTGTATTAAAATTACACTGATGCTAACAGAAGTCAAATGTGACTTTTATTCATCTTTTGTTATTGGTATATATTGAGTATTACAATTTTAGACAGTTTTTTCCTTTCTTAAAATGTGTATACATTTCTTTGGCATCCTCTGTATATTATCTCATGAAATTCTCTCAAAAAGATTGGAGTTTATTGTATTATTATTATTATCCCAGTTTGATAGATGCAGAAATAGTAAGTGACTTGCCCCAGGACAGGCTCTGAACTCAGGCAGCCTGATGTTAGAGCCGCTTTCTTCAATGGAAATTGAATATGAGGCTAGCCGAGTGGCTCAGTTACTTAAGAGTGCAAGGTCTGAGAAACTGGGTTGCTAGATTGATTCCCACATGGGCCAGTGAGCTGCACTCTAGCTGAGCTGCTGCTGAGCTGCCAACAGGCAGCAGGATGGCTCAGCTGGTGAGAGCACGTCCGCCTAACAACAAGGTTGCCAGTTTGATTCCGGCATGGGAGGTGGGCTGTAGCCACCTGCAACTAAGATTGAATACGGCACCTTGAGCTGGGCGGCCACGAGCTGCCGATGGGTGGTGATTGGTGACTGGACTTGGAGCTGAGCTAGTTGCGCCATCCACAACTAAGACTGAAGGACCACAACTTGGCTGTTTCCCTTCCCCAATTTCCCAACACTTCCCCTTCCCCAATTCCCCAATAAAAAGTCTTAAAAAAAAAAAAGAAATTGAATGTGGGTCTCAAACACAGTTCATATATGCAATCTTAAAGTTTCTAGAAGTAACATTAAAAAAAAGGGAAAAAAGGGAAAAAAATGAAGAAGCTAAGTTTAGTCATATATTTTATTAACCTAATATATCTAGAATATTGTAACTTTGACATGTGCTGATTATGAAAAAGTTATTAATGAGATGTGTTAGATCTTTGTTGTACTAAGTCCTTGAAATCCAGTCTGTATTTTATACTTATAAGCACAACTTAGGTCAGACTAGTCATATCTCAAATGCTCAATAGCCACACCCATATGGGACACGCATAGAGCTCATACTGTGGACAGTTCCACTCTACTGGCTGGCTGTAGTCAGCCAGTTCCCTTCCAGGGTGTATACACCATCAGTCTGTATATATGTGGCCATTCATCTATTTGTTAATTTTGTCCTTAAATGCCAGAATGGATAATCTCTTAAATAAAAGGCTTAAAATACTTTCGTGACTACTCTCAGGACACATTTGCTTTTAAAACCTATAAGACAGGAAGATTTCTATATAGCTTATCTATAAAACATGAATCCAGTATGCCTTTTGTCTGTGAAGATGGAGCATGTTTGGATTGCTTGTACTTTACAACCATCCATACACATTATGGAATCACCACGCCCTTCTTGTTTCCAGGCTAAATAGTCCTGGTTTCTTTTGTCATTTTTTTGTTTTGCTTCTGTTGGCTTGCTAGTATATACATGCAGCCTGATGCATATAAAATGGGCATAGCCTAGGGTCTGCTTATCTCTAGGAAGAGTGAGAAGGGTAAAAGTACCCTTTAATTAGATTGAACTTAACCAGGTTTTCTCATTTACACTTGATGCGTATTTCTTAGTCCTCTTTAATTCTATCCTTATTGTGATTACTGCAGTCAGAAATGCCATGTGGTTTACCAAAGTGATATTTCTGATCGAATTGTAGTAATTTTTTGGTAAGTTTGATTCATTTGCTGGCAGGTAGCATTATTCTCAGTTATTTGAAGGGCTTTTCTCAAGTTGGATTTCTGACAGTCGCCGACCCTCTGGGCTGTGGCGTGCTTCAATTGAAAAAGCAGAATGTGACATGCCTTTCATTGTGTGGAACATATAAAAAAAGTCCCGTGTTTCCTTTGTAAGTGCAAACTCTATTCAGCTATACATGATAGTGTGAAACATTTTAATAATTCCAAGTCTCTTTCTGGGGATGTGGGACATATTCCATGAGTAGCTTAAATCTGATTTCAGTTACTCATTAAAAGAAAAATGTTAACAACAAGGCTTCAGTGGAAAAGAAAGAAACAATTTAAAGTTCACATAGGGAGGAATTTCCTTAGACAGACTCTATGGACATGTTCTGTAGTATCATGTTCATGAATATTAGATATTTCATTTGGATGATAGAGTTGGTGGAATTAAAACATGATGTTTGTGGACATAATGCATCCTGAGTACAGCCATCTTTCAGGTGTTTTTTTTTTTTTTTTTAAAGTAACTAAGCAGTTTTTACACAGCAAGACAAATCACTAGAGAGTTCAAGATGCATTTGTTTGTAAGCTATATGAATAAATTCAGAGAGTATTTATTGGGCACCTGCTGTGTCCGTGGCATAGAGTGGATAAAAGCAAATATGTGATACCGGCTCCAATTCCCAGGAATTTGCAGTGTAGCTGGGAGGATGTGATATGCGCATCCTCTGCCCTGGGCAAAGCTGCTTCACCTTATTTGTATATATCTAGCTCTCTTATTAAGTATGAGCTTTTACTAAGTAAAAGCAGAGAATCATTTTATTTATATTTGCATCTTCAGTACCTTGCAGAGAATAACTGTGCACTAGGTAAGTGTTGGATTAAATGACAGTGGCACATTAATTTTATTTATACATTTGAATTAAAATATAGCTTTGATGCTATAATAGTTATAGGACCACCTATATAAGAGTCTCATTTTAAATAATGAAGCTGAATGAAGTCTCATCCCATTCCCTTTGCTCCTTCTCTGGCTGGATCTGCTCTGCTGACTCCAGTTGGTGTCTTTTAAAAGCTCAGCGGCAGTTGTAAAAGATGATGTGAACCTGAAGGAAGTGTGGGTCTTTTTTCGGCATGCCAGAGTCACTTCAGGATTTAACCTCAGTCACAGACTCCTTCAGTATACCATGCCTTCCCACCCACCCCACTCCCCACCAAATCTATTTTGGTCTGAAGATGAAGAACACTGACATTCAGTAATGCTAAGTAACCTTGTAAGTATGCATGCAAGAGGTGGAGAGTGGGTCAGATAAAAAATATGTTTACATATGCCTGCGTAGGGCTTCTGATGACCGCTGAATATAGTGGTATATCAGGATGATCACTTTGTAATCATGAGAAAAAGGAATCAGCTAAAAATGCACAAGCTTATATAACACACAGAGGTGGAGGCCCCTTTGAATATATCAACAAGTGCATACAGCATGCTGCATTGCTAGTTTGGCTATTTGACCAGCTACAGAAAAGTTGATGTAAACATTGGGGACATCAAGTCATCCAGAAGACATTTCTTTAGCATTTTTCGGGCAAGGACTTCAATACATTTTGATAGATTAAAATAACTCTTTTCTGCCTACTGTGTTCCTCAAGGAAAATTTAGCCAGTGGTTATGTACTGCTTTTCTTCGTATGGTATGCAATACACCATGCTTGGCCCAGTGGGGTGTACAGCCATACCAAAGAATTGGCAATGTCTGCCCTTAAGGGGTTTTCATGGAGTTCAGTGGAAGTAGGAGGGAAAAAAAGAAGGATGCTTCAAAGATAAAAATTGCATCTGTGGGGTTTTATAAACTAGTAGGTTCAGCGTGAGAAGGAAGAAACTGGGCTCCCTGTCAATGTTTTTGATTTTTCTTATAGTTTTCCTGATGCTATTTATGATTCTGTGTTACATGTGCTACTCACTCCTAAGACTGGTTATTTATGTTCTCTTTAATATAAAATCTAATTTCATATAATTTTTTAAAGTTCATGGTTTACGAATCCTCTTCAAGATACATTAAAAACAAAACAACAATAAAGTCTCCACCAGTCTGTCAATGTAGGCAGATTGGCTTATCCTTAGTTTACTGGTCTGAGTAGAACTTGATCTCATTCTCAAATTCTGCGTTTTGAAAACTTGTGATGCTCACAGTCTAAATAAAGTGACACCCAAATCCTTTTAATCTAAGGTAAACAGTTTTGTCTTGGCATGTGTCAGTGTGTGGCGGGGAAATGTACACAGGGACAGAATTATCTATTGATTGGGCAACAAGGTTGGCAAGCATAGATGTTTGGTAAATGCCTACAAGATAAAAGCATCTGAAATAGCAAAGGAGTCAATCAGCCCCAAGAACTGAAATCTAAGAGATGCTCAAAATAGTATGAAATCATTTATGCGTAAAGGCTTAGGAAGTGAACATAGGATGATGGAATTCGGTAGGGTACACACACACTCACACACACACATTCACACTCACTCACTCATTCACACACACACCACCTCCCAAAGAAAACATCCACATATTTGACTGATAGGAAAGTGATAGCAAATCCAAGATGAGAAATGATAGGAAGACAGGAAAAAGGAAGCAAATCATCCGACTGAAAGGGAATGGCATTCTCAGCTGTTGGGACTAGACATGTGTTCGGAAATATCATTCGATTGAAACCAGCAGATTGGCCAATGAGAAGGGAATAGAGGAAAAGCCTGGGAAAGAAAGCATATTGCTCCAGAAGTTAAGCTAGTGGTAAAGCTGGGAGAAATCTGTGTAACTCAGTCAGATTATGCAATTCTTTTGGATTTAGAGAAACTTTATGAACAAGAGCAAAAACAAACGGGAGAGAAATGAAGCAGTGGGTGATGCAGTGAAATGTAATGCTAGGTATAGTGTACCATTAGAAGTTCCTATGTAGCATACTCAAGCTCATTTAAAACAAAGAATCTACTCTTGGCTCCCCTTCTACTCACCTCCTTATCTTTTGCCTTCCTTTCAAATTGCACCTTCCAAACCTAGTAGAATTTGTCACTTTCTCCTCTGTGCAACCACTGTTCAAATCACCCAGCCTGGAGCCTTCCTCCCCTCCCCCAATTCCAACTGAAATAGTTCTTGCCAAAGTCACAAATTGCCTCCCAGTTGTCAAATCCGGTAGACAGTTTCCAGTCTCTTTTTATTGTGATGACTAAAAGAAAAATCTTAGCATATTAGAGAGACAAGAATGGATTGACAAAGTTCCCATGATCCTGCCATTTTGATTCATTCTTAAAACTTCCAGCCAGTGGCCCCGGTTCGGTCCCACATATGAGGGCCAGCGACACTGCCCTCAAAACAAAAACAAACAAACAAACAAAAACCTTCCAGAATAACTACTGAAGATTTTGACATGGAACATGGGCAATTTTGGACTAAATGTAAACTGGAAAATATTGAAATGGATGGCACTTTGCCAAAAAGAATAGCTTCAAAATAAAGTTGAAATTGGACTTATCAGTCTTTGGAAATTGAGCAAGACACAGGTAAATAAAAGGAAATTTGATTAGGATTTATTAGAAGAAAATATGACAACCCTTTCTGAAAGATGCTCTGTTTATGCCACGGGGTATGAAGGGAAATGTTGCTTAGTACCCAGACATGTCCCTCGTCCTGGAGGATTTTGAAACCTAAACAAGTTAATGGGGACAGAGTTTTAAGGTATGCATAAAGATGAACATGCATTCAGACACCGATGCCCTTGTGAGCACCAAATTTATTAATCCAGAGAGTGGAGAAAATGAAGGGTATGCTTGTAGAGTATTCTGGTTGGCAGCATTGCCACTGAAATCATCTTTCAAAGAACACTTCAGTCATCTGTCCAACAATTGCTGGTGGATAATTCCCAACTAAACTCAAAGATCACTGTTTCCAGATTCTAGGTTTATTTATATTTGCCTTTTCCTCATCTTTTTATTTGTTCAGGAACTGTCACTTTAAGAATAGTCAAGAGAGAGGAGAGGTGGAAGGGAATAAAGTTAGGTTAGTCCTTTTAAAAGAGGGAAGACACACTAATGGCACTATCACCATCAGGAGCAGACATTTATTAAACACCTGCCCTAGTCCTTTAAGTCATCTGTAAGGTCAGTGAGAAATTCTGAGTGCTCAGATACTCTGCAGGGAAATTTATCTAGAGAAAAAGAACGCATCAGCTCATTTTTAAAACAAGACTCAGGCCATCAAGTCATCCCCAAAGTACCCTTTCAAATCCAACAAGTCAAGCAAAACTATAGTTAACGATATGCTTGTATTTATCAAAGCTGGCATTATGGTGGTAAGTAAAATTTATGATTCATTAGTGTTTACATTAGAGTTTTATTTTGTGCCGTGTGTACTCTTGAGTACACTGGATCTCATTGTATAATTTCTACGTAATTATTATCCCATTTTGGGGACACTTATGTTAAATGACTAGTGGGTATCTTGTAATTTTTGTTTGTTTTGTGACATGTTCTTGAATATGTGTGTGTGTGTGTGTGTGTGTGTGTGTGTGTGTGTGTGTATGTATTCTTTAAAATGTCAAGTCCTTGATCAGGAAAGCAACCTCTACTTATAATTTATGACATATTCCTTTGGGAAATATAATTCAATTTATGTCCCAGTTTCTCAGTACACATTAGAGCAGAAAGAAAAGTGTCTTTGTTGGCAAATGGCGTTAATATAAATATTGTTTTATTGTAGCTTAATTTATGTTCTGGCATTTCTTTTCAAATGAGTATTATAACTGCTTTAAGGTCCCAAACCTTGTATTATATTTGGATTCTCTCCATTAAGCCGAGCACTTTACTATATATATATCTAATTTAAGAATTTCTTAAATGAATTATATTAGAGGAAAAAAAAAGAAACTTGGAAACCTCATTGAACATCGGTTAATCTTGCTTTGATGATTTAGAGTTCCTTTAGGAACTTGGAGTATTCCCAGAAACACTAAGAAAATCAATTACCATTGAACGGCTCTGTAAATTGTGTTTATTTAGGTTTTCTGAGGTTTTAGACATATAATAAATGGGATTTTACTATTATAGGAATAGATATGCATGCACATGGATACATTCAGCCTATGACCATCTGGTGGCCAAATGCGAACAGACTGGCTATTGATGCAAATGGCGGTGGTACTATGGAGGGCCCGATGTCAAACTTGTCTGAAGGTTGTGTTCTCAGAGCACAATGGAGCAAAATTGTGGAAAAGTAAAAGCGTCTGGTCTGAATCTGGGTGAAATTTAAAGGCCAGAGTTAAAGGAGTGGATTGGTAAAGGCTGCAGACTAGCTGTCCACCGTGTGTGAGTGTGTGTGTGTGTGTATGTGTGTGTGTGTGTGTGTCCTGTCTTCATCTCTTTGTCTCCAACTTCAAACCCAACTGAATTTGATTTTTTCCTAGGCAGAGTATGCAGATTCTAGTTTGCTCCAAGGCTCCCCACTCTCGAGTGTCTATGGTTGACTTGCTTTTCATCTTAACACCTCCCTTCCACATTATTCCTTGGAGTAGTGAGAATCACCTTACAGAGTCCTTCATAAAAAGTCCTCTCAAATACTTAATTTTTGAATAAGTATTTAAACAAAACTTTTAGATTCTTTATGTGAACTCCAATTTCTCTGTAGAAGCGTTTACATCCACGAAGCACTTATTGCTTCTCATACTCTTTACTGAACAATCCAGGGGCAGTTTGTTAGGGTTCCTGAGTCCACAGAGGTGGAAAACAGGTCCATATTTCCACCTATAGTTGAAGAGATAAATAATTAGAAGGGATTGCCACAGTGAAGATAAACATTGATGCCCTTAGAGCATGTACAGGATGGAAGGTACAGATACAGAGTAAGTATCAAATACTTCAGGAAATGTGTGAGTGGGAAAAAAGCAGTCTTTTTAAATCACAATGTGATTTCATGTAATGTGATTTTAAATGTGCATGTCACTTAAATTTTTACAAGTGGGTGTTTTCCATTTAATACGAGAGAGAGAGAGAGAGAGAGAGAGAGAGAGAGAGAGAGAGACAGAGACAGAGACAGAGACAGAGAGAGAGAGAGAGAGAGAGAGAGATTGTGTTGGCCCCAAACAAATTGTTTTGCATTTTATCATTGAGAAAACGGGGACTTGCATTATGTTTGGCCTACTCACCCACTTCCTTAGTAGACTTCTCTGGGTGGCCGGCTTCCTCACGCTAGTCCACTCTGGCCCTTCCCCACGTCCCACGCCTGGCAGGTTCCCCTGCCTACCACCTTGCTCTCTAGCCTCCTCCTGGACCAGTCTTCCTATTTTCTAGTTATTTTGCCCCAGCCTTCCTCCAGTTCCTTGTAACTATGTTCTGCTCCTTCTGTCCAGAAAAGCGGCCCTCTCACAGGTCTCCTTTAATCTAAGTATGCAAGTATACTTTCATAGCACCGTTGCCCTTTCCTTGTGTTATAATACAATATATGCCTTTAAAAAAAATCACTATGCTGTGCAAAATGATGGCATAAAATCCACAGGGCTCAAGGGGTAAATGGTGTAGAAGCGCAACATTTCAACACCTCCCCAGTGGCACATAAAAAGAAAAGTTTGGAAACCAATACAAAATGATAGTATGCTTTTGCACATGTTAAAATCATTAAGAAATGTATGACGACTTCAATAAATATGGTATTTTCACCTTGAAAAATACCTGAAGTTTACTTATGGGCTTTGGAAAGGCTGCTGCTTGTGGGTTGTTGTGAAGTGGTGGAAGGAGGGTTGTCTGAAATCTTCAGAGAGTTGTACCACCAGACAGGCATGGCCCAAGGTAAACGGAGGTCCCTGGAACGGGGTCCCTGTGCTGGTGTTCTATTTGTGTATTCCTGTGTGGCCGTGTTCACCTGGGTGCATAAGCACACACAAAACCCTATGATGTTCAAATTGCTCCCTAATATATTAGTTCCACACTTTTTAAAACAGTGTCATAGCAGAACTGACTATACTGTTGTAAACTTAAAAACTTATATGTATGATTTTCCATGAAAGCCCATATTCCCCATTAGACTGGATAGTAGGACTGCAGGGCCAGGTTTGCTTTTGCTCGTCTTTATAGCCCCATCATCCAGCATGTTGCCTGGTTAGTGGCAGGCACTTGGTGAATGAATGAATGAATCTTTTCCTCTCATCTTCTGTTTTCTCAGGGCCTTTATGCCTGTTGTAAACTCTGTGAGGGAGGTTTATGGCTGATTATGGCTTAGTGTGTTTTTCTAGTTAGAGAGGAAATCTTAGGATGGTATCTTCATTAGTCACCCACATGGTTCCTGTATCAGGCAGAACTGAGCTGGGAAAACAGAGTCCAGGCCAAGTTGTTCAATGGAGGGAACTTAAGATGGGCACTCACTCAAACTGTGTTTCTGAGAGCTAAAGATAACTTAGGTGTCTGTTAACAGTTGAATGGGTAAAAATTTGTGGTACACACACACACACACACACACACACACAAATATTATTTTTCCTTAAAAAAGGAGATTCTGCTATTTCCAACAACATGGGTGGCCCTAGGAGATAGTATGCTAAGTATAGTAAGCTAGACACAGAAAGTAAAAACTGCATAATTTCACTTATGTATGGATTCTAGAGATGTCAAATACATAGGAGCAGAGAGTGGAACTCTGGTAATCAGGGACTGGGAGGTACAGGACATGAGGAGTTGTTGGTCAAAGGGTGCAAAGTAACAGTTATGTTGAGTGAATAAGTCTAGAGATTTAATGTACAGCATGATGACTATAGTTAATAATACTGTACTGAATACTTGGAATTTGATGAGAATAGATTTCAGATGCTCTCATTACACACACACACACACAAACGGTAACTGGGGAGAAGATATGTTAATAAGCCTGACCGTAATAATCATTTCACTGTTTCTATGTATATCAAATCATCATGTTGTACCTCTCACATATATACAGTTTTTATTGAAAAACCAACAGGACGGTGAGGCACTGTCCACTGTAAGGCTGGAGACCCAGGCAGGAGTTGGTCTTACCAGAGCTAGGGGCAGAGCTCTCCTGGGACCTGGAACCACAAAGGAGTCACAGCCATTGATGAAAATGCTTCCTGAGTAGAGAGAGAGAGAGAGACAGAGGGGCTAAACAACATCCATTTCCTCCTGTCCTCCTACCCTCAGTCTCTTGCCAGTTCCTCCCTTGTAAGAATTTAACCAGAAGCCAATTGGCCAGGGGATCTGGGAATATAGTTTGCAGGGATGGGCTCCCTGCTCCGCTGAGCAGAGCAGGCATAAGGTTGGGGAACTGATTGGTGTAGCTACAATATTTCATTAACTCCTTTTCAACAATTTGGTCACTGGTATTGATGCTGCATTATGATCACTTTGTGAAAGCCTTCTTCATCAACTCAAGTAAGAGAAGTGTACAATAGTTAAGACTTTAATTAATTTTCTTGAGAAAACCTACTAGTTAATCGATTATTTATTTTAAAAGTATGACGTGTAGGTGGCATAGATCGAGCTGACCGGAGCAATGTGTGTCTGGATGAAACTTTTTTCCTAGTGTGTTATAATGCAAAATATTTTTTGAAAACTTGAGTCTCTCTCCAGCCTCAAGTCACAGCAGCAGTGCAGTGTTCTCACCTTTACCCTGTCTTATTTTCCTTGCGGTTTATAGGCAATATTGTCCTCTAGAAATTATATTTCCAGCTGAATATTAAAGTATTCTCCAGGGCAAAACAAAAGTAATCAAAATGGAGCTTTTACAAATAACGATTTTGAGCACAGATTCTCCCTGAGACTGAGAACATTCTATTTACGCTACTTTTTTCTTTGCTTCATTCCTTGTATCATTTAGCACAACAACACTTTATACTGCAGAAATGGCTAGACACAGACTTTGTTTGGTGAGATATTAAAGGCTCAGGCTAGTAAAAAGACTGTACTTACTTTGTAGGCTCCATCTTTTGTTTGTTGTAAAATATGTAAAGGAATTTAACATGCACAAACAAGAGGATTTTAAAGTCATTGACCAGTTCCTCCTTACTACTGGAATAAAAACTACAATTTAATTTTAATATGTGTATCTTAAATTTCAAAATAATATTGAATTTCTTTCTATATGTTCTATAGTTCTTCAGGACTAACACTTAGTTCTGAATTTCAAAGGTATATATGCATGGTACCCCTTTTATTCTTAGCCTAAAAGTTGCCATCATGATGAAATATTTGTTAGTCTTTCCTCTGTTAGTAGCACTTCAAAGTGCAATTTACAAGGTAAGTGACACTAACATTCACTGGCTCTGTAAAAGAGGATAAATTACTATGCTCGCCATAACATTTTTAAGCCACATAAGAGTGCAAATAAGTAGATTTCTTTATTTTTCTCTTGCGTGACAATCTCTATTTTCAGAATGCCTTTCAGCCTACTGGCAGCATTATGGGTTAACTTCATTATGTATGTTTCTTCCTCATTCAATTCAGGATATTCCTCTTGCTTTCCTCCCCTGCATAGCACCTATTTGGGAGCAGTATCCGGCTGTCCAGGGTCTGCCATGGTCCGAGCTGGCATCCTTGGAGATGTAAAACTTTTGCTGGTCCTTGGGCACTGTCAGGCCTTCCTCATACTGCCCCCTGTAGAATATCCCCACTCCCACCTGCCCTCTCTTTATTAGGCTCATCCTGCCTTTTGCACAATATGCACTCTCACTGGCAGAGGCCCTTCATGTCTGCTGTCTTGCCCTGCCTTGCCCCGCTCTTGGTCATGAACATAATGTTTGCCTGGTTCCCCTGCTTCATCAGGTCCTGCAGAGCTCGGTGAGGGTGAGGTAATCTAGCTTCTCTGCCTAGTCCCTTGCTGCCATTGCTACCTCATCTTCTGGGCCATGGCAACAGGGGACAGTGAGATGTGGGGTTAGAGGGCCACTTACCATGTCCCAGGGCCCAGAAGGAAAGCAGGACATGACTTCTGGGGGTCTGATTGTTCTCCTCTACTGTCTCCTCTATTGTCCCCTTTTTTAGAAACCTGAACTGTGTTTAACTGTTCTGTCTCCCTTGAAATGTTTCTGCTCTTTTCCAAACAAGTATACAAGGCAATTTTTAAGCCTTTAAGTCAAAGATTTGAGATTTCTTTTCCTGATTTTCTTATAGACTCTCCATTGAAACAATGAGCCATTTGGTGGAGGTTCTTAGATTGGGGGGAAAGGTATTATCGTCCCAGTCAAGAAATTTAATGAAGCTGGGATGAGGGTACTTCAGTCAACACCCAGTACACTTTAGTAAAACACCTTGTATTATTCTTGAGAGCCTGTGTTCTCACCTGTAAAACAGGGATTTTTTGAGAACCATATAATTCTCAGTTTATATGGTTATTGTGAAGAGTAAATGTAATAGATTAAGTCAGTGTCAAATTCAGTGATCAGCCAAAAAATGTTAGTCCTTTTCCCTGCCCCCATAGTTTAGAAACAAAAAAAAGTTTAACTCAAGTAGATACACGAGGATCAAAGAAAGCCAACTCTAGGGTATAACTCAAAGTGTTATGTATATATCTGTTTTGAGGCAGAGCCTTAGAAAAGGCTTGTATTATTACAGAAGTAGTGCATGTGTGTTGTAGAAAATTAGACAATACTGACAAGCAAAAATAAGAAAAACAATCACCATATTCCAGCATCCAGAGATGACAACTTTGAATACTTTAGTGTATATTAACTTTAACCTCTCTTTCTCTATATACATATGCATATATGTATATGTATAAATTAATTTTTATTTCATTTAGAACCAAAGAATGCTTCAATTTTCCCAGTTGTCCCCAAAATGTCTTCCACTGCTGGTTACCCCAATCAGCATCCAAAAGAGGACCACATATTCCTTCTGTTTGTTATATCGCTTAATGTTTCATTTCAGTAGGAACAGTCTATTTCTTTTTTTTTTTTTTTTTTTTGAGGGCAGTATTACTGACCCTCATATGTGGGACCCGAACCGGGGCTGCTGGCTTCCCAAGCCAGCGTTTATCCACCATGCCACTCGGCCGGCCCTGGAACAGTCTATTTCTTAGTGTCATTGGCTTTTTGAAGAGACCGCTCCAGTTTTCCTATGAAAAATTTTTACCTTCTGAGTTTGTCTTTTTGCTTTTTCAAGCTGTTGTTTAGCTTATTCCCTTGTTTTTTGTTAACTGGATATTTTGTTTAAAATGTTTATTAATTTTGTTTAACTTTGCTTCATTGGTGATGGTTCAGATTGCATTATATCAAAAGTTATAATCTTAGCAATTCTAAAATTAATGGCAGGATTAGGGTGATGACTCTCTGTTACTTCCAGTGTGCAGCTATGTTTCCCCCATACCTAGTAATGTGTGTGGGGTTATTTTGGCATTATATGAGTGTCTAATTCCCCTCCAATAATTCACCTAATAGTTTTAGGACCAATTTTATTGAATGAAGTATTTTGAATCAAAAGAAATGGCCAGGCATGTTATAGGAATGGAGATTGTCATGGCAAATCTTAAAAATGTGGCTCTATCAGCTTCTTCCTGTTCAATTTTGGAAGGTGGTCATGTTCAGTAGTCTTTGGATGAGATGTATCTTGGTGGCCAAGACACCCAGGCTTGCCAGAAATATCAAGAATTGAGCCTAGGGGGCAGCTGGTTAGCTCAGGTGGTTAGAGCGCAGTGCTCACAACACCAAGTTTGCCGGTTCAATCTCCACATGGGCCACAGAGCCGCGGCCTCCACAACTAGATTGAAGACAACTGCTTGACTGGGAGCTGATAGGTCCTGGAAAAACACACTTTTCCACAATAAAATCCTTGGAAAAAGAAAAGAATTGAGACTAAAATTCCAAAGAAAGCATATAGTGATTTTTAACAAAGAATGATTCTGCGTTTGTGCCAAGGATCAGTGGGAGGATGAAAGTCTAGAAAATGATGGAATTCAGACCAGTGTATTCAAAATATTTAAGGCACCTTCAAAATTAAATCTAAGTTGCTTCAAAAATTAAAGTTGGATGACTCCTGTTTTTCAAGGAAAGTCTTGAGTTGGAATACTTTTTGCTTTATATCTATATAATATATTTTTGATTAAGTTTCAGAATTTTATGAACTCTGACAATTTGTTCATAAGTCCTCTCTTTTCAGCACTCCAAATGTAAATTATTCTTTTCTGTTTGCCGGAATAAATTACCCCGTACTCTGGCACACTGACTACTTGCAAGGCTGCTGCAAGAATTAGATGGTACTGGATTCCTAAAGAGTTTCAATGTCTAGTTTTTAGTAACAGGCTGTTTTGTAAAATGTCTCTAGGGTATAAGTTTGGAAAAGGAACCAGCTTGGCTGGACTATTTGTCCCCTTGGATGACAAGATTCATAATCCCTTGGAGAGTTGGAGTACAGTCTGAAGTTTTCTTTAGGAAATACAAAGGTTGATGGTTTTAAAAGGTAGATATATTATTGTATTATTACCTTACTATTGATTATATTATTAATTAATTGCTGTGTCCTTTTCCATGGGACTCCATACATAGCTTGGCCAAGTGACATGCTTTAAATGTGAGAGGGAATTATGAGTGCTATTTCCAAGCAGAAGTTTCAGGAACCATTGTGTATTTCCACCAATGCTCTTTTCTTCCTCTTCCCTGAGACTGGCATGTCCCAGATATCGGCTGTTCTTTCAACCTGTCCTGTTAGATCTGTGATGCATGATGTATTATATTTGAGAAATGAACCTTGTTTGTGGTTAGAAGCCACGAAAATTTTGGTTTGTTTGTTATTGCAGCTTAACTTAGCCTAAACTGACTACTGCAGAGGAGAAATGAGATGCATGAATATAAAATAGGATTGCGCTGATACCAACTATAGAATACGTTTGAGAATTTGAAAGTCAGTGATCTGCTTAGCATTGTTGTTTTGAAGGCATCTGGATTTTCCTTTCAGCTCTGTGATTCAATGAAGTAAGCTGCTAAATCAGAATGGGGGTAAAGTGCCCACTGGGAGATACCATAAGCTACCAGAGTCACACCTAGTACTGACAACCACAGTTGATTGCAAAAATGAGACAAAACTTTCTCTGATTGGAACATTATTCAACTTTGAGGTTAGCACTAGTGTTCTGTTGGAACAATTAAGTGAAAGTGAGCTTCTTAATTATTTTTCTTTCAGATATGCTATTGGAGACAGTTATTTGACTTGCAGCGTCACATTGTGCAATAACACAATCTGTTGCTTTTATAGTCATACAAATTAATTTCCAACTGAAGTATAAATGTCAGTTGATGTATGTCATACTTGGCTTAGAAAAAAATTCCTTTGTATTTATTTATTTTTTTCCTTAGGAGAAAACATGCTCAGAATAAACTGTGAGAGCTGTGAGTTGAGAGAAAAAAAAAACAATCTCTCTTCAATTTAAATTAATTTCTCAGAACTGAAGCAGGATAAATACTCCTGCTGAAGTGTGTGCCTTAATTACAAGTCCCAGAGATCTTAAGTTTTATGGCTCAGTTTGAACATAGAAACATGTGCAGCATGCTTTAAGTTAGCCAAGTAACCTACTGGGTGTCTATAAATCATTAGTTACATAAAATTAAGAATTAGAGATACATCACTTTTCACCTCACCTGGTTGAATAAAATTCATCTTCAAAAGGAAACTCTCAGCAGATTATTTTGCAACCTATTGGAAATTTCCAGATATAGGTAATTCAGGCAATCAAGAAACAGAGATGAGGGCCTATAATTTATAATTGAAATTTAGCCTTCAGATGAACTTTTTTAGTATGCACCTGATTAGGAGATATGGGTTTTTTGATGAAATGACCTCCAGATTTGTATATCCAGTACAAAATTGTTTTGGGAGGTGTAAAGATGTTTAAAGTAACTAATTAAAGGGATAGTATTGCCAAGATTTAATAAAGTTTTTATAGTTTTTGAAATTGCTTCCAGGCATTTCCTTCCACACTCATACCTCATCAAAATATTCATAATATTAAAATAGAACAATTATAACAATATACTGTAATAAAAGTTATGTGAATATGGCATTATTAAAAGTAAAACAAGGGTGACTTGCACACAAGCACTGTGATACTGAGACATTTGATCTCATAATTGGGAGGGCAACTATGTGACTAATGGCCAGGGAGTGTCCACAGTGTGGAGACTCTGGACAAAAAGATGAGTGACATCCTGAGCAGGATGCAGCAGAATGGTGAGAGATTTATTTCGTCACACTACCCAGAATGGCATGCAATTTAAAACTTAAGAGATATTTTTTTCTGGAATTTTTATTTAGTATTTTTGGACCACGGTTGACTGAAACCATGAAAAGCAAAACCGCAGGTGAGGGGGTACTACTGTATACAGGTTGCAAGCTTTCCCCCTTCTGTCGGACATCGCAAACCAAGTCCCTTCCAGAGAAGAAAGATGTTCCCTTGCTGGTCCAACCCTGTACCCTCCTTCAGAGTGCATATCCCCAGTAATGAGCTAAGGGGTGGGTAATGGGTTCAGCTGATTCAGCACAAGGAAGCCAGAGAAGTTGAGTTGATAAACAGCAGATCAAGAAAGAGAGACTGTGGAGGGAGGTCTGCTTTAGGCTGCCAGAGAAAGTCCGTGGGAGTTTACAGAAAGTAAAGAGCAAGATCATCTAGCCAGGTCTGCTCCCTCTGCATCCTTCACCCTTTAACATTTTCAAAAGAGAATGCAGAGGCCTCAAATTCCTATTCCAATTATTCTGGACACCAGGACTTTACAAATTAGACATGTATGTGTGAAACATACTGTTGATTCAATCAGCAACGTTTCCTTCCAGATCTGCAACTCTAGGCAATCCCCTTCCCTTTTCCCATCCCACTGGGGTCCATAGTCCAGCAACCGCTCACCATGAGTATCTGGAATTTGGTTCCTAACACTTCACCTATAGGCTCTACCATCATCATGATCCCAGAATAATATTAAGATACTCTCCATTAAGTTCCTTGTCTACATAAACCCTGAAGGCAAACAAGGATATTCTCTCCATAAGGGCACCCTTTAAGCTAGAGATTGGTCCCCATGACTAACCAGAGAGCCCACAGAACCCAAGGCAAACAAGGATATTCTCTCCATAAGGGCACCCTTTAAGCTAGAGATTGGTCTCCATGACTAACCAGAGAGCCCACAGAACCTTCAGTTCTATCCTAGTAGTCGTCAAGGTAAGGGACCCCAGTGGCCTATTCTCCTGCGTAGGCCAAAAAACACACGGTGCTACTTACTACCTGGAGTGGCTGGCTGCTCACAGACAGGCCAACTGGGCCCGTGACTTGAACTTTGATGCTTGCAACACACATTCGTGAGGGCCCCAAACTCATCCCTCCCTGATCTATACAATATACCATTTGATATTTCTGCGGATATTCTTCAGTTGGTCAAAGGCATTTTATTCAAGAACTGGTGAAGTGTAACTTTTTAAATTGTGAAGCTATGAAGAGATGTGTTGCAAGCAGAGCTGGCCTTACAGAAATGCTGAGATGGGGAGAGCTTCAATGCATCATCAATCAGAAAGAATTTGGAAAACATCTTGGATGAGTCAATCCCCTGGGAAGACAGCTCAGAAGAGGAGTGGGGGTGCAGAGTGAACCTGAGGAGAATTGTGAGGCTGTCAGCTTAACAAGGGCACTTGCCCCAATCCTTAACAGCAATTTCCTTGTAGAACTCTTTTCCCAATTTTCAAATGCCAGAGGGAACAACTTGCCAGGATACAAAAGGCTAAGTACACTCTCTTCATGAAGCCTCTAGCCCAATATTACTCTTAACCTTCTTTTTAATTCTAAAAAAATTGATAATTATCACTTAGCTTTAATATGAATAAATAATTTCCATTCAGTTCACTAAACAACTCCTGCGTGTTGGTCAGTATGCTAAGCTTGTGATAAAGGTTAAGAGTTTTGTTCCCTCCCCTCAAGAGGCTTACAACCCATTAAAGGAGATAGACACTTAAAAATTAAGCATTGCGTAGCTGGATATATGACATAATGGGAATATTATAAGGAGAGAGTAATTAATTCAATTAAAGGGAAGTATGAATAAAACATTATCAAAACTCATTATTATTTTCAAAATTGGCTTCTGTATCTAGAAAACAGCAAAGTAAACATAAACATTATAAAATGTTTGTCTAGGGGATAGTTTAGAGAACAAAGAATATATATAACTGTTTTATTCCTAGTTTTTACAGCAAGTGACATCGTATGTTTCAGGATCCTTCCATTTCTTTCTTTCTTTTTTCTTTCCTTTTCTTTTTTTTAATGAAATTTGTTGGGGGTGACAATGGTTAGAAAATTACATAGGTTTCAAGTGTATAATTCTGTAACACATCACCTGTATACCACATTGTGTGCTCACCACCCAAGGTCGAGAGTAAAGGGGGTCAAATATATGGTGATGGGAGGGATCCTTCCATTTCAAGTGACAGAAAGAAGGAAGCCCTCTGCAGAGCTAGCCTGTGCTGTTTTATTTCCCAAACCTACCTAGGGATCTTTCATGGACTGGGAAGGGAAAGGGCGTTGTTCTCAGGGCCTTACCAAATTCTAAGCTCACTCTTCCCATCTAATTCTCTGCCACCTACTAGTGCCTGGGAACCTTTCTTAGTGTGGTGTGTTACTTCTTGGGCGACAAGGCTTTTTTTTTTTTTTTTTTAGCTGAGCCATCCTGCCACCTGTTGGCAGCTCAGCTTGGGTTGGGCATTGAACTGCTGTTGCTCAGAGCTCAGCCCACACTCTTGAGTGAGCTCTTAACCAACTAAGACACTTGGCCGGCCCTTGGACAAGGCTTTTGAAACTCAATTTTTCCCCCTGCCTCACTTTTGATGAATTAGGTTTTTCCACAGATAATAAACCCCACTGACTGAATGGGGGAAACAATAGAGAATACGAGAAAATGTGGAAGAAAATAGCACCTATTTAATATCTCAATTTATTAAAATAACATCTGGCCACTTTTCTTGAACTATGGTTGCAATGTTGCTTTTAATTCTATAAGAAATTATATTTTTTATCAGATTAAGATGAAATCTTGCCTTTATGAAGCTTTTATCAGTAATTTGGGTCACAATTATCTCCACTTTTATTCCAAATTTCTATAACATTTATGATTTCTGTAGTTTAATAGACCTTTCAATGATTTATTGCCTTGTATGTGGTTTCCTGCTGTCTGTGTTGAAACATTTTCTCCCTAAAAAAATGAAGGACCTTTGAGATTTCAAGGACTGTAATTTACACTCTCTTCACTATGGTAGTTAGTATATTGGTGGTAGTGAAAATGCTTCATAGGGCTTCTAGGTTCCCATTGGATAATTGCACTTACCTAAATCCAAATCTATCGACACATCTCGCCCCACCCCCACCAAAGAATACAGATTAACAAAGAAAGAACATAAAAACCACAGCATAACTAAGAGATCTAAGACACTACAAACTTCAGATCACCTGTAATTAGAGAAATACCCAAGTCCAGCAGAGGAAACTTGGAAAAGGGAAACAGGAGGGTCTGATAGAAACACAGAGAACACTTACTAGCCAAAAGGAAAATACCACCTAGATTGGAGACTTTAAGAGGAGCTCTAAGACTTCATAGATTAGGGTATTAAAAGGAAAAACTTGACTCTTCATGGGAACAGACATGGCTGTTTCAAGGGAGCATTACATCTGGTGGAGAAAGGTGTGACTTGGCATGAGGGGTAGGCAGGGACATCCATTGGAGGCTTGGTGGTAATGGGAAAGAAAGAAGAGAGAAACATTAAGGGTCCTAGAGAAACACAATCACAAAATCAGAAGGTGTAGCACCTCTAGGCACCCATTTGCCCAAAACACATGCTCTTGGACAACGAGGTAAAGTTATACAACCATCTCCACAAGCCAGTTGTTTTAACTTCATCAAAACAACAAGTTTATTCTTCATTAAAAAGTATAACAACTTTATTGAAGTGCAATTCATATACCGTATAATTCACCCATTTAAAGTATACAATTCCTTGATTTTTAATATAGTCACAGAGTGGTACAACCATCACAATAAATTTTACAGCTTTTTCATTACCCACCAAAAGGGACCCATTTCCATTAAGAGTCACTCCTCAGTTTCTCCCAAGTCCTCTTCTTGCCCCATTCGTCCCCTGTCCCAACCCTTGGCAACCCTCATCTATGCTCTTTATCTATAGATTTTTCCTCTTCTGGAAATTTTATATAAAGAAATCATATCGTATGTGATCGTTTGTGACTGGTTTCTTTTACTTAGCCTACCCTTTCAAGGTTCACCCATCCATATTCATCAACATCTATCAGTAATCATTTCTTTTTATCATTTAATAGTATTCCATGGATATATCACATTTTAGTAGTTAATGGCCAACTAGGTGTGTTTACTTTTTAGTTATCCTGAGTAATAATGCTGCTATGAACATTCATGTACAAGTCTTTGTGTGGGTCTATTTGAATATCTCTTGAGTAGACCTAGGAGTGGAATAGCTGGATCATACGGTAACTGTATTTAACTTTTCAAATTGCCAGAGTGTTTTTTCATTTTGCATTCCCACTAGCAGTGCTTCTGTGTTCTAATTTTTCCACCTCCTCACTAACCTTGGTTATTACCTGTCTTTTTGATCAGAATGGGTATGACATGATGCCTTGTGATTTGGATTTGCATTGTCCTGATGGGTGATGATGCTGAACATCTTTCCTTATCATGATTTAGGGTTAGAACACTCTCATCATCCCTCAAAAATTCTGTGAGGAACTTTGAATACACATTCCTTAGGGAAAGAGGCCAAGCTAAAAAGGATCTATACTCTATGAGTCCAACTCTATGACATGTGGAAAAGCCAAAACTATGGAGATGGTGATAAGATCAGTGGTTGTGGTTGCCCTCAGTTAAGGGAAGGAGGGAGGAATAGGCAAAGCACAGGATTTTTAGGGCAGTGAAACTGTTGTGAATGATACTATACTGCTGGATACATGTCATCAGACATTTGTCAAAACCCACAGAGTATACAACACCGAGTGAACTCATGTAAACAAAGGATTTTCAGTGATAATGATATGTCAGTGTAGGTTCATCCATTGTAACAAATGCATCCCGTATTGGGGGATGTTGGTGGGATTGGGGTGGTAGTCTGTGCATCTGTGAAGTCAGGAAGTGTGTGGGAAATCTCTGTACTTCCCTTTCACATTTGCTGTGATCCCAAAATTGCTCTAAAAAAGTCTACTTTAAAAAAAAATTCATCTGTTTATTTTCAATTAATCCCCACTCCAAACACAAGCAACCAATGATCTTCTTTATATCTCGATAGTTATACTGCCTACCTTAGAAATTTTATATAAGTGGAATCATACAAACATAGTCTTTTGTGTTAGGCTTTTTTCTCTTACCAGGATATTTTAAAAATTCTTTCATGTTCAGTAATTAATGCCTTTTTATTGCTGAGTAGTATTCCATGACATTGATATATCACATTTTGATTATTCTTTTACTATTTGAAAGCCATTTGGATTGTTTCCAGTTTTTGACTATTATAAATACTGCTAATATGAACATTTGAGTACAGTCTTTTTGTGTAGGTTATTTCTTTTCTTCTTCTTTTTTTTTTTTTTTAAAGATTTTATTGGGGAATTGGGAGGGAACAGTGTTGGGGAATCAGGGAAGGGGAACAGACAAGTTGCTGTCCTTTTGCTCTGTGGAGGATGTTGCTTCACTGGCCCATGTTGGTGTTATCACTGCACTTTTCCTGGGTGAGGCAGTCCCTCGTTGGCCATTGGACTGCCGCTGGTGGCTCACGAAAGCACACACCTGCTGCTGGCCAGCCGCACTGCAGCCTATGTCATCACCGGCAACTCACGGCAGCCCAACTCCAGGTCAAGCTGTTCTTCACCATCTTAGCTGTAGAGGGCACAGCTTCACTGGCCCTCATGTGGGATCTGAACTGGGGCCCTGCTGCTCAGAGCTGGTGTCCCATGCCAACTCTTAACCAATGCACCACTCGGCTGACCCGGTTATTTCTTTAAGTTAGTAATAAGTGAATAGTATTCTTGAGCTGTATGGAAGTGGATGTTTAACTTTTAAAAACTGCTAAATTCTTTACCAAAGTCACAGTACCATTTTACATTCTTAATCAGGAGTGTATGGGATTTCCAGTTTCTTCACATCCTTGGCAATACTTGGTAATGTCTATCATTTTGGCTTTAGCCATTCTTGTGGATATGTGGTGGCATCTCATTTAGTTTTTAGGTACATTTCCCTGATGACTAATGGTGTTAAGGATTTCTTCATGTGCTCATTTTAAATTTATATATCTTCTTTGTGAAGTATTTGTTAAAATCTTTGGTCTATTTAAAAAACTAAGTTTTTTTATATTCTTATTATCGACTTGTAAGGGCTCTTTATATATCCTGGATAGAAGCCCTTTTATAGACTGGAGGTGCCAAAAAAATATATATATATACAAGTGGATACTTTGGTTAACATTGCTCAAACAGTCGTTCGCTGTAATCAGATGTGTCTAGACTCTGACGGTAACCACTTTGAGCACCTCTTGTAATTGCAGAAGTCAAATGTGACTTGTATTCATCTTTGTTATTGGTATATGTTGAGTATTACAATTTTAATACAGTTTTCCTTTCTTAAAATGTGCATACACTTTATGGCACCATCTATCTATCTATCTATCTATCTATCTATCTATCTATCTATCTGTATATCTATATATCTATATCTATCTATCTATCTATCTATCTATCTATCTATCTATCTATCTATCTATTCATGTTCATATCCATATCCATATCCAGATCTAGATGTAGGTATTGATATAGATATATCTATATATAGATATATATCTCATATTTTCCCCACTGTTTAATTTATCTTTTCCTTTACTTAACAGTGTCATTAAACAGAAAATTATTTAATTTTTGACATAGTGCCATTAACAAATTTTGTCTTTATTATTCATGTTTCATTGATTGACAATCTTGCATTTCTAGAATGAAATGTTGTATCATCTGTTTTATATATGGCTGCATTTAATTTACTAAAATTTTGTGTAGGATTTTGTACCTGTGTTCATGAAGGATAATTGTCTGTAATTTATTTTCTTGTAATATCCTTCTTGAGTTTCACTATCAGGAGTATCTTAAAATAAATTGGAAAGTATTTCCACTTTATTTATTCTATAAAGGAATATGTTTAAGTTTGGTATTGTTTCTTCCTTACATGTTTGAAGGCATTCATCAGTAAAGCCTTCTGAGCTTTTGTGGAAAGGTTTTGAATTATGGATTCAGATTTTCATTTTGTTTCCATACATTTTGGTAATTTGTACTGTTCAGTTACTTTTTCCCTTTCACTTAGATTGACAAATTTATTACCTTAAATTTGTTTATAATATTCTCTTATTATCTTTTTGTCTGTAGTGATGTGCCTCATTAATTCCTAATATGTGTGCTTTGTATTTCTTTTTTTCTCATTGAGTCTTGCTAAGTGTATGTGAGTTTTACAAATCTTTTAAAAGAAGCCGATTTTTGGCTCTATTGAATTCTGCATGTCTGCTTTCTGTTTCATTAATTTTTGTCTCATGTTTCTTATTTCCTTTCTTATACTTTGTTTGATTTTAATTTTTGTTCTTTTTTTGGAAATAAGGTTAGATAATTGATTTTCTATTTTATACTTTCTAATATATGATGAATGTAGCTAAAATTTCCCTCTAAATACTGCTTTAGCTGCATGGTGTAAGTTTTGATAAATTACATTTTCATTCACTTATAAATATTTTCTAATTTTGACTTTTCCTATTTGGAAATATATTCTCAATTTTCAAACAGTAGATGGATTTTTTTTAGTTGTCTTTCTTCTTTTTATTTCTAAACTAATTCCCCTGGGATCAGAGCATATCATATATATGATTCATCACTTGGGATTTGTTTTGCTTTATGACCCAAACAATGTATAACCTATTATACTTTGGAAATGTTCTATGTGCACTGGAAAAGAATGTGTTCTCCAATTTTGAGGCATTGTCCCATAAGCTTTTCATTAGGTCAGTTTAACTTATGTGTTTTTTTTGTATATTGTATACCCTTACTGATTTTTTTTTTTAATCTGCTATGCTTTCAGTTCTTGAGGGAAGGTTGATAAAATCTCCATTGATGATAGTAGATTTGACTACTTCTTAATATATTTTTTGTTATTCCTCGATTTTAAACATTGAAGACTGTCATGCCCTCTATAGTTTAACTGGGACTTTTCTATTTATGAAATATCTCCATTTATGTGTAGTAAAACTTCTTGTCAAAGAGCTTACTTTGTCTAGTATTAATATATCCAAGCTTGCTTCCTTTGGTTGGTATTTGTTTGACATATCTTTTACCATCCTTTACCTTTGATTTATCTATATGTTTACATTAAAGATGTTTCTCTTATAATTGATTTAGTTTCCTAATGCTGGTGAAACAGATTATCCTAAAGTTGTTGACTTGAAATAGCACAAATATATATTTTTTTACAGTTCTAGAGGTTAGAAGCATAAAATGGGTTTCACCAGGATAACATCAAAATATAGGCAGGTCTGTATTCCTGAGGAAGTCTCTAGGGGGAAAAAAATCCATTTTTCTGCCTTTTCCAGCTTCTAGAGGCTGTCCACATTCTTTGGCTTATGGCCACTTCCATATTCTAGGCCAGTGACTGTCAGTCCTGTCTTTCTCATGCTGTTTCACTCTGATGCTGACTCTCCTGAATCCCTCTCTTGCTTATAAAAACAACCTGTGATTATATTGGGCTGCCTGCACATTCCAGGTTGATCTTCCTGTTTTAAGATCCTTAACTTAATCACATTTGCAAAGTCCTTTTTGCCATGTTAGGTAACATATTCACCAGTTCTGGAGATTAGACATGGATGTTTTTGTGGGAGCTGTTACCCTGCTGAACACACCAGCATATAGTTAGATATTGTTATTTTTATCTATTCTGACAAATTTTGCCTTTTGATTATTCATTCATTTACATGTAATACATTTAATGTGATGTATGAGTTCTTGCCTGCCATCTTACTCTTATTTTCTATTTGTTGCCCTCTTTCTCCTGTCTTATTGTGGATTAAACAAATATTTTATTATTCTATCTTTTCTTATCCAATCTTTTTAGTTATGCAGAGTTGTATGAATTTTAGTTGTTACATCAGCGATTTCAATATGCATCCATGACATTATAGTCTATCTTGAATGATTATTTTTATCACTTACATTTTTTAAAGTTCTTGTCTGCTAACCCTAATACCTGGATCATATGTGAATCTGCTTCTATATTTTTCCCTTTTGATTATCAATCTCACTTGCATATTGAATGCACACATACACATGTAATATTTTACCCCCTTCTTACCTAGAAAGTATGTTCCCCTCTCTTTAATTTTAGTTCATCTAGACTTCATTTCTCCTATAGCTTTTTGATGTCTTTTAAAATATGATTTTTGAAATTTATCCTTTTTTATCAGTTGCAGCAGGACCTCAACATGTGGTCTTGACCTCTACAACTATCCTAAAAGCACAAGTCAGGATACATCATTTACGAGGGAGAAAAGCTAAAGGGACTGCATAGACCATGATGGGCAGATTGTTAGGGAACCTGGTATGGACACTGTTGACTTGAGGAGTGGCATTAGCTGGTGTTTGGGGACACTTCACTTTTGTTTTCCTGTGATTCTTGTAGTTTCTTCCTGGAAAGGTTTGTAAATTTTGACATGACATAGATTCTTGCTAAGAACTGTGGAATTTCAACAGTAGACTAGGTGGTTGTCTAATTGACACAAACTTGAGAGGGTAGGGTCTCTTTGGAAAGTAGTCTAGTTACACCAAGGTCCCACTTAAATCTTTTGAGTATATTATACAAGTTGGGTACTACCTGTAGGTGGCAGTAGAGAGTCATTTAGTTATAAAATTTGATTCAAGATCTTCAGTGATTTAATTACTAAATCATAAAGTTGAAATATTCCCAAGTATCTTAACTTTGTACTTTTAATCAATTTTGGGATTTTTGAGTTTCTCTGAAGTCAATATTTGTTTAGGTTTGAAAAGAGTCTATGAACTTACAGACATGTCACAATATGAATTCTGTCAAGACTGAGATTATGAACTTGGCTTTCTCCTTAAAAAGCTTTCATTTTTAAGTTTAAGTTTTTTTTTTTTTTTTTTTAATAGTAATTTAAAATCATAAACAAAATTTCTCTGCTTATATACCTGGGACATTTATGTAGAAATCCTAGTTAAATTTTGGAAGTGTTTGGCAGAATATAACATGGTCAATTTTACTGGCCCAGATATTAAGACACTATATTTGATGACCTGGAAAAAAGGAGAGAAAGGATATCAGTAATAAGTGAAGTGTCTGGTACATTTTTTGTAGAAATCAAATTTTGTTCACTTAAGAGCCTTTGAAGAACAACAGAGTGATAATACTCCTGTGTATCACTAACCTTCAGATACTGGAACAGATTGTTCAGATAGGGTGAGACATTTTCTTTCTGGGAAACTATTCCAGTTTTTAGTGGCTGGTTTAGATACTCATCACTTCTGTCTAACCTCGAGTCAAGGGAAAGATTTGAATGACCTCTTTCTCTAGCTCTCGCTGGGCCATGAATCACTAAAATATACAAATTAATTACATAACCTCTCTGTTTTGGATTCATGGATTTAAAAACAATTGGAGAAGACATAAGTTTTTCCAGAGGCAACTTTGTGATGAACAATCTCTGAGCAGACATCATTTTAGTACAGTCTCACTGGTACAGATGAAACATCAGAGTAAAGACCATGAAGTGGAACTTATCTAAAATGGACTTGTTCATGTGTTGCAGATGAATAGGCCACTGATTACACATAATGATTGTTCATGATCTTTTTGAGACTGGTCGGGTGGAAAGCAATGCAAGTCTGCACACATTTTAATCATTTTTATTGAATGGTGGCCCTTCCATTTTCCTGAACCTTTAGGAGGACATTTCATGGTTTGCTTTTTAGTCAGCCTCCCCTTCAGTCTTATCATTTGAACAAAGCATTTAGTCTGATAGCAAGCTATGTTGGTTTCAAAGCATTAGTACCTTCTTATAAAGAAAATGGCATTTTCAAGTAGTTTCGACTGTATGCAAACACTTATAGTTATTTAAAACTAGAACTTTTACATCCCCACCCCCGGCCTTTTTTTTTTTTTTTTTTTTTTTTTTTTTTGCTTACCTGTACCAGATGGGCTGGTGAATTTTCTCTCTTGCCATTTAATATATCTGATTTTTGCTTGGAGGGAATAATACACATACAGACCACATTCTTGCAAAAACTGGTATGTAGGACAATTTTCAGAGAATTTAAGAGCTGTCCCTACTAAAATTATAAGAGAAGAATCTAGAAAAATTTTACATTCCATTAAGTGTATTTTTTTCTCTCTTCTATGCTCTGTCTTCTATGACCATTTCCCACTTGGAACGTCATTTCTCGAGCCCCTACCTGAGACTCAAGGATACCTACAGGTTGACACAGTGTACTGAGCTCTAAAATTATACTTTTTCTCCAAATCAGTTTCTTCAGTTTGACTCTCTTCCCTCCTCCTTAAAAGAACAGGATTCAGAGGCTGGATTCCACAGTTTTTGTGTGTTAGCAACCCCCATTTTACACATTAAGATATGCCTGACATTCTCTTGATTGGGGACTAGTCTTAACTAACTACTAACCACTCAGGAATAGTTGCTTGAAAACTTTGTGTTCAGGTCTTGGGTTCTTTGCAAGGGTATAAAGTTACAAGGATTGCTTTAGACTCTCATAGGTTGGGTTTTGAAGGAAGGGTATGTGGTGGGTAGGGAAGTAAGTATTCCAGTATTCTTTAATGGTGTTACTAAGGGTATTTTGAGTGGGATAATTCTTCCTGTGTAAGACGATACTGCACATTCCAGAATGTCTAGCATCCTTTCTCCCTTCCCAATCTTCTAAGTGCTAGTTTCTGCCTTCAGTCAACCAAAATGTGTACACACATTTCCAAAAGACCCCATGGAGAGATGGTACTGTTTTAGGTTGAGACAAATGACATAGCAACACTCTACCAAAAACAAAAACAAACCAACAACAACCAAACTGGTCAGTAAACACTTTTACTCTCTTGTAGAATCAACTTTGTCCAAAGCCACACTGACTGACCACTCTCTAACTCATGCAAAACAATAATCAATTTGTTTGCAGTTTACCTAGCCAATTTCTTTTGAAAACACAAATTCCCATAAACATGGGCCAAATAGACAATAGAAATAGTTTAGTAAAGTTTTCATCTTGGTTTTGTAATCTACATTCATTTCCTAACTTCCTTTAGGCCTTACCTAGAGATCTGCTTGCCAGTGGGTGGCATCTATCCCTACTAGACCTTCATATAGCTGCTTTCAATGTGAATCTGGATTTTTGTAGTTCCTTTAAAGTTCTCCTTTGCCAGCTTAATGCGGTCTTCCTTGATGAAAGAGCTCCTTTTCCTACTCTTCTTTACTAAACAAACAATGTTTTCCATCTAAACTTGCCATGTAAGGTAGTACTCAACACTTGTTAGCTGAATAAGAAACATGATTTAATTTCATAAAGCAGGAAAGACATTGGCTGGCTCTGGGATTGTACTACAATGCCATTACTGACCTACACTGTAATAGTCTAGTTTCTTAGTACAAAATACATTTTGGAAATGTTTTAGGAGATTGAAAAAAAAATTTTAACACTTAAGTTTCACGAATGTGAGAAATGTTTCTTTTGAATAATTGGGGCCATTAACTAGAGCCTATTTATTTTATTTCAGTGACAAAAAAAAAAAAGATTCCTTTACTTATTCATCAGTGGTTTTTATAGATTGCTTCTTTTTTTTTTGCAGCCTGATTTCACCTTCAAATTCACTGACCTATGTTCCAAGCAAGTCCATAATTTAATTCAGGCCAGTTCAGATATATTGTAAGTCATTACCTCCATTCCAGCCAATCAATATTTGATTTTTCAGAGTTGAAAGTCATTTTTTAATTTCTAAGAGTGTTTCACTATGTCTGTACACACACCCCCCACATACCACAGTCAAACACATAGATTATTTAAGCATCTTTATTGCTATATTGTACATACTCTTTTTGTCACTCTGGAGTGCTTCTTCTGGATCAGTGTTATTTTGAAAGAAATACAGAACTTTAAGAAATTGGAATATCATCTTTTCAATAGCATCAGCAGAATTTTTACATACCCAAGTAAGTTATTCTTAAGAGGTCCATTCCTATTTAACTTATCTCTACATATAAGGGCATCACCACTATTCCAGATCCCAAGTGGGTCACTTTGCTTTTACTTCTGCCCTGAGTAACATGGACACAGTTGAATGATTGTACAAATAAAATAACTATATAAATATTGCTTTTAAAAGGTATTTCAAAGAAAATAAGCCTTTTTAAAACATATAGAGTTTCTTTTGAGATATGTATCCACTCTAGGTAGACTAAAAAATATTCTGATAAGTGGTGGTCTATAGAAATTTGATTTCACCTGAAAAACAACTTTATATACCATGATTTAAGGAAAGCCTAACCTGACTATATCTGAACTTCCATACTATTCCTCATATTAAATTAGGTTCTATAGTCTTTTATGTAGTATATCCTTAAAAGTAGTTTTAACCCCCAAATTTTGTCCAGTCATTGTATTTGCATCAGTTTTAACTATTTTTACAATAACTATTTTTTGTCACCACCTCCTGGAAGCATCATATTAAGCAAGGACTGTAGGCTCTTGGGTTAGGCAGCCTGGATTTGAAATCTGTCTCCACCATCTCATGGCTTTTTTCATCTCTCTGTGGCTTATATTCACTGTCTAACAGTAGGTGATTATTTTGTGGTATATTCCCCACAAAGTGCGTTGTAATATTGTGTGACTTATTGCCAAATCAGAATAGAAAATTTTAAACCTGTAATCAAGGGAAAAAATGGATGTTTTCATCTGTTAATTACACAGCTAAGTGAATCTGTTTAGAGTAGTATATTGTTCAACTTGTATCAAAACTGCTGAAATTGTATTTTGGAAATAAAATGTTTGCAAGATGAGCTGTTTTACAAGTAAGTAGATTGGTGTGGGCTTCCATGATTTTCTTTTGTTTTCCATCTTAACATTTGGGATGATGGGCTAAGAAGCCTCACTAGAAGCTCACCGTGAGAAAGAGATAAAACTAAGAGAGGGAGGGAGGGAAGGAAAAGAGATACAGATAGATAGCAACTTTCTAAATTTTCTTCTCCTGAACTTTCTACTGACTCAGATAGCACAGAAATTTTGTAGTTCCCTAAATTCCCTAGGATTTTGAGATTTTCATGTTTGGGCCTGTGCAGGTCCCTGGGGTTATCATGTCCTCCTCGTGTTTGTCTGCCAGGTAAAGTCCTACCCATCCTTTAAAACACATCTCGAGCCACCTCATTTATGAAGCCTTTGCTGACGTCCCCAGGTAAACCTGGAGTTTTTTCCTCCTAGCTCTCCCTCATCCTCTGTACATATGTCCATTCTAGAAATGCTCCAAAGTCTTGATGGTTTACATATCTCTGCCCCTCCCCCAATACAATTTATCCCCTAGAAGGCAGAGATGTTTATTCTGACAGATGATGTATTTCGTAGTACTATCTGTCATGACTGCTGCAAAACAGGGGCACAGATAACTTTAGAACTGAGAGAAATCTTGAATTTCTATTGAGGTCAGATTTCTCATTTTATAGATAAGAAAAATTGAGGGTCCCCCAAAGTTCTATTTCCATTCTGTAGATTTGGCTATAACTAGAATCAATTGATTGTACTGGACGGACACATTTGGAATATAACCCATTTTAAGAAAGAGAGATGATGGGGCTGCCTAGTCTGGTTTGTCCTCCAGCTTCTTAGAAAGGTTTGTTTTGATCTGAGCCTGAGGTAGTTTAGATCACCTCTTCAAATAAGGTTCACACAATGTGCTCTTCTTCTGTTCCCTGTTTCAGTAGTCTCTGGTTAGCCTCTACTTTAGGGGAAGAAAAATAACAGTGATGGGGAGGAAGGGCCCATTAAGGAGGCTCTAACAAGTGTAAGAGCAATTTGAAAGTAAGGGGGATGGTTTGAATAGTATTGTAATGCAATTGGCAAGGCAGTGAGTGGAGTTGTGTATGAGGGCTGGGCTATGATTGTGTAGCTTTGAATGGCTAAAACGGAGGCAGTAATTTTCAGCACATGCTGAGATCTGGAGGGCTAGAACTAAGAGGCTTCAGGGAAGGAAATGATAGTATCTTAAACCAGAGCATTATTTTATTCCCGTTGCATAATGGAGATGTGGTAGTTAAACTGTTATTGTAGAGAAATGACTTATGCAGATTTAGTGAGCTGCTTGTATTGAAATGAGTGGCTGTTGCAATAACACAAATGCATGTGTGGTTACCCGAACAGTTAATAATTGTTTAATAAGCAATTCCTTGTAAACCTCCCTGAGCCATTGTAACTTGGGTAGAGATAGATTAGTCTTCTCCAGTATTAGGGCCAGAATTAAAAAAAAAAAAAAAAGGCTGGTAATGAGGTAAACACTTAAATATAAGGGGAAGATTAAGGAGGTAAACTGCCAATTACCATTATGAGAGATTTTCAAAGCTGATAGAAATGTACCATGTGGGAAAGGAAGTGAGAATAGCCACAGGCACTACAGTCCCATGGATCCTTGGAGAATTCACTCCCTTTCATTTCCAAATAGATTTAGCAATATATATACCGTGAAGACAAAGGGGAAAGCTATGTAGCAGTGAGGGCGCCAGAATATTTTGGCTGAAGTCCTAACTTCCTTTGTAACAGGAATAGTGAACATAGTTTCTCTTGATTTCAGAAACGTGCAGAACACGACTAACTAATGTCTACCTGTCCTCTGGTCATTTCTGCTGCGAGGACAACACAATATTTCACAAACAATGTGCTGTAATTACTTTATGATAACCCAGTATTGTGGTCCTTCCTGCATCCCTACATATGTACTGTTGGCTGTAATGTCTTTAAAAATGATTTATGAATTAAAATTTTATATACATGTGGTATTTGATCACCACTTTTATACCCAAGAGTGGGTAAAAGCCACTATGATTTGTCTGCAATGAAATATTAAGCAGTGCGCTAAATATTTAATTCATCTGCTGAACTGCAACAGAGTGGTTTAGAAATGTGAGATCTTCCTCTTCACTTAGAGGGACACTTGCTGTATAACTGAATAAATTATTAAAACCAATATTATTATTTA
This sequence comes from Aselliscus stoliczkanus, assembly GCA_033961575.1. Classification (NCBI taxonomy): domain Eukaryota; kingdom Metazoa; phylum Chordata; class Mammalia; order Chiroptera; family Hipposideridae; genus Aselliscus; species Aselliscus stoliczkanus. Next base: position 92,171,375 of record CM066731.1, read on the forward strand.
GATTTTTATTATCGCCCAATGATGGGCATGCTAGCAACAATTTCTCCTGCAACAAATAGAGCTAATATCTAACAACAGATTCAATGCTATTATTTTTCAGAGGGTAAATCTAAGTTTTCAATAATTATGAGTTGCAGGATAATAAGGAAAAGATGCTTATTTATAAAAACATTTGATAAACTATCCAGTAATGTCTTCAATATTATGGAATTGTAATTCATGGATTTAGATATATCATGGATAAAATCCTATTTCCTGGAATATAAATACATAGTAATATATTTAAAAAGACTCACTGATTGGTTCTATCTAAATTTTCATTAAGCATACAATAAATTGATATTTGAGAACATAAAAAGAAGGAAGAAGCATGTTCTCTACCAAAACCCTGATTGAGCTATTGTGATTAAGTTTTAAATTCGATGCTGGCTTTCCTGGCAGTCAAGCCTAGGAAGCATGTTACGATGGGTGGCAAAATTCTTGTTATCAGGAGGGAGGGAACATGTCCCTTTTTACGGGTAAACTTATGTCCACATGAAATTCTAAAAGTAATATTTTACATAGGACCATGTGTAGAAGACTTTGGGTATAATGAAAATTAAATGTCAACAGTGGCTGTTTGATAGAAAATGCAGATGGAATTTTTTTACCTGGCTGTTTAATATAGAGTACAAAATGACATTATGTGCTCCTATACAAAGCTTAGCAGCATATGGTCTCTGAAAGAAATGTGCATTGGAAAGAGCTTTCTCTGTGACCACTAGTTTACCCATTTATATCTCTGTGATCTTCAGCAATTTAATTACCTTTTTATACTCAGTTTTCTCATCTGCAGAGATCTTCCTTATAGAGTTATTGCAAGTGTGTAATAAATTAACATGTATATACAGAGGTTGAAGTTCATTGTTAGTTCATCTCTTCTTCCTTTAGCACCAGTGTCATAGATGGTTGTAGCACAACTCTCTCTCTTTTTCATTTGAGATTTATCCTTAAATATATTAATGCTTTGTAAAAAAAAAAAAAGACCTTATTCCTTATTAAATTTAAGACCATGAAGATCAGTGTGAATATCAAAGTTTAGCTCGGGGTCTCAATAATGTGACAGTGCAGTGTTAAGATCTGGGGCATTATTCTTTGAAAGCTTCAGCCTGTTTTGAAGAGGAGGCTATGGACCATCTGTCCTACAGACAACCTGGAGCTCTGCAGTTATTTGCATTCCTTTTCTTGAAGTCACTTTCTCTGTTTGGGTGCTTTAAAAGAAATACCTTTAAAGTACTTTCTGTTTGGGTACTTTCTTTTAAAAAAAAAACTAGCTTAATTATTAAGACTGACCTATGGTCATGCTGCTGCCAGAGAATGGCAAGTATGGCTTCCCTGGAGCGGTAAATCAGGGCTAAGTTTAGACTACTCCAGGTTTACTTTCTGTTTTAGGGAAATGGTGCCCCCTACAGTCATTTGATGGAACTAATGGTCCATAAGTCGGGCAGAACAAGGCCATTTTCTGGCTAGTGGCTAAACAAATCTTAAGTTACAATTGCTTGATGTCCACATAGCAGACTGGTCAACTGAGCTAAACCTTTGAGATCTTGGGCCATACCGTTCTTCTTTCCCTTTCCCTGGAAAAATACTGAAAGTAATTCCATACAGTCCTATTCTTAGGGGGAATTGATCAATTAACAAGCACTGTCTCTTACCAGCTCCCTTTAACTGCCAGAACTTCTAGAGCTCCTGGGTATGTGACAGTTAATCCAGGGATCAAACTTGAATTTCTTTAGGTTCATTTGAATTAGAATCAGAGGGGAAAATATAATATATTAAAACAGCATTTTTGTGACCTCACCAATGGGGTTGGAGAAGTGATCTGTTCTGCGAGTTTGAATAGAGACAGCTCTAACTCTAAAATGGGGACAGAGAGAATGGGCCTTCCTATGACAAGCACAGACTCAGTGTAGTTATGTGTAGGTAGAGCTGCTAACCAGTTATCCTTGTGTGTGGAAGAGCTGTTGTTTGCCCCTCTGATCCATGTTCCCCATTCTTTTTCTTTTTTAAAGTTTACCACTTTATCTATTTATTTATTTATTTTTTGAGGGCAGTGTCACTGGCACTCACACGTGGGACCCGAACCGGGGCAGCCATCCTCCCAAGCCAGAGCTTAACCACCTCGCCACTCAGTCGGCCCCATGCTCCCCATTCTTTTATCCTGCTGTAAGCTTCAGGAGACAAAACCATATTGGTTGCTTCTTCAATCTCCTTTGCCCATTGGCTTCTGACTGGGTTTAGCTGGTGCCGAGCACCTGGGGTGGGAAAAAAGTAAGCTTGGAACCTTTATTCTCTGGCTGCCTCCTGAGGGGTCCGGACCTCCAATCGATGGACTTCTTCCCCAGGTTCTTTCTCTCAGGGGCTTGTAGCTGCTCTGTCCTCTGGTCCCTCCGGCTGGCACAGGTGACACTGCAGTGTTCCTCATGGCTTCTCCACACCCAGACAACACCTTTGTAAATAATCCCTTTACTGAGCTCTCCTCCTATTACCCAATCCGCGTATGGTGTGTGGGTTTGCCGAGGCCTTGGACTGCTGCTACCATTTAATGTTGGTGACCATTTAGATGGGAGACCCCAGGGAGAGTCAGGCTGGGTGTGATTGTGGCTTTGGGTAAATATGTACAAGGTGTTGCCAAAGTGAATTCATTCTCTTGCAGGTTATAATCTTGGAGTTACTTCTTCAGAATTGTGGAGTCAAAAACATTTCTTTTGTTGCCTTTTTTAGTCCATGGTATTTTAGAATTTTTAGGAATTATATTGTGGAATCAGAATGGTATAATAGACAGAGTGTGGGCTCTGGAGTCAGGAAAACATAGGTTTGAATTCTACCTCCCTCATTTCCCTGATACATGGCCCTAGGCATTCTATATAATCATTATTTATTCATCTGTAAAATGTCAGAATAATACTTGGGTGCTGGCACATATTATGTTTAATCAGTTCGGTACGGACCTGGAGTTGTGGCCTCAGAATGGCTGGACCATTTTACTTTCCCACCTGCAATGAATGAATGTTTCTATTGCCCCATATCCTCACTAGCACGTGGTAGTACCTTCTTTTTATTTCTAGAAATACCTAAATTTAAACACATGTATTTCCTATTCTTAACTATCCTATAACTTCTGGCCATAGTTAATACTACCTAGGGCCATCTGGTCTTTTTTAGATCTGTGTTCTTGTGCTGAAGGTTTGACCACGTCACTTGTTAACTATGGATAATTTTTTTTTCACAAGTCATAAATGCCTAAGTTACCTTTTCCATGTCTATAAAAACAAGTTTGGGTACTTGCCTAAGCCATTCTTCATTAGAAGTACTAGTTTCATATATTCACTGGTTCATCAAATGTTTATTGCATACCTACTGTGGAGACTTGGGGATGAACAGTGAAAATAATAATAAGGACCCTGTAGTTATGGAGATTACATTTGTGGGGAGGGCAATTTTTCATATAAATGAAATGTAATATAATATAATATAATATAATATAATATAATATAATATAAGCAACATAACACAGTATAATACAATATGTATTAGTGATAAATGTCATGATCAAAGCAGGGTCTAGGAACCCAGAGAACACTGGAGTTTTGAGGGGAGAGTGGGGTTGGTCAGGGAAAGGCTCACTGAGAAGATGACTGAGCAGGTAGCAGAAAGTGGTGAGAGTATGAACCAGGCAGACTTGCGGAGGGGTGAGCATTCCAGGCAGAGGGAAGAGTAAGAGCAGATGTCCTGAAGTGGCAGGGTGCTTGCCATGTCTGAGAAGCAGTGAGGAGTCCAGCATGGCTGGAACTGAGTGAGCGAAGGTGGTAGGACATGAAGCTGGAGAGAAGGTCAGGGCTGGGTTTCCTTGGATTCGGTAGATCATGTGTTTCAAACTTTAACATGTGTAGGCATCACCTGGAATCTTGTTGAAATGAAGATTCTGATTCAATAGATGTGGGAGGGGACCTGCGAGTATTCATTTCCAATAAGCACCTGAGGGATAGCACTGCTGCTGCTCCATGGACCACACTGTGACTAGCAGGTCACAATTTTATTCTGGATGAGGCTAAAAGTCTGAGGAGGATTCTGAGCATGGGAATGATGTGGTCTGATGTAAAACTTTAAAGTCTTGGGCTGGTCAAGTGGCGCGTTGGTTAAGAGCTGGCTTGGGATGTCAGCGGCCCCAGTTCGGATCCTTCATATGAGGGCCAGTGACACTGCCCTCTACAGCTAAGATGGTAAACAACAGCTTCACCTGGAGCTGGGCTGCTGTGAGTCCCCGGGATGGCACAGCTGCAACCCCTACTGTAGTGGGCTGCCATGGGCTACAGTGAGTGGCCAGCAGCCAGCGTGAGCTGCCAATAGCCATCGTGAGCGGCCATCCAGAGGCCAGCGACTGATCTGCCTCATCCGGGAAGTGCGCAATGACGATACCAACATGGGCCAGTGAAGCAACTTCTTCCACAACTAGACTGAAGAACAAAAGGACAGCAACTTGTCTGTTCCCCTTCCCCAATTCCCCAATAAAAATACAAAACAAAACAAAAAACAAAAAACAAAAAAATGCTTTAAAGTCTCCTCTGCCTCTTGTGTGGAGGAACCTGTGAGGAAACAAGGGACAAAGCCAAGAACCCAGCTAGGCGAGCCTACTGCTATAGCCCGGGTGAGAGATTCTAGTGCTTCATCTTGGGTGGTGGAGATGGCAGTAAGGAGAGAAATGCCAGTGTGCACGGTTGTATAATGTGTGCACTGCCGGAGGTACTAGTAGAGGAGGCAGTTTGAGAAGGCAATCCAGCTACATTCCACTGACTCAGCCTTTTACTCTGTGATTCCTCAGCCAAGAAGGAGATGCACTTTATGCAGTTCCTTCTCCCAGAAGGTTAAGAGGTGGCTTTTGTAATTCATGGAAAGGCAGGGCAGGTGCTTCCTGTGCTTGGAGTAAGAAGTGCTTAGATTTAATTTACAAAACTGGGGAGTTAACTAGCAGAGGAGAGTGTGACAAGGGCCTTTCTCTTAGTTTTATTTGTACTGCCAGGTGCTGCCACCTGAGTTCATGGCCCATGAAAGCTTTTCCTGGAAAGCAGGGCAGCCACAGAGGAGCTAGGCTGAACTTTGAATTTTCCAGAGAGTAGTCTTTCAAAGAAATTGCTCCTGTCAGAGCAGAAGGAAAACAGACCAAGTCATTTGTTTCAGACTTCTCTCTGTGAGCAGATAGGAATGAAATCTCTTTTAAAATGTCTCTATCCGACTCAAAAAGCAGTCACCAAGTATAAAAGGAGAGAGCCAGACACCTGTGCCAGTTTCCAACTACATCTGGTACTTAATCTCTGCTCCCTACTGCAAAAGTGGTCTGAAGATATGTCTTGTCCAAAAATGAAACCATAAAGGGATGCATCGTGTGTTCTGTAGTTGCTGAAATGCTGTGGCTTCTCTTAGAATGTCTTAATCAGCTAGCTGTTGGGTGTTCCTTACTTTAGGTTCCTTCACAAAAGGCAGCTTTGCCTGATGGGTTTTCTGGCAGTTCCATGGCCACCACTTGTGGATGTTCTAGTCTTGTGTCATTTGGCACTACAAGTATATACTTCACTTGGTTTGGAGCCCATTTCTATAAATTTAGACCAACATGGTGTGATCCTTCAGGGATGTTCCTGCAGATCATGCATTGGCACCGTGCCAAACCGGTTTGAAGGATACAGAAATAAAATGCGATGATATTGTTGTAATCCTTGGGTCAGCAATGCTTCTAAAATGGATAATTTTGAGTTTCCTTATAGGGGTATCATACTTGACTTGTGCCCCTGCACTGAACGCGAGGTGATAGGAACCATGGCAACAGAAGGTGGAGATGCAGCGAGTCTCATTTGCTCCTCAGGTCTTTTCTGTTGAGCTGGATCCTGTCCATCAAATTCTTTCTAAAACAACATGCTGAGTGCTGGTAAAAGTGGCATGCGAGTCTGTCAGCGAGATGTATTGTTTAGATAGGAGTTGGAAGTAAACTCTCAGGTGCAAAACATGGTCTTGGAGGATTTTATTCCCTAGAGCAGGGGATCTAAAAATCCAGTGTCCACGGAGATCAGGCATATGACATCAATTAGCAGAGAGGACTGTGGGAACCTGAAGAGCATACAGCCTTCAAAATAGGACAGCCACTACTGAGCACATGCTGGTGGTCACCATGTATAAGTGCGATCCTTTTGTTGCCGTTTAGAGACATTTCAATAGGAGCCAGAAATCACATGTCTACATTGTTCAGACCAACTGCTTTAGACCAAGGAAACCATCTTCTAAAGGCTAGATTCAGCCACTGAAAAGTTGTTCTAAGCTCAACCTTAGTAGATGAATATCCCTCCTTTTTCAAAATAAAATGTTTTAACAACAATGATAAGCTAATGAGCTGAAAAAGCAGAGGAAAATAAATTTTCACGAAAAATAATTTGCATAATGTTTGTAATGAAAAATTTTAATGGCATATCAGTGAATTATTTGAAAAAATAAAAAAAAATTTACAGCATTACATTGATCTGAAGCTTGATAATTGATAATTATATGAGGTCTGACAATTATGTTAGCAAACTTGTTGAAATGATGTTGCTAACAGTTTTTGATATCAAGGGATTATTCATTATGAATTTGTACCAACTGGACAAACAGTTAACCGAGTTTACTATTTGCTGGAAAGGCTGCATGGAAAAGTTAGACAGCCTGAACTTTTGACCAACAATCATGGCTCTTGCATCACGACAATGTACCAGCTTACATGGCATTGTCTGTGAGGAAGTTTTTAGCCAATAAATATATGACTGTATTGGGCACCCTCTCTACTTACATGATCTGGCCCCCAGTGACTTCTTTCTTTACCTGAAGATAAAGATATTGAATTAAAAAAGACATTTTGATAACATTCAGGAAATCAAGGGTAATATGATGACAGCTCTGATGGCCATTCCAGAAAAAGTTTTAAAATTGTTTTGAAGGCTGAACTAGGCACTGGTATTGGTGCATAGCTTCCCAAGGGGAATATTTCTAAGGTGACTATAGTGATATTCAGCAATGAGATATGTAGCACTTTTTCTAGGATGAGTTCACGAACTTAGTTTTCAGACCTCATATATTGTATTTGATTCTTTGTAATATAAAAAGCACATTTTCATGGTATAGCTTAGATGATTCTGATAAAATGTTGGTGAAAGAGCAGTAAGCTAAAACTCAGAAACTGAGCAAAATGATAATGATATTAATAATAATAGTAATAATAACAATCACTTCTATTTTTTGAGAGGTTTCTATGTGCTAGGAATAGTGCTAAATACTTCACGTTTATTATTTATTCATCAGGGCAACTTAAAGAAGTAGGCATCAAAATTTTCATTTCTTAGACGCTTGGAAAGTCTAAGCAATTTGCTGTAGGTCACACACAAATAGGCAGTAGAGTAGAATTCAGCTTTAGGCCTGTGTGACTTTAATGTCACCACCATGCGCTTTCAAAGTTATCCTAATAAATGACAGTATTCGGATTCACGCTCGAATCTTCTAATTTAGGATACCATTGTTTTTTGGACTATGGCAAATTTTGCTCTAAAAAGTACATTATTTTTGAAAGTTCACACAGTCTTTATTGAGTGAGTTTGATGACATATATCTGATGATGCAAATGAACAACACCAAGTGGTGTTCAACCAGTGAAACCTGCCAACTATTATTAAATCAGTTAGTTTGTAAGATAAAAATAATACTGTGATTGGGTAACAGTATTTCTTCTGTTTGGGTAACAATTTTTCTTCTGTTTAATTACTTTTTCTCTCTTTAATTAATATCCTTTTGGAAGCCTCATGCTTGCTTCTTTTTGATGAATATGCAATGGTTTTTTCCCAGTATGCCTACATTGGGTTTGAAGGGAAAATATTGACTTATGTGTCAAATGATCTTTCTTTTTTATTATTATTCTTAATTAAAGCCATTTAACCTGCCCTCAGACCTGCTGTGATTTACTGGAGACTGCTGTGCATTCAAGCCCTGTGGATTAGCCCCACAGTGTGACTACAAAGCTCACATTGGTTGGAAAATTAATGATGTATACTTCTTGTTTCCCAAGAGAAGGAAAAATAAATTGACCGCTTTTTGAGATGGCTGTATTTGCACTAATATGAGTTTGGAGACAGCTGAAGTTTTTTAACTCCTGGTTTCAAATTTGAACTCATACAACTTGGAACGTGAACTCCAAAATTAAGAATATCTATGAAAACGCCATGATTTGGTTCAAATGTTATTCTGTCATTATTTTTAGTGAGCTCCACAGAATGGTTTGTTTGTTGTTTCCAGAGACATAAAGTGAAATGATGGTCATATTCTTCACAGTGAGATTGCTTGTTATATTACATAATGAGTATGATCACTTTATTTCTATGCTTCTGATGCTACCAAATTTCTCTTTTCAATTTCATTAATTTTTATATTTATCTCCTCAGTTTGCAGAGGGCTTTTCTCTTTTGATTCTCAGAAAAGTTAAGGGATCCCTATTTTATTATAGGAAGATCTGTGGCTCAGCAAAGTAGCCGAGCAACTTGCTCTCTAAGCTTGGTGTGTGGCAACACAGGAACCTGTGACCTCAGATTTTCTGATAGGCTATTGCAGGCTCTTGAAATTCTCAGTATTTCCCAGTGTTCCGTTGCATGTTTTCCAGACTGCCAGTCAGGAACTTTGACTTGTATTTTTCTTTGATCTTTGAACTGGGTCAGAATTTCCTTAGGGCACTTATTGAATAACAATTACGTGAACTGCATACATTGCTTTGTTCCTGGATGAAGATGCCTAAATTCCCATATAAAATGAAAACAAGCCTTTAATGGAAAGAAGTAGAAAGTTAAAGCTCTATTATTAATGTACACTCATTTAGGTTCCTTTCAGAATGGCTTTGCTGGTAATTATATACATGTAATCAAATGATACCAATTGTAGTTCTTCTTATAAGTCTTTTTCAAACAATGTTTTTGGATAAAATATATGTTCTTTTTGCCTTGATACATTATACTTTGCATATGTAAAGAAATCTTCAGAAAAAATGGCTACAAACACTTGCACTCTCTCTTCCATCAGTTGTCTGAGCAGTATGATTGCCAACCGTGATGGTCTACAGCAGGGTTTGGCAGACTATGCCATGTGAGCCAAATCTAGCCTGACAACTGTAGTTGTATGGCTCTTGAGCTAAGAAAGTTTTTTATGCTTCTCAATAGTCCAAATAAATTAAAAGAAGATAATACTTTGTGATATGTGAAATTATATCATGTTCCAATTTTAATGTCTATGAATAAAGTTTTATGGGAACACAGCCATGCTCAGCTCATTCATTTACATATATCATCTGTGGCTACTTTTGCATTATAAGGACAGCTGAGTAGTTGTGACAGAATGGATGGTGTACAGACTCAAAACTATTTACTGTCTTGCTCTAGGCAGAAAAAGTTTGCCAACTCTTAATCTAAAGGAAAGTTATAGGAAAGTATATTTGTATTGCTTTAAGTACATCTTTTATTTTCTAAATAGAAGGTATTGCCTCTTGGTTTTGGAGAGAGGAAACATAGGATTCACTGATCTATAGCAAGAATTGACTTGAGCAGGCCAGTCAAGCAGAAGGATGTTAAACTTTTGGCCTGTTCCAAAACCTGCTCCCCGCCAGCCTTCTGTGACTCTTGACTTGGTGCTACAGGAGACACTAATTTACATTAGGACATTGTTTCTCCCGATAAACTACTTGCATGTCAAAATATATCCAGGTCACTATCAGCATCCATTACATTGTTGTTTCCCATGGAAATTGATAGCAATGATGTAAACATATGAGATAGTTTATTAGATGCTGTTTTTTCTTTGATCTTGTTATTTATTTTGAGGTGTATTAGAAAAATAATTACAACATCGAACTCCTGATTTCATGGCTGGTATGAGACTAAAATACACAAAGACATGAGATGATATAAAGAAAAAAAGACAGGGAGTAATAGATAATATGGTTGAGAGTTGGCTTGGGCTGCCAGCTCTGAGCAGTAGGAACACAGTTCAGATCCCACATGGGCCAGTGATGTTGCCCTCTATAGCTAAGGTGGTGAACAACAGCTCGACCTGGAGCTGGGCTGCCATGAGTCGCCGGCAATGGTGTAAGCTGCAGTGGGGCTGGCCGGCAGCTGGTGTGCACTTTCGTGAGCTGCCATGAGCTGGTGTCAGTGGCTGTCCAATGGCCAGTGATCGACTGCCTCAGCTGGGAAGAATGCAATGATAATACCAACACTGGCCAGTGAAGCGATGTCCTCCATATCTAGACTGAAGAACAAAAGGACAGCAACTTGTCTGTTCCCCTTCCCCAATTCCCCAACGCTATTCCCCTCCCCCAATTCCCCAATAAAATCTTTTAAAAAAATAGATAATACGTAAGTTTGGTAAATTATGTGAATTTAGTAAGCAAATGGCCAAGTTTGGAGAACACTACTTAAGAAAGGTAAAAGCAAATTAGATTATGAGTTTAGTTAGAAGATCCTGGGCATGCCAGAAACACAGAGAAGTAAATTTTGATGGAAGAAATGAGATGAGGGAATGCCCTGCTGAAAGTGAGGTTCTATTTTTAGAGGGGAGAGAGGGTCAGGAGAGGGACATTGGAAATGGTCTGGGATTGTTTGGAACATGAAGAAAGCATTTCTCTGCCCTATGCTTTCTAGAGTTCACTCAGATATTGAGTGAAGAGGCCTCTAACATCATTTAATTATGTTTGATTGCATTTTATGGGGTGCTCTGCAGATTTGGGGATTAGAGAAGCTTCAAAATGTATTTTTTTTTAATTTTAAAGATATTATTGGGGAATTGGGGAAGGGGAACAGCCAAGTTGTTGTCCTTCAATCTTAGATGTGGAGGGTGCAGCTAGTTCAGTTCCAACTCCAGTCGCCATCCGGTCTCTGGGCAGCTTGCGGCTGCTCAGCTCAAGGTGCTGTGTTCAATCTTATTTGCAGATAGGCTCAGCCCATCATCCCATGTGGGAGTCGAACTGGGAACCCTGCTGCCAGGAGCACATGCTCTCACCAGCTGAGCCATCCTACCTCCTGTTGGTAGCTCAGCACAGCTCATTTGGGGTGCAGCTCACTGGCCCATTGTGGGAATCAAACTGAAGACCCTGTTGCTCAGAGCTCGTGCTCTTAACCAACTGAGCCACTCGGTCAGCTCTAAAAGGTATCTTTTGATAATGTGTGTATTACATGCATGCATCTTATGAAATGGAGAATATTCTGCCTCTTCAACTGGACTTCCTCCTTTGATAGTTTATTATTTAAGGCTATTTCACATTCTTGAAAACAATGATTTTAATAGCTGCATAAGGTTCCATTGCATGAATGAGACAATTTAGTTAATCAAGTCTCTATTCTTAAAATTTTGGATATTTTTTTGGGAGGGGTGGCTATTATAAAAATCACTGTGATAAATAACCTTCATTCTTAGTTACATTTCTGATAATGTCCTTGAGATAGATTTTTACACAGGGTTCCTTGGGTTAAAGGGTACACACATTTGTAAGGCTTAATGCCAGTTAGCCCTCCAGAAGGTTGTACAAATTTACATTTCCACTGGGAGTGTGTATGAATTCAAGTTTGTTGTTTGTTTGTTTGTTTGTTTGTTTATATATCTATATCCCTATATCTGAGAAACATTTTATAATTTTTAAATATAGGACTGGAACATTTCTCATGAATATTTTATCCAAAGATTTATTTATCTGTTGGTATGATGAATGAGAATTTTTATTTCATTGTTTTCCATAGACTTACTGCTGGTATATTGAGAAACAATTAATTTTTATATATTGTGTGTATGGTAATATTGCTGACCTCTCCTATTCATTCTAAAAGTATTTTAAGTTGATTCTCTCCATTTGCATTTTGGCAACAGAGAGATTAGAGTAGATCCTAGGATTGAAAATCTTCTGTTTTCTTCACTGTATGTGAAAATGCACATAAAAGCCTCTATTGCTAAGCCCAAAAACTATGCTCCTACATAAAATGCTGACCTAATTTGGGTGAATACATCTGGCTTAATCTGCAATTTTGAATGCTTCCTTTTAAGAGTGGAACTTTTAGAAATATTAAGGTCTTATTTGGTGTTACTTGTCAAATTTGTTTTTAAAAAAGAATATGATTATTCTTAGGAAAGAATTGAATTAGTTTTTAGCATTACAAAGGACCTGGAATGGGTAAGGAAATGGATACAGTACCTACTTCTTTTAGCTTAAAAGAGAATTTATGTTTTAATTTAGTTTTTCAGCCTCTATGTGAAATTGTTTAACAGGAATGTTAAGGCCAATGGTATAATAAAATGCCACTGATTCTTCATTTCTATTTTTTTATTTTTTCATTTAGCAGTGTCCATTGGCTTTCAAATAAGTTGATTTTTAGGGGACTAGATTTGGCTGCTTATAGTTCTAATAAAATGATGCTGTTATAAAAGAGAATTGTCGTTTTAGGTGCTATCAGGCTTTTATGCTCTTGCTAGCTTGGCATCTCAGTGAAGAATTAGGTATTTATGCATGGGTGGAAGCAGATTTAATGAACATGAAAACCACAGAGAAGCTGTGAGCTTAATACTTTGTTTTGCTTTTGCTTATTTCTTCTCAATCCTCCAATGTCAACACTGGGAACAAAAGGATCCAAACTAGTATCCTCGAAAAATTATAATGGAGAAAATAATCTCAGTAAAATAATCATTTATCAGGGCCTTAGAAAGTCAAGATCATTATTATTTTTTTAAGTAGACAAAATATGTCAGTGCACTAATAATGCACACATGATGTCTTCCCTGCTCAGTACACATTCTTCCTTTCTTTAGAATTAGAACCTTACCCTACCTCTGGAGATAATCCCCACTCACTCATTCTCTCACTGTGTCCTAGGGTGGGATTGGCCTCACCCTGGGGCTCAGGGGGTGGATTTGTGATCCAGGCTTTGTCCAAAAAACCTTCCCTTCCTCTTCTTCCTCTCACCCCTTAGGGATATATTCTGGAATGGGACATGAGCTAAGCAAGGTAAATGAACAAGGTTCTCAGGACTTGACCTCAATCTACTGTGGGGAGAGACACTCACTTCTCTTGGGGATGACTAAATAAATACAATGAAAGCCTGGATGTTGGATTGCCATCTGAGCCTCCTGATAGGGAGAAGAAATCAGAGACAAGACTTAGAGAGAGACAGGCTCTCAAGACCCTTGTTTTAGTCCCCTAGTCGGCTCTGTCTGAAATGAGCTCTAGCATGGATGTCACAATTATATGGGCCAATACATTTACATTTCCTCAACCCCCACCATCCCTCTTAATTCCATGTAGGAATTTAGGGAATGTTCGGTCAAATGTAAAGGGAGGAATCCTGAGAAACCTATTACTCTTCTCCTTGTACACCTTATTGTGCTCTGCCCACATTGGACCTTTGCTGTCCCTGAGACATACCAGGCACCTCAGGCCATTTACATTTGCTGGACCTTCTGTCTGGAATGCTCTCCCCTTCCCCATGGCTTTGGTCTTCACCTCTTCACATCTGTGCTCAGACAACAGATCCTCAAGGAGGCCTTCTCTGACTCCCTATTTAAAATGGGAGCATGCACATCCCTTTAACCCTGCTTCAACTGCCTTGTAGCATGCAAAATCACTGATTATTTGTACATCATTAGGATACCCCACCTCCATTGGAATAGGAAATCGTTGAAGGAAAAGATTTGTGTCTGTTTTGTTTCCTGTGGTACCACTATCACCTCAAATGGTTCTGGATAGGGTAAGTGCTCAATAAACATTTGTTGAACTGCATATAAAAATGGTAGCTAATTATTCCTGAGATACTTATTAATTAGAAATAAATTGATATCACATATCTCCTGATGTGATGCAATGGGAAGGACACTGCATCACTTCTGTATTATTTTGCCATAAATGCAGGGAAACATAAGGAAACATCAGATAAATCCAACATGAGGAACATTCTACAAAACAACTGGCTTATATTCTTCAAAAATACCAATGTTAAAAATGAAAATGAAAAGCTAAGAAACTTTTTGGGTTAAAGGAAACTAAAGAGACACGACAATTAAATGCAATGTTTGATCTTGGGTTGGAAAACATTGCTATGAAGGTCATTATTGGAACAATTAGAAGAATTTGAGTATGACCTGTATATTAGAGAATAGTAACCTGTCAATGCCATATTCCTGAATTTTATAATTATACTGTGATTTGTATTTTTTCTTTTTCTTACAAAGTACACATTGATGTGTTTAGGGTAAACTGTCATCGTGTTTATAGCTTTCAAATATTTTAGCATAATCTATATCTGAATCTGTATCTCTGTGCGGTCTGACATTTAAGTTTGTGAACTTGCCACCATGTGCTTACATTGGCAGTGCTTACTGAACTGTACAAACAGTTCAGTAAGATTTCATAACCTTGCTATATCAGTGTCTCACAGGTGTGTTTTTGGTGTCTTGCTGAGTGGTATTCATTATTGTTTTTGCGTGTTTTGTATGCTGTCATGAGAATGTCTGAGCTTGAATTAGAGCAACAAACAAACATTAAATTTCTTGTTAAACTTGGCAAGAATGGAAGGGAAATCAAGTTATAGGGATAATTCCATGAAGAAAACGGCAGTGTACAAATGGATTAAACGTTTTTCTGAGGGGAGAGAATGTGTCATTGATGAAGAAAAGTTAGGGTGGCCAGTAATGAGCAGAATTGACAAAAACATTGCAAAGATTCGTCAAATTGTGTGTCAAAATTGTCAGTTGACTGTGAGAAGCATAGCAGACCTAGTAAACATCAGTAGAGAAACAGCTGGGAAAATCTTAACTGAAAACTTTGGCATGAGAAAGGTATGTGCGTGTGTACAAATGGTCCCGAAAGAGCTCACCAATGAACAAAAGCAAAGAAGAGTCAAAGTTTGCCAAGACCTTTTGGTGTTTTGGGCCATGTTATCACTGGTGATGAAACGTGGGTGTACCAATACAACCCTGAAACAAAGTGTCAAAGTGCACAATGAAAGTCAGCCAATTCTTCACAACCAAAAAAGTTCTCTCAGTCTAAATCAAAAGTCAAAACGATGTTGTTAACCTTTTTTGATATCAGAGGGATTATTCATTATGAATTTGTACCAACTGAACAAACAGTTAACCAAGTTTACTATTTGGAAGTGGTGAAAAAGCTGTGTGAAAATGTTAGACAAAAATGACCTGAACTTTTTGCCAACAATTCATGGCCCTTGCATCACGACAATGCACCAGCTCACAGGGCACTGTCTGTGAGGGAGTTTTTAGCCAATAAACAAATAGCTGTATTGGAACACCTTCCCTATTCACCTGATCTGGCCCCCAATGACTTCTTTCTTTACCTGAAGATAAAGGAAATATTGAAAGGAAGACATTTTGATTATATTCAGGACATCAAGGGTAATATGACGACAACTCTGATGGCCATTCCAGAAGAAGAGTTCCAAAATTGCTTTGAAGGGTGAAGAGTGGACTGTGTACTGGTGTCTGTGCATAGAGCTTCCCAAGGGGAATACTTTGAAGGTCAGTATAGTGATGTTCAGCAATGAGATATGTAGCACTTTCTCTAGGATGAGTTTGAGAACCTAATTGTCAGATCTCATATATCTATATCTATAACTAGCTATTTGTATATCTGATGCCTGCCTGTCTATCGGTCAAGAAAAAGCAAAACCATAAATGCTACAAAATATTAGCAATTAAAGAGTTTAAATGAAATATAAATGAAAATTCATTGTATTAAAAAATAAAATTATAGTTCAGTTGTAAGAATAATATTAGATTGGGCCATATGAAATTACTAATATTTGGCCATTTGACTTATAAAAATGCTAATTTAATATAGTTTATTTAATAATCTTTTTAATTTTCCATGTTTCATTTTTTTTAAATGCAAATTTAAAAACAGAAAGAAAATATGGTGGTAATGACTGGACAATTTTTCTTTTTTTTTTCCTTTTTTTTTTTTTCTCAGAGGGCAGTGTTACTGGCCATTGTATGTGGGATCCAAACCAGGGCCGCTGGCATCCAAAGCCAGCTCTTAACCACCGTGCCACTTGGCTGGTCCATGACTGCACAACCTTTACTGAGTAATGTATTTACATGGTCCATTTTCCCCCCAGTCATTTTTGTCAGCTTGACTTTTTAAGATCCCATTTCCATGGACTTGCTGAGGGAAAGAAATAAAGAAGATATAAAGTTGTCAATCAGTGGCTTCTTAGTCCTTACTAACAATTTTGTCGCACTTGATATTCATTTATAATCAGTTTGAAATTCCAAACTCCTTTCTGTATAAATAGTCCAGAGCCCCTGGTCCTGGCTCCTCTAGGATGTGTCTGCTGGCATGGGTTCACGTGGCCTGCATTCTGTCCCCTCCTTCCTCTCTCCTCCCTGTGCCAGACTCTTAAACTGGGGGTGGCTGGGTACGAGTCGTAGAGGGTGTAGTAGCTGATGTGGGTGGGAGGTAAAGACTCATGTTCTGTGAATTACAAGTGCAACCGCTGGACTAGCTAGAGGAGTTCCTTTTCTCTGTTATCACTTGCTTCTGGCTTGTGCTGAAGATATATGGCCATGACTGCTGCAGGGTCTCCTTGCTCTCTTTAGCTGTGGCCCACTCTGAGTTCCTCCTGCCTGGTGTTCTTAGCACAGGGAATGCATGTTCTCTGCCCCAGCTCCAAACTCAGTGCCCTTTAGCGGAGCCTTTATGTCTTTTCATAACCTTCTCCCAGTGTTACCTGCCACAGTGCACCTTTGATTGTCAATCTCCTTGCTCCCTTGCAAACCTTAGCAGGGCACAGCCCTGCAGTGTGCATGGGACTAGATAGGAGTTAATTAAATGTGTGCTGTCCACGGAGAACACAACAAACGACATCAGGACATGAGTGACCAGTGACATAATGAGATGTCTCTGCCCTGGATCATGAATCAAAGCACAGTGCTTAATTTTAAAGCCCTTCTGAAGAGGGCGAGTGAGCCATGTTCACCTTAGGTAGACAAAGGCATAATTGGGGAATGAGTTGGGTGTCACAATGTTCAATCCTCCTCCTCCTGTATTTCTCTGAATGATGTAGGGACAGCGCTGCCATTCTTGGTGAGTTGATTGATCAGAATTATGAGGACTGTAGTGTTGAGATCCCATCCAGACCTGCCTCCACTGAACCACTTCAGAATGATTTAATTTCACAAAGGATTCCTTAGGCTGTTTGTGGTTTTTGTAGTTGTGTGTGCTGGAAAAAAAAAAAAAAGCCAAGGGGTACCCTGTCCTTCTGGAAGTTATAGAGCCGCCCTGAGATTTACTCTTGGTGCTGCAACCACCTGGGTGACTATTAATGGTCCTTCAGTGAAGGATAAATGAGTGTTAGGCCCTCCTTTGCACCTTAAACACTTAGAGTCATTTAGTCTTCAGATAAACATAGCAAATTTGTGACATAGGCATCATTGTTCCCATTTTTTTTTTTTAAAGATTTTATTGGGGAATTGGGGGAGGGGAACTGCGTTGGGGAATCAGGGAAGGGGAACAGAGAAGTTGCTGTCTTTTTGTTCTTCAGTCTAGTTGCGGAGGACGTTTCTTCACTGGCCCATGTTGGTATCGTCATTGCGCTTTTCCCAGATGAGGCAGATAGGTCACTGGCCTCTGGATGGTCGCTCACCGCGGCTGTTGGCAGCTCACACTGGCTGTTGGCAGCTCACACTGGCTGCCAGCCGCTCACGCTGGCTGCCGGCCACTCACTGTAGCCTATGGCAGCCCACTGCAGCAGGGCCTGCAGCCTACACCGTCGCCGGGGCTCTCAGCCCAGCTCCAGGTGGAGCTGTTGTAAGCTGTAGAGGACAGTGTCACTGGCCCTCATATTTGGGATCCGAACCGGGGCTGCTGGCATCCCAAAACCAGCTCTTAACTAATGTGCCACTTGGCCAGCCCCTCATTGTTCCCATTTTACAGATGAAGAAACTGAGACTTAGGGAGGGGACTTAGCTATTACATTCTATAGTGAGATTTTTGACTCTGGCTCTGACCGATTCTGTCTGTTGCTTTTAAGCCCTGTAATGAAATATGCACAAATATGTCTAATAAAAGAAAGAAGTGTCCTGTAGAAGGAGCTAATGGAAGAAGGGCCAGGCATATGACTAACATCTCCACAGGGAGTGTTTAAAAGCGAGATACCTACCACCCTTGGCATCATGACTCAGTGAGTGGAATGGGTAGTATAATATTTTTAAAGCTCTCCAGGTTATTCTGATGTCTTTACTGCCCCCGAGAGTTAGCTAGCTATAGCTCTGCACATTGATTAAATTGTTTATTCTAAGTAAACATGTGAATTCTAATTTATTTTGTAGAAAACTGTTATGGACCTTACCTTGAAGAAGTTTGGGCTCTTAATTATCAGGCAATATTATCACTAAGCAGCCTCTTTCATGATTTGGGTAGTACAGTAATATCTTGGTTTGTGAGCATTATTCGTTGTGGAAACAAACTACTCATGTTGCAAGACATCGCTTGTCTACTACGTTAAAATGTATTAGAAATGTTTGCTCGTCTTGTAGAACACTCACAAACCACATTACTCACAATCCAAGGTTTTACTGTTTTAGAATAATGGTAGGCACAGTACAGACTTTCTGTTAGTTGGTTGGTTATTTAATATGGAAGAGATGTGTACCACCTGGAAGAGGTGCATTACCTTGCAGGGTATCCTAGTATGAGACAATTTTTCAAAGATACAGGCCGGGATAATGGATGACCAAGGAGAATGGGGCTCTTAGTAATAACATTTAGAAATTCCTCAACTATCCTGCAATGTGGGCCATTAAGACTCTGCTCATTTGAAGATATCCAGTGGCTAAAGTACATTTTAGTGCATTCTCTCTGAATCCTGGTTTCATCTTCTTTTTTCTTGTGACAGACAGTCCTTGCTTTAGTTAGCAGAAAGCAGATGAGACTTTTTTTAAAGGCATAGTTGAAAACACACAGTTGCTTCCTTACAATTATCAGTTAATCTTTTCTCCTCACGTCTCTCTCTGCTTCATAAGATCTATGACTTTTTTTTTCCATTTTCTAAACTTGTATCTTTACACATTTACTTTTTTATGTAAAGCCTAGCCAAACTTTTATTTTTCATGATATTCCCATTTGCTCTTTTGTTTTCCACAAAGACCTCATTGTAGTCAATTTATTACTTAAGCAAATTATCTTTTCTAAAGTTCATTTTTATTGTCTTCCTGATTTTTCCCCCTCCTTCTCTTAGAATTTAGAATCTATTGTTGTGTAGTTGCTTTTAACAGTTATATCCCAGAGGACTTTCTCTGTGATTTTATTCTAAATGAACAAAGAACCCTGGGTAAGTCCCTTCCTTTGAATTGCTCCTGTTGGTATTAGGAAATTGACCAAGACATGGAAAACAATAGATCTGAAGAACATTGATCCATTGATTGGAGTCTGTGACAGATTTTGTGCTAAGTTATTTCTACCATGATGATGATGATGGTCATACTGATGAAAATAATTCATAATATATATTGAGTAATTGAGTACCTACTGTGGCTCAGACATTGTACTGAACATTTTATACCTATTATCTCCTTTATTTTTCATAACAATGTGCTAAGCTTGTTATTCTTTGTTTGTTTTAGAGAAGAAAAAATGCTGTTTTAGTGTGGGATTAAGGATGCTTGTGTGTGTGTGTGTGTGTGTGTGTGTGTGTGTGTGTGGTGGGGAGACAGGACTGGGGGTGTGTGGATTTAAAGGTGGAACCTTCTGAGAAGGGACAGGCAAAAATAGATAGTAGGTGGTCACTTGTGGCCCCATTTAGCCTGACAATTGTTTCATGGGTTCTTTCTAAGACACTCGTCTACCTCACTCCTGCACCAGGGTGTTAGAGAAGATAGGAATATAGAGTTCAATAATTGTGCTGCTGCTGTTAACCAGAGTGCAATTAATCCATCATTTGTGGATTTTGATGCCACGTTGTAAATGAGGTTTCACATAGATTCACTCTGAGGCTGTTACTGACAAAAAGGCCAGGCTTCTAGTAGGGAGGGGTGACAGATGGAGGGATAGGGTGAAGAGAGAGGTGGGGAGCAGATTCCAAATTTTTTTTTTTTTAAGATTTTTTTTTTTTTACTTGGGGAATTGGTGGAGGGGAACAGACAAGTTGCTGTCCTTTTGTTCTTCAGTCTAGCCATGGAGGACGTCGCCCCACTGTCCTATGCTGGCATTATCATTGCTCTCTTCCTGGGTGAGGCAGATTGGTTGCCGGCCTCTGCACCGCGGTTCACAGCAGCTCTTGGCAGCTCACTCTGGCTGCCAGCCGCTCACGCTGGCTGTGGGCTACTCACTGTAGCCTATGGCAGCCCACTGTAGCAGGGGCTGCAGCTATGCCATCCTGGGGACCTACAGCAGCCCAGCTCCAGGTGGAGCTGTTGTTCACCATCTTAGCTGTAGAGGGCCGTGTCACTGGCCCTCATGTGGGATCCAAACTGGGGCCGCTGGCGTCCCAAGACAGCTCCTAACCTATGCGCCACTCGGTCTGCCCAGCAAATTCCAAATTTAACATGCTATATTAAATGCAAAATTTAAAATGCTGATACATATGAGGAAACTGATGTGTAAAGTGTTACCCTAAAAATAAAAGGTCAATGTGAGAGTCAGTAGGCACTTATTTGAGGTTAAAAAATAATAGCTATTCCGGAAGCACTCAGATTCAGGCAGAAACCCAAATAGTGTTCCCATTAAGAGGCAAAGCCAAGGGATATTTATGAGAAAGGGAAGGGGAGCAATTACATCAATAAAAGGAAAGCATTTCTATTGGTTGCAATAAAGTAACATAGTGACGCTGATTCTAAACAATGTTTTTTAATTTTCAGTCCAGTAGCCATTAGCCTGGTAGTCATAATATCTGCTTCCTTGTTATCTTTGCAAACAGTTGTGTGGGATGCAGTGTTGCTTTAGGCCCAGTCCAAAGGTTAATTTGCTGTTTTAACGTTCCAAAGGTTTTAAGATATTAGACCTACCAGGCAGTTCCTCTGGGTTGGCAGCCCTGACTCCATTTTAAAGCGGCTCCATTTATATTACTTTTTGAAAAAGAAATTAAGAAACTTTCCCACAGTACAAAAGAGTATATGGTGTATTCGAAATTTGAATGTAAATCGTTGCTTTGGACATGTTTTGTCCCTTTTCTGTTTTTCTTTATTAAATTATATGAATATTAATTTTGGAATTTTTACTCAAAAACATATAAGTACCTCTGATTGTTTAATATTATATGAGGCTAAGATCCTTTTTATGTCCATATCCATACATGATTTTTTATTATGTTAGCTTGGAAGCTCATTTTTTGGACCCATCTAATCCTGGGGGTGCCAAAAAAATGTATACACATGACTTGTATTCATCTTTTGTTATTGGTATATATTGAGTATTACAATTTTAATATAGATTTTGCCTTTCTATAAAATGTGTATACATATTTTTGGCACCCTCTGTATATAAACACCAAAGTTATTTCTCTTAAAGGGCTATTCCTGGAGTGTTGACAAATCATTTTGCATGGCTAGGCTTCAGTATTTTGAGTATACCAAATATAATCAGTGCTTGACTGATTAAATATGTTACTTGCAAAGTATTTTATTAGGTTTGCAAACTCTAATACATGGCCTGATGTCCTGTTTCTGATAGCTAAGTGTGGATGTGGAAACTTTTAATACATGGAATGTCTTCTCTTTGCTGATAGATGTGTCTGTAAAAAATGGATAAGGTGATGAGATCAGAATCAGCTGTGCTTTTATGCAGAACCAGTGCTTGAGATGCATGTTAAGTCCCCAGCTATGCATCTCATTAACTCGCCTAGCAGTTGCAGATCTGCATACTGACTTTGAGAATATTTCATTACTGTATTTTTCTGAAGGAGGTTTTACATTTGCCCAAGAACTGAAAAGATATGTGTCTCTATAACTCAACTAGTTACATATTATGTTCAATATGAAAGATTGCCTCTGATTACCTGGGGACACCATGAAACTCTTAAACTATATTAGGTTTCTGGTTTATTTTTAGATTGACTGAATCCTATAAAATGTAGGAAAAGGAGGCACATTGAAGAACATTTTTAAGTGTTATTCATTCCTATTCCGCTCCTTTCTTTAAAAAAATCTTTGTTCGCTATTTGCCTTTTACATTGCAAACAGATTTATTATAGTATCAATAAATGTTAGTATTATCCTTTAAGTTATGTAGCTATATACTCTGAAGGAGCCTTTCTGAAATGTAGCATAGTTCATAATTATTTAAGTGTGCTCTAATGAGATAGATTTCAGAACATGGCAGATATGAAAGAGGGAAGCTCTGTTTATTAAATTTCCTCAGGCTCAAAAGCTAGCTCCCTAGGATTAGCATTGAGAGAATTTGTTATGGTCATCTGTGGTTTAAAATTGTTTTGTGTATTTGCTTTAACTCCCAAATAAACCAAAGGAGGTAAATCTGAGCCACCTTGTCTTCCCTAAAGGGTCATGCTCCATATGAGCCATGGTTTCTTGTTCTTCTGTTGATTGCTGTTAAAGAGCTGTTTGGTTACCAAGTAACTTCAGTAGACCTAGTCAGATTGGGCAAGGCTTAGATTGTATTTTCCAGTGTCAGCCTTTTTCTTCCTCCCTTTCTTTCCATACCGTCCCATCTTGCCCCCTCTGGAAGGTAAAAGAAGGCTTTTATTCTGGAAAAATCTGTTAAATGCTTCACGCACCATGCCTGGCAAAATGTATTTGTTTCCATTGTAATAATGATAAAAACTACCAAAGAGAGTAATGATGGAACTACAGATACAACCAATAAATAGAAAAGGGCTTTTTTTTTTGTTTGTTTGTTTGGTAGCAGTAAGACTTTCCTGGTGGTCCCCACTCACACTAGGCTCCCTGTTTTCACTGTAGTGGATGATGTCTCCATCGCTACATGTTCAGTGATGGAAAAGGAGGGATCTGATATATTTTTGTATGGTATCTACCTCTGATGTATTTTTGTATGGTATCTACCTCTGGGTAGACTAATTCTTTCATTGATTAATTTACTTATTTATATCCTCATCTCTTTGAAGATAGAGTTTCTGACTTTTTTTTTAATCAAAGGGTATGTGCTGATACATAGAAACCTAGAATTAGAAAACCAGAACAGGAACATGTTAAATATTATTTAGTTTCTGTGATTAACAAGCAGATTCAACCTTATAGTAACCACAGCAAAGAAAATCAGGAGACATCACGAATCCCTCTGGCAATTTTAGATCGGCTCCAAAATTTTCTAGGGTTTCTGATCCAATTGTTTTGGGGGGTGGTGGTGTTCTCTCATTGACTTGGAATACACAGCATAACTAAGAGTGTTACAATATGTGAGATATTTAGAAAACTCCTATTTATAGTATTCTGGTGTCCAGACCTATGTGGGTGGACATCCTAAAAAGAAAGATGAATAGATATTTCTAAAATGTTTGGGACAAACAAAATAAGAATTACATGTAGCCTTAAGTAGCAAGTGGAGAGAGATGCAAATTAGGTTCTCCAGGCCAGGCAAGTGGCAACAATTCATCTACATGCTAGAGGATGAACGTGAAATCTTATTTGAGGAGACAATGTCCCTTAGAGTCCAGCCTCTGTTGATAGTGTGTTGCCACCATTTAGTGGAGGTTGGCAGCACAGTGAGGAGTGCCAGAAAGGACCTCACAGCCTCAGCTGCTCCATTGTAAACCAAGGAGAAAGCAGTGCTAAGAGTGTGTCATGAGCTATTTTCTTTTAAGATACAGGCAAATTTCTTGAGTGGATACTTACAAGATTTATTAGTTATCAATGGTAATAAGATATTTAGATACAGTTATACCAAAAAGAAGGAACACATTTCATGTTTTGTTTCAGATTACAAAAATGGAATTTAGCCCATTTCTTACCTTTTTAATTATTCAGAGGAGGGAGTACCAACTTTTGGTAAGTGTCTGGTGTGTGTGTGTGTGTGTGTGTGGTGACTGTATATTTGTTCTTGTGTGTTATATTAATGAACATAACATAGGGACCATGAAGATGCTAACAGATATGTGAAGGTCAGCATGTACTCTATTGTGTTCACTTCTTGATCTTTAGCTCCTCAATCTACCCTCATCTGTCACCTGACCTCTCACTTCACATAAAATTACTAATGTCTCTGGTAATCTTCATGTTTTTAGATGCAGAGTCCTCTAATTTTACTTAACCTCTCAAGAGCATTGGGCATTTATCATTCCTTCTCAAAATAGGCTTTTCTGTGTTCCCTTAATGGCACTATTATTCATTCTGTTTTGCAAATCAGGTATCTAGAGCTATCTTTGACCACTCCCACTTCCTTGTATTCATATCTACTTCATCAGCAAATTTGGCCATCTTTACCTGCTACATCTCCACAGCCACAGCCCTAATCCAATATATCGACATTTCTTATCTGCTCTGTTGAAGTTGTCTCATAAACATCTCTGTGTATCTGCTCTTGTCTTGTTTTCTTCCTTTCCCTACACAGCTTGCCAGAAATGTACATCTGAAGATGTTATTCATTCAAAGTGAAACTGCGAACATGACCTACAGGACAGTACATCTGGTCTTGACTTCCTCTCAAGCACCATCTTGTGCTCCTTGCTTTTTGCACACTAGCCACATGGCTTTCTTTCAGTCCCTCAGACCCACCAAGCAACTACTTGCCATGGGGCCTTTGCATATGCTTTGCCCTCAGCCTGCAATAGCCTTGCCTCTGCTGCTTTACCTGGTGAATGCCTTTTTGTCCTTAGATTTTAGTGGAAGTGTCACTTCTTTTGGGATGTTCCATGAGTTTCCTTACTAGATTTCTTCCCCCTTTTATCTCTCACATAGCAGCACCAGCCTCTCCTATTAATGACTGTTTCTTACTACACTGTAAGCTCCATGGGTACAGGAACTAGACCTGTTTTTTCTGCCTGACACAGAGTACACACTCAGTAAATACTTGTTGAATAAGTGGAAACTTACTTCCTCTATGAAGTAGTCATTAGCTATTCATTCCATGATGTTCTTCCATTTCTAGATTACTCTGGTATTCATCACTTACACATGAGTCTTCCCTTGTTCTCTTTTTTTTTTTTTTTTAGATTTTTTTTTTTTAAGATCTTATTGGGGAATTGGGGTAGGGGAACAGACAAGTTGCTGTCCTTTTGTTCTTCAGTCTAGCTGTGGTAGACGTCACTTCACTGGCTCATGTTGGTATTGTGACCATTGCGTTCTTCCCAGCTGAGGCAGTTGGTTGCTGGCCATTGGACGGCTGCTCACAGCAGTTCATGGCAGCTCATGCTACTGCCGGCTGCTCACAGTAGCTTATGGCAGCCCATTGCAGCAGGGGCTGCAGCCTACACCATTGTCGGCCACTCCAGGTGGAGCTGTTGCTCACCATCTTAGCTGTAGAGGGTGCGGCGTCACTGGCGGGAGCTGAACCAGCGGCCCTGCTCCCCAGAGCTCATACTCCCAAGCCAACTCGTAACCAACGAGCATTCTGCCGGCCCTTCCCTTGTCTCTTTTTAATATACATTGGGGTTTTCTTCTAACTAGATAGTAGGTTCTATGGGAACAAATTGTAAGTTCTCTGACGACAAGGAACATATCTTATGCTTAAAAAAAGTCCTTCAGAGGGTCCCAAATGATTCCAAGCACAAAGAAGGTTTTGAATCAAGACTTGGGAATTGATTGATTTCCCTTTGTTCATATGTATGTGGAAGTTCAGCCATAATCTTTTACACAGGCATCTCTTTTCTTGGCTTTCTCTTTTAGCCTCTTCAGATATGGAGTCTGTGGGGAGAGATGAGAGGTGGAAGTAGCACCATTGATTTGTGCCCCCCTTCTCTAGGGGAGCTTTATGGAACCTTAGAGAGGGCAGTCTTGAAATCTTCACCTTTCAGATCAGGAGCCTGAGACCCTGGGGGTAGAAGCTCTTGCCTTGCATGAGGCAGGTGTGCAGTAAATTGGACCAGGATGTATAACTAATTAGAAGAAAAGCTGTGACCATAACTTGGGTCCCCTGACTCCAGGCTCATTGTTCTTTGCTGGGTTGTCTCATTTAAATTTTGAGAAGAAAGATTAAGCACTCATTAATAAGATGAGGCACACATGCTGGGAATCAAAATTAATAGGAATGGGGAAAGCCGGGAATATCCTAGGGGGAAATATGGGTATGTAGGTGAAGCCAGGTGAAGGAGGGGTGGGTAATATATTTGGTGAAAACCATTAACCAGAATTTATTTTTGTTTGAAGCATATGCATTATATCTATTTTCCTTATGCCTTGCTACTTTAATTTTTATTCATACAATAATTATGTATTAAAACATCCCCTTAAAATTTTCCTTTCCTCTCTTGCCTCTTCTTATCTTTTTTATATGTTTGTTATATCAACCATACATTTTTGACCCCACAAGGTATCAGTCTGTAACTGTGAGTACTTGTGTGTGTGGCTTAGTTTACATTTGCACAAATCACATTGTCTGTCCTCCCATTCCTTTGTTCCTTTTCTTTTTCTAGGTACCAGATATCATCTTCTTTCTTGTGCACCATGTGTAAGGGCGTGTGCTTATGCACACACTCACATACACTCACACACGCATACACACACATACACACCTCTGAATGTGCATAAGCAAAGGTAGAACTGAAGGGAAATACTGTGACATATGGTACCTGAAAAACCAGGTTCTCAATAGCAGGGCTGTAATCAAGGGTGCAGATGTTTGGCGTCTGACAAATGCAATTGTTGATGTAAAACTGTTTTAGTACATTAAATTAAAAGATGGAAAATTAGTTGCATACTGTAATGAACATATCTTCCCATTGAAAATGGGACACTTAACCAAACATATAAGTTAGACTCCCTGTGATCTCCTGAATATTTTTTCCCACATTTCCAGATTTCATTTTCATTTCATCTTGGGGGTTCTTGGCTTCCATCTTTATTATTCAGCTTACACAGACAGCGCAGTAAGGTGTTTTGAGTGTCACTAACCATAAAGTGTTTGGAAATAAAGTTTCAATAAGATACTGTAATGTTTTATTTCTCCAATGTCAAATTTTACTATAAGTGTAAGTTTTTCCTTCTCTTTACCCTTCCAGACATTTAGTTGCTGATTTTCTCCAAGTTTCTAAAACCTCTTTTCCCTCCTAACCACCTTCACTTAGGTATTTGAAATAGATATTACTTTTTTTAAAAAAATATGTTTCATTGGCTATATCACTGTTACTGAGTTTAGCTCAATATACAGTTTGTCACTTAACTTATCCCCTGTCCAGAACTGCTCCTTGTCTAATGTTTGCTATGTTTTTTACTCTCTTTGATTGTAGATCTCTTGAAATTAGGAGTTAGATCTGTGGTAAATGATACATAAATAACCGTTGATTCATTTTAGATTGTTTTTAGAAAAGGAAAGAGTCACATTGCTTAGCAGAAAATAACATATGTGGATCAATTATAAATCCATAAAACAATCATCAACTGGTAATTGCTATCAATAAAACTATTCAGCATTTCTTTTCTTCAATCTTTTGGAACCATGCCTCTTATTTCCTAATTTGCCTCATTTGGATGTTACTCCCAAGTTCTAGGCCTACAGAATAATCATTTATAGGCATATTCTCTTTGCCAGTGGATTAAAAAAAAATCCTCTTTTTATCAGAAGCAAGTCAAAATGGTATTTCCCAATAGTATTTTTACATTAACCAAAAACAAGGATCTTAACTAAAGATGAAAAATATACATATTTAATAACTAATATTTTTATGTTTCATTCACCTTTTTATTTGATCCTTACAACAAATAATCCTATAGATAGGCGGATATTTATATTCTGTTTATGAATGATGAAACTGAGGTATTAATGATGACCAAAGACTGTTTAGCTGTTGAATAACAGAACTTGAGCTCTAGACTAGTCAGCTAGCTTAGATACTTTGGGTTTTCCTCCACACATTTCCACTACACCTTTGATAGAATAGCTAGCCCATGAGAAGACATGGGCATGCTAAGTTCCATATAAAGAGTTCTCCAAAATCCATGATAGAGGCATATCTCTATGGTAAAACCATCATCTGCTACAATATTTTGCCTAGTAGCACAGACTTGATCAGTAATCTGTGGACATCAGCTGTTGGTGGACTTGCCAAAGGTTGGTGAACCAAAGTGAAAGGTTCGGCAGTTAGAGTCAAATGTTTTTGAAGCTGTAGAATTTGAGGCTCTACCAAATATCACCCTGTGGGAGTATACTTTTTAGTCTTGGCAGACGCTCCTTGGTATGCCATCTCCCTCTTCTGCCCTAGCTCTCTTAAATAAAGGCTTTTCTTTCCTTAAAACCCAGCATAGTTCTTCCTTAAGGGCCTTCTCCATGTTGGCCAGGACACTTGGGAGCTCTTTCCTTTGGGACACTCCTGCAATAATCATCTGCACTGCTCATTTAGCACTTAGCAAATATATTAGCTGAATTTCTTTTTAAATGCTCTGCTTCCTCAACTGGATTTATTTGAGGATGAAACCATGCTTACACTTCTTTGTATTACCAGTTTGACCACAGTGCATAGGATAGTACTGTCCCCAGTGTCCCGACCACATTGTCATTGGCCATCCCAGACTCTAACCATTCATATAGCCCTTAAAAAATACAGCTACAATTTGTCTTGCATCTAGCACCTAGCAAGCACTATGCTAGATCCTTAGATCTTCCTATGTTATAGTTGAGACACTACAGCTCAGGAAGTTAAATAACTTGCTCAAGGTTAGCTAGTGATAGCAGACTTGGGATGCACTTTTTCTTCCACCATATTGTCTTTTGAAGTGTGCCCAGTGTCCATTCTTTAGATAAGAGTTTAATCTTGTTTTTGTCTTCACCTCCTGCCTGGGAATATTAGTAGCTAGGTAAGAATTTATGGATTTTTCACTCTTTTAATAATCTCTTAATGGGCCTATTATGGGTGATTATCTTACTGGTAGAAATGAATCCTTTAAGTTTAAAGTAAAGAACAATTCAATACATAGATCTTGATTATTTATTTATTTATTTATTTATTTATTTTTAAAGATTTTATTGGGGAAGGGGAACAGCGTCGGGGAATTGGGGAAGGGGAACAGACAAGTTGCGATGCTTTTGTTCTTCAGTCTAGTTGTGGAGGACGTCACTTCACTGGCCTATGTTGGTATTGTCACTGCACTCTTCCCGGGTGAGGCAGTCACTCACCAGCCGTTGGACAGCGGCTCTTGGCAGTTCACACCAGCTGCCGGCCGCTCACAGTAGCTTATGGCAGCCCACTGCAGCAGGAGCTGAAGCCTACGCCATTGCCGGTGACTCAAGGCAGCCTAGCTCCAGGTCGAGCTGTTGTTTATCATCTTAGCTGCAGAGGGCACAGTGTCGCTGGCCCTCATGTGGGATCGGAACCAGGGCCTTGCTTCTCAGAGCTGGTGTCCCAAGCCAACTCTTAACCAATGTGCCATTCAGCTGGCCCAGATCTTGATTATTTCTAGGGTCTCTCTCTCTCTCTCTCTCTCTCTCTCTCTCTCTCTCTCTCTCTCTCTCTCTCTCTCTCTCTGCAATTAGCTGTATGGTACTTTTAATGACCCATATCTTTCCTTTTTAGATTTAAGACAATAATTAGAGCTAATCCTGGCTAGATAACTATGAAGGGTCAAGTGTGGGTCTCATAATTTAAAGGACTTTGTAATGAATATTATTAGAAATATCCTATTTTGCAATTTTACTTTTGTGTATTCAAAATTACATTTCTAAAAAATTGCTTTTTAGAGTCTGGTTCATAGAAGGGAGCATTTTTCACTAGGCAAAGTGCAAAAGGTGAAGTTGACTAATTAAGATCATCATGAAACCCCTTTTTTTTTCTCATGTATAATGGATCCACTTGCTCAGCCTTTGATGAGAGCGAGGAATGAAAAGGGTTTAAGAGCAGATGGAAGGAAAATTTATTGAGATGTGAATGATCACTTTAATTCATAAAAATTATATAATTCACTAACATTAAAATAATAAAAAAGTTACCATAATTTTTACTCTTTGTCTAGAAGGTGTAGCATAGCCTCCAAATCCTCATAGGTTTTCTTGAGATCTATTGCTAGAATTTTGGAGCTTACTTGTATAGCTAGAACTCATATCAGAGCTTTAGCCTACTGAGGAGTTGTCCCCTGACTAGTATGTAACCAGTGTGACCACACTGCTTGTAAAAATATTGAAATATTTTCTTGCTGGCTGGTAAAAGTCATTGCCCTGACCTGCTGTAATATCTTGTAATCCCAGAGGTTAATGTCTTGAATATTAGAGACCAATGAGGACTCTTCTCCTTTCCTGCATCCATCCTTTTGGTGGCTGAGTGCTTTGAATATCAGGCTTTGTTGTTTTTAAACAGTCTCCCTGCCATAACATGTAAAGATGTGTACCTCAGTGACCATGGCTCTTCTCTGCTCCTTGACAAGCTGAGGATTGCTTTTAATGGTTCTTTCATAGACGTTGTTCCAATTTAGAATTAGTGGTGCAATCTTCCTACTGGTAGATTTCATGCCTTAAAAAAAGCACCACATATCTAGGCAAAAGTGAGGAATAATGCCTGTTTTTACTTTCTTGTTTTGTCACCAGCGTTATTTCCCAAAGAATGCATGTAGATTGAGTGTGGAGTTCTCAGATTTAATGCTGGAGTTATTTAGGATTGGGGATTATAGGTTTGTTATCTGTGATGTAGATGCAAACACATTCTATAGGTTGTTGAAATGCTCTGACTGCAGGACTTATTAAAAGACCACATTGGTGGCTTCTGACAAATTTGTGTTACTGTCTGTATTTTGTGTAGCAATAAAATGTTTTAAATCATTAATGAATCAGGGTTGGATATAAATAAATATTCAAATGTACCTGTTGTCTCATTTTATCCTCATAAAATCAGTGAGAATCTGTATTTTAGACATTAAGTGACTTGATAGAAACCAGGTGTTTCTGAATGGTAGTGCTAAAGCCAAGACCTCAGATCTGCCACCAGAGCCCACATAACATTGTATCTCCCACTCTGAGATGAGGACATGTCCCAATTATTAGGACGCTATCTCCATTCACAGGCCAATATTTAAAATAAGGTACTTATAAAGGTAAGAAATTTTCCATGTCATGAAACAAACCAAAATGAAACAAAAATGCCCCTATAAATGTGAAAAAGGGATGCTCTATTTGCTGTGCTTCTGTATCATTCATGGAATGAGAGGAGAGCAGAGGGATATTTTGAGCTCTTTAATTCAGTTGAGGTGTGATTCTCTAGTGACTGCTAAACCATATTTCCTTTAGTTATTGAAATAGGATTATTAATGCTAGCTTGCTTCTTAGGAGATGTTACTTAGGGTTGAGAAACTTTTAAATTAGGAATCTTGAGTAAATTATTATGATGTAGAACGTGAGTTTATTAAGTTTTGGCAACCTTGAGGAAGCTCTGGCTGTCACATCTGTCCTTCAATTGATGTCAGGAGTGGATTAGGCCCTTTGGCAAGATGACTTGTGTACGCTTTCTTCTCTTCACTCTTTGGGCAATCTTTTGAATTACATCCTTGGTCTTTTGGAGAGTTAACGCTATTATCAGTAATTTGTTTTAGCATTTTTATGCTTAGGCATGAAGATTATCTAAAGTCTTAACTCTTATTTAGACTTTTAGTTTCCCCACAATAGTGAAATAAAAGATATATATATATATATATACACATTTATTCTTTTTTTCTGAAAAGCATGCTATATTTTGTGAATAATCCATGCTCAGAAAAAGAGACTGGTACACATTTGGGATGTTAGATAAAGGACTGCCTCTCTCCTTGATATTGATAAAAGAACACAGTAGTTTGAGATGCATAAAGACAGAGAAAATGACTGAGAATTAATGTCTGTTTATCTTTGCTTTTGGGGAAGAAATTAAACTAATCTCATCAGAGTTATTTAGGAAGTTTCTGACTGTACTCTTTAATCTTTGTTTCAGAAAACAGCAGACTGCATTATTAAAAAGGAGATCACTGCATGTGGGAAGAGCATTCAGCTGGTGTCTGTTTTCAAATATGAAATTAAAGAATTTGAAGTTAATTTCAGAGCTAAAGGAGCTGCTAGTCAAAACAGTGTAGGCCATTTTGGAAATGTTATTACATTATTTAAAACATCTTTATTCAAAAATGTGTCTGTGTGCTGCTGTACAAACACCCTTTGGGTGTAATTACAAACAAAATTTTCACTGATGCTGAGCTCCAGATTCAAATTGGATGAAGGTATTAATTTGATCTCTCTCTCTTTTTTTTTTTTGAGTTGGTACGTATTCACCTTTTGCCAGAGTTGAAAAGGGAGAATTGAGAAGCCCCTTTCCATCTTCAGTGTCACAAGGGGTGCATGTGGCACATGTGTCCTAAAATGCTCCCGAGTTTCAGACTTTAGTGTCTATAGTCTCCTGTATATCTCTGAATGTCTAAAGTCATCTAAAGCCTTGTGTGCCTCAACTGATAATGATTGATTCCTGCCACACACACACACCCCTCCCCATCTTGCTCCTGTCCTGTCTTCTCCATCTCAGTGTATGATGTTACCGTTAACCCAGTTGCCCAGGACAAAAAAAAAAACAAAACCCAAAAAACAAAAACAAAAAAACCTAGGGATTAGTCTTAAAGTTTCTCTTTCTCATCCATTTCATATTCAGTCCATCAGCAAGTTCTGTCAACTATACTTTCAAGGCATACCCCACATATATCCCTAAATAAATCCCAGCAGCTCAGCTGATGTCTTCCTAGATTGGACCGGCTTCTTCTCCCCCAAATACCTCTTTGTGTCCACTGTTAAGCTGGTGGTGATCAGTGTACACCCTCTTATTCAGGATGAACCATCGAAAATGTAAAACTAATCCTGTTGCCCCTGTCTTCTAGAGGCTTTCTGTCCTGCTGAGAATGAAATTTCAAGTCCTTATCATGGCCGTCAAGGTCCACCATGGTCTGACCATCGCCCATCATTCCTCATTAATTTTCTACCATTTCTCTTCTGTCTGTACCTCATTTACTCTGCTTTAGCTATACGGCTTCCCATCTTGCCCACCCCTCTCCCCATCAGGACCTCTGTTCCCTCTGCTTGCAATGTGCTTTCACAGCTGTGTGTATGGCTTACTACCTCCCATCACTCAGAACTCCTTTTTCTTCCCCCAGATACCAGCAAGGCTTCCTTCCTTATTTCATTCAGAACTCTGCTCTTTGATTACTCTAGCTAAAATAGCAACCTTGTCAGTCTCTGTTGTTGCTTAATATTTTACATCACTTTTCATTACCTGAAGTAATATTGGTTATTTCACTTGTTTGCTCATTGCCTCCTTCAAAAGTATGGAAGCTCCATTTGGACATGGCATTGTGTTTATCTCCAGCAATGATACGTGGCATATGATGAGTGAATGGATAACTGAAACAATTACTTTCATCTGTCTTCCTTGATATCCTTACCCATTCTCTAATTTTCATCTTGTGATGATTTAAGCTGTCTTTATATTCCATTCTATGTTGCTGTGAATATTCAACAATGTTCTAGTTCCTTTAGAGTAGAGGAACATCTGATTTAAGAGGTAGTTAAAAGAGCATAATGGGTCCAGGCACAGTATGTACTCGGAAAGAAACAGACCTGGGTTTAATGATGGCTGTCTAATTACTGACTTTGTGAGTTTTGGACAGTTTGATTCACTTCTCTTGACTGCATCCTTCACTGATAAAATTTGTATCATTACTGGGGGTAATGATACCATACTCATTTGTTTGTTGTAAATAGTACATAAAATTATGCATGTAGAAATCCTAGTTTAGAGTTAATCCTAAAACACAGTACCTGTTATCATTACCTTTGGTCCTAAAGAATTGTGTGAAGAAATTTTTTGGTGATCAAATCATTGCCCACCAAGAAATCATGTTTACATTTATCAGTCTTTTTTTGTTTGATGATCTGGGTATGATGGGTTTTATTAAGATCTGATTTCTTGAGTTAGAATTGTAATTTGGATACAGAGGGAAGGAGGTTAGCAGTTTGCCTGACCAATTCCTAAATGAGAAGAATTCTGTTTTGGGCCAAGATAGAGGCACTATGGGCGGTTCCACTTTTATTATATGTATATCACAGTCAATATTTAAACTGCAACAAATGAAGCTACAATGATTGTAGTTTCTGTATTTTTTGTAATTGATCTCATCTTGCTTGTCAGCTTCCCTTCACCTGGTACCAGGGGTTGGAGAAAGAAACTTGCTAAGATAAAGATATAATAGTCTCTTTTTTTTTCTTTCAAAGAGGATCATATCTTGGTCATTTAGTATTTTGCAAGTAAATACCCAGATTTTCTGAGTTTCTCTCCTTTCCTTGTCCTCCTTCTCCAAATTTGGTCCATACGGCAAGAGAGGCTTATGAGGCTAGAACATTGACTTCTGGGCCTTTGTTGGAATCTGATGGGGTGTGGCTGTTTTGCTCCCGGCCTGGGCACCTGGCATTGTGCCTGCAGAGCTATGACAGAACTGACCTGCATTTTTGGGCCCTATTCTGGCACTCACTGCTGAGAGCTGTTTTTTTGTTTTCTTCCCTTCTTTTTTTTCTTTAAAATAAAACCTCAGTTTTCTGCCCAAGGTCTCCACCTACCTTGTTTGTAAGCACAGGTTTTTTTCAGGTTCCTCCTTTCTCTCAGCACCTGGAAAGCCCTGGACAGTGGAAGAGGATATCAGAACCTCTCAGCTGCTTAGCTTTACCATGTTGGACTTCTAGAGCTCAGTGAGAGAATGGTGTGGCCCACTCACTTTTGTCATCTGCTTCTAACATCGATGAGACACTAACATGTTGCTCTCATGCCATATTGGACAAAGGAATTGACACATGAACATGCAGATTTTCCTAGACTAGTTTCTGAGGAGCACAGACTAATGGCCCCTACAATGGAGTTTCCTCATAAATTTAAGGGTTTCTATTACACCTACATCCTCTACCACTGCTGAAGGTCACTCCTGGCTGAGAGGTTACTCCTTCTACTTCTTGCATCTCTCTCTTTCTTTCGCCCTTCCTCCCTCCTTCCCTTCCCTCACTCCCTCCCTTCCTCTCCTCCCTCTCTCCCTGCCTCCCTCACTCCCTCCCATCTCTGTCTCTGCTAATGAGAACCAGAGGAAGAAGAATTTTCCCCTTCTGTTTCCCATCAGATGAGAGCTTTCCCACCATCATCTCCTTCATCTCCAATACCCTGTGGCTTATAGTAAAACTCTATGCTCTGAACTCAACAAGTTTACTTTTTATTTATAAATGGGGAGTTTGTAATAATAATAATAATAATAATAATAATAATAATAATAAACAAATAACTTTTTCTTTTGCCAAACTCTGACCTTTGAGATGTTTGTCTCACTATGGACTCATTAATTTAAGCTTTGAGATTCAGTGTCTAGCATTGACTTCCTTCCTCTAGGCAAAATATTCTCTCCTCATGTTAGGAGATACTTGAACTTCAATGTGTAGAGTGTAAAGGGAAAAGACTTCCAAAGAAACGGTTAATGTCTCTTTTTAACATATTGATAATGTTATGGGATTCACATGTTTTATAAATCCATTTTTCTGCTGGTTCTGATAAGCATCTAGACCTTGCCTGTTTATGTTGGTCTTGCTAATTTCGAGATGTCCATCAATGAAATCAGACAGGTCCAGACAGATGCATGTACCTGAGTAGAGTCAATGAGCTTTAAAATGCATCTTTTATACATATGTCTTACAAGCATGTCTTATTTCAAGGGCACATGTTCAGTAAGCATTCATTGAGTGCTATGTGCCTGATACAATATTATGGTCTGGAGACATTAAAATGAAAAGACATGCATTTCACATCACCAAAGGCCTTGATGTCTTGCAAAAGAATTGAAACTTTATCCTAAAGATGGAGGCTATTACAGTATTTTAAACACAGGATGGGGATGATTCAATTTGCATCCCAGGGAACTTGTTCTGGGTGTCATGTAAAGAATTGACTATAAGGGATGAGCCTGCCTGGAAACCAGGTAGGAAGTGGCAAAAGATGATAGAGGAAAAAGGAAAAATATTTAGTAAAGAGGCATGTAGTAATTAAAGTGATAGCACATAAGATTAGGTCTGTGGGAAATGAGACAGGAAATATGGAATGACTCCAGAGTTTTGGGTTTATTTGATTGGAGAGCTGGTGGTGCTACAAAGAAGAAAGAACATAGCAAGAAGAGCTTCTGTACTATCAGCAGTGCAGATGGCATTTATTCAGCACTTACTATATGCCATGCCCTTTGCTTTCATTATTCTTAGCTAATTCTTCCAGTAGCCCTCTGAGACAAGAATCATCACTATTTCCCATTTTACATACTAGGAACCCGAGTGCCAAGGGGTTAGAAGCCTTGGCCAATGTCATACAATTGGAAGTGTCAGAGCCGAGATCTGAACCCACTCTGACTCCATAATCTGCTTTAAAATATTTTAAATTTATACATTTAATGTTTAATATGATTCCATTTTAAAGTAATGAGCATTCATCATATAAATGAGAAAATATCTACAAACAGGAACAGGAAAAATGATCTGTTAGTGTCTTGCCATACAAAAAAACAAATATTGGCTTTATTGTTCTCGGTAAACTTTCAGGTGGGGACAGAAGGACATCTACAGGTTACACAGCCGGGGACATCTGGATGAGTCTGATGTCCGATTAGCAATTAAAGTTAGAGAAACATTTGGAAATCATCAGTGGACAGGTGGTAGGTAAATCATATAAATGGAGAAAATATATTTTAGGAAAAGAACCAAACCAACCACACCTTTCTTAGCTCTTACCATGTATGGACCCTGACCCTTTACAAATAAAATAAAATTTTTTGATTTTGTCTGAAGAAATGAAAGGCTTATTCGTGTAAGCAGATTTATATGGGTTCTCATAGTTATTATGATAAACTTTTCTTGGTGATTCTGGAGATTTCTAGTGTTTTCCCATGTTGCTAATTTGTCAGTGTCTCTTGCTTCACCAATATGGGACCTAAGTCCTCATAGCAGGCTACTTGAACTATACAAATGATACTCCCAGGCAGCTAAGTCTGTGGAAGGATAGATTTGTCAAATAAAAGGATATAAAGACAATTGTTTTTAAAGAATAGCTTGCACTCTTGCTTTATCACTTCCTTTTTCATCCAAATGATTTCTGTGTTCTTGGGAAAATATCAGTATTCATCATTGTTAAGTTGAGAAAAAAATAACTGTACCAGGTTATTTTATAGATGTCAAAAGCTACACAAGAGGTAAGGAACACCGCAAGGTGCTAACGGTGTGAAACAGTTTGTGTGCCTTGTACCTTGTCCAAAAATAATTGACTCATTAATCTCAACTATATCAATCTGGTCTCATTATGAGGGTCAAAAATAGGTTAATTTTAATAAGCAGACTCAGTTCACAGATAGGCATACATTTAACAGGCATTATCTTAGAAAGAAAGCAATCATTAGAAAATTTATTTACTGAGGTGATTTCGGGGAAAAATGCCTTAAGTGAAACCCCCACTTTCTACCTCAGGATTATCAGGGGAATAGAAATTGAGCTATGTTCCTAAAAATGACATTTGGAAGTAAAGCACAAAGTAAATTTCTCTTCTCTTTGGGAAAATGTTTCTGAAAATAATAAAATATTTTCACAAAGGGAGCAATAACTTCACCCAAAACCCCAGAACAGTGATGGCGAAGAAATGTGAAGATTTGACATGAGATTGCCCGGGCTTTGAATCCTGACCCCAACCATCCACTATTTGACTTTGGGCAAGTGATTTAATCTGTACAGGTCTCTGTTTCTTTCTCCATGAATGGGGTGATAATATATTTCACAGACTTATTTTAGGGATTGAGCAAGAAAATATATGTGAAAGCATCATGCACAATCCTTCATGTACTGTAATTGTTCAATAAATATCCTTTTCCCCCTGAATAATAAACTCTAATCAGATACTTATTTACAGGTTCTGTCATTCCAAAAAGATCTGTTATTGTAATTTTGAAGTTGAGCAAAATTACTGTTCACTCATACCAAGTGGTTTCTTTCTTTTTGCTTTTTCCTTTGCTTCCCACTAAGACATTGCTTTCTTTCCTTTCGTTTAACCTAACAGATTTAAAAGCACTGTTGATATTTCTATTGTCAAGGGTAATCATTCATTTGAAGTAAAGCAGTGTCCCATTGTTACAGTTATTGGTGTCTACTGGGGGGAAGTTAGAATTTTATCAAGTCTGTTTAAACATCACATTTCTTACATTTCCCAAGAGCAATTCCAGCCTTATTTAAAATTCTGTCTCATGATACTTATATTAACATGCTTATCCTTCACAATGGAACCGTATTCATGCATGTCCCATTGTCCTGTTTCCTGAATCATAACCATCCCACATGTATAGGTAAACCAAAAAAAGGAAGAAAGAAAAGAAAAAAGAAAAAAAAGGTTTTAACATTCAAGAGAAAATTAATGAGAATTGACTATATGCTGTGCACTTTCTTACAGGTGGGAATTGATAAATAAGACAGTGCTATTGCTGAACTCCAGTGGAAGAGACAGATATATGAAAAATGAGTGGGAAATACAGTGCTATATTGGAAGCATGCATCTGTTATTATAGGCACCTAAGGATGACTCATGTGCAGGAATTTACCACCTGGTTTGCAGATTAAAGGCACATGTTAGTAAGACTATTTCTCTGGATAGGCCAGTTGAGGGAGTGTCCAAAATAGGGCACCCTGGCAGTTTTGAGGTGGCAACTTGTCTGTTGTATTGCCATATAGTTGGGTTCTAGGATACTTCTTGTTCTCTTAGGAGAGAGGGGTCCCATTGAGCTCTGGCAATTTTCTCTAGTTTGTGTGATTTCAGGATCCAACATCCATGCACTGTCCCTAGCTGTGCAAAGTAGTTATTGAGGGTCATCAGCTGTGAGTTGCAGACATACTTTTGAGAGGCCAGAATCCTCTCTGGGACAGAGAGTACAGTACTTGAACCCCCCTTTGGCCAGAGCTCCATGAGCTTGATCTCTTTTAGATGTTTGGCTTCTTGCATATGGTTTTGTTTCTGAGAAAGTTACATTAGTCAGGGTCAAGTGAGGCAAACAAAAATCATTCTAGATATTTCAAACAGAGTATTTAACATAGGGACTTGGTAACAGAGGTGATGGAAGAGCTGAGAATCTGACCAATGGACAGTGTGGTAACTGTGAGGTGACATCTGGAAGCTACTACCATTCCTTAGTCTGGAGAAACAAGCAGAGGGAGCGGTGTTGCCAGAGCCCAGGACCTGAGACCCCTTGGTGGAAGCTGGAATTATGGCTGGCCTACATATTGGGTGCTGCATGTCCAGAGGGCGGGGTTTTCCAGCAGGAGCTGGAAACAAGGAGGAGAGGACACCCAAACAGAGTGATGGGGAAAGGATACCCTGGCTTCTCCTTTTATCCTTTTCTTTAATCTCCTCCTGTTGACCAAATCTAGTAAGTGAATAGGGAAATGGTGAGAAAGGTAGATTGTAGGAGAAGGTCCGAGACTGAATCTGGGCCCAAACAGGGTGTGACCACTGAGGCAGACATGGAGATGAGCCCTCCTTCAGGGAACAACTAGCTGTAGGAAGTGTGGTTGGCAGGAGCCTTCAAATGTCAGCTCCTTCAGTTTGTCTCAGCTACAGGAAGCCTGAGGTCATGTGCAACTGGGGGCAGCCCTCATCTGGTGACTGAGCTAGGGCAACATATAAAGCCCTGGTCACCTGGGCTCCCGGTGGCAGAGCTGTAACAACAGTGATCTCTCTAAAGCTCCAGGATGGGCTGACCAAGATTTGTCAAGCCTGAATTGCACTTTGACTTCTCCTTCTGCCCAATTCCACTACCTCTTCCCTTTCACAGGTAAATGTCTTATACCCCAAACTACATTTCAGCACCTTCTTCTAGGTAACTTGAACTTGGACACAGACATACTTGTCAACTTAAACCTCAGACATGTTCTAGGGCAAAGTGGGGAAAGAATGGGTTTTGGATCTGGGAAGGAAAACAGGATCATAACTAGATTAGGAAAGCATCGAAAAGGGAGAGTCTTTTGAGCATTAGAGAGCAGCTGGACATGTCATCGAAGAGGAGGTGAAAGGATTGGGAGATTTGAATAGGTGGGTAGCAGTGAAGGGAGGATTCTGAAAGAGATGAAGAGCTCAATCAAAAGTGTAACAGTAGGAATTGTTATGCTTAGTGCAAGAATTTAGGACCTGGCACTGGTACTAAATTCTGCTCCTGGGAAGGACTCGAAGCCATGATAAGAGAAAGAGGTTTTTCTTTTAAACTTTACAGCATCTGGGGAAACATATTTCACAGTGTGGCAGAAGGAGGTGTGCAGATTTTAAATAAGCTTTCTAACAAGATTTTGTATACAGGTTCATTTCTTCCCCGCCATAACAAGCTTTAATCACAAAAGCATAATTGAGCCAGGTAGAAAAGTGATTGTTTAAATACAAATTCCTTTTATTTTCTGGGGTTTCATATGAGAAGGGAAAGAAAAATCAGAAAGGCACTATTATAAGCAATTACATAATGGAATGGTGTGCTAATCTACTGTGAATTTTGGTTAGGAAAGGAGTTGTGTAAGTACATAGGCAAGATGTGTTTGTTTTGTTTTTTTCTGGAGTAGATTTAGGTAGTCTGTTAGCAAGAATTTACCAAGCATCTAAAGAAAATAACTATGTCAACAATGCAAAGAATATTTTATAGCTGTATTGAGGGAAAGGGGCGGGTATCATCGAAAGTTATTCCTGAACATTTGGGAGCTTAAGCTGAAAGTTCCTACTGACTTCTTGGGATATTATACAATCCCAGGGTATGTTGTGTATACAAAAGGAGTATTTGGATCATTCCCAGTACTAACCATGGTGTGGGTGGCCTAAGGGTGAGGGCAGGAGGTAGTCAGACATCTTCCTGTCACTATCCCTCATCTTGTCCCCAGGCATACTCTTTAGATGCTTCAGACTCACTAGCGAATTTCTGTTTTTATTAATGATGGATGCTTATCATCAGGAAACAAATCAACAGTGGAAAGTCTTCCTGATAAAATGGGGCATTTGTTGCCATGGGGTAGCCCCATTGACAGCCATATGGGCTTGCGAGAATGAGCTTCCCATGCCATTGCCTCTTCTGATGGGGCTCTTACTATGGTGACTAAGGAGGCACCAAGTACGGAGACAAATGTCTGAAAGCCAGTCCTAGGATTCTTTTATGCTTAGTGTCATGTGGAAAAGGAGCCATAACTGTGTAATGCAATCATTACGTTCATTAAAGAAATGAAAACACTTTCTGCTGCACTAATTTGATAATAAAATATATATACGAGTATATTGCAAGAAGCAGGAGCGACACCCCAGTACCTGCCTGATATTCTTTAGTTATGAAGCTGCTGCTAAGCAATCAACATGAGAATGTTGATTATAGGTGCCCTTCTTTTATTAAAAAGCACTTCGTGATTCCATTTTAACCTTACTTAGTAATTCATACAGAGTGCAAGCAACAGAAGCATCATCATAATTGTACATTGAAAATTGCCCTACTAGGATATTACTTTTTTACTTGTATGATGTAGCGTTCTGTGAGAATACATCCAGAGCTTAGTATGTGGAGAAGAAAATTCACTTGCTGAAGCACTGTATGGGTTTTATGATATACAGATTCCATATTAACTTTAAGGACAGCATTAAAATGTACTATCAACTCTCTTTCCTAGGAGTCTACTGATGTGCAATACATATCAATGATAAAAGCAATGTTGAAAAGTTGAGATTTCAATTTTTATACATCCTATTGGATCTATACGTGGCCACATGGGTTATTTAGAGGTTATGTAAAGCTTAGCTCTGGCCACAGGATATATATTTGAAAGGCTTTCATCTAACTCAATTTTCCTATGTCCCCCTACCCACCATGAGGAAGACTGCTGAATTAAAGTGGAAATGAGTGTGTATTGTGGACATTTTGGTTGAAATAATGGGATCTCTTTGATTTGGAATAAACCTTCTGTCATGGAAATCTGCCGTACTATTTAGAAAAGACTTGGTTGCTTATCAAATTGCCACTGTGCTGATAATGCCATGGAGAAGCAAGAATAATTGCAGAAGAGGAAGTCAAATTTGGTCAGTGGAATCTGAGATGGACCTTCCATGATAGAAAAGAGCATGTATGGAGGGTAGCTTGATTTTTTGCTCCATCTAGAATTCTCTGAAAGGCAACCTTTGGAGTCAGGAAGCCTGTTTCTGTGATATAGGGATTATAGGTTGAAAAAGAATATTAGGAGTGGGCATTTCTGTCTCCTAAGCAAAGGGGATGGTTATTCCTGGGAGGGGCTCAAGTCTTTCAGAGGAATATATGTCTGGATTTCATATTAACTTTGAAATGAGAAAATATGTGGTTTATTATATATTATAAATTATAGTTCTTTAAGCAGTTTCTCTACAGTAAGTCCGAATAAGAGATGCATGCATACAATTGTCAGTTGATTCTCAATAGAGGCACAGAAACCTTGAGCTTGATATGGTCTTCCTGTCAGTGCCTGTACCAGGCTGTCTACTTAATTTCTGCCCTTCAAAATCTTGTCAAAGGGCATGTAAGATCTTTATCTTTTGAGACTCTCATGTTTGTCTTTGGTATTTTACTTGAGACACTGCCAGGGTTCTTTCTGTAATCCAGACTTTTTTAGTTTGAATAAAAGCAATACATGTGGGATTCTAAAACCACGCAGACCAACTCAGCCTTATTCATCAATTCTTACAAAAAAAATTTGCTAAAATGACAGCGTGCATTTGAGTGTTCTCTCTATGCTATACTGGGTTGTCTGTTACAGAATTTTTGGGGTGGAAGGGACCTAAGAGGTCATCACGTGGACTGTACTGCTCTGTGCTCTGAAGCACATTCTTGGAGTACAGAGAACATTATTTGTAGCATCAAAGATGTAAGGGAACTGAGAGGTCTCATCCAGGCTGCAGGCCAATGGATGGATTCCTTGCACAGCACACCTCTGGCAGATGTGGTCAAGGCACCATGAGTAACACTGGGCTATTCTCTTCAAGATTAGGAAACTGAGGCTTTCCCATTACGTAACCCAGTACTCCTCAACTTTAGCCTGCATCAGAATCACCTGGAGGCTATGAAAAATACTGGGGCTTCACCCCTGGAGTTTTGTGTTTTTTTTAAAGATTTTTTAAATTAAAAATATAGCTAACATAATAATATCACACTATTATGTTAGTTTCAGGTGTACCCCATAGTTATTCAACATTTATATACTTAAAGAAGTGATCACTATAAGCCCATCAACCATCTGTCACCATACCCTATGTTGTACATTACATCTCCATGACTTACTTGTTTTAACCTAGAAATTTAGGCCTCTTATTTCCTTTCACCTTTTCCCCCCTTTTTATTTTTCAACTACAACTGACATTCAATATTACTTTATATTAATTTCAGGTATACAGTATAGCAGTTAGACATTTATGTCTCTTTTGCTGAGACATTCAGATATATTTTCCTGTGGCATGCACTATCAATAACAAAGATGTTTTGTATGCCAATTGTGTAACATTTTGTAATAATTTTTTATGTCATCAATACCATTAGAGTCTAATTTATCTATACTTAAATATAATTGATGTCACTTAGGTTTTGAGTATTTTTTGCTAAAATTCAATATAATGGTAAATTTATTACCATATAACAAAGATTTAAAATAAAAATAATGTTGTGTACAAAGCGGCTCAAAATGTTATTAAATGCATAAAATAGTCAAAATATCAACTTTTTAAGTTTTGTGGATTTTTGACACATTTAGGAAAAAAAAACCCAACAACTTGAAATCAGCACAGTGAAAGAGTTAAGAAGTGATCCCCCTGACTAGTCTAGTACCCACCTGGCACTAAACATAGTTATTACCATATTATTGATTATATTCCCTATGCTTTACTTTACATTCCCATGACTGTTTGGTAACTATCAATTTGTACTTCTTAATCCCTTTACGTTTTTCACCCTGTCCCCCAACACCGTTCCATCTATCACCCCAACAAATCGAGTACCCCACTGACATCATACATAGTTATTATACCCGTACCTCAACCCCCTTCCCATTTGGCAACCATCAAAATGTTTTCTATATTTATGAGTTTGTTTCTGTTCTTTCTTGTTTATTTTAGATTCCATATATAAGTGAAAGCACATTGCATCTGTCTTTCTCTGTCTGCCACACTACTTAGCACAATACCCTCCAGGTCCATCCAGGCCATTGCAGATAGCAAGAACCCATTCTCTTTCATGGCTGAGCAATATTGCATTGTTTATATGTACCACCTCCTCTTTATCCATTCATCCATTAACAGACACCCAGGCTGCCTCCACATCTTGGCCACTGTAAATAATGCTGCAGTGAACATATGGATGCACACAACCCCTTGAAGTAGCATTTTGAGTTTCTTCAGATAAATACACAGAAGTGTGATTACTGAGTCCTTCATTGTCTCTTGTTATAGCCTTTGTTTTAAAGTCTATATTTTGTCTGGTATAGGTATTGTTACTCCAGCTTTTCTTTTCTTTTCATTTCCATTTCCATTTGGGTGTTTTATACTACCTTGTCTTCCAAATTATTATTCAGTGCTCTGCTTCGTCTAGTATGCTGGTGGTTCCTTCTAGTGCATTCTTCATTTCAGTATTGTATTCTTCCTTTCTGACTGGTTC
The DNA here is from genome assembly GCA_033961575.1 of Aselliscus stoliczkanus. NCBI lineage: Eukaryota > Metazoa > Chordata > Mammalia > Chiroptera > Hipposideridae > Aselliscus > Aselliscus stoliczkanus. The sequence continues at coordinate 92,216,237 of CM066731.1, forward strand.
ATTTTTATGTTTTCTGTGTCCTTTTTTATGCTTGCTATCTCTTTGTTGAAGTTCTCACTGCGTTTCTTGGGCATTCTTATAACCATTGTTTTGAACTCTGTCTCTGGTACATTTCTTGCCTCCATTTCATTTAATTATTTTTTCTAGAGTTTTCTTCTGTTCTTTCACTTGGGACTTCTTGCTGTTTCCTCATTTTGGCTGCTTCTCTGTGTTTGTTTTTATGTATTAGGTAGATCTGCTATATCTCCTAATTTTGGCCAGGTGGACTTATGTAGTAGGTGCCCTGTCTCCCTGGTTACTTGCTCTGGGTGCTCCAGGTGTGTCCCTTCCCTCCCATCCCCACCCTACCCCCCGTTATAGTTAAGCATTGATTGGTATTGGCATGTCAGTGGGTGGGATTTATCCTTAGGCTGGTTGGCTGTGGGGTTTTGCCGCACACACAGCTTATGGGCTGCTGTGGGGGGTGCTTATCCCACTGAGTGGAATTGACCCTAGCGGGCTCTGGTGCCTGTTGAGACTGCCTTTTTTGGGTGCCCCTCTTAAGGCTAATTGGGTGGTGCTCTGCTGTGGTCTGAAGTCTACATCCAAGTATGTTGGTTCTGGGCCCTCTTGAGAGGGGCTCTGGTACAGGCCCAAGTCACCTACTGCCTGTTACCAGCTGAGGACTGTGTGGGAGGAGCCATAAAGCTACCCATGGTTTGCTGCCTGTGTTAAATTTGAAGGCATGTAATAGAAGACATACTACAAACTGAAGATGGCTACTACCAGTACCAGGCCTGGGGTAGCTCTACAAAATGCAAGAACACCACAGGCCTGCTTATACCTGCTGGGTCTCTTAAGGTTCAGCCACTGAAAAAACCTCGTACAGTATGCGAGCTGGGCGAGGGTCTTAGGGAATCATTAGAACGTGAAGTGTTGTGATCATCAGGTTAATATAGACTCTGGTTTGGTGCTAGTGCTGAGCCTGGGGCTACTCAGCAAAAGTCTCAGAGCACAGCAAGGCCAGTCACTACCTACCGAGGTCCTAGGAGCTCTGACAGCTTTCAAAGAAAGAGTGCAGTGTGGTTGGGGCTGGCTGCTCTTGAGAAAGTGCCTCCAGCATTGGGGCAGTGGGGTGGGGTGGGGTCTCTGTGAGTTAGCAGGGTGGAGTAGTGGAGCTCACCAGGCCAGTCAGGTTCAGATTTGGCCTGTAGGTGTGGGCTCAACACAGAAAAGATGGCACCTACCTGCCAGCTGCACTGGAAGAGGGCCTTCTCACAGAAAAATGCAACTGTTCTCTAGCCCTGCCCCACATACTTCACTCTGCCCCGTATGCTTCCAATAGCCCCTTGAGTCACCCTCCCTCCATCAGAGCCCAGGGTGAGTGCCGGGGGAGAGAGAGTCTGTGTACAGGCCATTTAAGAGGATGTCTGGTTTCCTGCAGTCTTCTGTCTCACCGGGATGGTCAGAAACCCCACTGTTTTTCACAGCCAGATGTTGTGGGGACTCCTCATCCCAGAACCAGTACTCTGGGCTGGGGAGACTGGTGTGGGGCTGGGGTCTCTCACTTTTCTGGGGGAACCTCCATGGCCAAGATATTTCTCCTGATTCTCAACCATCTCACGGAGGTTTGCCACTAGCTTGTTTCATGTCTCCACTCTTACCAGCTCAATGTGGCTTCTTCTTTATAGCCTTTGTTATCAAACTTATATTTGGCCAGATTTCAGATGGTTCTCCAGGTTGATCATTCTATAATCTAGTTGTAATTTTAATGTGTTCATGGAGGGAAACAGGCACAGTATTTATTTACTCTGCCATCTTGGATCTCTCTCCACCCCTGGAGTATTTGATTCAGTAGGCCTGGGATGAGGTCCTAGAATTTGCAGTTCTAGCAGATTTCCAGGTGCTGCTGGTTTAGAGGCCATACTTTAAGAACAAAACATAACCTGTAATTTTGGATAGTTCCTGAGATTTGAAAATGAACAAAAGGACAGATAAAGAAGTATTGTATAGAAATTAAGTATACAATATGAATTCTAATAACTTTTCAAGAATGCTTCTCACTTGAAAATCTTAATTTTCAACTTTCTTATCATCCTCTCAATGTATTTGTTGAGAGCAATGAAAACTTAAGTCCTAAGCATGTATTATATCTTTCAATTCACTTTTTGCTAAGAGATGAGTTAAGTCTGCCAATCATTTTGAGAAAACCATAGGGGTTTCAGTTATGCAAAGCTTTGTTGAGGATGAAATGTTCTTATTCTCTTGAAAGTTTGTGCAGAGACACATTATATTGAACAAGAGGTTTAGCAGTTTCAAAATTCATAATTAATGTCTAATGCTGTGATCACAGATTCCCAATTTCTTCTCCTCTTTCCTCTCAGTTTTTAGAGAACATTGACAACAATAATAGCAGCTACTGTTTTCTGAGTAACTGAGTGTCATTTTGTGCCTAGCACTGTAATGTATAGGCTCTCTGAGTCTCCCCATAACTCTGCAAGTGAAATGTTTTTATTCCTATTTCCAGACAAGGAGATTGATACCGAGAAACACCACATAACTTACTCAAAGACATATGCAATTTGATGTTTTAGGTGGTAAAGACTTGCATTTTCTTCATTACAAAATGTACAAAACACATTCCCCCTCCCCACCCCACCCAAATTATATACCTGGTTTCTGAAGCATTTTGCTTTGTTTACATAAATATTGCTTGAAGGAAGTTTGATACATTTTGATTGCCTACTAGATACTATACATTTTATATATGTGATTTGATTTATTCCTCATTATACCCTGCGCATAAAGTAATGCTAAGTTCATTTTGAGGATAAAAATTCTGAAGCTTTGAGAAAGAGTAAGGGACCTACTGAAATAATTTGTGGAACAGTATTTGAATCCAAGTCTTTCTGGCTTTTAAACATGCACTCTTTTCAAGGCACCACAGTATTTCTCTAAGTCTTGAAATGGCCTTAATTATTATTAAAGTTGATAACTGTTATGGTTAGTTCACCTAACACTGGTCAGACTTACCTGTCAGCAGAACAGGAAGTCTTGCTAGAGAGATTTGTGAGCATAGCAAGTCCTGTCCCCATTCAGCCTTACTAGTAAACCATCAGTAGCTGAAGGGCCTGCTATTTATCCATTAGTGTTTTATAACTATAAATGCAGCCTTGCTCTCTGCAGTTGTCTTCTGCAAATGTGTCCACCCTTGGGAGGGCTAATGTACCCTCCTAGATTGCCTTTCATTCTCTGCTGAAATAAGCCAAATGGTCCTTAGAGAAAATGTTCAGATATTTTTGATACAAAATATTAGAGAAATACATAAAGGCAAAGCAAATAATATAACATTTGTGTGTATAACACCCAGCTTTATCAAATTTTAATAATTATCTGTATTTATTGTGAAAGTTTATTTTTTTAATGCTTTAACACTTTTTTTTTTTTTTAACACAGAAGCCTCTTATGTCCTGTGTTTCAAACCCATTCTTTTTCACCCCTCTGCTCAGTTAAGCACTAGCCTTTATTTGGTGTTTTTAATCCCACTATATATTTTTATACTATCACTGCATATATATGCATCTATGAAAATAATATTCTACTGTTTGATGTTTTTAAACTTTACATAAATGGCTTCATACTTTATGCATCACTCTGCAGTTTGGGTTTTCACTCAACCTTATATTTTTTGAGATTTATCTATGTTGATAAACATAATTTTAGCTCATTGATTTTTGCACTGTAATATGCTCTATTGTATGAGTACACTGAAGCTGATTTATTCATTAACTTCTGAATGGCCATTTAGATTGTTTCCATATTTTGTTATTATAAACAGTGATATAGTGAACATATTTATATATGTCTTCTTCAGTATGTTTGAAAGTTTTCTCTAATATGCCTAAAAGAAAGGTAAAGCAAATAATACAAGACACATAGATGTGGCATTGCAGAGGTAAAGGGCACATGTATCTCAGCTTTCTTAGATAATGCCAGTTTTCCAAAAGAGTTGTACCAGTGAACACTACCATTAACAGCTTATGAGAATTATTTGTTGCAAGATTTTATAATGTCTGTCAGATATTTAAAGCTTTTTTCAGTCTGGGGAGTATAAAATGGTATATCAATATGGTTTCAATTTTTATTTTGCTAATTAGTGATGTTGAACACTTTTTCAGATGTTGCTTGGTAATGTGTAAAGGATAGCTTTATCTATTTTTAAGAATAAAATACTTTGTTATAGCTAATATTTAATTATACTCTATATTAACTAATTAATTTTCATCAATAATTTTTACTCACTATTACTTCTGATATCTACATATTCTCTTCCTTCTGAAGTGTATTCCTTAATAGTTTTCTTTATTTTCCTGGTATTTGTATGTCTAAAACTATCATATTTTATTGGGGTAACAATTGTTAGTGAAGTTACATATGTTACAGGTATACAGTTCTATAATACATCATCTATATATCACATTGTGTGTTCACCACCCAGAGTCAGTTATCCTTCTATCAATATATATGTATATTGAGTCCAGTCAAGAGTGATTATTTATAAAATTAGAGATTTAAATTTATTTTCCTCAACCATTTAAAGATATCCCCATATTGTTTTTTGTTGGTGATGGGAACCTTGCTGTCAGAATAATTGTTCCATTATGGATCATTTCTCTTCTCATTCAGAAAATTAATAGTCTTTTTTTCTTTATTTGTTGTCTGGAATTTTTCTACATGTCTAGATACGGAATTTATCTTTAATTTTTTTTGCTTCATACTCAATATTTCTTTTAACCTGAGGATTTATATTTCCTAAATTATATCACATTCTTATCTATTTATCTCTATAAGTATTCTTGTCCATCATTCCACTTATTTATTTATTTTTTTGTACCTACTATAAATTACAAGTTGTACAGCCCTTCATTCTACCCTCCATGCCTTTTAACTGCCACTTGTTGTTGCTGTTTTCTCTTCTGTCTTTGTTTGGATTTTGGATTAATTCTTATAATACTTTTTGATTATTTGAATTTTTTTTTGACTCTGTGGGCTAGCATTTATCTCATTGTATTGTTAGCTATTGTTCCTCCAAATCATCTTCCAATTCAATGGCTTAAAACAGCTATCCCTTATTATTGCTTACATGTCTGTGGGTCAGCTGGAAATCAGCTGATCTTGGTTGGGTTCAGCTGGGGTGCCTTTTTTGCATGTGTCTCTCATCTTCCTTGAACCAGGGACTATAGAGGGTTATTCTTTACATGGTGATTATAGAAGAATAAGAGAGCAAATGGAAACACTCGAAATTTCTTAAGGTTTATTCTTGCATCATTTATGCCTCTTTCCACTGAAAAAGTAATTTATGTTGGCTACGCCCAAAGTCAAAGGGTGCAGAGATATATCTCCCTTTATGGAAGGCATGACAAACAGGGAAAAATGAAGAATTGAGGCCAATAATGCAATCTACAAGAACTACATTTTAAAAAACTTATGTCTGTAGTAGCAAAAAAATAGCCCCAAAAGATACTCACACTCTAATTCCTGTAGATATGTCATATTTGTAAATTTAATTCATGTCCTTAAAATAAGGAGTTGGTCCTGGATTATCAAAGGGGCCCTATATAATCTCATGAGATCTTAAAAGCAAAGAACTTTATCCAGCTCAAAACGGAGTGATGTGACAGAAGAGTAAGGCAGAAGAAATGTAACAGAAGAGGCATCAAGAGAGAATCCAAGTGTGAGAATGGTTCCGAGGTGTATGGAGCCCTTGACAAGGAGTAGAGAGAAGCCTCTTGGAGCTATGAGTGGTCCTGAGCTGATTGTCAACAAAAAACCAGGGAATTCAGTTTTACTGTAAGGATCTGAATTCTGTCAACAATCTGAATCAACTTAGAGTGAATTCTTCCCTAGCACCTCTAGAAAGGAACTCATCTCTGCTGACACCTTGCTTTTAGTCTTGTAAGAGGCCCTGGAGCAGAGGAACCAGTTGAGCCACACTGTTCTCAGATTTCTGACCTGAAGAAACTATTAAATGATGCTGGGTATTGTTTAAAGCTGTTAAGTGTATGTTAATTTGTTACAGCAGCAATATAAAACTAATATAATTTCTACAGTTTTTATTTTGTCCTTTCCCATAATATCTTCTAATGTAATTTATGCCTGTTTTTGTTTTATAATTTATTTCCTCATTTTACTAAATTATTTTATTTTATAATAAAAGAGAATCCTAAATATTTTAATTTTTACAGTTCTACACAATACTAATTTTTTATACTACTGTATGTATTTATTGGAAAAAATCCACATATAAGTGGACCTGTGCAGTTCAAACCCGTGTTGTTCAAGGTCAGCTGTATTTTTTTTACCTTATTATTTCTTTTTAAATTTTAATTTTATAATTACAGTTGAAGTACAATATTATATTAGTTTCAGGTATATAACGTAGTGATTAGGCATTTATATAACTGAAGAAGTGATCACTCCAATAAATCTAGTACCCATCTGAAGCCATGCATAGTTATTAAAATATTATTGACTATATTTCTTATGCTATAATTCACAACCCCATGCTACCAGGTGTGTTGGTTCTGGGGCCTCTTGGTAAGAACTCTGGTGAAGACCAAGGTCAGCTGCTGCCTGTGCTCTGCCTCAGGCCACTTGGTATGAGCTGCAAAGTGATCTGAAGATGATTGCCTCTTGTGCTGGGTTTGGAGATGCCTGCGAAAGGCTAAGCTGCCGACTGAGGTGGGCTGCCACTAGTTCCAGGCTTGGAGTTGTTCAGCAAGAGGTATAGGGCACATCAAAGCCAGATGCTGCTTGTTTGGGGTTTCTGAACCTTTGAGAAGTTTTAGGAAATTCCACAGCATGAGCCAATGCAGGCCCATTTGTATGGAAAAGCCACTGAAAGCTGCTTTGATGGGTCGGAAAATTGGGTGGGGACAGGTCTCAGGGAATCACTAGGGCAGGGCAATTGGTGTTAGCCAGGTTGATGGAGACTCAGATATGGCATCCCCTGCATGTGCAGGCTGGGTTGGGGAATGGCTCAGTAGGGCGACAATAACTTCTGCCAGCACTTCTGTCTGGGAGAAAACTGCCCCCTCCAGCACTCACCCTGAAGTCAGACAATTCAGTTCCTCCCTGTATGTCCCTGGCATCTATTTAGGTGCTGCCTCAGTACTGGATAAATCTGTGCATGGACCCTTTAAGAAGAATGCCTGGGATTCCAGCTACTCATGATCTCACTCACCACAATCTCTGCTGGTTTTCGCAGCCATATGTTGTGGAGACTTCTACCGGCACTGGAACCCTGGGCTGGGGAGTCTGGGGAGTCTGGTGTGGGGCTGGGACCTCTCGTTCCTCAGGGGGTACCCTTGCAGCTGAAATATCCCTCCCAATTTTTAAATGTCACATGTGGGGTCAGCCCATTCCACATCTTGGCCCCTCCTATCTGTCTTGAGGTAGCTTCTTCTGTATGTCCTTAGTTATAGGACTTCTGTTCAGCTGGACTTCAGGCAGTTTTCAAAGATGGTTGTTCTATAGTTTAGTTGTAATTTTGATATGGTCATGAAAGGAGGTAAGCACACCATTTACCTACTCTGTCATCTTGACTGGAACTTCTTTATTCTACACAAATTAATTTTTTAGAGTAAATTCTTCTATTTGTTGAGATATTTGCTTGTCTTTTTTTTTTTTTTTAGCTGAGCCATCCTGCCACCTGTTGGCAGCTTAGCGGCATCTCACCTTGGGCTGGGCATCAAACTGCTGTTGCTCAGAGCTCAGCTCGCACGCTTGAGCGAGTTCTTAAAAACTGAGCCACTCGGCTGGCCCCTTGCATGTCTTAAATAGCTTCATGGTTTTTGGTATTTTGCTTAGAACATTTTTGTATGTAATTTTAAGAAGTTTGAAATTGTTTCAAATCTACAGAAAAGCTGGAAGAGCAGTAAGAGAACTCCTATATCCCCTTAACTCAGTTTCCCTAATTATTAACATTTTGTTATATTTCATCACCCCAACCAACTCTCCTTCTGTGTGTATATTTGTATGTCATCATTTTCTGACAGGAATGCTCACATCATCCCTAAATACTCTAGTGCATGCCTCCCAGAAACAAAGACAATGTCTTGTGTCACCATTGTACACCCCTCCTAATCAGATAATCAACACTTGATAGAATACTATTAATCCTACTAACATCACTCAAATTTCACCATCTGTTCCATCATTCTTTTTCCTGTGCGATTCAGATGCATTTTAGGGTCATATATTGTAGTTAGTTATCATTTCTCAATATTTTCCTTCAAGGTGGAACACTTCCTCCATCTTTTCCTACCTCTACGTCCTTTAGAGTCTTAAAGAGTATAGGCCTTAATTCTGTAGGATTATCCTTTACATAGATCCAACAATTGTTTCCCCATAACCAAATTTAGGCCATGCATTCTTGGCTGAATTTCATAGAAATGATTCTGTGTTCTTACCGTATAAAATCAGGACACATACAATGTTGTCCCACCAAATCACCACTGATGCTAAACTTGATTACCTTGTCAAGATTGTATCTGCTAGGTTTCTCACCACTAAAAACAACCATTTTCCTTTTGTGTTTGATTAGAATTTTGTGGAGGAGATACTGCTATATTGTACCAAACCTTCACCAATCAGGCTTGGCATTCATTGATATTCCTGCTTATATTAACTACCATTATCATGATAGGCAAATCGTGATTATCTAGTTCTATCCTTTTTTTCACATTTTCAGATTAGCATTTTGCTGTGAGAAGAATTTTCCCTTCCTTTCCATTTATCTATTTAGTCATTTAATTGTATCAGCAGTACACATGGATTCCTATTTTATTCAGCAGGGTGTAATCCTATACTCTTATTAGCTTTTGTGTGTGTGTGTTCTCAAATTGTCCTAGATTAGTCTGTGGTAGATCTTCAAGCTGGTTCATGTCCTTTTCACCTACCTTCCTCATTCTTTGAGTACTTCCTTACTTTCTGGCATAACAGGATGTTCTGGGCTCCTGTTGTCATCTAGTACTTTTTCTGCCATCTTTCCTGGAGGATGGTATTTTTAGACCAGATCAAGAAACTCAATATGCTCACTGCTGTTGGAATTGCTTTTAGAATGGCTGGATATCATTGATCTCTAGAGAAATGTCATTCCCTTTTAGGAAACAGAGCTAGGAAACATGAGCTGTTTTCTAGTGTGTGTGTGTGTGTGTGTGTGTGTGTGTGTATGTATATGCATATACACAATCACACATGAGCCTACATCTATAACTATTACTATAACTATATATATATAGTTATAGTAATAGTTATATATATATAGTTATAGTTATAGTTATAGTTATACACATGTATATTTATTTTATTTAAATGTTTATTTAAATCAGATGAGTTCATACTAACAATCCCAATTCCAGTTGAACATCTCAGGGTTCTTTTTAATCTTCCCTCTTTCCATGTTTGTAAGTCTCTGCTCAGACAATGACAAATGGTTCCCATAATGTATAATATATTTACTTTGATCAGTTAATGAATTTGCTCAATTAACTTACTTCCCAGCTAGTCTGTTTCTTTTCACTACCAGGCCTGTTTCTGTCGATGCCCCAGTGTGTTATCCTCCTCTGCTTTATCCCACTTTCTTTGTGCACATCACCACACCCTCGGTGCAGCACTGACTCTCCCTTACTGCTTCGTGTATTATGATGCTCTTTTAGCTAAGGCTGGGAGGGAGAAGGAAGGGAAGATGAGAGGGGAAGTTGGAAAGTGAAGATATGAAAGGCAAGGCTACTTCTCAATAGGTTTTTTCCCTTTCTCTTTACTTAGATTTCTCTGCCTAGGGCTTTGTGGTGACATTTTGTTCCCCTGACTCATGATGATACTGGTGAGGTGGGAGATCCAATCATGCAAATGGTGGCACCATGGATCAGCTCCTGGTTGCTAGAATGTATCTCGTTCCTCTTACCAAGGCTTTCTATAAGTCGTAGCCCAGGTGATGGTCAGCAATAGCTTAATTTCTAAATCTCTTCCAAACATGGGAAACCCCTTCCCAGTCACTAGTTGAAGTAATTGGGTTCACTTTGGTCTGCTATATTTTATAAAGCATTTTAAGTTTCATTTCTGCATTAGGAGATGAACGTTTGGCCTCTTCTGCTACTCCCAAACATGGAAATCAGCACAACTAAGGCTTCAGCTTTACTCACTGCTTATCTATAGAGATTTATCTCTTTGCTTTCTATATATTATGTATGTAATTTTTCCTATTTGGATTTTATTTCTATGTATATAGTGAAGAGAGGGTAAATCTTGACTAAAATTTGAATTTCTGGGTTTTTTTTTGTTTTGATTTTTTAGTTTTAATTTTTTTTATTAGTTTCAGGTATGCAAAACAATGTAATAGTTATGGACCGGCTGAGTGGTGTGGTGGTTAAGCGCTGGCTTGGGAAGTCAGCGGCCCCGGTTCGGGTCCCACATATAAGGGCCAGTGACACTGCCCTCAAAAAAAACCAAACAAAAATACAATGTAATAGTTAGACATTTACTCCCTTCACAAAGTGATACTTCCCTCTCTACTATCCCTCTGATGTCATATATCACTGTTACAGTTCCACTGGCTATTCCTTACACTGTAATCCACATCTTGTGAATATATATATATAATTATAGTTGAAATTCATTATTACTCAGCTTCAGGTGTACACTGCAGTGGTCAGGCAACTACACCATCCATGAAGTGGTCTCCTTAATAAGACAAGTGACCATCAGACACCTTACAAAATCTTTACATTATTGATTATATTCCCCAAACTGTCTTTCATATCCCCATGGCAATCTTGTTATTATCAATTGTGCTTTCTAATCCCCCTACCTTCTCCCTCATCCCTGCCTTCTCCCATCTAGCAACCCTCAGTTTTTTCTCTATGTCTCTGAGACTGTTTCTGATTAGTTTGTTCATTTCTTATATTCTTTAGATTCCACATCAAAGTGAGATCATATGGAATTTGTCTTTCTTCATCTGACTCATTTCATTTAGCATAATATTCTCTAGGTTCATCCATATCGTTGCAAATGGTAAGATTTCATTCTTCTTTATAGCCGAGAAATACCACATTGAAGATCCTATCACTTCCCAACCCCCTCCCTTCACTGCTTAAATAAAATCTTACAATGACTCTCTAGTATCTTAAAATAAGTCCAAACTACTTACCAGGACACAAAAGCCCTAAATGACCTGGCAACTGCCTGTTTTCCCCAACTTTTGTTACTGATGATTTATTATGATCCATCCTCAGCACCTTTTTGCTCTCAAACACATCAAGCTCATCCCCTTTTTGTGGCCTTGGAATTACACTTCCCTTAGTCCATGTTACCCTCTCTCCTTCCCCAGATGTTCACATGGCTGGTTCCCTCTTACTCGAGTCTCAACTCCAATGGCACTGTCTTAAGGAAGGTTTTCTTGTATACCATCCAACTCCATACTTCCACCATCATTTTCTGGGTACACCAACCTGTTTTATTTTCTTCATAGCATTTACCACTCACAAAAGAATTTTACATTTTTGTTTGCTTCTTAATTTCCTTCATGTCAGTGGAGGGCAAGACACTAATTTTCTTAGGATAGTTACTGTCATGTTGTAGACTCTTAATAGATGCCTTTTGAATGAATGAATGAATGAATGAATGAATGGTTCCTGCATTCTGGGCATTTAGGGAGCTGGGATGGCTGAAATGTAAGGAGATGTGGAGGGATCATCTAGAGCAAATCCCAACTACCATTTCTACAGGCTGAGGTCAGCTCTTGATTGTTACAGTTCACCCAAACATTCTTACTATTATATTCAGTATCACGATTCTTTTCCAGATTTTCTTTAAAATAACTCTTAATGTCAGTGCTAAATCCTCTCTTGAACTTAGGTCAAGTTGCTTAGCTCTTGAAGAGACAGACCATACAATTATAATGAGTTCCATATTGGAGTGGTGTTTAGAATTCCTGTTATTTGTTTTCCTTGCATATTCATTTTAGTATTTCTTTCAAGGGAGAGAGAGAGAGAGAGAGACCCTCCCCCAGATTTCAGAAACGACTTTTCTGAAGTGCTTAATTTTCATTATTTCAGAATACAGGCAAAATTGGTTTCTTGATGTGATATTACTCTCTTTTGAGCTGATTCATTTTAACAGTCACCAGAAATGTGGTTCGTCTTTCATGAAAAATCGTTTGATTAAATAAAATTTTAAATTGCATATATTGATTTTAAGTTGCAACCAATTGGGTTGTGAGTTCATGGAATTATGTGACCAAGTTTAAAAGTTTAACAACAAACAAATAGTAAGTTCTGGAGTTGCCAGTCAGGACCTCCATGTGACATTTGATATGTCTGCCCTGGGCTCAGGATGTGGGGTGGAAATGCCTTGATCCCACTGGGCCCATGGCCCCATGGTGGACCACATGCTTACATTTCCATTAGTTGCAGAAGTAAGTGGCTGAAAGCAGCAGCAAGGTGTTTCCTACACCTGAAAGTGTTAAAGCAGATGTCCCTTTTCCAAGTTCTTCTAGGCATCCTGTCTTGATTCTCCCTTGTTTAATTTTGCACTTGGATCTATCTTATTCATTATCTGTGAAATGTTTCTATAGCTATGTGAAATTTGCTGGCATAATGTATCTGCAGGAGTGATTGGAAAATCTATTGGATATGGGTTGCCAAATTCACCCAAGGCAACTCCAATGAAATTTCACACAATAATCACAGTTTTACCATAAGTGGAGAGTAAAAAAAGGGAATCATATCTTTCATAATAATGCTTTTTATTGTTGAATATTGATATATTATCTTTTCTCAGTCCAAACTAAATTTCATCTCCTGCACCTGCATTTTAAGCCCATTTATTGCTGTTCTATCATCTGTAGAGAATAGCAGTTTGCCTCTCTTGTCTGTCTACTACCCATTGTATTGCTTGAAGGTGATTATATTTATTCACTGACTGTCTTCTTGTGTATTCTGCAATATTTGTAGCTCCTATAACTTTTTTTCTTAAGCCTTCCTCAACTTTTTATTCTGGATGAGCATAGCATTACAAACAGATACTTTAAAAACATAACCAAGCACAACATTAGAGGAAAATAATTAAGTATTTAAATGAATTTAGGTATGCTAATTAAAACAATTTAAAAGTAATGATTATTAAGTAAATAGGCTTGGGCGGCACATTTTTAGGCTTGGGCAGCACATTTTCACTGTTTTTTTGTAATCTTTTCTTTTGAGGATTGAAAATATCTAGTTTGAGGAAATTAACAAATAATGACAGTTAATTTAAATTTTTTCATTTAAAAAGGAATCTATATGAAACTAATATAAAATAATATTGATGTCAACTATAATTAAATATATATATATATATATATATATATATATATATATATATATATATGTATACAGAGGGTACCAAAAAATGTATATACATTTTAAGAAAGGAAAAAACTGTATTAAAATTATGGTGATAGTAACCACTTTGAGTGCCTCTTGCAATTGCAGAAGTCAAATGTGACTTGTATTCATGTTTTGTTATTAGTATATATTGAGTATTACAGTTTTAATGCAGTTTTTTCCTTTCTTAAAATGTGTAGACATTTTTTTGCCACCCTTTGTATATATAGTCACGGGATGTAAAGTACAGCTTAGGGAATATAGTCAATGGTATTGTAATAGTTATGTATAGTGCCAGACAGTTAGTAGACTTGGTGGGGTTATCACTTTGTGAGGCATGTAAACGTCTAAGTAGTATGTTGTTTTGTACACCTGAAACTAATAATAAAATTAAATTTAAAAAGATTCCCTTTTAGAAAAGGAGAGGAGCACACCATTATTAGCCACTAGTTCCAAGTGTGCACCATTTCTACCTGGGCAGGAATAAAGGAAATAAATTATGGCATAGAAAAAAATAAATAAAAATTAAAAAGGAATCTATAAGGCTGTCCAATGATAACTGGGTCTAGTTTGAGAATTTCAGATATGCAGAAATGTGGTTGATTCCAGGCTTATCTTAAATTCCTATAGCCATTGTCTATTCATTCCACACAATATAAGGCTAATGGTCCTTCACTTTTTTGTCCATTTCCAGATCAACCCTGGGCATCCTGTGAGATGCTTAGGTAATATATCAAAACTATGCTCTTTTTGCACAATACACAGTATTTAAATAGTGATTCTTTGCTTGACAGCAGCTTTTGCCAGCACTATATTTTATTTATATGGTCTAAAAATGATACCATTGTGAATGTGTAGCTTTATAAGTTCAATCCATTTGTGTCTTTATTTTTATATTTCTTTCAAATATGTGTTGGAATGCTACACTGAGAAATTGACCCAATATTTCCAGGTGATGGAGTACCCTTCTCCTTCCTGTTACCCCAATTGCTCTTGCTACCCAATGTGAAAATGGAAAAAGCATAGGCTGACATCCTATAATATCTTCCCATGGTGTGCCCTTATTGAATTATTTCCAGGTGGATGCGACAGATGTTCATCAAGTCGCTCCCAGCTTCCACTGTTAATTGAACCATAATGGGAATGACAGCAGGGAAGGACAAATTATGGGAGTAGAGATACAATTTGAACTCTGCATTCTTATGACCTTCTTGGAAACTTGAGTTGGGCTGACAGTTCCTTTTTTTTGGTTTTGTTTTACATGCATGGGAAGGTATGTGAGATTGTTTCAGCTAGAATACATCAGCGAACTAATGTCCTCTGAAATTAGTATTGTCTTGCTGTTGACACCTGTTATCAATCAACTTGTCATTTCTTTAACTGTGATGTGTTAACAGATTACTAAATCAGGAATCATAAATCCTAGCTATGAATCATGGCTTTAGAGAAGTCACTTAATCTTGATGATTTTTCAAAAGGATAAAATATTACCTATGCAAAACGACGCCTTCATATGTTTGCAAATTATTTTTGAAGGGAGATAAGCATTATGCATATATGTACTTTAAAAATTGTTTTAACTAGAATCAAAAATTTTCCACTCAGGTAATTGGCTTTGGTGCAGAAGATGGACTGAAAACTAAGTAAGTTTAACAAACACTGTATTGATGTGCTAAAAGATGATGATTATAGCGATGATTATAGCAACCCAAAGTCAGAGAAGACACTATGTTCAGAGTATAATTTACAAAGTTTCTAGAAGTGAGTTCAGAGGAAGGGTGAGTCACCAAATAAGATGACAAGGAAAGGGACTGATTGGCCAGGCCGCGTGGCTATGAATGTAAACCCCCTGCCTGTGGGTGGCATCCAAGAGAGAAGACTGAATTTAGGTTTTTTATTGAACACCTACTACAAAACCAGTTTCTATTTCATGCACTAGAAGTAAGGCATGGATTCCAGCTATGGACACAGTGAGAGTGTTTCTTAGAAGGAGACTCTCGGCCCCTGCATAGATGAATGATTGCAGTATAGATAACGTGGAGTGAGGTTCACTTACATTCATTTGCCAATTGTATTACATTTCAGTTATTTGTTTGTTGATTTACTTTAATTGTCCTAGTATTTAAAAAAAATCATTTTTAATATTCATTGGAAGGAGCCTTCCTACACGGTAGTTGGTATTTTCCTTAAGAGGTGTAGTATGACTACAAAAAACAAACCCAGAACTAAAATTGTCAGGAAACAAGGGAAGGAAGAATTTAGACACATTAGTTGAATTGTAGTGGCAACAACAGTGGGGACTGATGATCAGTTCTCCCATTGTTTCTCAGTGGATGAAGAGAGTAGTGAGAGAAATCATTCCAGAAATGGGAATTGGAAGAGTTAAGTGTGGAGCCCAGTTTAATATTGAAGTGGATTGGAGAAGGTGATTCATGGTTTTTTTGAATTGTGAAAGGCATTCTCTTAGGAGGCCAGAGAAGTGGGATGAGGCAGAACTCAGAAGAGACAGAGATGAGTGGAACGAGCACATGATTGTTGACAGTAGACTTGAAGCAATACTTGGTCTCTGTATCCTCACTCTCATTACCTTAGTGATCTCATCCAACCTCAGACTATTTAAAGCTTTTGCCTTCCTGATATCACCAGCTCAGGGCTCTCCCGTGAACTACAGATTCATGGATATAATTTCCTATTTGTTATCTCCACAAGGATATATGATAAACATTTCAATCTTAACATTTGACACTGAACTGATATCCCTTGTACCTCACATCTGCTCCTCTCACCTCATAACCTTCCCCTTGCTGTTAGTTGCAATTCATTCTTTCTGTTGCTTATGTCCAAAATCTTGGAGTCATCCTTGATTCTCCTTTTTTACATACATCGAATCCATCAGCAAATCTTATTGACACTGCCTTGAAAATATTGCTAGAACTTGACTAATTCCAATCACCATCACTCATAACGGCCTCATACCTAGTCTCCCTGTTTTTGTATTTTCCCCTCCTAAAATCTATTCTCCATACAGCAGCTAGAGAGATTCTACTAAAATATAAATCACATAATGTCACTCTTGTGTTCAAAACACTCAATTGGCTCCTTCTTTCACTCACAGTAAAAGCCAAAATTATTACAGTGGTCAACGGAGGCCCTATACTCATTCTATTGTGTTTTTGGCATCATTTTCTCTATTTCTCCTTTTGCTCACTCCAACTTCACTGGCTTCCATGCCTCAGGACTTTGGCACTTACCATTCCTTCTACCTGAAGCATTATTTCCCAAATACATGAAGCTCACTTCTTATCTATTTTAAGTTACTGCTGTATTTTTATTACTAAGAACAATACTTAGTATACAATAGGCACCCACTAAATATATATTGAGAGAATTAATTTATTTTGAATTGAGATATGTACCTGAGAGCTAACTATTGATATTTGGGTTGCATAGGAGGGATTTGCTGAAGAAGTGAGATGGATCTGTTTTGCCACATGTAAGAGGCAAGACCTGCATTGTGTGAGACCAACGTCTAATTTTAGGACTTCATTATTTTGTGGCTCACCATTTATAATGGTTTCTTCCATTTATTTTTAGCCACTTAATCTGGTTTGAATTGTCTTTAGATTTTTATTCAATTCATATTTATTGAACATCTACTATGTGTTAGATCCTATGATGATGGGTGCTCAAGAAATTTTATCACATTTAAGACAATTCCACAATAAACCTGTGCATTTGCTCTTTTCATTTTGCAGGCCAGGCAGAAATAGAGGTTCAGAAGAATGAAGGGACTTGGCCAGAGTCACAGAGAAAGCCAGTGACAGAATGAGGACTTGAATTTTGTTCTAGTTTTGAGTCAGGTTCACTCCACTTTTCAGTATTTAATCCATCAGCAGAATAATCAAGTGTCTATTCTGTAAGAGTCATCATCATTGACTGTTCCTTTTTATCATCTTGCTTGTGGGGAAGAGGTCTAGAGAAATTGAAAGAACCTAAGTGTATTAGTCATTTACTGCTATGTAACAAATTATTCTAACATGTAATACCTAAAAGAATAAACATGTATTACCTCACAAGTCTCTGAAGGTCTGGAATCTGGCCCAGCATTTTTAATGAGGTTGCAGTAAAGACATCAGCTGGAGTTGCCATCCTTTGAAGGCCTAACTAGGGCTGGAGGATCTGCTTCCAAGGGGACTCACACAAATACCTGGCATGTTAGTGTTGTTTGTTGGTGAGAGGCCTCAGTTCCATGCTACGTGGCCTTTCAGAAGGGTTGCTGGAGTATCCACATGACAAGGCACCTCTCGTTCCAGGTGAATGATCCAGAGAGTAATGGCAAACACTGCAATGTCTTTTATGACTAGCCTAGGAAATCACCCACCATCACTTTCACAAGTTCCTATTCAGTGTGGGAGGGGGCTGTACAAGGTGTGACTACCAAGAGGTGAGAATCATCGAAAGCCATGTTGGAGGCTAACTCCCACACTCTGCCCTATGCCCCCCACTGATTCCCATCTTCCCCACATGCAAAATGCTTTCCCCCCATTTCCAGGCCCTCAAAGTCTCATCGCATGAACTCAGTGTCCAGAATCGCAGCTAAATCAGGTCCAGGTATTTTTACTATTATTCCACCAAATTTTGCTGTTTAAGGTCCCCTTCTACTTTTTAGATCATTTTTTCTCAATTATGCTGGACACTGAATATTAAATAGCATTGATTAAGTATCTCTCTGTGCCAGGCACTGTGCTAGGAATACATGTAAAAACTGATAAGGCAGGGCCGGCCGAGTGGCTCAGTTGATTAAGAGCTTGCTCAAGGATGCAAGCTGAGCTCTGAGCAACAGCAGTTCAATGCCCAGCCCGAGCTGAGCTACTGGTGAGCTGCCAACAGGTGGCAGGATGGCTCAGCTAAAACAAAACAAAAACAACTGATAAGGCAGAATTTTTATCATTGTGAAGTTCACAACTCAATGAATATGAGATGCATAAATGATTATTGCATGGGCCGGCTGAGTGACTCAGTTGGTTAAGAGTTGGCTTAGAGCATGTACTCTGAGCAACAGGGCCACTGGTTCGATTCCCACATGGGCCAGTGAACACTGCGCCCAAGCTGAGCTGTCGCTGAGCTGCCAACAGGTGGCAGGATGGCTCAGCTGGTGTAACAACAAGATTGCCTGTTCAATGGTGGGCTGCCCCCACCCGCACCTAAAGATTGAATTCGGCACCTTGAGCTGAACTGCCGCCCAGATGGCTCAGTGGATAGAGCGTGCTCTCTTAACAACAAGGCTACTGATTTGACTCCCGCATGGGATGGTAGCTACGCCTACCCTCAACTAAGATTGAACACAGCACCTTGAGCGTAGAGGCCACGAACTGCTGACAGGAAGCCAGATGGCGACTGGCATCCTCCACAACGAAGATTGAAGAACAATAACTTGGCTGGTCCCCTTCCCCAACTCCCCAACACTGTTTCCCTCTCCCAATTCCCCAATAAAATATTTAAAAATATAAAAAATAAAAAATAAATGATTATTGCACAGCATACTTTGGGATAATAAATTCAGAGGAGCTGGAGAGATCCTACAGGTGAGGTGCCATTTGTACTAGCCCATCAGTGTTGCAGACAAGTTCAGAAAGCCATCAAGTAGAGGAGTGCATTTACCCAGAAGAGGTAGTGTGTGCAAAAACTATTTCTTCTTCATCTTGAATATGAGCAGACTGTAAGCCTTAGCCCTTAGCCTCCTGCTCTTTCCATACTACAATCTCTCACTTGGAGAACTTGCCTGATTTTCTACTTTCATGGACTTAACTACCAACTTAATGGGCCTGATTTTCCAAATCACATCTCTAACTTTGACTACTCTACATTCCACGTCTCCCACTCTCCAATAGACACTTTTACTGAATATTACATCATTTCATCAAACTTCAGACAAAGCAAAAATTGTCATCACTTTCCTTAACCAGTCTCCTGTTTCTCATCTTGGGACCTCATTTTTAGCCATGACCATCTCTTTTCTTCCTGCAGTGTGCAGTTTCTTTGTTATTTATCTTGCTATCTTTCCATTTTATCCCATTTCCTCAGTAGTCATGCTATCTATGATACAACAGGGCTTCACACATAAATAAATTACTGTCCTAGTCCTAATCTCTGAGCTCATCTTGCTTAATCTACCCTATATGCTATTGTCAGTTGTCTCTTGAAGTACAGTTTTGTATTACCTCCCATCAGAGAAACACTTGATCACCTCACCATTGTCTATGGAGTAAAAGTAGAAGCTTTCATATTTCAGAACATTTGCCTTGTGGTTCCAATCTATTTTAAAGCTTTATCCCAAATCTCAGCCCTTTGCTTCATGCAATTCCCTTTTGGAAATTCGATGTGTTGCCTCATCCTCCAAACTTATCTAATATCTATTAATTTGTAAAAGTCTTCTCCTTGAAGTTATTCTAGGAACTCCTAGAAGGCTCATGTCTATAATGAGAAATTGGCACTTATATAGGTAATTGTTTAATTAATTAAATCTGTTTAGTTAATTAAATCTTTACTGATTATATGTCTGGTAATTCCAAGTAGTTGGTAAGCATCCTAAATGGAGGGGCAGTGGGTAATCCTTTATGGTTTCACCTGAGCCTCACATTCTACTTGGTCTCTGTGATCTGGTATTCACTAAATATTTGATGATGGCAATATTTGATATGAAATGTTGTATTAGAGTAAGAGCAGAAACATGGGATTCTGTTTACTA
The DNA here is from genome assembly GCA_033961575.1 of Aselliscus stoliczkanus. Lineage (NCBI taxonomy): Eukaryota > Metazoa > Chordata > Mammalia > Chiroptera > Hipposideridae > Aselliscus > Aselliscus stoliczkanus. Next base: position 92,236,388 of record CM066731.1, read on the forward strand.
TGTTGCTGAGACATAATATCATGGAGTTAGGTGTGTGTCAGATTTTAATAGCATTCAAGGGACCATACAAATCCTTTCGCACCAGAAATTCATATAATATTAAGTGAAATCAGCTGGCAGTTGGCTGGTACAGCAACTATAGCTGTGTTGGAATTTGGCCTCACTTCCTTGAATGGACAGCCAATTAGGGCAGAGGATGTTGGGAAAAGAAAATATTTAATGGGTTTCCATTGGCTTAGGGGACTAGGAAGAGAGTCCCATGGCTGGTGCAACTAATGAGGAATGGGAAAGTGGGAGGAGTAAACATCTTGATCTCTGTTTGATTTTAAGCTTTCATTATTGAATACATGAGCAGCTTCAATAAAAATAAATCAAAATAAGATCACCTTCTGGAAAGAGGCAAATTGTTTATATTTCTTTTAATTTTCATGACAAAAGATATAAAAGTTATCCTGCAACAAGCCAAGCTTTTTTATAGGGGCCATGAAACCCAAGAGTCCGCTTTCTGTCTTGCTCTAGGCAATTCCATTAAAAGTTGATAGTAACGCTGTGTTTAGATGAGCTTTGTGGAGCACGAATGAGTGGGGGAAACACTTTCCCTCTTTGCTACTCGGAGAAGAATGGCTACATGGGGAAACAAGGCTTTTTTAAAGTAGTCATTAAAGTTTCTTTTGCAGCAGATTATTTTCCTTCCTGGGAAAAACACTGTTTCACTGACAAATTGCCAAAATCCACACATTGCAGTGAAATGGCCTCACTGAGTTAGTGTCTTCAAGCAGGCCGCAGACGCTCATTAAGCACTCAATATATGCTCCACGCTGTGCCATATTTTGTGTTGGGTGCACACAGTGTGTTCTCCTGGTTTTCTTTTTTTTTTTAATCTGTAAAATAAAGGTAATCTGAATTACACACACTAAATAAGCTTTTTTTTAAAGTTTCTAAAGGAAGAAGATGAAGAATAAAATCTCTCATATTTCTACCACATAAATACAACTAACATGCTTAGTATATTGTTTACAAAAAATTTCATGCATAGATTTTTTTCCCTTAAAATATTAGTCAAATGTATTACTGAGTTTTTAAAAGTTATACACACATTTCTCATATTTTTATATTCTTTGTTAATTGCATAATGTGGCTACACAATATCCATCGAGAAGATATAACAAAGTTAATTATCATTTCCTTATAGTAGACATTCAGGTTACTGACTTTCTAATTAATATTATCATGTTTCTAATTAATGTTAATAATAAGCCCTGAAATGAATACTTCTGTGCACAGGCTTGTTTCCACCCCCTTTACTTAGGATTTTTTCTGGAGCATTTGCTGTCTCCTTACCAAATCTACCTGGCTGGCTACTATGAACCTGGCTGCTAATGGCTTACAGTCATACAGAGAGCCGCCCTTCTAGATACACCTTTTAGAGGCATGGTTTGAGAAAGGGGCCATATCCGTGAAGGATATGGAAACCACGAAAAATGGGGAATGGTTTTAAGAGCTGGACATGTTTAGCCTCAAAAAGAAGAAACTTGGGAGTTTTGTCAAGGGCAGACACATGAGACATGCTTTAGCTATAACTGCAAGGGAAGTGTTAAGATCCAGGACTTTGGATAAAGAATGGAAAACAACAATCTGAGTTGAGATCTATGTCCTAATAATTGGAGCTATCTAGAAGTGGAATGGGCTGTTTTGTGGGGGCATTAAATTAATTCCCTGTCATTGGAAATATTCAGTTGCTACTAAGAGTATTAGAGATCTCTTCCAATACTCTTTTAATCCCTTGATCCTTTAAATGTTTGTGTGTGTGCATCAATATTCTCTTCTGTGTTTTAACATTGACTTCAACATTCATTTCCTCTTGTGTTTCTGAGCTAGAAGGTGCAAACATTATTGCTCTACTGGAAGAAGAGGGGCAGGTTTAGGAAAACAGTGATATGTACTGGGAATTGTTGAGAGAGTATATAACATTACTATATTATAATGATGGATATATTTTGTTATACATTTGTCTAAACGCACAGAATGTACACCAGAGTGGCTGCTAAGGTAAACTATAGAACTAGGGTGCCAAAGAAAGATCATCTTTCTTAAAGAGTATACCATTTTGGTGAGTGAGGTTGATAATGGGGGAGGATATACAGGTTTAGGACCAGAGGGGATCTCTGTACCTTCTTCTCAAGTTTGCTGTAAACCTAAAACTCCTGAAAAAAATTAGTCCTTTAAAAAATGAAAAAAAAAAAAAAATAAAAGAAATTATATCACTCAAAGCTGATTTCACCAATTAAAGTTGATGTTCTCATAAGACCACTGATCCTTTATTAGAAACCATTCTACTCTATTTTTTAAAATAATGACAAAGATCTGTTGAAGGGCACCACCTCCCCTTATCTAAGCTTACTGAGGACCCCACCCTGTGACAATGGCATGTATTTCTAAAGCAGATGGAGGATTAAGGTGTGTCTGTGGCCACAGAACAAAGTGATGCTAGTGACCCATGAGGAGACACATTGTGTTCCTTTTTATCTCATTAATATTATAATTCCACATGAGTTTGATTTGATAAGCTGAATGATGAATTTTACCTCTTGTACCCCCAATGTATTATAAACTCCTGTGGAGTCAGTGTGATTGTCAGTTTTCCAGTGATGTACCCAACAAAGCAGAAGGGACCTTTCTTTTGTAAACATTTGGGAGAATGCTTATTTTAGTTTCATTCTTGTCATTTAGCTGGTTCTTCATAAGCTCACCTTGTGTTTGCACTAAGATGTTTAAGTTACATCATTTTTGCATGCTTGGTTTTAAGAAGTTTCTGATATTCTCTCTCTCTCAGACTATAGCTTTTATTGCCACAGACATCTCTTCCTGACCTTTGGATTTCTGAACATTATTCCTCTTTCCCTAGGTGACAGAGGTCATGTTTATGTTGCTGTTAATATCTAGCACCCTGGTACAACAAATATCAGATCTGTTGGCAGTTAAACTTTGCATTTTAATTAAAAAATTACTATGCTAAAGCATATGAGGTCTGACAATTAAGTCTGTGAACTCATCCTAGAAAAAGTGCTACATACCTCATTGCTGAATATCACTATGGTCACCTTCAAAGTACTCCCCTTGGGAAGCTATGCACCATTGCCAGAATCTAGTCTACCCTTCAAAGCAATTTTGGAGCTCTTTTTTTGGAATGGCCATCAGAGATGTCATTATATTAAGCTTGATGTCCTGAATGTCATCAAAATGTCTTCTTTCAATATTTCCTTTATCTTTGGGTAAAGAAAGAAGTCATTGGGGTCCAGATCAGGTGAGTAGGGAGGGTACCATTATTTGTTACTGGCTAAAAACTCCCTCACAGACAGTGCCTTGTGAGCTGGAGCATTGTTGTGATACAAGAGCCATGAATTGTTGGCGAAAAAGTCAGGTCATCTAACTTTTCATGCAGGCTTTTCAGCACTTCCAAATAGAAAATTTCATTGACTGTTTGTCCAGTTGGTACAAATTCATAATGAATAATCCCTCTGATATCAAAAGAGGTTAGCAACATCGTTGCAGCAGGTTCATGAACTTAATTGTCAGTCAGTATTTTCTTTAAGGCCTGACTCTTTGAAGGCTTCCTGAAATTTACTCTTAATTCAGTAAAAATGAGTAATTGTTTCTAGAAATTAGTAGGCATCTGACAGTTCAAGGCTATTACTTTGGGAACATGAGCCATTTAATTTCCTTTAAGAACTTTACCTAATCATTAACTTATATTTACTTGTTTTATTAAAATATCTATTCGGCATTTCATTGTCCACATACTGTTACACTCCAAACAGTTTCCTCCTTGGGGCCTTAGAGATTGTCCATCATTGTACTTGTTGGTACTCATTCCAACTTTAGAATTGGCAACAGTCTGGAAAGTTATGTGTTAGCGAAGATGCAATGTTTATAGGGTGAATAGTAAATGTTAGGCATCTCAGAAAATCTGTGAGGATGGAATTTTGCAATGTTTTAGAGAGAGCATAAATGGAATTAATTTTCTGTATGTGTTTGAGGTTACTGGATTTCATAGCCCAATTTTTTTTTTATTCATTATAAGTTTCTCACACTGGAATATACCCTGCCATAGCTATTCATTTCATTCATTTCTTCATTTAACCATGCACCTGCTGGGTCTAGATATTGGGCTACCAGCTACAAAATGAAGAACATATGGCCCCTGACCTCAAGGAACAAACTTTTGATTGGACACTGCAGAGGATATTGTTGAAGCTTTTGAAAATGCATGTCTTTAACAACCAAGTATCTCAATTAAAAAAAAAAAAGAATGAAAGTACAGGTATGTGACATTATGAAACACCAATCTCAGCCATTGTCTTGGCTGTTCCCAAGTGGATCACTGCTGACGTTCAGTGGACACTGGTGGTCACTGTTAGCTCCTTTGCCTTCAGAAGCCTGTGGGTCTCCATGCAGTATGGTGGAGCCATTTCCACGCAGGTTACCAAGGATAGCATGCACATGAAGACATGGTTTTTCATTCCTATATTTCACTTATAGACTTTTCCCTCCTCCATACCCACAGTTTCCTGCCCTCATAATGGAAATTCAAAAGTGTAGGCATATTTTCCACAGTGGAATGATTTCAAAGAATATACTATTCTGTAGTTAATAGTTTTAGTGAACTGTGGCAATAGCAATACCATTTCACAGAAGAGATCCATCCTATTGCTGTTTAATTAAAATCTTTCTGCGGATGTAAAGTTCTCTCTCTGGTGTTTTCCTTAATGCATTCATGATGCATCTGTCTGGGCTCCCTTGCTAGAGATATCTTTCATTATAATCCACTTATCGAAGTTTGTAATTAAAGTTCTAAATGTAAAATTTCCAGTGGCAAATTGCCAGGGTGCCCAGTGAACTTATCTTCTTTCTCTGAGAGAAATCACTCTGAAAATTTTTTTTTGTGTTTTGATCATTTTATCATTGTAAAAGTGTGTGTGTACACATATTAATAGTGTAATACAGTACATGAAGATGAAGAGTGGCTTTTTGTTTGGTATCATCAATTTCTGCCTGTTTCTCTGAAATTAGAGGTAGATAATATTAAGTGAATGCATTGAATTCTTTTCAGGTAGGAAAATGGTAAATAAAATGTATTTCAAGACAATTATCTTTAGGCTTTGTTGATCTATGTACAACCTCTAGAGACAATTAAAAAGAAAAAAAAGAAAAACTAGATGCTATTAGGAAGGATAAAATCTGATTTCCATTGGTCAAGCATGTGTTTGAAACTTCTTGTGGTTTATGTAATTAAAGAAGAATCTCAAAACACCTTTTGCATTTCAATTTAGTTTGGAATGTTCTCTTTCGGATATTACTTGATTCTTTTGGGAAGAATGAGATGAGACAGGATTAAAGTAAATTCTATTCAATCTCCTGAATCAAATGAGCAAATTATTATTAGTCAATGCCCAACCATAATAAATGAAAAATTATAAAAGATACTGGAAGGGACTGCTGGAAAATTTTATAGGCTTATAAACATGCTATTATTTTTATGTCAACTGTGGACATGTTTTTAAATAAGTTTCTTTGCAACAGTAGATGCATAATTAATCAAGAGACACAAAGTAATATTTACAGTTTAACTGGATAGTTAACTTGACATTAAATATTTATAATCTCACATTGCAGAAAATATTAATGAGTAATTAAGTATTTTTTAATTTCAAAGGTCAATAACAGTTCAGAAGAGAATCTTATCTTGTTCATACATTTTAGGTATACTGAATTCTTATAGAGCTCCTTACAGTAATTGTTATATATAAGCCCATAAAACTCACTCTCTCTCTACATTCATCTATATATGTGTGTATATATATATCATATAAATAAATATATGTTTATAAAAGTTGGTTAAAAGAGATTATCAAATTCTTCCCTGCACCTTTAAGCTAACAGACTATATAGACTAATACCATTAGGTGTCTATTTTATTTCTTAAGTTATCTACAGAGTGATTGTACTAACTTTATTACATTTATTTCTAGGATGCAGTGCTTTGGAATTGAATGCATTTTCTTTTTATAATTAGCCTAAGGTCCTCCAAACAGATTATACAGATATTATTTTTTTCTTTAGTGACTACCTTATGTGTTTTTCATATCATTTCCATGAAACTATTTAACTTTCATTTTTTCCCTACTTTATAAAAAAGGAGTACACTACTTCAGGATTTAAAAAGTATTGACAACATCGAACTTTTCCTATTCTTCTTGTCTTTTGGGGGTGATAGAATAGGGTGTTTGTAATTTATTTATAAAGTTGGAGGGATTTTTTAGCTATTTACCATTGCCCAAATGGTTTTCAGGGTTTCACAACTACTAAATTAATTTTACTGAGCACAAAGGAGAGAATGTAGAAATTCAAACCAGAAGAAACTCATTGTAAAGTTTACCATCGGCCCGTGCAAAAATGAACTTAAATGTTATTTAAGAGATAACCTGTTGCTGTTCTCAATTTAAATACTTTCCATTTGTCTGTACCCTATATAAATTATAGCAGCCATTAACGTTAAAATGACAGATATACATTTTAATCAATGATTTTCTTTTTGCTTTAAATGCAATGATTAGTATCTCACATCCTTTATCGAAGCAGATCATCATTCAGCAGTGATAGTATTATCAAATAGTAATGCAAGGAAGTTACTAAGATGAGAAGGAGGAAATTATACCTTTTAGAAACTATTCCTTTTAGGTAATTTTTTTCTTTGATTTTATAATTTTATTTATCTCCCATAAGAGGCATAAAACTTTATGTGTGTATACCATTATGTGCTTTAAAAAAGTAAACAATTTTTTATCTACAAAACAGGAACATATGATTTTTTGAAAAAAATCCGAGTCAGCACTTTTAGTTCTATCTTAAATTGGCAGCCCATAGTTCTGTGGGTTGAATAAAACCCCCACTACCTGTGTGTGTGAGTATAACATATGTTCCAAATGTTAAGATCTTAGAAATTATTTTTAATATATTTCAAAGTAGTCTAATTTTTCAGGTATTTGGATGTTTTTAGCCATCTGTCTCCCATTGTATGCTAAAGAATCTTCATCAAATTCATGGTCCAAGATCAAGAAAATTTAACTATAGAAAAATTTACAAATGTAGACTCAAGAATCCATTTATTTGTTTAGTAAACCTTTATTGAATATCTACTCTTTACCAGGCAATACACTAGGCACTGGGCATATAGCAGTGAACAAGATAAAGTATGCAGATACTACTTGAGGAGATGAAAACAAACAAATAAACCAATATATATTAGATTGTCAGGTATTTATCTTTTCTAAGTGTTACAAACAAACAACAAACAAATGTCAAGAGGATAGATTGATTGCAACTCTGATGAACAGGTGATGGTCTGGGAAGGCTTTTGAGAACAGTTAACTGAGGAAGCAAGCCTTATGGATACCTAAGGAATAGTAATGCAAGGACCTTGAGAAGGTGTATCCTTGAAGAACAAGAAAGAGACCAGCATATCTGGGCTAGAAGAGTGAATGGAGAGTAGTAAAATGGCGAGGAAGCAAAATTCCAACCAGCAAAGTCCTTAGATTTTATTCTGTGATGGGAAGTCATGAGCAGATTTTAAGGAGGGAAGCATATTTTGCTTTCCTAAAGATTACTCTGGATTTTCTGTGAAAAGTGCATAGAAGTCAACCAAGGGTGAAAGCAAGAAAACCAGTAAGGAGACTGATACAGAAGCTTAGGTGAGAAATGATGGTGGGTTGCACTAGGAAGGTAGTGCAAAAAAAGATGGGAAATGGCTTAGTACTGCATGGATTGTGAAGGGGTTGCTCATTCGGTTTGCTAATGGATTGTTTTTCAAGTGTGAGGGAAAGGATTTCAGGATGACTTCTGGGCTTATGGTCTGACAAAGCGTGGTGCCATTTTGAGAAGAACAGGGCTGCAGGCTACATAGGGGAATTACAAGCCCTGTTATGTGTGCTCCATGTGAGTTATCTACCAGGCATCCATATAGAGATGCTCAATGGTAAGATGGATGTACAAGTTTGGGGAACAATCCAGGACTGGAGACATGGGAGTGGATATGGAGAAATGGGAGTCATGAAGCATGGTATTTAAAGCTGGGGACTAAATAAAATCACTTGGCAAGTGAGCAAAGCTAGAGAAGAAAAGGAGTCTGAGGATAGTCAGAGATATATCAGTTTAGAGATCAGAATGAGAGGAAATTCTAGAAAAGGAGGCTGAAAAGAAGTGGCCAGTGAGAAAGAAAGTGAGGAAAGTTTGGTGTCCTTGTCCCAAGGGAAATAAGGGATTAAGAAAGCGGGAGTGGGAGATTTGAGCAACAACCAAGAATGATTTCATGAGGTAATAAGATGATTCTCCAGAAGGTGATGATGAGGTCTTTCTAAAATTACAAGAATGTGTCCATAATATCTTCAGAATCAGGGAGGACTTGACAACTGCATAGAAGATATTTACATAAACAAGTTCTTGTTTTAGTCTATGTCTATATGAATGGATGTTTTCATTGGGGAATCTGAGACAGCTTACCAGAGTAATCACTACCTTTCTCCTTTATTTATAGTTTCTCATACATGAAAGGCCCTTTCTTCCCTGCAATGACCCTTATAAAAAATGACAACAGATACATGTTACTTTTCTTTGAATAATACATGTATTTACCTGAAGAAGTCAATATAGAGAATAAACACACCTCACCTGCATAGAAATAGGGTCAACCACTGTCAGCTTTATAGAGAGTTTCAATGTATTGGTTGAATCATATGAGAAGTTGTGTTTCAATCTGTAGAAGCCATAGAGACTCATTCATATAAATAGGTAAGTCTGTAAATAGACCACTGCATTGAGGGACATGGATACTTAGGAGTCAGAGTTACTTTCAGCTCTGTAATAAAAAACTCACACACACACACACACACACACACACACACACAAGTGGCTTAAAAAAAGGGATTCATTTTTCTCAAATACAAAAAGTCCAGAGATTGACAATCTAGGACAGTTGCTGAAGCTTCATGATGGCATTTGGAGTTCAGGTTTCTTCTGCATCCCTTCTCCATCATTCCTAGTGCATGGCATTTAGACCCATACTCTCACGATGGCTCTTGTACCTCCAGCCATTATATCTGTGTTCTAGTCAGGGAGAAAGGGGAAGGAGTCAATAGCAAAGAACCACACTTTGACACTTCCTGCTTTGGGGTTTTATCCTTTTATTGGAGAAGGGAAGTCATTCCCTTCCCCACCATCCACTTGATACTCTTGAACCCTGCAAATCACTGGCCAAAGCTGTCATGTGGCCACTCTGCCTGAAAAGAAATATGGAAATGTTATGTATAAGAAATGTATATTTATATATTTTAACAGGGCAGGTAGACATTCAGAAAAAGTTGTAGTTCTAGAAGAAATGGAGGATATGGTGATATATGAGAAGGGCTATGTCTGCCACAGCTACCAAGACATAATTTTGAAGGTTTTGCCAAACATGTTTCAAGCTCTCTTTCTATAATATTAAGTCATGTGGCAAAAGTTTGTTCAGAGGTACTTCAAATATTTGTGTAGACTTCGTGAAAATTTTTCTGTGGTCTCATTACATGATGCAAATGTATTGCAATTATTAATACAATTACCAAAAGCCACAAGTTTGTACATTATTATGGTACATAATATAAGCAGGTATCTCCCGCTTATATTGACATAATTTAGGATTCTGCAGCGTGAGGTGCACAGAGGAAGAGGTTGTGGTTAAAAGACTTGAAGGAGTTACTAAACATCATGTCATCGTGAGGCCAGAGGTAACTGTCATAAAATGGAGATAATAATACCTGTTTTATTCTTTGCAGGGTCAGTGTGAGAATTATTTTTATTTTTATTTTTTTTGAGGGCAGTGTCACTGGCCCTCATATGTGGGACCAAACCAGGGCCGCTGGCTTCCCAAGCCAGCTCTTAACCACCGCACCACTTGGCCGGCCCTAGTGTGAGAATTTTTAATTGGGCTCTTGGTACAGAGTGCTTTTAGCTCTTCAGAAATAAGGCACAAAGTTGCAAAATTGGGCAGTTGAAAAAATCATCTCTCATTGCTCTGCTACAGAAGAAGATTTCACTCAAACGGTTCCTTAAATATTGCTGGAGTAAGGTGTTTTGTTTTTTTTTTAATTTTGAGAGAATAATGAAATTTGTAACAATGGTAACCCTTTAGTGATCACTCATTCCCCGGCTGGCACTCATCTAAGAACTTTCCATTTATTATTTTATTCCATTCTTATCCACAAAATATTATGGGATGACGTCCTCCTCATTTTGTAGGTGAGGACTCTGAAGCTCCGAGACCAGAGCCACCACTTATGATGCAATAATGGATCAGGGCTGTGGTGTCAGGCCTGTTTTGTAATCCAGTTTTGATGTTTTCTGGCTGAGGTGACCTTGGAACAATTATTTAGCATTCTTAGTGATCAGTCTCTCTCTCTCTTTTTCTTTCTCTTTCTCTATCTCTATCTCTTTTTTTTTCTTAGTTTCAGGTGTACAAAACAATGTAATAGTTATACATTTCATGCCTCACAAAGTGATAACCCCCCTTCCAAATCTATTGCCCCTCTGACATTGTATATATCTGTTATAGTTCCATTGACTCTATTCTGTATGGTGTACTCCATATCATTCATATACAGTCCATGAAGTGGTTTCCCTGACAAGACATGAGCCCATTTGGCACCCTACAAAATCTTCACAACATTATTGATTATATTCCACAAACTGTCTTTCCTATCCCTGGGGCAATATTATAGTTACCAATTTATATTGTCTCATCCCTTCCCCTTCTCCCTCATCTCCCCCACCATCTAGCAACCATCAGTTTTTTCTCTGTAGCTCTCAGACTATTTCTGTTTACTTTGCTCATTTATTCAGTTCTTTAGATTCCACACATGAATGAGATCATATGGTATTTGTCTTTCTATGTCTGTGATCAGTCTCTTTTATATCTGAAAAATGGGGATAATGTCTCATAGTATTATTTAAGGATTAAGTGAAATGATATGTAAATGGCCATGTAGAAGCTTCTGAGAGATCCTGAGATGGGGTTATAAAGGTTCTACATTTTCAGGGTTATAAAAACTGCTTGTGTCGATATTGGGTTGCATGTTAGTTTCTCTCATTTCAGAGAAAGACCTTTGAGATCACTTGCAGACAACTCATTTTCTCTGTAACCTTGGGCTTGTCCCTTAACTTTTCATGCCTGTTTCCTCATCTCTAAAATGGGGGCAAAGATGAATAACAACTTCATAGGGCTTTGGTGAGAGTTCAATGCAACACTTAGGTCAATATTTTATATATTGATGGATTATGAAAAATGAAATGAAATGTATAACATTGCTATCAAAATTTTTCTGTGCTTTCGCCAGCATGATTTAGTGAAGTCATGAAGTCACTTCCAATTGGCAACTAGTTGGAGTCGCCATCCTGGTCAGTTGAGTTGAGTCAGCCTTGACAGTGGGTGTCCTCACCTCCAGTCCCTGTTCATGGCTATCTTTATTGAGCCCACTTCTCTGCACAGTTGCCATGAGATGGGACTATGGGGATATGGGTGGTCAAGTTTGCTTTTCTCCCACTTATTGCTGTTTTATCAGGCTGGAAGCAAACTGGAATAGTTTTTATTTTATTTTATTTTTTAAAGTTTTGTGCTTTTTAAATATTCAAGGACTTCAATGATAAGAATACGTATAAGGGAAAATGAAATGCATATGAAGTTGAAGATACATTTTTTCATAGTCTGAAGGGCCTTTAAATGATTAGAAAACTGAGGCTTAAAGGAGAAACTGTTTTTTGTGTTTTTGGTTGCTTTTTTTTTTAAATTTCTCTTAGTATTCATCATTAGAGCTAACCTTGCAAATACATTTTGGATGCTAAGATATAGAGTAAATAAGTTGATTGAGAAACTCAGTGACCTTCATGATATAAATTATTCATGCCATTATAGGTAGCATATATTCCTTGCAATATATATATATCTCAGAGTTACAGCATTTTTACATTTGTGTTATCCAGAGGAATGGAATCTAATTGTTTCTTGTTTCCTCTCATTTTGTTTGTTGTTAACTCTTTTGTGGGCTTTTCAAGTAATGGATATAAGAATGACTCTCAGGGCTGGCCAGGTGGCTCAGTTGGTTAAGAGCTTGCTCAAGAGTGTGGGCTGAACTCGGAGTAGTTTAATGCCCACCCCGAACTGAGCTGCTGCCGAGCTGCCACTAAGCAGCTGTCAACAGGTGGCAGGATGGCTCAGCTAAAAAAAATAAAAAATTAAAATAAATACATAAATGGATTTAAAAAAACAAACAAAAAAGAATGACTCTCATTGTCTTCCAAGGAATAATTTGTGATTTTCAAGCATTTGGAGGAAAGAGGCAATATAGTTTAGTGGAGACAAACCTGTGTTCCAATTCCATCCTGCACTTTGCATCCAGTCAGCAGATATTCTCATTTTACTTATGTATATAAACCATGAAGCGTGACAAATGGGAGAAGCTTCATTAGATCTGGTTTCCCATCCTCTGTCCTCAAGCTTTTGGGAAAAGGGAGGTAATGAAGCATAGGATTATGGGTAACACAGACCCTAAAAATGTATGGGTGTTTTTGGAGTAGGATTGCTGCGGCAATGGAGATGCTTTTGTTCACTCTCTAACATCTTTATTTCAGATTATTTTTCTGATCAAAATAAAATTTACAAAAAGGAAGAGCTTGAAGTTAAGAATTTTAATATTATTTCTAGATGAAGTTATATTTACAGTCATTGAGATACAGGAAAAGGACTGAAAGACTTTCATTGTAGAAGTTGTACACTTTGTTCCTGTAGTGGGTGTCAGAGCTTGTAATGCCCATAAATTAAAGCACTTCATTAATCCTGTGGAGAAAACAAAACCAGTCTTGGGTTTCTACTGAAGCTATTTTTGTTAGTGATAGCCAGGAGGTATGGTGACTACAAGTATCTAGTAGGCTCCACATTGCTCAGGCATCTCCCACTGAGTGGTGGGTCATGACTTAAGTGAACACAAAAGGAACCTTAAAGACATTGGGTCCCTTTGCAGAGTCAATACAGGGCTCTGGACCAGGAGGGAAGCCTCAAAGGAGACTAGTGCTCACAGCAGCCTGTTCAGGTAATTTTAATGTATGTGTCATTAGTATTATTTCTTTTGCAGTTAAAATCCAAAGATTGATGCAAAATTCAAAATATTTATATATAAATTCTTGGCTAATCATTCTAGCTTACTTGTGGTCTCATTGAAACTCCTAATTCTTTTAAATCTCTTTCTGGCTTCCTACCTATGGATATTTAGAGTGCAGCAAATATGCTTTTGTTCCTCCTTCTCTTCAGTTTGCATTTTGATGATTTGAATATGTTTTTAGATATGATGGGTATATATCTCCCACTAATGAGAATGGACAGAGTCATTTCCTATACTCTGATAATTTCCTGTCAGAGAAATGGCTTCAGTAGAGAGCTAGTCCTGCTAGGTTATTACTTTATTAATAATAATAATAATAGCTTAGGATCAACTACCCTAAAACAAAATTGTCATTTGTATCCAAAGTTCTCTAACATTGCAATGATGTAAATCCATTATTATGCAGAAAGCCAGTTCATGTGCTTTCTCAAGGGTATTTTTCAACTACATTTGTTTTGTAGTGTTCATTAGAAAGTTATATTGTTTTATGGAGGTGATACTTGGATTTTTTTCAGATGACTTAATGGAATTAATGTCAATGTGTCATCTGAAAAATGTCCAGACTAAAGTCTTTGTATCAAGTCTATATTTTAAAAATTTAATCACGTGTGTGTGTGTGTGTGTGTGTGTGAGAGAGAGAGAGAGAGAGAGAGAGAGAGAGAGAGAGAGAGAGAGAGAGAGAGAGAGAGAATGTGCCTGGAGAAAATTCTTTGTTGGTTTCTGAGAAAAACAATGGCCTGGCTTCAGTCCATCTTTCAGCAAAAGTGGAATGAACTATCCATTGAGATAAAAGACTTAAGCAGACTTTAAAATATCATGATAAAATTCCAAAGCATTCGTTGTTGTGTTGCTTCTTAAAGCATGTGAATTTGACATTAGCAACATGAAACATTCCCTGTCTAGTGTGTGTGTGTGTGTGTGTGTGTGTGTGTGTGTGTGTCTTTACAAAGCTGTTTTGCATAAGTTGGCACAGATCACATGGTAGACAGATGCTAACTTACATGGGAGCTTGTGGTAGGAGCTGAGTTTCCAGGGCTTCTAGCTGGAAGGGAGAGCCCCTTTCTACATAAATACACCAGGGCCTCACAGCCTTGTACATGCAGCAGAGCAGGCACCCACAGGTAAACACTTATATCATGGCTGCACTCCATCCCCAACCACTTCTGGGGTCTTCTGGGGTGCTTCTCTAGCTCCCACACAGCTCCAGCCCTGATTTCGACACCATGTCCTCACCTGGAGAGTAGGCAGGAGGGCGAAGAGTATGCTTTCTGATTGTGATGTGTGTTTCTCCTCATGTGTGCGAAGAGGACAGGCTGGGCTGCTGTCCAGGGAATGGTCTGGGAATGGTCTCATGGCCAGAAAAATTCAGGTTGTGTAATAATATACTAACTTAAAAAACATTTTACTTGAGGAGGGGTTATCTTTTTCTGATACAGAAATACTACATGAGCTAGCAATAGCCTTAGAATAAACTAAAATTAATATCCTTGGTGCCCAAACTTTAGCAAAAGCACAGTTGTGGTAAATCATCCTCTTGAATGCCTACAACAAGGAAATGTGGCCAGTTCAGTTTTCTAGGCCAGACGGTTTTGAATTGTGTCCAGTAAGTTCCCAAGGTTTTCATGAAATATTCTAACAGTGCCTTGGGGTCAAACAGTCAAGCAAGAGAGCCCTATTTTATTTCAGCTGGAGCACTTCACTTGTATGTTTCTTGATATTGGTATGCAATTCAGAAGTTTGAAGAAAAGCTTTCGGTTGCTTATGCAACTATTCTCTTCATCCCTGCATCAAGGCAGGCCCTCCGAGAGCTGTATACTTGAACTTCATTGCTTGACTCCTTGTAGAATCAGTTTTACTGATTTGTACTTTGTCTCTGTGACTGTGGAATGTTCTAGGAGTACCCTGAGACTCCACCATATACACCTTGCCCTTGTCTCTTTTATTGGTGAACATCATCTCTATTTATGAGGACTCTTGGGGTAAATTCCATCAGTGCTTTTGAGCAGAACCATAGCTTCTTCAAAAGCAATAATAATAATAAAAAAGAATATGTAATTTATTCCTACGTACTTGGAGGCTATGGTAGCTTCTTCATTTATTTGGTCACTAGGAAGCACACAGTCAGATATTTAGAGGTAATAATTTCTACCCTTGATATCCTTTTATGGTTCAATCATTTTATCCCTTTCTCCCTATGCATCTTGATATATTTTGCTAACACATATACTGTGGCAAGTTATTTCAGGTCTCCTGAACTCCAGGTAGAATTTTCTTTTTATCTTTTGGAAAACTCCACCTGGATGTGCTGTAGGCACATCAGACTTGATATTTTCTGAAGGGAATTCTTGTTGTCTCCCTTTTAAAATGTGCTTCTCTTCCTGTTTTTTTTTTTTTTGTTTTTTTTTTTTGGTAAAAGGATCCCATGGGTCCAGTCATCTAAGTTTACCACCTTGCTGTCTTTTTTATCTTCTCTCTCTTACATCCCATTGAAATCCTTTTAGTCCAGCCTCAGCCCTACCTTTCAGATCTCTCCTGATTCATCAATACCTTCCTGGATGAGTTCACTAGATTCCTAACTGGCCTCCATTTCTCTGGTAACACCCACCACTAATCCATTATGCACATTGACATCAGTTATTTAAAAGTCATTTGCTCTCCTATAATTCTTATTGCTATTATTTGCTTAAGCCCAAATCCCTCACATAACATTCAAGGCTCTTTGTGATTTGCTCCCCAGCCTATGTTCTGAATCTCATCTCCATCCTTTCTTCCCTCCACTTTTGTGTCTTTTGCAGCATCCCCTGGACCACTAGCAGTCCCCAGTCTCAAAATTCATGTCAGCGCCTAGTTCTCTGGGCTTGAACGGTGCTTCCTGGCTCCTTGAAGCCATTATGTTTCCCTAAACCTCTTCTCAAATAGTCTCTTGTAACACATCTCTCTCTTTCTCATTGCAGGATTCATGGCCGCCTCCTCAATCTTTCCATCTCACTTTCTTAATACTACTGTTGCCATATTTTGGACTTTGTCATATATGTGTATCTTTCTCCCCAAACCATGCGCTCCTCAAGGAGTTTGGTTGAATAGAAGGTGGGAATGTGCCAGGCATCTGCCAACCCTGCTTTTAAAAATCAAAGTAAACTGAGTGAGGGACTGTGGAGTTTCTAGAACTACCAATGCCTTCAATGGGTAAGAATTGAAAACATGGGTAATTAACTACTGACCTGAAAATGTTAATATATGTACTCTCTTCATGGTAGTAGAAAGTTTGTAATGCCCTCATAATAAAGGTTCTAGTAGTCAAAGTAAGGTTTTATAATTTCTGTACAGAAGAATATTATCTCACTTTCTTTTTTTCTTTTTTCTTTTAGGAATAGGCAAGTCAAGAGGCTGAAAATCTGAAGAATGTTTCCAAGGGGTAATCTGGTTGTCACTCGCTGGGTATGGAGGGACATGAAGAGGCTATTTCTATTCCTTTCTCTCTTGCTGTCCCATGCAGCTAATTTGGAAGGCAAAAAGGATAATCAGTTCATCTGGAAACCAGGTAGGAATGTCCTGGCTGTTCCTTTGTCCCATTTTCCTTAATGAGAAGAAAATTCTTTCCATCCTTGTTCTTTTTTGTGGAGTAGTGAGGAAAACCCAGAGAGGAAAAATAGGTTCTTCTTCATGATAATGAAGCTTACATTTGATTTTCATTCCTGCATAATTGTCACCTCCATCAGTGATGCTTGTTATCCTTCTGAATTTTCATGTTGTTGTCAATGAAAGTTATGATTTCTATAGTTACATCTGCTTCTCCTTTGTCAAATATATCACCACCTTTTTGCACATTTGTAGCAAAAATGACATCTGAATTTAGCTGATATCCTCAGCTACAAATGCTCTGGACCAGTTCTATATGTCTCTTTCTTTTAGGGTACAAACTAGTTAGCTATTTACTATTGAAAACTGTCTAGATATTTCTGAATATCTAGGTTTGGGAGCATGAAAAATTATCATAACAACTTTGCTCATTAATTGTGATTATAAAGTCATCTTAGTGTGTTTTAAGATCCTTAGCTACCCTGTACATAACTATATGAATAAGTAGAATTGAGGTTTGAAGGCTTGCATATAACTTATGTCCTTTTCTAAATACATCCTTAATTTGGCTGTGGAAAAGATCTGTTCAATTTAATTTTAAAGGCTAATAATTTATTAACTTAAATTATGCATCCCAGACATTTTGGCTGTTTGTATCACTGATGTTTTTCATTGCTCTAGATTTTAATTTTCTTAATGTTTCACAATCAGATCATTTAACATATTTATTACTGTTTCAAGAGTCCATTCTTGCAAATACAGATAACTTATATGCTTAATATCTTGGAACTGGAAAATGTGATGTAGAAGATACATGGTCCTCAAAGAGTTTTCATTTTAGTCTCATCATCTGTGAATTAAATAGACTGAAAATGTATTATGTCACCATGAAAGTATGTACAAAAGAGATATTTGTAGTATTTAAATAACTTTGCAAAAATGAAAGTAAATTATGCTTTAAAGTATATTAAGTAAAAACCCAGCATCATTAGAGATACAGTCTGGAGGAAATTTAATTACATTAAAGCCCCTATAAATTAATTTAATTGTGGGCTCTAATACCACATTAGTGATTCGTGTTTTTTAACTCATGGTAGTCTTAGGAAGCTTTGGATATAGTTCTAAAAGTCAATATTGCATATCTGTGAATGAGGCTATTTTGTTTCAATCTCAAAAGACTAGATCTAAATAAGCACATTTATATGACTGCACTCCTGTCTCAAATTCTCAAAAAAAAGTGCAATTAAAATGGAAAGTAGCAAATCTGAAATACAAATGAGAAGTGTTAAGGAAATGGGCTTATTTTGAAGCAAATTTTAAAAATAAGTCTGCTTTTCTAAAAGTAGGTCAATGGAACAAGATGGTACAGACCCACTCTAAAGTGGATAAATACTTTGATCACTGTTAACCTTAAGTTTCAGAGTAAGAATCCTTCCCATCAGACACATTGTGTTATTCAAAATGAACATCTATATCATCACTTACATTTTCCTTGATATTTATTACTTCTTTCCCTCCTTAATATGTCCTAGAAAAATGTAGTAGTATATACATATTTCCCATGTGGTTGTACTTCTAAATTACAAATTCATTGCTGTAGATGACCAGATATTTTTAAAGTAGAAAACATTTGAAAGACACAAAATTGAAAGCAAAAGTCTGGGCCATGTATTCCATTCTGGACCATGTATTCCATTCTCCACTCTTATGTAGCCTTCAAAAATATTTCTTGCTCAGGTAAGCACACCTTTATGCATGTTTGTGTGTATAAATCACATAACACACCCATATATTACTACTACCGTTAATTAGGGTTCTGCCAAAAATAAATAGTATATGCATAGTAGGTAATTGAAAAGAGTTGAATAAAAGGACTATTTACAACAGTGGGAAAATTTGAGCGGGGTTTAAGAATAGCTACAAGGAATTGGGGAATGTCCCTGAGCTAGTATTAATCTTTATGAATTCTGGGTGTGCAGGGGCAAAGAAAGAAAGCTGTTTCTGGAATCTGGAGATAAAACTTTATAGAGAGGATGGGTGACAAATACTGTGGCCTTTAGAGGGATATAACCAAGCTGTAGTCAAAGTAAGAAGGGGGGCCAAGGGAATGAACAATGCTTGTCCTCACACATCCTACCAGGGCTCCCATTGGCTGAATCCAACAAGGAACCACAAGACAAGGAAGCCCATTGATATGTCCATATGGACCAGCCTCCTCAGCAGGGAGATGGAGAATGGAGGAGAATGTGGATCTGAATATAATCAAATTCGTACATACATATATGTGCATATATTCACACACTGCTTCATTCAGAGTCGTGCTCTGTGTCCTTTCTTTGCAGTTTGCTTTTTATCATACAATGGTATCTTGCCGACTATTACATATTAGTGCACATTGATCAATTTTATCTTTTAATGGTTGCATAGTATTCTTTTGTATTTTTATTCTGTAATTTATTTAATCAACACCATGTTGCTTTATCTTTTCTTTCCCTATTGCATGGCATTTCAGAGGTTTTAGCATTATAAATAATGCTGACATGAACACAACATTATTTTAAAGGTAAACAAAGCAATTTGAGGAATCGTATGTCCTAGAGCAATTCTGGGTCATCACCTTCAGAAACAAACTCAATATCTTTGAATCTGTTACCTGCTTATGCATGAGTTTATTATATTTCATTATATATAAAAACAACAGCAACAAAACTGTACTGCAGATGAAATTAGCTACATTTTTTTGGAGTATGCTATCAAATCCAGCAAATCAGGTCCAATGAAATCTAGAATTTGAACAGATTTCCATGGAGACCCAGAGAAATATACTTTGATTTAGAAACCTAGAAACCATTCTCTGGGTTTCGATTGTAGTGTCATCCACTTAAGCTCTTTGCTGATGTCTATTGTTTTTCCCCCTGAGTCTATAGATTAGATGTTAGTCAACCTCATCCAAATTAGAGGCATTTCTAAGTAAGTCCTGGATTTGGATAAACAATGGATTGATGAATACTGAGAGAATGATATAATCTGTCTTTAAGGATTTCTATACTGAGAGGAGACACCGAAGAGCCGTAGGCTCATTGATTTGGCAAGGCTGTTGAATGCCAATCATTATTGTGATGAGATCCTCTGTATTTAGTGTCAGGCAATCTGTCATGCATGCCAAGAAAGAAGGATCATGTCAGCAAGAGTATCAGATAAGGAATGACATTGCTTGTTGTTTTTGGTAAATATAACTATTCATGTCTACATAGAGAAAAACAAATCATGGTTTCTGAAGTCACAGTAAGTAGTGGTCCCTTACAAAATTTCTCCGTATTGGTTGTAAAAGGTTGGTTCATTCCACTAACACTTGTTGAGTCCTTACTATGTGCCAGGTACATTACAAGCATATGTGATAAACTGAGAATAAAACAGACAAATCCTTGTTCCGTATGAACAGGGCAATAAACACAATCCAGAGGCTAAATAGAGAGTGTGTTAGATGGTGATAAGTACTTAGGAGGAGGGATATGAGTGATAGGGGGGAGAAGGAAATTTTTAGTAGGTGAGCTATAGGGTGCCTAATTATGGAGGAAGTGAATTTGAGTAGAGACTTGAAGGAGGTGAGAGAACCAGCTATGTAGATATTGGGGTGAAAAATATTTCAGATGGAGGGAACAATGGCAAAACGCCCTCAGACAGGAGCATGTGTGTCACGTTTGAGGACCAGAGAGGAGGTCAGCATGTTGGAACAGAGTGAACACAGGGACAGTGATTAGAGATCCCATCAGAGAAGTATGGGGTCCAAATTAGGTATGTCTTCAGAGGTCAAAATACAATTTTGGCTTTTACTCTGGGTGAGATGTATGGGGTCCAAATTAGGTATGTCTGCAGAGCTCAAAATACAATTTTGGCTTTTACTCTGGGTGGATAGAAAGAGTTTGGAAAGTTTTGAGAGAGTGGTCATCTGATTTGACCTTCCTTTTAATGAGATATTTATTTATTTATTTGTTTGTTTACTACATTTATTGGGGTGACATTTGTTGGTAAAATTATATAGGTTTCAAGTGTACATTTTCATAATGCATCACCATATATTTGACCCACTTTTCCCTCTTCTGCCCCACCGCCCCCCTTACCCTCTGGTAACCATTAAACCATTGTCTGTGCCTATGAATTTTTGTTTGTTTGTTTATTTGTTTGTCATGTTCCTTTGTTGCTTTGAATTTTATATCCTATCTATGAGTAAAGTCATATGGTTCTTGACTTTTTGTGTCAGACTTATTTCGCTTAGCATGATAATCTCAAGATCCATCCATGTTGTTGTAAATGGCAGTATTTCATCTTTTCTTATGGCAGAGTAGTATTCCATTGTGCATATGTACCACATCTCCTTTATCCAGTTATCTATTGAAGGGCACTTTGGTTGTTTCCATGTCTTGGCCACCATGAATAATGCTGCAATGAACATTGGGGTACATATCTTTATGGATAAATATTTTCAGATTTTTTTGGGGTATATACCTGGGCTAGGGGTTGCTGGGTCATATAGTAATTCTATTCTTAACTTTTTGAGGAAACTCCGTACTGTTTTTTACAGTGGCTGCACCAATTTACATTCCATCCCAGTGTATGAGAGTTCCTTTTTCTACACAGCCTCTCCAACAGTTGCTATTATTTGTCTTGTTGATATAACCATTTTAACTTGTGTGAGGTGATACCTCATTGTGGTTTTGATTTGCATTTCCGTGATAGCCAGTGAAGTTGAACATTTTTTCACACATCTGTTGGCCATTTGTATGCTTCTTGGGAGAAGTGCCTTTTCAGATCCTCTGCCCATTTTTTTAATTGGATTGTTTGTTTTTGTTGTTGTTGTTGAGTTGTATTAGTTCTTTATTTACTTTGGATATTAGCCCCTTTTCTTCTCCCATTTGGTTGGTTGCCTCTTTGTCTTATTCATGGTTTCTTTTGCTGTGCAGAAGCTTTTTAGTTTGACATAGTCCTATTCACTTATTTTAGCTTTTACTTCCATTCCCTTTGAGGTCAAATTTATAAAAACCCTCTCTGAACCCAAGGTCCATAAGTTTAGTACCTATACTTTCTTCAATGCAGTTTATGTCTCAGGTCTTATGTTTAGGAATTTGATCCATTTTGAGTTAATTTTGGTATATAGCAGTCTAGTTTCATTCTTTTGCACATGGCTTTCCAATTTTCCCAGCAGCGTTTATCAAAGAGGCTTTCTTTTCTCTGCTGTATGTTTAGTTTTTGGCTCCTTCATCAAAAATTATCTGCCCATATATGTGTGGGTTTATTTCTGGGTTTTCAAGTCTGTGTGTCTGTTTTTCTGCCAATGCCATGCTGTTTTGATTATTGTCACTTTATAGTACCAAATGAAGTCAGGGAGTGTGATACCTCCAGGCTTGTTCTTTTTTCTTAGGATTGTTTTGGCTATTATCGGTCTTTTGTGATTCCATACAAATTGTGTGACTTTTTTGTTCTATTTCTTGAAAAAGTGCCATTGGGATTTTGATGGAGATTGCATTAAATTTGTATATTGCTTTGGGTAATATGGTTATTTTTACTATGTTGATACTTCCAATCCATGAACACAGGGTATCTTTCTATTTCTTTGTGTCTTCTTCAGTTTCTTTTAATAATGTCTTATAGTTTTCAGTGTATAGGTCCTTCTCATCTTTTATTAAGTTTATTCCTAGGTATTTTATTCTTCTGCTGCAATTGCAAACGGGATTTTTTTTTCTGAAATTTGGTTGTTATTATGTAGGAATGGAATGCCTTTTTGTATGTTGATTTTTGTAGCCCACAACTTTACTGTATTTGTTTGTAATAGTATTTGTGTGTGTGTGTGTGTGTTGTTTTTTATTTTTGGAGTCTTTAAGGTTTTCTATATAAAAAATTATGTCATCTGCAAAAATTGACAATTTAACATCTTCATTCCCAATTTGGATTACTTTTATTTCTTTCTCTTGCCTGGTTGCTCAGGCTAGGATTTCCAATACTATGTTGACTAATAGTGGTAACAAGGGACATTTACCTGTCTTTTTCCTGATCTTAGAGGAAAAGCTTTCAGTTTTTTAGCATTATGTATGATAAGACAAACCCTCAGCTAATATTATATTTAACGGTTAATGAGATTTTAATAGGATCATTGTGGCCTGTCAGTTGAGAGTGGTGGAAGCAGGGAGACCAGTTAGTAGGCTACTGCAGAAATAAAGAGGAGTGATAATAGCTTGAACCAAGGTTGTGGCAGTGAGGGTGGTAAGAAGGGCTTGATATTTTGGATATATTTAAGGCTGTGGTTTTCAACATGGGGTGATTTTGCCCTGTAGAGGACATTTGGCAATATCTGGAGATATTTCTGGATGTCACAACTGGGATGTGCTATTGAAATCTGTGAGTAGAAGCCAGAAATGCTGCTAAACATCCTATCCACAGAACAGCTCCCCACAATAAAGAATTATCAGGCCCCAAATATGAATAGTAACCAGATTGAGAAACCCTCATTTAAGGTAAAGCCATCATGATTTACTGATATGTGGGAAAGGAAGGGGAGATAGAAGGGTGGTACTGAGACTTTGCCCTGAGCAACTCAAAAAATGGAATGGTCATTTCATATGAGATGACTCTGAAGGAGCTGGTTTAGAGGAACTATTAGGAACTTATTATTGGACATATTAATGTTTTGAGCCTGTTACAAATTCATGCTGATGTATTGACCAGGAAGTTGGATATGTGAGTCTGAATTCAGGAGAAAGTTCTTTGCTAGAGAACTAAATTTAGAAGTCACTAGCAAAGATATAGAATTTAAATATGTAGCCTTCAAAATGAAGCAGTGGCCTTGAAATTGTGATTCTGTGTATGTAAAGGATAAGTTTCTAATATACTTCCTTTGGGCCAAATGACATTTAAAAAATTATTGTGGTAAAATACGCATAACATAAGCTTTACCATTTTAACCATTTTAAAATGGTTACAATCCATTAACATTTAGTATATTCACAGTGTGGTGGAAACATCATCACTCTCTAGTTCCAGAACATTTTCATCACTCCGAATTACATTTGCAAATGAGATTATAAAAAAGACTGAAAAACAAATTTTGCTATGTATAATAAGGTCTGAAAGAAAAACAAATCCATATTTATCTCTTTGTGAGAGGTTCTTTTAATAGCCTTAAGTCATACTAAGAGATATACTAGAAAGTATACCAGAGTATACTAAAGTATACTGAGTACACTGGAAAGATCTAGAGCCTTGTATACAGTCAGACCCACATTCAAATCCTGTCCCTAAAGGGGAGAAAGTTATTTAAACTCTCTAAGTTCTTTTTATCCATCTGCTAATGAGGATAATAAATACTTCACAAGAGTGTTTTGAAAATTAAGTAAAATAATATGTTGAAATATTTAGGGTATAGTGGCTGCTCGGTAAATGTTAGTTATTATTTCTGTCATTATATAAGAATTTGATGTTTGAAATATTCTTGCTTTTATGTTATACAACATTTTTTTTTTTAAGATTTTATTGGGGAGTTAGGAGAGGGGAACAGCGTTGGGGACTTGGGGAAGGGGAACAGACAAGTTGCTGTCCTTTTGTTCTTCAGTCTAGTTGTGGAGGACGTCACTTCACTGGCCCATGTTGGTATTATCATTGCGCTCTTCCCAGCTGAGGGAGTTGCTCCCCGCCAATGGATGGCTGCTCATGGTGGCTCATGGCAGCTCACAAAAGCTCACGCCAGCTGCCGTCCAGCCCCACTGCAGCCTATGCCGTCGCTGGTGACTCAAGGCAGCCCAGCTCCAGGTGGAGCTGTTGTTCACCATCTTAGCTGTAGAGGGTGCAGTGTCACTGGCCTGCATGTGGGATCCAAGCTGGGGCCTTGCTGTTCAGAGCTGGTGTCCCAAGCCAACTCCTAACCAATGCACCTCTCGGCCAGCCCAATGTTATACACTTTTGCCTACCTTTTTTTCTTAGACACAAAAAGAAAGATCAATTCGACAGCTATATAGACTTTATTAATAAATGGTCGTAAGTAATTTGACTGACGTTTTAGGTATAAAACTTTATTTCTATATGACAGACTCTTAAAAAGTTTTAATATCTTTAGCTCCTTCACAATGAATAAAAAGGGTGAGAATAATAATCTGTGTTCTAAAAACTAAGTAGATAAGTTGGAATTAATCTTTTTGGAAGAAAAAAGACTGTGAAAAAGACATTAAATTAAGAAAAAAGGATCTTATATAGGTTAATATTTATAGCTTAAATTATAATGTTATAATTGTTGAAAGTACTTTGAGGAAAAAATTATATATTAAATACATGTGTATTTTAAGTTTAGAAATCTTAGAGAAAATAAAATGTTCTTAGGAGAGAACTAATTTTTTTAATATGTGCTGGAAGTCCATGAAATATTCTACTGGGAATTTTGTTAAATTGAGCTCGTTTTAATTATTTCTATGGATATTAACTTATCTTAGAGGCCTGGGTATAACAAACTCTCAGTGGTGATATTTCTGTGATATCTAAAAGAATAGGCATTTGGGCCGGCTGAGTGGCCTGGTGGTTAAGCGCTGGCTTGGGACTCCGGTGACCCCGGTTCGGATCCCACATGTGACGGCCAGTAACACTGTCCTCAAAAAAAAAAAAAAAAAGCTTAAAAGAATAGCCATATATGGCATGGGATTTACTGCTAAAAATTCTAATTATTTTTTTCTTAGAGTTCACAAGTACCAATTTTATAATTCCCCCAATAAGTCATAAAAAGCCTATATTACCTAAATAATTTACATAAAATAAATTACTCTCCTTGTTTTTTCTTTCCCCTAAATAATACTATAATGTAGGCTCCCTGAGGACAGGGAAAGTTTTTTAGTTTGTTCACTGATATAATGTAACATAACTGTTACATTAAATTTCCCCAGCACATTAAGTACTGATAGAATAAGGGGCACTTTTGTGTGTGTGTGTGTGTGTGTGTGTGTGTGTGTGTGTGTGTGTATTGAGGAGTGTTTAGAAGTGATGAGACTGAAGAAAAGCAAATATGATCCCTATTATTCTAAAACTTGAAATAAATATTCAGGAGAGACTATAAGATGAATGAAAACCAGAGTCAAATTTATAAATCAGAAAATATGAAAATAAATCATCCATATTTCCTTACTGCTTGGTTCCAGCAACATTTCTGATCTTCTCTGGGAAAGACATTGAATTCTTTCTTTATAGAAAAGTATAGGTTCACAGAGTTAGAAATTTGTTACTCCCATTGTTATGATGATATATTGTAGTTGCATGTCACCTCCCAGTTTGTTTCCACAGAGACAGCCAGTTTCAATTCTTTTTATTGTTTATTCTGATGTTCATCTCTATATTTCTAAGTAATGTGCTCATTATTGATATTTCTTAATTTATAAGCATTGGATATTTCTTATTTTGTTGTGTTAACTGAGGATTTATCTCTCATCTTCCTACCACTTACCTTTTTTTACTGCCTTTTCAAAGACAGTTATATCAAAATATTTATTCAAAGAGCAGTGATTGTATTATTATATCTATGTAGATATTGTTCTGGCTGAGCCAAGCAAGGTACTATGCTTCTGCATTTTTTTTTTCAGCTTTTTGTTTTACACAGAAATAAAAATTTGCTTCATCTTTTCTTTTACTTCACCTTTGAGCCCATTGCTGCTTTCTCCTGATAGTCCATGATGATTTTTAATTTTTTTTGAAATACTCAAACACTGTTCCAAACACTGTATCATATTTTTTCTTTGGGAGATCTTTCCAGAGCCCCTGTCCTCTTGTTTCAATCTGGGCTCCCACACACTGCTGTCAGTTTTGGAACCTCTCTTCATTTTCTCTTCCTGAATCTTACTGCGTTATTTTCTTAAACTGCTAAACTTATTTTCTAGGTCTACGTAAATAGGGTACATTGGGAGTAATTTTTCACATCTGGAAGGGTTTTTGTGCTTGTCGTATATTTGACTATAAGCTTGGGTGTGGAGTTCAAGGTTACAAACCACCTTTTCTTCAGAATTTTGAAGGTTTTGCCCCACTCTATTCCAGACTCCAGTGTTCTTACTAAAAAGTTTTATGGAATTCTGATCTCATCTCTCTGTAACATTACCTGTTTGTTTTCCTCTTTCTGGACTCTTCTTTTTATCCATGAAGTTCTGAAATTTTGTGATCATATACTTTGTGGTGAAACCTTTCTCCTTTATTGTGCTGGATATTAGGAGGATATTTCAATCAGTCTTATAGTTGCTCATGTCTTATAGTTCTGAGATTGACTTTTTCTATGATTTCCCACTTCTATTGTCTCTGTTTTTTCTGAAATTCCTTAGACAGATGTTTCACTTCTCTAACTGATCTTCAGTTTTGAGATAGTTCCATATTTTTCTTTTGTTTGTATTTTTATTCTAATTTCTAAAATTTTTATTATCCTTCATCTTGCAACCCTTCCAGTTTGTTTGCCTTGCTCTAGAATGTCCTCTGTGGAGTTTCATTTTGCTGTCTGTTTTCCTGCAGAGATTGAGGAAGAGACAGAGGAAGGTACCTAAGGGGTTAATGAATTCCATTTATAGACTTTTTTTTTTTTAGCTGAGCCATTCTGCCACCTGTTGGTAGCTCAGTGGCTGCTCAGCTGGGGCTGGGAATCCAACCAGCAACCCTGTTGCTCAGAGCTCGCACTCTTGAGCGAGCTCTTAACCAACTGAGCCACTTGGCCATGGCCCCTCTTTATAGACTTTTAATTATTCCCCATTTCAAGCCACAAGCCTTACTCCTTTCCAGTGTATCTAGGTCCCGAACCCTCTCAGAGTTCTGCAGGCATAAGTGGGCATTTTCTGTTGCTGTTACCATACTCTTCTAATCTACAGCTTCCTTTACGTTGTCAAGTTGCTGCCTGCTCCTCTATCTGCTCTCCATGTTCCAGAATTTACTGCTTTCTGTTTTCTACCTCTAGCTCTATGTTCTTGATCCTTACTGAGTTGTATCTTTTAATTCCTTTACTGTCATTTTAATGAGGTATTCAGGAGGAGTGAAAATATATGTGTGTCATGTTCCCCAAGTTATTGGGAAGTCTAGCTTTTCTGTCGCTTTTACTATAGGCTATTCTGGAATAGAAAGGATGTTGAAATATGATAATTTTGTGGTGATTGACTCAGTTATTCTCTTTGAGCATGTGCTACAAAATCTGTCTATAATGAAATTAAGTGGTAACCAAATTTGGCCAGGTTAAAATTCGAAAAATTTAATTCAAATATTCATTGTTTCTCTATGATTTGGGTCAGACTGGGCTATTGGGTTGGTGATTGATAAGGGAATGATTTCTCCCTGGTGGTCGGAACATCAGGAGAAATTCCTTTATGACTACTTGGAAATATCTTTTTTCAATTTTTTTTTTATGGCAGAATTTTGATATGTACCTTAAGTTTGAATTATTCTTAACTAAAAAAATAT
This sequence comes from Aselliscus stoliczkanus, assembly GCA_033961575.1. Taxonomy (NCBI): domain Eukaryota; kingdom Metazoa; phylum Chordata; class Mammalia; order Chiroptera; family Hipposideridae; genus Aselliscus; species Aselliscus stoliczkanus. Next base: position 92,264,659 of record CM066731.1, read on the forward strand.
AAAATTCCATGGAAAGAAATACAAAAGTCAAAGACGAATACAAGCCAGACCCATCAAAGTGGGATGGAAATAAGAATTAAAAACAATATTATGAATTTATAGATCAAACATAAAAGCTTACTTTATAAATGTCTTCACAATCATGACTTTAGGTACCATAGAGCACAATCTTGATTGTAACCAAAAATTGAAAAAAAAAACAATTTTTTTGTTTATTGATTATGGATTCACTCAATTCATGTAATTATTTTGATATTTCAACAAAATTTTTCAAACTTTCAGGCACAGATGGCATCTGTTCTATAGAAATTAGTGCCAAAGGTAATATCTGATAATCAGAGAAATGTTTCAAAAGGTTTATTTTTAACACCACTGATATTTTCTACTTTCTTTAATACTGTGCACTGTTAAAGCTTATTTTCTTAGCAAAAATAGGAATATGAATTAACTATCTTTTTTGGATTCTTTTTCTCCTTAGCTTTACTATGGTAACCAAACTATGGTTAATGTAGGGAATCTGAGATACTATTACACTGTTTATATTGATCGTTTTTATCCCAAAAATGGAAAATAATAAACTATTGTGGAATAGGAATTTTTTTTCTTTCTCTTTTTTTTTCTCTTTTTAATTTTTTTTTAATTATTAGTTTTATCACCCAGTGACAGATTTCATTCATGGATACACTTCACAACAAAAGTAATATAAGAAATGGTAAGAATAACATCTGGATATCGTTTTTTTTGTGTGTGTTTACTTTTCCCCAGGGTTAATAATTTTTTTTTTTTTTCCATATGTGGGAACCGAACCGGGGCCGCTGGCTTCCCAGGCCAGCGCTTAACCACCGTGCCACTCGGCCGGCTCCGAATAATTTTTTAATTGAATGCAGCTGCTCAAAGATTTTTGTTGCTAAGCATACACACTGTGTTGAAAAGAAGCGGCTGCATTTAAAAAATTTTTTAGAAAGCCATTTGGGGCCAATTACTTAGCTATAATTTTAGAGAACCTATAAACAGTAAAGATGCTGATGCTACATGCTAGGCAGGGTAATGGGATGGGTGCTCAGTGAAGCCGTGTGTGACCTCAGCTATATGACTTTGCTTTCTTCTCAGTTCAATGGGAATACATGAGAACATCTATGTAAAGCATGGTTCATATTTTATATAGTACATCCTCAAAGTACATTTTCTACACTCAAAGTAAATATTACATGATCAAAGTCATATTAAGTTCTCAATTAATACTACATTTTTATTGTTATAAAATAGACTACATTTTAAGAGACTTAGTCCCTGTGCTTCTCTCCTTCTGACATGTAGAATATAATTTAGTTTGGATATATAAACCTGCATGTATCATAAATGTCATTGTTCTGAAAGGTCATTTGATATTATGTTTCTTCACTTCAAAGTTTATTATCTAAAATAAGTATTTTTAAAATTTCCATTTAATTGCTTATCTCCAGTGGCATTTCTTCAAGCACCTTAGCTGCTTCAATATTGGACCTCTAATATTTTCCCCTGACATTTCCATTTACAATACTCGGTATTCTTGTTTTCAAAGCAAGAGCTGCGGGATTCTATCCAAAGCAATTGCCAGGCAGAATGCAGTCTCGAAGTTTTCTTAAGAGTCAAAAATGTGTGGCCTGTTTGGCCAAACATGGGTCTGAACTTAGATGGTTCCACACAATTGATGTCTTCTATCTTCAGACTTGACGTGAGAAAAAATCAAGGATGTAAGTGACACTTTTCATTTGGTAATAAGTTAAAAAACATTATATTTTAATACTTTTGTCTTACATTGTCCTCACAACAACCTGAGGTGTTGTAAGCAGGGTAAGGATCTCAAGTTATCCGATAAAGGAAGAAACTGAGTGTGAAAAGTGTGGATATCAAGTGATGGAACCCAGGAGCCTTGAATTTTCATTATGTAAAGGTCTTTGGTTTTCCGCTTTAGAATCTTTGAATTTAGAACTGTTTATGATGTGGCCGTTATCAATAGAGAGGCTTATGAACCAAAAATATTACCACCTTTTTTGTGTTTCTTCAGATTTCATGTTAATTGATTATGATTTTGGTGGTTGATGATCCAAATAAACAAATATTTTATGCCAATGGTGGCCTTTCTTTACACATTCTATGCTGTTCCGTTAGTAATTATTAGCATGAAAGATTGTTTTTTAACAAAATTATTGAAGTATAATTTATATGCCAAAAAATTACCCATTTAAAATTTATGTTTCAATTATGTTTACTACATTTATCAAGTTGTGCAACTATATCACTGTCTAACTTTACAGTTAATCCCCATTCCCACCCCAGCCCTAGCCAACCATTGATCTAGTTTCTGTCTCTATAGGTGTGCCTTTTCTGGATATGTCATATAAATGGAATCATACATGATATATATATATATATATATATATATATATATATATATATATATATATATATATATGTTTTGTGACTGACTTCTTTCATTTAGCATAATGTTTGTTTTTTTGTTTGTTTGTTTTTTTGAGGGCAGTGTCACTGGCCCTCATATGTGGGACCCGAATCGGGGCCACTGGCCCCCCAAGCCAGCGCCCAACCACCGCGCTACTCGGCCGGCCCTACCATAATGTTTTTGAACTTCACTTATAATATATGTCAGTATTTCACCATTTATGTTGTTGAATAGTATAGTATTCTATTTTATTGATATAGTTTTTTTTTAATCCATTCACAAATTGATGGACATTTAGGTTGTTTCTACTTTTTTGGCTACTGTGGATAATGCTGCTGTAAATATAAATGTGTAAATCTTGGAATAGACATATATTTTCATTTTTCTTGGAAGTGGGATTGCTGGGTTGTATAGCAAATAGATGCTTAACCTTTTTAGAAATCATGAACTATTTTCCAAAGTGGCAATCAATGCCTTTTATATTTCCACAAGCAGTATATGAGAATTCCTGTTTTCCATGATCTAGCTAACAGTTGTTACTTTCTATAGTTTTCATTAAATTCATTTTAGTAGCTGTGAAATAGTACCTCATTGTGGTTTTAATTTGATTTGCATTTCACTAATGACTAATGATGTCTTTTCATGAATTTATTAGCCATTTTCTTTGGTGAAATATCTTTTCAAATCCTTTTTGAATTTTTAAATTGAGTTTATCTTCATGTTATTGAGTCTCAAGAGTTCTTTTAATGTTAAGGGTATAAGCCTTACTGGACACGAGATTTGCAATTGTTTACTTTCAGCCTGTGGCTTGCCTTTTCGGTTTTTAATGTATCTCTGTAGTATAAAACTTTTGAATTTTGAAGTCCAATTAATCAATTTTTTTCACTTCTCAATTATACTTTTGGTCCTATAGCTAAATAATCTTTGCCTTATTCAAATTCTCAGAGATTTTCTCCTGTATTTTCTTCTAAAATTTTTATAGTTTTAGCTCTTACATTTAGGTCGGTGATACACTTTAAATTAGTTTTTTATGGTGTGGGTAAGGGTCTAAGTTAATTGTTTTTGCATATGGATATCCAATTGTACCAGCATCATTTGTTGAAAGAACTATACTTTTCTCATTGAATTGCCTTGGCATCTTTGTGAAAATCAACCAACCATAAATATCAGGGTTTATTTTGGGACTTTGAACTCTGTTTCACTGATCTATATGTGTTAGTTCTACAGTGTCTTGATAATGAGACTTATTTTGATAATTTTTTAAAAAAGATTTTATTGGGGAATTGGGGGAAGGGAACAGACAAGTTGCTGTCCTTTTGTTCTTCTGTCTAGTTGTGGAGGACGTTGCTTCACTGGCCCATGTTGGCATCATCATTGCACTCTTCTAGGGTGAGGCAGATCAGTCTCCGGCCTCTGGATGGCCGCTCACAGTGGCTCTTGGCAGCTCACACCGGCTGCCAGCTGCTCACGCTGGCTGCTGCCGGCCACTCACTGTAACCTATGGCAGCCCACTGCAGCAGGGGCTACAGCTATGCCTTCCCCAGGGACTCACAGCAGCCCAGCTCTAGGTGGAGTTGTTGTTCACCATCTTAGCTGTAGAGGACAGTGTCACTGGCCCTCATATGTGGGATCCAAACCAGGGCTGCTGGCATCCCAAGCCAGCTCTTAACCAGTGCGCCACTTGGCCGGCCCTCTTGATAACTTTTTAATAAGTTTTGAAATTGGGAAGTGAAAGACCTTCAACTTTGTTCTTTTAAAATATTGCTTTTGCTATTCTGAGTCTTTTGAATATCCATTTTCGTTTCAGGTTCAGACTGTCAATTTCTGCATGAAAGCCTGGTGGAATTTTGATAGGGATAATGCTGAATCTATAGATCAATTTAGAAAGAATTGTCAGCTTAACAATATTGAATCTTCCAATCCAGAAACATAGAATATCTCTCTATTTCCTTTTTCCCTCTAGTAATATTCTGTAATTTTCAGTGTGGAAAACTTTCGTTAAGTTTATTCATAAGTATTATTCATTTTCAATGAAATTCTCATAATTTCATTTTAAGAGTATTCACTAGTAATACAAAGGTATACAACTGAGTTTTTATATAGATGCTGTATCTTGGCATGATTGGTTAGTAAACTTACAATTCAGTGATTAAGCTACTTCCTGATTTAAAATTAATGATACTAGGGAGCTATGTAGAATTTTCTGAACTTTCTAGATATTAAATATAGTAGTAAAATTTTCTTGCAGTACTTCCTGCCTAACAGAAGCTCATAGTGTGTTAAAACTCACTTGTGTTGTAATAGTGGGGTACTGAGCTGTTTAATGATCACTACCTCTCTCATGTCCAGACAGCCTCTCCTAGTGCCTTATCCTGTCAAAAATCTTTTTTGCAGTGAACAAATCAGTAGAACAAAATACCCTTTAAAGTACCAGTGAACCATGTTAAAAAAAATACGCTTATTTAAATAAATAGACTAGCAGAACCTGGTCAATGTCTTTTAGCTTATATTGTTGAGAATACCTGGCTTGAATGGAAAAGAGCTATTGTTATTGCATTTCTTAAAACTGTTTAAAGATCATTTCTGAACTCTGTCCGGTGCTCTATAATTCTAACTTCTTGGGAGTTAAATGTCTTATTTTTGTTTTAATATTTATCAATATTGTGTATTGTTATATACTTTAACTGTTGATCAATCCACTATATAGCATAAAGATGTTTATTGCATTCTTAAATGTGATTTTAAAACTGTATTTCGACACTGTAATTTTTCTTCTGGGAAGACATGTCCAGTTTTATTAGATAAGTCTATTGGGCAATGCATTTCAATTAGCATAAATTGGTTTTGTATAAGAACATGCCTATGGTTTCCAGTAAAGTACAGCTATATTTACTGTCTGAAAATAGTGGGAAGTTTTAAAAAGTTCTAAAAAATAACAAGTGAGAATCTTGTTCATTGCATTTCAGTGGATTTATGTTGCAGTTGTAAGTGGGGTTCCTGAAATTGCTGGTGGGAAAATTGGAGGATTATGAATAACTAGACAGTCATGTTTTTGATACTTTCCAGTGTTTATATTAAGTTCAGAGAATCGGGAATATTGTAAATTGGTATTAAGATTCAATCACTGAATAATTTAAGCAAAGTATGGTATGAATTCTATAGTTGAATATGTTGACAATATACTAATAGGTACTTAGTTGGCAGCTTTGGTAGTGCTGCTTGAACATAGCATGTCTTCTACGGCTAGTCATGAAAAATCACTTTTCAATTTAGAACTTAATAAAAACTTTCCTGATCCGAACACTAAGCTCTACTCCCTGTGCGATTAGTGGTTTCATTTCGTTCCCAGCAGTTGGGTAATGATTATGGCTCCAGATGCAGTGAGAGTGATAAAGAGATTGATTAATTTCACTTGAAAGGGCATATGTTCAAAGAGAATCCATTAGGAACACCATGAATGAAGATCTGACATCTTTGCAGCCTAGAGGTGTACCCTTACTTGGTGTCCCATTGATGCTGAGAATAGGATCCCTACACCAATGGTATTTCTATCCACATGGTCTATACAATACTGGGTCTTGCACATAACCTAGTATATGCACATATGTGACTGTCTATTCTTGCTGCTTTTTGTAAGAACAGACTATGTCTGTTCTTGCTGTCTCTGTAAGAAGCTACTTGTGACAGAAAGCTTCCTTTGTCTCCTTTACCCCAGGGATGCCTTTGAGTTCTATGTTGTTATTGATCAATAGAACCAAGGTTGTCTATGAACCAGGGCTTAATTTAGAACCCCCCCCCCCCACACACACACATGCACTGCACAATGAAACCTCTCTATATTTTAGTGTGGAAAAAATTTTGAATATTAAAGCAGTGTGATCATAAAGAAAAACCTTTTATTACATTTTATAAAAACCAAAAAAAGGATCTGTTTATTTAATGCTTTATCAGCTTACATTTACTTAATACTTTATATTTCCAAGGACACCTTTTTATCATAAATATGTCTTTTCTGTACCACTCTTTTTCATTTTCATGCATTCTTTAACTTTTTAAATAAATACTTTTGACAGTTTAAAACTGATTAAAAACTTACTTTTTAAGAGAAAAATAAAACATCAAAAATGGTGGGCTAACATTTTGATGAAAGATAAAAGTGAATGCACAGCTGTGATTTTAGCATGGATTTTGAACTTAATGAGTTTCTGTATCTATAAATGAGTAGGTGTGTGTTCCTGAATAAACAAAACATATGCATCCTCATTCTGGAAAGTGTCTCTTATGTACAAATCTCTATCATAAGGTATGAAGTGAGAGAATTATATATTGGGTTGTCATGACCATTTTTGCAACGAAAAACAGAAAAAATATGTCATGACTTTTCTGATACCCAATAAATTCTTGAGGCTACTTACTTAGAAAACGATCATAACTTTTACTCAGCACTTCTGTAAACCTGTAAAGTGTTCTCATTCCTTGGATTTTTCTGCTTGTTTTAATAGAGAAGTTTGGATCTGAAATGTCTTAGTTTCTTTTTCTTGCCTTTATTCTTGAATGTTAAGATTCTATTCATGCAGCAAATAGTTCTAGGGCATTACTGTATGTCAGGTGCTGTGCTGTGAGAGTTACAAAGTGGAGCAAGAAACAGCTCCTGTTTCAAGTAGGGAGCTGGCATTCACTGACCTCAATGAGTAGATCACGGCCCTCAAAGACCCATTCTGAAAGAGCGCCAAGACAAATTTCCCTCTAAGTTTTATTGATGTGAAACTTTGGATACTTTAAGAATATATCCTTTCCTCAGTGCCTCTCATTTTTTTCAAGTTCTAGAATTTTATCTGAGCAAGCCCAGGTGCTTCCTGATCATGAAATTCTGAAGTAGACAACAAGGTTGGCCAAGGACGGTAACTGGAAAGGGGCATTTGAGAAGAATTTCATGGATATTTAAACATTGCTCAGCATTTGGGTTAATTTTTTTTTTTAATTATTGGGGAAGTCACTGTAGTTCTTTTAAGTCCTGAAATTTGGAAGACATTTATTAAGGTGATCTTTGACAATGAGAGATTGCCCCAAAGAGTTATAATTGTAACACCCAAGAAATAAACTGTGTTCTCACCAGGATTTTTACAAATCAAGGATACTTTAAAAAATGGTTTTGAAAAACATTTTCCATTCAATATTAAAGTCAGTGATGCATTAAAAGGTAGGCTTTTCCATCTCTTATTCCATCTTTGTTAGACTCTCTGATTTGTTTGCCCTTGATTGAGTTTGAAATAGATGAGCCAGACTTCAGAGCAGGAGAATGATTTAATTATTACAGAACCCAAGGCCCAAAATCAGATTTGAAAGTATGTTGAAACAATGTTCAGAATGAATTAGTGAACAGATGTAGAGTATATGTCCCTGATATCTGATACCCACATGCTGACCTAAAAGTAATGCATTTCCCTTTCGTTCTTTAATTCTCAATATGAAAGGGTTGAATTTAGTGGTGCCTCTTAATTTGGGATGAGTTCATATAAGTCTCACAAGTGGAATTTCTGGGACTGAATAATAAATAGTCCAGAGCTTAGACAATAGAAGAGAGGACAAATACAGGGCATTCTGAATTTATTGGATGGTTAGGTACCACCTTTTAGGGTAATTAAAATAGCGGTCTGAACCCGATGTTGGTTCTAACACCAGAGACCAGCTAATGTACAATTTATTGTTAGTAGTTTCAAAGGCTACTCTGATTGTTTGTGTCATTAGGAAATATGTATTGAAGGCAATGTTTTCATAGAATTTTAGAGCTGGAAGAGATCTTGAAATCATTAAACCTAGCCATCTCAGTAATAGGTGAGGGCCAGGAAGACAGGTTGGAGTAACAGAGACGGAACTGGGACATGGGCACTGAGTCCATCTTCCTTTCCCCATTTCCAGTGGAGTTCATGCTCTTCTTCCATATGGGCCTATGATGGAAGGGACCAGGGCCTGCCTATGAGGGAGCAGACGGTGGACTTTGGTGATACACATTCCACTTTGTATAGTCTAAATAGTAGGAGGTCATTAAAATGGCAATTAAAATCAGTGAATTCAGATGAGTGTTCTCAGGCAGGAGAAAAGACAGGTGACAAAGTATAGCAGAGATGTCCAGAATGACTGGCCAGAAGGTTGGATTTCTCTCATTAGATAAAGGAGAAGCGTCTGAGAGACTGGACCAGAGTTGGCAGCTCTGGCAACTGCCAAAGAGAAGTAACCAGTTCAAAATATACACTTGGGAGAAAACTTCATTATAAAATCAATGTGAATAGTGGCCGACATTAGAATTTAGTGCATCATAGAGGCATTTCGCAGCTGGATGGAACTGGTGTGTGGCTGAGCATTGTTCTTCCCTGGTGTGAGTTTGGGCTCCTTGTGCATCCTCTGCATGTCTCAGCGTTCTCCTTAGCACTATAGCCTGCCCCTCATTTACTTGGTAAATGTTTATTATCTAGTATTTATTATGGGCCCTACTGTGTTCTGTAAAATAGTTATTGATATCTACTCCAGAAGGCTTTTTCAAAATATGAGATTGTAAAAAATACTACAACACTTAGCGTGGTGTATACTAAATGCTCCATAGGAGATAAAATTGAGCTGGTGTGGAAGTGTTGGCATAGGAAAACCAAGTTGGCACCTGGCTGAGGCTTCCAGCTTTGCTGAAGGGCTCATCCCTGGCCTGGCCAGGACATTCCGGGTAAGGCTGTTGATGCTGAGGCAGGGATGGTGCATCCCAGTTGAGGAGACACAGTGAGTGGTCTGGAAACCTCCAGGAACCTGTGACTGACTCTGGAATCTCACTGGGGGGTCATATTGGAACAAAGAAAATAATTTGGAAAAGGGAGTTAAAGAAAGCTGAGAGAGAAAAAGAAAAATTCTTGCTTCCAGCAAATGTATGTTCCATTTGATGTAATTTTTCCCCGTTCATCTGAAAACCTCTTTAGTGTAGTTGGTCTGGGGATTTCTCAGATTCATACAGTGCTGGAACTGGTATGGCCTCCCATTTTTCAACTAAGAAAATTGAATCTGTGGGAGAAGTGACTCTCTGATTGACTCCTTGGCCTTCATCTTCACATTTATCAAATGTGGTCCTCATAGCAGCCATAGGATCTTTGTGGAGAAGTCTTATTTTCCAATTCCATGTGGGTTGCCTAAGACAGTGCAGGAAGTCATTGGTAGAGGTGAAAGCAAAATTCAGCTTTCCAGAATTTCCAGATAAATACCCAGAATTGTTGGGTCATACAGTAGTTCCACTTATAATTTCTTGGGAAACCTCTATACTGTTTTCCATAGTGGATGCATCAATTTACATTCCCAGCAACAATGCATGAGGGTTCCCGTTTCTCTACATCCTCACCAACACTTGTTTGTTGATTTATTGATAATAGCTATTCTTATAGGTATGAGACAATAACTCATTGTGGTTTTGATGTGCATTTCCCCGATGATTAGTGGTATCGAGTATATTTCATGTGTCTGTCAGCTATCTGTATGTCCTCGTTGGAGAAATGTTTATTCATGTCATCTGCCCATTTTTTTAAATCAGATTTTTTTTTTAAGCTTTATTGGGAAACAGTGTGTTTTTTTCAGGACCTATCAGTTCCAAGTCAAGTAGTTATTTCAATCTAGTTGTGGGAGATGCAGCCCACTATCCCATATGGGAATCAAACCATCAACCTTGTTGTTAAGAGCATGCGCTCTAACCAACTGAGCCATCCAGCTACCCACCAGCAGCTCATTGTCTTCAGTCTATTGTGGAGGGTGCAGCTCACTGGGAACAGAACCGGGAACCTTGTTGCTCAGAGCTGGTGCTCTTACCATCAGAGCCACCAGGCTGTCCCAGATTGTTTGTTTCTTTGATGTTGAGCTGTGTAAGTTATTTATATATTTTTGGATATTAATCCCTTATTGAATATATCATTTGCAAATATCTTCTCCCATTTAGTAGGTTGCCTCTTTGTTTTGTTAATGGTTTCCTTTACACTGTGAAAGCTTTTTAGTTCTATGTCGTCCCATTTGTTTATTTTTGCTTTTGTAGTGTTTACCCTGGGAGACATATCCAAAACAATATTGCAAAGACCAAAGTCAAAGAGTTTATTGCCTATTTTTCTCCTAGGAATTTTATGGTTCCAGGTGTTACATTTAAATCTCTAATTCATTTTGGGTTTATTCTTGTATATGGTGTAAGAAAGTGGTATTTGAATGTTTGGGGGAAGATCCAGACTTTTGTTTGCTGGAAGTTTTTTGATACAATTTTGTTAGTAATCAATATGTTCAGATTTTCTGTTTCTTCCTGATCCATCTTGGAAGACTGTATATCTGTAGAAATTATCCATTTCTTCCAGGTTGTCCAATATTTTGGATAATAATTGTTCCTAGTATTTTCTTATACTTTTAAAAATTTCTGTGGTGTTCGTTGTCACTTGCCTTTCATTTCTGATTTAATTTGGGCCCTCTCTCTTCTTTTCTTGGTGGGTATGGTTAAAATTTTATCAATTTTGTTTATATTTTCAAAGGGCCAGCTCTTGACTTCATTGATTTTCTCCTATTGTCTTTTCTAGACCCTATTTCATTTATTTCATCTTTGATCTTATTTCGTACCTCCTACTCAATTTGGGCTTTATTTAGTCGTCTGTTTCAAGTTCCTTTAGGTATAAGCTTAGCTTGTTTATTTGAGATGTAACACTAATTCAAAAAGATAAGCACTCCTATGTTCTTTGCAGCATTATTTACAGTATCCAAGATATAGAGGCAACCTAAGTGTCCATTGATAGATGAATGGATAAAGATATTGTACATGTATACAATGAAATGTTAGCCATAAAATGAAGTGAAATCTTGACATTTGGGACAACATGGATGGATCTCGAGGTTATTATGCTAAGTGAAGTCAGACAGACAAAGAAAAATACCATGATTTCACTTATATGAGGAATCTGAAAAAAAAACAAACACCAAAATAAATACACAAAACAGAAGGAAACTCATAGATACAGGGAGCAAATTGATGGTCACCACATGGGAGGGAGATTGGGAGGACGGGTAAAAAAGGTGAAAGGGGTTAAGAAGTACAAATTGCCAGTTAAAAAAATTGTCAAGGGATGTGAAGTACAGCATAGGGAGTATAGTCACTAATATTGTGATAATTCTATATGGTGTCAGACTATACTTATCAGGATGATCACTTTGTAAGGAATGAAAATGTGTAATCACTATATTGTACACCTGACAGTAATATAAAATTGTATGTCGACTATAATTGAAAAATAAATTAAAAAAAACCCAGCTTTCCAGATAAGTGGTTGAGGGCAGTTATCATCATCCTATTTTAATAGTGAAATTTTACAAAATTTACCATCTTCATTTCTTCAATTGGCTGTAAGATATTTATAAGTTATTTTCCATGGTAATTACCACGCTCTAGGCTCTAAGGGTACAATGATGATTTCATTTTCTCCACTCCCTGAGCCCATAAATAAGCAACTGCAAAAAGAAAAGCTAACAGAGATATATCAAAAGCATTATGGAATATGAAGATTATATGAGAAATATTGCTTTGAACAGTGAAAAACAGTTGTAATAGTTTGTATACCTGGTGCCATGCTAAGTGCTTTGCCTGAATTATATTGTTTATGTGTTAGAAAGACCATTTTATTGGCCCTAAATTAATAACTAGGTGTATAATTGTCCTCCCTAATCATGACAGTACTTATTCTCTTTACCAATCTTAGTTAGAATGTTCTGATATTAATATAATATTGTATAGCAGGAATAATGTATCACTTTTGGTTTTTGGCAGGTAAATGAATGATTACCAATTTGAAACAGATTCATCATAATATTGAGACAGATTATAATTATGGATAATCTAAAATTAAGTGAGCATGTAGTCTCATGCAAAGACAGAAAAATAGTGAAAGTCAAGTGGAAGAGGCAATTTGGGGCTAGCATCAAAACCTCTTATTTTGGGGAGAGGAGGGAGGCATGTAGGTGGCTCTGAATGTTGAATACCAGTGGGAGATACAGCTATCAGCAGAATCAAGCTGTGGAACTTTTCTTGAGTGGGTAGCCCTGGAAGTGTAAACTGAGATTCTCACTTAATTGCTGGTGGAATTAGGTGTCAATATTCTAGCATATTTAACCTGGTCTTACCCCACCTTCCTCCTCTATTCTGCTTTTTGTGATGACCCCTTTTCTCATTTTCTTTCTATTTTTTTTTTTTTTTTTTAGAGGGCAGTGTCACTGGCCCTCATATGTGGGATCCGAACCAGGGCTGCTGCCATCCCAAGCCAGCACTTAACCACCGCGCCACTCAGTCGGCCCTCTTTCTATTTCTTAATAGAGGTCTTTAAAAATATTATTTATTCCCTGTTTTATCCTATTTGTGTTGTTGTTTGGAGTGAATTTTCAGGGTAATCTGAGGTTGAGGGTGAACTCAATATTCAGCTCCAGGCAGATACCTTATCAGAGTCTCCTAACTTTAAAATACTTAGTCTTCCAAAGTGTGTTCTGAACATTGGTTAAAAAGAAAAAGAATGTGTATGTGTATATACTCATATGTGGGGTGTGTGTGTGTGTGTGTGTGTGTGTATATGGAGTGAGAGGGAGAGGAAGATGTGTGGGTAGTGAAAATATTTGTACTTGTACGGTGTTTTCTAGTACAAAAGGAGGATTTATTGGGGGGAGGTGTGGAGGTTACATAAAAGAAACCTGAGATATTTTGGGGTCATCATGCAGCCATTATGGAAAGTATGGCAGTTCCTCAAAAAACTAAAAATAGTACTAACATATGATCCAGCAATCTCACTTCTGGGTATTTATCTAAAGGAACTGAAATCATTGACTCAAAGAAATATCTGTATCATTATGTTTATTGCAGTATCATTTACAGTAGCCAAGACATAGAAACAACCTAAGTTTCTATCAACAGATGAATAAAGAAAATGTAACGCACATATGGGTGCGCACACACGCACACACACAATGGAATACTATTCAGCCATAAAAAGAAGGAAATTGTGTGATTGACATTTGCAATAACACGATGGACCTAGTGGGCTTATGCTAAGTGAAATAAGTCAAATAGAGAGTAATAGATACTGTATGATCTCACTTTGTGGGACTAAAAAAATATAGAACTTTTCTAGGTAAGAAGTGTTAAAAAGATTTACATATATATTTTATATTATTTACATATATATTTTATATATATATATATATATTCCTTACAAAACTTTTACAACATTATTGATTATATTCCCCAAACTGTCTTTCATATCCCTGGATTTCCATATATTTTTTTATTAAAGATGGACAAAAAGGAAGCATGGTGTAGAATTAAGCCGTGTTCAAAGTTTATTCACTGAATTGGTTACAAGAGTAGAAAAAATTATTTCAAAAATCTTAAGTTAAAATTTAAACTTTTTATTTTCAAGTTTGTATGAGTAGGTACCTTTCAATCCATTTGTTTATTCACCTATGTGTATATTGGATCAAAAAAAAAAAGTTAGATAGCCAAGAGAAAAATACAAAACAAAACAAGAAAATGGTAATATGATAAATAAGGACCATGGGATAACTGTAATTCATTTAATGTCTAAATAATTAAAACTGTTATTATCTTTATAACTTTTACACCTAGAAGTAAATGACATTTTAGTTTTATGAACTGTTTTATCAATTTACTATGGTAGTGAAAATTTGCTTTTGAAAAATGTGAGAATTTTTATTTAGTTTAAGAGAAACTAAAGTAATAATTATGGTCTCAAATACTGCAAAGCTGCCTTTTTCTCCTTCTCTTGAAAACACAACTGCTGTATTTCAGTGTCCTGCAAAGATTTCAGTTTGGAAGTTTGTGTTTTTCCTTCTCAAGCTGAAAAGTAAATGTCACCAATACTAAGCAGCAGGATGTCTCCTTTGGTGCAATATTTTAGGTGATAGGGATGACTCTAATAGTACAGGAAATTTGACATAGGTGGCTACATCAGATGAAAAAACATGTATCTGAAGTTTTTATATTTGCCTAAAAATTTAGTATCCTAAATTACTCAGAATTGAGTAATTCAGTTTTCATTTAATCTTTTCAGGGAATTTATTTGACAGCTTTGATGTAAACCACTTCATGTTTTATTTTTTTTTATTTTTTTTTTAAAACTTTTATTATTATTTCTTTTATTTTAAGGGCAGTGTCACTGGCCCTCATATGTGGGACCCGAACCCTGGCCTCTGGCGTCCCAAGCCAGCTCTTAACCACTGTACCACTTGGCCAGCCCCCACTTCATGGTTTTTAATAATTTTAATTTTTTTTTTTTTAGAGAAATGTTGAGTATGGCTGCCCAAATTTGCTTCCGAGGCTCATTTAAAAAATATCTAGAGCTACAGAAGATACTGTGTCGTGCACAAAATTAGTTGCACATAAGAACAATCTTATAAAAGTTCCGACAATACGTACTAGAAATAATAGCAACAATTATATTTATGTTCATCGACCAGTTATTACATCCCTGATTGCTTATGAATGCTTCATTTCACTGATTCTTCAAAAATATTACATGAGATTATATTACATGAGATTATTACATGAGAAAATATTGTATGAGATTATTATCTCCATATTACATCTGAGGAAACTGATTCACACAGTGAGGTGAGTAGCAGAGCTGGAATTTAAACTACAATATTCTTAATAATAAACTGGTGCTCCTAAACAAGTACGGTAAATAATGGAGCACTGAAGGTAAGAATTTTGAGGATAGTTTGAGTAGGGATGAAAAATAATTAAGACAGTGCATAAGGTTACATTGGAAACCATAGACCAGGCTTCCATTTCCCAGAGTGAATTACAGTGTGTAGGAAATACAGGAAGAGGAATTGCCCCAATTTCCAATTCAGGGTTCGCTGTTCGCTGACTTAAGGAGCAGGTCGTTTGATTCCAAAATCTAATTGCTGGTTTCCTTGAAACCAATTTTTCTATTTTCTTCTGAAGTCTTAAAAGACTCAGTTAAATGATTTCCAGAAAACACATAGCAGACTCATAAAACCTCTTGAGACCTAAATTCTTTTACACTCAAAAATCTTAAACCATCTACTTTGTGTGTTGAGGTTGTTCAACTAAAGGAATAAAGGCTATTAAACAAACAAACAAACAAAAGGAGCACTGAGCCTCCAGGAGGGGGGCCATCATAAACCTTGAAGGCTCATTTGGAGGAGACAACCTCCCATGGGAGCCATAAGTCTACGTGTCACCCACATGTGTGTCCATAATACCTGCTTATTGAATGGACAGATAAAGCAGAACATAATTTGGATGAATGGCATCACACCTTAGTTAATTGTGTTGACTGTAACAACTAAATGAATTAGAGCTTTCTATATGGACAAGTAAGACATTTTGAGGCATGGGTATTGAGGATTATATTTTCTGAATTCATAAAAATGGGACATGACTTAATAAGTAAACTTATGAGACCAATGGGGGCAGATTAATTAGAAGCTCTAGAAAATGCACCCGAATTGTCCCTTTAGCTAATGGACAGGGGTGAAATGTGCTGTTTAGATGTCTGCAAGATGGCAAGATGGGGGACGGGTTGGAGAAGTGAGGGGTAAAGGGTGAGAAATGAGGCAGAGAAGGACAGGAAAGGACAGCAATATAGCATTCCGTGTTCTGTCCATCGTTAATGATGGCTGGTGCTCCACTGTTTGAACTCCTAGAGTAGAAACACTTTGAGAACAAGACTATTTCTTGGTGTTTTTTTTAATTGGAGCAAATTTGAAGGTTGCTTTATTTTTAATTCCACCCAAAACGTCCCGTAAATAATAAAAAGACACAGAATTATTACAATAACATTTTTAAAAGAACAGTGAGAAAAATGATTCCCTTTTCAAAGGACTATTTCTTATGCATCTTTGTATCCCTCACAGTTTTGATTCTAGAGTCTTGTTCAGTTTTGAACTCAATAAATGTATAGTGAACAGAAAAATGAATGCATGACAAAAATGCACACGTGACTTTGGAGAATGCAGTTTGAGCCTCTATTTATCTGAGCAACCCTGAATACTAATTGGGTTGTGTCTGACAATTAAGTTCATGAACTTTTTGCAACGATATTGCTAACTTTTTTTGCTATCAGAGAGATTATTCATTATGAATTTGTACCAACTAAGCAAACAGTTAACCAAGTTTACTATTTGGAAGTGCTGAAAAAGACTGCATGAAAAAGATAGACAGCCTGAACTTTTCGCCAACAATTCATGGCTCTTGCATCACAACAATACACCAACTCACACAGCACTGTCTGTGAGGGAGTTTTTAGCCAGTAAACAAATAACTGTATTGGAACACCCTCCCTACTCACCTGATCTGGCCTCCAATGACTTCTTTATTTACCCAAAGATAAAGGAAACATTGACAGAAAGACATTTTGATGACATTCAGGACATCAAGGGTAATATGGTGACAGCTCTGATGCCATTCCAGAAAAAGAATTTCAAAATTGCTTTGAAGGGTGGACTAGGTTCTGACAATGGCGCATAGCTTCCCAAGGGGAGTACTTTGAAGGTGACCATAATGATATCCAGTAATGAGGTATGTAACACTTTTTCTAGGATGAGTTCGTGAACTTAATAGTCCCAAATTGTATTGAAAATAAAGGTGAAAATAAATGGCATTACTGAAGGCTTGTGAACATCTCTCAATAATGTTTGAAAGGAATAAATCAGTAGACCCCACATGATGCTTTAGTATTCGTAATATGGGCAAACTATTTAAGTCCTTTTATTTTTTAACTGATTGTTTTGTTCTCATTTTGGTTACTGTTACTGTCCATTTTTCTGCATGATTTCCTTGGGGGTGAACACAAATTATTGGCATAATGGTGTGGCTTGCTGAGGAGAAAAGCATAGGATGAAGTGTTGTCGGCAGGCAGAAAAGGCAGTCATGTTCTTAGGTATACATTGACTGTAGAGGTCCCTGTGTGGTCTGCGGAGAGGTGTCTCCGTTGGTTTGAACTGCTCGCAAGAGCAGGGCTAGGTTTTGGGGCTTGTGGAGCAGTTTCTAAGGAAAAAGAGTCAGATAGTATGTCAGGCTGTGGAGAAACTCTGCCAGGAGGAAGAAAACAACTTGAACTACAAATAATCTGGAACTGAGTATAGACTAAACACAGTGTTAAATCAGAGGCACAGAGCAGGGGGGGAGCCATGAGAGAACCAAGAGAGGGTTCCCTGAGAAAGGTCAGTGTGCAGATGCTTCTGGAACTGGTCTTGTCTGTGGTGGTATCATTCTGGAATGTGGCTCACTTTTAGGGAGAAGGGGCTTAGTCATTACCATGTGGGGCTGTATGATACCAAGATATGTTTGAGAACTAAAGTAAGCAAGTTGAAGCTCAAGAATGTTTCCTTCTTTTAAAAATGTCTTGTTTTCTAACTTGTACATGGATTTTGTGGTTATTGACATGGTACAAACATAGCTTCATTAGTCAAAAATTAATGATCCTAAAGCATTAATGAATGTTATAAGAATATTTATTTATTCAAAGGCTTTGTTATATATGAGGGAGAATCAAAGTGCTTTGCATATATGAACCCTATGAAGTTGTGAACTTGGGTTCTGGAAATACATAAACATGGGTTTGAATGCTGGCTTTGCCATGAATTATATAATTTGGGGGAAATTTCTTAAATTCTCTATGCCTCATGTTATTTATGTATAAATTGGACTTTATGATACTGGAATTATAAGATCCTATGAGATGATACATAGCTCATGCTTTGTTCGTTAACAACTACATAATAAGGAATAGGGGATGATGCTAAAAGAATTGGGGGAGATAGTAATTTTGGCCAGCAGTCCACTTCACGCTCGCTTTTGGTGAAGGTACATATTGCTCTGACCTCTAAAGGCAGGTGAATTTATGCTTTTCTCAAGGAAATCTTTAATGTTCATACCCACTGAGAACATTTAGAATGATGATTATGTTGATATGACCCATATTCATGTTGAAATTGTGCTTTAAATGTCATTCATTAATAATTCTTTGATCATCTTTCTGTTTAACAAAATTGATAAAATTGCTTTCACCGTTTCTTTCTAATAAAAACCTTTGGTGTTCCTCTGGAGATTTTATTGATAAACTCTCCCGTAAGCATACATCCAAATTAAATGTGAGAACCTGCAGCTAAAAGAAATTGCTTCAAGGCAATGATTCACTAGGATGAGAAATCGATAGCAGTTTCATTAAGGAAGGAAAGATAGTTTAGACATACTCCCACCTAGCTTTCTTCTTACTGAAAGGAATAATTGTTGATTATGTGTTTCCTTTTATGTGTAATGTTCATATCTTAGTAACATGGCTCCTGTATGGTAAGACTCTATGTGTCCCTTCAGATCTGCTGGGTTTCTTGAATACAGCTAGTCTGTACATTTTGAAAAATCGGCACACATTTAAAGTACTGTTTCTTTAATAACGCAAGACATGCTGAGCCTGCTAATACAAGTGAACACTTTACAGCCACCAAATCCTACTGATATATTTGAATTAGTTCAATTCTAATATTTTTGATAAGCATATGCTTTAATTTCTTCTTCCTTCCACTCTATTACTTAGTTGATAGCTTGATGAGGAGATGGACAGGTAGATGAAAGGACAAATGGGTGGTGGAAGTCATGAAGGGAGTGGGGAGAATAAAAGGAATGGAAGAATTAAAGAGTTTAGCATCGTGGTGTGTGTGCTAGAAGCTGTGTGCAGTCCAGCTATACAATCCTGGGCAATTTACTCACGTTCTCTCTGGTTATGACCTCATGGGACTGTGAGGATAAAAATGAGTTATGTGAAGCATTGCTCTCAGGGTGTATAACGTGATAGGTACAATATAGCTATATCATTTTGAGCAGTATTGTTAGTAACATTGAAACAAGATAAAGGGATAAAATAAATGAAAATTTTAAGATGCCATTTTCTAAGATGGGAGTTGGATGTTTGGGTAATGAAATGCCCCAAGCAAGATGGTGTTGTCTCTAGGGCGGGATCTTAAGTAGGTGAAGTGGAACCGTATCTATGCAATAGATACCCGTCTTTTTCAAGACATTTAGGTATTGAGGAAATATTTATTTGGGAACCACATTGTGCTCTCAGCTAAGCTAAGGGACTTAAAATTTTCTTTTCCAAAGCAAGGTGAAATGGTTAGTTTTTCACAGTGTAGAAATAATCAGGACACTCAGTGCAGAGATAGAGAACTTTATCATAAATTGCTGTGTGCCCTGTATCAGGTGTAAGTGTGGTGATAGGATATACTTCCTGTGATAGCAACAGGCAACATGAGTATAGAAGAATTTTTCAGTGACTTTATAATAAAATGCTATTTCAGAGTCTCAAGAGTTTAGCCCAGCCAGTTCTTTACTGATATGTCACTCAAGATTTATGATATTCACTCAGCAATAATGAAGTATAATTGCCAACATTTACTAATCTTTTAAACAGTCAGGCACTGTTCCAATTATTTTGCAAGGATTTTTACATTCTTTTGTCTTACATGGATTATTAGGCACTTGGTGCTGTTAGTATTTTGATTTTGTAGATCTAAAGACTGAAGCACAGAGAGGTTAAGTACCCAGTCCAACGTCACACAGCAAGTCAGTGGCAGAACCAAGATTCAAACCCACATTGATTCTAGAGCTTGGGTCCCAAACTCATGACTTATATAATAAGTGCTGAATATTTTTGAATGGTTATAATACAAATCTAGTATTAAACACAGCAAAAATAAAAATTTCTGCTCCACATGACAGTTTATTTCCAGGTTTGTAGCTTTTTGTCAAGCCTGTGCACTTGAAGGACATTTAAAAATAATTGCAAAAATAACCAACCACCTCTTTTCCTTCAGATGCAAAAGGAGATAAAGAGGCAGCTTACTTTGCATAACAATTATTTAGTTTCTTTCTTTTTGCCCTAAACATTGCTAGAGGGGAGAAGGAAAGGGCAGAGGTTAATTTTGTCTGTTTTTCCAAATCCGCTTCCAGCTACCAAAAAAAAAAAAAATGTTGGAAGAACAAATTTCAATGTGCTTGTTTGATGTGAGATTATCTGTGGCCTGTAAAAAATTGGGTGGGAAAAGCAAGTACTAATTCTTGTCTATACTAGTCAATGGAAATATTTAGTCTACTGGTTCAGGTGGAACCTTGCGGTATTGAAAGGACTTGGTAGCTGTATGCAGCAGGTGTGGTTAAAAAACGGTTCTATTTATGGAAGGCCTACCATGCCAGGTAGACTAGTCAACATGTGTTTACTCATTTCCTTACAACAACAGTGCAAAGATGGCGCATTATCCCTGGATTGCTGGCGAGAAGAGCCAGGCATATGGGAGTTCAGAAATGTACTCAAGTCAGTCACACCGCTCATGAGCAACTGAGCTCAGTTTTTACCTCCGATCTCTGGGACCCCTGCCCACTTTCCACCATCCCACTCCCTTCTGTTATAGTGTGTGATCTAGAAAATGCTTTGTCCTCATTGCTTCTTGCCACGCCTGAAGTGCAACTTCTAGCTGGCGGTGGTTTTTCTGGAGTCTCCCACCTTTCCTGACTCATTCTTGATCCAGGAAGTTCAGCCGTGTGAAGACCGCTTTGCCACTGCATCTGGCTTTGCTACACACTCACAGGTAGGGGTGAAAGCAGCAAATAGCACTTAATACTTTCTAGTGGAAAAGAACCTGGATCCTGGTACTGCTTGTCATGAATCCGCGGTTTGATTTCTTTCAGTAATGACGTTGCGCTTCTTTGAATCTACCTCAGGGCCTCTATCTATAGAATCTATAATTAGAGTTATCCAACCTATGTTACAGGTGGCCTTATTATGAGTCTCTAAAAATAAAATTTGTAGAATTATCTAGAAAACTAGCATTCAAATTGTCACCGGTTTTATCGATCTCGTATAGGAAGCGATTTGTATAAATAATCTATTAACATTCATGAGGAACATTTTTGACCATGGTATGATTTTTGCAAATGATACACTTAAGTTTGAATTTATATGATATCTTCAGTTTGAAAGATTCCTTACTTTGTTTCTAATCTCCTAGTTCCTGTTAGTAAATAGAAGTAGATTGTGCTGCCCCAGTGTTGTTTGTAGATAGTATTTAGCTTATTGAAACAGTACACTTTATTGGGTTCTTTCCGTGGGAATGGATGAGGCTGATTGCTGCATGGTTTTATCTATGACTCCCAATGCCAGCTCTTGTCTAATTGAGCTAGTGACTCAGCTTACATTTTATTGAGCTCTCAACTGGGGGTGGGGTAGAACTAAGCATTTTAACCAGAATTGAGCATCTGCTCAGTACTTAAGTAGCATGAGCCTCCAGAATCTGGCTAGACTAATGGAGTCTCCACCACGTCTCTGATATGGAACAGTGATTACTACACAGATTGGGACATATTTGGTTTCAGTTTAGTCTGTTCCCACAGATGAGGCCCGAGTATGATCACATCATATAAATTATTTAAGGTGCAGCATCTATGTAACCTGAGCCATCAGTAAAAGTTGGCCCACCGTCTGTCCTGTCATTCTGGAGGACTCTTTATTTTCCAAGGAAACAGTCCATCTTGTGAACTGACATCGTTAGAGTCATAAAAATTCAAATGCGCCTTGAGCAATTTCTTTACTTTGGCATAAAGTCTCAAGTACAATATCCAAAAGCTTACCATCCTTTAACTGAAATATAATTGCTTAGGGTTAGATGGAAGAAGTTTCCAGAGCACTGAGGCAGTTCTAAAACAGTGTTACTAGTTGTCTGAAGAAATTTGAACCATAAACTCCATTAATTTCCATTGATTCTGAAAAGTCCAAGTTTTATTGTTTTTACTTGTGAATTTAGTTTGATTCTAAATATATTTAGCGTGGACTTTTTTGGAAAGTGAAATTGACTGGAGATTATGCTTGTACAATCTCTTTAGTTTATATGTGAAGAACTCTGAAGCTAGAAACAAAAAATTGGCTAGCTGAAGGCCACACGGTTAGAACCAGAACTCATGTCCCCTGACTTCTGGAAGAATCTTTCAGTCATATCACCTCCCAGCTACATAGTCCTATTTTAGTAAAGAATCAAAACTTAGGTTTTTTTTTCATGTTCTTTTCCCACTCTGGTTTCAGCAAGTTGGAAATAGGAAAGGGGAACTAAATCCATCTCCCCTTTCCTCTTGTTGAGTCACCTTGCTAAATATAGTTGCAGCATTCTATCTGTTCTTATCCTTGTCTGGATAAGACCTGTTTCTTGAGCCTGACCTCATTCTTCCTGAATGTGTGTAATGAGGACATTGGGGGAGACTGTGGCAAGTAGCAGCACCCCGGAAGTTATCAGTCTGATAGTTACAAACCCACTGCTAATGGATTTACAACCCACACTCTTGGGAGGGAAGGACAACAAAAAAAGTGTCCAAAGCTTTGTTTCTGCTGTGACAGGGATTCTGAATTCTAGCTGCTGGGACCAGACTAGGGAACTTGGCCTCTTTTGTGATTTTTCTAGCAGTGCCACTTTAAATTGGCTACCCCATTGAAGAAAAATATCTAGATTCGACCAGTGATGTTAAAAGGGATGCTAGTTTCTTCAAATTGTAGTCTTCCCTTTCTTAGTATATACCTTGCTGTCATCTGACTTGGATAAATAAAGCAGACTCCTCCTGAAACTGGGATCCCCCTTGGCGTGAAAACGGTGCCTGGGGGTGGTGGCCTTGAAGTGGCATTCTCTTCACGAGGTGTATATACCTCTCAGGTCTTCCTTGTTATGCACTCAATTTAGAACTCCTTTAAAAAGTGGCTTTTACTTCTGGTCCTTTTAAGTAGTGCTTCTCAAGCCCCGAAGCGAATCAATTTCCCAAGTGATGAATTTCTTAAAAATGCATGCAGTTTTGGACAGTGGTATAACAGTAAATAATTGGCAACTCAATAGCTTTAGTCCTTTTTACTCTTGAAGTCTTTAACTAAAGATGCAGTCACATAAAACAGCCACAAAAGGAATAGCTGCTGAAAACAGCAATACATAGAGTGCATTTTTTCCTCCTGCTAAAATACATTGGTGGTTATTTCCTGGTGATTAGGACTAGCCTCTGGCAGCACCAAAGGAGGCAATTTCCCTTGTACTGTTCCCTCTCCTTTTCTTGTCCATACTTTAATCTTGCAACAGTCTGCTTTTTTGGAGCCTGGCTGGCTTCATTCTGATGACCTAGATCCAATGATGTTAACAACTGTTTCTAGAGTTGCTTCTCATAGGAATGCTTATCCCCCCAATAGGTTAATTCTAAATGTGCCATATCTTAACACAAAGGACTAAATCTATAGTTGTAGCAGGCAGGCTTGTCCAAATTGAAGTTTAGGACACTTTTCATTCTGGGAACCAACAGAGATACCATATAGACAAGCAGCTCATTCTGCATATGTGTAAGGCTATTTCCATATATGGCATATACTGGATTTCATTTTTCTTACACAGTCAGGCCATATGCTAGGTACAAGGTACTAACATAAGGAAAGTGGAAAGCACCATTTGATTATAAAGAATGTAGAATGTTTGGAATTTGTTTCTCATTTACCAACTATTGACAGTACTGCCTTAAAGACTGGTAGGTAATTTCAGTTCAGCATTTCCTTGTTTTTCTAGATTTTTAAGATTTCTAACATTTTCTTAATTATAGAATTAATTAGCATGTTAATGGAAAATGATTAGCTGATGGAATTCATGGAACCTCTGTTTTTGTAAACCTTTATTTGCAAAACAGAGCACTGTAGTTTGAATTACAGTAAGTAGAGCCATTGGGCCAAATTGTACCCTGTCCCTAGATTGTGAGAACTCCAGAGGTCCCTTATCTTTGTGATGGGTTATCATTTCACACAGAGATGTCTATTTTCTTTAGAAACTTCCCAGGTGTAAAGATATGTTGGAGAAATTGGAGCCTGGGGTTGCTTTTGTGCTTTTTGGGATTCATTTCTCCTAGTTTTTACTATCTAATCTCAGGTATGCTTTTATACACATTAGCAAGGAATAAAAAGCCCCAGTGTTCTCTGCAATATCCTTGTATTTCTCCTTCACTGTGGGGCCTCTTGGTTCTTGGGTACCTGCCCCACCTCTGGGGGCCATGAACAACCAAGTGCAAGGTGACTCTGCCCAGCATCACCTTTACCCTAATTCCCACTTGGCTGCCCGGTCCACTGTGGGATCTCAGTATGGATGGCTACTGCAGCTATTCTCTCACCAGAATGGACTGATGCCACATAATATTATAATATGTCATATAATTATACGTTATAATGTCCTCCCTTCTTTCCCCACCTGGTTCTCCTGGAACCATGCCCTTCCTACTCCCTCCTCCCCTTTACCAGTTTGCCTGGGCTGGAAATCTTGCCATTTCCAGCTTTTTGAAGGTGGAGGAAAGGAGAAAGGAGGTGTGGCTAGCAAAGCTACATTATTTCAGAGGGAAGCATCCACTTAATTGGTCACAATATAATTTCCAGTTGATAATCTTTCCAGCCTATCAACCAGAAATTATACCTTAAAAAATGTAATAAGCTCCCTTATCTCTGTGTTTCCATTTCCAGCTTCTCCAGTGAGCTGGAAATACAGATGTGAGACATACATTCTGTTTGCTGTCCTTGATTGATGAGCTGTTATTTGCTACATTTAACTTTTAAAGTAGATAACCCTGACAGAATTATATATTTTTCTATAATAAAACTCTGCAATACCCTCTTTTCCATGACTAGCCTCTATTTTCATCAAGCTGGCTATAGCCCACCTTTCTATTAAAACTTCAAAGCCAAACTTTTAATTCTCTGATTTGCCCATCACTTTCTTTTACCCCAACGACTATTCCTTGATATATGTTCATGTATTGGGCTGTCGGAAAAGTCATGACATATTTTATCTATGTTTTTCAAAGGTCATTTATTTGTATGAAGAACAAGGATCAATCAATGATATATTGTCTGTTTTGTTCGATAACCTTTTGCCATCTTTCAGTGAGCTTTATATATTCTTCGTTCATAGAAAGACCTGTTTTTATTTGCAAAAAAACTGAACAAGGTGCTGATTTACAGCCTCATCTGAATTGAACATTATACCACGCAAGGAGTTTTGAAGAGAGCAAAACAAGTGCAAGTCTGATGGCACAAGGTCAGTTGAATATGGTGGGTGTGGTAACACGTCCCATCCAAGCTCCAATAATTTTTGACAGGTGATCAAACTTGTGTGTGGTCTCGTATTGTCATGATGGAACAAAACTCCTTTACAATTAATAAGCTCTGGACGTTTCTGAATGATGGATTTGTTCAAACTGCCCAAATGCCGACAGTACACATTCGAATTGATTGTTTGGTTCTTGTAGGAGCTTGAAAAACATCACCTTTAAAATCCCACCATACTGAGAGCATAAACTTCCTCTGATGAATGTCTGCTTTTGGTGTCATTTGAGGCAAATCATCACATCAGGACCAAGACTGTTTGCATACCACTTGTAATAAACAATCCACTTCTCTTCACCAGTTATCAGTTGCTTCAAAAAAGGATAATTTTCCTCACGTTTAATGAGCATATTGCAAATGTTTATATGCACCATCAAATGAACTTCTTTGAGTTCATGCAGAACCCAAGTATCGAGCTTGCTTACGCATCCCAGCGAAAGATGGACGTGAACACTTGAATAATGGATGTTCAATGTTCCTGCAATCTCCATGTTGTGTAACGTGGGTTTGACTCCATCAATACCTTTGTTTTGTCGTCATCAACCTTGGTGGGCCTCCCTGATGGAGGAGTGTCATTGAGATCAAAATCACCAGTATGGAATTTCATGAACCATCATTGGCACTGATGTTCTTGTAGAGCATTGTCACTGTAAACATTAGGCAACTTTTCACAAGTTAGATGCACATTCTTCCTTTTATGGAAATAAAACAGTAAAATATGGCAAAAATGCACAGTTTGGTCTTTCATCTTCAACTTGTTTTAAAATCTCCAAAACACAACCAAATTGCTTAATTTTTATTTTAGAACGAAGCTAGAACTGTCAGCTGTCAAATGACATAGCAATAACATAGATGAGAATGACTCTAGTTCAAACATGAACTAGTGCTATCTGTCACAGACATGCGTCATGACTTTTCCAACAAGCCAGTTGTTTATGTGAATGTGGATACATCATCATTTTGTTTTGTTATGTTTTTCTAATATCTGTTTTTATTGTGATAAAAACATGCATCATAAAATTTAGTATCTGAACCAGTTCTAAGGTTATAGTTCAGTGGTGTTAAATATATTCATGCTGTTGTGCAACAGGTCTCCAGAACTTTTTCATCATGCCACACTGAACCTCTGTACCCACTAAACATAAATTAGCCATCTTTTTTCTTCCCTCAGCTCTAGGAAACCAACTACCTTTCTACTCTCTGGTTCTATTTTTGCTGCCTTAGCTATTTCATGTCAGTGGAATTATACTCTATTTATCCTTTTGTTACTGGTTTATTTTGCTTAGTAAAATATCCACGAAGTTCATACATGTTGTAGCAATGACAAGATTTCCTTCTATTATAAGGTTGCAAAATATTCCATTGCACATATATTGCACATTTTCTTTATCCATTTATCTGTTGAGGGATGTTTGGGTTACTTCCAACTCTTAGCTACTGTAAATAATGTTGTGAGGAACATGGATATACAGATATCTCTTAAGGTCCTGCTTTGAATTATTTTGGATTTACACCCAGGAGTGGGTACTGGATCATATAGTAATTCTATATTTAATTTTTGAGGACCCCCCACCATACTCATTTTCTATATTGGTTGCTACATTTTACATTTCCACCAACAGTGCACAAGGGTTCCAATTTCTCCACATTCTTGTCAACACTTGTTGTTTTCTGTTCTTCTGGTAGTGGCCATCCTAATGAATGAGCTGATATTTCATTGTAGTTTTGATTAGCATTTCTCTTATGATTAGTTATGTTGAGCACCTTTTCATATACTGTTGACCATTCTTCTTTTTCTGGAGAATTGCCTATTGAAGTCCTTTGTCCATTTATTAAGAAAAGTTATTTGTTTTGTTGTTTTTAAGCTATAGAAGTTCTTTATATATTGGGAATGTTAACCTCTTATCAGGTATAAGATTTGCAAATATTATCTGCCATACTGTGGGTTCGTTACCTTTTTACTCTATTGTTCCTTTGATGCAAGAAGTTTTTAAGATTAATGGGGTCCCATTAGTCTCTTTTTGCTTTTGTTGCCGATGCTTTTGATGTCATATCCAAGAAATCATTGTAAAATCCAGTATCCTGAAGATTTCCCCCCTATATTTTCTTCTTGTGGTTTTATCGTTTTAGTGCTTACATTTAGGCCTATAATCCATTTTAAGTTAATTTTTATATATAGTATAAGGTAAGAGTCTGACTTCATTTTTTGCATGTGGATATTTAATTTTCAGTTGTTTGTTGAAGAGATTATTCTTTCCCCATTGTGTAGTCCTGGCATGTTTGTGGAAAAATCAGCTGGTTGTATATATACAAGTTTATTTCTGGTTTCTCTATTCTGTTCCAGTGGTCTATATGTCTGTCATTGTAGCAATGCCATACTGCCTTAATTGCTGCTACTTTGTAGTGTGTTTTGAAATCAGGAAGTGTGAGGCTTCCAAATTTGTTTTTTTTTTCAAGATTGTTTTGTATATTTGTGGTCCCTTGTGATTCCATATAGATTTTAGGATGGTTTTTATATTTCTGCAAAAAACGTCACTACAAGTTTGATAGGAAATAAATTGAATCTGTAGATTGCTTTTGGTAGCATTGACATTTTAACAATATTAAGTCTTCTAACACACAAGTGTGGGGTAACTTTCCATTTATTTGTACATCTTCGATTTCTTTGAACAATGTTTTATAGTTTTTAGTGTACAAGTCTTTTACCTCCTCACTTAAGCATATTGCTAAGTATTTTATCCTTTTTGCTACCTTAGAGTAAATGGGATTGTTTTCTTAATTTATCCTTTGGATTGGTTATTGTTACTATATAGAAACACAACTGAATTTTGTGTGTTGATTTTGTATCCTGTACCTTTGCCGAAATTGTTTATTAACTGTAACAGTTTTTCTTTTTTTTTCCTGTGGAATCTTTTAAGTTTTCAACTTACAAGATCATGCCATAAGTGAACAGAGGTAATCTCACTTCTTCTTTTCCACTTTGGATGCCTTTTATTTATTTTTTCTTATCTAAGTACTCTTGCTAGGGCTTCCAGTACTATGTTGAGTGGTAGTAGTGAGAATGGGCACTCTTGCCTTGTTCCTGATCTTACAGAAAAAGCTTTCAGTCTTTTGCCATTCAGTGTGATGTTACTGTGGGCTTTTCACTTATGGATTTTTATTATGTTGAGATAGTTTCCTTTTATTCCTAGTTTGTTGAGTGCTTTTTATCATGAAAGGATGTTGAAATTGTCAAATGCTTTTTCAACATCATTTGAGATGATCATGTGTTTTTTATGCTTCATTTTACTGATATGGTGTATTACATTGATTCATTTTTGCATGTTAAACCATCCATGCATTCCATATGTAAATCCCGCTTGATCACGGTTTATAATCCTTTTAATGTGTTGTTGAATTAAGTTTGCTAGTATTTTGTTGAGGGTTTTGCATTAATATTCACCAAGAATATTAATCTGTTGTTTTCTTTTCTTATTGTGTCTTTGTTTGATTTTAGTATCGAAGAAATACTGGCCTCATAGAATGAGTTTGAAAGTATTCTCTCATCTTCAATTCTTTGGAAGAATTTGAGGAGTACTGGTGTTAATTCTTTCTAAATGTTTGTTTTCTCCAGGGAAGCCATCTTGTCTCAGGCTTTTCTTTTTTTGGAGTTTTTGATTTCTGCTTCAATCTCCTTATATTTACATATTTAAAAATAATAGTGACACAATTTTCTTGATTTCTGCTCCCTCGTAAACACACAGCACATACATTTTATTGGTTTTGTTGGTGAAGGAAAGGGGTATGACTATACTCCTTTAAAAGTGCAGAAATATAAAATAATTTAGGAATGCTGGGCAGAATATTGTAAGTTTTTTCTAGTATTCTCACTCTCCTTCCTCTCTGCAAATACTTTTTGATTAAATTAACCAAGAAAACAAAAAACAACAATAATAAAAAACAACAAAAGAGATCAGGCAAAATATTTCTCCACTTTTACAGTCCCCTTGCTGCTGTATTTGCTTGTGTATATATTTTTCCCTCCTTCCCCCATATCTGAGGCAGGCAGGTGGGTCACTCTTACTATTTTGGTCACATCCCTTCCTGTGGAGTCTCCATCCTGATCAACTCTCTTTATTAACTTGCTCCAATAAGTGGTCCTACTCTCTTCTTATATTGACTCAGTCTCTGCGGTTCCGTTTTTTTTCTTTTCTTTCTCTTCATCTTTTTTTAAAAAAAATTATTTTCTTGTCAACCTTCATTTACCTCTCTCTACCACTGGCATTTTTACAGTCAAAGGGCTATGGTAGAAAGAACAAGTTTGAGATGTGGTACTACAATAGTGTGAATTCAAAATTCTGCTCCCATGCTCACTTGTCTTGTAATGTTGGGCAAGTTATATAAACTTTTGCAGTTACTTTCTTCATTTAAAATAAACATAACCAAAACAACAATGATAATACCTCCCTTATAAAGTTGGAATTGTAAAGATTATCAAACACACATGTTGGCCTTGACCTTCCTTGACATCTCTGATACATTTGACACCATTGTATTGGGTTTCGGAAAAGTCATGATGCATTTTTGTAACGAAAAACAGAGAAAAATAAGTCATGACTTTTCCGACAACCCAATAGTATTTTCTTCTTGGAATTTGTTTCCTCTCTTGAAAATCTTTTTCTCATTTTCTTCTCACATCTGGCCATTGCTGTGTTTCTTCTTGGTAAGCTCATTTCTTTCTCCTGCTGTTTGGTGTCTTTATTCCTCAGGGATCTGCTGTCAGCTCTCTTCTCTTCTCCCTGTGTTCACTGTATTTGAATTCCTGCACTTAGAAGCAGGAATTTTTAATATAGATGTGGGATGCAGAATATACACACGACAGATACACACACACACACACACACACATTTCTTGTCACATTCAGACATGCTTATGGCCCGCAGATCTTCCTGGATGCTGCATAGATACCTTGAACACAGCTGGCCCAAACTGATGCTCATAAGCACCTCTGAGAACCTTTTCTATCTTTTGCCGCTTTTGTGAATCTGTGAGATCATAGTCATGCTGGTTGTATTAATTCCAGCCCACCACTCTGTAAATCCTCTCCCCTTGTTTTTGTCCATTATTTCTCCTTGTTTATTTTCAAATGCATTGTTATCCTACTGTCCTTAAGTAGCCTCCTTGTCTCCAAATTTTGAATTATTTCAAAGTTATTGTTATAAAATGCAAACCTGCTTCTAACAAATCCCTGCTTAATTTTTTTTTTTTAGTAAATTCTCTACCAGTTTTAGGATAAAATCTGAATTTCTTTATATACCAGAAAGATTCCTTATGATTTGGATTCTGCCTCAGCTTTACATTCTGTCTTCCATTGCAAACAATTTTGAGCAATATGGAACTACTCATCCTTTCATGAAAGTGCACTTCTCTTCCTTCATAGTTTTTTACCCCTCCCTGCTCCTTCTTCCCTGTCCTCCTTCTACTTCCTCTCTCCCTTCCCTCCCCCTAATTTCTGACTTTTTTTTTTCTTTTTAGAGGGCAGTGTCACTGGCCCTCTATGTGGGATCCGAACCGGGGCCGCTGGCATCCCAAGCCAGCTCTTAACCACTGCACCACTCTGCCGGCCCAATTTCTGACTTTTTTTTGCGTGTGACTTTCTTATCTCTAAGTAATTAACTTGTTTTAATCTTTTAAGAACAGCTAAAACAGCACCTGCTGTGAGCTCTTTCCTGATGACTCACCTCACACATAGGCATTTGGTTAGAATAGGACTACCTCAGCTGGGCATCCAGATATGGTAAGGTCCAGGGGAGCTGTGTTTTCATTGCTGTGGGGGGTTTGAATTTCAGGCAAATTGACTTCTGGATTACTAACAAGAGGATTTTCTTCTCTTGGCCCTCCACTAAGATATAGCATCTTTGATATTTACATAATGTTGTGGAATCCTTATTAAACAATTGGTTTTAGGGCTGGAGCCCTTGTTCAAAGTGTTGAACAGATAAAGTCACCTGTGTAAGTAGCAAAGGGTTTAGTTGTCAAGCTTCAGGACATTTTATTAGCATGTCTGGGGAACAGGTGTTTCCTTCTGAGATAGGCTGACCTGAACCAAGTAAATTTTGCCTCTAGGGAATGAAATCCACTTTGGTCCAAACAAGTAGACGCTAGATAGTTAGGACTGACTGAGGGCAGCCATTGAGAGGGAACAAACATAGCTTAGGAGTGTAAAAATGTTGACAATAATCTTTTTTCCCTGTATATCCCACAGCATTGTATGTTTGGCATTATCTTAAATAAATTTGTAATCATATGTTTACAAGATTATGTGACTATATCCCTGGTATACCTTGAAAAATATATATTTAATGGTCTAGGTTTGAACAAACATTTTTAATATGAAAAGGTAGTCATTTCTTTTTGTTAATGATTTGTACAGAAATTAATCACATTTTACATATATATTTAAATCCCTAGAATTTATAATTGAATGATATGCTTCTTATTTCAAATAGGGGTAGTCTGATATAAAATGATTTATTCAGGAAAAAAACCCAAAATTTAAAAAAAGGAAGTCATAGAAACAAGTATGTTACAGATTTAAAAGATTCCAACTCAAAATGTAATACATACAAAAAGAGAAAAAAGTTATTGGAAAAAATCATGCTTCTCTTATCTCTCTTTATTTTAATCATAAAAAATCATGGAAATTGTTCTGTATACATGAGTGAGCTAAAATATTTTACCAGAGTACTAGTTGCTAGACAAACAGAAATGAAATTTGGAGATGAGATTTATCATCTTCTCACTTAAATTTGTACTCATGCTGTACTGTAAATGTAATAACCATCACCATGAAAAATGTAACAGATTGATAATACCATTGAGTTTTAATTAAACCACTGAAATGAAAAGGACCCAGATGGATAACTGGGAAATGTAGTTATCCTTCATGAAATATGCTGGATTGCCCATTTGTTCTGTTTCTTTTGAATTAATGCTCTGCCAAAAATAGTGTCCCATTAGAAGATTTACTAAAAATTAATTGTTTAAGTTTATAAAACAGATGGTTGCTTTAGTTTATTCATTTGATTTTCAAACACTTATCACTCTAAATCAGCATTTGCTCACTTTCCTTATCCCTCCCCACTATGAGTTCCCATTCCTTAGGCAATAGTACTAATGTATGTATACCTTGTTTTTTCTAGTCATTGGTCTGATCTATTTGCTTCACAATGTCATGTTTTTGCATCTAATTTTTGCTAGGTTTTAGGTTACGTGAATTTATAAGTTAAAAAAGAAAAAAAAATGGCACTTTAACAAGCCATTGAGTTGGAAAGTTTTTATCACTTCTGAAAATAACAACAACGGACATCAGTTGAGACACAAAGAAATGGTGTTTTTCTTATCAGTTTGATGTAAAGGGGAATTGGCTACTTAGGATGCAGGAGTTAAAGTTTTCAGATGTTTTTAGGAGGTGGTTGCTGGTGTGTCTATACTTACAGACTACTGACCTATTTGTGAAAGAGAACACCAGGTCTTCCCTACGGGAGAGTCTTATGCCATGAACCAATTGTAAACATGTGCAAATTTTCATTTTCTGACTTCTATGTTACATGACCATCTGAAGATGACCTTTATCCACTAGCAGAACTAGGCTTAAATGCTGAATTAGAAACATAACATTTTCATGACAGCTACAAGAAATGAGATAGATGAGTTTAATCACAGAACAGTTCTGTGCGTTTTTATGCTAGGGTTAACTATTTAGTGTACTGAAGCTCTCTGTTTGCAAAGGGCATAAAAATCAAGCATTTGTTGCTGAGTGCCCATTATGCCCAACGCTGTGAGGACAATGTCTCTAAGGAAGATATCTTAGAGAAAGATATTTCTAACCTCCGAAAGCATTATAACCTAAATGGAGAGATGGCAAAACAAATAGGAAATAATATATTATTATATAATTGATTCCTCCTGGATATTGTAAGAATTCAAGGAAGGACAGGATCAGTATGTGTTGTATATAAAAACAAGGCAAAATTGGAACATTAGTTTGTAAAGGATGATTGGATTTGGAAATGCAGAAGGAAACCTGTTTAGCTAATGAGATTGCATACTCAGAGGCCTGGGGAGAGTGACTGTGACATGAAAAAGAATAGCAAGTAGTGGTGAAGAATGGTTCACCTTAAGGAACAGGAGAAGATGGCTGGAGGAGGCAGGGCCAGATATTGAAATGGCTTTAAGACTAAATGGCCCAGGTTAAATCTTTGATGATAGGCCACATCATTGTCCATCTTGAGCCTGGAAATAATCTGAAAGAAGAGTGGTGGGAACATGAATCTGAAAATGGTACCCAGCTAGAAAGCTACTGCAGTCACCCAGGCTGATAGATCTATTTGAGGAATGAATAATGACTAGTGACTTAAAAATACATAGATATATATGTATACCTGTAGACATGTATGTATAAACACACGTATATAATATATATGATATACATATGTATATTAATTTTAGAAAATGTGGAATCTGACACACCAATGTGGTCTTTGTATTGGCCAGTGTCTGTCTGCTCAGGATGCTTGCCTTTTTCACTGCAACCTTGAGCCCTCAGTCCTGCTCAAGCTGGCTTACTATAGTACTGCATTCCCCAGGGGAGAGTCATTTGTCTAGCCATGAGTATTGAACGCAATGTGGGCCAATAAAAGTGCTTCCCCGAAATTTTTTCTGATTGTTCTAGTTAGGAAAAGTCCTATTTTCCCCTCAGGTCATGAAGCTATTTAGATGTATGACCAGATCTGCCTGCCACTGTTGTTAGAGCTCCATGGGACAGCAAGCCTGAGGGAATAAAGCCAGCATGCAGAAAAATGTAGCCATTTGATCAGCGACTGGGGTTTGGAGGGAAGTGTGTGTGTGTGTGTGTGTGTGTGTGTGTGTGTGTGTGTGTGTATGCATGTGTTTATATGTTATGCATACATAGGGTATATGCATACATTAGTACAGCCCTATTAGAATAAAAACTTTACTAGCTACATTTTGTAGATGAGGAAATCATTGTCAGAAAACCTAGCAATTTGGACAAGCAAGGTTAAATAGCTATTTATATGGTAGATTGAGAATTGAAGCCTAAGTTTGTCTGGTTCCAAGCCATTTTCTTCTTATGAGACTGCATCCCGCCAAGTTGGTCGAGGGTCATGTTCAGACTAAATGCTAATTATATTAATTGCACCTTCCTGGTCTTTCTTTTATGCTGCAAAGGTGTCTGCTCTGTAAACACAGCCATTGTAGCTTTGCTCTGTGCTATAAGAAGGTGGGAATTTGTTCCCCACATCCACGTGATTCACAGTTGTTTGAAACGTGGAAAGCTTTCCCTATAGAAAAAGTATCACAAAGAGTGTTTAGTTAAACCCTAGCAAAAAAAAAAAATCTGTATAATTAATATTATAATCCATAAAATACTTCCTGTTAATGACAAAAAAAGTAGAATATGTTGTCGCCCCAAACAGAAGCAGGAAAATTAAACTAGGACTAGGTTTTAATGTATCACACTTACAATATATAGGCATATTTAGTTCAAAGGTTTTAATAGATGGGAGAAACAGTTGTAGAGATTTCAAGTGACATTTTAGACATTTTTCAAATACCTTAATGTAGACAGTAATAGTTCTGATATACTTTCAATTACATTTAATGTAGATTTACTGGATGTAACATTTCTTTAAAATTACATTTAATGTAGACCACACTGATTCTGATATTTCTTTAAAATATATTTGTGAATTTTCTTTTTCTTGATGTCACATCCCATTTGTACCTCTTTGGTATAATTTCCAAAAGTTCTAT
The DNA here is from genome assembly GCA_033961575.1 of Aselliscus stoliczkanus. Lineage (NCBI taxonomy): Eukaryota > Metazoa > Chordata > Mammalia > Chiroptera > Hipposideridae > Aselliscus > Aselliscus stoliczkanus. The sequence continues at coordinate 92,300,152 of CM066731.1, forward strand.
CATCAGAAATAATCACCAGAAATAATATACTTATTAGTTATGATTTACCTTAACCTGAACCCTAATCTCATTAATCCATTTTTAACTCATAAATACCGAAGAGTGAAATATAAAGAATGGTGAGGGAAGAGATAGAAAATTATTTGCCTAACAAAATTTACGAAAAGTTAGAAGAGATATAGAAATTGAAGAAAATGGATCCTTGGATATGTGAATGAATCTGAAAATTGATTTTTTGAGGTGGAATTACTTGAGTCTAGCAGGAAGATGTGGAAACAGTGGAAAATAAAATACGAATTCTTAGAATTGGGGGAGAAATAAGGTGGTAAAGACGGGGGATCAGTAATTCCCCACTCTGGCCACCAGGGGGTGGTAATGTCCCAGAGAAGCACAGAGGGCACCACCGGCAGGAGGGCTGCCTGGGGTGTAAATAAAACATTAACAGCATTAAAAATGGTTTAAAGAAGAGAAAAACAATATTTTAAAGTCTGGTTTCTGTTAGGGAGTATCTTAATTTTAGACTTTATTCAGGGGATATTTATTCAATTTATAGATTATCTTTTTTTCTTTCTGCTTAACAGTTAAATATTTTATTATATTTTTAATACATTCTCAAGCATGTTACTTTTAGAAAATAAAAGATAAACTCATATCTATTGTGATTACTGCCTAGTGATTGTCATAGAAAATTATTGATTGGTTAAGAGATTCCAACTGGATTTTTTAATTATTGAAGGTTTAAATTATATTACTCTTTGCTATAATCAATTTCTTCTTCTTTCTCTCCCCTTCTTTCTCTCTGCATCCTGTCCTCCCATCCTTGAGCACTATCAGAGAAATGAAGTTTCTACTCTCTTTTCATATTCTAATCCTGAATTGCATTAATCTAATTGGTAGTGAACCTAACTGAAAATTTTAACCAATTCCTAATTTCTTTTACTGACCTAAAGTTGCAAGTAAATAAGAAACAAGTATGAAACTACATGGATTTTCCAAATCCAATGCAGCTTGGGTTAGACTATTAACTGAGGTTTCCAAGCTAAAAGTGTATTAATTTCCCCCTCTTTAGAGATATATATCAATTCAGAAAATCAGACAGTTTGTCAGGTAGCCTTTACCTTCAAGCGCTGTTCACACGAAAAACATCAGTCTAATTAAATTAGTAACTATTAAATCCACAGATTCGCATAGGAAGTAGCAAAAGTCAGCATCTTATTAGTTTTAAAACCTTTTATCTAATTCCTCTTAATTTTTTTTCATAAATTTTTTTATAGTGAAAACTGATTTAAGGCATTCCAAAAATTGGTGATCAATAATAGTTTTCTAGTCCCTGAAAAATTCATTAGCTTCTCTACTTATTGCATTGCTACATATTCTTATTGAACTCTCTTCTAATCATATTACTCTCGGCTGAAAACACATTAGCTATAAAAATTCATGACATGAGAACCATAACATTCTAAAGACTTTGTTTAGGTATAGTAGTTAATGGATTGTGCAGCACACTGGAGCACTCTCTCATTTCCAGTAAAACTAAATGTGTATCCTCCATTGTTTTACACTTAAACATGAATAACTTCACAGCTTTATCACTACATAAAGGAATTTGTTGCCAAATGAATTTGTAGACCCACAGAGTTTTTATTTGTCTGGTGAGATGTGGAAATTCAACATCTTCTGTGGATAAAGATAGACAGCAGTTGTATATGTACTAGGGGGAATTCACTTTTAATAAGAAAAGATTACTGGTCAGTATTAACTTCAGAAAATAAATGTAGTGCCTCAGAAAGAAATTCAGCATGCCTAAGTCATTTTAGTATTTTACCATGTCATTCCCTTTTCTTCTGGGTGCATGTTAAATTTTAATCATTTTAGCCTATCTCAAAATTTCTACCAATTCACTCTATAAAAATGCTCAATGTGTATTTAGATTTTTATTCCTAAATCACATCACAGTTTTACTTAGTGAATAGACAGCATAATACTAACATATAATTCATTATTTCTAGAGCATTCAGAAAACTTTTAAAACTGACATGAAACTGCAGTATTTATGCAGTATGGGATCAGGAGAATAGGCTCATGGATTGAAAGGCTGTTAAGAGTTTCATATTCAGGCTTAAAAGCATTGAAAGACTTTTAAGAAATGATTCTGATCTAAACCTGCCTTCTTTTCTGTGTTCTGACTTCAGTTAATATTTGTTCATATGCACAATTTTGCTGCTTCTCCCTTTGCGACCTTTCTTGATGCATCATGGTATCGTGGTGAGGATGTAGTGAGCAGACCCTATAGGAAGTGTTTAACACATGCATAGTTCTAAATAATAGCAGCATAGTTCAGCTATTTTTATTGTCATTTTTATTTTTTATACCGTAGGGGATAGAGCTATATGGAGTATGTCGCATATATATTGTAGGATCCATCAACCAGTAGCTACTTTAATCCATTTAAATCTTAACAAAATGAATGGATTTAAAAACAAATGTTTTTAACTTGATAGAAAAATCCCAAGGGCTGAAAGACAGCAATCTATTGAGATGCAGATGTATTGTGAACTTAAGGTCATTTTTTCAATATAAGGAAATCACATGTTGCTCATATCATTTACTCTTCCGAAAACTGTGATGAATGCTAAGCAAATCTGTCATACTCTTGAGTAAATAAGAATGTGGGGGAAGAGAAGGAAGGCTATATACTCTAAGGGACAATTATGGTCACATATTTTTTGATATATGCAGAGATATTTATTAGATTTTAGAATAATTTATAGCAGATAAATTTGAAGACCCATTAGTGATAATGATTATCAAAGCCATCTCCCTGCCCCCCTTTTTAAACAGCTTTATTGAGATACAATTTACATATTGTAACACCCACTTAAAATATTCAGTTCAGTGGTTTTAGTATATTGAAAAAGTTGTGCAACCATATTCTAATTTTAAAGTTTTTATCACCCTAGAAAAATCTCTGTATCTATATATCAGTCACTCTCTACCCACCTCACACCAGTCATAGGCATTGACCAATTTCTGTTCTATCACTTCCCTCATTTTTGAGCTTTTATCTTGTATTTCCTCTGATAGCATTTCTACTCCAGCTACTCTGGATTACTTGAGTCCTCTAGTACATGGTTTCTGCTTTGCCATCTCTGCCTCATTATTCCCCTTCTCGCTGTCTCTTGCTAAACCTCTCTTTCCTGTTCTGCCTATGCAGACCCAGTTAATCCTAGTTCACATCTCATCTCCTCTGTGAAAACCTGGCTGATATCTCAGGATGAATTGATTTGTATCGGCTCTAAAATTAGATTGCTCCAATTGACAGGCATAATTGATACAGTCTTGTGTCAAACCTCCTGTTATTTTCAACTGAAATCTTATTTAATTGTTTGTATGTTGGCATTATTTTCCCAAATTTGTTATAGGATACTTGACCCATCCTACAGAGTATGTAATGGATCTTGTATAGAGTTGATATTAAATAAATATTTGCTGATTTTTACTTCAAAGCACACATTAAAATTAACTATCATCCCTATTTATTCATTAGCTTGACACAGTTGCCCAAATTTGGCTCTAAGTTCTTTTCACTTTCTTATAATGAAGGAGTTCTGCTACTTGGGCCTATGGTGGGTACTTCTTATTCAGAGGAAACTATGGCCTCACTTGCAACTGAAGAGATCTTAAGTCTAACTATTCAAAAATAGTGGAATAGAACACAGTTGCTTGATTCTGATTGAGTAAACAAAATAGCTGAGCATGTGACCTTAGGTACCTGCATCCCACGTGGGTAGAGTTTGTATCAAGACATACTCTGCTTCTATCCAATTTTTATACAGGTTGGATTACGATAACAGGAAAAATAGAAGAGTACTTAGAAAGGTGACATAAATCCACAGAAGATTACCAAGGGCAGGAGGGGGTGAGAAGCCCACCTCACTTTGACTTGGGCTGTGCTTGGCAATCTGCATTTTGCGTACACTGAAAGGATTACAGATGTGGGTGGGCTGTGGACCACACCTGGAGAAACCATTTTAGAAGAGAATGAAGCCCTGTCCTTTTCAAATAGTGGAGAGTGAGATTAAACAACAGAGTGGGAGTTTAAAGGAGAAAGCTAAAGCAGGAGGAAAGGGAAGGGGAAGATGCAGAACTCAGAGCTAAACGAAGATAAAGGGCATAATTTAGTTTGAATTTATCCTGCAGTGGGGAAAGGCTATCAGAAGTATTTTTGGTATTGTTTTTGTTTTCTTTCTTTCATTTAAAATACCTTAATATTGATCCCTTCCTGTTTTGCCTCAAATAAAATATTTTAAAATATATTCTATATAAATATATATATATATTTATATAGACTATATATGTATATTTATATATATATATTTATATATTTATATATATTTATAAATATATATATTATATATATATATATATATAAATATAATATATATATTTTCCATGTGTTTGGCTTTTATTCAGGTGGTTGTGGTACTTAGGATCTGAAATAAATGTTGTTGGTTTTTTTTCCTTTAATTTGGAATCAAATAATATAATGTTCTCTGCTTTTGTTGTAGCAGAGATTAGACTTTGCATTGAAACACATTTCCCCTTTCTTTTACTAGGGTGCATCACTGGGGAGATTGTTATTTGAGGCTACAGTGTGTGGACAGAGCTTTTGTAAAGAAAAATACAATGACGACCCAAACTGACCCATTGTGTCTGTGCCTATAATAGAGTAATTGGATGAATAAACCAATCTGACTGTGTAGTGTAACGGAGGTGACTGCCAAAGTAGAATATTAATTCTCATGCAGGCTTTCATCAGTAGGGAATTAATGGGGGGCAAAAGGAAATAATACAACCCATACTGCTATAGACATCAAGATACATCCATGTGACTTAACAATGGTAATGGAAAGGATTTTCCATAATTGCTTTGCTGTTCTTTGAGTCCCTATTGGCCACCAGCTCACCTGGCCATGCAAAACAAGGTTCCAGGATATCTTTTCTAAGTATCTTCTTTTCAGGCAGGTTGCAATAAAAACAGGTTTTCCATCCCTTTCATTGGCTGCATCATTTGTATAGTTACCTAAACCTGCATTTCAGCATTTCTCATAGCTGGCCTTGACTCAGTTCCCTCATTTATCTCCTGAGTGCAATAATCACCATGTTATGTTGAGAATTTCTTCAAATGATCTTTGCATTCTTATTGCTGCACCCTAGCAGCGGCCCCCAAATTGTTCCTCACCCTTCTGATATATCCTTTTCCAATCAATTCTGCAAAGGAAGATATTGGATTTATCTTCTTCAGAGATAGATGCTAATATGTTATTATGCTATTGGGATTTCTAACTTTCCCACCCATTCCCTGTAATAAATAGTCCTATTCACTTTCACCTGATCTACTACTTTTCTAATATGATTTCTGTCAAGTTGGACCTTTCTTTTACCCTGAATTTGGTGTATACATTCTCAACTACCAGCTATTCCCTGAACCTCAGCTCCTCTCTGTCTTCATGAAACCTATCATATGCATATTGTCTCTCTATTATAACTCTTACTGTTATGTTGTATATGCATCTCACTTCTAAACAGTTCCCTCCATTTTATTTCACAGACACAAATTGTACCTATGTCTCTGTTCGGCCATCTTGTGAATGTATGTCATCTATTACAAGGGATTCCTTAACTGGGGGATTTAGATTATTTAGTACCTCACCACAATCGCTGCTGCTGTGACCTGATCCTAAAGTACCCAGTGGTGACCCAAAGTTTTTAGTTTTGTGTAGAAAGGACAGCATGTATTAATGTGTCTAACAATTTTCCTAGCCAAGAAGTCCTTCTGTATAATAAATGGGGTCTGAAAAACTAACCCTCAAATAGTTTATTTTTGATATAATCTTAATATGCAACTAAGAGAAAGTCTTTCTTCCACCAGGGAAAGTATCTAAAGCTTTGCCATTTTCCATTTATTGCTGTGTTTTCAGCTATTACCACATTGAAAGGCAAAAATGGAGAGGTGAAAGATAGCACAGACATGATGTGGTTAGAAATATTTGGTAAATGTGAATATTTGAAGCATTATTGAGGATATATTTTTTCTCATAGTATCTGTGCTGTAGTACATATGCCTTTCACTATTTTAAAAAAATCCCTTAAGCACCCAGGGAAGAAACCACATTTCAAATTATTTTCTAAATTTGTTGATATACTTTCATAAACAGTGCTACCTTTTTTTGAGGTAAACTTGGAATTTAACATTCTATTACTTTCAGCTGTAAAACGATAATTTGATATTTTTATACAGTACAAATTGATCACCATAAAAAGTCTGTAGTTACCATCTGTCACCACCATACAATTGACCCCCTTTGCTCATTCACCTACACTTCAATCCCCTCCCCGTCTGGTAACCACCAATCTGTTCTCTATATTTATGACTTTTGTTTATTCATTTGTTTTGTTTTTTAGATTCCCATATAAGTGAAATCATAGGGTGTTTGTCTTTCTCTGTTTGACTTATTTCACATAACATAGTATTCTCAAGTTTTATCCATGTTGTCTCAAATGGCAAGATTTGCTTTTAAATGGCTGAGTAGTATTTTCACATTTTCTTTATCCATTCATCCATTGATGGACACTTAAGTAGTTTCCATATCTGGGCTATTGTAACAATGCTACCTTTTTTTAACAACAACAACAACAAAATTACATCAAATGCCAGTCAGTGGTTGAGTTTCCATTTAAGTTATTTTGTTATATCCATGATTCCCCCCAAGAGAGAGAGCTTAAATCTAATAATTTGTAATAATAGCCCACCATCATCAGAGATTATCCAATTTGCAGAGTATCTTGGTTTATCTCTCTCATTTCTGTTTGTATTGCTTTCTCAGGATCATTTCCCTGAGAAGAAGCTCTCTCATTAGATGAGAGAACAAAAGAGGGGAAATCCTATTTTGGTCATTAATTCTAAGATGCATATAGATATGCATCAGACTGAACTATAAGACTGAACAATTTTTAAGATCATGTGGGAATTCTACAAATCACTTTTTACATAATTTTGGCTCTGCATTTAATAATCAAAACATTTTTCTGTGCTGTTTTTTCTGTCTTGGAAACTCAACACCTCAATTTAGATCATTCACAGATATGTATCTCCCTGCCATGTTCTAACTTGCATAGAAGGTGTCTGCTGGTCATCTGCAGGCACATCACAGTGATGTGTCCAAAATTGGTTCTGTTCCCTCTGCCCCACTCCTGAACGTCCTGCCTCTCTCTCTGTTTTGTTTTGTTTTTTAGCTGAGCCATCCTGCCACCTGTTGGCAGCTCAGTGGCAGCTCAGCTCGGGCTGGGCATCGGGTCGAACTGCTGTTGCTCAGAGCTCAGCTCAAACTCTTGAGCAAACTCTTAACCAACTGAGCACCTCAGTTGGCCCCTGCCTCTCTCTCTTAATGGTGACACCACCAGCTCTCTGAGTTGACATGAATGTTTCCCTCTTCCTTGTAAACTAAATCTTCTCAGTTAATGAGTTCTACTCTTTCTAACTCCATAAGAGGTTTTTGTTTTATTTTGTTTTTAATGACTCAACCTAGCATAGTGTGGGTCATAAAAGAGAAACAGAGGAAACATTTATGAGCTGAATACATGAAGAAACCCATCATTACTTCCCAAGATGTCACAGATGGACTTTCTTAGAAATGTAAATTGCACATGCTGTGCCCCAACTAACAAACCTTCAGTGATTCCCTATTGTCTAGAAAAATCTGGATTCCTTAGCCTTGCAGGCAAGGTCCTCACAATCCACATACAACCCAGTATGCTATTCTTATATTTGGTTACTTTCCCAGTGGACAATCTTGACTATGCCTAATTGACTAAATGGCACTCCCACTCCTGGACCTCCTTCCTTCTCTTTGCTCAAGCTGCTGCCTCCAAGGGAGTGCTCTTACCAAGACTACACTTCAGAATGCCAGGATTTTCCACACTGTTTTTTTCTGATACAAATGCTGTTGTCTCTTAGGAACCTCCTCCAGTTTCACCTAGTTGGAAATTGTTTTTCCTGCCTCAATTTCCGTGGTATATTTTCCCAATTTTGTGTGCGTGTGCGTGTGCATGTGCGTGTGTGTGTGTGTGTGTGTGTGTGTGAGACAGACAGAGAGAGAGAGAGAGAGAGAGAGAGAGAGAGATTTAAGACATGTATAAAAATACATATGTTTTAAGACATAATCTTAAATGTGTGTGTGTGTGTGTGTGTGTGTGTGTGTGTGTATAAATTTGAGAGAAAATATGGAGATGTAGGTGAGGAAAACATTGTTTCCAGTTGACTGAAATTAGGAAATTTTACTAAGGAGCAACAGCATTTGCCTATAGCACGCACACACGCACATGCACACACACGCACACACACACACTAAAAATTAAGTTAACTGTCAGTCACTGTGCTGAGCTGTACAGGCATTATTCTCATTTAATCCTCATACCAGCTTTAATATGAGGTCTGACAATTAAGTTCATTAACTTGTTGCAACGATGTTGCTAAACTTTTTTAATATCAGAGGGATTATTCATTATGAATTTGTACCAACTGGATAAACAGTTAACCCAAATTTACTATTTAGTGCTGAAAAGTCTGCATGAAATAGTTAGACCACCTGAACTTTTCACCAACAATTCGTGGCTCTTTCATCACGACAATGCACCAGCTCACACGGCACTGTCTGTGAGGGAGTTTTTAGCCAGTAAACAAATAACTGTATTGGAACACCCTCCCTACTCACCTGATCTGGCCCGCAATGACTTCTTTGTTTACCTGAATATAAAGGAAATATTGAAAGGAAGACATTTGGATGACATTCAGGATATCAAGGGTACTACGATAACAGCTCTGAAAAAGAGTTCCAGAAAAAGAGTTCCAGAATTGCTTTGAAGAGTGGACTAGGTGCTGGCATCAGTGCATAGCTTCCCAAGGGGAGTACTTCAAAGATGACCATAGTGATATGCAGCAATGAGGTATGTAGCACTTTTTCTTGAATGAGTTCGTGAATTTAATTATCTGACCACATAGTCAACATATGGTTCATATTTTTTGTGAAATTCTTGACCTAGCATTGTAGAAAATTTGAAAATTTCAAGACTACTTCTGAAAAACCTTGGTTTTTGTTACCATGTGGTAATAATATAGATAAAACTTACAATTCACTGAGTACACGGCCTTAGAAATCATTCAGTTTTGATAATTAAAATTTTTTTAGATGATTCACATTATTTCTAATATTTCAAATATTGTAAGGTCATATTTCATGCTCTCATTTACACAATTCAATTTTATACAAATACCTGATGCTACAGGACTGTAGTCCTAATTGACTATAATTTGAATGGGTAGAAAAGAATAAGGAGCAAATCATCTAATGTGTTATAGAAACATAGTGTAGTCACATCATGTGACTTTAACCATACAATCTTAGTGACAAAAATTGATTGAATTTTGGGCAAAATGTGTGAAGGGCTCAAAAGGCACATACTTCCAGTTATAAAATAAATAAACCATGGGGAAGTAAGATACAGCATGGTAATTATTGAGAATCAATCTCCCTATGGATGAAGCATGCCCTTGGGAGCTGGCTTTTAGGAGATGGTCATTAAGTAACTTAAGGTACAGAGACACCACAAAATTTTCTCTCTCCACCCCACTCCTTATTTCCTTAGTATTGTTGCTGACACACTCACACATACACATGCATTCACATTCAATTTAAAAAGTTTTTGATTAATGTACTCTGGAAATGCATTTAGGTAAAAATATAAGAATGATTCTAGCATCGTGAACTCTAATAAAACATCTTGTTTTTTTTTTTTTTTTTTTGGTAAAGAAGTACTGTTAGAATTCATTGTATATATAAACTCCATTCCTGGCTATTATATCTGAGAAGAAAACACAGCTAATATCTTGCTTGTTCTATACTGAATAAACTAGACAGGAAATGTAGCAAGAATCCTAAAGGAGACAATAGTTATTACATTTTCTTATTCCAACTTCCTCTGTTTTCTGTCCTTCATCTTCTGCTGATACTACCAGAGCTACAGAATAGTATTTTATTAGGGAGGATAGCTTGATAGTTTTTATGGGTTTTTGAATTCAAATATTTCAGATAGAGTAGTCACCAACATTATCATTGCTCTTTGGTGGTCAGAAAAATGAACTGTCAAAATTTCAACGTGAATCATAAATCAGCTTTTCTTTGCCATTACTGTGTGGTTTTTTTTTTAAAAAAAAAAAAACGTATATCCAATGCATTTTAAATAAAAAGGGACCAGTGAAAGAAGAAAAAAGTACTTACAATAAACTCATTGAAATTACATCAGCTAAGCATATTTCAGTGGGTCATAATATGGAAATAATTTTGGGTATTAGGTTATTCTTTGTCAAGTTAATTGTTTTAATAAGATTTTTCCTGCACTTGAATATGAGTAATGTACTGTAGCTTACATAAAAATATAAATGCATTAAGAGACATAGTCTGGGCAGCAGATTTTCTTGTATGTGAATATTGTTTCCTTCTTAGTGTAAGTTATTGAATCTCCTTTCCTAGAAATATCTGAGATGATTTAAGTACAGGCTTGTTCACTGGCAGAGGACTAATCTTTGGAGGGTATTTTTCTTTTTTCTTTTTTTTCCCATCTGAATAAGACAGTAAATCGTCCAAGAGATCCCACTCTATTTTACTGTTTTTACTTTTTGTGAATTATTACATGAAATTCATGATTTACCAAGCAACTCTAAAGAGTTTCTCAAAGGACCTAAAATTCTTCATGTATTTTATGTTGAGTATGTAACAAAGAGGTATTATTTTTTGCTGTTTTCTTGATCGTGTTTTCTAAGATCAAATATGAAGATCGTGAGTTCATTTTACCTTGACCTTGGACAGCGTATAAGATTTGAATCTCAAGGAACAGCCTTGTAGAACACTAAGATAGTGGGTTACCTTTTCCCTTTGCGTATATCTGAGATTTGCTATTGGAGGGAATGAAAAATTTATAAACCACTTAGACTATTTCATATGGATTCTTCCAAAGCAAATGTTTATAGTAATTTATAACTTTAGCCAAACAACTTTAGATAAATCTCATGCTATTTTGCTAAAGTCGTACATTCCTCAAGGAAAATAAAGTCCAAGTTGAATAAATAAATATGTAATATTGTGTTGGTAGCATGGCAAAAGACCTTGTTACTGATCCAATAAAAGTGGCAGAATACTACAAAAATCAAGGAAAAGTATGTAGAGGAAAAAAAACCCCAGTAAAATAAGTATGGTTGAGATCTTTTACTTACAGTTTTTAACTCGTATTTTAAGAACAAAGGATCTGATGGACCCTCTGTAGAGATGAAAATTTAATCTTATATTACTTTTGCAGGAAAGACAAACTTCTTTATTGAGCTTCAAAGCTAGCTAACTCCTACAAAGACACTGCTGCTTGATCTGATTATTGGTTTCAAAGGACCCATTAAGCTATTTTAAAGAACAACTATTATCAGCCTCAGAAACTTCTTTTCACATTAGGCTACAATGTTTACTACCCGAGTAATAAGTGACTCAAACAGGGAAGCAATAAAAGAATCCTATAATTTTCTACTTAAGCTTTTCTTGTACATGTAGAGGTTATTTCTAGGGTTATCTCACTATTGTGCCACTTATGTAGAAATGCATGAAAGTCATTAGTAAGGGTTCACATGTGTGTGGTTTAAATCGAGCACCATAGTAGAAACAGAAATGACCCCCAGAGCCACTCCAGCATCTTTGTGCATTAACCAAACATCATGTTCCTCATAAATTAATTTCATCAGTCCTAAAGTACATGCAAACACAAAGTCTACAAATAAGCATTTATTCCTGAAGCACCAATACTTTCTAATTCTTTAATTATAGCGTTTTTATTCTCTGATAGTTTCATGGACATGGTGCTTTTTCTATGCTCATTTCTCTCTAAGGTATTGAGAGGTGTCGAATATTACTCACATGTTTAGAGTTGGAATTGAAGAGATATAAGAGATTTACTTGATGACAAATGTGTCAAAAATACAACCTCACCCAGTCATCTACATAGTCATATGCTTTAGGCTTTTGTTTTGGAGTCATATTCTAGGGAATGAGAGAGTTAGATGGTCCATTCAGTTATTCACTCAAGAAATACTTACTGGATTATTTAGTGACACGGCCAGGTACTGGGGATGCACACATGCTCCCTGCAGTCACTGAGTTTGCAGCATAGTAATTAGATATTTAAAAACCATTCCATGATTTATTATGGAGTATTTATTGTTAAATGTGCTTCAAAAGAGAAAAATGGGCTTCTCTAGGAGTTTAATGGGATGGGACTAAACCAGTCTGGGAATCTGGAAGGCTCCCTGAGGAGGTGATGTTTAAACTGAGATTTAAAGAACTCTATCAAAGTGTAGCCATGCGAGAAAAAGGTAAAGTGTTTTGCAAATCTTTCTTGGTCAACTCATCTCACAGTGATTTTCCTCTTCATTTGACATATTGATCAGTTAGAGTCTCTGCCTTGTTTTTAAGATGTCACATAAGGGCTTTCTTTTTCTTTGTCTTACATTGTTCCTCTGTCCTCTTTTACTAGACTGAAGGAATGCATGTCTGGATTCTCAAGCTTTGGCCTACAGTATCCAGATATTTTGTTTTTGATTGATCATCTGCATATGGTTGTTCGTAGTAACCTGTGTGTTTCAATAGGCTCTAGAGTTAAAACATTTTTTATTTTTTAAAGATTTTATTGGAGAATTGGGGGAGGGAACAGCGTTGGGGAATCAGGGAAGGGGAACAGACAAGTTGCTGTCCTTTGGTTCTTCAGTCTAGTTGTGGAGGACATCGCTTCACTGGCGCATGTTAGTATTATCATTGCGCTCTTCCCGGGTGAGGCAGTCACTCACCGGCCATTGGACGGCCACTCATGGCAGCTCATGGCAGCTCACGTTGGCTACTGGCCACTCACGGTAGCTTATGGCAACCCCCTGCAGTCCTGCTGCAGCTGTCGCTGGTGACTCACAGCAGCCTAGCTCCAGGTCGAGCTGTTGTTCACCATCTTAGCTGTAGAGGGCACAGTGTCACTGGCCTTCATGTGGGATCCTAACCAACAGCCCTGCTGCACAGAGCTTGCGCTCCCAAGCCAACTCTTAACCAATCAGCCACTCAGCTGGTCCCTGAACCGTTTTTTTAAAACATTTCAATTACAGTTGATATTCAGCATTAGAGTTACACCATTTTGCTTTTTATCAATACATTGTAACCTTGCTTTCTTAGTTATTACTATCCTTCAAGACCACATATTTGCATTGACTTACATCAGACGGACCCTAGAAACAATAAAGGAGAGTAAGGGGAGGATCAGTGACACTGATGATGTAGAAATGAGGACCACCCACTGGTGAACCTAACTAAGTCACAGCTTAGGGGAACTCTGCCTTTGTTTGAAAGACTTAATAATAGAATTATGTGCAATTTCAGGTGGTTTTCAGAGAGCTGGAATATATTGGGTGATCTTGATAGAGCAAAGGTGTAAATGGAAATTTAGAGAACTATTGTTTACCCAGATCTTTAACTGAGTGAGTTTCATCCTATAATATCACATTGTTGTAATTTATTTAGAAAATCACGTGGCTAAATTAGTCTCACTCCAGAAGGGAATTGCACTTGAGATGACAAACATAATCTACTCTGTATAGATTCTTCCTATGTGCTAATAATAGCTCACCATGCTCCTTAAAAAAGGAAACTGTCAGAGAAACAGATATGTCATCTCAGTCACAGAATCAGCCGTCAAGAGTTTCTTTAAAGTTGTAGTTTCCTTTAAAAAAATAATGTTGCTATCAATTAGGTTTAGGGCATGAGGATTTTTTTGTTTTTGTGTTTTTAGTCAGATTTTTCAGATTTTAAACGGGTATAGAAATTTTTTAGTGTATTGTGTATGAAAGATGTGAATCTAAAATAGGGCAAAAATGTAGGTATTTCATTCATTGGAGGCAGCAGAAAAGAGGAATATAGAAACTAAATGTTTTCTGAACATAAAAAGCCATTAAGGTTCTTACTTTCAGGCAGTAGAAATTTAATTAATAAATCAGGCATGGAGTACGATTAAATTTACCCTAAATGCTTTAAATATATAAGGAAGGCAGCCGCAGGAATCCTGAACTAAACCTTTGATCTCAAAGGTCCTTGGCAAAGCAGACATGACTGGTTTTTAACTTCATGTCAGCAAAATAAATTATTGAGCAGCATACAATGACAGTTACGCCCTGAGTGAGGATGGATCTTACATTGGCTGAAATGGAAAATGCAGTTGCATGTTTTGCAAATCTGGGAGAGATTGCTTGGCTCTTTTTGCCTGGAAACAGTACAAGTTTACCTGTTGGTCTGACCCATAGCAGCTCTGTCTCTCTCCTTCATCTGGCGAAGTGATCTCCTGTGGTTCGCATACAATGAGAATTTTACTGGGTTTATACAGTGGCCATTAGAGATTTGGGCCTCTCCCACATCCAATGACCCTTCCTCTGGTAATAGTAGCTCACATGCCCTCTCTTGTCCTCAGGTTGTGTTCAGGAAGGGCCTCCCTCCTGGTTTTAGACAGGAGCACATAATGTGGTCTGGCCAGTCAGTGTCATTTACAGTCCGTCACGTGCTGCATAATGTGTTTCAGTCAGCAGTGGTCCACATATAGGACAGTGGTCTCATAATTTTGGAGCTGAAAAATTCCTATCACTTGGTGACCTCATAGCTGTTGTAGTTAATGTCCATAGTTTAACACACTACTTACTGTCACTTTTTTTGCTTTATAACATTAAAGAGTTTATAAAGTAGAAAAGCTACAGTAATCTAAGGTCAGTTTATTATTGAAGAAAACAATTTTAAATAAATTTAATGTAGCCTAAGTATACAGTGTTTATGAAGTCTACAGTAGTGTACAGAAATGTGCCAGGGCTTCACTCACCCTGAGCAATTTCCAGTCCTGCAAGCTTCATTCATGGGAAGTGTCCTATGACATGCACCAGGTTTTAGCTTTTATACCATATTTTTACTGTACCTTTCTATGTTTCGATGTGTTTAGGTACCTAAATACTTACCATTGTGCTACAATTCCTATAGTATTCAGCAAAGTAACATGCCTAACAGGCTTAGAGCCTAGGAGCAATAGGCTGCACCATACAGCCTAGGTGTGTAGTAGGCTGTGTGATCTAGATTTGTGTAAACGCACTCTCTGATGTTCCCACTACAGTGAAATCTCCTAATGATACATTTCCCTGTTGGTAAGTGATGTATGACTGTATATCCTGTGTTGGTTCATTTAGTTATTCCTGGGTCTTGTGCTGGTGTTGCCAAAAAGACACCTGTTTTTCTCAATCAAGAATTGATTTCGAGAGGACACAAAGTGGTAGCTGCTGGCAGCCCTCTTGCTCCCATGTGTCCCCAGCAAGCTGCTGTAGACTTTTCAGGCACAGGAGCCAACACAATGTATTGTTATTAGTTTCTTCCCTTTACTAGTTCATTATTATTAATTGTTATTATCATTAATCCTTATTATTCCTAATATTTCCTTTTTAAAAATTATAGCTGAGTCCTGGCAAGTCCAGTTTCATTAGTCTGACTAAACTATTTCATTTTCTTTGTTGTTATGTTGCAAAGAACCTCCTGAATTTTGTGTTTTGTATCTGGATTAAAGCTTTCTACATCTGAATTATGCAGTCATGTACATTTCAGTACTTCACACGGAACTGATATTTCTTCACTTTGTAGATAAAATGTGAAAATTTTTAGCCAAATCATAGTCTGAAACCTAAAGGACTCTTGATTGATTGAAAGTCTGTACTTGAATTGTGAGGATTAAAGTTGCACTTATTAACCAGATACTATTTGCTTAGGGCTGCTGGCAGCTTAAATCTCGTCAGTATTTTCCTTAGCATCTTGAAGATAGTTAATATCTCCATTAATGGAGATATTTGTATATAAGTTGGACACAAAGCTAAAGATGATGATTAATATCTTGTATATGCAAAGGTCTCCAATAACTAAAATAGTTGTTTGTATATAACAAGATGAACTTTGAGTTCTGATTTTTTACAGTGGTACATACTGGTAAGATATGGCAAATGTATTTTTCATATTAATTGCAGCGATTTCATATGTTTAGCAAAATAAATTAATATTACCATCTTAATGTACTATGCAGAAACCAGTTCAAATGTAGAAGTAATGAATGAAGAGATAAGAAGAAAGATACTTTGGAATTTATCAAGATGAAAATGCTGGAAACTCTTTTTTTTGTTTGTTTGTTTTTGAGGGCAGTGTCACTGGCCCTCATATGTGTGACCTGAATCTGGGCCACTGGCTTCCCAAGCCAGCGCTTAACCACCGTGCCACTCGGCCGGCCCTGGAAACTCATTTTTTAAAAAACTAGAATCAAAAGTAGCTGTAAAGATTTCTCTAAGTAAAGATCCATAGTTGTGTCCTTCAAATAAACTGCAGAATGCATGAACGCAGGATGAAGGTGATGGGTGTTTTTTTTTTCTGCCTCACATTGAAAATAATTTAGGGGTTTCAGTTGATTGCAATCACAATATGATTTAACAACTTGATATACTGGCCAAAATTGTTCATTTGGACGAATTGATTCAGATAGAGACTGTTTACCTCCAGGTACAATACCCTGAACTGCAGAGGTGATAGTCACTTTTCATTCTATGGTAATGAAGACACATCTGAAGAATCAGGATGGTTTCTGCATTGTGCTTGAGAGTTGACAGACAGGTGGGCTCAGAGGAAGGAGAAAACGTGGGTAAGAGAACCTGTCACTATTCTGAGGGAATTGGGGGTGTTTGCCTTGGCGGAATGAAGACTCAGGCTAAAGAAAACTGTCTTTACATATTTGAATGATATTTATGAGAGAGAGTGAGTAAACTTATTCTGAACAGCATTGGAGAACAAAACTGGGCTTAAGTTTTTGGAAGCAAGTTTCAGGTACTCTAAGACCAAGCAGTCTCACAAGCAGAACCTCTCCAAAGTGGGCTGCATTTCCTTCAGAGTGGGTTTCCACCAGACAAGCCCCAGAGAGTGTGGTGATACTGGTGGAGGTGGTGATGATGGCAGCGAGGAGGGACAGTGTGCTTGACTTTTAGGATTGCTGCCAGCCTGGGATTCGGGCAAACTCTTTCAGAAGTAGAATTGGTTTCAAGCAGTATCAGCGGCAGAGTCACAAGGAAACCTCAGAGATTAGACAATATCTAGGGATTATTAGAGCATCCTCGAGCAGGAACTATTTTGAGGGTTTCAACTACTTTGCTTCAGCCATTATGACTTTCTGAATGATTTCCTGCTTCTTTGTCCAATAGCGCAACTCTCTTTTCAGACTTCTCCTACTTGTGCTCACTCAGGGAAGTAGAAATTGAAAGAGGTAAGTTGCTGCTCTGTCCTCTTGAACAGGAGTTTAGCATCCCTTCTGTCCAATTGGCCGCGTTTGTCAAGGTGAATGACTGAAACTGGGTTCTGATGTACCTTTTCCTATCGTGGTACTTTTCATTCTCTAAATTTAATGTTTCACTTTGCCCCTAAACACAGGACTTGTAGAAACCTACTATCCACATTCCCTTAAAATTATCTGTTGGTCAAAACACTTATTTCATGAACTTTTTTTGAATAACTCTTTTTATTTGGTCAGAGGAATCATCTTGAGTTTCCTGGTTGATTTTATCACAAGGTAGGCTGAACTTCAAGTTACTTAAAGCCTCCTTGGCCAAATGTTTTTCAGTCTGAAATCTGGGTGACTAGAAATCAAATACATAGCTAAGTGGAGGGAGGTGTTTATATCTTCACCAATTAGCTCCATAAATATATTATTAAGGGTGTTTTGGAGCTTAGTTGGTTCATATAATTCTGACATTTATCCCCCAAAGAGTTGGAAACTGGTGAGAAAGAGAAATCCTGGAGGGGACTTCACGGGCAGGAATCAGGTATTACGTATAGGGAAAGAACCAGGACACCAGACTGGAAGAAGGCAGACTTGATTCAGAATTTAAGACACCCAGATTCAGAAGTGAGACCCGAAAGGCCAACCCTTTTGAGGTAGGGATTTCTGGGTTGTTTGTTTGCAGTGATATTGCAGCGGATGGATATTCCTTTGAGGACATTCAGTGCATTGGAGCCTGGGCTGCAATGGTCTGGAAAGTCTGTTCCAAATGTAAAGCTACCATGTCCTTTGTCCCTCACTGCTGGTAACAACAGGGCAGCTTTGGGTGGGGAATACCTTTATCCTGTCCATGGGCTCCTTCAGGTTCATTCCGTTCTGTGAAATGGACAGTTTCAATGTCGTTTCTGAATATTTGTCTTTTCTGCTGCCTCACTTTTGCTCTATTTTGCATTTATATCTTTCATATACAGTGCACTAAGAAATTACTGTATCCCTTTAAAATCTAACTAAAAAGAAAAAAAAAAAAGAAAGGAAAATTCTCATGCCCTAACCCTAATTGATAACAAAATTTCTTTAAAGGAACTCTTTTTTTTTTTTTTTCCCATTGGCAGCTCAGCTCGGTCTGGGCATCTAACTGTTGTTGCTCAGAGCTCAGCTCATACTCTCGAGCAAGCTGTTAACCAACTGAGCCACTCAGCCAATCTTTAAAGGAACTCTTGATGGCTTCATTTCACTAGTGACTTCTTAATTGTTAACGGTATTTCAAAGGTCCTTTCTCTGTTCATTTCTCCTTGCCACCTCTGTTGTATTTGGCTCTATTTGTCTTTCTTTCACCATTTATTTTTTCTTACTATCCAGTTGAAATAATCTGGTTTTCCTTTTGCATCTGATTTTTATTTGTCTTTGATTTTATTGGAATATAGTTGACCCTTGAATTATAAGGGTTTGAACTGTGTGGATCCACTTATACATGAATATTTTTCAATAAATAACTGTACTGTTTTTGATCTGTGGTTGGGAGTCCACAGATATGGAAGGCACCCTGTATGCATTAGTCTATATAATTTTATAGAGAGCACATGAGCATCTGTGGATTTTGGTATCCGTGGGGGTCCTGGAACCAACCTCCCACAGATACTAAAGGACAACTGGTGTAGTTAAGTTTTAGGGAGTCAAAAGTTATATATGGATTTTTTTGACCGCACAGGCACTTAGCACTCCTAACCCTCATGTTATTCAAGGGTCAACTGTATATCTTTTTTTTAAAATAAATTATTGTGGTAAGAATACTTAACATGATATTTGCTCTCTTGAATATTTTTAAGTGTAAATACAATATTGTTAACTATAGGCACAAGGTTGTACAGCAGCTCTCTAGATATTGTTCATCTTGCATAGTGGAACCTTTATACCTGTGGTTGCCAGAGACTAGGAGGAGGGGGAAATGGGGAGTTGCAAATCATAGTCATTTTTTTAATAGCTTATTTTTTCCCTACTTGTTAAACTTGTGAATTTCTTCCACTTTCTCTCTATAATTCTTTTTCTATATTCTTAATTCAAAGTTCTTGTTATGGTATATCACACGTGGTTGATACTCAATACATGATTTAACAATAAATGCGTTAGATAAATTTATCATTTTTCTAGATTCAACTCTCACTTTTCTGTGCATACATCTTTATTCTTCTTCTTACTTAAATTTTTTTCCTGAGTAAAAGCTCTCTAATTTTCCTAGACCATATTGGGCTTTTTTACTTGGTTAATCAGCTTTTGTCTCATTATCCTCCCAGTGCTTAAAATTAAACACATGTCCCTCTCTAAAATCTCCCCTCCTGGCTACCTTCTTTCTCACAGTGCTCTCATGGACTCTGCTGTCTAGACCAGATCTCAGAGCTGGCTTTAGCTTTTCTCTCTTGTTGCAAATAAATTTTATATTCTTCCTAAACAACATTTTTAAGTCAGTTCCTTTGTTTTCATTTCCAGTGCTGTATTTTAGCTCAGGTCTTATATCTGTTTGTCTTGACTGCAACACTGGCATGGTCTATGAGGGTTTCTTTCTTTCTTTTTTTTTTTTTCTGTTGTTTGCTTTCTTGTCTCCTATTCAGCTGATGAAAAATATGTGGTTCCATCATACCATTCCCATATTGTCTTTGCTGCTCCTCCAATTCTACTCAAACTTGTCTGTTTAATGTCCTTTGAACATATTAAGTGCCTTCCCAGTCTGGAAAGACTTTTCCTTCTTTCTAAGTCCTATACGCAGATCAAAAGAAATCACCAGTTTTAAATGATTCCCCACTCCCAGTCCTATCTGTATTTCTATGTATCCATCCATCCATCCATCCATCCATCCATCCATCCATCCATCATCCATCCATCCATCCATCCATCCATCCATCCATCCATCCATCCACCGACCTATCTACCTACATACTTTCCACCTCCCATATTAAACTGCGTATCCCTTTTCATCTCTGAAACTCATGTAGCTATGCCTTTTATTTAGCTGCCATTCCCTTTATACATGTCTCATATCCTTGGCTAAATTGTAAACTTCCTGGGGAAGAGAATGCTGCTTATATTTTATTATGGCATCTCTAGTGCTCAGCATGGCACCTTGCATGTGGGACATACTCAAAAAAGCATTTCTTGGTTGGCTATTTAAAATAAATTATGACAGTGGAATTATACTCTAAACTTGTATTTCAAGCTTATTGATATCTCTACAGGGAGATCACAAAAGGGTGTTCAACTCAAAATGCCCAAGCTGTTCTTATCACCTTCCCCACCTTGCTCATGCTAACTTACACACCTTCCTCTGCCTATCTCTGTTAAATGGTGTACTTATTCTACCAGTCACCTGAATACAACCTGGAAGACATCTTTGTTTCTTCTATTTTTCTTTATTATTGTATCAATCATTTGCCAAATTTTGCTAGTTTTACCTCTGTTGTGAAAACCTCCCATCCCCCCGACTTCTACCATCGTTCAAGACCTCAGGTCATTCCTCTTGGGTGGTTGGAATAACCTATTTCTCTGCTTTTGATATTTTCTTCTCTTTTTCTTTATTTGTGTATTTCAAAATATTTATGTATTTTATTTTGTGGTAGATGTTCTTAGAGAAAAACATATATAAATGCAGGTTTAAAGAATAATAAATGAATCGTAATGCAACAACTTAGGCAGAGAAATAGAATATTGCCTGTACCCCGTGTTCCTCTACTCCTTCTCAGCCAGAGTAAAGCGCTTTCCCTTACATTTGTAATGTTATTATTTCTTTTCTTTAGAGTTACAACTGATGGATGCTTCCCTGAAGAAAATAGCTTAGTTTTGAACTATATGTAAACTTTATGTAAATGAAATTATACTGTGTATGGGTCTTCTGTGATTTGCTTCTTTTAACTCCACTTGTTTATCTGAGATTCATCCATATCGTGTCATATTGCTGTATGTTTTTATTGCTGTATAACATTCTAGTGAATGAATATTACAATTTATTTTTTCATTCTATTGTTAATGCACATTTGGATTGTTTCCATTTTGACTCTTGTAAATAGTGCTGCTTGAACATTTCATGAATGTATCATGATACAGATGTGCCTGAGTTTCTGTGTGATTTGTATGTTGGAGTGGGTTTGCTGAGGGTGTATATTACTATTATCGGCGAGCTCTTTTCCTAAGTGAGGAAACCAATTTACACTTATTTTAGCATTATATGGGTATCTATATTACTCCATATCCTAATGATATGTGGTATAACCAAGCTTTAAATTCGTTTAGTGTGTGTGTGTGTGTGTGTGTGTGTGTCAAAGACATCTCTTTGTAGTTTTAATTTGCATTTTTATGATTCCTGGTGACGTTGAGGATCTTTTTATGTTCATTAGCCATTTGGATTTCCTTTTTGTTAAGTATCTACTGAAGTCTTTTTGACCATTTGTTTATTTTGTTTTCTCTTTATTTCTTATTGACTTGTAGGGATTCCTTGTATATTCCTGGGATGAGCCTTCTGTTGGTTATATACAATGCAAACCATTTTCCTGTTATATCTTAATTTTCATTTCTTTGTAGTATATTTTAAAAACAGAAATTCTTAATTTTAATGTAGATAAACTTCAATAATTTATAGTTAGTATGTTTAGAATCTTGTTTAAGAAATTCTTTCCTATCCTGCATTTATGCAGATATTTTCCAATATTATTTTCTGGAATCTTGTAATATTCAAGTCTTCATTACATCTTTGATTAATTTTTGTTTATGATTTTAAGTAGAAGGCAATAACCTTTTAACACTTGTGAGTTTGTACTCTTGTTTCTATCTCCCATCTATCTCACACTTTGCAGCCAGACTCACATCTCTGAAATAACAGCTTGGATAATTTGTATATTCAATGTATGCAGCATGTTACCCAGCACACAATAAAAATTAACTAACTAGATAAAAAAATACTAATAATATTCAATTGCCCAGAGAAAATAGTCCAACAATTTTACCCTAAAATTTAAGATACATGTTTCTTTGAAAGCTCTCCTTTACCTTCCTTCTCTCTCTGAATTTGTCCTTCTGAACTCCTTCACATCTTATAAAGTCTAACTCATTCTCAAAACCTTCCCAGGTCCCATTGGTGAGAAATGTTGGATCTACTCTTATACCATTTCACTTTGTCTGTCAGCCCTGGTTAGGGTCTACCTCTATTGCCAGACATACCTCTTTGTAATAACACAAAATAGATCTTGTTTTAAAGTTAGTTATGCCAGTGTCTCCAGCAGGTTGTCAACATTTTTGGAGCAAATATTTAATGTTAATAATTTTTTGGATTTCAGAATGCATGAACCATAATGCCTTACATGTTGTGGGACCTGAAAAATATTTCTTTGAATCACTCTGTTCATTAATTCATCCTATTTATTTCTCTCTTTTAATATGAGTTTATAACAACTATTTAATTATGAGTAGGTTTTTGCAAAAACATTTTGTGAAAATAGTGAAAGTGTAAAAGAAAGGAATAAATGTAGACCTCCATGCCTCATTTGCTGTCCTGTTCCCAAAACACATCAGGAAGAACACAGAGGGTTTTCATTTATAGAAACAGAATAACCTTGAAGGAAAGTTCCAGAAATAGCAAAATTTGGGGAACCTAAGATTTTCCTAAAAAAAAAATAATGCCAACACATAGTCATTATACAGTAGAGTCCACCAGTTACAAGCTCCCAGTCAACTTTTCAGTCTTTCATGTGTAATATGAAGATCGCCATATATTTTAGGGAAACCTGCAACATAAAAGTCATAAGCTGGAACAAAAAAACAGCCACACACCAATAAAAGAAACTTTAGGAAGTAGAGGAAATGCAGGAAAAAATATTTTAAAAATAATAATATCAAGAGAAATAGTATAAAATATTGAATCCATAACATCAGATCAGGATGCTTAAAAAAATAAACAACAACAACAAAAAACTCAGATATCAAAATGCTTTACAAAATTAAAAGAACAGAAAGAAAGAAAAATCAAATTGAGGTTTAGAAGATAAAGTGAAGAATGCTCAGAACCAAGTAAACAAAACAAAATAAGAAAAATGAAAAAAAATATATAAGAAATAATAAAAATGAAAAATATAATAACATTTGAAAACAAACTATAGGATTTCTGGTCAAGATGACAGAGTAGGTGAACCCTATGGCTGCCTCCTCTTATGACCACATCAGGATTGCAACTGAACTAAAGAACAACCATCATTGATCATCACCTGAAGTCTGGCTGAGCTGAAGTTCTATAACTACTGACATACAGAAGAAGCTACCTAGAGATTGGTAGGAGGGGAAGAGACATGGAATAGGCTGATTCCACACCCATGTGTGACTGTAAAAAATTGGGAGGTGTATCTTGGCTGTGCTGGTCCCTCCTGGAGGACTGAGGGGTGCCAGACTCATGCCAGAGCCCTCAGCCTAGGCTACTGATGCCATGGAGAGAAGTCCCCATGATTTCTGGCTGTGCAGACCAGCAGAGATTATGGCTGAGTGAGACTGACACTGACTGGACCCTGTGGGGTAAGGGTGGGGGTTCTTTTAAAGGGACTGTTCATGGACTTACTCTCTGACAGGCTTACTCTCTTTGAACTCCATTGCTGGGGCAGAAGCTCCTAAGGGGCCAGGGATATAAGGGGAGGGACTGAGTTGTCTGGATGCAGGGCAAGGACTTGAGGGGCAGGTTTCTCCCACAGAGAAGTGATAGCAGAATCCATCATTCCTTTGTTGAGTCCTCTCCCCTCCCAGTGTGCAAACTCAGGTACAAACATATCTGAGTCTCCATCAATCTAACTAACACTGTTTGCCCCACCCTGATGATTTTCTGAGACACTGCCCCACTTGCTGACGTACCCAAGCTTCTTCCAGCGGCTTTTCCATATAGTCTGTCTTGGCTTATGCTTTGGGCTTTCTTAATACCTCTCAAAGCTTCACAAACCCAAACAAACAGCATCTGGCATCAGTGCATCCTGTTTCTCTTGCTGAGCAGCCCCAAACCCCACACTAGTAGCAGTGGGCCTCAGATTGCAACTTGGCCTCTTGAGGCACCTACAAGCCAGGCATGGGTATAGACCATCTGCACATTGCTTTGTGGCTTATGCCAGGTAGCTCTGGTCAGGGCACAGCCTGTGGCTGAACTTGGACTGCAGCAGAGCCAGACTGAGGAGGCTCTGGGGCCATCAAGCCTGGTGTCCAACTTCAGACTGAGCCAGAACACTACATGGCTGCTTCTACAGATAACACACCCAAAGGGCAGAATCAGTAGGCACCAGACGCTGCTAAGGTGAGTCCTGCTCCATAGGATCAGCCTCCATACAACAGCTCCTCCATTTTAGGCACAACTAGTCCTTACAACCAATCAGCCCAAGCATCAGTCCTTTCCACTGATATGGAAACAGTATACAAGGCTCAACTACAAGAGGTGGGCACACACAATACAGAGTAGGGACACTCCTAGAGCACCTAGCCTAGGTGACTAGGGAGACTATGCCTTTGGACCCCACAGTACACCTACTACATGAGGCCACTCTATTAAGACCAGAAGACATTGCAGCCCTACCTAATACATAGAAACAAACACAGGGAGGCAGCCAACAAGGGAAGGCAAAGAAACATGTCTCAAATAAAGGAACAGAACAAAGCTCCAGAAAAAGAATTAAAATGAAGACAACAATCTACCAGATACAGGGTTAAAAGCACTGGTAATAAGGATGCTCAGTGATCTCAGGGGGAACTTCCACAGAGATAGGAAACACAAAAATAGGTCTTGAAAACATAATAAAGAACCAGTCACAAACAAAGAATACAATAACTGAAATGAAGACTACATTAGAGAGAATTAATAGTAGATTAGATGAAGCAGAGGATCAAATCAGTGACTTAAAAGATAAGTCAGGAGAAAATACCTAGTCAGGACAGCAGAAAGAAAAAAGAATCCAAAAAAATGAGCAGAGTGTAAAGGGCCTCAAGCTTACCAACATCCTTATCATTGGATGCCAGAGGAGAAGAGAGAGAGAGCAACGAATTGAAAACCCATTTGAAGAAATAATGACTGCAAACTTCCCTAACCTGGTGAAGGAAATAAGCATACAAGCCCAAATAGTACAAGGAGTCTCAAACAAGATGAACCCAAAGAGGTGCACATTAAGACACATCATTAAAATATCAAAATGATTAAAATATCAAAAGTTAAAGACAAAGATGTTGTAGAATCTTAAAAGCAGCAAGAGAAAAGCAGTTAGTTACCTACAAGGATGTTCCTATAAGACTGTCAGCTGGTTTCTCAACAGAAACTTTGCAGGTCAGAAGAGACTGGCAAGAAATATTCAAAGTAATGAAATATTCAAAGTGATGAAAAGAAAAAAACTTACAACCAAGATTACTCTACCCAGCAAAGCTATCATTTAGAATCAAAGGAAAGATAAAGAGCTTTCCAGACAAGAAAAAGCTAAAGGATTTCATCACCACCAAACCAATATTACAAGAAATGTTAAAAGGACTTCTTTAAGAAGAAAAAGAAAGGGGTAAAAAAATGAATACAATGACAATAATTGCATATCTATTAACGATTATTTAGATTAAATGGATTAAATGTTCCAATCAAATATAGGGTGACTGTATGGATAAGAAATAAGCCCCTCACATATGTTGCCTGGAAGAGACTCACTTCAGTTTGAAAGCACACACAGCCTGAAAATAAAGGGATGAAAGATAGGTCACAAAAATGGAAATGCAAAATCATCATCATCATCATCATCATCATCATCATCATCATCATCATCACCTTCATCCTCGTCATTTATGGTAGCAATGCTTAGCCAGACAAAGAAGGACCCAGTAATCCTACTTCTTGGTATTTATACAAAGAAACCCAAAATGCTGTTTTGAGGGGATGTGTGCATTTTACAATGGCCAAGGTGTGGAGGCAGCCTGGGTGTCTGTTGATGGAAGAATGGATAAAGAGGAGGTGATACATATATACAATGAAATATTGCTTGGCTATGGAAACGTATGGGGTGTAGCCATTTGTGGTGGCATTGATGGACCTGGAGGTTATTTTGTTCAGTGGAGTATGTCAGACAGAGAAAGACAGATGCAGTGTGACTTCACTCATATGTTGAATCTAAAAAACAAAGTAAACAAATAAAACAGAAGCAAACTCATAGATACAAAGAACATTTTGATGGTTTGATGGGAAGGGTGGAAGAAAAGGGGGAAGCGATTAAGAAGTACAAATTGGTAGTTACAAAATAACTACCATGGGAATGTAGAGTAAAGTGTAGGGGATACAGTTAAGAATATGGTAGTAACTATCTGTATGTATAGTGTTAGTTGGGTACTATGCTAGTCAGGGAATCACTTCTAAAATTATACAAATGTGTAACTGTGCTGTATATCTGACATTAATATAAAATTATATCGAATGTCAAGTGTCAATGAAAAAATTACAAAAGGGGAAGAAAGGTGAAGGGTAATAAGAGATTTAAATTTCCGGTTATAAAGCAAATAAGTCATGGGGATGTAATATACAACATCGGGAATATAGTCAATAATATTGTGATAGTATGTATGGTGTCAGAAGGTTGCTGGACTTATCATGGTGGTCGGTTCTTTAGGTATTTAAATATTGTATGTTAGCTAATTTTAATAAAAGTCTTCTAAAAATTAAAATAAGCCAATAAATAAGTAAGTAAGACACCCAGATGCAATGGACACCCCCATCGCTGGTAAGAATTTAAATTGGTATAGCCACTTGGTTAAAACAGTTATGTGGTTTCTTAAAATGTTAAATATAAATTTACAATATAACCCAGAAATTCCACACCTAGGTATATACCCAAAATATATGAAAAATATGTTCAACACAAAGACTTCTATGCAAATATTCATTGAAACATTAATCATAATAAACAAAAAAATTATTCAAATGTCAATGAGCTGATGAATAAACGAAATGTGATTTATCCACACAGTTAAATGGTGTATCCATATAATTAAATGGAATACTGTTCAGTATTTTTTTTAAAGCACTATCACATCCTACAACATAGAGGACCCTCGATAACATTCTGCCAGATTAAAGAAGCCATACATAAAAGACCACATGTTGCATGATTCCATTTATTTGAAATAGCCAGAAAAGCAAATCTGTAAAGACTTTTAAGTAGATTACTGGTTGTCTGGAACTGGGAATAGGAACAAGGATTAACTATGAATTGGCAGGAGGGATGTTCCTGGAGTGATGGAAATGTTCTAAAGCTGGACTGTGTTGATGATTGCACAATTGGTAAATTTACTAAAAATCACTGAATTGCATACTCAAAACAAGAAAATTTCTGGTATGTAAATTATACCTCAATAAAGCTGTTAAGATCAACCCAAAAAATCAACTTTAGAGAACTAACCTTTGATTAGTAATAATTTCAGAAAGACATAACTCAAAAGTGATAAAATAATGAAATAAATAACAGAAGAAATTACCCAGAATTGAATTATATGAGTACCTAGATTGAAAGATCCTACCAAGGTCCAGCTCAGTAAGGTAAAATGAACAAATCTATTCCAAAGTACACATAACAAAGTACAGAACATCATAAATAAAGAGAACATTCTAAAATTTCTTAGAGAAAAAATTTCCAGCTTATATACCAAGAACTGGAAATACAAATTACATTGGATTTCTGAGTAGGAAGATTGGCAACTATAAAGTAATATATTAAAGCTTTTAATATGCTAATCGGACTATTCATTAAACTTGAAGTAGAATGAAGAGACTTTTTAGACTATCACATTTCAAAAATTAATTTTTTTCAGGAAGCTTGTTACTGATGAGTTCTAATAAAACAATGGAGTAAACCAATAAAGCAGAAACTACTTGAAAATATTCTCTACCTACATAAAGAAAGAAAGTTGCAAGTCACACACAAAATATCTAAAACAGGAAGGAGTAAGACAAAGGGAATTTCCAGGGAGTCTGTGATGGGATGTTACAGGACTATGGTTTACAGGCCTAAAAAGCAACTGGTCTAGTTTGTCCTAGAGAAAGGAGAACCCAGGGAGGGAGCTCCTTAATTTAAAAATGCACTGATAGATTATTAGGTATATTTATGGAGACTGCACGTTTTGGTTTTCTTGGTACAAGCCTCATTTACATCTATGGTTTTGGCATAATTATTGAGAACACATATTTTCACTCTCAGAAGTGTCCCAGGTAGGAAATTAAATTACATGGTAATCCTAGACATGTTCTATCATGTGAAAAATTGCCTTGAAAATCTCATAAGAGGTAGGAAGAAAAAACTAGGCAAAGCAAACTTAAAAAAAATGAAAAATGAATTATATTTTAAATTCCAAGAACATTAATTATTGCACAGAAAGTAAACATAATCATTTTTAAAAAAATCACTGAACAAACTTATGTAGGTACAAAACAAAAACCCTGAATCATTAGTTTAACAAAAAGTATAATAAAATTATATTGGACAATGGAGAGAGTAACTGAACGGTATTGCTTAAGATACATTCAACTGTTATCAGAAATGCCAACTCCATTTGGCTTTGCCAAAATTTAAATTTAATATTTTGCATACTAAGTGTGAGATAGGAAAGCTATTGCCACAATGATGGTAGGGCTTGAGCTCCACTTCTCATTCAGTGTTTAGTTCTCCCCTCCTCTCTTTTGGCTTGACCCTCAGGCACATAGCAAGATGACTGCATAAGTTCCAGAAACAGAAAGAGGATCATCTCTGCTGAAGTCTCTTTCTTAGGACCTAGGGAACCTTTCCCAGTAACTCCCCAGAAGCCTTCCCACCAAGTCTCAATGACTAGGGTTAGTTACAGGCTCACCTCTAAGACAAAATTACTGTCTAGGATAATGGACCATAAAGAAGGGCTTAGAGTTTTAGATCAAGGGTGAGTGTTGGATAGGTAGCTAGCATTTTCTGCTGAACTTGGGATAGGCAGCGATCTATGTCCTTATCTTCCTTGGAAGTCAGTACCTAATGTCCAACATTGATTAATTAAAATATGGAAGCATAAGTATACTATTTAGAAATCTGGTAGCGATTATCAGCAGAAATAAAAACAGTTTCTCTGGGAAAACAGGCAGGAAGGGGAGAAACAAGTTTCTTTTTTATACTTAATTATATCTCTTAGTGTTATTTCATATTTTAAACAATGTTCATGTGTTTATTTGGTAAAAATATTATTTAAAAATAAAATGATAAACATTAGCCCCAATGCCATAATTTTAAGTAACCCAACATTCCATTACACAATTTTCTATAACATTTAATCAGTCCCCTCCCTATTGAAATGTATTTAGGTTGTTGAAAAATTTTGTTATTGCAAATCATGAAGAGTGATCATTGGTTCATTTATCATACTTTGGACATACTTATAAACATTAAATAAATTTGTGTTTGAGGCAAATTATTGTTAGGAAAAAAGCACTAAGGGATTAAATAGTGGTTCTCAAATGTTGTGGAAGCTCATAAGAATCACTTTCAGGGGCTTCTGTCTCAATGCTTGGGCTGTAACCCAGACTAACTGAATCAAACTTTTTGGGGGGGCATGTGGCAGCTTGTAAACATGGATTTATTTTGAAAACTCTTCCAATGATGTAGAATCACTGGATTCATGGAGATTGTTATCCTCGCAAAAAAACCCCAAACAAACAAAAAAACCAACCCATGATTTTAAACACTTAATATGTTGTCTAAGATATAAATTGAATCACAATTATAATTATATAATTTCTTGCATTCATTACTCTCTTAATGTCTTCTCTCATCTTTCATTGTCTTCCCTGTCACACATTCCCATTCCCACTCCCATGCATCAAGGTAAGGAACCTTAGGAAGTGTAAAGGTTATATTTGGGAATATTGTTTCTTCCTTCTTTACTTTATATTGTAACCAGTGTTCTCATCCTTCTGGAGGACCAGGAATGTCCCGTCTGTACTGGCCTTTCTGAATTATGTGCTTCCTTAACTGACATTGCTCTCCTTTTAAATGTGTAATTAATATCCTGTCTGTTTTTATACCCCTCACATTTGGGGTTCTTTCATATTCCCTAATGGCTCATGCTTTTCAATAGGGAAGACATTGTTTCTACTTTTACATCCTTTTGTGGCAAATAGGCTAAATTTAAAGACTAAATATCTTTGTTTTTCTTTATTCCACACTTTTTCCTGTAATGGAGTTTTTTTAAAAAAACAACAGTATTTGTCATTACAGACAAGCAAAATTCATCATTTTTCAAAAATGATTTGTGAAAACGAATTTCCAAGTCTTCAACAGTAGTCATTCTATTATTATACTAGCAGAAAATTGTTCTCAATTTACTTTTTTATCAAAACCAAACTTGACAAATACACTGTACTTCTATGCCATCTGTAGCAAGCTGTTGTAATTACCCATCTTTTTCAAATTGCTGTTTTGTTAGTACATTCTTGCATTTGGTGTTTTGCATAATTAAGTTCATTAAAGTAACACTCTTGAGTTTTAATATTAGGGTAATGTTTTTGAACTCAGGCATTCTGGAGAGTGCAAGTTAGTATGTGGCGTTTTGATAAAGGCAGATATGTTTTCTTAATGACTTGTATTGGTTAGGGAAACATTATTTTAAAACTAAAGTATAAGTTAATGCCTTGTATAACCACATTTTTCAAAAAGATTTTATACTTTAATGATAGTTAGACTAAATGGAAGTGATTAAATAATTGTGATTCAAATTATGTTCTTTTTTTCATTATGGTTTCTATAAGAATTTAATGAATGTTCATTTGAATTTACAACATGTATTTTCATCCTGCAATGAATAATTATTTGTTCCTTGCATTATCTATTGTTATGTCTATAGTACTTTGGTATACTTATGATTCAAAATACTTTTATATGGTTTGCCTCAAAATGTGCTATTTTACTTTTATTACAAGTTTACAAGTTTTGTACATTACAATGTATATAGAGATATGTAATAAAAGGGTGAAGACAACTTTCCTAGGTAAAATTTACTCATTAAGGAATTCAAAATACTGAAGTTCATTTTGAATGGAGATTTCATAGTTGATAAAGAGGGTCAAATAAATGGTGACAGAAGGAGCTTTTACTTGGGCAGTAAAAACACACTGCAATATACAGATATATTACAGAATTGTACACTTGAAATCTACATAATTTTATTAACCAGTGTTACCCCAATAAATTTAATAAAATTAAAAAGAACCCTATAAAAGAATTAATATAGAATTAATATATTCTCTTTCTGTGATGCTTTGTACAAGGGGTTATATAAAGTACCATAGTTTTAAAGTTATGATTTATTAGAAATGGATTATATGTTTTTTATTCTCTAGGTATGTCTTGAAAATATGCATAATTACCTAGCAACATTGGGTATAATGTTACATATAGTGAGTACCAGTAATGATAATAATAATGTAAACATCTGCTGAGTATCATGTGCCAGAAACTATGTTGAAGGATTAGACTGCATCATTTATTTTCACCTCAACAAACCAAATAATAATAATAATAATAACAATAATAATGTCTTAAATAGATGTTGCTATTATGTTTAATTTATATGAGTGGAAAGAGGATTAGAGGCTATGCAATTTTTTACAAATTCACAGTCTTATAGCAAATATGAGTTTGAACTAGACTTTGTGTCTTACTTTGTCAAATATTAAATAATTGTTTGAAAATATATTAGTATGGCATGTCAATCAGACTCCATTGAAGAAATAGAAAATACTGTAGGCATTTAAATCAGTATGAATTTAATATAGGTATTAGGAAACTGTGTGAGTATCAGGTGGTCAAAGAGATACCCTAGAAATTGGTAATTGTGGAAAGCTGCTATCATTCCTAGGGTTGGGGTCACAAAGGGAAGAGGTGGTGCTGTAAGACAGAAATTAGGAACTCAAGGAATGACCACTCTGAGGCCAGGACTGGTAACTCCCAGAGGCACTGTCCAGCAGGCTAGGACTTCTGGGAGAGCCCTGCAAGGCTAATCATGGTCCCCTATGTGTGCCTTAGGGCTGCTGCTCAGATGTCAAAGGGAGGGGAAGTTAGAGCTGTCTGCTGCTGCTGGAAGGGTACTGATATGATTGGAAATAGAGATAGCCTTAGCTGTCCTTTCCTCTTCTTCCTCTCTTTCTCATCTTCCATCAGTGCCTTCCTGTGACAGAAGCTAAGCAGATGGTAGCTGTCCAGGGAATCTGAGAAATGTATGTAGTTTTCAGACTTCCTGCCCCAGGATCATAAAGTAGAGTACAGATGATGTGGGCTTGGGCTGAGAGGTAATTGGTGAATAAGTGGAACAAATATCCTGAGGTTAAAAGGCTATCTTTCCGGGCTGTCCCTGAATAAACAGTTTATCAGTTTATTTGGTCTTAGAGATAAAAATGTTAGTCATTGAGCAGTAGATCAGATTGTTGCACTGTTGCATGAAGGATATGATTTGTTAAGCTGCTCAAAATGATGACTGAATTTACACATCTTGGTAAGTCAGCAAGATGGCATGACAGCAATCAAATTGCTTGAGTTGGCCACTATTGCCAAATTGATTGGGAAGTGATCAATTTGAGTCTGTCATATTAAGATGAAAAGCATAATGAATTAGACATATGAAGCAAATAACTCAGTTTTTAAGAGTGCTTTGTTTAATGTAATTTATCTACATCACTTAGATTAATTTTTCTATATTGTCTGGTATCACTATTTGTTATATATTTGAATGTGCGCATGTGAGTATGCCAAAATAGAAAGGTGTTATATAGAAATATATATAGTGCATAATCTAAAAGGTATAATTAGCATTAATCTGCCTTTCTAAAATATCTTGACAGAAACAAAATAATTTTAAGTAATCACATATGTTTTTGAAATGTTTCTGAAATGTTTCTAAGCTGGACAATTACTTCAGTTAATATATGACTCTCTGTCTTCATAGTTGGTTTTGTGATAGATAGTTGTGTACTCATAAACTTGCTATACTCAAAAACAAGGAAAGAATGAATAAATCAATTCTGTTCTTATTAGACAGAAAGGGAATGTGATTAAATATCTTCATTTTTCTATTAAAATGATCTTCCTATCGGGAATACATACATAATTTATATTTTAAAGTGTCTTCCTTAATTAGGAAAATAATTATGGTGTATAATTGAGCTCTTTTTGGATGAAATTCATGGAAGTATCCTCTGAAATAATTTTTATATTAAAATTAAAATATCAGTTTTTTTTGTTTTATAACCCCCAAAAGAGACTTTGTGTTTGGAATAAATTAATGCTGAACTGAAAAGTAAACTTAGAAGATTTTATTTTCTATCTCTTTTATGGTGGAAAAAATAGTCTCTTTACATAAATCCAAATTATTGATTTTTAAATGACTTTCTCTGGTAGCTCATCTTATGGAATGACTTCTGGAGACTTGATCTAGGGAGTTGGCAAAATTTCTTCCTCTGTGAGGATTGCCAGGCAGATGGTATTGTTCAGAAACACTGGTGTAGTCCAGCTCTAAACAGAAATGAAAGCAGTGTGTTGGTATGTAAACAGGATAGAATATGTCTTTACCAGTGCTACAGCTACACAGGAAAAAAAGATTCTCTCTTGATGACCTTGATTTTGAAAATGATCGCAAGTGTTGGAACTGAGAATTCTAGTTTGACCCACCTAGCACAAGACATGAGAAGATGGAAAAGAGCAAAGGATTGGATAAGAAGGGGCAGGGCTGCATGTTGACTTGGGCCTTGCTGTGAGAGCTTCCATCATTGTGAGAATCAACCTTGATATGGTTTTTGATAATTTAAATGATCTATGAGAGCCTTTTTCGTTTTGCTTTATTATTAACTCTGCTTTTTACTTTAATTCTATTCCAGCCATTTCTCTTCTGAGGGTAGCTATGTGTCCTTTCTCCGAGGAGCTCTTTGGCATCTAGTGTTCTTACTCACCCTGCAGTATGACTTGCAGAGGCCTGGGCTCTATATTATTATCACCAGTGCCATGTCTTTATGCTGAATTCAATTTTGTAAACTCGAATGAGTGCCTTCTATTGTTCCCTCAACATGTTTTCTTTTTGTTATGAACTCATCTGAAAAACCTTGTTTGACTCCTCCGATCTGAGTAAGGGGCCCTCTTTGCCCACTCAAGTTTGTAGGCCACCTATATTATATAACTTACTGTGCCATCTTGCAATTTTTGGTTTAATTCACTCTCTTTCTTATTGGCCAATGAGTTCCATGACAGTGAGGACTTTGTCTTACTCATTTGTTGTCCGGTGCTTATCACAATACCTGGCTCTGACAGAGCTCCTGAGAGCCACCATGCAGGAGGCGCTGGCTGAGTTTTGAGAATTGAACATGACTCCATTTTGTTCTCAAGGAACTTACAACCTAGTTAGGGAGACAGACATACAAACCACTAATTGTAAATAGTGTGAACTATTTGTTTAAAAATTATGACAGAGAAATGAAGAATGTGCTGTGTTGGAGTGGAAAAAAAATACTATGCTATATATGATGTGGTGAATATAACCTGTTAATTCCTTCCTTTCATGAACTTGCAGTCTGCTGACCTGGACGTCATGAGCATATATATAGCTCATGTGTATAGCACAGTCGTGTGGAATGGGAAATTTCTGGACATTCCCAACACCTCAAATTAATGAAGTGCATTGGGTGCTAACTATGCCAGCTGAAGCAAGATGCAAAGTGTAAACATAGTTCTCTAAGGTAGTGACTCTCAGACAGGAAAGTATGACATGAAGGCCTAGAAAGTAAGATTTCTTAAAAAAGAAAACATTCTATAAGCCTCAACAAGAAAGTCTGTGATGAATTACCAAGGGGACAATAAGTGCTATAAGGTTTATATTCTTTCATTTCGATAGACATTATCTGCCCATCTCATCCTACAGAATGGTCCAGCTATAAAAGATGTGAAATGAACAGGCATGTGAAATAGGCTTATAAGTGTAGAAGTAGTTGGAATGCTGCTTTTGGGCTTTTTAAGGAAATGTCAAACAACACTGGTTTTGCCATGATTTTTTCAGTCAGATTAGTGTACATTATCTGAGAATGTGAATCACAGGGTAGATAATCATTCCTGCCAATAGAAGCAGGTATGCCTTTGTAAACCATCATCCCACAAAGTGTATTTCTGCCACTTTGTCAGCCCCCACTGGTAAGAAACTGTGACTCTTAATGACAGCTTATAATTTTGGAAACAGGACCAATGTTGTTTTGACACACTCAAGATTTGTCTAGTGGGTTTTGGGAGTAACTTGGTGACAATTCAGCACCTACTGTGTGACAGCCCCATGGTGTTATCTCCTGACCTGTCAGCCATAAAGAAAAGTAGTTATTGATCCTGCCATTTCTCACATGAGAGGACTTAGATTCACAGTATTTCAAGCAGCATTGCAAAATGTGCCATACCTAGATCTGTCCCATTGGGCATTCAGAATGTATGCTAGAGAGAGTAAATAAAAGAGAACCCTTGTTCTGAGGTGGCAAAGTCATTTTGCCAGGGCAATAACCATGACTGCTACAGAATCAAAGATTGGTGTGCCCTTCTGGGGAAAATATGGCACACCTATACCAATTCCATGGTGGAAAAACCACCAGGGCTATTCATTTATTTAGTGCCCTGATGAAAGGAATACTTTGAAAAATGTTTCTGAGAAGTTAGATGAAACTAAATAAAAAAGTAGTTGTAAATGGAGTAGGAACAACATAGACAAGACATCAGGTGTGTGAAGTCGGGTTAAAGGTGAGAAATAATGACCACATTTTCACTACATGAGATAAGATAGGGATGAGACAGCTATGGATGGTGAAAACATCAATATGGATGGGAAAGGGGGCTGCTGAAAGGGGCATGGACACCTGTCATTCCCACCAGCCTTTCTACTGCACAACACACGCTTCTGACTTAAGCTGCAAACTGGTGTTATTTTAACTTGGTTTGGATATTTCTATCAGTATTTCACATGACCTAGTAATTGTGTCCTTTTCTGTTTAATCAAGTGTAGGATATGTCAAAGATTTTGCATCTAGTTATTTTCTGTTTGGCAAACAGGATTAAAAAAGAAATATAACACATTAGTTTTGGAATGGAAACTACCTCTTTGGGGAACCTCTGGAAATGCTATCAAGTGAAGACTTCCCCCAATCCTTAGATTAAGTTGAGGAAAGAAAAGAGAAAAAAAATCATGTTCACATGGATTAGAAATGTTGTCCCCTTAAAACTGAAAGCCATGGAAACTCAGCTGATTAAATCCAAAGACTTCATTAAAACAAAGAGAGCAACAAAAACTTTATTGAGATATGATTCATATTCCATAAGATTCACCAGTTTTAAGTACACAGTTTAATCATTTTGGGTACATTTACTGAGTTGTTCAATCATCACAAAGATCTAGTTTTAGAACACTTCCAGCATCCAGTAAGACCCTTCGTTCCCTTTTGTAGTTAATCCCCTTTCCCACTTCTGGTTCCATGGTTCTAATGTTCTTTAGATCTGTACAGATTTGCCGAAAGCTTTATTGGAAGGAAAGCAACAGGAAGTTCTTAGGTAGGATTTTGGTGTCTCTTCACCTCAGAGGTAAGTAAGGATGCTAAATATGAGCCCAGGCACTGCAGTCTGAATTTCATAAAAGTCTTGATTTTTACCTATTGTATAAAAGTAACCTTGGGTGGTGGAAGAAACAGTACCTTATTTGAATTTGCTTCCAAATATGCCAGAGATTGCTGATAAACTTCCTTAAAAGTAGTTTTAGATGTTCAGTTCTTTCATGGCCAGGGTATGACCTCAGCTTCTTTTACTTGAGAAGATTGGCCTCCACTGATGTGTGAATAAACTGGTTCCATATGTGGCTGCAGGCAAGAGAACTTAAAACCCTCTGAAAAGGTTGGCATTTTCCAAAGAAACTTGTCTATAACCTTGAGAAGCCTTTCATGGATTTCCAGCTTTGGGCAAGTGAGTTTTTTTCTCACACATCAGTGGTGGCCAATCTTTCCAAGTAAGATCAACTGAGGCCATGCTCTGGTCAGAGAAAGAATTAAACAAACTCAAACTCTTTTTAAAGAAGTTTCTCAACTCTCTTGGCAGATTTGGAAGCCAGGATGCCATAGTCTTTGTTTTCCACTCAAAAAGTATTTCACTCCTGCTTAATTCAAAATCAAGTCAATCATTTAAAGTATCTAAGAAAGCTTCACTGCCCTGATGTCTGCCCCTTCTTTCATTCATCCACTGAACAAGAATTTGTCATTTTGTGCATTGTTCTTATTGGTAGGGATACAGGTGTGAATAAGAAAACAATGTTTTTATTTCCCCCAAATTTACATTTTAGTAGGGGGAGAAAAATTATAAACAAATAAATAAGATGATAAATTCAGACAGAAGTCAGTAATAGAAAGAAATCAAAGCAGGGTTTTGGAATAGGAATGATGAGTGATGCGGGATGGTGAGGTTAATATAGATATGGTGATCTGGAGAGAAAAAAAAAACCTCTATGAAGATATAGACATTTCAGCTGGAACTGTAGTCACACAGGGAGCCAGTTGCATGAAGATTTGTTAGATGGGCATTCTAAGCAGACGGTGCAGCAATTGCCAGAAGTAGATGGGCACGAGCTTGGTGTGTTTGAAAGACCAAAACAAGATTGGTGTGTCTGTAACTTAAAAAGGAAGAGAGTAATGCAAAATGAGGTCAGAGAGGCTGGGGCCCATGAAAGGGCATTTGGAATATATCCTAAGAGCAATAGTAAGCCACGAGGGAGAGAGTTCATGATGTGATCTGTTTTACGTTTAATCCAAATAATTCTAAGTGCTATAAAGTGGGATGTAGGAGTCATGGGAGGAGTTTAGGAGAGCCTTTTGGGGGCAATAATGATAGTGGCTTGTATTAGGGTCATAGTGCCTCCTAGTAGCTTCAAACATGTTGATTTTTTGTTTTTAATTTTGTTGGGGAATTGGGGGAGGGGACCAGTGTTGGGGAATTGTGAAAGGGGACTGGCCAAGTTGTTGTTCTTCAATTTCCATGTGGAGGGCGCCATTTGGCTTTCCAATGGCAGCTCGTGGCGTCTAAGCTCAAGGTGCTCTGTTCAGTCTTAGTTGCAGGTGGGGGTAGCCACCATCCCATGCAAGAGTTGAACCTGGCAGTCTTGTTGTTAAGAGCGCACGCTCTATCCACTGAACCATTCAGGCGGCAGCTCAGCTCAAGGTGCTGAGTTTAGTCTTAGTTGTGGGTGGGCATAGCCCACCATTGAACAGGCAATCTTGTTGTTACACCAGTTGGGCCATCTTGCCACCTGTTGGCAGCTCAGCGACAGCAAAGCTCACTCACAGCGTTCACTGGCCCATGTGCGAATCGAACCTGAGGCCCTATTGCTCAGAGCTTGCGCACTAAGCCAACTCTTAACCAACTGAGCCACTTGACCCGCCCAAACATATTGATTCTTAACATGATGCTTTCTATCTTCATTCTTTGTGCATCTGTCCTATTAATGACACATCTTCTCCTTTATTTCCTTTTCAAAATGGTCCTCATGGACTTGGCTTACCCAAAGTGAGGATGACTTCAAATCATTGAGTTAGAAATGTTCTTAGAGGTAATATAGTACAATCACCTCATTTAACATTTGGGGTAACTGAGGTCAAGAGGGAAATCAATGATGTATTTGAATTTTTACATCTAGTTCTGAGCCACGAGTACAAATTAGGACTCCAGGTTTCTCATTAATGGCTCCTTACACTAATGTCCATCTTGGTTTATATTCTCATAAAATGTACTCATTTTAGTATTCTGTGTTATAAGGGTTAGATGGATCGGACAAAGGACATACAAGCCCAAGCTGGTAGGACAAGGTGGGGAGTAGATCATTCATTGTGTCAACCCAAGGTGATCAAGACACCAGAGCAAGGGTGGCAGAGAGGCAGCAAATCAACAGGACTTTAAAAGGTCAGAGTGATGAAGACAGCAGATGGACAGGACTGTAGGGGGGAAATGCCAGGCAGAGAGCAAATGAACCTGAAACTGTCTGAGGGCATTACAGGATGCTCAGCAGATGGGCTGCACCAGAACGTGGGGCGAGCAACACTGTCATTGACACTAATTACCCGTGATGGAGGTGCCTTGCGAAACATGGGGGAAATGGCCTTATTTCATAGGACATTTGCTGTAACGATGGGCAAGTTCACAACAGCTTTCCACATTTAATACACTAAATTGAGGAACCAAGGAAATGTTTGTTCTTCCCCTCTAACACCATGTTTGATTGAAGATACTGATGAGGACACACCATAGACACACCATAGTACCCGGCCAATGGCATTTCTTCTGAGCATTTTCACAAATTAGAATTCCCTTAAAATTAAAATATGTAGAAGCAAAACAATGAATTACACAACAGATGAGGTGATTTTGTAATACAAATCAGCAGGTGAGTTAGGAGAATCAGATGTGGGAAAGACAGCAAAACTATCACATCAACTCTTTTTGCAGAGTGGCATACCAAAAAGAAAAAGAAACAGAAAGATGATTATGTGTTAAGTATAAGGAGGCTGAACCAATTGAACAAATATGTGATTCAGTAGAAAGGCTGTACTTTTAACCTCATCAGAAAGTTCTGTGTATATAAGTTAGCATTTTAACTCAAGAGGATTTTTTTGAGCAGTTATTATGAACCAAATGCAGTACTGGGTTCCGGTGATGCAAAAATTGAACAAGATAGGATCCCAAATCTTAAATCACTCACTGTTTAGGCAGAAGGAGCACATAAAAATGATTCTAACATAACTGCTACAATAGAGGTAAGAATAAAGTTTTTCAGTCACATGAATGATACATTTCTATGAAAATGAGAGCAGAAAATTAAATTATGAAGGTCAACCATGATCTTGAGAAATATGGGTTGGTTAAATGATATATTTGTAAAAAAAAAACAAAAAACAAAAACCTGTCTTTGTTATTTTTTGTGTTTTTGTGTTGTTGGCCGTCACTAATGCATGGGTGTACAGTACTTTTGACTTCTGTACTTGTATCACTGATTCCAGAATTGCAAAAAGCTAAATGGAAGCTGGATGATTCCCAATGCCTCTCTGAATAGCTGAAAGAGTTGGGGAAATTGAGTGCAGTGCATCAGTTTGTTTGTAAGCCCTTTCATTTGCTGTTCATTTATGAGGCAGCAAAAATTAAGAATGCTTCTAAGGTTTATTGTTTGTATTCTGTCCCCACAGCCAATTCTTTCATCCCACTAATTTTTCTTCTGCCTCACTTCTTCAAAATCTCTTATTTCCTCACCACTATCCCAACACAAAATTAAATTTGTCAAGAGTATTTTGGAACTCAGGTCCATAAACTTTGAATGCCAAACCATTATTGTTTGGTTTTCACAATTTTCAGAAACTTGTATGGCCTTGAAACAGGATTTCTTGTTTGGCTTCTGCTTTCTCCATTAGTCACTTTACCATAATGAAAATTACAGAGTCCTCTTGAGCAGTCACATAAGCTACAAAGTCATGTTCACAAAAACAAATTAAAATTTTATGGTCATTGTCTCTCTTGCCCAACACACTGATATATAATTTTATTTCAGATTGGAAAAAAAATCATTTAGTTGATTTATATAGGCATAAAAAGACATTTAAAATTAACCAAGATAAAAAAGCTTGACTAAACTGTCCTTGTTTTACAATAATCTTTCTTCTCAAGTTACCAAGACCTAGC
Source organism: Aselliscus stoliczkanus (assembly GCA_033961575.1). Taxonomy (NCBI): domain Eukaryota; kingdom Metazoa; phylum Chordata; class Mammalia; order Chiroptera; family Hipposideridae; genus Aselliscus; species Aselliscus stoliczkanus. The sequence continues at coordinate 92,341,368 of CM066731.1, forward strand.
TTAAATGACTAAAGTATGGTATATAAAATTTGTTCTCGCAAAACTTTTACTGATTGCAAGTTGTAACTGATCTGAAGGAGTGTCCATCTTAAAGTGTGATTTTGGTTCGGTGAAAATCATGGGAACCAATTTAATTATTTCTCAGTGGTCTAGCTATTTCTGATATGTGATTAAGGGATCTACCAGAAGCAGACCTGGAGATCAGGATTGAGTGAAAGAAGTTTGCTTGGGAAGTGCAGAAAAAACCCATTGGAAGTGGAGAAATAATGCAAGAAAGGGAATGTAATCAGTAAAGGTGATTTATTAAACCAGCATTACAGTGGGTACCTGGAGCTTGACACAGAGGGCAGACTCTGGGAAGTAATGCAAAACGCACAACTGAGGGTTGAGGAGGTAGGACATTTGTTGAAGACTGCCTTGCCCTCAGGGGTATTAACTCCTTGGACCTTCTGGCCTGCCATGCGGTAGCATATCTGGGCAACTCACCTTTCCATCATTCCAAGAACAAAGGTCAGCTATAGGTGACTGGAAGTCAGCCTGATACCAGCTCAAAAAATTGTCCTACCACAACACATGGACTATTGACAGTGTCTGTTATAACGCATATTTGTCAAATTTTAGATTATTTGAAGATTTGCTGAATAGAGAGAACAAAGTTATAATAAATGCTAGACTCTTAGCTTTCTTTTTAAGCCATTACTTCTATCTTTTCCTTCATTGATAGTCTAATCAAGAGATTTCTTCATCTTCTCATGCTTTTGCACAGGAGGAGATACACAGAGGCAATCAGGTAGGAGGCAAGATGAAGAGAAACAAAGCTACCTGGATGATTCATAAACTGGAGAAGCAGACCATGAATAATCAGTGGTTGTCACAACAGGCCTTTGCAACTAAGAGGATGCTTTAGCTGTTTCAGCTGTATATAAGGACAAATTATCTAGTGCTTGTATCACTGTCATCATTAATATCAAACATTTAGTAAACATCTCCATTTGAATATGACAAGTTTAGGCAGTATAAAAAGCAAGTTAAAGCAATGTGCTCCTCCTCACCTTTCCCCTCCAAATCCAAAATCTGAATGAGACACTGAAATGAGTATTAAAGCACAGTCCAGAGGGTACAAAATGAAATGCCCATAAGGGTGATGAAGGTAAAGTAAGCGGAAAGAAAACTAATGTAGTTATGACAAATAGTAATACTGAGCCTCATGGTCAAAAAGATAATAGTGAGCAGTAGAATCTTTAGTAAATTGGGGAACTTGAGCTCTGTCTGAAGTGAACACATTGTCATGGAGATGTGGTCCCAGTGTTAGCGATCAACCACACACTTTCCATCGTAGGTATATACGGATGTTCATGTGACATTGTTGAAAGTTTAAAAATGAGTAGATAATTCATACACATTTAAAATACTATGTGGCTCAAATATACTTAGACCAAATGAAACACATTTGCTGACCAGATTAAGCATATAGGTCAAATTCAGTTGGAGATCTCTGACACAGTGAGATGTGTGAATCTCAGATGGCTTCCATTGCCAAGGGTGGAATTGTTGAGTGTGTGTGTGTGTGTGTGTGTGTGTGTGTGTGTGACAGAGAGAGAGACTGTGAATCACCTGATGTGCTTATGATGAATTTATGTATTTATACATATGTATTTATGTATACTTACATATTATGGAAAACAAGGAGATATGTATATTTTTTGAGGTGATGAATGGGGAGAATAGCAAGGGTAATTGTTTTCTATATACTTCTGCCATTTCCATCATGTTCCCACTTCAAGGCCAACTCAGCCATTTCTATGTCACTGTCTCCTTGCCTTTATCAGAAAAGATTTTTGCAAGAAGGATTTCTTGGTGTGTAGGTAGATTTGGAGGGAACTCAATACTTGAATAGGTTTGGCATAAGCTAAGATATTTAAACTGGTTATTTTGTAAGAGAGTTTGGAGAGGTTTGTAAGGACTTTGGATTATAGTTTGAGAATAGAAAAAGCATGTATTGATGTAATTATTCCTGGGTGCTGAGTCCTAAGATACGTATTTTGCCTTTGTTATCTCGTTTAGCCCCAACAATGATCTTGTATGGTGTTGGTGTTAAAAGCATTTTAGAGAAGGGAAAATATTCCCCTCTATGCATACATACAGAAAGACCTAGAGTTTAGACAACTTATTCTGGATTATAGAAACAATACACATTGGTATCAAGGCTCCATATATATAGATCATACTCCTTAAAGAATGCATATAGCTCCATGTATAAAGTTTTTTAAGCAGTAAGTAAGTATTGTCTACACTTTCTGCAAAGTATGAAAATTGGCATCAATTTATATCTATATGTGTTATTCCTATTTGGAATCCTAGTTGATAACTGTTGCTTGATGTTTGGACTTTTAAATACTGCATATGCTTTTCATGATGTCTGAGCTAGCCTGACTCTGTATTGTTCCCACTACCACCCCATTTGTCCCCTGAAGTCTTTCTAACAGATTAGCTAAAACTTTCAGAGAACACATTTGCTGACCAACAGACATCTCAAGCAATTGAAAACTTGTACCTGGAGTGGAGAAGAAGGATCAATCCAAAACTTCATGGCTATGAATGGCTTCCCCAGAGCACGCTCTGGTGGGCACTATGATCAGAAGGTAGAACATGGGCATTTTCCAGTGGGTGTTGAATGTGATGTGTCATCATAGCAACAAAGGCTGAGATGGGATTGGAGGTTGGAGTAGGGGCGAAGGGCAGACTGAGTATAGTACAGCCAGAACTTACAGAGAGGCAGTGGACAGCAAGTCTGTCTCCCTGATTAATGGAGCGAATAATGCCAGTTCCCCACCTCTTACTTCTCCAAGACCAAGCTCTTCTTCCTGATTATATTTCTATTCTAGTCTCCTAATTTTTCCAATAAATACCTACTTTTAATTTTAATTAGTTTGACTATGTTTCTGTTCCTTTAAGTGGAACGACTCCATCTAATGGGCATGTTGGGGGAAGTGTGATGTGAATCAATATTGAAGCCATCATTTTCCCTTTACTTGGGAAAAGAACAATATGAGTTGTCAATAATTAAGTCTTCTAAATTCATCTTAAGGAGACAAAATCTTCTGCAGATCTCACTAAGAAAGAAAGGTGGTTGTTACCTGTCTTTTCTGTCCTTCTCATTTTAGAGAGTAAATTGAGAAAAACTTTACAAAGGTAGAATTCCATATGCCATATTGAGACAATTTTCTCTGGGCTATTATTGTTTAATGGTAGGTATTACTTATAGGTCAGTGGAATGAGGACAGAATATAGGTCATTATTGCAATCAGAGTCAACAGTGGTGTGTCCTACATTAGAATTTTTTGATTTCAACCCACATCTCATGATTCATCAGTTGATTTTTCTCCTAAAGGTTTTAAGGGATCATCATTTTTTTTTGCTTCATCTCACATAATATTTAGTATCTCTGAAGAGCAACATATAATTTAAAGATGCAATAACATTATTTGAAGTTACACTGATTTTTTAATGCGTTTATCCTGTGTGTGTTGACATCTCTGCAGAGATGCTGCTGTAGCATTAATTTCTGTTTCTGGTGATCTGTGCACAAGACTAGCAGACTGGAAGACATTATTTCATGATTCAATAGATAATTGGAAAAGACATCAAACCTATTTTAAATTATTAATAATTGTGTAAGGTTGTTTTTCACATGTGATTTACAGACACACTAAGAATGCGAATTTGTGATTTTAATAAAATAATCTCATCATTAATCAATCACTATTCATTGGGCATTCTTGGGAAGAGCATATTGCATGCCAAAACAAGTACATCTAAAAAATGATTGAGGGAGCTTTTCTTCTTACTTTGTTAATGAAACATTGTACTTTCTCTGATGTTAGACTGAATTGGAAACATTTATGATTGAATTTTCATAGACCACAGTAATTGGGGAGTGAGTTATCTTTATTGAATGCATTTTCTAAGTAGTGATGGGAAATATTGTTTCTTAAATACTTATTGTTGGAAAATCTATAATACAATTTTGTCTATTCTTCTACTTTGAAACAGAGCCTAAGAACATAAATGATAGCTCTTTGGATTCAGGATCTTTTTCAAGGACCACCAAATTAGTCATGGTAGCACAAAAGGGTTATTATAAAGTTAAGGAGCAAACCAGAGTGTGCTGAATCTGTCTGTGTCAAGCTGAGAATATCTCTAATGTGGAAAGCTGCTCCTTTTTTCTCCTTCCCCCTTATTCTCTTTTATCTCCTCCTTATCTTACTTTTTCTCCTTTCTTTAGTGAAAATCCTACTTAGAAAATTGTTTCACTGACACTTACGTTATTCTTCTAATGCTAGAATGCAAATGTAAGACAAAATCCACATGTTTGAAAGATTTTTTTAATTGGGGATTAAATAAAATTTCTTATTCAAGTTATATCCTTGACTTGGCATGCATATTGTCATAACCTAGACTCTGTTGGGATACTATTTTGAAAATATTAAATCAGTGAAGTTTATTGTCTTCATCCATTGCTTTTCTACTTCAGGCACTTTGAAAAATGCAAAGCAAGTGCTTAGGCACCACCAGAAGGTGGAGGAGGCTATGATAAAAGCCTCAAGACTCTGAAAGTAGAAAAATATAGGAGAGTGATCTGACACATATGTCCTAGTTTCCTCCCTGCAGTCACACAGAGGACCTGCCTCAATGACTACTTGCTTAACATGGTTGCTTTCTGCCCTGGACTTAGTTCAGATGTTCCTTGCTGACCTTTGGGGGTAGGAGGAAGTTGAGCTCAAATCCTGGCACTACATCATCTGCAGGGTGCAGAGCTTAAGCTCAGGTTGAGCTTCAGAACATGGCTAAGAGTCAGAGGGTTCCCCAGCACCAGCAAGAGATGTGGTGGGGCAGAGAATTGGTCTGGATGAGCTGGGGAGAAAAGCCAGAAGTTCACTAGTCACACTTTTTTTTTTTTTTTTAAAGATTTTATTGGGGAATTGGTGGAGGGGAACAGCGTTGGGGAATCAGGGAAGGGGAACAGACAAGTTGCTGTCTTTTTGTTCTTCAGTTTAGTTGCGGAGGATGTTGCTTCACTGTTGGTATCGTCATTGCGCTCTTCCCGGATGAGGCAGATCAGTCGCTGGCCTCTGGATGTCGCTCACTTTGGCTATTGGCAGCTCACACTGGCTGCCAGCCGCTCACGCTGGCTGCGGGCCACTCACTGCAGCCTATGGCAGCCCACTGCAGCAGGGGCTGCAGCCCACACCATCACCGGGGCTCGCACAGCCCAGCTCCATCCAGGTGGAGCTGTTGTTAGCCATAGAGGGCAGTGTCACTGGCCCTCATGTGGGATCCGAACCGGAGCCGCTGGCATCCCGAAACCAGCGCTTAACCAATGCGCCACTCGGCCGGCCCCACTAGTCACACTTTAACAGAACTTCACAAGGTACTCAGGAGAAACTAGACCCACAGAAGACACTGGCCAAACCCACACAAAAATCAAGGGCCCCATCTAATTGCCACGACATTGCTTAAACTTTCTGCTACGCTAAAGATGCCATTTTGAGAAAAGGAAGTATGAGAAGCCCTGAAAGCCTATAATTTATCCTTAAAAGATAGTTTACTTCCTAAAATAATCTTATGAACAGAAAGAGACTAAAAGATCTATATTATAAACTTTAAAACTTCATACTTTTCTGCTGCCTTCACATCCCCATAAATAGGCTGTGAGCGGCCCGTCCAGGTGACCAGGTACATCAGTGGGATAAGGTGGGCCCCTGCCACCAGCTCTCTCCTAACCTCCCCTAACTATAACCTAGTGACATTCAAATGCACCAATCAGATCCCCTCACTCTTTTTCTTCTGTCCCTACCCTCACCCCCTGTAAAGTCACCCATGGGTCCTCGCTCTCTCTGCTACCCATCTGCTTGGTTGAGCCCGCTCCCTTGATGCTCTCCCCGGTGGCCCCCTTGTGAGGTGAGTGACTCTGTCTCCCGGGGACCTGTGAGTATGATAAACATTGTGTTTCCCTGAGCCTCTCCTGTTTCTTCCTGTGGCCACCCTTCACTGATCATCTCATAAAAGAATACAAAACAACAAGATGAAAACAAAGAAAGAAATGCAAGATGAACACACCTTTATTAGCAAATTTAAGTTTTGTTTTGTTTTGTTTTGTTTTCACTTGCTTTTCATGGGATAGGAATATGTTTTCTTGTACATTTAAGTTTAACGTGTATAAATTTCAACCTATGACTCACAGTAAAATGTCCAAGGACAGATGCTCCTTTTCTCGGTATCCCATCTGAGGGAGAGCTCTCTTAATGTCACAGGCTGGAAGAGCTTTGTAAAGTTCCCTGAGGAATTAGACTTTAAACCTACAGCTTTGCAATATCAAGTTAGGTGGAGTAGTGTATTACCCATATCCTTTTGAGAGTAAGAGAGCATTTGCTGGCTGTCGAATAGAAAATGGCTTCCTAGCATTGCTGCACAAACCTGCTTTCATTTAGTATTTCAATCCCTTAAGAATACTGCTGGTGGTGATTCCTTTCAGAAGGGTAGGGGGTTCAGTTTTCAGATTCTTAAATGCTGAGTCTAAAGCTGTTTCAAAAAGCAGAAACATAAGCAACAGCCTTGAGAAACAAAAACACACTCGTTGATGGGTAAAAGAAGTCATTAGTGACATTCGTTTTAGTCACCATCAGCTATTTTATGCTCCCTGAAATCACACACACACACACACACACACACACACACACACACACACACCCCTACCTTTCGTTTATCTAAGTCTTAAGCATGGGTGAAAATCCGGTTCAAGATTCTCCTCCTTGTTGAAATCTTAGCCAAACACTCCCATCTCTTTTCTTTTCAATACCCATTTTCTGTATTCCTTAGTTAGGGACTTTGGTAATTTGCCTCGAGAGTTTAATGAGAGTTTACTATTTTCTCAGGAAAGATTGGAAGTTCAATAATGACAGCAACCATGCCTTGTCACCTCTCCCTACTCTTTTGCACACAAAGGAGATAACTAATATCATACTTAGTAACTAAACTGGAAAACACACAATCATCCCACCTAAACAACTCTTTTAGAAATTCCTGGCGAACACTTTTAATCAACTCTGCTAAGTCATGTTTAGTAAAAAGCCGGTCTTGATGAATGTGCATGTTGACTGAAAACAAGGAAAACTAGGAAGTTTCTGGGTAAAAATAGTGGAGGATGTTAGATTTAGGTCAGAGACCTTGTTACTTGTTCAAGCATGGTGGTGGTTTTGCTTTATCCCTTTTTAGGCATCAGTATGAACTTAACTGAATTTTCCTAGAAATACGGAAAAATTGTGCCATCAGATAAGGGATTTCTCCTACCTTCCTTACACATAATTTTGGTTCTGTCTCACCAACAAACTGCTACAAATCTGCAGCATTGTAAAGAGAAACTCACAATATTTAAGAAATATGAGCACACTGTTTCAATTACACATTTCAAATATTGCACCTCACCCTTAGTCTGACTAAATTCCAGCTGGGAAATAATTTTGGTGCAGTAGAGGTTGTATGCCAATTTGTTCTTTTTACGTTTTGCTTCAAGGCTCACTCAAGTGAATCTATCCTATGCTAACATGTTCAGTATGGCACTTTTTGGAAATGGATGGAGAACAGTTGGGGTTCCCAATCAAATGTTGTGAAATATTCCAGATATTTTAGGGTGGGTTCCAATTCAGTGGAAAACTTTATTTGAGACAAATTATATTTACTGTGTTTTCATAAATTGCAATAGAAATGTCAACCTGCAGATAATATCTTTCTCTCCAGTGTAGTTAAAAACCATTTCATAAGACTAAAGGAGCAAACATACAAAATTAGAGTATAATGGACAAGAGAAACACAGTTGCCATTATGCTCTGAGGCTTGGAAAGCAGACATGATTACTAAGACCGCTCTGCCCTCTCCGCCACATATTTTTCTAAGTTTAACTTTTCAAAACATAAAGTGACTAAAACTGATTTTTTTAAAAATTAAAGTTCATTGGGGTGACGATTGTTAGTAAATTTACATGGGTTTCTGGTGTACAAATTCTGTAATACGTCATCTACAATATATATCACATTGTGTGTGCACCACCCAGAGTCAGTTCTCCTTCCGTCACCATATATTTGATCCCTTTTACCCTCATCTACCACCCTTCTCCCCATTCCCCTTCTGATAACCACTAAACTATTGTCTGTGTCTGTGAGTTTTTGTTTCTTCATTTGTTTGTCTTATTCCTTTGTTTTCTAAAACTGAATTTTGTTATGTGATTTAGAAATTCTGGATTTCCTATCTCTCAGAATGCAACTGAGGAGCTGTGGTGACATCATACAACAGCAGCATCCTGGGAAGTCTCTTAATGCTTAATCTCAGTGCATCACACTTGTGACTGCTATCTTTAGCATTGAGGAGGAAGACTGATCCTGTGGGATTTGATTATTAACTCTGTTTTTATGTTCCTAGTGTACTCATGAAACTGTTTGGTAATGCACCCATAATTTATTTTTATTTTATGTTTGGAAGCCTTGTTCAGATTAATTGGCTCTGTATTTTACAGGTTTGCATCACTAATACCAATAAAAATCTGTTTATATCATTCTTCTGGGATTCTGATTGCATTAAGGAATGATTAGTTCTAATTAAGTTCTGTAGTCTGTGCTAATTACAATCAAATAAGACTTTACATGAAAATATGATATTATGCTGCAGTAAATGCATTTTGGGTCATTAATTAGAAAACTACCAGGCATACCTTTGCAGATGTTTTTATTTTATTTATTTATTTATTTATTTATTTATTTATTTATTTATTTATTTATTTATTTATTTATTTTAACTGTAAGGAAACCTCAACAACAAGCCATTGCATATTGAAAGGTTGTCTTTCCTAGTTGTTATAGAAACGATCTAGTTCATTCTAAATATGAGTGATGCTTCCTTATTTTACTTCTCTTGAGAACTAAACTGTCCTCAGCTGTTCATCATCCACCCTCCAGAGAGTAATATTATGTTTATGTTTTAGAATAAAAACGAGAGGTTTTAAGAGCATGTCTTCTATTATATTGCCTCATTTAACTGTTATGTACTGCAGTCTTTTCCAGTTTGACATTTCCTTGATTTCTTTTTAATGCTGTGGATTCATTGGGACTCTCCTGTGTGAGGTGGTACTAATACCTCTACAGGTATGGTGACAACTCAGGAAGAGTATTCTTTGCCCTCAGCGCCTGACTTTTTAATATTCTCCCTTATTCAGAGCATTGATTTTCATATATAAACGAAGAAAGGATAAACAGGAAAGCATCACAATTTCTGGCCACATAGATCTTTTTCTGTCCTTTCATAGGAATCCCTAAATGAGATAGTGCCTTTAAGTAAAACATAGAATGGTTCCTGGTGCATGGACAAGCTCAATAAATGTTACCTAAGATAATATTGGGTTGTTGAAAAAGTCATGACACATTTTTGCAACAAAAAACATAGAAAAAAATAAGTCATGACTTTTCCGACAACCCAGTAGTTATTGTTAGGCTTGCATTGCATTCAATACTGCTGGACGTCCAATTTTAGACCAGTTAATTGGTTTTGAGCTCAGGAGGAAGGAAGTATTTTATTAGAATTCTCTAACAATTTTACTTCTTCTTTAACACTTACTCTCTTTAGAGATGCTTTGATTTGGCTGCAAAAACACTGGCAGAAGCCAAACTCATTTGGCTGCTTTAATGACCCTGGAATGCTCAGATTTATTCAGAAATAATACTCAATCAAATCTTTGACCATTTATCTAAGTTCTAATCTTAATCCACTTCTTCTAAATCACCTACTCATTCATTTTCTCACTCCTACTTACTTTTGTATTTATCAACCCAAGAGCTATTTTTCTACTTTTCTGATTTTTAATTGCTCTTCAATTTCTTTGTTCCTCTTTTCCAAAATGTTTTCTTTGGCCTTTTAAAAAATAATTTTGCTCACCCTTCAGATATTGTCTTCATTATTTTATTCCTATGTGTTTTTGCTGTTGCCCTCTCCTCAGTTGAATGGCTGTTCTCCCAGTTCTTACCTTCTTTCCCATTTCATTATGGCTAGTCCTCTGTAATTTACTCAACATTTCAATCCAGCAGGTGTGTGTTTTGCCTTTCACATATGACTGTCTCACTTCTAGCTTTGGGTTTTTGTACATGACTTTTGCTTTGTGTGGGATTTCTTCTTTGACACTTTGTCAGTAATCCATTCACACCCTCTCCTTTAAGTTGCTTCTCAAATTATTGGGTTGTAGGAAAAGTCATGACACATTCTTGCAACGAAAAACATAGAAAAAATATGTCACGACTTTTCCGACAACCCAATATTTTCTTCCAAGAAGTTTTACATTGAGATTATGGGCTATGCCTCCTCAGTGAACTGGAATCATAGAGTACTTTATATATCTTTGAGATTATGTAATAAAATCTGCTCATGCTACAGATAAGAAAACAGGTTCAGAAAGGGTCACCTGAGCTGTGCAAGATTGAGAACCTTCAGTGTCACAATAGGACCTAGGTGAGTCTAAAGTCCATGCCCTCTCCTTTCACCTGCCATATCACAGCACGGATATTTCCTCTTTGGACTTACGAATTTTTCTTCATGAGTTTTTCTTATGTGTTTTTCTTCCTACCCCTCCCCCCATCTATTTTATAAGTTCTTGGAAAACAGAGACTACGCCTTTTGGCTTTTACTCTTTGTCTTCCATTATTCGCCGTAACATCTGACACTAATTGAATTCTCAACAGGAGTTCACTAAATTCTGTTAGATATCATTGTCCATGTCACTCCAGCATTTTAATTTTCTTTCCTGCCTTAGATATATTTGATTCTATATTATTGCTCTCATTTCTTTTTCTTTCTTCTCCCTTTTTGTTTGCTTTAATTCTTTCTCCCAATTCCCATTGCTTTTAAAATTATATTTCTCTGCATCATATAAACTTTTCATTTCTCAGATTTTTTCTTATACTTGTTATATAATAAGATTTCACTTAGTGGCTCTCTTTTTAGTGGATGGGCAACAAAAACCAATATTAGGGGTGTCAATTATTGTTTAAATCATTGAGCTTTATTTATGCAGTGTCTGAATAAATTAATCCTTCATGTACTAACACAGTCTTTTGTCTAGTTGACTGTAGATACCTCATGAAATTTTCAAATGTTTAACATTTTTCACTAGGAAATTTCTTTATTTATTGGTTTGTAAATCAGTTAACAACTATATGATGATCTGACTAATGGGAAGAGTTAAACTAGATGCTGTTTTTGTGTGTTGATGTACTGGAAGCATCCATACATTGCTTTTTATAAATGCATGGCATACAAACCTCAGAGACGTAATTTGCTTGTCTTGGAGTCATGCTCCTTTAGAACAATCTTGAAAGAGGGAGGCTGAAATTTTGCTCAAGAAAATGGGAAGGACATTCCAGGAATGAGAAAAGGTCTCATTAAGTGCTAAGATGGGAGAGAGAGAACAGGTTACTGTGTTTTCCTGCCTTTAACAGAATTCATAGTGGATTAAGAAGACAATAGGGGTATAACAATAGAGTTATTACAATTCTTGAAATCATTGACCAAAAATCTCCTATTTGATACAAAGAGGAACTATATAAGGCAGCCGTTGAGAAACAAAAATCATTGAATGAGAGAGTCCTTTCATTTGTTCGATTAAAAAGGCTCTGACTTTCATATGAATTTCTTTAAAGTACCATCTTTGGATGACCTTTTTCACATAGCAATATTCTTTATAAGCACCTGTTTACCATGTACCTAGTCAGTGATGGGCTTGTGTTTGTGTTGGTCAGCTCATCAGGCATAGCAGCTAATTCTGTGGTGAGCACTATTGGTTCATTTTATAGACAAGGGAAAAGAGTCACAAAACAGTGAAGCAGTTAAACAATGCAGGTGGTAGAACTAAGATTCTAATTTGATTTTTATCTGACTTTATAGCATTTTGATGGTTTTTTTTCTAGGCTACATTACTTCTTTTTGTTAAAAATATCATACATATTTTATGAATTCTAGTCTCAAGACCCTAACTTGCCTGTCCTCTTCCATTGATGCTAAAGAAAGCCCTTCATCCTCCATCCCTCACTGATGCCTCTTGAAAGCAACTGTATGTTCAGTTGCAATTATAACTTTGCCTTAGTGTCTCAATTGTGAAAATAATAGAAAGTTTTCAAAAAACCAACACTAACTGATAATTTTGAAGGAAATTATGTCTTTCATCAGCCAATGAAATGATGCCATTATGATGAAAATTCAAAGATGGCTTTGTGTAAACTTGGAAGTATACACATTTACACACACGCACACACACACACACTCACACATACTCACATATACTCACATACTTATTATTCCGGAAGTACCACTATAGCTCTTCTATCTGTAAATCACATTATTTGTTCTTAAGGAAACAATTACTTACTTAAGTGTTGCTGGAGGCTCCTAAAGTCTTTCAAAGTGCCACCAGTGATGGACTGAATAAAAAAGTCAGTGAAATACAAAAGAATGGGGTACTTCATGGGGAAAATTGCATATCTGATGATGTCCTTTATAACAGGAATGAGAAGATATCTCACTGTGGTTTTAGTTTCCATTTCCAATGACTAGTGATGTTGAGCACCTTTAAAAAAATTGTTTTAAGATTTTTTTTTTTTGGTGGGGGGAATTCAGGAGGGGAACAGTGTTGGGAAATTGAGAGGGGAACATTATGTTTTTCCAGGACCCATCAGCTCCAAGTCAAGTTGTTGTTCTCCAGTCTTAGTTGTGGAGGACACAGCTCAGCTCCAAGTCTAGTCGCTGCTTTCCACCTAGTTACAGGGGTGGGGGGAAAAGGGAGCAGCATAGTCCACCATCTCAGGTGGGAGTCGAACCAGCAACCTTGTTACGCACTGAATCATTTGGCCACTCTTTGGCAGCTGCTAAGCTGAAGGTGCCATGTTCAATGTTAGTTGTGGGTAGACACAGCCCACCATCCCATACTGGTGTCGAACTGGCAACCTTATTGCTAAGAGCATGCTCTCTCACCAGCTCATCAGCAGCTCAGCTTGGGCACAGCTCACTGGCCCATGTGAGAATTGAACCAGCAACACTGTTGCTCAGAGCTCACACTTGTAACCAACTGAGCCTCTTGGCCAGCCCTTAAAAATTTTATTGGGGTAACAATAGTTAATAAAATTATATAGGTTTCCCACATACAATTCTATATAATACATCATCTGTATATTGCATTATGTGTTCACTACCCAAAACAAATTTACTCCTATCACCATATATTTGACCCTCTTTACCCTTTTATACTCCCCCCCTTCCTGTGGTAACCACTAAACTGTTGTCTGTGTCTGAGTTTTTTGTTTTTTTGTTGTTGTTCATTAGCTGCTTTCAGTTTTATCTCACATATGAGTGAAATCAGATGTTTCTCAATTTTTTCTGACTTGCTTTGCATGATAATTTCAAGATCTATCTATGTTGTAGCAAATGGCAGTATTTCATCTTTTCTTATGGCTGAGTAATATTCCACTGTACATATAACAACATCTCCTTTATGCAATCATCTGTTAAAGGACCTTTGGTTGTTTCCATGTCTTGGCCCCACGAATAATGCTGCAATGAACATTGAGGTACATATATCTTTACAGATAATTGTTTTCAGATTTTTAAAGTAGATACCCAGAAGAAGGATTGGTGGGTGATATGGTAATTCTATTCTTAATTTCTTGAGATACCTCATACGTTTATAAATTGGCTGTACCAATTTGAATTCTCACTAGCAATGTATGAGAGTCCCTTCACCCCCCCACATCCTGTCCCCACACTTGTCTTGTTGATAATAGCCATTCTAACACATGTGAGATAGTATCTCACTGTGGTTATGACTGTCCCTTTTTCCTTCTGGAATTCCCATAATGCAAATAGTGTTTTTCTTCACTGTGTCCTACAATTATCGATGAAGGCTTACTTCATCTTTTCGTTTTGCTCCTCTGACTGGCTAATTTTCAATGTCCTATGCTCTGGGTCACAGATTATTTGTTCTGCATGGTTGAGTCTACTTTTTTTTTTTTTAAGATTTTTTTTGGGAAGTTGGGGGAGGGGAACAGCATTGGGCTGTCGGGAAAGGGTAACAGACAAGTTGCTGTCCTTTTGTTCTTCAGTCTAGTTGTGGAGGACATCGTTTCACTGGCCCATATTGGTATTATCATTGCGCTTTTCCTGGCTGAGGCAGTTGCTTGCCGGCCATTGGACGGCCACTCATGGTGGCTCACGGGAGCTCATGAAAGCTCACTCCCTCTGCCAGCCAGCCCCACTGCAGCCTACACCATTGCTTGTGACTCATGGCAGCCCAGTTCCAGGTCCAGCCATTGTTCACCATCTTTGCTGTAGAGGGCACAGCATCACTGGCCCACATGTGGGATCTGAACTGGGGCCCTGCTGCTCAAAGCTGGCGTCCCAAACCAACTCTTAACCAATGCTCCACTCAGCCAGCCCGAGTCTACTTTTGAAACTCTGTTTAACTCCAGTTCAGTTACTGTATTTTAAAATTCCAGGATTTCTCTCTTTTTTTTTTTTTTGGTGGTCACTATTTCCTTGTTGATCGTCTGTTTTTCATACATTGTTTTGTTAATATCATTTAGTTGTCTGTCGTTTTTTTGTAGTTCACTAAACTTCTTTTAGAGGATTATTCTGAATTCCTTGACAGTTCATAGATCTTCAATTATTTAGATGTATTAGTTTCTTTTGGTGGTGTCACATTTACCTGATTTTTTATGATCCTTGACTTCATATGTTGATATCTGCACATTTGAGTAATCACACTTCTCTTCCAGACTGTTTACAAGTTTACATTGGGAAAAACAGTTTTTCACCAGTCAGCTCAGTTTGGGTTTCTGGCTGTTTCTACTGATAATGTCCTTGGGCAGGTGTAGCCTGTTATTATGATCTATTTGGGGCAAATCAACTGTTTGAACTCTGAGGCTGGGGATGAGAGTGGGTGTGCCACTGGCTAAAAACAGATAAGACCACTGGCTTGGTTTCCTACTCAAGTGTGGCTGTTGGTTAGGTCCTGAGGATGTGCGGAATCTCTGATCAGGCTTATTTGATAATCAGAGTTGGGTATTATATTCAGTTGTTGATGGGGCTATGAATTAGCTTCCCTGCATTGGCAGGACAGTAGGATGGGACAGAGGGACTGTATAGCTCCAAATTTGGGGACCCAAATCAAGTCAGAATGTGCATGGAATTCTCTGGTCAGGTGAGGTTATCAGTTTTGCTCTGCAGATGAGGGAAGCAATAGGATGTGCTCTCAGTTCAAGCACCACTGTATGTAGGGCTGTTAAATGGGCCATGCAGCTTCCTGAGTGCTCTGGTTTGGTCTCCTTGTCATGTAGGATGAAGGCTGTATTTAGTGATGAGCAGGGCATCAAATTAGATACCCTGTCCAGGTGTAGCTGGAAAAACAGCTCTAAAGCCAGTAAATCTTTTTGTTTGTGGTCTTAATTTAAGCTGACCTGCACCCTAAGTGCCCTGACTGAATAGGGCCACTGGTATTGCTCTGCAAACTATCAGCTCTACCTGCCTTCCTCTCAGCTCAAGGGCTGCTGGGCTGCACAGCTTCCAGTTGTCGCCAGCCCTTCTTGTCACATGGGGCCAAAAGACACTCTCCTTAGGTGTTTCTCTTGTTTGGGTTGTATGTGCCCTCCTCTTGTAGTTGAGCCTTTATAGCTGTTGGGAGGGACGGACCCTCAGTCTGATTGGTTGTAAGAACTGGACTTGACTACAGTGGAGGAGCTGTTGTGAAGGGGCTGACCCTATGGAGCAGAATTTGCTTTAGCAGGTCTCTTGTGTGTGCCAAGTTTGTCCTTTTAGGAGGTGGTTGTGTGGTGCTGTGATGTGGTCTGAAGCTGGCCACCAGGTGTGTTGGTCCTGTAGCCTATTGGGAGGGGCCCTGGTGTAGACCACGGTCAACTGATGCCTGTGCCCTGCCCTGAGCCACTTGGTATGAGCTACAAAGTGATCAGCAGTTGGCTGCTACTTGTGCTGGGTTTGGAGATTACACTGCTAATTTAGGCCAGCTGCTATGAATGACAGGCTTTGCATGCTTAGCAAAAGGTATGGAGCCCATCAATGCCAGATGTTGCTTGTTTGCAGTTTGGGAAACTTTGGAGAGATTTTAGGAAATTCCACAGCAGGAGCAGAGACAGGCTTATTTCTATAGAAAAGCCACTGAAAATGGCTTGGGTGGGCTTGCAAGGTGAGTGGGGCAGGGTCTCAGGGAATCACCAGGGCAGGGAAAGTTATGTTAGCCAGGTTGATGGAGACTCAGATATGGTAGCTGCCTGAATCTGCATGCTGGGTAGTAGGAGGGCTAGACAAAGGAACAATGGCTCCTGCCAGCATTGCTGTATCAGAGAAAGTTGCCCCACTAGACCTTGTCCTGAAGCTAGACAATTCAATTCTATCCCTGGCTGCCCCCACGCTGCACTTCAGAGTGAGTGAGTTCATCAGCGAGTAGTCTTTGTGGGCCCTTTAAGAGGAACACCTGTGACTCCAGCAGCCCTCCATCTTATTCAGCCACAACCTCCACTGGTTTTCACAGCCGTAAGTTATGGGGACTTCTCTTCTAGGGACTGAAACCCTGGGCTGGAGAGCCTGGTGTGGGGTTGGGTCTACTCACTCCTCAGCGGGGGATCTCTGTAGCCAAGATATCCCTCCCAATTTTTAACAACCATACGTGGGTCTGGGACCAACCCTTCCTGCATCTCCTCCCCTCCTACCAGTTTCATTGTTCTTCTGTATGTCCTTTGTTATAGGACTTCAGTTCTGCAAGACGTTAGGCAGTTCTCAATGTTTGTTGTTCTGTAGTTTAGTTGTAATTTTGATGTGGTCATGGGAGGAACATTTACCTACTCCACCATCTTAACTGGGAGTCCAGTTATGTTTTGTTCTTGAAAAGTTGTTCAGTGTTCTTAAAATGAGGAGGAGTGAAGTCAGGAACAACCCAGGTTGCCCTCTCAGTCACCTGTTTTCAGGCTTTTTTAATGACTATGTGATTTCAGTACTCAGACAACTTATTTTACTGATAATTTTTCTCTGGAGCCAACAATTGTTTATGAACTAGTCAGTTGGCAGAGGTGAAAGATCCTGAAGCCTGCCAAAGCATGTCAGTTGTTTTATGTTTGAATTCCCTAAGGAAAAGGAATGTAGGGTATGATACAGAAAATATCATCCGTTATCATTTTTCCCCAGGGCAGTAGCTCTGCTTTGCCATCAGTGAAACTGCCCATCCTTTACTTTGATGCACTGGCACCTTGTGACTTTTCACATTAGTTGAACTGTGAGATGTTATAATGCTCGGAGAACACACTGCATGTGTTGGCATTACTGTGAGAAGAAACCAAGATATCTTAATAGAAGTAATTCTATACCTATAATTTTGACTACTCCATGTCATAATTATTTCTGTACTTACAACTTTTATGAATTTAAAGTTAGCCAATGAATTTGCCTTCTGTTGTAGAGAAAAATGACCCCACTATCTAAGTTTTCATTATACAAAGAAGAGAAATAAAAACTATTTTTCTAGATTCTTTTGTACATATTTCAAATAGCACAGTCATATTATACTGTTAACTGACATTTCCCCTTCTAAAGATTTCATTTTTGTCTCTACCTTGGAATTAATTTAAGTCTAAAATAATATTGACTAAATTATATTGTTTTGGGTGTTACCAGAGTAGGAAGAAAACTCACTTGAAATTTTATGTGTGTGTGCATATATTTATGTGTATGTGTGTCTATGTACACATTAACAATAAATCACAAACTTTACATCTGTTTCTAATTATTAAGTTTAAATAAGAAAGATCTTATTTAATGATATTAAATAAACACTTTTACACATTTAAATACAAAGCAGTAAGAACTACCTACCAAATTGTGTAACTTGAATTCCCACTTGAGCTTTTTTAAGGAATAAATACGCAGTGTTTGTGAGAAGTGTGCACATTTGACACTGACGTGACTTGGGATTTGAATGCCTCTTGTAATCCTCATTCTACTTATTTGTTTGGCAAGTCCCTGCAAGACTTGCCATCAATCCTGTAGCATCAATGCTGAAAGAGTATACAGTCAACTCTGCCAAATCCTTTTAGAAATAAGCAGGACATAACTTAATAATTATTCATTTCAGTGTATACTAACACTGAAACAAATGTGAATTCATTGAATATCATATATTTCATTTCATATTTGTTGACCATTTTGCAATTTCTATGTCATCTAGTCTTCAATATTCTCTATAGCTGTATAGTTATAAAATATTTCTTATCATGGATTTGGATATTTTTGAAACAGCATTCATAGACTCTATGAAACAGTGATTTCAACTACTGGAATATAAACAATTTAAAGATCATTTTCCATACTAAAAATGTAAATTTTACTCAAGTTACTACTGTACAAAACATTTTCTTCCTAGCTGTGTAGATGACAAGAAAATTAATCTTAGTGTCCTCTTAGTTTTGAAGATATTCCATTTAAATCTACTAGGGTAAATTTAAATTATTTTCTATTTCACATCATTGCATATGATGAATAGTGAAATTTTGCATGCAGGCAGACATTTTTGAGTGTAAATGTATAGGTTTTCTCAGTTCTAAAAGAGTAAATATTCACGTGGTGAAAATGGACCATACAGAATAAAACTATAGCTAAGTCAGACATTTGTCTCTTTAAGGGAAAGCTTTGTAGGCAGCTTAAATTACATCTGAGAAAATACAGATGACTAAAATATATGCCAATTATCACAGGAATGTTTACAATTACGGTATGAAGTGTTTTAGCAATTAAAATTTTCCTGTGGACTTGAGTCACATTAGCATCCAATGGCGACAGAGGACTACCTAATGGATAATGAAGGCAGAAGCTCTCTGGAAAAGATCAAAGGTGCTTAGTTTAATACATTTCCATATCAGGGAATAATCATATCACAAAGAAAGTACAGTTGATGAAAGATGGTTTGTAAAATTTGCATCAGTGAAAGATCAATTAAATTTGTGACCTGGTCAGATGTTCATTTCTACATTTGGACCATTAATTGTTGCAAAGATATAGCATTGTGAGATAAAAATTGCACAGAGACACTCTCGTGCCATGTTGGTGGTAACGTAAAAAAGAAGAAATTAAGGCAAAGACCAACAGTGATGTTTCTGTAGGGATCATATTGCCAATGTAAACTTGGGCAAAGAACTCTATATGATGAATTAATTAGGCCCGAAATCTTTGTATTTAACTCTGAACCATCTAAATACCACTTTTATCCCAGGTCAATGGATGCTATCATTACTTCTTTTAATATCTGTGAAACAAATATCCATCACAGAATACGGAATGATATGTAGACTGCTTTTCCCAGCATGATTGGTATTAGTTGGCTTGGTTTCAGCAGTAATTACTTGGAGGATTCAGATATCCACATAAATTTTATATGATGTTAAGGCTGTAAGATTTAATGGTTTTATATCTAATCCATTCAACTAGCAAAGGCATGAATAAGTATTGTATTATCAGAAAAAGACCGTATGCTAGTTTGGACTCAATCAGGAAAATATAATGTCACCAAAATTTCTATCTGAAATTTTTCTATTTGTAAAATGTCTATTTCTCCAGAGTGGAAAGCCTCATTAAATGATGTACTGATAGAGGAGTGGGTGGAAATGCATATTAATGTCCTTTGGCACACAATGAATTGAACATGTAGAAACAAATTATGTTAAGAAGGCTGTTTTGGAAAAACATTAAATAAAAAAAGAAGGAAATTAACTAAGGGGAAACTATAAAACAAATCACTAAGTCCAAAGAGTACATTTTGTCTTCAGATGTCATCTCATAAAATGTTTTCATTAGCTGTTAATGAAACTGAATTTATGATCTAATGGACAACTCAAAGTGCTTGGTGTATTTCTTTAGTTAACTAGATGGAAGTAAGAATAAGATTAAATTTGACTATGCTCTTTTGTTTGATGTGGTTGATGTGTGTGTGTGTGTGTGTGTGTGTGTGTGTGTGTGTGTGTGTGTTTCTATTTAATGTAACGAGAACTCTAATTTTCTATAAGAGCCTATCTTCTAGAAACTCTTTCATTTTCATGGACATTACAATTTGTAGAACATTTTGTTTCACATAAATGAAGAGAGTCATGATAAAAATATCATTGTTTATGAGTATGAAGGAGATAGCGAAATAGTACCTATTGTTAACTAGTGGAGATTAAGTGACCTGAAAGTGGTCTGCTTTCATTCCTTCATTTTTGAACGAAGTCCTTCATTCCAAATTCATGTACAAACTATCATGTGATCTCTGTTGTTTGAAACACTAGTTTGGTCTGGTCTTTAAAGTTTGACATAAAAATGCTTCTGACAGTCTCTATGTCTAAAATGCCACGTGGGAATTTTTTGTTCTTATACAGACAGAAAGGAACAGAATAAGTTAAAAATCACTGGGAGTAAATTCCTTAAGTCTTTGCTGTGATATCTGTCACCAGCATTAAAAACCCAGGTTAATTATGACATAGGACTCATGTTGATTATCAGAGAGAAAGGGTAGAGAACCAGGATTTCCTTGTGATACTCTCAGGAGTGGGCACATCAGCACTGCTTCCTTGTGTTCCTGTGACCTCTTAGATATTGTCTACTATGGGGCTGGTCATGGGGGGTTGTTGTTTTTTGCATGCCTTGAGTCCTTGAAGGCAAGGATTCTTTCATTTGATTTTTAGGACTACACCAGGATTTCTCAACCTTGGTAGTATTGACACTTTGAGCCAGATAATTATTTGTGGTGGGGGCTTTTTGTGTCCATTGTAAGTGTTTAGCAGCATATCAGGCCTCCATCCACCAGATTCCAGACGCCCGCTACCCCACCCTCATTTTCCAGGTGAGGACCAGCTCTGCGTCTGGCACATAGTTGACATTTAGTAAACGTTTTCTGAATAAATAGGTGCAGTTGTTGATGCTGCATAAAACAATAACATCTTTACCGGTGAATCCAAAAATTGGGTCTGGGTTTGGCAGATGCTGAAAGTATCATTTAGTCATGTCAGTGTGCAAAGTTACTCTGATTTTTCAAACCCCAATTCTCTTATGTAACTCTGAATAAAATTGGGTGACTTTCTGTTCTCCACCTCCCCACCCCACATCCTTCCCATGCCTCTGCTTGAGTATATGTAACTGTGCAGTGTTGGCAGACTGCTAACAGCAGATCATCTCAGTGTGTAGACAATCTGCAGCTCATTTTGATTTGAGGAGCCATGTGGTCCATCACCATCAGATGCAGAGCCACATACAGCCAGCAGAGATAGGAGAAACTAGATATCAGCAGAGTGAAGACAGGCCGCCTCCTTCAGTTATGCGTGCACTTCAAAGAAAATAACACTCTATTAAACTTCATATGTAAGGGGTCAGCTTATATTTACGCAAATCTCATCTTCGCCTTTCAGGTACATAACTTGGGACCATTCTGCTAAGTTCTCTGACCTGCTGTTTTCTCACTGATGAAATGAGAAGAACAGTAATATCTACCTCCCGTGCCACAGTTATGGGTCTCTGCTCTGTTCTTCCATCTGACTCCCAACATTCTGTATTGGAATATTCATCACACTTCACTATGTTTTCCATTGTTTGCCACTCTTGCTGACCTGTTAGGTATATTAGGGCAAGCTCTGATCACTCTCACATGACAGAGACTTGGTCGCAATGCCAATACCTGTTATTCCTCAAATAAAGGAATGAAAGTGCTTTGTCTTATAATATCATATACTGTACAAATGTTAGTAATTGTCATTTATTCATTCAGTAGACATTTAATGAGCACCTACTTTCTAAAGCCCACTTGGAGCACTCCCTAGATCCAGAAATACAGACAGTAGAGGATGGATTTAAGTGCCTGCCTTCATGGAGCTTGCATTCTAGTGGGTCAGGCAGTCAATAAGAATTGAAATCTCTATTAACTATCTATCTATCTATCATCTAACTATCTAATTTCTTATCATTATAAATGGGTAAATGCTATGAAAAAAATATAGCAAGGTGAGATGAGAGTGATGGAGGGGACTATTTTATAGAGTGGCAAAAAAAGGCTTCTCAGGAAGTGATTATAACGTAATGCTATTGCTCTTTCATTACTAGAACTTGTATTTTGATTTATCTTCCCAATACTGATACTGAACTATTTATATTTCTTGAGCTGGTTCCCCTTGAGAGCAATGGTAGTAAATGGTGGGGGGAGGTAAATTATATCACTTTGAAATGGAGATTTTGACCATGCGATGAATCAAACCTCTGGTCTTAATATAGCCAGTCTGTATATGAGGCCCTCTATAAGGAGGCTTTACCTCTAAATTTAGAGGTGAATTTATATACTATTTGTTTCCTAAACAATTTCTGCCCCATTTTTTTTTCTCTTAGTTGATATGAAGAAAGCAACTTTAGCGTGCTACTTAAAATCCATTTTAAGCTATTCTTATGTAGTAGGGTTTCTCAACCTTGGCATTTTTGACATTTTGGGTTGGATATCTTTGTGTGTGTGTGGGGCTGTTCTGTACATTCTAGGATGTTTGGCAGCATGTCTGACCTGTTCCCACTAGGTAGATGCTGTTAGCACCCCCTTTCCAGCTATAAAAATAGAAAATGTCCCCTGAGGGCCAAAATAGGCCTCAGCTGAAAACTGCCGCCTTATAGGAACCTTCTCTTTTTGCAACTATTGTATATAGTGTGTTGTACAAGTGCTTTTGCTGCCCTGCCTGTGTTTGCTTGTGTAGCCCCACAAGCTCCTTTCTTTAAATCCCACCCATCTTTTCCCACCCAGGTAAAACTTACTGTGTAAAACCCCCTCTGTGCACTACAGCCTGTTCGGCTTTTCTACTTCTGAATTCTTATTCAAATCTTTCCTGTTTGATCACTGCCATTTTCATTCATTACTGAGCCTGCTGTTTTTTTATTGAAATATTTACATCTTTTTATCTCAACTACATTATAAATTCTGTGAAAGGAGAGACCATGCCTTCATCACATTTGCAACTTCATAGGGCATCTAGAAAAATACTTGGGATAAGAACACTCATTAACTAATGGGTTGAATTTAACATAAGCAATCTTATTCATAACATTTCAAAAACAACACCATCCTTAACTAGGAGAAGTAATAGATAAAACAAATGGTTTAGTCTTCATAACAATCAATCACCTTGGAAAGTTACTTTTTTTAATAAACCCAAGGTGTAATTCAAGTGTAACTTAGTCCGTGCAGGTTCAGTAGCTGATACTGGGGAACTGAATTTATAGAACTACTTTTTCTGAAAGATATCAAACTAGGGTGATCCAGAGTGGGAGGGCCAGACACTTGAATGGCCTTCCACCTGAGCAACAGGGCTCACCTAATTAATTCTTTATGCAAACGATAGTGACTTAACTCTTTAAAACCTGTGAACTTGATCATTTGGGGAAATAAGGTAACATGTTTCTTTCAGGAGGATGTATGGCAAGGGGCATTTTCAGATAAATCAAACTTGTGTCTTTCTAGAAGTTGATGGTTTGGTTTAAGGAAGGTTAATAGGTCTCTCTGGAAGAAAAGCTCACACATGCAATTCTTTTTCTGTGTCTGAATACAACTTTTTATTCAGAGTATATCAGTTTGTTCAGTAATTTAGTACTCATGTGGCATCCAGGTGATTATTGAACATTGAAGAACCAAATTCAAGATCCTTTTAATGACATTTGAGAAGTGTAGGATAAGTACAAATTTCTAACACCACATGCAGCACCTCAGGTCTCCCAGTGTTTACTCTACTTATGTTATGATTGATAGTCATCCTTCTGCTATCATTTGCACATTTAACAGACTGCATAGGGATTTCTGAAACACCAGCCTATCTCATACTTCTCATAAATAAATTCTTTGAAATTGTAAAGTGAATTGTATTATTTCCAAATCTAACAACTGGATATAAACTGTCTGGGGTATAGGTTTACCTAAGAAATGCACAATTGGTGAAGAATTCACAGATCAAATGCCATATCCACTCAAATGAATTCATTTCAGTTAGTCAGGGTAACTCTGCATGAAATAAATATTTACCAAGTTCTCTGTCAGGGTACAGTAAGGGGCTAGGTTAAAACCAATTTATTATTTTATGTGCTAGCTAGTCTACATATAGCAATTCAGCGAATCCTAAACACAACCTTTTGTGAGGTTTCCCTGTAGAGGATTCCCTTTTGGGGTGCCTGTCATTTCACAGGCCCATTTTTAAGTTTCTTCCCAGCCCCACTCCCCACCACCTTCAAGGTGGTCTCTAAGAGCCAGGCTGTGGCATGTGACTTGCATCCCTGGAGCTGAGCTGGGCCACCCAGGAGCTCACCTGGGAATTAGGAATTAAGATTCACAGAAATTACTTAGTCTCTGCTGGTAACTGCATATTAACCTGATGGTCACAGAGAGCTGAAGTCCATCACACTCATGTTGGGAAAGCAGAGGATGTAGCGTGGAGGTAGGGAATCGGGGCCATGGAGGGAGTAATTGCTTTCCACATGCTGTCTAGCTTCTCTTCCCTTCCCTGGGAGACCTGACCGCACATCCTGCCAGCAAGTGCCACGTCAACATCCTCATCCCTAAAACAAAGTCATCTTCTTTGTCTTGTGCCACTTGACTGGGTTTCTGCCAGCAAACTGAGCCTTGAAAGAAATGATTTCCTCTGTTTTCTTATAAGGGAACAGTGAAGTTCAAAGACACCAATAACTCATCCAGAGCAGTGCAGCTAGGACGTGGCCGAGCCAGGATTCAAGGCCTGTGCTCAACATTCAGATGTCTCAGCAATGACTCGCATGGCCGTGGCTTTCATCAGCACAGTATAGTGTGGCTGCAAGGAATTTTGCAAACTTCATGTGTTATGAATGGTCTTTTGATTAACCACTGGAGTGATCATGGCCCTTTGCTTGATGCTGCTGTGCATCAGTTTCCTTACCTGGGGGCCAGGATTGACAGCTCTCTTTGCTACTTTTCCACAACAGCTCGGGGCCATGCCTGCTTGTTTAAAGCCATTCCCTCAGCTTTGAATGTTTAAGTAATGTTAGCCCAGGAGCACTTTTATTTGGTCCACAAAATTTTAAATGCCTGTCGTAGTCAGCTCAGCTGCTATAACAAAATATCCAGTCTTGGTGGCTTAAACAGCAGGTATTTTTGCTCATAGTTCTGGGAGCTAGTGAATCTGAGATCAGGGTGCCAGAATGTTTGGGTACTGTTGAGGGTCCTTTTCCTGGCTTGAGGGTGGCTACCTTCTAGCTGCATCCTCACATGGAAGAGGGGATAGGAGGTGTGGGGTGTGGAGTGGATGTGGGTGAGGGCGGGGGTAGGGGGAGAGAGAGAAAGGATGCTCCATAGTACTCTTTGGTTTCTTCTAAGGACACTAATCTCCTCATGAAGACCCCACCCTCATGACCTCATCTAACCCTGATCACCTTCCAAAGGCTCTACTTCCTCATACCATCACATTGAGGGTTAGGGCATCAACATATGAATTTCGGGGGACACATTCAGTTCATAACAGTACCCTATTCTATATCCAGTAAGGAAGAGATAGATTATATTTCCTAATTAATTGCTATTTAACATTCTTATTAATTTATCAATTGCACACTCATACCACACAAGTACACATATGTTGACACCACATCTAATTCTTTAATGCCTTGCTCCAAGCTTCTCTGGTCCCCCTTTGGAACTCCCAGTTCAGGCTGCTCAGCATAGGCCTCTGCCTCATCTGTGCCCTCAGAGGCTTTATATGACTGTGATGATGACCATGAGGGCTGCCCTGACTCAACTGTGAACTCTGCTGGTCAGTTCATCAGAGTAATTCAGAGAGATTAGCCCTCTGTGACCATTCTTTTGCCTCCCTCAAACCTCATCTCAAGACCCTTCTTCTCTTGCTTTCTGTGTTTCAGTCTAACCTGACCTCTTCTGTTCCACTGACTACATCCTGCTCTCTCTCCTTGTCCCTGGGGCTTTGACCTTGATGTTCTTCCAGCCCATAATGCTTCCCCTGCCTAACTTCTCACATCTTCAGACTCAGCTTTATCCTCACTCCCTCAGAGAGGCCTTTGCTGGCCCTGAGGCTTGGTTCTGTTCCCTTGAATCCACTTTTATCTCATACTCCCTGCATCATGATACTACCATGTATTAAAATTGGTTTTAAAATGTATATCCTCCTCATTAAACTATAAACTCCCAGGGAGCAGTGACCACATCTCTTGTTCACTGTTCTATACCCAGAGTTTGTCACAAATAGAAGTACAGAGTCACACTAGGAGTCACACTAATGGTAACTAAATTAGAGGATGTCGGTTTCCTGCTAAGTACCACATATCCAAGAAATGTGGCCTTTTTTAATTGCTATGAGTCACAATAATTTTTGACTCTGAATTCCTCTGATTAACTGTTGGGAAATTCAACTTGGTTACTTGGGAGCCCTCCCTCACTATGGTTGTGTCATAATATTGGAGTTTTACTAGTTATCACTTGTGTTCACACAGGTTACAGCTGAGGCATCCATTGCCTCTGCTCCTTCCTGGTGCTTTGGTGCCATGGATGGACTGGAAACCACTGGTGAGGATGAATAGCTCAAGGCCTTCTGAGCCTACCTCTCCTGATATTACCATGAAGCATATGCAATTGCACATGGATTTTATTCTCCCTTGACATGCCATATTTTATTTCTTAAAGGTAATTTCTGCTTTCCTTGTTGTAGTCAGTGTTATAGGAGCCAAATCATTACTCCTGAACCAAAGACCTTTTCTGTACCATTATTCTTACTTTAAAGATTCTCTTTTTAATATCAGGAAACCCTCCTTTACCTTCTGTTCCTCTAAGACTCTTTATCTGTTCCCTAAACACCACATATTCTCTTTCAACAGTAGACTTTGATGTCCTATAAATTTCAGAAACTGAACTAATGGCACACAAAAATTAGCTCCCCTTTTTCTTGAGAGCAGGGAGGGCTTAATCATCAAAACCTCCCTGGAGATGAAGAGAAATGGAAAGAAATATTTGTGTTCCTTTCTTCTAGAGCAGCAGTGAATGATAAAACAAAATAATTAAATTTGCATAATAAAAGATCCCGACTGCTTATATCCTGCTACACTGACATTTGTTGAATGCTTACTATGTGTCAGACAATGAGCTAAATGCTTTCTATGGGATCCTCACAGGAACCCTTTGTAATAATCTCATATGTGAGGAAACAGAAGCTCAGAGAGGTTCAGTCATGTCATGGAGTCACAGAAGAGGATTTCTGCCTGGCCAGCCTGACCTCAGCCTGCAGGCTTATCCCCCCTGTTGTTTCCCTTCCAAAGACTGATGGGGGTTTATTGAATGAATAATTAGATCAAAGGGGCTGTTGAGATCTTTCCTAATCAACAGATAATAAAAAATGTATTTTGTTTTCTAAAGTAAAAGGATAATAAATATAAGAGTTTCAGGGTATATAAGAATATAGTATCAAGTAGACTTTAGGGGATATTTTTGATAAATGTCATCTGTCACCATCTCTCTCCAACTCCATTTTTTAGAAAGCTTCCATTTTGACCTCAGGTTCGGGATGACAGTGCACATACTCTCACTCACCTCCTGGGTAAGTTGGGCAAGCATTGACATCTGAGTGTGAAACCCACTCCACACTGCACACATCTTTCTGGGAAAACTGCTCTACAGGCTTTCCAGGCAGGGAGAGAGGCCACAGTTATTTCTTCCTTATATCTGTTGTTTAATGCTCATGGGAATCTTCAAGGTTTATTTTATTAAGATAATTCTCCATACCTAGACCAGAATATATTCTCTGAGAATATTAAATGGTGTTTGAAGAGTGTCTAGACATGTTAATACACCGTAATGTGGTACTGGAGCGTGAACTAGACTGCAGTCCTGTAGGTGGCGTTCTTAGGTCGGAAACCACTGGTGTTTTATAGTAGTCTCTGCATTAGTCAAGGATGTAGTGTAAATACTTCTGTGATTGCTCCTAACTACTAAGATTGATACAAAAGATAGTTCAGGTTTATAATCCTTTACCCAAAACACTTGGGGCTAGATGCTTTTCAAAATGCAGATGCTTTAAAAATGTAATATAGTACATATATACAAGTGCTTTACGTTATGTAGCAGCCCCAGCACACTAGTCAGTCATAGTGATTGTTCCTCAGAAACATATAAGATTATTCACTTCAAGTATCAGTTTCCATCAGAAGCTACTGCCAAATTAGAAGATCAGGTCCTTCCTTCAAATGAATTGCAGAATAATTTTTTATTTTTACAGCTTTTGCATGTTAGCATTGTGGATTGTATCCACTATTCTTAACCTGAAAGGAAACAAACAAACACACAAACAAAATGGAATATTAACTAGAAGTGAAACTGGAGCTGAAAGAAGGGATTTCGGTGTCTCTCTCTCTCTCTCTCTCTCTCTCTCTCTCTCTCTCTCTCTCTCTGTCTCTCTCTTTCTCTCTGAGGAAAACTTAATTATTGGTGGGGATGGAACCAATTTGGGGAAGAGGTTAGAAGAGAGACATGTACCTCTGAGAGAACAGAAGTGAAAGGACTGCCAGCTGTTAGCCAGGAGAAGGGGAGGAGAGAGGAGAGCATGGGCGAATAGTGTGGCATGGGAAGTGGGCAGAACATGGAAGTACAGGTCTGAAGACCTGGTCTTCAAGTGGTCAGAGGGGACTAATGTCACCTGCTCAATGTCAAAGGGACAATATTTGGGGTGGAAATGGCAAATGCTAATGTGTGAAACAGACTGTCAAACAGAACCAAGGATGCAGCTGAAGCGTAGATTCCTGATTCTCAAACTTTTGTTGCCAGGACATCCCTTATGCTCTGTCTATCATGCAGCCTCCATTAGTCCCTCAGGTATTGGGGGCCGTTATCCAGTTAGTGCAATATGATGTCTTACCCTACAATATGCTTCTGTGGCTTTTTCATTTCTAGTTGGAAAGTTGCACAAATCATTTTAAATTTTTGAAGGCCCCATCAAAAAGGAATGTCCATTTCCGTTTTCTTTAAATTCTGAACATTTGGACTCAAAATCTGTGCTGTGCCATAGCTTGTACAAATATAAATATACTTCCAAAGGTTCTGTTGCACAAGATGCTTTAAGAGACATTATTAATATCTATGAGGCTGAGTTAAAGACACTTTTTGTCTTATTTTCATTTTAACTTTCTTTGGACTAGATTCTTCACTTTCTGCAGTCAACAATTCTGATCTTTTTTAGCATCTTTAGATGTAGATTGATGCTGCTGTGAGTTAAGAAAGTGAGTCTTCAATTATCTTTTTAAAAACCAACAATCTGACTCACTCGTAGCTCACCTTCGCAATCTCTCACAAGTTCTGTCTCTTTCTGCCTCTCCACCCCAACCTCGGCAAGGCCCCTCCTGTTCTCTTCTTCCCTGGGAACATGTTACTAATACCAGGGGCCTAGGCTTCTCTCTCTCCCACCTTGGCTAGGTCTGTCTCTCTCTCCCACACTCTCTCTCTCTCTCTCTCTCTCTCTCTCTCTCTCTCTCTCTCTCCCCCAACACACACACACCCCAGATAGGTCTCTTCCTCTCCACAGCCCCCACCCCCATCTCTCTCCCTGGCTCTCTCTCTCCCCCATCTTGGCTAGGCCCATTGTTTTCCCTGCGAACATATCACTAAGAAACCCTAAAACCAAAAACAAACAAACAAAAAACCAACAATCTATCCTTAACTATAAGGAAAATACATTATAAATACATTTTATTTTAGATTAATATACTATTAAAAACAACACATAGGTCCAAATTTAAATTTTAGGAACACCTTAAAAAAATTTGGAGAACATTGTAAAATATGATAACAAAATATACTTCTTGTGTTTCCACTTCATCATAAGAAAAATTTTAAGATTTTGAATGACTTTTTGGTTGGGAATGATTGGGAATAGCAGGTAAAAGCAAAGAAACCTCACGCGAGCACAGTGGAAGTACTGAAAAAAATTGAGTTAACCTCTGGAAATGCACACAGCTATACTCTAAACATTGGAAAATTTTGGAAAAACACAGGGATTCACAAGTACACATTTATGCTCTCAGAGTGATGTAGTCGTCAAACAAGATATAGCTTCTTGAAAATTCCATTGTATATTTACAAGTGCAGGTTATAGTTTGCAGGAAATTTGGTTTGCATTGTGTAATATACCTATGAAAGCAAAAACACAAATAAAATAGGATTTATTGTTGTAGTAAGCTCAAACATGCTATTTTGATAAGTGAGATGGCTCAATATTTCCCATTATTGGCCAAGTAATGTAATACTTAATATTAAAAATACCAAAAGCATGATATTTTCTGGCATTATGTTATCCCATTTCCAATATTTTCTTTTTATTCAATTCTCTGTTTGTGAATTATTGGTAGTTTCCTCATATTGTATACAAAACTGAATGCAGACTCTTTTCTCTGCAAACATACTGATTTTTTTTTTATTCCCAATAATTTACCACCCCATAAACTCAGCAGGCTAAAGATTTTAGTCACAATTTCTTTTCTTCCCTGTTTTCTCCTTGTCCCCACATTATACCCATTCCAGTAACTCATTAATCATTTAATCATTTCTATAAAATAGTTCTCAAATGTTTTCATCACAGATTTCATTTCCTCATTTTGTTCCCTTTCTAATATCTTTCCAGTTCATCTTCCAGCCACCCAATATGACATCTTCTCTAGGGCTCTATCCCTGACACCTGACAACTCCTGCCACCCTAACCACTGCCCCATCCTCTGTTCTCCATATCATTGCTCACATACCTCTATCCAAGAGTCATTCTATATTTCTGTAATTGTTGGTCTATTCAATTCTCTCCTCCATTCAACTGAAAACTCTTATTTATGTCTCCAATTTTGAAACAATACTTGGTACTCAGTATATACTTGATGAATAAATGAAAGGTGCCTATGGGATCTGATCATCTTCTGCTTAAAAATCCGTTTATGGCTCTCGGTTATCCACAGAAAACTTCCACCTCCTATGTGTGACAAAGCAAACCCTTACAAGCTGTCCTTGACCACGTTTCTAGCTTGTCGCTGAACTATTTTCAATACTCTGTGGACTTTTATAATTCTTTGTCTCTGTACTTCCATTTTCTCTGCCTAGAATATATCATCCTGCACCCTCCCACGCAAGGCCATGCCTTTGACCAGGCCCTTCTCACCTGGTAAACACTCATGCATAGTGCAAACTCACGGTCGATGTCGTGTCTCTATGAAGCCTTATAATTCTCTGTGCATGTCTTACCAAATGTACTTATATGATTGTATTGTGAATGCCTTTAATTTATAACTTTTTTTTTTTTGAGGGCAGTGTCACTGGCCCTCATATGTGGGACGCGAACCGGGGCCTCTGGCTTCTGAAGCCAGCACTTAACCACCGCGCCACTCGGCCGGCCCTAATTTTTTGTCTTCTTAGAGTTAAGATCAGTGCCTGGCATTTATCAGATGCTCTGTAAATGTGGTTTAATTAAAAATGACTGTCCTGAGTTAATAGAATGTTAAGGAGTAAAAATACAGTTTTCGGAGACAGAAGAAAAGATTTAGTTTGAGTACCACCTCAGATAGTTACTCACTATCTGACTTTAGGCTAGCGACTTAAAAACTTGCATCCTCAGTTTACCTGTCTGTGAAATAGGGATAACATTTCATGCCCAGTAGGTTTGTGAAGATTAAGTCAGGGAGCAGGAAAATGCTGGCCACAGAGCTGGGAACATACAGTTGCACACTGAAAGGCAGACATTATTATGAGCTATGGGGATCCTGCAGATGTCAACATCATTTACAGCAGAGTTGGGTTTCCTGGAGGTGTGGTTTTACCTGGAATTTAGAGGAGGTATTAGACCCTCATACATGGAGATAGGACAGTTGTAGACACATTGTCACTGTAGACAGAGAGAAAGGCCGGAATGACCTAAGCTAAGGTACAGGGGTGATCCAGACAGTGTTCTGAAGGAAGCAAGTAGACTAATGTGAGTGATGGCTGCAACCATATGAAGCTAGCCCATGGAAAAGTCCAGATGGTGGAGGGCCTGGAGAGCAAGCAAGACTGAGGGGCTGTTGACTTCTTTCCAGAACCACTAAACAGCTTCAACAATCCATTTAGAAATTGTTCCTGGTGGTTTTCTCACAACGTGATCCTTGTTGTCTACTTGAAAGAAGCATACCTCACCCAAGTCCCCACCAATGGGAACACGCATGTACGTAGCACCACAGGTTACACTGAGTCAGCCTCCACCCCCACTATTACTTCATAGAGATTCTCATCACAGCGGCCACACAGGGAGCAGAACCCCTGAATCCTGCACACCTCTCTGCAGTGTGTTAACAGAGACCACTCCCACCTGTCTCCTGCAACCCTTCTGCTCGGCAGGCAGCCAGTGCCTTGGGGAGCTGCCGTTTCATTTCATCTTCCAATTTAATTTGTCATCTTGTCAAAGAGAGGGATCCCTGAGCACAGGGACAGCTTCTCCATTTTGAACATGTACCATCACCACTCATCATACTAAGTGCCATTGTTCATGAAGATATAGGGATTGGTGGGAAAAGCTGTAATCGAAAATGATTCACTTTTATTTTTTTATTCATTCTTTTAAATAAGGGAGCTTAAGGAGAAAATGTACATTTTATCTAGGAGACAACATCCTGTTAGCTGGCTGAGGAACTGTCTAGAGAACAATGCATCTTTATAAGCAGTTTGTTGCAACTGGTTAGTTTTTAATACCATGAAGCTTTCACTACCTTTTTTGGAATTGCAATTTTTAGAGTAGAAATGTGTATTTCTTTGTCAGAAGTATGTTTTCTGAGAGTATTGTGTGGCCATTTTTCTATCTGGTGGCTGAAATTTGGCTATAATTTTAGCCGTTCTATCCCAAAAGAGCGTTTAGAAT
The DNA here is from genome assembly GCA_033961575.1 of Aselliscus stoliczkanus. NCBI lineage: Eukaryota > Metazoa > Chordata > Mammalia > Chiroptera > Hipposideridae > Aselliscus > Aselliscus stoliczkanus. The sequence continues at coordinate 92,374,388 of CM066731.1, forward strand.
CACCCTGCATAATACTTGAGCCACCAGCTACATGTGGCTATTGAACACTTGAAATGTGGCAAGGGTGACTAAAGATTAAATTTAAATTTTGTTTTAAGTTGAATTAATTTTTAGAATTTAACACCTGACATTGCATTCAGTAACTGGAAAACTTTCAGTTGTTGCAGAAACTTGGTTATATGAATCTACTTTTGTTAAAATCAATTTTGTAGTTTGTAGATTTACATGCAATTGTAAGAAATAGTACCAAGAGAGCTCATCTATCGTCTACCCAGTTTCTCCAATGATCACATCTTGCAAAACGATAGCACAAGGTCACAGGCGGGAGAGTGACATTGATACAGTTAGATTCAGAGCATTCCCATCATCACAAAGATCCCTCCTGAGCACTTCAATGGTTATGGTCACACCCACATCCCCCCACAGGCTCCCCACCTCCTGACCCTGGCCACCACTGATCTGATTTCTGTAGTTTTGTCATTCTAAGAATACTATATAAATGAAATCTTCTAGTAAGCATCTTTTTGAGTCTTGGTTCTTTCACTTAATTCATTTGAGATTTAGCCATGTGGTTACATGTTAATTTCTTCTTATGGCTATAACCTTCCACGGTGCCATGGTTTTGGTAACCATCAACCTGCCGAGAGACATCTGTAGTTTGCCCAGTTTGGGGTTATAATGAATACAGCTACAGTAAACATTTGTGTACAGGTTTTTGTGTAAACAGTAAGATTTTATTTCATTGGGATAAAAGCCCAAGAATTCTTGGTCATATGGTAATTACATATTTAGTATTATAAGAAACTGCTGAATTGTTTTCAGAGTGGCTGTATCATTTTGCATTTTTACCAGCCGTGTATGAATGAGTGTTTCTTTGCCACCACTTAGTATTATCAGTGCTTTTTGTCTTTTCCATCCTGGCCAATATGTGGTGTGAAGGTACTTTTCCAATTGTAAAATTTATGAAATCTACATAGAAACCAAGTATTATAAGGAAAATTTAGCACCCAAAATGAAATGTGCTATAGGTATAAAATATACCCCGGATTTTGAAGACTTAGTACTAAAATTGTAGACTATCTCAACAGTATTTTATAGCAATAACATGTTGAAAGGCTTGTAGGATCCATTGGCTTAAAGTATATTTTTAAAATTAATTTCAACCTGTTCCTTTTTTTTTCTTAATGTGACTACTAGAAAATGTAAAATTACGTGGTAACTCACTATATTTCTGTTTGACAGTACTGTGATGATCACAGAACTCACCTGGGCCTCTAGGTGGAGGGCCCTGTTTTATTTATAGCAGGAATCAGCAAACATATATTGTGAAAGGCCAACTAGTAAACATTTTAGATTTTGTGGGCCATAGAGCTTACGTTTTTGAGTTTACAACCACACAAGTCTGCTGTTGTAGCACAAAACCAATTATAGATAAAAATTAAATGAATCAGCTTGGCTATGTTCCAATAAAACGTTATTTATAGTATCAGGCAGCAGGCCCAAAGGCTATCATTTGCCTGTTCCTGCTGGAATGAATATAAACAAATGAACAACAAAAAAATGTCCACACACATTGGCTGTATCAGATATACTGTAGTCAGCACAAAAGAAACCATTTTCAATATTTCAATAGAAGGAATTTAACAGGGAATGGTTGGATAGAAGAGCTGAAAAGCTAAACAGGGGATGGTGAACCATCTCAGAAATGAGCAACCACCGGAAGCTGCTAGCACCCCTAGTTTTAGAGGGACAATGGATGGGAGCAGGGTTCTCAGAGTTCGTCCGCTGGGAGCCAGTGCTATGTTGGGGGCTGCCAGTCAAGGGCTGGGACTGCAGAAGAAATGGCTGTCACTAATCCAGACACTGGAGGAATCCAGTAGCTGCCAGGATTTCCCCCTGCCTTTTGCTCCTTCAGTCAGCATCAGTGCCTTGCTGTGGGTGAGCCTACATAAAGAAGGGAATCTGGGAAATACAGTTCCCTACAAGGCAGAGCAGAGTCCAGAAACATGGGGAAGGGACCTAAAAGAAATGTCTTTTTAGTCCACAGGTTAAATCTAAGATGAAAGGAAAGTAAGGAGTTTTGAGCTGGCCAGGTCACCAAGAACAGCATGTTGGCAGCCTATTTCCTTCCTTTGCTAGGACTCTTTCTTAGTAGTTTTACTATTTAATCCCTCAGGAAGATGATCAAGAAAGAGTAAGATAAAAGGCCCAAGGACCAGAGTGCTCAGATGGAGTTATCAGCTGTCAGTAAATCATCAGGAGCATGTGAGATGTGTTAGCAGTGATGGAATGTGAACTGGTAGTTTGTAACTGGAGAAAGTTTGATGATTTTTCCCTCTGGGTATGAGCCACCCATATATCGTGAGGTTGGAAAATAGGAAAACTGAATTTCACTTTAAAACCAACTAATGGACATTTAAAAAAAAATTCCTTCTAGTTTTTAAAAATTTCTTTCGCTGTTTGAAATAAGGTAAAAATCTCAATTTTGCTACAGTCTGTTCCTGAGTTCCAAGAGCTGGGTTTGAAAATGCAAAGGTAAAGACCTTGACCTTTCCAAAGATGTTCACTCATCTTTGACATTACATCCATCTGTTGAAAGGTCCCTCCTTTCCTCCTCATTGTATCCTGTGTAGATGTTTGCCAGATGTCCCTACCATTACTTAGTCTTATTTATTTTAAGACAGACACTCCTTTCCCTTTTCTTTATATTTCTGTGTAAGTAACATTCCTGGATTCATGATCTATTGCCTCACTCTCAGGAGACTGGGACAGACTTTGCTGAGGGGTGTTTGGGAGAAGAATCCAGGCAGGTGTCTCAGGCCCTCCGAGGCTCACATCTCACGAAATGGGTATTACTGGCATGTGCTCTCTGTTATATGTTTAGGAACTTTGCTACCATGTGGGCATGCTTTTGTTCAGAGCTGCCTGTGACAGGCAAGGTGGTGGGGCTTGGTATTTGTGAAGCTTCTCAGTTGATGGTCTAAATTTATATTCCTTTAGGGGACCAGACGGACTCGTCTCTTGCTAGGGAGACCACTTCATGGACGGTGTAGAGGCCTGGCCTCTGCACAGTACATCTGAAGCTGCCGCTGAATAATATTAGATGTTAACTATAATTTAACACATATATTGTCATGGGATATGGAGTATGGTGTGGGAATGGAGTCAATGGAATTGTAATAGCTATGTATGATATTGGGGGTTGGGGGCAGTGGATGAGGGGAGGGGGTTGTCACTTTGTAAGGGGTGACAAGGATAACTATTGCATTGTTTTGTACACCTGAAATCAATGATAAAAAAAAGAGGAAAAAATAAATAAAAAAAATGTAACCTCTTGAGAGGAACCTTCTGATTCCTATATCAATTAATCATCCCAGCTAATTGGGATATAGCTATCCAACACCCTGCTTTATTTTCTTCCTAGAACTTCACTATTTGCAATCTTATATGTGGATGTGGGTTATTTAGGGTAGGCTATGTGTTGGTAATAAATAGTTCTCCAATTAGTATCATAGTTCTACCACTGTAGAAGTTTATTTATTGCTCATTTAACACATTTTTTTGCGGGAAACGAGTAAACTCGTCATATAGCTTTTTATGCCCGCTTACAAAGTGTTAATAGTTCAAGATAGCGGTCCTGTTTGCCAACAACTTAACTTCACGTGCAGATTCAGAGTCCTAGATGCCTTTCATCTTGTGGCTCTGCTATTCTCTAGAGTCTAAAGTCAGCAAAAAGGGAAAATGAATGTGTGTGAAGCATGCTCACTTTTTACAATCTCTGGAATTAACTGGCACTTATCACTTGTGTTCAGATTCTTTTGGCGATAACTAGCCAATGGCCTCATCTACCTGTAAGGAGGTGGAGGTGATGAGGCATAGAGTTCCTAACTGGAAAGTGTACCATGGAAGAAGAGAAACAGATTTTGTTGAAAATTAAACATTTCTGCCACATCTGTTCTTCTGGACACAAATTTCTATGCATGTTCTCTTTCTCTCTCTCTCTCCTACTCTCTCTCTCTCTCTCTCTCTCTCTCTCTCTCTCTCTCTTCCTCTCTTCCTCTCTCTCTCCCCCACCCTCTCCCTCTCTCCCCCTCTCCTCCTCTCCTCCTCTCCCCCTCTCCCATCTCCCCTCTCTCTCCAACCCTCCCTCCCTTCCTTTTTTCACGTAGCACATACACTCATGTCTTCTCCAAACAAGACATCCCAAAGTCCCATTTCAGGTACTATGTTCATCTCACGGTCCAGAATCTCTGAGTAATGCTCAATTCTTTCCATCAGGCTCAAAAGTGGTTCCTCATGTTCTGATGACTTAATTGAAAGATGAGCTATTATCCTCCTACCCCTAAGTAAAATTATAGAGCAAGGACAACAGATGTACAACACAATTCCCATTCAAAAAAGGGAAGCTTGAGAAACATGTGAAGTTAGTAGTCCAGACCAAGGACAGAAGGTTTGGGACAAGGATCGTGAAGACTCTGTTTTCCCAATAGATGAATTTTCCTAGTTAGAACTTAGATTGCATTTGTGGGGAAACCACTTCTCTATTGTTCTTTGTGGTTCTTTGTTTGGCTTTCTAAGAAGCTGTTGCTTGTTCAGTTTTCTCCATGACCACATATGCAGAGAGCTCTGGGAATATGTCTTCCTTAGAGGCAGTGTGTTTTTTGTAAATTCTTTCCTGCTCATGGAATTTTGGGAGACCAAGGATTGCTTTAAGGATTTGAGAGTCCTAGTCTTTTTCAAGGCTAGATATGTTTTTCTTGGCAATAAAGTTCCCTCAAAACGTATTACCATTTCAACCTATTTTCTTCCAATTGGTGTTGTGTGTCCATACCCCACCCACAGTTTTTTCCTGTACAGTAAGTTCTCCTCACTTAAGAACATTATAGGTTCTTGAAACTGTGGCAACATGGTGTAGAAGGTAACTTAAGTTTACTATAGGCTAATTGATACAAACAAGAGTTAAGTTCCTTCAGCATCTCAGCAACGTTATAATAAAACAATATTGAATAAAGTGACATTATTTGAGGACCTCCGTTTTGAGACTGCTCTATATGGGTTTTTTGGTTGTTTTTTTTGTTTGTTTGTTTTGTTGTTTCCTGAAACCCATCTCTCTCACCTTTGGCCTTATGACCACTGCCTGAAACAATATGTATGAGTTGGAAAGCAACACCTAGCATCTTATTTTTGTTTCTAGCTGAATGTATTTGTTTAAATTATAATTTTTTTTTATAAACACTTGTCCTCCTTTTTCATCTCCTGGTATTTATGGTAATTGATTATTTGTCTCTCCATCACAGTGAGTCCCTTAGTTTCTGTTTGCTAAGCAGTTAGATTTTCCCTGAGCTTATTAGTTTCTTGCAATACATTGGAAAAAGCACAATTATAACCTGACATAGACTAATACCCAACAGTTAAGCTCCTTACAGTTATATGCTAAGTAGGTGCTTTGTTAGCCCTCCCAGGTTTTGTAGGCAACAGTGTTCTCAAATATTTTGTAACTGTATAATATAGGTTTTCATATCTTCATGGTATCATGCAACTCACTATTTGGCCATTAAATTAATGCCACATATTTAGATTATTTTCATAGCAGCCCCCAAATCATTGTTCCATGTGCTATATTATTCAGGATAGAGTTAGCTGCTATAACAAGTAGACCTCACAATATAATGGCTTTGCACACAGATAACTGTCACTCACAGAGCAGTCCAGGGCATGTCTTCCTGGTTAGCACATATCTTCCTTCCAAGTAGTGATTTGGGGATTCAAGCAGCTTCCATGTAGAGATTTCTATTCCTTAGGAGTTATTATTTCCATTCAGATCACAGGAGGACAAAGAGAAGACAGAATTTCACCCCACAGGTGATTCCTTGATGCCTTTGCTTAAAAGGGATACGAATCTCTTTAACATTCTGCTGGCAAGGAAGCAGGCACATGGCCATATTTATATGCAAGGGGAGCTGATAAATTTAATCCTGGATGAATAACTGCTTCCCAGTGACAAATATATTCTATGAAAAAGGAAATATATATTTTGGTGGACTTGCAGCCATCTTTGTTGCATGCATACATGTGCTTAAGTTTCTGTCAGTCATGTGTTGTGATTAAAATGTAAGCTCTAGAAGCCCAGGGACTTTCTGTTTGTTTATTGCTATATTCCCAGAACACAGAGCAATGTCTTGATTAAGGTAGCTACTCAAGAAATATTTGTAGAAAGAATGACACTATTATTAATAAATTGGGCTCTGAGGTTCATAATCCTGACTCTGACATTTATTGTAAACTCAAGATAGTTGCTTTAATTTCCCTGTCATCAAAGAGTAAAATCATATTATCTACCTTATAAAGTAAGGGTCAAATGAGATTTTATATATATATATATATATATATATATATATATATATATATATATATCACTTAGCATTGTTCCCGGCACATAGTAAACATTCAATAAATGTTAGCTAATCTTATTATTATGATTCCTATTATTATATATGCATATATATCTATGCAAATGTGCCATCTTATGAAATTTGGAGGATAACTGAATAGAATTTTACTTCTGGATTTAAAGCAGTTTCCATTATTACAATGCTTGTTTTAGACCTAAGAAAGAATTTTATGTTAAAACAATTCTGTGCAGATTCAAAAACTTAGAGGGCTACATTCAAACCTGAAGCAAATTCAGAGCCTCAAACAGGAGCAAATGTAATCTTATAGTAGTTAGATAATCATGCTGATAAAATTATATAACAAATGGCAGTGAACCCTGTTGTCCTTTAAATTGGGTATGGAGGAAATGACTTGTAGATCACATTTCATGAGAAACTTAAATGATTGACAAGTTATCAAAAAAATCAGCTGCCTTAATAAAAAGATGTCATTTAAAGGTGAAATTTCATTGTTGTATCTGATTATTGGTGTTACATTATCTTTGCCACACTTTGTGCAGCTCTTTCAGGAAATGAGAAATCCTCCAAACTTTCAGTTATTCAGTAAACATTTATTTAATGCCTGCATGTTCCAATCACTGTGCTAGTGGTTCCCAGATGGTGACTTAGCTTATAATCTTTGTCTATCCTACATCTCCCCCCAGAGGGAAAGGCATCCCCAGCAGATGTTTCCCCAGTGTCTGCTTCTCTTAGAATAGCCTCTCGACTACCTTAGCATGTATTAGGACACTTAGTAAAATTAACTTTTCACACAGTTTGGCACAAAATTTCCTCTACCTGGAGATGATAATAGACTTAAAGTGCTCCTTGTATCACACATGTGTTTCTGAAAAATTGCTTGACAGGTAAATTTTTCCAAAATTGGATGGTAGTTTAAATGCATATTGGAGCCATCTAATAGATCATTTGCAAAACATAAAAATATCATCTGTATACCCTCTAATTTGTCAGTATTATAATTCTGATTTTCATGTCTAGCAAAATTAAGAATATATGACATCCTTGGAATAAACCACACTGGATATTTGGAGTTTTCAGAGGCTTTGAATTTTTTCCTTTTGTGTTTTTGTTCTTTTTTCTCAGGATTTCTTTGACTATTCAGGATCTTTTGTGGTTCCATGCAAATTTTACTATTTTTTGGTTCCATTTCTGTGAAAAAAATGCCATTGGAATTTTGATATGTACTGCATTGACTCTGTAGATTTCTTTAGGTGATGTGGACATTAAAATTTTTTTTTAATCAAATTTATTGGGGTGACATTGTTTAGTAAAATTATATAGGTTTCAAGTATACAATTCTATAATACATTATCTATATATCGTGTGTTTACCACCCAGAGTCAGTTCTCCTTCCATCACCATATATTTGACCCCCTTTACCTTCTTCTACCACCCTTCTTCCCTCCATTCTCTGGTAACCACTTCCAATCCATGAACACAGAATATCTTCCCATTTCTTTGTGTCTTCCTCAATTTCTTTCAACAATGTCTTATAGTGTTCAGTGTAGAGGTTCTTCATCCCCCTTTGTTTATTTCTAGTTATTTTATTCTGTTTGCTGCGATTGTTAATGAGATTGTTTTTTTCATTTCTCTTTCTGATATTTTGTCATTTGTGTATAGAAACTCAAAGGAACTTTTCTGTATATGTTTGCTGTTTCTAATAGTTTTGTGGTGGGGCCTTTAGGGTTTTCTCGACATAAAATCATGTCATCTGCAAATAGTCATAGTTTTACTTCTGTACTCCCAATTTTAACACCTTTTTACTTCTTTTTCTTCCCTAATTACTCTGGCTAGGACTTACAGTACTATGTTGAATAACACTGGGAAGAAGGGCATTCCTATCTCCTTCCTGATCTTAGAGGAAAAGCTTTCAGTTTTTCACCATTATGATCTTAACTGCAGGTTTGTCATATATGGCCTTTATTATGTTGAGGTTCTTTCCTTCTATACCCATTTTAATGAGTGCTTTCTTTTTCTTTTTAATCATAAATGGATGTTGTATCTTATCAAGTGCTTTATCTGCATTTACTGAGATGATCATATGATTTTTATCTTTCATTTTGTTAATGTGGTAAATCACGTTGATTGTTTTGTGGATGTTGTACCATCCTTGCATCTCTGGAATGAGTCCCATTTGATTGTGGCATATGATCTTTAACATGTATTATTGTATTCGATTTGATGGTGTTTTGTATAGGATTTTTGTACCTGTGTTCATCAGAAATATTCGCCTATAATTCTCTTTCTCTCTCTCTCTCTCTCTCTCTCTCTCTCTCTCTCTCTCTCTCTCTCTCTCCCCCTCCCCCTCCCTCCCTCCCTCTCTCTCTCTCTGCATGTGTGATGTTCTTCCTGGTTTTGGTATCAGGGGAATGTTAGCCTTGTAAAATGAGTTTGGAAGCGTTCACCCCTCTTCATTTTTTGGGAAGAGGTTAGAAGGACAGGTATTAAATCTTTTTTGAATGTTTGGTAGAATTCACCAGTGAAACCATCTGCTCCTGGATTTTTGTCTTTTGGGGGGTTTGATTACTGTTTCAATTTCTTTACTAGTGATCAGTTAATTTAGGTTTTCCAATTCTTTATGATTTCATCTTGGAAGGTTGTATTCTTCTTAGAATTTGTCTATTTCTTCTAGGTTGGCCCATTTGGTGATGTATTGCTTTACATGGTATTCTTGTATAATTCCTTGAATTTCTGGTGTGTCATTGTAAATTGTTTTCTTTCATTTCTAATTTTATTTATTTGAATCTTTTTTTTTTCCATGGTGAGTCTAACTAGAGGTTTGTTAATTTTGTTTATCTTTTTAAAGAACCACTTCTTTGTTTTATTATTTTCTCTATTGTCTTTTTGTTCTCTATTTCATTTATTTTTATTCTAATTTTATTATTTCCTTCCTTCTATTGACTTTCAGCTTTGTTTGTTCTGTTTTTAGACCTTGAACATATAGCTATGGATTGTTTGTTTGAGGTTTTTCTTGTTTATTGAGGTAGGCCTGTAATGCTACAAACTTCTCTCTTAGTACCACTTTTGCTGCATCACCAAAATTTTGGTATGTCATATTTTCATTTGTCTCTATGTACCTTTTGATGTCTTCTCTTATTTCTTCTTTGACCTAATAATTGTTTTGTAGCATGTTGTTTAATATCCACATATTTGGTGTTTTTTTCCAGCTTTCTTTCTGTAGTTGATTTCCACCTTTATAATGTTGTGGTCAGAAAATATCCTTTGTATGATTTCGGTCTTCTTAAATTTGTTTTAAACTAGTTTTGTGTCCCAACACATGGTGTATCCTTGAGAATATTCCATGCATACTTGAGAAGGGTGTGTATTTTGTCATTTGGGGATGGAAAATGTTATAAATATCAATTAAATCTATTTGATCTAATGTGTCATTTAAGGCTGATATTTCTTTATTGACTTTCTGTCTGGATGATCTATTCATTGCTGTAAGTGGGGTTCAAGTCCCCTACTGTAATTATGTTTTTGTCAGGTTCTCCCTTTAGATCTGTTAGTAATTGCTTTATATATTTTGTTGCTCCCAAGTTGGGTGCATATATATTAATGTGTTATGTCTTCTTGATGAATTGTCACCTTGATCATTATAAAATGTCCATCTTTGTCTCTTATTACCTTTTTTTTGTCTTAAAATCGATTTTGTCTGGTATAAGGATGGCTATACTCACTTTTCTATTGATGCTATTTGCTTGGATTATCTCCCTTATGTATTCTTTAATGGCCACTTCAGATAGAAATATTTCTAAAATATGTTTATCTGTTTCTGCTTCATTCAATCAAGGATACAGGGTAGAATTTAATTTTTTTCCAATGATTCAAGTTAATCATTATGGAACAGCTAATATTTGCTGAAATTCAGTTATATCAGTTAGTTATTACTTGGTAACAAACACTCCAAAATTCAGTGGCCTAAGACAATATAGTTGTAGTATTGTATATGTATCCATTCATACATTATAGGTCAGCTAGGTGGTTGTGCTGACTTCGACCCGACCCAGCTTATCTGGGCTGAACTTACTCTTGCATCTCTAGTCACTTAGAGGGTCTGCTGGAAGTTAGGAGATCTAAGATGGTGTTGACGAAAAACATATAGTCTAAGAGGAAGCTTATAAGAGTTTATTTGAGCCAAACTGATGACAATTGCCAGGAAGCAAAAGATCAACAGATTAAGAAAATGCTCCTGAAAATGGCACTTTGGCACTTATTTTATACATAAGCATTAAAAGAAGAGGGTTACATGAAATCTATTGGTGGTAGATTAAGGGGATGGGAGAAAGAAAAGTGGGGAAATCTCTCAGATTGGATGAAAAATAAATTGGAGAGACAGATACTTCTTTTACATTGGTGGGTACAGGATAATTCATAGTTAGCATTTTACAGCACATAGAGATGGTAATCGAGGGACAACAACAATGGGGGATTCTGTAGTTTCCTGCTCTGGTATGGGGGTGTTGTGCCCTGAGGAGTCCGGAAAAAGGGATTACTCTGACATTCCAGGGGTATGTTATCTTAGATGCAAAAGGGCAATAGACAGGCTTACTTAAGGTAAAGATTGATCTTTGCAAGGAAGCTACAGGCCAAGGATGTGACTACTCATAAACTGCTTTTAATTAGGAATTTTTATGTTCAGACCATTCTATGTGGTCAATTTCTGTTTCGGAGTTTTAGGGTCTGCCATGCAGGCCTCCTATGAGTTTGTCAGGTTTAGTACATGACCCCTTTTTTTCGTCTGTAATGGTTATGGCTGGTGTAATTCATTTTCGCTTCCTATAGTGTCTCATACTCCAGCAGGCTAGTCTGGGTTTATTCTCATTTATGAAAGTAGCATGAGTATATAGGAAACAGGAGTAACAGGATCTCTTGAGACCTCCCTTGGAACTGGCACAATCTCTTCCACTGTGTTTTTTTGGCCAAAACAAGTCATGAGGTTAGCTCAGCTTCAGAGGATGGAGAAGTAAACTCCATATTTCAATGGAATTTCTGCAAAGTCTTATTGCAAAAGATGTAGATAGAGGGAGGGTTGAAAACATGGGTCTATTTCTTGCAAACAAGCCACTACAACATCATCAAGAAAGAATGAGCTCCAAGAGTCTCAGCCCCTGATGCTAATTGGCTTCAGAGTGCTGTGAACTTTGAGCTCTACTATTAGCATTTTGTGGGAGTATGTATGTCTTTTTTCTTGTCATCAGGATTTCTGTGTTATCTTTACTGTTGATATTCCTGCTTCTCACAATCATTTAACTGTACCCCTCTCTTTTCAAAGTTTACTTTGACTCACTTGATTGGAAACCATTTGACCAATGTCTGTTACTGTGCTTCCCAGAAAATAAGACCTAACTGTAAAATAAGCCCTAGCATGATTTTCAGGGTGCTCGTAATATAAGCTTTATCCCAAAATAGGCTCCAGTTAAGATCGTCAGCCAGCCATGAGTGTATTTGAATACATGTAGATTTTTGTACATGAATAAATGAATACAATGAGTCATTTGGAGCAAAAATTTATATAAGACCTGGTCTTATTTTGGGGGAAACACGTAGGAATATGTAAGAGTGATTCTCAGTAAGTTTTATGGCATGAGTCCTCCTGTTGGTGATACATTTTCACAACTTGGAAGCTTAGCTTTTGGCTGCTAGAAAATAGCAGAGAAGTATATTTCCTGATTATTTGGGTGAGGTTCTAGATAAAATATGTGTTATTATATGGTTTTATTTCCCATAAATGACAGCATTTCACATATTTCACAATAAATTCCATCTGGAAGGACAGGGATGGTGCTGATGCTTTTTCCACCAGTGTATCCCCAGGTCCTAACACATTGGTGTAGGGCTCATTCCAGGCAGAAATGAATGAATAAATGCACTGGTAATTTGTAGTATCTAAACCCAAGTAAATATGTGAAAATCTCCAGTGCTTTCTGCACTCTAAAAAAAAGAAGTAATACTTCCTTGCCTCTGAGGAGTATTACAAAGATTAACTAATGTCTGGAAAGGGCTTTGATATGCCTAGATGAAGGGTGTCTCATAACTGTAATGTTTTATTGTTACAATACCATAAATGCTTTTTGGGACATATAACTTACATATTTTCTATAAAATTAATCCATAAATCATCTGCAAAATGTATCAAATTCAAAAGCAATGGATTTGACCTTAGAATTGCTGCAGCTGTAGTTTGATGATATACCACCTACTACATCAGCAGCAGTACTCAAAAGTACATAAAATTTGCTTCCATATATTCAAAATGTGCAAACACTTGAAACAAATGACTGTGTGCTTTCAAAAAAAGGAGATTAAATGATTCAGAGTTTTTCATGTGGAATTATAAGTATTCTTCAGACATTGTCACAAATCCTCAAATTTTTGTCATTTTCATTAATTCACATGAAATACTATTCACTTCAAAATGTCGTATAGAACTACCTCATGATTACCTTTTTTGAAAGGTAATCTGTTTCCTGATGTTCCTACTTAATAGCCATGTACAAATATCTACAGAGCTTTTAATGATTCAGCATACTTAATCTTTTTGTTACATCTTTGTTTTCAATCATTAACATGGCAAATATAGTAGTCACATTTTTTTCAGAGAAATTGTCATTTCTCCTCTTCACTTACACTATCAAACTTATGAGTAACTAACTATAAATGATAGGAATGTATTATCATTGCTAGTGTTGCCAAAGAATGATTATTCTTTTCAATATCTCTGGAGAAACTATTATGACTATTATAACTTTCTAAATATGATTTTCAAAAACATAAAAAGATGTATCTGTTACAAGTAGACTTTTGCTTAAATAGAGCTATTTTCCAAGACCTCCAACTGCTGTATAGTGTCTGTAGGACATTATTCTGCAAGTATTAAATCAGAATGATGTGTGCATTCCTTTCCCCAAGGGACATGGCAGAGTAGAACATCATTGAAAGGGAATCTCTATCACAGGTGCAAGGTAACCTTTAAATATTTGCATAGTTTAATACCAGCCAGCAGGTTTAGAGGGATAATTACTCAACCCTATTGGCTTCCAGTGTCTGGGCTGAACCTTTCTCTTTCTCCTTCCCTCCCACTTGATTGAGAAGATCAAGACCATTTGGTATGAATTACTCAAAAATTGCTCACATCACTCCCATTTTCTCCTCCTTCTCTGAGAAGAAGCAAATTAGTTGTAACATTCTACTATCTGTGAAACACCTAGTTTTCTGAATATATAATTTTCCTGACTCAGTGTTTCTAAAGCCTTTATGTACTGGTTGGAGTAAGTACTTATTCTTTATATTAACATTGTTTTAGCTAAGTCTTGTTTTCCTAGTGGATTCTAAGCAATCGAGGGCAGATATGGCATCTTAAATATTTATTTCTGCTATCTTTGATATAATTCCGATAACTATGTTTTCTGCATAGAAGTGACTTTTTTACTGCATTGAATTAAGTTTATATGTGTGAGTATTATAAGTAGTACTGTAATAGTATTTATAGTGCTTACATAGTACTGTACATACTCTTTATAGGACTTAATACTGAGTTGAATATTTTATATTGTGGGTTCTATTTCAACTCTGAATATTTTATACTTATATATTAAAGTGATCTAAATATAAATGGACACTATTCTTTCACTTAGACTAATGAGGAGCCATATGAAAGTGGAGCTCATGTTTTTGTGAACTGAGTGTATGTATGTGGGTTTAATATTGTGAATGATGTGCTTTTGTTCAAAAAAGACTGGCCTTTATGAGTCCAGCTTATTTTGCCATGTAAGTACAGTCTGCTATTTTTATTTTTCACACGAATCTGAAAGAAAGTCTTATTTTTATTTCCCAGTAGTCTTGACCTGGCGGTGAATAGGAGGGGTGGAGGGGAGGGTCACAGTTTTGCTTTTCTCTCTCTTCCTTCTTCTCTTAATAAGATGAATATGGATTTATCTAACTAAAGTACTTTCTGCACTAAAAAGTTGTATCTTAAGATCGCTTTTTCTCACATGTTCCCAAGTGTGTGACAAGGTGGCATAAACAGTGTGGTTTGTATTAGCTTCATGTCTTATAAAATATATGGAAAAGGGTGTTCAAAGGACATTAAAAATAACTTCAGGGATGTTAAGGAGGATGTTTCATCAGGGATGATGGATTAAGTGAATTCAGTGTTGGTCATAATACCTATGAGAAGAATAATACCAAATGTTCTTAAGTATGTGTTAAGAGATTCATCTTATTTAATGCTTAAGAAAAACACAAATGTTTTGTTGGTCTCTCTCTTTGGAGAGTTAATCAGAATATTTTTTAACTTTGTAATATTTTAACACAAGATGGAACTCTGACCCATAGATTTTTTTTTATTTCACTCTACATTTTGAGGTCAAAATGGTCATATAGTTATCACTCAGTTTGGAATTTAAGGGGCTATGTGTCCTTAAAAATGTGCTGTCTTAAGAATGTTCCATGATTTTTGAATTTCTAGGAGTGGAAAGTGATTGAGGTAGTTGACATTTACTCTATGAGATTTTAAAACATCTTATTAAAACCTCCTCATTCAAAATCACTGCAGAGAAGGTCTGAAAGCTAAATGATCATGTTAAAACTCCCCCTGATTAGGGTGGGCTGAGTGGCTCAGTTGGTTAAGAGTTGGCTTAGAGCGTGTGCTCTGAGCAACAGGGCCACCGGTTCGATTACCACATGGGCCAGTGAACACTGCGCCCTACCTGAGCTGTTACTGAGCTGCCAACAAGTGGCAGGGTGGCTCAGCTGGTGTAACAATAAGATTGCCTGTTCAATGGTGGGCTGAGCTGCTGCCCGGATGGCTCAGTGGATAGGGTGTGCAACAAGGCTGCTGGTTTGATTCCGCATGGGATGGTGGCTGTATCCACCCACAACTAAGATTGAACACCTCACCTTGAGCTTAGAGGCCATGAGCTAATGACAGGAAGCCAGATGGCGACTGGTGCCCTCCAAAATGAAGATTGAAGCACAACATCTTGGTTGGTCCCCTTCCCCAATTCCCTAACACTGTTTCCCTCCCCCAGTTCCCCAATAAAACCTTTAAAAAACAAACAAACAAACAAACAAACAAACAAAAAAACAAACCCACCTGATTAAATAGAATCATTTGTCTGTCCTGGGCAGAAAGATTTTACTGCTGGTGACCCTGGCCCCTTTCCTTGGAAAAAAAGCCAACACTGTCCCTGAATGCTAATAGGCACCATTGCTGGACCCATTTCTATAGTCTCTTAGTTTAGACTAGATGGGGAAGTTGGGATATACTTGACTTGCATCCAAATTCATGGGTAAGTTGGATTATTTTTAACTTGTGTTTCTGTGGGAAAGGTACAATTCATTTTCTTTGAGCATGTGAATAGAGTGATTTTAACGGAGAGGAAAGAATAACACTGCCTCTGCAGAAAAGAGTTGAGGACAGATTTCACTCCACAACTAGAGTTTTGCACTTAGTCCTACTGCTCTGCATAGCAGGCTGCATTGGAAAGTTGTCTGGACACAACTGGGAGGTCAACAAAATCTGGTTTGCTTTTCTGTAGGACCAGAAGGTGAGATTAAGTTTTTAAGTGCCCAGAGACATTTAGCTAGAGAGTGGAGGAGCCACAGTTCAAATCTGGCTGTTCAATTTAAAAGTCCAGGTTTTTTCTATAGCAAAGGATGAGGAAGGTAAAGTGGACGTTAATGAAATAGAACTGAAATATATGGGGAGGGGTAGTTCTGAAAATTTGTTTGTTGAAGGTTAATATAAATGGAGGAAAGGTAAAACATACAATCATAAAAACATTACTTTGGGCAGTCAGAAGTTGAATTTAGAATGCTGATAAACATCATGGTACTTTTCTTCTTCTTCTTTAAAATAAACATTGTAAAGGCATGGAACACAGGGATGGAATTCAGGCTCTTGGATCACAGTCCTGTTTCTCCCTCTTATTACTACTGCCGGGGTCCTGCATAAGTAGTGTGACTTTTGTGTATAGTGGAAAAGTCACTTTCCTCCCAGGATTTCTGTTAGGGTTTAATGATACAGTGTAGATTAGTGGTTCTCAATTGTAGCAGTTTTTCCCAGGGACATTTGGATTCATTTTTTGATTGTCACAACTCAGGGTGGAAGGGTGCTACTGCCATTTAATGGGTGAAGGCCAAAGATGTTCCTAAATATCCTACAATGCACACAACAAACCTCCATAACAAAGACTTATCTGCCCCAAATGTCAAATGCTGAACTTGAGATCAACACATGTATATATCAGGAGCCTGGTAACAGACAACACCTCCCACATGGACCTGTTATTCATTCAGGGTTTACTGTGTGCCAGGCACTGTATCAAGAGCTTTACATACATATTCTCTGTTGTCACAGGCCTACAGGTTAAAATGACTGAAAATCATGCAAAAAGTGCTGCCCATTGTGACAGAGGTCTAAAGGGTAAAATCAAGATTTTGATGAAAGCCTATAGAGCTCTAAAACACTTTGTAAAAACCTGCTTTCTCCTGGTTTAATGTAGTGACTGTAATTGACTCTTTGCTTTAGATATTTGGAAGAATAAATAAACATGAGCACTTAAGGCTAGTTTGTCAGATACTGTGAACAAAGCCCTGCCCACTGTACTGTTTCTATCCATTCATAATGCGCAGATGGCCAGGGAAGAAAGTGTTGTAGCTGGCTGCAATTGTTCCTCTATTCCTTCTTACTTTCTACTCAAGCTAGGCTTCCAGACTACTAACAAAATGTTCATATTCTGCACTCACCCCTACAGAAGGGTAAAAGATCTCAAAGCACTGAAAGCGATGCTTTGCCTCCATTGCCTATGGCAACTGTCATGAGAAGAAGCAGGTTATAGAGGAATAGCTGTGTATCACCCCCAAAGGAACTTTCACTGACAACTCCAAAGGCTGGACAATTGCTTACATATGTGTTCCAATGGAAAGGCAGACAGGAGGTATTGGGTCACCAGCACCCCTGTGCCCCCTCCCACCACAAGACTGAGTATAAAAGCTAATTTCTATTCTTTTCCCCTAAGTGATCAAAGGGGTAAAGTGTCTTTTTATGGGAACCAGTAGATGAGTCGCCCAACATATTCCATAAATTATGTGCTCAGCTGAGCTGGGGAAAAAAGTAAAGGAAAGGGATCCATATTTAGAGTACATCCATCTGGAACACAGTAAAAGAAAACCTTAAGTGAATCTTAATGTAGACTAGAAAGTGTGGACTTCAATTACAGTGGTCCCTGATTATCCACTGTTGTGTGTTTCACGGTTTTAGTTACTCGCGGTAACCATGTTCTGAAAATATTAAGTAGGAAATTCCAGAAATCAACAATTCATAAGTTTCCAATTGCACATCATTCTGAGTAGGGTGATGAAATCTCAGGAGCCCCTCTCAGTCCCACCTGGGCCCTGACTCATCCCTTTGTCCAGTGTTCCCACACTATCTACACTCACTGCCTGTTAGTCACTTAGTAGCCCTCTCAGTTATGAAATTGACCATGAGGCATCACAGTGCTTGTGTTCAAGTCACACTTACTTTACTTAATTATAGCCCAAAGCAGAGGAGTAATGATGGCTGACAATTCAGATATTCCAAATAGAAGCCATAAAGTGCTTCTGTTAAGTGAAAGGTGAGTACAATATAATGTAATAAGATATTTTGAGAGAGAAATATTCACATAACTTTTAATATAATATATTGTTATAATTGTTTTATTAGTTATTGTTGTTAATATCCTACCATGTCTAATATACAAATTAAACTTTATCATAGGGTATATATAGGGCAAAAACATAGTATATGTAGGGTTCAGTACTATCTGCAGTTTCAGGCATTCACTGGGGGTCTTAGAACACATTCCCATGGATAAGGGGGAACAATAATACTATATTTCAAAATGACATAGGCTTTCGATAATGTGTTTCATCAAGGTAGGATTTATGAGGTGCTCAGACTAATTCACCAAAATCACAAGGAAGATGAAGAGTCCTAATAGCATGTTACAGTAGGTTAGTGCCCAGGGCGAAGAATGTTATGGTCCATATTAAATTTCCATATCTAGACCATGAATTAAGTATTGATTTTTGGAGACAGGGATATAACAGAGGATAGTTCATTCTAAAATGACAATGGATGTCAATTAATCATTTTGTGAATGATTCAGAAATACCTTTGTATGATTCAATTTCTGCATGGTCTCTGTATGAAGAAAAAAGTAAATTTTTCTTATGTTTTGGGTATCAGTAATTTGATGTTTGTATTCAGAAGCACAGTATTTTAACCAGGGGGGATAGTTATACATTTGTTTGTATAGAAGGAAGACTCTATGATGCTATTTGTGGCTGGATAGGATAGGGGATGCTTTCTGTCATTGGGGCAATGCATCTTAGGGGTGGGTATTGAGCTGTACTAAGGAAATATACTAAAAGGCTACCAAAATCAACTGCCAACATACATATGCATGTATTTGTAGATATATACACATACAATATACATACGAAGTGTGATCAAACAATACGTGAATGTTTAAATAAAAACAAATTTATTACAGTGAAAGACATTGCCATTAATCCCCCCTCAAAATACTCCACCTTGCTTTGAACACACTTGTCTCATCATTCTTGCCACTTTATGAAGCAGTTCTCGAAGTCCTCTTTCGTGAGTGTCTTTAGTTACTGCTGTCATGACTGCCTCCATGTCCTGAATCATTTTCACTTTGGTGAAGAGCCAGAAGTCGCACAGTGCCAGGTCTAGTGTATAAGGTGGATGAGGACATACTGTAATGTTTTTATTAGACAGAAATTGCCATATACCAGAAATGATGTGTGACATGGAGCATTGTCATGATGGAGGATGATTTATGACACATTTTATTTTATTTTTTTCTTTTTTATTTTTGAGGGCAGTGTCACTGGCCCTCATATGTGGGATCCAAACTGGGGCCGCTGGCTCCCAAGCCAGCTCTTAACCAATGCACCACTCGGCTGGCCCGATGACACATTTTAAAACACACCTTCTCTCAACAGTAGCTCACACCCAACTAACTGCATTGAACAAGATGAAACTTATCACACACTGTTACTAAGGTTGGATGTGCCGCTTCCCATATTGTAGATCCCTGTGTTTACATTGGATGGCACTTGGAAGCAGCACTTATATATTTTGTGATCACAATGGGAAGTGTCACACATCACTTCTGGTATGGCAATTTCTGTCAAATGAAAACATTATGGTATGTCCTCATCCACCTTAGTCACTGGATCTATATACACACAAATTCCTCCACACATATATATTATAATATCTCTACTATGATAATATATTGGATCATATTGCATATATATTTATATATGCTGCATAATAACTATATAATAAAATATATAGAGTGTATAAGGCATAAGAAATAGAATTGGCTTAAATGTATGTAATATATTAATATATAATAATATTAACATTATATATAGTATCTATTTCATATAATATATAATTAATATATAATATATGGTTAATATAATTATACAAATATATATAAACCAATTCTGTTTATCATGTAGGATTGCAGCATATTGAATTCATGTAATGTACCTGGCATGGCATGTTGTCAATAAAGCTGTGTTCTAAACTTGGGATCAATGATTATATAGCTATATTTCACTAATATGTTGCCAATAAAGCATATTTTGTTGTATCCTGAAGTATAGCCCAGCACAACCCAAGCTATGTTTGAAAAGATATAGACAATCTAAGACTAGAGGATGTGTACCATAGGCAGGACCCTTTTAATTTAGTGACATGTCTAATGAGTACTCTGAATTGGTTCATTTCTTTCCAGTATTAAGCCTTGTCACTATTCGTGCACTTTGATCTCTTATTTTAGGTCTTTGAAAGTGCTCAGCTCACTCCAAACAAACATGAGCCTCTTTACTGGGTGTTATATATTCGTCTCGTTCTTGAACTGGTGGAAGATCTTAGTCTTTTTCTGTTGTGTTCATTGCTTTGTATATTTGTGTGTACATATCCAGGGAGGCATGTATGAGTGTTGGGCTTTGAATTGAAAGTAGTATTCACATCAACTTATGATGTGAATCCTAAAATCAAAATTATAAGTGTTTCATTTCACTTTATCTATAATCATTAAGTTTTTAAAAATATGATCAACTCCCTCATCTAACAAGGGAAAAAAGGTGTCACATGTGCAAAATATTTCTTTTATTTTTATTTTTCTCCAGTGAAAAAATGACATAGGCAAAAAAAATTGTGAACTTTTGCACAGTAGGGGTAAATCCATGGAAATTCACAATGTGTATTAAAAGCCTTGAGAAATCTTATAAAAAAGAGAACCTTAAATTTTAACTCTGCATTGTTCCCAAATTTACTTGCTAACAGGGCCCCTCCTGGCCTGCTGACCTCAGAGGATGCCATCATTCCACTGGGGATATTTGGAGAGTTCCTGAATGATGCTATGTTATCTTCAGTTGGAATTGGATGAGGTGATTATTACTCTAGGAAAAGCAGGGAGGCAAAACAGTACTTCCTTATCCTCAGGAGCTGTTAAAATTCAGTATTTTTTTCTAATCATTTCTGTACTAGCATTAAGTCTATCAAGTGATAAATGCTACCTTATAATAATTATTATTTTCATTATATAAATGTAAACTACACCCATAACTCAAATGACATTTCTTCAAGTCATTTTCATTGTAAGTTGAATTCCCACAGAGTACTCTGGGAAATTCCAATTATTCAGGGGGGTAGAAGGGGGTGGAGATGGTATCAGGAGGCTAAAAAGAGTTCACACAGGCTGTAGGCCACTGCCATGTGCTCACCCAACTAGAAAAAGGTAATGAGGATAGATTTTTCTCAGTATACTATTGAACAAAGTGCTTAAATGTCCTATGGGGCTGTCAGCCCCTGGGCTGGTAAGGGATATATTTATTATTTTCTGATTCCCTTTAATTATTATACATGGATATGATTATTGTAGTGGGTACTCATCTTTGCTAAAAATAGTAGGTGTAGAAGAAATATATATATATATATAGTTCATCTTTAACTTAGTTTGATAATTTATTTTGAACACTTTTTAGCACTAGGATCCCTTATTTGTTCTCTGCAGGTCCTCTTTAGCCATCAGTTCACACTGGTCACCACATAGAAGGCCCTTACTCCGGAGAAGTTGGCTGGTGACTCTCTCCAGGACTTCTGTGCCATGCTTGGTCTTTTTTTTTTTTTTTGAGGGCAGTGTCACTGACCCTAACATGTGGGACTGAACCGGGGCCGCTGGCTTCCAAAGCCAGCACTTAACCACAGCGCCACTCTGCCGGCCCCATGCTTGGTCTTTTGTACTGCTTTCTCACTGTACTGAACCCTTGGACCTCTAGAAAGAGCTCAGTGGCCTTGATCTCCTCTGTCTGCACACCATAGGCTGCCATTTCCTTTCTGGGGAAGCAAGATACAATCTCTCTCTCTCTCTCTCTCTCTCTCTCTCTCTCTCTCTCTCTCTCTCTTTCTCTCTCTCTCTCTTTTTCTTTCTCTTACATCTCTATTCTTAATCAGTTTTGCCCCAGGCAGGAGAATTTGTAGGAGTAAGCCTTTTGTTTTGAGCTGGAAGGTATGTGCCAGGGGAAGAGGATTCCTCCCTCAGAAACATCTAACAGAACCTTCTTTTTTTTTTTTTAATTTAAGTTTATTGGAGTGACCCAGCAATCCCTCTCCTGGGCATATACCCCCAAATCAGAACCCTCTTAATGGAATAGACTTCTGGCAACACAGGAGCCAAAGGCTTGTTGGACTGTGTTCATTTTTAAATGTCTACTTTCATTTTCAAAATTGTCTTCCTTCACCTTCTCCTAATAAATCTCTGTGTTTTTGTAAGTAATACATACTTTTAAAATGTATTTTTTTCATTCCTCCATCTCCATACGAAGGTGGGTACTGGGTTTCTGACTCAAGCTCCGCCCTTTAGAAAAGTGTCACTCAAAGTACCACTAAGGTGTGAGCATGAAGACATTTTCTGCAGAATTCTCAGGGTTGTAGCTGGAAGCCTGGATCCTGGCAGATTTCTCACTGCTGCTCCAGTTTCTCTCGGTTGCTGGTGCTTCCTCCTGAAGCAGGGAGTGGTCCAAGTTAACAGCTTTACCGCACACTTTTCAGGCTCTTCTTTTCGTAGGTGATTTTCTGGGTGTCTGGAAATGTAATCATTTTAATGAACTCTAAAGAGACCACATTCACCCTTTTTTTAAAATTTTATTTTATACCTCCTACCAATTTTCCTGCAAATATCCAAGGGACTTAAGGCATCTGGGCATTCTTACAGTTCGTCTACTTTGCAAGGCTGTTTTGAGGACTGAATGGCATACTGTTATAAAGTGTTGAACACAGCTTCACTGCTGGTGCTGGTATTATAATGAACCTTTGACCACCATGATCATTCCATCTCCTACCACTTGTAAGGTTTGTGAGTGGTAGGCTTGCATGATAGAATCTGATATTTAATTCTCATTTATTTGAATCAACTGAGGGAAAAATGATACTAGTCTCTTTCTGGATCAGTTAGGGCATTTGTATTAGAGCTATGTCTAAGATCAGAGGTATTTCTAGAGACTTAAATATTTCAGTACATAAACATTCTAACCAAAAGAAGACTGAACACTCCATTCCTGAATGCATGGACTTTTAGGAGTCTAGCAAGAAGGCACCCAAAGTTACAATAATAACGGGCATTATAAATGGATTGTGAAAAACTGGTATTTAAGAATTTTATTGTGGACTTCCGGTAAAGTGGTGGAATAGACAGACGCTGTGCTAACTGCCTCCCAGGATCACACAGAAATTACAAATAATTTATGCAACATTCCACTCCGGAAGACCCCAGAACACTAGATGAACAGAACCTCTAAACAAAGAACTTAGAGAGGAGGCCATGTCAAGTCTGGTAGGAGAGGTGGAGACGAGAGAGGGCGAACCCCATGAGGGACGCCTCAACTGTGAGGAGGCTTCTCTGGTTGGGGGATAAACCCTCCGGCCCCACACCGAACTCACCAGCCCAGAGTAGAATGGTTCCACGATAGCTGGCAGTAGAAATTAGTGAGGACTCTCTTTGCTCTGTTCGGTGAGGCTAAGAGCGGCTAGAGAATCAATGGGGCTGGCACATGGTCTTGCTCACCAGTGAGCACTCACCCGGTTCCTGGTGGAGGGAGTAACTGTGTGAGCCAGGCCCAGGAGCCTGTGGGGAAGGACTGAACTGAGCACCTTTGGCACAGAAGCTGGAGGTTTTGGGACTATTATTCCCCTGGTGTGGAGCTTACACACAAGTGGTATACAGGAGGGCGCCATTTTGTCAGGGTTGGGCCCTCCCATAGAGGGTCAGGTCCAGGACCACATTGGTCTGGTGGAATTGGCGCAGAAGTGTGTGTGTGTGTGTGTGTGCGCGCGCGCGCGCGCGCATATAGCCATGGATCCCCACCCTCCCTCCTGCTTATACTGCATTGCCAGGGAAACGCTGGGTGGGTGCTCTCTGGCTCCAATAGGCTGCTCACTGAGACCCGGGAGTGTGCGAGCTGCCTTGGATCCCCAAGCTCCGCTCGACTTGTGCTGCATTGCTAGGGAAACACCTGGCAAGCGCAATTTGGCTCCAACAGTCTGCTCACTGAGACACGGGAGTGCGCGGAGCCATGGAGCCACTTCAGGTCCCTGCTCTCCACAGTGCACATACAGAGTTGCCAGGTTGGTGATTGGTTGTCAGGCTGCTTGGCCTGATCTGTGAGCAGCTGATTGGGACAGGCTGAGACTGGGAGTTTTCCTGGGAATGTTGGGCCGTGAGCTCTGTGCCTGCGTGATCCAGCCGGGGCTCTCCTGGTGATCTATCTAATACATCAAAGCAATCCCAGAGCGATGGCCAGAATGAGGAAACAAAGAAACATGTCACAAGTAAAAGATCAGAAGAAATCTCTAGAAATGGAACTTAATGAAACAGAGGGATCCAACCTTTCAGAGACAGAGTTTAGAACACTGATGATAAGAGTGTTTAATGAACTTAGTGAGGACATAAGGAAGGATAGAGAAATCATAAAAAATAACCAATTAGAACTAAAGAATACAATAACTGAAATGAAGAACACACTCAAAGGAATCACCAATAGAGTAGATGAAGCAGAGAATCAGATCAGTGATTTGGAAGACAAAATAGCAGAAATCACCCAGCTGGAACAACAATAAGACAAAAGAATAAAAAACAATGAAAGTGTTTAAGAGCCCTATAGGACAAGATGCTGCGCAACCACTCTTGAATCATAGGAATACCAGAAGGAGAAGAGAAGAAGCAAGGGGTTGAGAATGTATTTGAAAAAATAATGACCAAAAACTTCCGTACCATGGTGAAGGAAATCAACATACATGCCCAGGAAGTGCAGAGGGTTCCAAACAAGCTGAACCCAAACAGGTCCACACCAAGACACATCATAGTTAAAATAGCAAAGGTTCAAGACAGAGACAGAATCCTAAAAGCAGCAAGAGAAAGACAACAGGTTACATACAAAGGAACTCCTGTTAGACTAACAGCTGACTTGTCTACAGAAACTCTGCAGGCCAGAAGGGAGTGGCAGGAGATACTCAAAGTGACACAAAATAAAGGCCTACAACCAAGATTGCTCTACCCATCACGGCTATCATTTAAAATTGAAGGAGAAATAAAGAACTTCTCAGAAAAGAATACGCTTAAGGAATTCATTACCACCAAGCCAGCGTTGCAAGAAATGTTAAAAGGGCTTTTTTAAGCAAAGAAAGGGGTAAACGAGCTAACCTAGGAAAATCAGGAATACAAATAACAAAATGGCAATCGATATGCACCTATCAATAATCATTTTAAATGTGAATGGGCTAAATACTCCAATCAAAAGACAGAGTGGCTGAGTGGATAAGAAAATAGGACCCATGTATATGCTGATTACAGATGGAATAATTTATTTCATGCAAATGTAAATGAGAAAATAAAGCTGGAGTAGCAGTACTTATTTTGGACAAAATAGGGTTTAAAATGAAGACTACAATAAAAGACAAAGAAGGGCACTATAACTCTAATAAACCTCTATGCACCCAACATAGGAGCTCCTAATTATATAACAGATTTTTAGAGACATAAAGACAGATATCAACCCGTAACACTATCGTAGTGGGGACTTCAACACCCCATTGTCACCAGTGGACAGATCCTCTAGACAGAAAATCAACATGGAAAGAGTGGCCTTAAATGACACTTTAGACTAGGTGGACTTCATTGATATTTTTAGAGCATTTCACCCTGAAACAACAGAATATACATTCTTCTAGTACACATGGGACATTTTCCAAAATAGACCACATGTTAGGCCACAAAACAAGTCTCAGTAAATTTAAGAAGATAGAAATCATATTAAGCAGATATAAAGGGAAAACTGATGGTTGTTGGCTGGGAGTGGGTGGGGATGAGGGAGAGGGAGAAGGTTTTTGGACAGCGTAGGTGGGTGACTACAATGTTGCCACAGGGATATGGGGGGCAGTTCAGGGAATGTAATTGATACTGTTGTGAAGAGACTATTATGTTAAGTGAAATAAGTCGGTCGGAGAAAGACAAACACCATATGATCTCACTTATATGTGGAATCTGAAAAACTGAATGAACAAGCAAAGTAAACAGAAACAGACTCATAGATATAGAGGAAAAACTGAGGGTTGCTAGTTGGGAGCGGAGTGGGGATAAGCGAGAAAGGGAAGGGATTAGACAGAATAAATAGACAACTACAATATTGCCACAAGGATATGAAACACAGTTTGGGGAATATAATAATGTTGTAAAAATTTTGTGGCCTGTCAGATGGTCCCATGTCTTGTTTGGGAGACCACTTCATGGATGGAGTAGAGGCTTGATCACTGCACTGTATACCTGAAGCTGATGTTGTATAAGATTGTATGCCAACTGTAATTGAATATATAGATAGTCACAGAATGTGGATTATACTGTGGAAGGGAGTCAAAGGAATTGTAATAGGTATGTATGTTATAGGGGGGAGTGGGGTGGCAAACTGGGGGAGAGGGTTTGTCACTTCGAGGGGTAAAAGGTAGAACTATTGCACTGTGTTGTACACCTGAAATTAATTTAAAAAAAAAAAAAGAATTCTACTCAGCATTATGTTGGAGATTTCTTCCTTTAAGCATAAGCTAGGAATCACAGAGGAGACCTTTTTCATTAACTTTTCTTCTCTTGGGCAAAACTGTCAACCCATTGATGTGATGAGTTTCTAGGCGTGACATTACTCCTAATTATATTCAGACATGATTCTGCTTCCTACAGTGCTGTTTGTTTCAGCTTCAATAACATGTGGTATTGAGGGGCTGCTTACCATGCCCCAAGTACTGGGATAGTACTGAGAATAGAGTAGTGAACAGGACAGACATGTTTCTGCCATCACCAAGTTTAGAATCAGGTGGGAGGGAAAAGTATTAAACCATGGATTTTACAATTGGATTTGTAATTGCAAGAGTGAGGAACACTTTGTGTAAGAGTAATGTATTGTCAGAACATAGGCAAGACTTCCCTAGGGAAATGAGTTAAGATTTGAAGAGTGAGTAGGAATTAAGTTGGACTCTAGGGGATAGAACATGTGAATTGGCTTAAGGGACAGTACATGTTGCTGCCCAGGTTTGAGAGGGAGCTTGGGACATTAGAAGAAAAGAAAGATGATCAGCATGACTGGAAAACAGTGAGTGAATGTGGGTGGCTCAGGTTACAAGGAGTCTAATAATGTAGGATGGGGCCAGATAAGGTAGGCACTTGTATGTCATGTTAAGAGTTTTGTTTTTCTGTATTCTGAGAGGAATAGAAAGCCACTGATGAGCTGTAAGGATGGACAGATGTTACGCTGAACCCAAAGTGGTACAAATTTGAATTATTAAAAGTCATATGTCTGCAATATGGAGAAAAAATTGATGTCTTGTATGGAGTGGGTAGTAGATGATGAAAGGCCAGACAAGAAGTTATTGGGTTGTCAGAAAAGTCATGACACATTTTGTCTGTATTTTTCAAATGTCATTTCTTTATATAAAGAACAAAGATCAATCAATGATGTATTGCCCATTTTGTTTGATAATCTTTTGCCATCTTTCAATGAGCTTCATAATTCTTTGTTCATAGAAGGACCTGTCTTTATTTGCAAAAAGCTGAACAAGGTGCTGATTTAAAGCCTCATCTGAATTGAATGTTATACCACACAAGGAGTTTTGAAGAGAGCAAAACAAGTGGAAGTCTGATGGCACAAGGTCATGCGAGTATCGTGGGTGTGGCAACACACCCCATCCAAGCTCCAATAATTTTTGACGGGTGATCAAACTTGTGTGTGGTCTCACATTGTCATGATGGAACACAACTCCTTTAAAATTAACAAGCTCTGGATGTTTCTGGATGATGGATTCGTTCTAACTGTCCAATTGCCGACAGTACACATTCAAATTGATTGGTTCCTTGTTAGGAGCTCGAAAAACATGACACCTTTAAAATCCCACCACACTGAGAGCATACCTTCCTCTGATGAATGTCTACTTGCGATGTCATTTGAGGTGAATCATCACGTCAGGACCAAGATTGTTTGCTCACCACATTGTAGTGAACAATCCACTTCTCCTCACCAGCTATCAGTTGCTTCAAAAAAGGATCATTTTCCTCACATTTAATGAATTTAATGAGCATGTTGCAGATGTTTATATGCGCTGTCAAATGAACTTCTTTGATTTCATGCGGAACCCAAATATCAAGCTTGCTTATGTATCCCAGCTTCTTCAGGTGGTCGTGAATGCTTGAATGATGGATGTTCAGTATTTCTGCAATCTCATGTGTCATGTAATGTGGGTTTTACTCGATCAATGCCTTTATTTTGTTGTCATCAACTTTGGTGGGCCTCCCTGACCGAGGAGTGTTGTTGAGATAAAAATCACCAGCACGGAATTTCGTGAACCATCGTTGGCACTGACGTTCTTGTAGGGCATTGTCACCATAAACTTTATGCGACTTTTTACAAGCTTGGTGTACATTCTTCCCTTTATGGAAGTAAAACAGTAAAATATGGCAAAAATGCATAGTTTGGTTTTCCATCTTCAACTTGTTCTAAAATCTTCAAAACTCAACCAAATTGCTCAATTTTTTTTTGAATGAAGGTAGAACTGTCAGCTGTCAAATGGTATAGCAATAACATAGATGCAGATGACTCTAGTACTTCCAAAAATGAACTAGTGCCATCTGTTGCAAACATGCATCATGACTTTTCCTCTGACCCAATAGATGTTCCTAGTTGTTTCTACATAGAAGAAATGTGAACAAGCCATGATACTGCTGTTTCTCAGAAATTTTTTTTCATATATATCAGCTTGGAAATTATTTTTCAGATGACAAGAGTAGTGTCTCAAATAGCTTAAAATCACTGTTTCAAAACAGGCATAATAATTCCTTTGAAAAAGAAATTAGATGTACTAGATCTTCTATCCACCAAAGTGCAGCTCATATTTTGTTCTCTCTCATTGTCCATTATGAATATCTGCTACTACAATAGAAAGAGAGAAGATGTGTTGAGAAGCAGATATATTCCATGTAACTGTTAAAAAAATTAAAGTTACTAAGGAAAAAAATATTATCTCAGATATGTTCTAATACAATTTTTATTATAAGCAAAATTAATTCTTGAGGGCTGGCCGATGGCGCACTGGTTCAGAACTGGCTTGGGAGGCCGGCTCTGAGTAGCAGGGCCCCAGTTCAGATCCCACATATGAGGACCAGTGACACTGCCCTCTATAGCTAAGATGGTAAACAACAGCTCCACCTGGAGCTGGGCTGCTGTGAGTTGGTGGGTGACTGGGTAGCTGTAGCCCCTGCTGCAGTGGGCTGCCATAGGCTATAGAGTGGCCAGCAGCCAGCATAAGCGGCAGGCAGCCAGAGTGAGCTGCCAAGAGCCGCTGTGAGTGGCCATCCAGAGGCAAGCAACAGATCTGCCTCACCCGAGAAGAGCACAATGATGATACCAACGTGGGCCAGTGAAGCAATGTCCTCCACAACTAGACTTACAAACAAAAGAAAGGACAGCAACTTGTCTGTTCCCCTCCCCCAATTTCCCAATAAAATGTTTAAAAACAACAACAAAAAACATTAATTTTTGAGTTGTTTTAGTGGCGAGCTGAATGGATGTCATCCTGTCTTTTTTTGCTCTACATATTTTTAAAGCCGATGTGCACCATCCCCACGTTGCTTTTTTTCCAGTGAACCTCTAATCTCCAACGCCCATGTACTCCGTTATCAAGCCAACGGGTGTTATATTCAATATGGAATTAACACTTTGTTCAGTGTACAGTGTCCCCACCCCTTGTTCCATGTTGAGTTCTGTGTAGGATAAAGGAAACAGATAACAGATTTTCTTCTCCCCCCTCCACCCCCCCACTCCCCGCCGAAGGGTGTTCACGGCCTCGGTGGTTAGTAAGCTAAGGGACAAAGCCATTGAGAACATTCATTAGGGGACTCAGCTTCACTGTGTTTGGGATGTTCTCTTTACTGCTTTTTCCACTGAATTGTACAAATAGCTGAGTAAATGATTTTCTTCCACTTCTCCAGGGAATGTAGAGGGCTTAACTGAAGCATTTATTGTAAGTAAAGACAAAGTTGAGTGGAGCTCTATTTCTGGGATGAGAACATCCCATAAATATCCCATGACAGGTATCAGAGCCCACAGGAGTTCCAGGGGCACCACCTGAGCCAGGCCACTGAGTTGGGACAACGAGATGTAGGTGGGAGAGGAGAGACAGGACCCTGGGTCCTCACATCAGCTGCACAGAACCCCTTCCTAATATGTTTTACCTACTGGGTTTTGCAAGGCTTCGTTTATTTGCTCAAGGGATATTGCTGCTAAAAATAGCTGAACTGCAGTTGTTGTGGAAAAGGTTTGGAGCCAATAGAATTGTGGAGACATTCTAGTCTCAGGGTTCTGTTTACCCTCAGTAACTTCTTTGACCTTATACTTTGGTGGTCTTATCAGCAAAGCAGACCAATATCAATAATATACATATGGTATTGGGAGGATAATATATAGATATTCAAAACAAAAATGGCAGCTGTTACTAATATTACTATCATTATGCTAGGGACCCCTAATTTCTGATAGGTGCCTGAGGTTTCCTTTGTATGCTAAACCGTTGAACCTGCTGGACTTACTTGAACAGTAGTTTAGTCCAGTTCTCAAGCATGCCAAGGCAGGAAGGATCCCATTTCCCATAATAAATTGTGAAGGGTCCCTGGGAGCAGCTATCTGCTCCAGGCCGTAGTGCAGGAGACTGAAAAATGTCAGCATCAATGGGCAGTTTGCTGTTTGTATTATATGTATTTTTATGTAATTTCCCACTTGTTTGTTCATTTTTTCCTTCCTCCCTTCCTCCGCACCTTGGATTGCAACCATTCAGAGTCTTCATTTGTCCCTTGCAATCTTAGAGCTGTTATAATGGAAGCCAGTGTGATATACTGTGAAGATCACTGGGTTGGGTGCCTGGAATGGAATTGTCAGTCCCATTTATGCTCTAGATGACTGCGTGATCTTGGGCAAGTAATTTAATTTTTCTGGGCTACATTTCCTCCTCTAAAAACAATGGGCTATGAAGATTCCCTTTCCATTCCCCCATTCCAGGTGGTTAGTGGGTTATAGGGTTTAGTGGTCTGAAAAGCTCCACTTTATATTAGAATGCAGTGAAGTATAAGAGGTTTAAAATTCCTTTAGGCTTCAGAACTTTTAGAAAGTGGAACTGAAACCAAAAATATTGATAAACACTTTTTAAAGGGTGGTTTTCTATCAATGGTGTTTTACTAGCTGATAAATAGCTCTGATATATTTCTGATCTGCTTTGCTTGCAAATTACTTTTAATGGATGTTTGTGACACTGGCAACTAATAATTTGTAGTCATAAATGATAAATAACAGAGGCACTTTACTTTTCAGTTAGAGGCATCTGTCCACAAAGAGAAAATGGACTTAGAATGTGCTGTTAGGTGTCAAACAAAAACACAATCATACGGAAAGAGCCCGGGATATTAGTAACAATGCTTGTACTTACCTAGAGTATAAATATTCAGCCAAATCCTCTCTGGTGGTCTTGCATGGAATCGTGAACTGTCTGCAAAAGTAAATCTTTATACCTATGTAAAGGAAGTTATATTCGGAAGTCTTAACTGTTGCTGTTAAAAATTTTTTACAGAGATTTACTGGAATAATTAACACACATATCCTTCAGATCACAAATGTGTTTTGCAAATAGTTTTAACATTAATAAAGGATTTTTTTTTTTTGGTTCTTGTAAAAAGGGCAATTGGATTTATTAATGAAATGCATTAGAGTTTAAATTCCTTCTCATTTAACAATATTTTCTATGTTATGTTTTCAATGTTGTATTTCTGTTGATATCTGAGGCCTAATTCACTAATGGCTATAAATAATGAACAAGTTTTTTTCTGAGAGTTTAGGCAGTGTTGGGTGGCTTTGTGCATCACCTGCTAGTGAAAGTTATTAATTATCATGATAGATTCAGAAATGTAGTCTTGGAAACTCTCATCCCTTCGGGCCTCTGCCAGCATTCTTGCCTCTGGTGCTTTCTCCTAGCCTCCAGTTTGCTGCTTTAGATTTAATGGGATCTAGGAAGCAAAATACTACGATTGTTAACAGTGTGTATAAAATAAGCAGACAGGCTTAAAGAGGGACTAAATGTCCTGTTCATGCACAAGTTGGCATTACATTTAGTACACAGATTTGCAGAGATATTTAATGTCTAATTCATTTTTATGTTTCCGGAGACTAATATACGACCTTTCAAGTAGCAGGTTATTTTAGTGAATGAATACGCAGATGACACTTGTTGTCACTCCTTGGGCTATTTATAT
Organism: Aselliscus stoliczkanus; assembly: GCA_033961575.1. Lineage (NCBI taxonomy): Eukaryota > Metazoa > Chordata > Mammalia > Chiroptera > Hipposideridae > Aselliscus > Aselliscus stoliczkanus. The sequence goes on from CM066731.1 coordinate 92,406,762, forward strand.
ATTTTAGAAAGTATGATTTCTTAAGTAATGTGATTTCTTAGATAATTGTCCACTATGTAAATGGAGATATTACTTTATTATTTCATGGCTGATGTGAAAGCTTTTTGAGAAGTAAAAATTACTACATAAATTTAAAGCTATTTTTGGGACATGAGACATGCTACAGGTAAGTCAGCGTTTGATCTCACGTTTTGTGATTCTGAGGTTTTTAATGCTTTGATGTAGTAATGATCTACAAATAACTTGTTTAAGATACTAAAGTTTTGCATTGACATTTATGTCATTCCTCAACCCCTTTGCCCAAGTTAAAAATAAAGCAGTGTCAGGATAATAAAAATTGTGGTTGAAAAAATGAATAATAAAACAGACATCGCTCCCTCCTTACTGCATGAATGGTAGTAAATCAAGGTTATTGCCTCAAACAGCGATAAGTACTGTGCAGAAGCTATGGGGCCTGTGTTTATTCTCTGTCCATTATAATTTTTTTTTCAGGCTTCTTAGTGAATACCACACCTAAAATTCAGGCACGCAGTGGGCTGTCTTAAATGCAATGATTCAGATTTAGTAGTACATTCATCTAAACTAATCTAGTTAAGGGTAACTTAATTACAGAATAAAATTTGCCAGCACTTTTCTGCTTCTAGGGGAATATTACATTAGAGAATTCAGATATTTGCACTTTCTGCAAAATCATAGGCAGGGGAAAAAAAAAAAAGAACAGAAATCAGAGTCTTCAATGTGAATGTGACCTGAGAGTTCTTCAATACTACCCTTCCAGCCCAAAGAATTTACTTCTAAACCAGAATTTTAACCGGCAAATGAAAACTGACATGACTTAAAATATGTAGCACTTTATTTCAGAGTAACTGTATTTATCTTACAGAAAGGGTAGAGTTGCAGGTGGATAATTTTTTTTAAATTAAAGTTTATTGGGTGACAATTGTTAGCAAAGTTACATACATTTCAGATGTACAATTCTGTAGTACATTACCTATATATCACATTGTATGTTTACCACCTGGAGTCAGTTCTCCTTCCATCACCATATATTGGATCCCCTTTACCCTCATCTACTATCCCCGTCCTCCCCGCCACCTGCCCTGCCCAGTAACCACTACACTATTGCCCATGTCTATGAGTTTTGCTTCTTTATTTGTTTCTCTTGTCCTTTTGTTGTTCTAACAATGTTAACATAATATTGGTAAACAAGTACAGAATTACTATTCTTAGTATACCATTGAAATGTTTTCTGAGAATGTAACACAGTATGAGTTTTGAACTTAGAACCACATTATGTCCATAATTGAGCTTTAAATCCTTTACTTGTTCTAAATTTTGTTTTATTTGTATTACTTAACAACTGTTTTCAATTAAATATAAAATATTTACCTCAGACATATTCTAAATATAGTATATATTTTATATATCTGACAAATTTAAAGGTGATATTCTTTGTCTTCATGTAACTGCTCAAAATTTTAATATGTTCTTCAATTTCTGAAGTTAGACAAAGGAAGTAAGATTTTTCAAACTGCAGGTCACATTTCACTGTAATATGCATGGTTTTTGAAATGACAAAATCCTTTAAGGTTGTGAGATTTTCTCTAGTGTGTGTGTTTCAAGTTCATAACCAAACACAACTGAATAAATCATGGAAGACATTTCCTCTTCATGCCTGAAAAATGAAAATTGTTATAGGTCATTTGCGGAGAGATCTTGTCTCCGTCTCATATATCTTGTTAGCAATTTGTTTTTCCTTTATTTCAAGGGTACCCGATTCATTTTATATTCGCTTGTTATTTACATGGTGTTTAGTTGTTCACAAAGTTTGCTTTAAGATGAAGAGAAACTATTTTCCCTTGACTGCCTTCCTAAACATACTAAGTTCTATAAACATGCAAGCCTTTTACTGTGCCAAGAGCTGCTGTCTTAAATTTCCAGGGCCAGGAGAGGATAATCATTGCTCATGTACCACCGTGCTTATTTGTTCTTATACCCAGAAAAATATTAACTAACAAGTAGGAGAGATCATAGTTAAGCTATGAAACAAGACTTCCTTGTGATTTTAGTAGCACACATAGCAATACACACTCTGGAAAAGGCTCTTTTATTTTATTTTAATTTTAAAGATTTTAATTAAAATATATCTAAAATACAATATTATATTAGTTTCAGGTATGCAACATAGTTATTCAACATTTATATACCTAAACAAGTGATCACCATAAATCCAGCAACCATCTGACACTACCATGCTATCACAATATTACTGACTATTCCCCATGCTGTACATGACATCCCCATGATTTATTTGTTTTATACCTGGAAATTTGAAACTTTTATTCCCTTTCACACTTTTCCCCCCCTTAAAAATTTTTCATTTACAGTTTATGTTCAGTATTATTTTATATTGATATCAGGTGTAGAGCATAAAGTTTACATATTTATATAATTTAGGAAGTGATCCCCTGACTAATCTAGTACCCACCTGACACTATACATAGTTATTACCATATTATTAACTATATTCCCTATGCTTTACTTTACATCCCCATGACTATTTTATAACTAGAAATTTGTACTTATTAATCCCTTCACCTTTCTCACCCTGCCCCCAATGCCCTCTCATCTGTTACCCTGATAAATCTAGTACCCATAAGACACCATATATAGTTATCACAATATTATTGACTATTTTCCTTATGCTATATCCCCATAACTGTTTTGTAACAACCAATTTGTACTTCTTAATCCTTTTCCCTTCTTCACCCTCCACCCAAACCCCCTCCCATGTGGCAACTATCAAAATTCTCTCTGTTATCTATGAGTTTGTTTCTGTTTTGTTTGTTTATTTTGTTTACTTAGATTCCACATATAAGTGAAATCACATTGCATCTGTCTTTCTCTGCCTGGCATTCTTTACTCAGCACAATACCCTCCAAGTCCATTCATGCCACCACAGATGGCAAGAAACTATTATCTTCCCTGGCTGAGCAATATTCCATTGTATATATGTACCACTTCCTCTTTATTCATCCACTGACAGACACCCAAGCTGTCCCCACAATTTGACCATTGTAAACAATGCTGCGATGAGCATATGGATGCACATGTCCCCTCGAAGTAGCATTTTGGGTTGCTTTGGATAAATACCCAGAAGTGGGATTACTGGGTCTTCCTTTGTCTTTGTTATAGCCTTTATTTTAAAGTCTATTTTGCATGGTATACGTATTGCTAGTCTAGCTTTTTTGTTTGTTTCTGTTTTCATGAAATATCTTTTCTCCATCCTTGTACATTCCAGATGTGTGTCTTTCTATCTGAAGTGAGTCTCTTGTAGGTAATATATGTACAGGTCTTGTTTTCGTATCTATTCAGCCACCTATCTTTTGATTGGAGCATTTAATGCATTTACATTTAAAGTAATTGTTGATAGATATATAGTTATTGCCATTTTATTATTCAGATTTTTTATTTTTTTCATCTTAAAGAAGCCCCTCTATTATTCCTTGTAATACTGGTTTCATGGTGATGCACTCCTGTAGCTTTCATTTTGGGGAAAGCCCTTTATCTGTCCTTTAATTCTAAATGATAGCTTTGCTGGGTAGAATAATCTTGGTTGTAGGTCATTGCTTTACTTCACTTTGAATATTTCATGCTAATCCCTTCTGCCCTTCAAATTTTCTGTTATTTCATGCTTATCCCTTTTGCCCTTCAAATTTTCTGTTAAGAAGTCAGCTGCTTTCTTAAAAGTTTTATGGGAGGTCCCTTGTAAGTAAATAACTGCTTTTCTCTTGCTTCTTTGAGATTATTTCTTTGTCTTTAACCTTTAGCATTTTAATTATGATGTCTCTTGGTATGGGCCTCTTTTGGCTCATTTTATTTGGGACTTTTTGCACCTCCTTGGTTTATATGTCTATTTCCTTCACCAGGTTTGGGACATTTTCCATCATTATTTCTTCAAATAGGTTTTTATTGCCTTGGTCTCTCTCTTTTCCTTCTGGTACCCCTATGATATGAATGTTTATATGCTTAATGTTGTCCCAGAGGCCTCTTAAACTATCCTTTTTTTTCTTTCCTTTTTTGTTGTTGTTGTTGCATTATTTTTTTCTTTCTTTTTACTGTTCTGATTGGGTGTTTTCTGCTACCTTGTCTTGTAAGTTGCTGATTCAATTCTCTGCTTCATCTAATCTACTGTTGGTTCTCTCTAGTGTGTTCTTTATTTCAGTTATTGATTTCCTTATTTCTGACTGGTTCTATTTTATGTTTTCTATCTCCATTTCTGTTTCCTGTCTCTTTGTGGAAGTTCTCCCTGAGATCTTTGAGCATCCTTATAACCAATTTTGGAACACTGTGTCTTGTAGATTGCTTGTCTCCATTTTGTTTAGTTCTTTTTCTGGAGATATGCTTTTTTCTTTATTTTGGACAACTTTATTTGTATCCCCATTTTATCTGCCTCCCTGTGTTTTTTTTCTATGTATTACATAGGGCTGCTATGCCTCCTGCACTTAGTAGTGTGGTCTTATGTAGTAGGTGTCCTGTGGGGCCCAGAGGCACAGTCTCCCTGGTCACCTGAGCCAGTTGCTCCAGGTGTGTAACTTTCTGGTTTGTGTGTGCCCTCCTGTTATAGTCAAGCCTTGGTTGCTCTTTGTCTGTCAATGAGAGTGATTGAACCTTAGGCTGATTGTGAGGACTGGCCATGACTGCAGTGGAGGCGTTATTGTGCAGTGGTTGACCCTATGGAACAGAATTCATTTTAGCAGGTCTCTGGTGCCTGCCCTCCCTGCCCTTTGGGTGAGTTGTCCTGGAGGCAGCCAGGTGATACTCCAGCTCATTCTGAAGCTGGCCACCAGGTGTGCCAGGCCTAGATCCTCCTGGGAGGGGACCCCCACAGCCCAAATTCAGCTGCAGCCTGTGCCCTGCCTGTTGCCACCTGGCGTGAGCCACAAAGCAATGTGCAGATGACTGCCACTTGTGCTGGGCTTGAAGTTATCTTGAAAACCAAACTGAAAACTAAGGCTGGCTGCTAGTACCAGTCTTGGGCTGATCAACATGTGGTACGGGACAATCCAATAGATGCTACTTGTTTGGGTTTTGTGTAATTTTGAGAGATTTTAGCATAGTCTGCTGCATAAGCCAAGACATGCCATTTGTGTGGAAAAGCCACTGAAAGTGGCTTGGGTGTGCCCAGAAATTGGATTCAGTAGGGTCTCAGGGAATCACCAGGGTGGGGTGAATGATGTTAGCCAGGTTAATGTAGACTCTGATATGGTAGCTGCCTGTATCTACACAGTAGAAATGGGGGGAGACCCCACAAAGAAATAACAGATTATGCTGCTAGCACTTCTGTCTGGGAAAAAGCTGCCCTTCCAGCCTTCTCCCTGAAGACAGATAACTCAGTTCCTCCCATATCTCCCTGGTGCTTTTTGGTCTGCTGCCCCAGTGCTAGAGGTTCGAGCAAGTGAGCCTGTCACCAATTGAGTCCATGCACGGGCTCTTTAAGAGGAATATTTGGGACTTCTGCAACCTTTGGTCTCACTCAGCCTCAATCTCTGCTGGTTTTTACAGCCAGAAATTATGGGTACTTCTCTCTCTGGCACTAGATCCCTGGGCTGGGGGGTCTGGTGTGGGGTTGGCATGCCTCCCAATTTTTACCTGCTACACATGAGTGTAGAACCAGTCCCTTTCATGTCTCTGCCCCTCCACACAGTCTGGAGTTGGCTTCTTTCACATATAGGGCAAGAGACTGAGCTTGGAGTCACACAGACATGGAGTCCCATTCTAATCTACCATGTACTGCCTGTGTAACCTTGGGTGTGCTTTGTAACTTCTCTGAACTTTATTTTATCCAATTAATAAAATGTGCTTACTAGCCTAAGCTCATGGGACTGTTGTAAGGAACGTGAAGGAAGACAAGAAGGCACTGGGCAAATCACTAGTGGTGTACTATATACTGGCTCTTGTTTAAAAGATAGAAAGGAATGAGAAAGAAAAAGAAAGGAAGGAAGGAAGGAAGGAAGGAAGGAAGGAGGGAAGGAAGGAAGGAAGGAAGAAGGAAAGAAAGAAAAGAAAGAAAGAAAGAAAGAAAGAAAGAAAGAAAGAAAGAAAGAAAGAAAGAAAGAAAGAAAGAAAGAAAGAAAGAAAAAGAAAGAAAAGGAAAGGAAAGGAAAGGAGGAAGGACAGACAGACATTTTGATTAGTCTTGATTTGTAGTATGATATATATCCTGCCACCATGGTTAATTTCCAATAATGAATTATTTAACAGCCACCTGGTAAAGTTTCTAAGTATTTAACAGTCCCCTGGTACCAGTCCAGCCCAGCGGACAACTGCTAACCTTCAATATATGGTAGTAATTATTTCTTAATAGTTATCTTTTGCCTTCCATTCATCTGGGAAAATTTTTCCTGTTTGGTAAAATTCTGTATAGATGGAGGATACGAAAGCTAAGGAAAGAATTAGTAACTTATAATGTTTAAAATATTAATGATTCCAAATAACAAAAAAGAGCCACTTTCACAATTCTGAAGGTAGGGGAAAACCCTATAAGAAGAAAACAACATTTTAATAATAATAAAGTTCATTAGTCAAATGCTTTAAAAGTAAGAAGAAGAATCACATTATAATGTGTTATAGATGAATTAAATTTAATATTAACTTTTTCAAGTTTGTTTAGAAATGGCTTAACATTTCTAATCTTTCTTCAATATACACAAAAAAGAAATCTAACATTTCTAGTCTTTCTTCAATGTTCACAAAAAAGAAATCTAACATTTCTAGTCTTTCTTCAATGTTCACAAAAAAGAAATCTAACATTTCTAGTCTTTCTTCAATATTCACAAAAAAGAAATCTAACATTTCTAGTCTTTCTTCAATGTTCACAAAAAAGAAATCTAAGTGGAAAATTGTTTACATTGAATGCCTAAATAAATAGAGATAAACTGACAGCCATTCTTTAAAATCCCAGTGCTTTACACAAAGCTTTCTTTAATTTTATTCAATAGCTGTTTTATGTAATTCAAGGCTGATTTTAGATTTTAAAAGAGTCCTGCAATCATATACATATTTTTGAAATTACTGAGTAATCATGGTGATTTTTTTGTAGTAATAAAAATTTGCATGTATAGTCATATGATGGATAAATGCTGGCATATTTAAACTGAAAGTGATCCATAACATATGGGCATGTGAAGCCTGCAAAAAACTTTCATGTAACAATGAAGTACAAAATTATGGGTGATCTAGGAGGAAAGTACTGGAATTGAGGGCAGTTAATTAAATCAGTGTGTGCCCAAGGGCATTTTGGTGAATAAGAGCTGACTTACTCCAATGAAACTCCTCTGTCCATTTCAGTAACGGGAGACTCTAGTGTGGGGATTCTGAAACAAGAGAGTATTTTCTATGTTAATCTCTCTCACAAAGTGACAGAAGTCCTTGGTACTATAGCCTAACATGGTATTGTCTAAAATGTTAGGTTTACATATCTAGAAAAAAGTTATGAGGAAGAACTGGGATGACTGTATTTTAGAACCCCAAAACCATTATCCTGGTAAAGTGGTGGACCCTCATTATAACATGTGGCCCCAAACAGAAATACTCATTTCTCTGAGGATGCATATGTCTCTTTCTAAATGTATATAGTACTATATACACATTTACTCTTCCTAGAAATGTAATGAATGTGCATGAAAATAGATTCCATGAATTAATTAAATGGCATTGTGAGAGTTTGATCAGGTTTGGGGAAAGAGAAAGACTGTACATCCTTTCTCTCATCCATGTAAATTAAAACGTTTCTCAGGGTATGAATTGCCTTTATGATTGTCACAATCCTAGTGGGAGGGCAAAGGTTACATGGTTCAGCTGATAAACTTTTTTTCAGGTTCATATTACATACTTAAGTAAGGTGAAATGGAAGAAACTATTATGTTTTTCCCTTATTGACACAAAATAGAATTGCTTGTCCTTGTGAAAAGATATATGATCAGCCTTCTGGATAAGCCGGCTGGTATGTTTATAGATTAGATGTAGGAAAAAAAAATGTGAGAAACATCAGTTGACAGGTCTTTCATCTGTCCATTTCTTGGACTCTTTCCCACAAAAACTAACTCATCAATTAAAAGATTTGGCATATTACAAGCTAATGTTGGAAGCTTTACCTGGAGTCAATACCTATCAGAAATCAAAATGGATATATTTCAAGGATTATAGGAGCAGGACTTCCATAGGCAATTTAGTATTACTTCTTTTATTACCTTACTTCTCCCACATCCCCCTGCATGAATCAGAGTTTTTTCTTTTTTTCTTTTTTTAAGTGCAGTTCACTCTGCTAGCATAAACAAAAACTGCGGACAACTACTTAGAAAATGAAAATATATTTAAGTTGCTTTGTCAGGTTATTATTATTATTTTTTATAACTTATTTCTCTTCTGAGCTATTTAGGGTATGAACTGAAGAATTGGAAACATGATAAATCCTACTTTATTAAAACCTGGATTTTAGGACTTTTATTTTAGATGAAACACCGTCTAACTAGAAAGTATAAATATCGAGTTAGATATATAGGCTTTGGAGCATAATAATTACAATGATTTCAGCCATTTATTAAGCATGTATTGTCTACATGTCACCACATTATATCATTGATCCTCAGAAATGCTCTATAAGTTAGTACTTATATTAACTTCTCCCTTATGTAGTTAAAGAAATTAAGGCTTAGAGAGTTGAAGTAACTCGACCAAGTAAGTTGAAGTAATTGGTCAGAGATAGAATGGGGATTTCAAGAAAGGAAAATTGATGGAGAGTCCATATTCTCAACCACTAAATTATATTGTCCACCAAAATTCATAATTTCACATGACTGTCTTGGGAAGTGTGCAGGTTGACCCATTTTTGTGTGGATGGCGGAATGGAATCTCTGAGTAATTCGCACCCTTGTTTTTCTGCTGTAGGTCCCTGGGGAAGGTGTACAGGAGATTGTGGGCCAGGAGGAATCCAGACTCGTGCACTGTGGTGTTTCCACTTTGAAGGGTGGACAAGTCACCTGTCTAACTGTGATGAGAACAACAGACCTCCGAAGGAAAGAAGTTGCTTCCGTGTCTGTGACTGGCACAGCGACCTCTTCCGTTGGGAAGTGTCTGACTGGCACCACTGTGTGCTTGTTCCTTCCGCCCTAGGCCAAGCCAAGCCACGGACTGCAGATTGCGTGACAGCTCAGCATGGACTGCAGCACCGGACTGTGCACTGTATTCAGAAGTTGAACAGAACCATAGTTGTAAATGAAATATGTGAACACTTTGCCCCTCAACCTCCTACAGAACAAGCTTGCCTCATTCCTTGCCCCCGGGATTGCGTTGTATCTGAGTTCTCACAATGGTCTAAGTGTAGCAACGGATGTGGGAAGCAATTACAGCACAGAACTCGTGTGGCCATTGCTCCCCCTCTCTATGGAGGTTCACAGTGTCCTAATCTGACTGAGTCAAGAGCCTGTGATGCTCCCATTTCCTGTCCCCTTGGGGAACAGGAATATACTTTTAGTCTTAAAGTTGGACCATGGAGTAAATGTAGACTGCCTCATCTTAAGGAAATTAACCTAAGTGGAAGAACTGTTCTGGATTTTAGCTCTGATTCAAAGGAGCGAGTCACTTTTAGACATCAAAGTTACAAGCCACATCACCATTCCAACCCCCGGGACATAGAGATAGGTTATCAAACTCGGCAGGTTTGGTGTACAAGAAGTGATGGAAAAAATGCTATGTTAAGGTAGGAGGCCATCCAAGTTTATATCTTTGATTCACCTAAATATTATACAGTATAATTTTATAAGGTTTCTTTATGATTTTCTACAAAGGGTTTCCCGTTGTAATGAGGTTTGGGATTTGGGTTGTTAGCAGTTTCATTTGAGTTTTCAATTTCAGTTATAAAAATTTCTAAGTGTAGACAAGGCAATGCTCTGAATTCTAGCACAATTGGTAGTGCAACTATGTAGGGATAAGTCATATAGTTACACATTTTATCAAATAGCAAGCAGTTAAAACAAAATGTCGATTGTTACTATAATAATAAAAGACAATTTTATTATAATGATAACCAAGTTCACTCCAAAATTTGTGATATAAATTATGTAAATATAGTTTTTCATAATTTTTATGTTTTTTAAACTTCCTTTGTTTTTGTTTGTTTTATTTTCATGATTAAGAGGTTCTTTTACATGTGACCTGTAGATTTTTTTATAGTAATAATAATAGCAATAAGTTAATCCAAGACTGTTTTCTTTGGCATTGATTTAATAAAACTATTAACTTGCACAGTAGTAATTAGAATTACAAATTCATAAAGGGAATAAACTAAAACTTTTAAAAGCAATAGCTTAGGTTTCACCATTATTTGTAATTGTTTTATTTTAAAATGTAGTATAAAACATCATGATGTAATCTCAGAGATGTATATTGAAAGTAATATTTGTTTAATTTTCTCCCAGAAGGTCTTAAATGGAAGCACTGGTATGTTGCCAAGTTTCTTCCAATTTAAGATGTTGTTCAATAGTACTTAAATTACTAGACAATGAAACACTCTGCTTTAGAATTAATCATTATCATCGGTTACTGTTTTCTTGGAATCCATAGCTGGCTGGGAGAGACTCAAAAGATTACCCCTGCTATTTAAGGACAAAGTAATATGATGATATATTTTTTTTCATTGACTTCACACAAATGAGCATATTTTATCTGTGATGCTTTATTATAATTTATGCCATATACAATTGGCAAGTCCACTGAAGAGTGATTTTCTGCTTTTTATTGCCTGCCTTTTGGAGACCAAAAAATTAGTGATAATTTGGGTGATTATTGTTTGAATATGTATATGGAATTTTGTAAAAACCTTATTTTCTTAATATTCCACATTGGATTATTACATCAAAGGTTTTCATTTTTGGTTTGCTAGTTTTTACCATGTTCTATTTTTTTTAAATTAGTAGTCTTTATTTATTTATTTATTTATTTATTTTTTTTTTTTGAGGGCGGTCACTGGCCCTCATATGTGGGACCCGAACCAGGGCCGCTGGCTTCTGAAGCCAGCACGTAACTACCGCGCCACTCGGCCGGCCTAGACTTTATTTTTTAGAGTGGTTTTATATTTTCAGAAAACTTGAGAAGAAAATAGAGAGTTTTCATATATCTTCTCATTGCTTCCCCTCCACACGTACATAGTTTTGTACACATGTCTTTTATTAGTGTAGTGCATTTGTTACAATGGATGAGCCAATATGAATACATTAGTATAGCCCATAGTACATTACATTTCACTCTTTGTGTTGTACATTCTATGGGTTTGAAAAAATGCATAATGACATGTGATGACATGTATCCACCATTAGTGTATCACATAGAATAGTTTCCCTCTCCTAAAAATCCCCTATTGCTCTTAACTTTTCCTCTTCCCAAACCCCTGGTTACCAATAATTTTTTACTGTCTCTATAGTTTTGCCTATTCCAGAATGTCATATAGTTGGAATAATGCAGTATATACCTTTTCTGATTGGCTTTGTTTACTTAACAATGTACATTTTAATTTCCTTCATGTTTATTCATGGCTTGATAGCTCAATTCTTTTTATCACTGAATAATATTCCATTGTATGGATGTACCACAGTGTTTATCTATTCACCTATTGAAGGTCATCTTGGTCGCTTCCAAGTTTTGGCTATTGTATATCAAGCTGCTATAAATATTCATGTGCAATTTTTTATATGGGCATATGCTTTCAGCTCATTGGAGAAAATACCAATGGGCACAATTCCTGGATATTATGCTAAGTATATATGTAGCGTTGTGAGAAATGATCAAATTGTCTTCCAAAGTGACTGTATTATTTTTCATTCCCAGCAGCAATGAATAAGTGTTCTGATTAACATCTCGGCCAGATTTGGTGTTCTCAATGTTTTGGGTTTTAGCCATTATAATAGGTGTGTAGTGGTATCTTCTATTAATTTGCAATTCCTTAATGATATATGATGTCCAGAATTTTCTCATTTGCTTATTTGCCTTATGTATATCTCTCTTGGTGAGGTGTCTGCTTAGATCTTTTTCCTATTTATTGAGTTGTTTTCTTATTGTTGAGTTTTAAGAGATTTTTGTATATTTTGGGTACCAATCCTCTATCAGATACATGTATGTATCTTGAAAACACCTTCTTCCAGTATGCTGTGGTCTGTCTTTTCATTCTCTTAACAATATCATTAACAGAGAAGGTCTTTTCTTTCTTTCTTTCTTTCTTTCTTTCTTTCTTTCTTTCTTTCTTTCTTTCTTTCTTTCTTTCTTTCTCTCTCTCTCTCTCTCTCTTTTTCTTTTGTTACTGTATTGACTGTTCTGGGTCTTTTGCCTTTCTATATAAACTTCATACTCATTTATTCCATATCCAGAAAAAAAATTTGTATTGTACAGATCAGGGGTCAGCAAACTTTTGAGATGGAAGACCCGCTAGGGTTCAGTAAACTGCAGCTCGTGAACTGGCTCTGAAATAAAATTGAAAACGAAAATAAAACTATCCTAGTTTCATTTATAAAAGTTTTAAAGGGTATTATTCACATAATGGTGATTATGTAAAAATATATTTATGGCTCTCAAATAATTTTTAAATTGTGGTGAGGAACAGGATTGGCTCTTCCAGGGATTGGCAAACTTTTGAGACAGAATGTACCCAAAGAGCCGCATGTGGCTCACAAGCTGCAGTTTGCCAATCCCTGGTATAGATCAATTTGGGAAGAATTAACATCTTCATAAATTTAATCTTTCTACTTATGTACATGGGAGATCTCTCCATTTATTTAAATTTTCTTTGATTTCTTTCTTCAGAGTTTTGTACTTTTTTTCATATAGATCTTGTACATATTTTGTTAGATTGATAAGTATTTCACATATTTTTGGTGCCAATATAAATGTATTGTGTTTTTTATTTTAAATCCTAAGTTTTTATTGGTGGTATATAAGAAAGCAATTGGCTTTTGTGTATTCACCTTGCATCCTGTAATCTTTTTATAATTGCATATTAATTTCAACAGGCTTTTGTTGTTGTTGTTGTTATTTTATTGATTCTTGATGATTATCTATGTAATCAAGTACATCATTTGCAAACAAAGACAATTTTATTTCCTCCTTCCCAATCTGTATTCCTTTTATTTCCCTTTCTTGTCTTATTGCACTATCTAGGACTTCAACCGTGATATAATATAGGAGTGGTGAGAAGGGGGATCCTTGCCTTGTTCCTGATTTTAGCAGAAAAACATCTGGTTTCTCACCAGATGTTAACTGTAGGTTTTTGTTTGTTTGTTTTGTTTGTCTGTAGATGCTCTTCAGCCAGTTGAAGAAATGCCCCTCTATTCCTAGTTTGCTGGTAATTTTTATCATGCATAGGTGTTAGTTTTTCTGAAGTGCTTTTTATGCATGTACAGATAGGATTATATGATTTTTCTTCTTTAGTCTGTTGGTATGGTAGATTGCATTAATTGATTTTCAATTGTTGAACCAGCTTTGCATCCCTGGAATAAGTCAGACTCACTTATAATTTATTTTTCTTTTTTATATATTGTTGGATATTATTTGCTAATATTTTGTTGATAATTTTTACATGTTCATGAGAGATATCCATCTTAGTTTTCCTTTCTTGTAATATGTTTGTCCAATTTTGATATTAGGATAATACTAGCCTCATAGAATGAATTAAGAAGTATATCCTCTGCTTTGGTTTTTTGAAATAAATTGTATAGAGAATTGGTATTTTTTTTCCCCTTGAATGTTTGGTAGTATTCAACAGTGAACCTATCTGATCCTGGTACTCTGTGTTTTGACAAGTTATTAATTATTGATTGAGTTTCTTTAATAAATACAGACCTATTCAGATCATAGATTTTTCCTTATGTGAGTTTTAGCAAATTGTCTTTTAATGAATTGGTTCATTCACCTAAGTTATCAAATTTATGGGCATAGATTTATTCAGAATGTTCCATTATTGTCCTTTTAATGTTCACGGGACCATTAATGATGACCCTCTTTCATTACTGATATTAGTACTTTGTATCTTCTTTTTTTTTTCTTAGTTAACCTATTCAGAGATTTATGTACTTTTTAAAGAACTAGTTATTTTTGTTTTTGTTTCTGTTTTTTTAAGCTGAGCCATCCTGCCACCTGTTGGCAGCTCAGTGGCAGCTCAGCTCTGGCTGGGCATTGAACTGCTATTGCTCAGAGATCAGCTCGCACTCTTGAGCGAGCTCTTAACCAACTGAGTCACTCAGCCGGCCCTAAAGAACTAGGTTTTGATTTCAGTTATTTTTCTATTTATTTTCTGTTTCCAATATTATAGATTTCAGCTTTAATTTATTTTTTATTTTTTTATTCTGCTTACTTTGGATTTAATTTGCTCTTCTTTTTATAGTTTTCTAAGGTGGGAGTTTAGGTTATTGATTTTAGATATTTATTCTTTTCTAATATGTGAATTCAATGCCACAAATTTCCCTCTTAGTACTGCTTTCATTGCATCCCATAAGTTTTAATTTAGGTTTAGTTCAAACTATTGTTTAATTTCTCTTTCCTGTGACCCATGTATTATTTAAAAGTGTGTTGTTTAAACTCTAAGTATTTGGGGGTTTGCCAGCTATCTTTTTATTACTGACTTGTAGTTTAATTCCATTGTGTCCTAAGAGCATATTTTGTACGATTTCTATTCTTTTATATTTGTTAAGTTGTGTTTCATGACCCAGAAATGTGATCTGTCTTGGTGAATGTTCTGTGTAAGGTGGAGAAGAATGTGTATTCCGCTATTGTCGGATGAAGTATTCTATAAATGTCAATTATATCTACTTGATTAATGGTGCTGTTTAGTTCAACTATGTCCTTACTGACTTTTTGCCTGTTGGATCTGTCCAATAGTAATAGAGAGGTGCTGAAGTCCCCAGCTATAAGAGTGGATTTATCTATTCTTTTTTGCAGTTCTATCAGTTATTAGATACATACATATTAAGGATTGCTGTGTCTTTTTGGAGAACGGACAATTTATTGTTATATAATGCTTCTCTTTATCCCTGATAATTTTTTTTTGCTCTGAAACCTGCTTTGTCTGAAATGAATATAACTATTCCAGTTTCCTTTTGATTACTGTTATCATGGTATACGTTTCTTTATCATGTCTTTATATTTACTGTTTCTTGTCGATAATATAAAGTTGGATCTTATTTATTTATCCACTTTGACAGTCTCAGTTCTTTAGTTTATATATTTATATCATTGGCATTTAAAATGATTATTGATATAATTGGATTAATATCTACCACATTTATTATTGTTCTCCACTCATTGTCTTTGTTTTCTGTTTCACTTATTGACTTCGGCTTTTTCATCTTTTTTATTTCAATTGAACATTTTCTATTATGTCCTTTTGACTCATCTTTCAGCATATCAATTATGCTAATTTTTGTTTTCAATTATACTTTAAAAAAAAAACTTTATCAGTGGTTGCTTTCAAGTTTGTAATGTAAATTTACAACTAATCCAAGTCTATTTTCAAATAACACCACACCAGTTTGCATATAGTCCAAGTACTTTATAGCAGAATATGCCCAGTCCCTGTGTCCCATCCCTTAGAACATTGCAGGTATTAATTTCACTTATTTAAAACCTATAATCACTAAATACATTTTTATTAAAATTTTGAACAAATTATTATCTATTAGATCAATTATGAAAAAAAAGTATTTTCTTTTACTCTCTTTAGTCCTTTTCCAACAGTCCTTTTGTATTTATGTAGATCCAATTTTCTTTTCTCTCTCTGAAGAACTTCTTTTAACATTGCTTGCAGCGCAGGTCTACTGGTGACAAATTCCCTCAATATTTGTTTGAGAAAGTCTTTATTTCTCCACATTTATTTTTATTTTCTTTTTCTAAATTTTTATTACATTCATTGAGGTGACATTTGTTAGTGAAATTATATAGGTTTCAAGTGTATAATTCTATAATACATCATCTACATATTGCATTGTATGTTCACCAACCAAAGTCAATTCTCCTTTCATTACCATATATTTGACCCCCTTTACCCTCTTCTACCACCTCATCCCCCTTTACCCTCTGGTAACCACTAAACTGCTGTCTGTATAGAGGCTTTATTTGTTTATTTGTTTTGTTCATTTGTTGCTTTCAGTTTTATATCCCACATAAGTGAAATCATATGTTTCTTGACGTTTTGTCTGACTTATTTTGCTTAGCATGATAATCTCAAGATCCATCCATGTCATCAGAAATGACAATATTTCATTTCTTATGATTAATATTCCACTGCATGCATGTACCACATCTTCTTTATCCAATCATGTATGGAAGAATACTTCAGTTGTTTCCATGCCTTTGGCTACTGTGAATATTGCTGCAATGAACATAGGGGTATATATATTTTCACAGATGAATGTTTTCAGTTCTTTGGGGTAGATACCCAGAAGAGGGATTGGTAGGTTTTATGGTAATTCTATTCTTAATTTTTTAAAGGAACCTCTACACTGTTTTCTATCCACTTTTAAAATATATATATATATATATATATTCTTTAATTCAAATTTTTTTTAAAAGATAACTGGAATTTTAGTTGGTGGGGTTTTCTTTCCTTTTTCTTTTCTTTCTTTCTTTCTTTTTTTCTGCTTAAATGGTTTCTGAAGAGAAATCTGTTGTAATTCTTTCTCCTCTATAGATAAGGTGTTTTTTCACCCCTCACTGTTCTGCCCCAGCTTCTTTTAAGATTTTCTTTTTCTTTGATTTCCTGCAGTTTAAATATGATATGCCCAGGTGTAGATATATATTTTTTAATTTGTCCTGTGCTTGTTGTTCTCTGAGCTTTTTGGATCTGTGTTTTGGTTGTCTTTTATTAATTTTGGAAAAACCTCATTCGCAATTACTTCAAACATTTCTTCTGTTCCTTTCTTTTCTTCATTTTCTTCTGGTATTCCCATTACATGGATGTTATACCATTTGAATTGTCCTATAGTTCTTGATATTCTATTATGTCCTTATGTCTTTTTTATGTTTTTAACCTTTACATTTCAGTTTGGGAAGTTTCTATTGACAATTTTTCAAGCTCAGTGATTCTTACTTTGGTTCTTTTTACTCTATGGAAGAGCTAATCAAAGGGCATTCTTCATTTGGTTTCAAGTGATTTTGATTTCTATTATTTCCTTTTGATTCTTTTATAGAATTTCCATTTCTCTACTTGTAAGACCCATCTTTGGTTGCATATTGTCTATTTTTTTTTTTTTAACATTAGAGCCTTTGGCATATTAATCATAGTTGTTTTACATTCCCAGTGTAATAATATCAAAATTTCTGCTATATCTTAGTCTGAATTTGAGTCTTGGTCTGTTCATTCAAACTCTGTGCTTTGTATTTTTGAAAGACTGGTGTTCTTTTCTTAAAAGCCAGATATATCATGTCCAGTAAAAGTAACTGAGATAAATAGGTTTTAAGTGTGAGTTTTGTATTTATCTGGCTGGGGGATAGGCTATGTTTGCCATAGCTCTAGGTTAAAGACTAAAATATTCCTCTGGTGTCCTTCTTTTCTTCTTTCTCTTTTTTTTTTTCTCCTTCCTCTTATTGTCTTCTGGTTTCCTTAGAGAATTCTTCTTAAACAAGGTCTAGGACATGCAGTTCTTTCTGTTGTAATTCCCTGTTATTATGCAGGGGTCTTATTGTTGTCATGCTAAGTTTTGAGGAGAAGGGAAGCATTTTAGAGTCCTCTGATTAGGTCTTAATCTTTTATTGAATCTGTTCCCCAGAGTATGGCCTTCATAAATACTTCTTAGTTCTTCCTCTCCATGTAAGTAACACCTGAAGGCTAGAGGAAGCTGGAATTGGGGACTTTCCTTCCCTCGGGTCAGTTAGTCTATGGTAAAATCCCAGTTTGTTAAGGTTTTGTAGATTAGTTTGAGGGCAAGCTTTTTCAAATAGAATTTTCTTAGTATATTTCAAAATGGCTTCTTTTCCCTTTCCCCTGCTAAAAGCATGAGGAGGGTTTTCTCATCACTGTGAGAACTGGTAGGACTTATGGAGGTGATGCTCATGAAAATGTGGGACCTCTCCTAGAATTAACCCCCAACCCCCATGGGGTTTTTAACTAAAAAGCTTGTCTACAGTGAACCACTAGCAATTTGTCAATCGCGGTTTAAGTTTAATTCCAGTGGCAGTTTCTTCTCCCGGACTTCTCCTCCAATCATTTGTCATTCTCTGCATCTACCTATTGTCTCTCCAATTTTGAGGACAGCCATCTGCCCTATGATTACAATTTTCTGAGGGATCCAAGGAAAGCAGTTGATTTTTCTGTTGGTTCAGACTTTATTGTTGTTATTGTGAGGATTGCAGTGATACCTTCCAAGCTTCTTGGATACAAAATGGAAACCAGAAGTCACCATGTTCTCCTTTGAGTTCTAGGCAGCATATTGAACCCAAACAACTATTTTTTTTATTTAACTTTTGTCATGAAATCTATACTGTTCATTTCATTTAGTCATCAAAGCTTTATGAAATTACTCACATACTATCATGAAATGATGAGATTACTATTAAAATATGGTATTCAGTGCGGGTATTTCTATTTCTCTGCCTTCCTCTACAATAAACAGAAATATTACCCATGTCACGGTGTTGACACAGTTGTCTCATTTCACTCCAACTTGATGAACTAGGTGGGTGGGCATAGTCCACTAAGAATTTTGCTAAAAAGGCTCAAATATAACTCTGAAAAGTACACACTTTTCTTTTTGTGGATCTAATGCATTTAAGAAAACATTGTTATTTTTGTGTCTTTTGACTTCTAGGATGAACTTTAAGTTTCCCTTAATCATTACACATTGTGCTAAACCTAGATTCCTTTTACTCTGTACTTATATCTACATTTAGATCACTTTTCTTTTGGTGGACTTTGTTGAGGCTATAGGGACAAGTAGCATTTTGCTTTCTCTGTTTTGATTGTGACAATGACTGGTTGTCATATCATTTAGAATACAAGGACCCTGTCTTGTCTTCTGCAATGCAAGCTCCTGCTTGTGCCTTGCTGGAGAGTCACCTTATCAATCTAGGACACCACTGATGTTTAATTAATGGCCTTTACTAGCTCTCCCATTGATTAGTGTGACTTTTGATGATCACCTCAAAGAATTTTGCCTTCACAGTTAGACTTACAACATGGTAGGCTGTTGTATTATGTTGGGTGCTACTCTGCTCCCTGTCATTGATTTACCTATTGGGTTTAAAGATATTTGTTTTTAATTGTCTCATTGCATATCATATTTTTTTCTCTTTTATTTTGACAAGAGTTTTCTGATAACCCAATATTAGATTTAAAAATAGCTGTCCTAAAGCCTGTTCAGCATTCTTTCTTAGATATCAGTGATGCTGGTACTGAATTTTTATACTACCTTAACTTAATGAAATGAAGTAGTCTTCTCCTTTTTCTAGGATAAGTTCACTCACTTAATTGCAGATCTCATATATTCAGTTTTTTTCCTATCTCTCTCTCTCTTTTTTTTTTTTGGTTCTTGAAGTGCCTTTTTAAAAAAAATTAAATTTATTGGAGATGACAAAGGTTAGTAAAATTACATAGGTTTCCAGTGTACAATTCTGTAATACATCATGTATATATCACATTGTGTGTTCACCTCACATTTTTTTTTTTTAAGTAGAAGTAGATCTGAGTTATGAAATCTGAGCTGTGGACTAAGCAGCCTGCTTATGAGCAGGAAAGTGATTCATATTTATTGTTTGGGTGAATACAATTCAGATGAATGGATTTTACTTTTATTTTAATAGAGAGGAACATTTGATGTGGGCAATCTTTTAAGAGCTGTGAACATTTGGTACATGTGTAACATACCTTGAATGCTCAGGCTATTACAGTGATTTCTCCTGAAAGGAGTTCCTGAAGGATAATAAAATTTAAGACTATAAGATATTATTTGCTAAAGCTCAAATATTATTGGTATTTTGTTTTTTTACTTTTTATATATGCCACCAAATTAGATTTGGAAAGAAATTTTCTATTCCTAACCCTCTCAAAATATAAACAAATGCATACCCCAAACAAAAATGTTCTTTTCATAATTTGGTTTTTGAAAGTGGTAGGAAAAAAAAGAAAAAAAAAGAAAGTGGTAGGGAATATTTTGTTACTTATGCTGTGTTTGTGGTGGGAATTCTTTTCCCTCTCTCTTTTTTTTTTTTTTTTCAGCTTTCTCTAAGTTTTAGATTTTATTTTTCTCTTATCATCTTTACTGATATATTTAAAAAAAAAACCTATTGAACATTAGCATGTATGTAGAAGTCAAAAGGATACATAAAGTTAGGTTCAGAGAAGTGTTAACTCCCTTCTAAATACTTTCATTCTGTCTTCTACCCACTGTAGACAAGGAACATTATTTTTTTTCTAGGTTATCTTCTCTATGTTTCTTTATATTTTCTCATTTTCACTCTTTTTCTTACATAAAGGGTTGCATTCTATGTAATCTCTTTTGTATTATTTTTCACTTATTATTTCCTGGAAATAGTTCTTTATCAGTTATTTAAGATCTTTCTTTTTCTGTTTGTACAGCTGCCTAGTACTTCATTGAGTGCGTATACCACAATTTATCTGAACAAACGCATATGCTTAGACATATAGGCAGTTTACAATATTTTGCAATTACAAATACCTCCTCAGTGAATAACCTCTTGCTTATATATTTTGATGTTGCTGCATGTGTATCTTCAGGATAAATTCCTGGAAGTGTGATTGCTGGATAAATGATAGCGCATATCAATTTTGTTAAATACTGCCAAATTCTTCTTCATGGGAGTGATACCATCTTGTGTTCCTGTCAAAAAATTTACAAAGAGTATTCTGTCAAGCTTTTGAAATTTTTGCCAACCTGAAATGTGAGAAATGTTATCGTAATAGAGTTTTAATTTCCATTTCTCTTATACATTTGAATTTGAACATTTATCCATATATTTAGGGGACATATTTATAGATCATTTTGTGAATTATCTGTTTAACTTGCTTGCCTGTATTTCTATAGGAAGTTTTGTCTTTTCTCTCATTTTCAAATCTTTGTATTTAGGGTTATTAACCCTGAATCTGTCACATATGTTCTCATCTTGTCTCTCAGTTGGCAATTTGCATTTGGACTTTGCTTGTGGGGATTATTTTTTTAATGCAAACTCCTTTCTTTCTTTCTTTCTTTCTTTCTTTCTTTCTTTCTTTCTTTCTTTCTTTCTTTCTTTCTTTCTTTCTTTCATATATATATATATATATATATATATATATATATATATATATATATTTATGTGTCTATCTATCATCAATCATTTGGAATTTTATTCATATTAGAAGGCCTTTCCCACACCCAGTTTAAATGTATGTGTAGTTTCTCCTAGTGTGCATAATTTTATTTTTCACATTTCAATCTTTGGTCAGTTTGTACTGTGTTCTTGTATATGGTGATAGTACATACACCACATTTTCCTTAGCCATTTGTCAGTGGTCACATAAGTTGCTTTCATGTCTTGATGGTTATAAATAATGCTACAATGAACATGGGTGTGCAGATATACTTTTTAATTAGTGTTTTTGTTTTCTTTGTATAAGTACCCAGAAGTGGAATTGTAGTATCATAAGGTAGTTCTATTTTTAATTTTTTAAGGAACTCCCATACTGTTTTCCACAGTGGCTACACCGATTTACATTCCCACCAACAGTGTATGAGGGTTCCCTTTTCTCCACATCCTCACCAATATTTGTTAATTTCTTGTCTTTTTGATAATAGCCATGCTAACATATGTGAGGTGATATCTCAATGTGTTTTTGATTTGTATCTTTCATATACCTGTTGGCCATCTGTATGTTTTCTTTGGAAAAATGTCTGTTCAGATCCTCTGCCAATTTTTTAATCAGATTGTTTTAATTTTTGCTATTGAGTTATTTGAGTTCTTTGATATTTTGGATAACTCCTTATTGAATATATGCTTTACAAATATTTTTTTCTCATTCGTTAGGTTGCCTTTTCATTTTGTTGATGATTTCCTTTGTTATGCAGAGGCATTTTACTTTGATGTTGTCTCACTTATTTATTTCTGCCTTTGCTTTTGGTGTCACATCCCGAAAAAATCATTGTCAAGATGGAGGCCAAGGAGCTTACTGCCTATGTTTTCATTTAAGGGCTTTCTCGTTTATGGTCTTACATTCAAACATTCAATCCATTTTGAGTTGATTTTTGTGTATGGTGTAGGATAGTGGTCCAGTTTCATTCTTTTACATATAGCTGTCCAGTTTTCCCACCACGATTTACTGAAGAGACTGTCCTTTTCCCATTATGTATTCTTGGCTCCTTTATTGTAAATAAATGGACTATTTGTCCATGGGTTTATTTTTGGGATTTTTATTCGGTTTCATTAATCCATGCAATGTTATTATGTTAGTACCATGCTGTTTTAATCACTATAGCTTTGTAGTATAGTTTCAAATCAGGGAGTATGTAACTCTAGCTTGGTTCTTCTTTCTAACATTGCTTTGTCTATTTGGGGCCTCCTGTGGCTCCCTACATGTATTAGGATTGCTTGTTCTATTTCTGTGAAAATTGCCGCTGGAATTTTGATAGGGTTTGTGTTGAAATTGTAGAATATTTGGGGTAGTGTGTAATTAATTTATCTTTATTTGTATTGACATATATGCTTAGGGTTATCAGTTTTCTTCTGATCACTGCTTTAAATAGATCCCATGGATTCGGAATATGCAGTATTTTTATTATCATTTTATTTCAAAAATTCCATGAATTCTTTTTGTATTTCCCTTTTCATCCATGATTCATTTGATGCAAAATATTTTAATTTCCAGATAAGGACTTTTGCGTTTGTTGTAGTTGTTTTATTTTTAATTTTTAATTTTATTGCACTAAAAGCAGAGATTATAGCTTGTAATAGTTCTACTTTATATGGATGGTTTGTTTGTTATAATCTATAACCAATCTTTATGAATATTCTATGCTCACTTAAGATAAAAGTGTATTTTCCATTGTAGGTTTTAACCTTATCTATTACTATGTGTTTAATTATTTTTAAATGACCCCCAATTATTACCTATATTCTTATTCTACTTTCCCATGTTTTTCTCTCCTTTATCCTTTTATCTGTTAGGTGAATCATTTTTACTTATTAAAACATGAAATGTTTATATTATTACTTCTTCCTGTAACCCCATTCTCATTGTAATCTTAGCTTTAGAGTTAATATATATGAAATGCTTAAATTTGGTCCTTTTTCCAAATTTTTCCAAATTTTTCCAAATTGCCTTGGTTGGCTAAAACTCAGATTTCAGTAGATTCTTCTGGAAAGTCACAATTTACAGTATTTAGTGAATTTGGAAGATTAATAACTATTTGATGGGCCAGCCAAGTGGCACATTGGTTAGGAGTTGGCTTGGGACACCAGTTCTGAGCAGCAGGGCCCTTGTTCAGATCCCATATGAGGGCCAGTGATGCTGTGCCCTCTACAGCTAAGATTGTCAACAACACCTGGAGCTGGGCTGCTGTGAGTCACCAGCAACGGCATAAGCTGCAGTTGGGCTTGCTAGCAGCTGGCGTGCGCTTTTGTGAGCTGCTGTGAGCTGCAGTGAGCAGCTGTCCAGAGGCCAGCGACTGATCTGCCTCACCTGGGAAGAGTGCAATGATAATACCAACAGGGGCCAGTGAAGCAACGTCCTCTACAACTAGACTGAAGACCAAAAGACAGCAACTTGTCTGTTCCCCTTTCTTGATTCCCTAATGTTGTTCCCCTCCCCAAGTCCCCAATAAAATCTTTTAAAAAAAAACAAAGAAGCAAACAAAAAAAAACCCAAAAAAACTATTTAAATAACAGCTTAGCAGGATATAACATTCTTGGTTCACATTTTCTCTTTACTTATATTGAATATTGCTACTCTACTGCAGCTTTGATGTATTGTTGTTTTTGAAAAGTCTGTTGCCAGTTATTTTTTTTTGGTCTTTGGAAGTTATTTCATCTTTTTGTCTGAAAACCTGATTATTTTTCTTCATCTTAAATTCTATTAGTTTTACTAGTATGTGTTTTTGCAGTTGATTATTCTGGGTCAGATTTCTGTGGTATCTGGCGAGTCCTTTCAATGTATTTATTCACGTCTTTTATTTTTGGAAAGTATTTTTGAGGACGACATTGTGAACATTATTTTGTTCCAGTGTATTGATTCTCTCTCCACCCTGAGGACATCTAATGTATGTATGTTGGACCTCCCTGCCTATTTTCCACTTCATCTACTTTCTCTGACCCATGTTACTTTGCTATCTCATCTTATTTCTACTTGTTTCCCCAACCCCACCCCCTACATTTCCTTCAGTGCCTATATTATGTTTTTATTTGAATTTGGTTTTTTGGGGGCATCTTGTAATTCAGTATTTATTTTTGAAATGATTTTTTTTCACTTCTATTTTCTTCCTCAGTTCAGTCCTCATTTTTTTTTTTTTTAAAGATTTTATTGGGGAATTGGTGGAGAGGAACAGCGTTGGGGAAACGGGGAAGGGGAACAGACAAGTTGCTGTCTTTTTGTTCTTCAGTTTAGTTGCGGAGGATGTTGCTTCACTGTTGGTATCCTCATTGAGCTCTTCCCGAACGAGACAGATGGGTCGCTGGCCTCTGGATGTCGCTCACCGCGGCTATTGGCAGCTCACGCTGGCTGCCAGCCGCTCACGCTGGCTGCGGGCCACTCACTGTAGCCTATGGCAGCCCACTGCAGCAGGGGCTGCAGCCCACACCATCACCGGGGCTCGCACAGCCCAGCTCCAGGTGGAGCTGTTGTTAGCTGTAGAGGGCAGTGTCACCAGCCCTCATGTGGGATCCGAACTGGGGCCGCTGGCATCCCAAAACCAGCGCTTAACCAATGCGCCACTCGGCCGGCCCCAGTCCTCATTTTATTTCTTCCTTTTTTCCCCCATTGTGATCTTAGTTTTTGTATTTGAGATTCAATGTAGATTTTAAAAATATATCTCCAAATATTTATGTGAGGGTTGTCATTGCAGTTTCATGTATTCTAATACAGTATTTTTCTGCTTTGTTCCTGGTTGTTTGGAGGAGACTTCTTACCAGCAGAAAATCTTGCATATTTTATGAGTTTTCATTGTAGTTTTGAATGGATGTAGTCTGCTTTATTTCTGTTTCTGTTCATTTCTTGAACAGTTTTTATTTCAAGAACATCCTCTTCTATCAGTTCTTCCCTCTTTTGTGAGATTTAATTTGTAGATGTTGCTGGTAGTGGTGGTGGGGAAAGACTGATGTGCCTTGTTTCACCTTTGTTTCTGCATGATCCTTAATTTCTCCTTACTATTTCCTTCTTTCCATTTGCTGCCTCCTTTCTAAGGACTACCAGCCATTCTTTCTATATAGGACTATCCTTCAAAGGAATAGTTGTTCAAGACTGCCCCTTGCAGTCATGCACACTTTCTAGGTCCTTCCCTGTATCTGTTCTATGAACTAACCTCTTCTGACCTGCATTCAATATTTTGAAGTTAGTGGTGAACTTTCCTTTTCTGGAAATGATTGGTCTGTATTCCCTTGAAGTCTTCTACTTCTCTATAGTCTTTTTTATGGAACCTCTTACATACCCAGTAAATTGCATCCCTATGTGGTCAGTGGTCAATCTGATAGAATGTTTTTGTGCTTACATGTGATTTGAAGGTGTGTGCATTTGTGTGTGTGCATGCGTGTGTGTATGTGTGTATGTGTGTGTGTGTGCATGTGTGTGTTTATGTTCATGTACTTAGTAGTAGTGGCAAACACAAGGGTAATGTATGTTTCACTTCGCTCTTGTTGATAGTTTTTGAGGGAAGTAATAGTGGGACAAATTCAGGGTCTAGGAGTTGCCATTGTTTTCTAAACCTGGAAGTCGGGATAGGCTTTTTTCTTCTCATTGCAACTTTCAGGTCTTATAAATTTGAGCCTGTAATAGAACTTTAACATGGATTAACTGTAGACAGAATTTTGGCCTAAAAGACAGAAGAATTTAATTTTAATCTTGGTCATTCTATATTTTTTTCCTCTGTGCCTATTAGGAAACCACATAACTTTTTTTAGTACCAGTTTACTTCTCTGTAAAATGAGGGCAGTGGCTAAGACCTTAAGATGGTTGTTGATATTGCTTTTATCTCTAACCATACACACACACACACACACACACACACACACACACACACACACATTCACAAATATGTAGCTACATATCATTTTTAGTACTTGATGAAGTTTGGAGAAGATAAAATCCATTTAATTCTGTGACTTGCAGTGCCTCTGAAATCTCTCTTGAACATGTTTTCTAGTAACAGGAAATGATCACAATACTAAAAATATTTCATTTTGATATAATATCACTCTCAAGGATATTCCTTCTCAAGGATTTACTATCTCAGTATATCTGTGTACTTATATCTATAGAATAATCTCTCCATCCCACAGAAGCAACTGAGCAGCATATCTAAAATATAATTTCAGTGTTGCTATTTTAGCTTTAGTGCATGATTTTAGGTTAACTATTAAAAAGTTTAAAATGGTATAAATCACAATAAGAAATTAAGAAGACATTTTAATAGCTCAGTTTTATGTTATTGAGAATTATAAAGGAAAAGGTAATATATCTCAAGCAGTGTATTATGTATAAATTCTAAGCTAACACAAACATTATTTTTGTTACACAAGACATAAATTACCTCAGGTTAATTTGTCTAATCAAGGAGGTTAGAGAGAAAAGGAATCTCATAATCTTCCAGCTAAAATTTCTCAATAATCCTTAATATTTTCTTTCAGTAATTTAAAATTATTTCTTACATTTTCAAAATTGTCTTCCAGGCAATGTTTAAAAAACTCTGCTTATTCAAATGTCTTTACCTGCTGAATCTTATCTTTAGTAGGAAGCTCACTTTTAGTTTAGTTTTTAAAGCAGATAGATATTTCACATAAACCTTAGTATGTGCATTTTTTTTCTTTTTCAGGTTATTCTTATTTAAAAAAAAAAGCAGCTATTTCTATTCATTCGGTGACAGAAAAAAAAGCTACCTGTTTGGAATCAAAATCATTTGAAAAAATTAGCATATATTGCATCTAATTTCTCACACCTATTCTTTTTAAGCCTATCTCAGTTCTGGTTCATTTCTCTTCGTTTTTCCATTCAAATTTTATTCCCTGGTGTTACTTTCATGATTTCATCTTGCAATCATTCTCTAAATTATAATTCATAAGCTCCAGAAGCAACTGTTCCCTTGTTATTATGCTATAATTTGTGTAAATTGCTACCATATGGATAGCAGTGTTTTCCTAATAATTGGAATACTGTGCTTTTGGATGGCCCACTGTTTTCTTAAGGTTTCTAAAGTACTTTCTTAGTTAGTTGCACTTTCACTTCTATAAAAATAGTTTTTGAAACTGTAAAACCTATATTGGAAGTATTAAATTCTATAAACAAATATTATGTAATTTAAAATAAGTTTAATAGAAATGAAAATACTTTCACAATTCAATACTGTATTCATACTTATTTTTTTACAATACTTTATTCATTCATACTTTACATAATTCTTAATTACTTTTAGCTAGTATTTTTTTTTCCATCTGAAGGGTACAGTTTGCTCTTTAGGAATTTGTTAATTTATTGAGTAGATTATTATGTGACTTTGGCAAATTTTTTTTTTTTTTTTTTTTTGTCAAATAACTTTTCAGGTTAAATAGGGCAAACTGAACCTAACCATTCATTACTGCTATATTTTGAAGCCCCACTTAAATAAACAGTAAAAACATTTAAAAATTGATAAACTCTCAAGGATAAATATAATAGGAAATGATATAACAGGTTAAAAGAAATACCATCAGATTTGGGGACCTGGGAAGTCGATGGATGAGTGGTAATTTACTTAGCAGAGGGGAAATGCTGAAAGCTCTCCTTCAGTTGGAAGATCTGCAAGAAGCAAATCAGTTTAGATGGCACAGCTGTAGCAGTCACAAAGCTATGGTTTATCACATTTTTGCCCCCTCCACAGCACTCAAAAAGATATTTTACTGACTTCTTTGCAGTTATATCACAGGCATTTGACAGAGAGCTGACCACTGAAAAGTGGACAGTTGTAACATAAGCCACTTCTAGACTAAAATCATAAATCACTTTGGGTCATCCTCCTACTCTGCCTTTCTTTTCTAAAGGTGAACTTGAAGGCCACAGATTCTAGATGGTGAATCTAGAAGACAGGTACAAACTGGATCCTTAAGTCTTCAGGTAGAGGAGTACCTTCTAGGAGGGCTGAATAATCAGAGTCAAACTGTATGTGACAGGAAAATGGACACTTATTTTGTTAAATAATTGAGACTTGAGGCTTTATGTGTTCCTACAGTGTAGCCTATTCTATTCTGACTAACTCAAGATTCTTGGAAGGCTTAAGAATCATAGGAAGTAAATAACCCTGAGGATGAATGTGTTTAATGTGCCTTAAATTTATTCCCTTACCTACAAGAACATAGTGTAAGTGTGAAGCATCATCCTGTGAAAATGCAGGTTCAATGAAAATCCATACATAGTTTGTGAGAGTGCCCTGACAGCTTTCTTTCTCTGATCAGCTTTCATAAAGCTAACAGCCAGGCCACATGCCACTAGAGATGGGAGGATTCCTATCTTGGAAAAAACGGTGAGCTAAAAAGTAAAGCCCAATGTAAACCAACATTGGAGGGTTCCCAATAAAATGGTCTGAGTTCTGAACAATCAGTCAACAGTAATGCTTACTATTTGATGAGCCCCACCTATAATCAAAGAGCTTTAAATCTATGCCTTTAGGACCTCATTCTAATCCATAAGAACAAAGGATCACTAAAGTGAAAAAAAAGTTTGAAATTAATATATTATTAAAGACATGAAGTATAACATTTCATTCATGAAATATTATAAAAGTAGTATATTATTTAAAAAGAGTAAGTAGGAAATAAGAATGAAATCTTAGGCATTAAAAACTTGATTACTAAATGTGTTATAAATTAATAAAAAGGTGAAAGATAATATTGAGGAAATCTCTTTGAAAGAAAATGCTGAACATACAGAAAAAAATATCAGACTTATGTAGGTTAAACAAGAAAGACAAATGTATACAATGTTGGTGTATCCAAAATAGAAGTTCCTATAAAGCACTATACATGAAAAATCTATTTCAAATAAATTAATGACATAAGTATGAAATTAGAAATTCTAAAAGTTTTCTGGAAGAAAAAAATATGAGAACATTACTTATGGCATTGGGATAGTGGAAAAATCTTAAATGTGGCATAAGAAGCACAAACTATAAAGGGAAAGACTGAACAAGAAACAAACAAAAAAAAGTACCAAAAAAAGACACTATAAACAAAATTAAAAATAAAATTACAGCAAAAGATATTTGTAACATATAAACAAACAACAGATTGCTGTATAGAATGTATGTGTATCTATATATTTATCATCATATGTAAATTCTTCTTAAGTTTAATAAGGAAAAAGGTAGTCCAATAGAAAAAATGGATACATTAGTTTCGCATTGATTTTTGTAATACCTCTAAACAAGCTAAGAGGCTTAAAACAATACAAATGTATTATTTTATAGTTTTGAAGGTCATTGGCCTAAAAATTCAGAACTCTTAAAATGGGGACATTATTCTGTGGGGTTTTTGTTGTGTTTTTTTTTTTTTTTCTGGAGGTTCCTTGCATTTTCCAATTTCTAGAGGCTGCCTGCCACATTCATTGGCTCATGGCCTTATATTATTCCAATCTGTGATCCTCTTATTACATGTCCTTCTGTGTCACTGGCCTTTTTGCCTTTCTTTCTTTCTTTCTTTCTTTCTTTCTTTCTTTCTTTCTTTCTTTCTTTCTTTCTTGCTTTCTTGCTTTCTTGCTTTCTTGCTTTCTTGCTTTCTTACTTTTTTAAGTTTTTTTTTTTATTATTAGTTTTAGGTGTCTAAAACAATGTAATAGTTAGACATTTACACCCCTCACAAAGTGATAACTCCCCTCCCCCAATCTACTACCCCTTTGACATTGTATATAGCTATTACAATTTCATTGACTCTATTCCCTATGCTGTACTCCATATCCCATGACTATATATATATAATTATATTAAATAATATATATTAAATATATATATTAAATTATAGTTGACATTCATATTTATTCAGCTTCAGTTTTAGCTGTACAGTGCAGTGATCAAGCCTCTACACCATCCATGAAGTAGTCTCCCTAATAAGCAAGTGTCCATTATATACCCTATAAAATCTTTACAACATTATTGATAATATTGTCCAAACTCTCTTTCGTATCCCTGTGGCAATCTTGTGGTTACCAATTTGTGCTTTCTAATCCTCTTACCTTCTCCCTCATCCCCAACCCTCTTCCTATCTAGCAACCCTCAGTTTTTTTCTCTATGCCTCTAAAACTGTTTCTGATTAGTTTGCTCATAAAACTCCGAGAAGAAAATATAGAAAGTAAATTTGCAGACATTATCCTTACTAATATTTTTACTGATACACCCCTTGGGTAAAAGGAAGTAAGAGAAAAAAATAGACATATGGTATCACATCAAACTAAAAAAATTTTTCACAGTAAAGGAAACTATGAAACCATCAATAAAACAAAAAGGCATCCTACTGAATGGGAGGAGATATTTGTCAATAATACACCTGACAAGGGGTTAATACCCAAAATTTGTATATATATATATATATATATATATATATATATATATATATATATATAAACTCATTCAAGTCAAAACCAAAAAAAAAAAAAACCAACCAAACAACGCAATGAAAAAGTGGGCAGAGGAAATGAAGAGATATTTTTGCCTCTTTCTTACAAGGACTTTTGTAATTACATTGGGCCCACCTGCCTAATCCAGGATAATCTCTACCTTTTTTTTTTTTTTTAAGATTTTATTGGGGAATTGGGGAAGGGGAACAGCGTTGGGGAATCGGGGAAGGGGAACAGACAAGTTGCTATCTTTTTGTTCTCCAGTCTAGTTGAGGAGGACGTTGCTTCACTGGCCCATGTTGGTATCGTCATTGCGCTCTTCCCGCATGAGGCAGATCGGTCGCCGGCCTCTGGATGGCCGCTCACTGAGGCTATTGACAGCTCACGCTGGCTGCCGGCCGCTCACTGTAGCCTTGGCAGCACACTGCAGCAGGGGCTGCAGCCTACACTGTCACCGGGGCTCACAGCCCAGCTCCAGGTGGAGCTATTGTTAGCTGTAGAGGGCAGTGTCACTGGACCTCATATGTGGGATCCGAACTGGGGCTGCCGGCATCCCAAAACCAGCTCTCAACCAATGCGCCACTCGGCCGGCCCAATCTCTACCTTTAAAAATCCTAACAATCACACATGCAAATCTCTTCTTTTTTTTTTTTTTTCTTTTTGAGGGCAGTATCACCTGCCTTCATATATGGGACCCGAACCGGGGCTGCTGGCTTCCCAAACCAGTGCTTAACCACTGCACCACTCGGCCTGCCCTCCTGCAAATCTCTTTTGGCTTATAAAATAACATATTCACAGCTTCAGGGATTAGGATGTGAACATCTTTGGGGGCCAATAGTCAGGCAACCATAATGGACCAAGAGTAGGAAGGTTCAATTTATAGAATAGGAAATTGGAATAATGATTAAAGATGTAAGAAGAATATAAGGTTCAGTGGTAATATGAAAAACCAAATGCACTTTCTGAGAATTTTGGAAAAACTAATCTGATAATACCAAGAGTTCTGAACATGAAGGAAAGGAGAAATTTTATAAATTCTAGTACATTTGGTTACATGAATATTTATTGCCCAACTCCAGGCAAAAAATACTAGAGAAAATCTCTCACACATGTGTAACAAGTAGACACATATGAAAAGAGGCTCCATGCATAATCCTGTGGAATTCCAAGAAATTAAGCAATATCAAATAGTGCAATAAAGGGAGAATGAATAAATATACATTGGAATATGAGCACTAATAAAAATGAATGACCATTATCTGCATTTATCAACATGGATATATCTAGATGTCATAATACTGAGAAAAATAATTTCTGGAGTAATACATAAAATATGTAAAACAACATTTAAGCAAAAGTTTTAAAACATGCAAGACAATGGATGCTACATGTTATTTATGAACGTATTCAGTTAAAATATAAAAAGATGGTTGAGAATAATACAAATCAATTTCAGGACAGTGGCTGTGTCTGGGGAAGAGATGGACTGTGTCTGGAAAAGAATACAGGGGATTTCACCAAAATTTGTAATTTTTTTATTAATGAAATCTGAAGCAAATTTTGGCCTTTGCTAATAGAAAATAGGCGTAATTATTTTTTTCAGTGTATTTGAGATGTTTAATATTATTTTAAAGTGGTAATTGAGGCATTAATGAAAAGAGGGTATTTTCTGGTGATTTTTAGCTTATTGGAGTTTCTGTCCTTATTTTTTAACTAAAGAGATTTCCTTACATTTCCAGAAGTAAGAATTACTAGAGTAATTTTTAATTTTAAAGATTTCTTTTACAGCTCAATACTTACAAAGCAATTCATAAATAGCAACATACTCTACAAATGTCAAGGAGGTATAATTATCATAGCATCTCTTTTCTTAAACTGACAAATCAACAGTATATGTTTATTTTATTGAAAAGGCACATGACCTTCTCTGAAAAGATCAATTCCCATTTCTGGGTATAGACAAGAATCTTTGTTATGGACTTTAGTTTATAAGAAGATTCTATTTACACTAAAAGCCACCACACCTCTGAGAGGTGGGCTGATCACATTTTATTCTTCTTTTCCTGCAGCAATGAAACTGAACAGCCAAGAGGCTCAGGTCATGCTAATGTTGTATTGCAAAATTCAGGACCCAGGCATTCTGATTCACCATTTAATATCCTAATATTACTGTAAAATAAAATCTCATCAAATTAGACCAGGGCCCTGTGATTTATGATGATTATCATTTTGTTTAACCGATGAGGCGGGTTAGTGAAAATAATATTAAAAATAAGTAAATATGTGATCAATGGAACACATTCCCTTTCTAAGCAAAAGAATGAGGAGCCCTTTTCAAAAACACAAGAACCCTCGATTAATCCCTGCAACTCCATGTAAATACTTGTATTGTTAGACCCTTATTCTACTCCTCTAATAAGGAAAGTCAATTCAGGGAAGATGAGCAACAGAGAATGAAAACTGGTACATGGGAAGAAACAAACCACCATTTTAACTGTAGATAGACAGCTTCATACTATGAAACATTCTTTATTAAAGAAAGAAGGAAGTCCATCTTGGAAATTGTACCTCTTTCTAAAAACATACACAAATTGAAGAACTTTACTAGATTTCTATATTAGCTTGTTAAGGATGCTTTAACAAAATATTACAGAGTGGGGGCTTGAACAACAGAAATAACTTTTCCAGCAGTTCTGGAGGCTGGAAAGTCCAAGATCAGGTGTGTCAAGAGGATTGGTTTCTCCCGGGCCTCTTTTCTTGACTTGCAGGTAATTATCTTTTCTCTGTGTCCTCACATGGTCTTCCCTCTGTGTGTGTGTGTCCTAATCTCTTATAAGGACACCAGTCGTATTGGATTAGGACTCACCCTAATGACCTCATTTTAACTGAATTACCTCTTTAAAGACTATCTTCAAATGCAGATACATTCTGAGGTACTGAGGACTAGGACTTTAACATCCAAATTTAGGGGGCTCACCACTCAGCCGATAACAAATTTCTGAAAGCCCAAACCTAGAAACTCCTTGTTGATGACCAGTTTCCTGTTGTGTACTACAACAGGAAAAGATGTCCCTCTCCCCTACCTCCACATGGCACAGTGATAGTACATTCTACATTAGAAGGGACACTTTCAAGAGAGGTTCTTCCTAATATGTCTTGATCCCAAGTCCCAGAATGTCACACTGAAGTGACTAAGTGCACTTGTCAATGGTAATGAGTACACATTGCCTTTTTCATTTTGAAGGGAATAATATCTGAATAGATCAAAAATAAAATATTGGACCAAAAGTGTATCTGATGTCATTGTGAGTTTTGAAAGCCATGCTAACTCTCCATGGCTTCATGAAGGACATCAATATAGAAATCTCGTTGTAATTTACTCACCAATATGGCCAAGTATGAGCATGCATGATTCTACCTGCATACCTCCTTCTACAATCCATTTCTCCGTTATCTACATAATTTCCCAAGTCAGAAAGTTGGGAACATTTAAACCCTTCTCTGTCTTTTTAGACACATACAGAGGAACTGTTACCAACACTTGTCTGGAGCTCATTATTCCACAAGATTCCATAGGCCCAATTTTTGGAAGTCAGTATTTGAGCACTGACTCTTTCTTTGATTTATATTCCTGTCAAAATTATCCTTTTCTTCCCCCAAAGTAATGACTACCTTTGATTGAATAAGGGAAAGGCTAACACAAAGAAAGTAGGAAAAAAAGAAAAGATTGTCAATTAATATCTTCCTATGTGAGTCTAACTGAATTTCCTCCTCTTAAAATTATATAATGCTCAATTAAATCCAAATTTCTTAGCTCTTGATTGAAAGCCTTTCCAGGCCTGTTTTTGAACAACACACATTCCTAAACTAATATCTATCCACTTTCCTCTTTACACTTTATGCTTCATAACTTGAAAAATTTATGACAATTGACAAATTGGCTTTTACTTTACTCCAGTGGTATGTTTGTAATTGTTTAAGCTCCAGTCCTCGTTGGTCAGGGGTCAGGGCTTGATTTGTAGCATTTGCTGATATCGGTAGTACAAATACTCCCACCATGGTCAGTTTAAGTGACTTACAAGAAGTCAACTGGCTTACAAAATTCCTGAACATTTAACAAAATTCCTGAACTCTTTTGAAACAGTGTATCCAACTTTAGTATACTACTGGTTCCCATCTCTACAAAGTGTTATATCAAGTCTTCAGATATGCTGTTTTCTTAAAATACTCTTTCTGTGCCTGAGAAACTCCTATTAATCTTTCAAAATACAGCTCCCATGTTCTCTCATAGAACCCCCCATCTCCAGGCCTGCCTTCCTAGGTGTCCATCGCTACCTTATCAGTGTTTGTCCTCATCATAAATACTTTCATGTTGAGTTAATCACATTATCATATTATTTTATCTTTTCATGCCTTGATCTGTTTCCCAATTAGATTTTAGTATTTGATAGCACCTGAATTTTGCAGATGAAGACATTGTTGCTCAGAGCCTAACAGTGTAGGGAAACATAATGTCACATTTATTTATTTTTCAATAGCCCAGGATTTAAAAGAATGGATAGATGAATACTCTAAAGTTTACATTTACCTTTGTTTGGGCGTTAGACAAATGATTTAGCCTTCCTGAGCAGAGGTTTTCTCATCTGCAAATGGAGATAATAACAGGCAAACTCCTGAGACTGTGATGAGAAAGTGCCAATGTGAAATGCAGCACAGGGCATGACATGTAGGGCCCCGTCAGTAAATGGTAACTATAGGCTGTATCATAGGTGAAAGCACGGAAGAACCTCTCTTCTAAGGTATACTGACCTTACATGTGTCTTGCTATAGTGAAATAAATTTACAGTTTCAGATGAAACAGAACATAGATTTTTTAAATGCACACCCTTCAATATTTTATCATGATGCCTCTAACCTTTTTTGGTAAATCCTCAAATTTGGGTGCTTAAACTAGGTTAGAATTTTTTTTTTTTTTTAAATTATAGGCACTGCATCATGTTGGTTGCATCCATTTAATTTTTGGTGTCCTGGTTTCTGCTTGTGTTCCTTTAGCCTTTGCACGCAAGACTCCTTCCCTCTGACTGTCCAGTCCTGCATCATGCCAAAAGACTGTGAGACCACCGAGTGGTCCTCCTGGAGCCCCTGCTCCAAGACGTGTCGCTCAGGGAGACTCTCACCAGGATTTCGGAGCAGGAGCCGGAATGTGAAGCACGTTACTATTGGGGGCGGAAAGGAGTGCCCTGAGCTTCTGGAGAAAGAGGCCTGCATTGTCGAAGGGGCACTTCTGCAACCATGTCCCAGGTACTGTGTCCTGTAGTGTGAGCATTTAGTGCTATGGAGAGCCTCATTTTACGTGACATAGGGATATTAGCAATGACACCAGTAGTCATGACTCATATTTGTTGAGTCTGTACTCAATTCAGAGTTTCATACTGGGCAGGATAGCACACTGAGTTGAAAGCATGGGCTTTGGTATTGATCCCTTAGGCTCTAATCCTATTTCTATGAATTTCTAATTATGTGAATTTGGGCAAGTGACTTAATTTAGGTGTTTTACTTTATGCATCTACTAGCAGTACTTACTTCATCCATACCTGGCACATAATAAATGCTCAGTAACATTCGTTATCGTGACCTGAAATGTTATACCTAATACTTTTTAACAACCTAAGAAACCATTCATAGCATCCTCATTTTGTAAGTGAGGACATTACTACTCAGAGAGATTAAATAATCCCTGAGGTTACACAGCTAATAGGGGGCAGCACCCAATTTCTGATGCAGCTCTATTTCCAAATCTAACTGCCACCCTGCAGCATTTCTCTTCCAGAATCCCCTGGGAGCCAGAGAATGTTGGGCAAAGGGTTACCACAGGTTGGTAGCTATATTTTCACATCTTGATAGTTATCATATTTTTTTCTGCCTATATAGCCCTTTACTTGATTGAAGCTTGATTGGTCAAGGCCCCCAGTATATTTCTGTTGTTGGCTCACAGCAGGCCCAGTCTGAAAATGACAGAAGTCCTGTGGGTTTGATGGTTCAAAAGTCTATGGGGAATGGCTTTGTGGTAATTCCCACTGGACAGCTACCCTGAACTATATCTGTAGCTATTTTAAATCTGTAGCTATTTTAGATAGACAATTTTCTATTGTTTCTAAGATATGAGAATCACTTTCCCTGCAAAAAAATGAAATGAGGCAAAACCAAAAGCTTCTTGTAGAAATAAATCATCTAGGTATATGGGGATGGTGGTGGGTTAGACACTCAACAGGTGTTCTTGATAGTGATGGCTATTCCTTAAACCTGAAATGATGTGTGTACAGGGTGCTGGGGGTGGATAGAGGGGCACGTTTCTCTTGTCAGATTCTTACCCACTCATTTCCTCCTTTTCACCATTGAAATCAGTGTAGATTCAACATACTGATTGCTCATGTTTTACTAGATAACACCTTAGATTCTTATTATTGCTTACCTGAAAATCAGAGACTGTAGGTAGAGTTCATGATCCTTTACAGATTAAGATATTGTCTCACAGAATTTTCTCTCATTGTGTTGAGTATGAGTATGTGTCTAATCTTTTGAAACACTAATTTTGAGGCAAAGCATGGGATTGGAAACAGCATAAACCCTGGGACCTCTGTCTCTTTTGAGCTTAGATAGACCTGTATTAGAATTGCATCTCCATCTCTTATTAGCTGTGTGTTATTGGAGAAGCTATACAATTTCTCTAAGACATTTCCCTCTTCAATAAAATATGTCTAATCACACTGGCTGTGTGACTGTTGGAAAACTACAGACCGGATAGTGAAATGTCAGTGTCAGTGCTCAGTGTGTAGAAGGCACTACGAGAACAACAACCTTTGTTGTATTTGCAGGTGTGCTCATTTTCTCCAAGAGGATAACCCCTCCTTCCCTTGTAAGGCATAGTACAGTAATTCAGAGGGGTGCAAACTTATTTCTTCTGGGTAATTGGAAATATATTTTTTTTTCCCTGTGGAAGCAAAATTCAGAAAGGTTTTCAATGGTAAGTTTATAGGAAAAGAATCTGGGTTTAATAATCTCCTTGACATTGGTGCCTTTTCTCTTCATTCCTTTCATGGAATGGCTAGTGACCTCTTCCAGACATTTTGAACTGTTTGTTGATGTACAGACATCCCTTCACTTCTTCCTTCTTTTTTCTTTATTAATAACTATTACAATTCTGTTGGAAGTTAGCATGGTGCCTTCTTGATGATGCTAAGAAAGTTTAATTGTATCTACATTTGTTAAATAATGACAACCTTTTATTGAGGACCTATGGATGGCCAACAAATTTATCAGAAATTTTATGAAGATTATTTAGGATAAACAGAGTTTATCATCCAAAGGGACACTTTTTAGAGTAAAAGGTATATAAATTGGTATTGTTCAGATTCAAATTGAGGTCTGCTTGGCTCAAAGTCAATGTTCTTTTCATTAATCATAATGGCTCCCATGATCGTCATACACCAAGGTTAGTGTGTATATACCATATACATGTATTTATATGTATTTATATTTTTCCAACAAAATGATATGGGTTAGCAGTCATTCATAGATATCTAGGATGAATTCCTGTATTGATCTTTACTTGATTGAAGCTTAACATCTGAAAATAGAGGCTGAAACATTTCATTAGAGATGAATCTGGCCTTTTTGTTCTGCTATTCGATGATGTTACTGAACATGACATTTTTAAAAAAAAAACCTTTTCAAATAATGGATTTGCAGGAAATAGGAGTCTTGGAAAATTCACTGCATATCAACCAGTGTTTGCTAGGGAGAATGATGTGTTAATTAATGATTCCACTTGGTTGTGGAAAGGAGAATGCATAAATAACAACAAAATTAACATTGGCTGGCATTCTTATTTGTCTGAAATCTGAGCTGTGGCTTCTTCCACAGGAAAACATAAAAGCCATGTATTAACTTTTGTTCTAGTTTGACATCAGTGATTAAAATTCATTGTGAACAAGGGGAATGGAAACAAAAAATCTATTAGGAAACAAAAATGTCATTTCTTCTTTCCTAGAATTCATGAGCAATTCATATGCATCAAGCAATTTCATTCACCATATTTCTCCCCAACAGGAAAATGTACATTTCTTGGACTTCATGTTTTTTAAAACTCTCTTGGAATGTGTTTTGGCTTTTGCCCTTCCACCACCTTTGCTATAGGAGACATGCTCATTCATTCAATAAATATACACTGAACTCTCCCTGTGTGCCAAGCACTGTGTTAAGTGTTGGGCTACTTCAGAGAATAAAATAAAGTTCCCTCCCCTTCAAGGGCCTTATATTTTAGTGAAAATATACCAAGTAAACATAATAAATAAAATAACTATGTTTCTTTTAATGAACTGTGAAAAAAGTAAAACATTAGAGCAGGGTAAAGGTGGAGGCTTCTAGAATACTATGATGAGGGTCAACTCAGATTACAGAATTAAACATGGTCTTTAATCTTTAGAGAAGCTTCATTTGAATAGGCAGGATTGTAGCAGAGGGCTTAAAGGAAGTGAGGAAATCAGCCATTCAGGTAATTAGGGGAAGAATATTCTAAGAAGAGTACAGAGCTAGAACAAGCTCTAGTTCCTGTATCTTAATATTGCTCCAAAAGTCTTCAGTTGTATAGCTCTGATTCTACTCTTTTCCCCAGTGGGCCCACACACTAGGATTTCAGCTCTAACACTATGAATGCCAGTTACTAAGGCATGATTCCATGAAAGGAATTGTCTCCCGGAGGAGCCCAGTCCAGGAGCATTCTCGGAGACCCAAACATTTTGAGTGTTACCTTGGGATTACTAACTTAACTTGAAAGGAGACAGAGACTAGTCAATGTTATGCTACTTTGGAAATTTTTAGCACTGCTGGGAAGTTAGCTTTCTGTATAGCCTTAAGCTTGTTTCAACAGTATGCTATTCTTGACCAAGACATATATAGCCAAGAAACTTCCTTCAGCATTACAGTCTATTTGTATGGCCCCCATTTATATGGCCCCCTCCCAACATAACACTAAATACCCATGTTATATATTATGGGGTGATGATAGAAATAAGAGTGGGAATACATCTGTTTGTCACTTACCACTTTTTCTCTTGGTGTGTTTATCCCCTATCAGGGGTGTTATGACCATGAGCATTAGGTTATGCTCTGCCTCAAAACTTTGAAAGATAAGGTACCTTGGCATTTGGACCCTTTCGTATGTCCTGATGAACACCTAAAATATTAGATCCTGTGTCTCAACTAAAAGAAAGGGTAAAAGCATTCTAAGACCATAAATGATAGGGTGGCCCTGTTTACTAGATGGCTTAAGGAAAGGCAGAAGACACAGAGGATACATTTTAAAAGCTTAATGTCAGAGAGCTGAGATATGACCTGATGCAGGAACAGCTAATACTCCAGATCCTTTGTGCTTAAGTAGAGAGACCATTCTGGCTACAGACACTGTAACACAGAAGAAATATTGAGAAACGTCAACTGCAGACATCATTCTTGGAAGTGACATCTCAGATGACCTACCAGCAACTTCCACCACTTCACCAGGAAGCAACAGCTTTCATGAAAAAAAAATGGCCATTTTACTTCTTAAATGATCATTTAGAGTTTGAAATTGGCTATAAGACAACACTATTAAAATGTGACAGCCACCAATGTAGAGTAAAACTCTTAAGAAGCTCTCAGCACAGAAGTGCCATGGCTGATAATAATATGTAGACTGTGTGGTATTACTACATAGAGAAAAGTCAATTTGTAAAATGTACTCCCAATACTTAGGTCTGGCACTGAACAGATGAGCCCTTATAATCCATCCCTCCTTGTCTCTGGTATGTATGAATTTATCTCTATAGTGGGTAATCTAGAGGTTCTTCACAAAGAGTTTATAAATCATAGAGAGATCTATCTGGGTGTCCTGTGGCCCACTTTGATTTCCTTGTGAAACAACCCACTGTGACCAGCCTGTCTCCTTAACATCTCCATAAGGCACTGGACCCAATTTTAGATGTTCTAGATAGACTTTTTTTTCCTTGAGAGAACTCTGGGTGATAGTTAATGGATCTCTTTAGATGAATATTGAAGCCAGGGAAAGAGCCAAGGAAAAGGATGGCAGGTAAAGCTGGGCTTGATCGTTGGCTTCCTTTGCCCATTGGGACAAGATGAGTGCTGGAGTTGATATGTCATGAAGAGATGTCCGCTCAACACCTGCTTTGGCCTGAAACTGTGCTAATTGCTGGAGAATTTGGGAAACTGGTAACTTGTCTATTTGTGTTCACTTAGTTTGTTCATCTTAAGGATCTGGTACAATATACTCTTGGAAAATTAGAGCATCCAGAACATGGTAACCATGTCCTCTAAGAGTATTTAATAGTTAATAAAGCTCCCACGCATCATCCCATACATATAGATATGGCTATTTGCTTATTCTATTTTCCCTTTCCCTTAGAATGATTGACACCTATAAAAGTACCTGGTTCATAGTAAATGCTCAGTAAACAATGGAGGAGTGGATGAATGAATGAATGCTCCAAAGTATGGCAGTGCCAGAACAATATTATGCATGGAGTACTTTATGCCATAGCCATACTTATTATATAATAAGTGTGTGGAGGATTCAGTCATTTCTTATAAAGAACTGCTGAGTTGGCATTATCAAAGTGATTAAATAAAGACATCTGTGCAGGAAATGGATAGACACACAAAGCTTGAGGTGCCATGGTCCCCAATGACCACCTTGCTTCTGCTAACCATGTGTCTGGTTTTTCCAGTTAAGAAATTTATGTTGTTTTTGGTTATAAGAGTAGCTTCCAAAAGGGTGAGGAATGAGTTCACAATCAGAATTTGTAAGTTTGCCTTCCAGGTCAAAATGGCATATACATCACCTAACACACCTTCTGCATCTCCTCCCATTTATCGCAGCACCTAAGACCCCATGCATAATAGGAGCACAATAAATGGTTGCCAAATTAATTCTTTAAGGAGTTTTTTTTATTGTTTTGATTCAGCAGGAGTAAAGGGGTCATGAACTGGAACCCTCAGGGGAATCTGTTTTAGCAAAGAAACAACCATTTCAAAGAACTTGTAAATTGGTTCAACAGGAGACTGATGCCTTTTCATTGAATCTATCTTTTACTGGTGCGTATTGTATTATGAGTCCCCATTGTGCCACTTTAAGTCCTCCTGAATAGAAGATTTGTTTCCCTGTTAGTGTTAGAACGTTAACGTACTGCTAAGTGCTGTGCAAAGCGATAGAAGTCTATTAATAATACATTTGTGCAGTTTGGCTACCAAAGCCATCTGCTGAAGAGCAAAGAGCTTTGCACTTCAGAGTAGCTTTCCATAATCAATAGTCCCACTTTATTCAATAAACAATTACTAGAGCATAAAATGTATAATGCTTGATCGGTTCCCTTTACTTTGGTCGCCTGTTCAGTAGAGAAATGACAAGTTAATTCTTTTCTAAATACATTTACAACTTTAAAAGGACAACAGACATTATCATCATAAATTAGTCATGCTGCACTACACTGATTTTTTTTAACATACACACATTTAATTTTAATACCTTGCACCAGGGTTTCAATTCCAAGTGTGTTTGCAAATCTATATATGCTTAGTCAAAACATGACCATTAACTAATGTAATTATTCTTTCAATGTGTCATAATTAAATCTCTTAAAATTCTACTCTATGTTGCTTTACTTTAAGTCTAAGCCTTTAGGGAAAGGAAAAAAGAAATCCACATTTTTTAAGCAATTCTAAGCCCCACGAAAGTGACAAAGCAAGCATTCTAAAGGGCAGAAGTTGCTATAAAATTCTGATGGCCCTGCTGTCCTATCGCTATCAGAATCACTTCATGTCACATTGTAGGTTGGAGGTTTTTTAAAAATTGTTGCAATTGTGGCTTAAATGTGCTTACTTTTCTAATTTTGGCTTTGATAACTTAAGATGTCACTACTCATTGCTTCACAGCTATGAATTGACTTTTTTTTTTTTTTTTTTTTTGAGGGCAGTGTCACTGGCCCTCATATGTGGGACCCAAACTGGGGCTGCTGGCTTCCCAAGCCAGCGCTTAACCACTGTGCCACTTGGCCGGCCCATGAATTGACTCTTTACTCTTTCTGCTGTCCCCACTTCAATGTGGAGGAGAGTTTGATTCCGGGATTCCTTGGCTTGGACATCATTACCCTCAAGAAGATAAGCTGGCTACCTGAGTGATTGAATTTCAGGGTCTCAAGTAGGCTTTTCTAATCTAGAATTTGTCTCATATAAGTCTTGATGGGAATATAGACATCACTGTTAAAAATTCCATTCTTTGACTTAATCTTGGTTTCTTCTTTTAAGCTGCATATATTTCCTGAGAATGATAACATTAAATGTTAATTTTTGTGTGGATTCATTTATTGACCATTTCTTAAGAGTGGACTTAAGTTATGGGGAACATCTAAAGAAACTTGGCAATGGGTTTAGGCCTGGGAGAAAGATTCAGAAAGCAGATTCTAGGAGGTAATTGGAGAAAAAGTGAATTTCACAGTTCTAATACATGGTTACCCCAGTGTTTGAGTTCTTGTTCCCTATCCTGGGCTATCTCACTTAAGAATTCAGTGCCAAGAAATTGTGCTCCTAATACTCCAGGCAAAAACAATTTGGAAGCACCTTTTATCCCCTTTCTCTCTCTCATCCACATCGAACCCATCAGAAGGTTTCTCCACCTTCACAATATATCTGGAATCTAATCACTTCTCACCACATTGACTCTGACTGCCCCAGCTGAAGC
The DNA here is from genome assembly GCA_033961575.1 of Aselliscus stoliczkanus. Classification (NCBI taxonomy): domain Eukaryota; kingdom Metazoa; phylum Chordata; class Mammalia; order Chiroptera; family Hipposideridae; genus Aselliscus; species Aselliscus stoliczkanus. The sequence continues at coordinate 92,450,360 of CM066731.1, forward strand.
TGCCATCATTTCTCCTGGACTGGCAAAGACTTCCAATCTTGTGTCCCTCCTGCCATCACCCTGCTGAGTCTATTCACTCAGCAGCCAGCGTGGTCCTTTAAGATTGAAATCACATCATCGTATTATTGTTCTCCTCAAAACTCCAGTAATTTCCTAGTGCATTTGGAATAACACAGTTCTCACTCTGGCCTACAAGGCTCTATAACCTGGCCCTTGAGTCACCCTCGTTTCCTATGATTCTCCTTTTGACACTCCTTGACTGGCCTGTCCCAACCACATGTGGTTCTGTGCTCTCTTAGAAGGTACCAAGCACTTTCCATCCCTGCAACCTTTGAACATGCTCTTCTCTCTGCCTAGAACACTCCTTGCCCACTTGTTCTTATACTCACTCCCTCATTCTATTTAGGATCCTGAGGATTTTCCTGGTTATGGCACTGAAAAAGCTCTCTTTGTCTTGCTTCTCTGTGTTATCTGATGCCATGTTATTTATGGATGCATTTCTGCCCATTCCAGTAGAAGGCGGCCTTCCCAAGGTCAGGGACCTTTTCTTGGTCAACGCTATGGGTTTCTATTGTCTAAAACTGTGAGTGGTATATAGTTAGAGCACAAGAATTATTTATTGAAAGAGGATGAATGAACACATGTTTGAGTAAGTGATTCCCTTATTCTTTGGGCAGGTCTATTTTTTTTTCTAGGAAGTCCTGTTGTGCAGCTCCTTCCTGCCTTCAGCCTCTCATACATATCTTTATGTTAACTAAATGTCCTTGTACAAATTGTTTTTCCTGTGCATTCATTATTGGAGTTTTATCAGCATTCCCCTTTTCAGAGGTTTGGGGTTCCACAGTAGCTGACAGTATGCTGTCTCACTAATAGTGGGGGCTTTGGTATTGTTTTCATGTAAATGGATGATGGATGACAGATTTAACAAAGATGCAGAATCACCAGGGAGAAATGTAAGCAATTTGATTTTAGGGACTTGAAAAGTCATTTTTCTTCAAAATCTTGTCTGTTGTAACTTTTAGTGGGAATTTCAATTTTTACAATTAGAAATTCTTTTATTTGGCTTATATTTTGTTTCTCTTATTAAGTTGCACTTATATCCCAAAAGTGCTAAAATTTGACCCTTATGTGACCACAGTACTTTAATTATAAAATGATTGGCTATAAAATATTCTCAAACTGTATTTGTGTTTGAAATTGCAAGAAAAAGTATTTCCACAGTGTGAAATATTATTGGTCAGTTTTGTCACTGAAAATATATTTGTAACCAGCAGAGGATTTTTTTTTTCTTTAGTCGAAAACACATATCCTCAGACCAAAAACCAACATTTGCTTGTCCTCATAGTGACTAGGCTGGTAGCTGCCTATTATCCGCTGAACTTGCTTTGTATATTCTCTGATCAGGTTTCATTGGTTTGACATTCACTATTTTAATCCACCAGAGTGTTATTTCATTAAGTTGATTTGCTTTTGAACCAGACGAGCGTGACTTTGAAACCTGCTCTTCCACTTAATAATGTGACCTTATGAGACTTGCTTATTCTTTATACCTCTTCTCCCATTTATAAAAGGGGAAATAATATTTTCCTCATAGATTTGTTGGGAGGGTTAAATGAAGTAATGCCTAAAGTTGTTAGTGCACTGCCTGGCACAGAATAAGCATGCAGAAAATATTGGTTATTATTATTATAACTTGGGGAATATGTCACGATATCCTAGTAGCCTGGATAAATTAATGCCTTATCTATCTTGTTCCGCTGGACCCTTTGACAAAATAAGCAAATGGATCCTACACAGTCACATTGGTAAGGGGCTTTGAGGAGTGGCTAACTTCTTTCATTCCATGGCTGTCTACTGTATTTGAGGCATTTCTACAATTGATTTTGAAGTGCTGCTCACTCACAGGGGGTAGGACTCTGGCCTTTGAGAACCCCCATATGTCCCTCCTAAGCATAAGGACAAAATGACAATTTGTTGAAAGGCATCTGAGTTGGGGAAGAGAGGGTGGAAAAGGCTTTGTCTTTGACAGGGCCTTAGCCATTAAAGGGAATGTCTCAGACAGTCAGAAAGCCAAGTTGTTCAGAGGCTAAGGGACTATCACTGTAACCACTTCTAAAAGAGAAAGCTGGTAACGTTGAACTGAGTGAACTCCTTTGATTTCTTATTCTGTCAGATCCTAGAGAATCACTTTCCCAGGTTGGTGGAGTTCAGGATGATCAGTTTTCATGGCTGCTGGGTGATTTGTGACTAAATATAGATAGCACTTTAAAAAAAAAAAAGATAAAAGAATGAGGAAAGACTATGAAAAGACCCTCATTTTAAAAAGGAATACAGAAGTCCTTAACTGGTGTGCTTCCTTCTCTGCTACTTGCTGGGTTGGTATTTTCTCTGAGATGATAAACAATAGTGATAGTGACAAATGTCTTATATTTCTTTAGATAATTTGTTGTTTGCCAGTGAATGGAATTTGTACATCTTAATGGGCTACCAACAGGGTTTTTGTTACCTTATATAAAACCATAATTATTAAACTTCCGTTTTCATTTTTCTGCTTAATGATTTCCCAAATTCTTCCACTGATAATTCTTATAGGGCCACAGTAAATTAATTGAAAGAGCAATTCATACACCATGGACCATTCCTTTCAAACAAGCAAACACATTACTATGACTTGCTTTAATTCTAAACTTCTTTCTTTTATGCTTTTTGCTGAACTTTGGTTGCTACAGTAGCATTCCTCAATCTCTAATATTAGGACTTTAGATAAAATGAGTGAAATCCTCATAAATAAAATGTGAATTGTGTGTATATGTGTGTGTGTGTTTTCTGTGGCTGCAAGAGGGCAAAAGGTACATATAGGACATGGAAATAAATGGAATTGATATTTATTGAATATTTATTATATGCCAGGTTCAACTTTTATATTATTATCCATATTTTACAGATGAGAAAACAAAACTGGGACAAAGTCACATGACCAAACTGGCAGGGGCCAGTTTGGTTTGACCCTAAAGCATGCTTATCGTCTATACCACACTACCTCCTTTCTGCTTATCTTATTTGCTATGTCATAGGAGCCTTGGAGTCAGCTACTGTGTCTCACCCCTTCCTTAATAACCAGAGAGCTCTTCTTTTAGGGAGCCTTAGTAGGAAGAGGGTTTAAAATGAGAACTTGGTAACCATCCACCCCAACACACCCTACTTCATTATGTCTTGCCCTGGTGCCACCTGTGCCCTGAGTCTCGAAGGCATGAGGAACAAGCCTGGTGCTTGAGTGGCCATAGAAAATATGGTGACAATGCTGTCTGAGTGAGGAGAAAGGGCTGAGGATCTTCCCCGCTGGAGAAGGACTACCTTTGGGAAGAACTGAACTTCTCTCTGTCTCTTATGTCCAGGAAGTAGAAATGTATTGTCTATATTCACCGGGCATGAGCAGGGCCTGAGCTCTGCCCTCCAAACCCTTGCGCAGCTTGCTCATTTTCAAGCCTTACAAAACCATATGGAAGGAACTAGTGAGGCAGAGGGGGAATAATTGTTGTACAACAAACCCCATAGGATTGTCCAGATCCTTTTTCTATGGTGGGTTTTCACAAGGCTGATTGTGAAAGATTCTCAGCTTTCAGGTCTTTTAGAATGATGGCATGTATTGTGAGGGGTTTGATTACTATTAGGTTTCTTAGAGAGCTGCCTTCTGATTTTGATATCTGTGACTTGATTTTACTTCTATCTGTAAGGCCAGAGTCTTGGAGACAACATGCTTATTTTCATTATTCTTTTCTTTTAAATAGTCACAAAGCTGATAATTTTTCCCTAGAATCTGAAAGGGGACAGCAGATAGGAGAATGTTCTTAGGTTTGTTTATTGTTCCAGAAGTGAATGAGTCTGTTGATATTTATGTGAATGCAGTGGTGTTATGTTAATGCTGTGGGTTGTGAGGATGCTGTGATAAACCATACAAGAAAATTCTGTCCGAAATGATTCCCCAGGTATGAGTACAGCGATGCTATGGTTGTTTTGTTTTCTGTAAGTTGTATGCAAACTCCATTGTGTTTTCATCCCTTATTTGTGAGTGTATATGTGTGTGTGTGTGTGTTTGCCTATTAGTACATGTCTTAACCAGTTATAAACAAGGATACATTCCTACGTCAGTTTAAATAATAGCATTTCTGCTTATGTCAAAAGTACTCATCAATTAAATATAGGGGCACTTTATGAACTCATTTGTAATATGTATACCTTCATCCCAGTGGGGTCAAACAGTTCATAAAAATACTTCACTGTATCAGGAAGGTTTAGAAGTTGGATGTCATCTCAGTCCAGTTAAACTAATATATTCCCAACTTCACACATACAAACAGTATCCTACTAACCAAAAAAAAAAAAGGCCAACTTTCACACAAAGTCATCCAGAAGTTTGTCAAATGAAACTCCATGACAAATTCAGCTGCTATGAATTAGGCTCATTTGCTTTCAACTCCTTCCTTTTATTCTTTATTCTCTTACAGCTTCAAGACTGAGACAAATCCACTTTTTGTCTGTATTTCCTTCCTTCACTCCTCTCATCCCGTATTATAACCATGTTAGGCTGCTGCAGTTTTTCTCTAGGACATAAAAGTGATTTAGTATTCAAAGCCAGTAGATTTCTTTATCCATAGGCAAAGATTTGGCCCTAGAAAGAGTGATTATTATGCACACTTGTTGTCATGACTTAAGTTTTCTTCAGAATTTTATATTTTTCCTCACTTCTTCTTCTTCTTTTAAATAAATCAAACCAAACAGATATTCCTGGAGGACCTCTGAATGGAAAGAATGTCAAGTCTCTCTCCTCCTGGAGCAGCAGGACCCCCACTGGCATGCCACAGGACCCGTTTGTGGAGGTGGGATCCAGACCCGGGAGGTGTATTGTACCCAGAGTTCACCAGCATCCACTGCACAGAGGGCCAAGGAAGGTAGGCAGTTTGTTCCAGGGACAGATGATGCCACTGGTTGGAAAAGAAATCAACTCCAACACCAGTTCCTTATATTCTTCTGGACACAATGGCCCCTCAGCATTCACAGATTTAATATTTGTGTCGTTAACTCTTCGCAAATCACCCCTAAATTCTGCTACTTGCAGTACTTTGGAATACTTAATAACAGGAATAATAATAAAAACAAGAGCCTCAAAGGATCATTGTGAAAATTCAATGAGAGAATATACCTAGGATCTGTAGCACAAATGAATGCTACACTTTGAGGGGTTGGAGCAAGTAAATTCTTACTAATGCTAGTAATGAATGAGTAGCGTTACTTTTTTTTCCCCCCAAGAGTCGTTTTTTTGGGTGAATGGCAATGCATTGCCAAGGTTGACAGTTTTGTATTGGAGGAGAAATCATTCCCTCCATGGCAGGCTTCCTGTTGGGCGGGTACAACCTCAACACTGGTTCACTTGTTTCAGAGTTTGGGACAGTGATAACATATAGCGATTGAAAAACTGACCCAGAATTACGTAAGTTCAATGACTGAAAAGCCATGAGTGGGCAATAACACTTCTACTCTAGAAGTTGTGGCCTGTTCCAGCCCCATTGGAGAACAGAGCAGTGTCCCTTGGGTGTGCACATAAATTCTCTCCTGCGGAAGTTGGCTAGGGAAGCAAGATGTGAGCTTTCTTGCTATGGAAATGCATCCTTTTTTATCCTGTAGAGTTTGTCATACTGGGTGCCTTTATCTATCTATCTATCTATCTATCTATCTATCTATCTATCTATCTATCTATCTATCTATCTATTTTTTGCTGAGTCATCCTGCCACCTGTTGGCAGCTCAGCTAGGGCCTGAAATCAAACCCGGGACCCTGTTGCTCAGAGCTCACACTCTTAACCAACTGAGCCAATTGGCCAGGTCCGGGTCCCTTTTTTTTTAACATGGCCTCTCATTTTTCTAGAGGCATCTATGACCATAGCCTTGATGATGCACCTTATGCCTCATAGAGGAATAATATTCATTTGCTTCAACAATTGAAGTTACAATGCCACAATTACTGGGCTAACACTATTTTTAAAAAGATAGTTACATTTTCTTCCTTCTCTAATGTCACTTTTGTTAAGTGAAAATTTAAACACTTTCTATTCCAGGACAGAACATGACTAACTCCTCTGAATTTGGGAGAACAGAATTTAGATGAAAAGTTGCAGCTTTTTCTTTGAGACCTTGGTGATCTTCAATTGCACCTTTTCCTTCTTCCCCTTATTGTTATCTACAGTTCTAGGGTCTTCAGGGGTCAACACAGAGATAAGAATTTATGGCCTACTTCCTCTTTGACTTTTAATATTCTCTTGTCATTTTTATCTCCCTAAAGTTTCTTTAGTAAAAATAACTTTACTGGTGAATTACTTCTTTCTAAAGTTTCTTCAACCTTAATTTTTCAAGTTTTCTTACTGGAAACATATTCGACAGGAAGATTGTAATTGGGAAGAATGGTGTTCAGAGTTGGGAATCACATGTGGATGAGGGGGTTAAAAAGAGGAGGAGTATTAAATGCAGATTTAGCAGCCTGTTAAACCCTGGTACAATCTGCTTCAAGCACCTGAATAAGAGGAAAAAAACCTTAGGCCAAGTTATACTTCCAGATTAATACCTGAGTTTACATGAAAACACAAAGTACTTAGAAAACCCTAAGCACATTAATCCAGTTCTCAGGGGGTGCTTAGCTGTGGGGATGGGGTGTAACCACATTGATGTATACCACAGACGTGTACTCTTGTACAAAGTTGAATACAGCAAGTCAAACTACTGCTGCACTGGAAAATACAGCACAGTCACAATTGCATTAAAGACATGTTATAGCTTACAGCATACCTCTGTAGTCATTAACAAAGGCTTTATTTGGCTCTTATATGGAAGTGAACCAGGAAGATTACTCAGCCATTCCTTTCCTTTCTCATAAATGCTTCCATTTCCTACTATTATTTATAGATATGCCTTGACAAATCTGGCAACATGAAATTTTTTTCTTTGCTCAAGTTAAACACAAGAGAAGAATTGAATTGCCCTTTTAAGGGACCAATGAGTGTGTTTGCCCAATTAAAGTGGGAGAATTTAAATATTTCTAACATTTTCTGCTAATGCAGAAAAAAAGGCCTTAAATTGGTGACATTTTTGCATTTCAGTTTTTGTGAACATTTTTTTTTTTTATGTTAGATTTTGGAGGGAGAAGGAATTTTGATAGCATTGATTTTGGAAACTCTTTACTTAGTCACAATTAATTTTTCCTTAGACTCCAGAATGCTCATTTCACTCTCTGGAGAGGAATTGGTTGTTTTACCCTACAGAATCCTAACATTCACTATGACTTAGCCATATTGCATTCTAAGAATGTGATCTTAGAGGAATCCCAGATCCTGGGGTGGGGGAGAAAGTGAGATTCATTTCTGTTGATCTTTCATTCAATAGAATTTCTGGATGCCAGAATGGAGTGTGTGTGTGTGTGTGTGTGTGTGTGTGTGTGTGTGTAGGGGGGGATGCTAATTCTCTCTCAACGGCTCCAAGTCTCTTGTTGAGGCTGGGTGCTGAGGACCAATTCTGATTTCAATGCAATTCTATTGGCGACTGATTCTTGATGATGTCCCATTCCACCTCAATTCGCTGTATTTGTAGAAATAATACAATGTAACTGTGGTGTATTTACCTGATTCTGTTGCTCAATGTTCATGTGATGATTTAGATACAGTTAGAATAGTGCTGTAACAATCAATATGAGAAGTATTACCAGTAATAGCAGTCAGGTCTATAGAATTGGGGACAAACACATAGAGGGGTATTTATGATTTTGTTTACCACTTATTGTTGTGGAGAGAATTGTGTTTCTCTTTTCTAATTCAGAAGCACCAACAAGAGTGATGCTTACCTGCAACTCTAAAAGTTTGGATTTGGTGAGACCATTTTCTTCTTGCTATTTTCTCGAATAAAACTAAAGCCACTCAGCCTCTATTCAAGGGTGATTTCTCAGAAGGTAAAATATGGGAAAAAGGAAAACACCTTCAAAATCTAATGAGGACCAGAACAAATATATTCTATTCATGACAATGTAGCCTAGTTACTGGGTAATTAACAAATGTGAAGTGAAACAGCATAGAGATAGAATGTGTTCAAGAGGTGAATCAAAAATAAAACCAAAAAACCCCACAAAAACTAAATATTTCTGTGGTTTTTGGTATGGTTAAGCAGAATACTACCTGGTTGTTTGTTTTTATATTTCAGACTCATTATTTGGTATCAAATGGACACAGCTATTTTAAGAATGGAACACAGTTTAACTTTGAATTGTTGAGTATATTAGTTGACCCTTCCAGTCCAGTAAGATTGAATAGTTCTTGGAAGTTCTAAGTCTTTATCATGCTGGGCCCAGAGCTGACCTTAAGGGAACACATAACCAGAGAACGGATTGTGTCCTGGAATGCTATGTAGTATGTGAGGGCGTTAGATATATATATATATATATATATATATATATATATATATATATATATATATATATATATATATTTTAATATTTTTTTAATTGGGGAATAGGGGGAGGGGAACAGCATTGGGGAATTGGGGGAGGGGAACAGACAAGTTGCTGTCCTTTTGTTCTTCAATTTAGTTGTGGAGGACATTGCTTCACTGGCCCATGTTGGTATCGTCATTGCGCTCTTCCCAGATGAGGCAGATCAGTCGCCAGCCTCTGGACGGCCGCTCACAGCGGCTCTTGGCAGCTCTCGCTGGCTGCTGGCCATTCACTGTAGACTACGGCAGCCCACTGCAGCAGGGGCTGCAGCCTACATGGTCACCGGGGCTTGTGCAGTGCAGCTTCCGGTGGAGCTGTTGTTAGCTGTAGAGGGCAGTGTCACTGGCTGTCTTATGTGGGATCCGAACAGGGGCCGCTGGTGTCCCAAGCCAGCTCTTAACCAATGTGCCACTTGGTCTGTCCCTTCATATATTTTTGAGTCTAACTAATATAGGAAGACTTAATATGTTTGGGTACTGGGTTTTAATTCTGACATGTATGGAACTTTGATAAGCCACATAAATGCTGTTCTAATCTTCTAGTTCATTAAATTGGTTTTAAATATATTGACGAGGTGAGTAAAAAGTGAATGACAATCACACTTTTTTTTTTCAAAAATAATTTTTATGTATGTCCTAGATACTGACATGTTTTAGGCTATGTCCTAGATACTGATATTGTTAAGGTGACACTCATTAATTTACAGTCTTTTAATTGGAATAATTAAACTAACAATTATGCTTTGGTGTCTTAAGTAATATTACACACACGCACACACATACACACACTCACACACATACACATACACATATGCATTGGACAATTAAGTTTGTGAACTCACCCTAGAAAAAGTGCTACATACCTCATTGCTGAATATCACTATGGTCACCTTCGGAGGACTCCTCTTGGGAAGCCTTGCACCAATGCCAGTGCCTAGTCCACCCTTCAAAGCAATTTTGTAACTCTTTTTCTGGAATGGCCATCAGAGCTGTCGTTGTATTACCGTTGATGTCCTGGATATCATCAAAATGTCTTCATTTAAATATTGTCTTTATCTATAAATAAAGAAAGAAGTCATTGGGAGCCAAATCAGGTGAGTACGGAGGGTGTTCCAATACAGTTATTTATTTACTGCTAAAAACTCCCTCACAGACAGTGCTGTGTGACCTGGTGCATTGTCATGATGCAAGAGCCATGAATTGTTGGCGAAAAGTTCAGGTCATCTAACTTTTTCACACAGCCTTCTCAACACTTGCAAATAGTAAACTTGGTTAACTGTTTGTCCAGTTATTACAAATTCATAATGAATAATCCCTCTGATATTAAATGAGGTTAGCAACATCATTGCAATAAGTTCACAAATGTAATTGCCAGACCTCGTGTGTGTATGTATATGTGTATATAAATGTGTATGTGTATATATGTGCGCATATATGTATATATGTGTGTATATATGTAGAGAACATGATGGAAAACATTTAATAATGTCTTAATAATTAATCTTTATAAAGGAAGTGCTGCTTAAAGACAGTTTAAAGGATCAACTGGTTTGAAGAGAGCACAGGGAATAAGGAAGTTACAATGACACTGGAAAACTAGGCTTTCTGTGCTTCTGGAGTTAAGACTATTTTCAGGACTATGGGTACCTATTGCAGGCTTTTTCCATGCTGAAGCCTTTTAAGCATAGAAGAATTCTCATATTCTTAAGAGTATATAAGATTGGGAAAATGTCTGTATGCTAAGAAAATTCTTATGAGTGGTCATGTCCTATTTGCAAACTTATTTGATTAGCCAAGAAGTTTTTGAGATATGAAATAAAGCAGTTTACATTATGAATAGATGAACATATCTCTTAAGGGATAATTGAAGGAAATTATCCACCATCATTTGAGAGCCTAGAAATATCCTTTACTTGTCTAGAAATTGGTTTTAAAGTCAGTAAACTCATTTGGGTGTGAGAAGAAAGTGTCAGGAAAATAATACACTTAGAACTTCCCTTAGTGTTAACGCTTAGAGGAGAAATGAAGCTGTTTAAATTAGGTTACAGCATTTTCTCTTGCTTTATGTTAGCAGAGAAGCAGAGATGGCTGGATGAAATCATCTTTGCTAACTAAGAGCAGGATATTTGATGGCAGTTCGCATAAGACCAAGAGACATAAGGATGTTAGCCTGTAATCTTTCTACCTTGGAAACATACTCAATTATTGGGGGAAAAATATTCATATTCATATAGTTCAAATATTCTCTCCAAAAATCCAAATCCAAAATTGTGAAAGCTCAGAAAAGTTTAAAAAAGAACATGAAATATCTAGAGGCAATCAGGCCACCAGAAGTCTAAATTGAGATTGGTTTCTGCTGGCTCTGTTTCATTGCATTTGTATCTCAGTTTAGTGATTTAAAAAAAAAGTCAAGTGTAACAAGCTTATCTTAGTGTGATACAGGAAATGTTTACTGAATTATTATGCTTAGCAAAAATATTGAAGAGTTCCTACTTTAAGCATTCATTAAATTATCAGGCTCTTCTTGACATTAAAATTTTCTTAATTTATCTAGCTCAAGGTGTAATTCACATGACTGAAATGAGAACAGGAGAGAGCTGCCCTGAAAAGAATTATAGAGGCAGGATATTTGATGAGGAAGTCCACAACTGAATAAAGGTTACTCCTGGAGAAAAAACAATGAGTTGTGCAAAAAGGGTTTTTTATGGTAACATGTGAATCCTCCTTAATTCGATCTCTTTTATAAAGAGAAAAAAATTCATATTCTTTGTGCAATATATTATATATTTATTCAAAGTTAACACAACTAAACTAATAATATGGTATACTACTGAAATCAAAGCATGTGACATCATGGAGGAGAAAGACTGTCAAGGAACAATAACTAGCCATATTTGGAGTTTTTTCAATGATTTTACCAGTAATATTTGAGCTTTCCTAATCCTATTGCATTCAGTCCATGCCTTTGAAACAACACATCACTTTTTGACTGATTTCTAGCCATTAGTATTATTAACTTTGTCACCCATTAGGTTGACAGTCCTTTGAAGGCCATGATTGGGGTCCATTTTCTTAGTATTTTCAAGTACCAGTGCCTGCCATGTAAATGGCAAATTGCAAATGCTTATGGAATTCAAAACAGAAAGCTCCTCAAGTGAAGGAGTGATCGATTGGGTTTCATCAAACACCTTTTGCTTTTGGGGTAGCATAGAGAAAGAAATCATTTTACTGTTGACAAAATCAAAGTGACCTGCTCTCTGGATATCAGCATTCCATGCCAAGGCTAGGTGGTCCAGGGGGCCTGAAGTGGAATCAGATAAAACAGAAGATATGAGGCTTATGATGTGATAGAAACGGTATATGGGGAAAAGTTGGTGGGGAGTGCAAAGGAGGGAAAAACCAAGACAGACACTGGGGTGGGGAGATCAGCTTGGACCGAAATGATGGCTTGGCCCATGGCACTAGGTAGTTGATTTTTGAACAATTTCCACAATTTCCAGAGTTAAATATAACCCTGTTATTATCCAGAGAAGACAGATTATGGAAACCACAAATGATTTAAAGTTATTTACTTTTATGAGTGTTAGTGTTGATTGATTTAACAATTTAGGAGGGGAAATGAGACAGTCAAACAAAAGCTATAGAAATACGAAAGTTCCTTAAGCAAAACTGGGAATTTTAGGGTGAAGTGATTAAACCAGTGGGATGTGGGGGACATTAGATTGGTTCATGAAGAAAAAAGTTTTTACGTGAACTAAAAGGGAGGGCATAATTTAGACAGGTGTTCATGTGAAAGGCACAGAACCCCAGGTGAAGTAAGCTACGTGAGAAAAGACACAGAAGTGGAATGTTATAGAATATATTTAGAGTAAAATCAGTGATCATGTTGGACATTAATACGGGGTAGATGAAGATAAGGGCTATGGGTTCAGGGTAGAGAGGTAGAATCTTATGGTCTTAAATGTGGTGATGCTCAGAGCATGAGATGGCAGGACTTGAACTGTTGCCCTCTCCATTCCTGTCTAACACTCTGAGCTCCAACAACACTGAACATTTTCTTTCACACTGTTGGCCTTTGAAAATAGTCTCTGTTTGACCACTGACCACTATCCTAAGATCTCTATCATTTCCTTCCACCCTAACAAGCTTAATTTCTAACACAGACCTATCACCTGGAAAATCCCCACTTCTTTGAAATATTCCTTCTGGGAACCCAGGAGACGACATAGGGTTTCTGCTCCTCAGCCAGCAAAGCACTTCATCTTTCTGCATTATAGATATGTGCAATGGTAACCAGGCTACTGTGCAAGGTCTGTGGGGCTAGGACCACATCTATGTTGTTTGCTATTGTTTCCTCAGTGAATAGCACAGTGTCCAGCACATAAAAGATGTATTGGCTTCACTGCTTTGCCCCTTCTCATGTTCCTTTTACACGTTCTTTTTCCTTTCTCTTGGCTGATTCTCTGCAAGCATGCATTGCCAGTCTGCTTTCAGACCTGGGTAAAGAAATCTGGGCAGGGCCGGCCGAGTGGCGAGGTGGTTAAGTGCTGACTTGGGAAGCCAGCGGCCTTGGTTCAGGTCCCACATATGAGGGCCAGTGACACTGCCCTCAAAAAAAAAAAAAAATGAGAAACCTGGGCAGTGTCCTTGATATTTCACTGTCATTCACCTCTTTGCTCACATTCACCCTGTCACCAAATCCTGTGAACTGTGGTGCATGGGATCTGGCTTCTGGAGCAGAAGGCGAGGGGCTGAATGTTACAACCTGGAAGATACAACCAGAAGTGTAGGAGACAGATCTTGCAGAGAGAAACTTCACCATTGGGAAACATGATTTAAGAGAGAGCCAGGGTCTTCCTGGTACACCTGTATATCTTTCTAATGTATTCTTGGCAGTCCTTCCAGAGATATCTCTTTCCCAAATACACAGATGTGCTACATATCTTTGCGGTTCAATGTGAAATGGTCCATCAGCACAGTCACACATCACATAGCACTGCGTCCTTATTCTACTCCCACCATTTTCTCACTTTCACTGCGTCCTGGCCTTGCTCCTCCCAAACAAACTATTAGCACCGTAATTCTCATTGTAGCCTCTGCTTTCTAGAGAACTTAAGCTGTCACAGAACTCAATGAATATGTGTTGAAAGAAAGGAGTGACACCATTTTGAAAGATTTATTATAGCAGTCTTGATGAGACCTGGTGCAAGCCTCAGGTGTAGTGGGAGCTGTAAACAACTCCTTTCCCTCCTTCACTGTACTTCTCTTTTTCTCCCTCTACCTTATCATTTTCCTCCTCTTCTATGTATCCTATTCCTTATCATGAAGTTTTTCTATTTCTTCCTCTTTGCCTTCCTTTTCCTCTCCCCCTCCTCCCTTATATCTGACAGATTTCCCTGCAGGTATCACATTGCCTGACACAGTAGGTATTTCTTGAACTAATGAATGTAAACCTCTGCACATAGTCTTACCACTCAGTTTTATGCATTTCTTTTCACTTTCGGACTTTTCTCTTGATTTCAATGCTCATGTACACCTGTACTTCATTAATGAATAGTTAAGTTCTCCTTTCCAGGCTAAAAGATTGCATTTGGAAAAATATGCTGATACTAGTGCATTTACAGTCTTTAGTTGGGTGTCTCACTAAACTTCATTTTGTCAGCTGGATTGGATTTTTCTCAAACACCAAGCCAAGATGTAATGAGGTTTCTTTTGGCAGTGTAATTTCTGAAACAGAATTATTTCTTCCAAATCTATTTCTCCAGGCTTGTTGAATATGTGAACGCTCTGGCAAGTGGGATGTAGAAGAAGCATCTAGTTATTGTCAAAACCTTCCTGCATGCAAGTTTCATGACTTTCTCACCACCTATTCTCATATTCAGCATTTTTTTCCATGCTCTCTTTTGAACTCATCAGTTCTGTCTGAGGAGAGAAGACTCAGTAAGATCTCTGTTTGTATAAGAATGGTCAGTTACTCCTTTGTCTGGCCATTTTCTCACACATCATGGGAAAGAAACTCAATTCCCATGTGGAGAAAACCTGGAAAACCAGCTGAATTGTGATGCTATTTCTAATTGTAAGAGTCTATGTATCTCCATGTAGAACATATCACTAGAGTTCATTTTAGTCTTTTAAGATCTGTTGTTCTAAGAATTTAAATATATTTCTGACTCTTGATGAAATTTATCCATGTCGTTCCAATTCTCTCTTGTCTTGGAGCTGAATATTGTACACAGCTATTTCTATTTGAATAACCTATGGCATTTTAAATTCAGTGTTCTCCATATTGGACTCCAAATTATCCTGTCCAATCCCATATTAGATTCTTTTCCAGTGTTCCAAAATCAGGAAATTGTCTCTCTTCTGGCCAAGTGCCCATGGTAGAAGCCTGGGCAATGTACTTGACATTTCACTGTCATTCACCTCTTTCCTCACATTCAATCTGTCACCAAATTCTATTAATTCTATCTCCAATTATTGATTTTATTATTATTTATTTATTTATTTATTTATTATTTATGTATATATTTTCATCCAACTCCCTTTCTGACAGTATTTCTGACATGAACTGCTATAATAGATTTCTGACTGATTTCTCCCCTTCTGTACTCACCCTTGTATAGAGTGGGTATGTCTCATGTGGCTCAGCACATGGGCTTTACAGGCACGTAACTACCTCTGTCCAAACTGTCTTTCACTTACAAGCTGGGTAACCTTGGATAAATTAATGAACTCCTTTACCTTTCATTTCCTCATCTGTAAAATGGAGATGATATAGAAGTTCTGTGAGAATGAAATGAACACACACACACACACACACACACACACACACACACACAGGCATACACACATTTGCAGACCTCTAACAATGAGCCTTATACAAAAAGCACTTAGTACCTATTAGCTATTATTATTTTTCTTCTCCACACTTCTGCCAAAGCAGCCATACAAGAAAGCTTATCTGAGTATATCAGTTCCATACAAAAGGACTTCGAAGGCTTCCTATGAATTAAAACTTAACAATGCTCACAGACCCATGTATGACCTGGCCCTGGCCTACCTCTCCAGCCTCACCTTACTCCACTGTCCCTTCTGCACATTTTATTCTAGCCACACTGTGTGGCCTTGGGCAAGTTAGTTGACCTTTTTATGTATGAGTGTCTACCTTGTGGCCAGAAGCTAGCATTGCATCACCCAGACAGCAAAGAGCATAAGAATCACAGACTCAGAATTTCTATATCTTTACTCTGACACATTTTCATAGTCTACTGAAGAGATTAGTCATTGGGTCCCAGCCCCAATGTAAAGGAATGAGGATAGGATGATTAAGAGATCTTGGAAAATGTGACCCATGGCTGGGCAGCCACTTGCTAACAATAACTACACACTTTGGAAGGGAAGAACAAATCTTTGAGTTACAGCTAGCTGGCTCTGCCACAGGCATCAGTTTCTATTCATTCCACTCCTATATTATTTTCCTATTGCTGCTGTAACAATTTACCACAAACTTAATGACTTAAAACAATACAAATTTTATTACCTTTCAGTTCTGGAGGTCAGAAGTCCAAAATGTTTCTCCCTGAGCTATAATCAAGACGTTAGCTGGGCTGTGTTCCTTCTAGAGACCCTACGAGAGAATCTTTCCTTGCTTTACCCAGCTTCTAGAGGATGCCTTTATTTCTTGGCTCATAGCTCCTAACTTTATTTTCAAAGCCAGAAACATAACATCTTCAAATGTCTTTCTGACTATGACTCATGCCTCCCATGTTCACCTATAAGGACACTTGATAACCTCCTCATCTCAAGGTCAATTAATTTGCAGCCTCAGTTCTACACAACCATGATTCCCCTTTGCCATGTAACCTAGCACTCACAGGGAGTAAGGAGTGAGATTTAGACATGTTTGGGTGGCTGCTATTCTGCCTATCAAAACCCTCTTCTCTTCCTCCTGAGAAATAAATACTTGGGGTTTATTAAAATTAAAGAAGAGGGTGGTCTGTATGAATATATGGATTATAAAGTATGATGTAAAGGGGTACAGAGATTTAATTAGTTTAGTAATTAAGAATTTAGGCTCTGAAATGGGGATTGCCACATTTGAGGACTAGCTCCCTCATTTCCTGGCTATACAATGTTAGGCAAGTCACAGCCTCTCTGAGCCTCAAGTTTTCTCATCTGTAAAATGGATAGCAATCAAATTGTCAGGATTAAATGAGATGATTGATATTTAAAGGAGAAAAAATATCATAGCACAGTGCCTAATACATAGTAATAAGTACAATATGCTATTTTTTTTTTTTAGACATGAAAGGCTTTGCTTTTTGGTTCACGGACATATTTAGTGAGGCCCTGATATAGGCTAGACACCATATAAAATATTACTAGAATATAGAAATGAACAAACCAATCTTGAATATCAGGAGGTCAAAGCCAATTTGCAAAGAGAAACATAAAAACAAATTATGTGGGTATGATATAATAAATATTTCATTCCAGTTGCATAAAAAGTATTTTTCAAATGTAAGATCAAACAATAAGTCACCTAACAAGAGGAAAGGAGTATGTATTTTATCACTATGTTTTACATCTGAAACTAACATAATATTGTATGTCAACTGTAATTGGAAAATTAAAAAATGTATATATTAAAAAATAAACAAAATGCAAATATTTCAGCTTCTTCATCTATGAAATGAGGAAATTGGAAAAATGATCCCATGCAAAGTTTCTTTCAGAAATAAGATCATGTGGTCTGTTCTCTCTGAGAAGGAGTAAAATTAAACATTTACAAGTCTGCAAGGCATGACCCAGGCACTGGCCTGGACAACTGTCCTACACCTGTTTGGCATGTGTACAAGGGTCACTCTTTAAGCTTTTATTGGTTAACCTCTACTTGAGATTAGTTAATTACTGAGGACGCAGCACTAATATGAGTTCTCTAGGAGTGCATTTGGAATCATCTGCTAATAGATTTGGTACTGCACTAGGAATTTTGGAATTGGGTACATTAGCATTCCATTCAAAATGTTCCACTTGATTTTACGAGAAGTCCACAGACCATGACTTAAGCATTTTATTGCAACAGTTTGACAAAGAAGTAATGGTAGATGTGAGAATTTTAGAATGATATAATAGAACATATAATAAAAGTGTTGATATTTATAAAAATTTTCCCAGGGCTCTTCTGTTACTTAATTGAAATGACTAGTCATAAAATGACTATCCAGGATTTCTTAGCACACAAACAGAGTGTTGAAAGACAAATAATTCCAAGGAATTGTGCAAAGCCATTATAGGAAGAGCAACATGTAAGCTCAAATGTGAACAGCTGCACACACACACATCAAGAAGTAGATAGAGTTTCATTTTACCCTGTTTACAAGCTAACATGTTAGCCTGCAACTGTTTCATAGAGACTGGCAGAAGACATGAGACCCCTATTCAGAGACAAAGGGTAGTTTATTACTCACAGAAATGTCAATAACCAGAGTATTATCATTTGTATTAGTTTTCTTGAGCCCCAGTTCCCACAGTACAACCACAGGGGCCATGTGATCGATGCCTGCACACATAGTGAGCTTTAGCAAACCCAAACCTGCACAACCTTTGCCACAGAGGGTGACATTATCCTTCTTTTCCAAGGCTATTTGCTATCCAAACATCTTTGAAAAGATAGCCTGGAACAAAAGCTGTCAGTATCTCTGATCATAAGACATTCAGTTACATGACAGATCCATGGAGAAATCATCTCCCAACAACACCACCACCAATACATATGCATGCACGCACATACATATATCAATATATCCCTTTTCATTAAAAATCTAACTAAAATAATTTTATATAGTTAGTGATCTGCTAGTTTTCCAATTATAATCAAGAGCTAGTATCTCTACTGTTTGAAACAATAAAATGCCTATATTCTTTCAAAATCATTACTTGGCTAAAAGCAATTGCATATTTTGATATCCTACCCTATGGTGTTAATTCATAGAAGGATATTATTATAGCCAAAAAACTCCACAAGCAACAAATACTTTTATTTAGAAAATGATCTCTCTCTTTTGGAAATTGTAGCATACATACTTTTCTTGGGAAATATCTTCCATTTCCCTGAATCAAATAGATGTTGTAGAGGTACTGGGCTATTAATGAGTAGCTTTTTCCAACAAGCTATAAGAACAGTTTATTAAGGATAAAGAAATAAATATGCAACAAATTGGCATCTCCTGTAGAAATTTTTTGAGATTGAAATTTAAAATGATTTTGTTCAAATTGTTAGCCAGTAGAGATAATGTTCTGGAAATTCAACTTCAGGCAATTAAATGTTTGTATCTGTAAGTTGCCTCCTACCAATCTGAACATCACAAACTTTTTTATTTTTTCTGGTTTTATTTGGGAATTTTCAAATGTACATAAAGTGGGGATAATAGTGATTACTTTTCGATAAAATGGAATTATGTGGAGTGAAATACTGAACTGGGTCTTAAGTAAACAGGATTTTGATTCTGTCTGTGTCACTGATAATAATACTTAGATGGGTAGATGAGTTACCCAATTTTTCAATTACAGTTGACATACAATATTATATCATTTTATAAAGAAGGGGTAATAGCATGTATTCATTCTGATCTCACAGGTGTATTACATATTAGTGGGAAATAAAAATGTTAAAATTAATTACATTCTGAAGAAAATTTATTTATTTGTAATATTCTTTTTCTAATTATTGGTAATGTCTCCTTTCACTGAAATAGAATTGATTAAGAACACTACAAATACATTATTTTCCCCAAATTCTATACCTGTAATTTTATTTTTGCTAGTTAGGATACACTGTCAAAGTAATCAGATTCATTTAGTATTATTTAGACTCAGTAAAGCTTGAAATGATAGCTATCATTTTTAAGACTAATTTTATTAAAATAAACTGTGTAATCATTTGTCGATTTAATTGTACCTTTCTACATTTTTCTGTTTATGAGTAACATTGTTAGAAGCAAGATTTAAAGAAATGGGATTTTGGAACTGAGAGAAAATGTAGATATCATTTAAACAGTAATTACTAATAAACCTGTTGATATAAATCACCTACAGTATTTGTCAAATGTATTCATTCCTGGTCTACTCCCCTACAGATTCTGCTTCAATGGGTCTAGTGTGAGCCTAGAAATTTGCACATTTTAAAAAATAATAAAACAGGTGATTCTTAAAGAAGGTTAGGGAAGATTGACACAATTCTATAATTTTATGCTAAAGTATGTAAATTGAGACCTGCAGTGGTTGAAACTTGCCTGGTTCTCAAAGTTGGTCAGTTGTAGACCTTAGGCCCATGCCTTAGACTTCTAACACCTTGGCCAGTTTTCCATCCACTACCGTAGCCTGAAAGTTAATGTGTTTATTATAAAATGTGTATTATTGCTACTCACTTACATTGATTTTTTCCCCCCCACATTATTTATTCACTAGTCCAATAATTTCTTTCTTAGTAAATTCAGCAACTGTCCAATACCTAGAGACTGGAAAGCAATCCTAAGTATCACATAGCTCCAAAGGAACTTGTTTCCAATAATTATAACTTTAGATGTCAGCAGGGTTTAGTGTGGAGTTTCAGCTTTAGCATCGACACTTTTAATAACTTGCTAACTAGAGTTGTTTCTTAGCTCTGATTTTATGGGTCTCTGTTTTCTAGTTATTCTTGTATCTTATATAAGCCATGTGGCTTCTCTTTAGGGCCCTGCATAAAACTTCTATTGTGATAATTCTATCTCAAAGACCCTTGAAAATCTGTAACTTGTTTTAAAGACAAAGATGATTATTTTTTTCTCAGTTTCCAAATGGCTTGAGATAGACTTAAACTTAAAAGACATGATGATGAGGGCTGGCCGAGTGGTGCGTTGGTTAAGAGCTGGCTTGGGATGTCAGCAGCCCTGGTTCAGATCCCACATATGAGGACCAGTGATACTGCCCTCTATAGCTAAGATGGTGAACAACAGCTCCACCTGGAGCTGGGCTGCTGGGAGTCCCCGGGATGGCATAGCTGCAGCCCCTGCTGCAGTGGATTGCCATAGGCTACAGTGAGTGGCCAGCAGCCAGCGTGAATGGTGGGCACCTGTTGTGAGCTGCCAAGAACCGCTGTGAGCGGCGGCCGGCGACCGATCTGCCTCATCCGGGAAGAGTACAATGATGATACCAACATGGGCCAGTGAAGCAATGTCCTCCAAAACTAGAATTAAGAACAAAAAGGACAGCAACTTGTCTGTTCCCCTTCCCTGGTTCCCTAACACTGTTCCTCTCCCCCAATTCCCCAATAAAATCTTTTAAAAAGAAAAACCAACAAAAAAAGACATGGTGATGATATACAGGTATCAATATGTTTAGTTTCTTCTTGGAACTCTGAAGATCAATTTATCAAGATTTTCTCCTGACTTTCTTTTATCCTTAATAGAATGGAAACCTTTATATAGTATAATTTAGACCTCATTGTCACAGGTCAACATGTTCCTTTTATGTTAGGTAGAAGACTTCTTAGAGGAACTTTATTTTCTCTTTCTCTTCTAATCCTATTTTGGACATCGTATAATACTTTTCAACTTAGTTTTACACAGTAGTTTCCTTATACCATTTATAATTCCAAGCATTTTTTTTAAACCTGCATTTGCCTATTTATATCATGGGGTGGGGGGATCCCAACTTATGAAACAGATCTATTCCTGTGCACCTCATCATCATTTCCAAATGAGAATATGGATGAGCATTTGAGGGGAAATGTAGGAGGTGAAAGAAATTTTTTATTCAAGTGTGCTTGGTATTTGGTGTTTGAGGACAAACACCACACTATGTCTGAGAGTTTTGATGTTTATCGAGAGGATTGTCAAGGCTGGGAAAACAGGAAGTGCTTCAGAACTCAAGTAAGGGACCACCATGGGAGGGGTTGCCCTGGAGAGCTAGGGAAGGAGAGAGCAAGGGGCTGGGGAGTGGAGCTGGCAGGTGGTTAGGGCCCATGGCTACTTTTGGATACAGGCAGGTGAGGTTGGTTTAAAGAACCTAGATGGGACCATCATTGAAAAGACATATTTCACGGCTAATTCCTTAGCACATTTTAATAGTATATGCAGTCCTGCCCCACTTGCTCAAAGGGCTGTACTACATTTTCATTGCTGTCTCCATAATTACTAGAATCCCCACTTTTTCTCCAAAACCACCTACGTTTTTTTTAAAAGAAGTCATGTGCATGTATGTCTTTGGGAGCATTTCTTTTTAATTGAAGAAGAATGGAATAGACCTTCTTAATTGGTAAGATAAGGAAACTCTTTAAATTATGTTCATATAACAGAATAGCAATATATTTATTAACTGCCCGTTATTAAGCCACTGTTTCTCAGCTCCAAGCTAACCCTTCCATTCTCTTCTTTATGCAGATGAAGGCTAGGAGCCGAAGTATAACTTCAGCAGTGTTGTAACCACTCCTGATAGCTTTACTGAGATAGTGGAGTCATAATGTCTACAGTTTGAAAGGGGATGGATTGGTGATCTGGTGCAAACCTTTCTCAGACACAGCAATTTCCTTTTGAAGTGACCCTGAGTGTAGTTTCAGATTGCGTGCTAGTGATAACTAATTTATTACTCTATACAGTTCCAATTATTACATAGATTTCTCTTATATTGAATTGCTTCTTGTGAATTTTGATCCATTTCTCCCAGTTCTGCACTTAGGGGCTACATAAAATTAATCTATCTTTTCATATAAAAATCCTTTAAAACATTAAAAACAGCCACACTATCCTCTCTACATTTTTCTCTCTATACCAAACGCCCACGGTCTTGAAATTTTTACTCATGGGTCATGTTTTCATACTCTTTTATCATAAAGGATGCCTAATGAATTCTAATCATTTCATAATTAAGTATGATTTTCTTTCTGTGGTTACTGTCTATTTAAAAGCAAGCCTTTTAATTTTGCCTGGGATGATTATCACACTGAATACACTGTGGAACCCACTCTCCATTTTGAAAATTGGTTTGTTTTTATCCTCTACTTCCATGTCCAAAATCCCTCACGTAGTAAAGCCCTAAATAATCTATCTTAAAACTGCCTGAAGAGACAGACTTCTTTGGGTGAGGGTGGAACTGTGTGGGGATTTTGGTGTGGCCCTTAGTTATGTAGAGTGTGAATAAGTAGGAGTTTGGGCAAGTGGGACCTCAACTCCTAGATCTAATAAAGTAAAAAGGATTCCCCTCCCTGCTCTGCAGACAATGTGGGAGC
This sequence comes from Aselliscus stoliczkanus, assembly GCA_033961575.1. Taxonomy (NCBI): domain Eukaryota; kingdom Metazoa; phylum Chordata; class Mammalia; order Chiroptera; family Hipposideridae; genus Aselliscus; species Aselliscus stoliczkanus. The sequence continues at coordinate 92,473,151 of CM066731.1, forward strand.
TGCTTTTTTTTTTTTTTTCCCTCTAGAATAATGCTTGTGAGGCTAATGAGTATGCAAATTACTTGGGCTTCTTTTAAAATGCAGATTGTGATTTGGTGGGTGTGGGGCCAAGTGGGGATCCTGCATTTCTAATAAAGCCCCAGGAGATGCCTCTGTGGTTACTCCATCTACCATACTTTGAACAATGCTGTCCAATAGAAATTTCAAGTCACATAGGTAATTCTAAATTTTCAAGTTGCCACATTAAAAATGCAAAAAGAAATAGTTGAAATTCATTTTAATAATATACAGTAATACCTTGGTTTGCGAGCATAATTCATTCTGGAAACAAACTACCCATATTGCAAGACATTGCTCATTCATCAAGTTAAAATGTATTAGAAATGTTTGCTTGTCTTGCAGAACACTTGCAAACCAAGTTACTCACAATCCAAGGTTGTACTGTATTCCCTTTAACCCACCATGTCCAAAACATTATCAACATGAGTCAGTATAAAAATATTTTTAAATTCTTTTTTTTTGTACTAAGTGTTTAAAAATTTATACTTATTTCATACTTACGGCACATCTCCTATTGAAGGGGTCGGCAAACTGCGGCTTGCGAGCCACATGTGACTCTTAGGGTAGGTATGTTCTGTCTCAAAAGTTTGCCGACCCCTGGAAGAGCCAATCCTGTCCCTCACAACAATTTGAAAATTCTTCGAGAGCCATAACTGTATTTTTACATAATCACCATTATGTGAATAATATCCTTTAAAAAATTTATAAATGAAACTATGATAGTTTTATTTTCATTTTCAGTTTTACTTCAGAGCCTGCAGCTCACCAGCCGCAGTTTGCTGACCCCTGGCTGCTCTTCCTTCTCAAAAGTTTGCTGACCACTGTCCCATTGGATTAGGCACATTTCAAGGGCCCAGTAGCTATATGTGGCTATGTGGCCTCTGGCTACCTGATTGGATAGTGCAGCTCTAGATCTTGAGATTTAGATTTCTAAGAACCTGGAAATAACACACATAACTATTTCTTGATGCTTACGTTGTGCATGGCACTGTTATGAGATGTAGGTGCCATATAAATGCTTTAGATGGATCATCTCATAGGGTCCTACAACATCCCTCTACCATAAGCAATATACATATACAGATGAAATGAGTGAGGCTTTGAGCTGGCGGTAACTGGCCTCACGTCACAGCAGCAGAGCTGGGATTCAGATCTAGAGAGAGTGACTCCGGAGCCCATGTTCTTAACCACCCCTCTGAAAAAAGCAGTCCTTACTGAATGGGAGCAGCAGACCTGGCCTTGGGAGGAAAGGCAGGCAAAATGATTCCCTGTGGAGGAGTATGCACACTAAACTCTGAGGCTGAACTTCAAATTTCTTTTTCTAGGATGGAGGCAGTTTCTTTATAATATCCTTAGGCCTTTGGAACAGTTGGTTAACTTACAGCTTAGAAACAGCAGCCTCCTCTTGGTAGTGCCTATGAGAAGTAAGGTTGGTGGGGTAGTGAGTGGGACATGGTTCATACACTGGTGCCAGGCACCTAGGATGGCTGGGCCATTGGCCTGGAGGATGATGGGACCTGCATCACGAGGGGCATGAATCAGTACCCTGGCTGATCTGCTGAATCTATTCCCAGGGAATAGGGGATAGCCACGTGGGGTGAGGGCTTGAATGATTTTGTTTGTACACTAAGGGAAACAGTATACTTGGGGGGCCTGGTCTCCCATCTCACCAGTGGTTGAGGCATTGGTTATATAGTTGTCCCCCCTTATCTGCAAGCATATGTTCCTAGACCCCCAGTGGATGCCTGAAATCACAGAAATCACAGATCTCTGAAAACACAGATAACATATGTATGTTATGTTTGTTTTCATACATAGATATTTATGATAAAGTTTAATGTGCAAAGCAGGCACAGTAAGACATTAACTAATAATAAAATAGAACAATTATGACAATGTACTCTAGTAAAAGTTATGTGAATGTGGTCTCTCTCTCTCTCTCAAAGTGTATTATTGTACCATACTCACCCCTTTTCTTGTGATGATGTGAGACTGTACAGTACCTACATGATGAGATGAAGTGTGGTGAATGATGTAGGCATTGTGACTTGAAGTTAGGCTGCTATAAAGGTGTCTTTCACACAAGCACTGTGATACCAGGACAGTTGATCTGATAACCGAGAAGGCTGCTCAGTGACTAACGGGTGGACAGCATGTGCAGTGTGTATATGCCAGACAAAGGGATGATTCATGTCATGGGCAATGGAGCAGGTCGGCTCCAGATTTTATCATGCCACTCAGAACGCCACACAATTTGAAACTGATGAATTGTTTATTTCTGGAAATGTTCATTTAATATTTTCAGCACTGAGTGACCACAGGTAACTGAAACTGGAAAGTGAAACCGAAGATTGGGGTGGGGGTGAGGGGAGACTACTGTGTACAAGTCCCTATCTATTCTGGGCTGTAATTACCTGGAGCAGGTGGCTAGTTTTATTTTTTAAAACGAACTGATTTCTTTGCCTACTTGAGATTTTGATCCCCTCTTAACCAAATCGTTTCTGCCTTCTTAATGTGTAGACAAGGATTTCCGCAACAGCAGTAACAATGAGAGTTTGAAAGGTAAAATGACTGCAAAGTGTCTAAGAGGGTAGGTCATGGTCTGAAGTCAGAATGGTGCATTTAGACTCTGGCTGTGTCCCCTGATAGCTGTGTGACCTACACAAAGTCACTTACTTACCCTCTATGAACCTCAGGTTCTTCTGAGCTTAAAATAAGGCTAATAATAGCACTGGCTTCACAGGGCTGTTGTATGCATTGTATAAAATAGTCCACATAAAATATTTTGCTTAGTACCTAGCATGTAGGAAATATTCAGTAAATGTTACCTCTTAAACTAGCATTGCTATTTTTACTGTCGTATCTCATTATTCTATTTGCCCAAGCTGAAATATCATCCAACCATTTTACCTTTTTTTCTTACCATAAAACATTTCAAGTACCCCTTTCCCTCTTTTGGTTTTCATTAGCATTTTTACAAGCCCAATTTATTTCAAGCATTAGTCCTGACAACATCATTCTGATGCCATGCTGAAGTCACTAATATTTGCTCTTGGCTATGTTTTATGCTTTTAAAATTTGTACAAGTCTAAAACATGTGCTCATCAAGAGTCCCACAAATGCAGTCCCACAAATCCCCCTTGATCTTTATTCTATTGAATCTTCTTTGTGGTTCTTGCAATTTGTAGGTCATAGTTCCTTCTTAGAGTGCCTACACCTTACAATGTATATGTATTCCTCCTTAAGAGATTGAGCCTGTGGCTTTTCTCTGACCTTTTTGGAACTTGTGTTTCTGAAGTCTGGGCTCCAAGGCTAGCTTAGTCCTGTGTGTCTCCCACAAACTCTGAAGGAAATGAATATAAACCTGGGAGGGGCAGAACCAGCCACGATGGTCCCCAGTGTTGACTCATCTCCATCTTGGAACAAGACTCGGTCTCTAAATGCAATCTCCAAATAAAGCTTAAACAAAACAATGATTTAGCAAGAAATGGATGTTGTCCTAGAGATTTAAAGGAAGAAAACAGTGAGGAGACACATCCTACATCAAACAACTCAATAACATTCATTGGACCATTAGATATACTCTTCATCTTCAATATCTTCCAAATTCTTATTCTCAGCTGGTTTCTTTATCACTTTTCCTTCTTTAAATCCATACATTTCTTCTTCTTCTTCTTTTTCCTTTTTTTTTAAGACAATTAAATTCTTTTCATGTTAGCCATACTACATTTAGCAATCAAAAGTTTGAGTGTTAGAAAAATAGTGTCTATATATTGCCGCTAAATAGGACTGCGAGGGACAGAATCACAGTTAATCTACTCAAATTGCTTTCTGCCAGTGCTCTCATCATGTCCACACTACCAAACATTTGTCTCATTTTCGGACTTTGTTCTGGCTTAGCAGCTCCTTTCCCTACTTTCTTCATAATTTCATCAATGAATATACTGTCAATAGCATTTTCCAGATGCTCTGCTTTTGCTTGAATGAGAGTTTCATGAAGCATTTCTGCAGCTGAAATTCTCATTTTTACCTTAATATATCTCTGTGATTTTTAATCGCAGTGTAATTTACATATAGTAAAATGTTCAGATGATAAATTTAGGTTTTGATGAATGCATATCCAGAGACAAGCATTTCCATCACTCCAGAAAGTTCTCTTTTGTCCCTTCCCACTCAGTTCTGTTCCACTTCCAACCCCAGTGCCCACCAGAAGTAACTATTTATCTGATTTCTATAACCTTTGATTAGTTTCTACTGCTCTAGGATTTTATAGAAATAGAATTATATAATCATATCTTTTTGTGCTGTCTTTCCCTCAGCATGTTTCTGAACTGCATCCATGTTATCTGGGTAATGGGGTGAGTATCATTTTATTAAAAAAACAAAACAAAACAAAAAACTCCCCAATTTATTGTTTTTTTTCCAAGTAGGTTGTAGCATTTTACAGACCTGCTGGCTGTGTGTACATAGGAGGTCGTGGTTGCTCTATATCCTTACCAACATTCTGTGCTTTCAGTCTTTCTTCCTTTAACTGTTTTGCTGGATGTGTGGTATCTCACAGGTTTTAATTTGCATTTAAAATGACTAATGATGTTGAATGTTATTTCATATGCTCATTGTATATCTTCTTTTGTAAAGTTGGAATCTTTTACCCATTTACCCATTGGGGAAGGGTTGTGATGAATTTTCAGTCTAGAATAATAATGTTTGTGTAATCCAGTAGATGGGCTGGGTTTGTCATTCTCTCCAAAGGTTACTTCTCTTCATCTTTTTTTTTTTTTTTTTTTTTGAGCCTCTGCTCAGCTACCCAACATACGTTTAGATTCATTGGTTTCCAAGTAGGTGTCCACAGCTCTGACATTTAATGTGAAAATGTAGGTGAGTTCACTGTATTCTGAAAGTTTTACAAATTTGAATTATTTTCCTACCTCTTTTAATATCAAATTTTTTTTTAAATTTTAACTTTAAGATGATTATATGTTGTACTCTAGTTGAATACCCTAGCCCAGAAACTAAATGGTGCTATTTATAATATCCTATTTAACTCCTGTTGTATTTCTAGTTGATTCTACACAGTGGTATTATTGTATTATTTTAGACTGTTCCCAAATATTTACTGCTGTGTATTACTGAGCATACCCTCCACTGTTGTTGTTTTTTTTCTGTCCTATCATTTGATGCTCTGTCTTCCATTTATCCCATTTGCAGCTTTTTATTGGTCTTTTTCTTTCTTTCCTTTCCTTTTCAACTTGAAGTATACCCTAAAATTATGTATTGAGTGTTAACTGCTGTATTAATATGCTATCCCTACTGTATGGACATGTTGCTGTTGATTGAGGGTCAGTAGGTTATGTGCATAGAATTATTTTCAAGTGATGTTAACTAGATTGCACTTAGTCACCCCCATTCTCCCAGCAAGATATCTGAGAAGTTCTTCAACTGATAATTTTTATCTTGAAAAGCTAGAGGAGAAAATGAGACAATCTGTTATTCTGGATCTAAAAGAACACATTTATGAGGTAATTAGGATGTAGTAGACAGCCTGCCTCATACAAACAGGAATCCATGCACTGGCTAGTGCTACAGTGGGACCTTCAGTTAGGCCAGGAGGCAGTCCTGTCACAGTATGCATTTGATATAAGGAAGGCTAAGGAGCAGGACAAGGAGGACGGTTTTTCTCTTTCTCTACTTGTAGTCATTTGAATTCCAGTTAAGGAACCCTGAATGCTCCACTTCAAGCCCGAGAGTAGTTTGCCAGTCAATGGGCCATGGTTTGGGGTAGTGAATAAAAGGAGAGTTAGAGATTCCATCAAACTACCCTTGGATTGATGGAAATGTTACATTTGCCTTCATGATCCATTGTGAGATGCCCAGGAAGCCCTCCATACTAGAAATATTCTTGCTGGAACTCTGCTATTAGCAATTTATTGTTTTGGCTTAAGAGCTGTGTTTAAATGAATGCATTTGAGTGAAAAGATAATACATTATATCAAATACCTTATTACATTATATGTAAAGGATACTTTAATATGAACTAGTTAATGTGAAAGCATTCTGTTTAATTTTTACTTTTTATTATAAGTTTTTATATATAGAATATGTTATTGTAAAAATTTATGTAGAGAATATGTAGTACAAAAAAATTAAAAAATATTGTCTCAAGCCTGCCCTAGTAATCTCAGCCATAGTTATTGTAACTATACACATACACATTCAAACATTCGTCTATCTAAACGTGCACTCAGATTTTTTTTCCCCCATAATACTACATCAATCAGTCAATCAATCTATCAATCAATCATACCTGGCATAATTTTCTAAAATTTTCTTTTTGTTACTTGATTCTATGGTAGTAAATATTTTTATATATTTAGGACTCTTTATGTATAGAGAGTTCTAAATACTCTTCTAATGGGAAATGATTAAATTAACTAAGATCACCCATACCATGGACATTATGCAACTGTTATAATGAGGAATAAAGCAGTAATAAGACCATCAGAAAAAATAGAGAGAGAACAGATTGGTAGTTGCCAGGTTAGTTAGTTGTGGAGGGGTATGAGAGTGGCTATGAAGGCACAGCACAAGAGAGCGTTGTGGTGATGAACAGTTTTGTATATTGATTGTGTCTCTGGTCACACAAGAATGTGTACAGATAAAACATTTCATAGAACTAGAGAGAGAGAAAGAGAGAGAGAGGAGGGAAGAAGAAAGGAGGGGAGGAGGGGGGAGGGGAAGGGAACATATCCAAATGATGAATTTGACTAAGCTCTGTAGATAATATCAATATTTATTTCCTGGTGTTAATGATGAATTCTAGTATGCAGGAATTTACCATGGAGGAAAAGTGGTGAAAATTGCATAGGACATTTTTTTGTAACTTCCTGTGACTTTATAATTACTTCAAAATAAAAAGTGAAGAAAGGTATCACCAAGAACCTGCAGTTCTTAACAATATCAGTGAAAAAATACCCCTCCCCTGGGGCAGGCTACTCCCACTGCCCCACCCTAGATACTCACTGTCAGACCCACACTTACTTCCTGTTCTTTGTTATCACCTTTCTGCTGATTACATAGGTAGCAGATACATTGAACTCAGGTTTTAATATGGATCAAGACATAGATAGAGGTTTGTTTAAACTATGACCAAAATCTTCCTACATATAGTGTATTTTTTACATATGACACTTCATACTTTGATAAACAGTACTCCAATAATAGTTTTTACCTGGAGAAATAAATGTTACAAAATGTACTTAGATAACTTTACAAAGTAAACTTAAAGATAATACGAAAACTTTGTTTATTATACTATCATAAATTCTTATAGTTTTTAGTTAACATTCTCAAATTATCCAAGAAATTATCATAAATACTAATGTTTACCTTTTTTCATTTAAAATTTATAACTTTTATGTCCCTTTAAATTTTATTGCATTGGTTAGAAAATCTAGTACAAAGGTATGTCATAACATGTTAGCTGATGTACCTGCCTTATTTCTGACTTAAATATTTAAAGTTTTTCATTTCTAAATGATTTGATTGTGATTTATGTTAGATGGTATAATATTTATTAAGTAAGGGAGTTTGTGTCTTTGTTTAGGGAATTGGTTGTTTGATTATTAATGATTGTAGAACTTACATATAAATAAATAGTATTTATGTATTACATATCATTATAGCTATACACACACATGTGTGTGTGTGTATATATATATATATATTTATTGAGATGAGTTTTTGAATTTCTTCTCTCAATCAATTCATGCAGTAAGATACATTAACAGATATCCTAATGTTCAGTCATTTTTGTGCGTTTTTAGGAAGAAAACCCATCTTGCCTTTTTACGTTTTTTTCAATTCTAGAATGTTTTAATGTGCTACTGGGTTAAATTTCCAGTACTGTGGATGTAGTAGAAAAAAGAATATTTGTGAATGATTGCCAATTAGATTTTTGCATATTTATTTATAAGTGTAATTTTATTTTATAGTACTTTTCCCTCTGATGTCCTCTAGTGTCAGTTTACAAAATTCAAAATGGGATCTGTCACATGGTGAGAGTGGAATATATTTTTTTTGTAATTCAAGTTTATTGGGGTGACAGTTGTTAGTAAAGTTACATAGGTTTCAGGAGTACAATTCTATAATACATCATCTATATATCACATTGTATGTTCACCGCCCAGAGTCAGTTTTCTTTCCATCACCATATATTTGATCCCTTTTACTCTCATCTACTATTCCCTTTCCCCCTTATTTAATACAGGGTAAAGAGAATAGTAACATCAGAGTGTTGAGAAGCCGAGGCTTGCATGCCACCAGGTGTGTATAAATAGTGAAAAGGCAGAAAGAAAGTCCTTTATACCTGGGACCTTAAAAAATGAGACGCCAGAAAAAATGAAGAGAGGACCCTACAAACCAATTTCATGGTTATGCCCAGGTTATTCCAGGCTTTTTTCAGAATCGCTCACCCTGACCTTGATCCTTTTTTCTTGTGACGATACCTATCTCATGTACAATTGTCACTAGGCATATGGACACTTAATGAATACTTGTTTTATAATAGCCCCTTGTTTTTATGTGTAAATCTAATTACTCCAATCAAGTTATAAGGTCACCGAGATATGGGATCATGTGATCTCTTTTCTGGGACTTTGTAGCAGTGCCTAGAAAGATGGCTGGGAGTTAATGATGACTGCTTTGCCCTGAGGAAATAGGCAGTGGGGTAACAAAGGAGATTTAGTAGTTCACCATCATATTGAAATTTCAGCTCAGTTAGCAGGTCTTATTTGACAGTGATTTGTGTTAAGCAGGCACACTCTGCTTCCAGAATATTTCGTTTTGTGAAGAATGTATTCTTTCCCTTTAAAATTACACTGCTTACTGCTAAGAGGTTACCAAAGGTAAGTGGCCTCTTGTGGACTTTTTCACACTGCTTCTATTTACATTTTCAGACTTTGGAATCATTATCAAATAAATTTAACATTCTGACCTTTAATGTATGCCTATATTAACCTGGCTCTTAATTCCACTAGCCATTTTTCATTCTATGTCTCAGTGTCTTATTTTTAGTAAACTATACTGGCTAATCTCATACCCTAAGATTCTGTAACCAATCAGTTCTTCTATCTTCTATGTTTTCATTGCTATGGGATCATATTCTTTTCTTGATCAGTCTCCTGAATCTTTTTCTTACTTTTGAAAATACACATCCCTCAGTATTTTTTAAACACATCTCTGATGAAGTTCCTTTTATTTTCAGTTTCCAATTATAAAGCAATTCACCATAATTTATGACTATAAGGGTGCTTTCAATTCAAAGGGGCACTTTTCCTTATTATTATTAGTTTCAGGTATATAAAACAACATAATGATTAGATATTTACATACTTCACAAAGTCTTAACCCCGACAAGTCTACTACCCACCTGATACTGTACGTAACTATTACAATGCCATTGACTATATTCCCTATGCTGTACTTTACATCTTTACATCCTGTGAATATATATATATATATATATATATATATATATATATATATATATAGTGTGTGTGTCACACACACACGCACACACACATAGATAACTATAGTTCACATTCAATATTATTTTCTATTAGTTTAGGTACACAGCCCAGTGGTTAGGCATTTATATGATTTATGAAGTGATCCCCTCAATAAGTCTAGTGCCTATCTGACACCATACATAGTCTTTACAACATTATTGACTGTATTTTCCATACTGTATTTCACATACCCATGACTATTTTGTGATTTCCAATTTGTACTTTCTAATCCCTTCACCATTCTCACCCACCCACTCCTAGCAACCATCAATTTCTTCTCTATATCTCTGAATCTATTTCTGTTTTGTTTGTTCATTTATTCTGCTCTTTAGATTCCACATATAAGTGAGATCATATAGTATTTGTCTTTCTCAGTCTGACTTATTTCACTTAGCATAATACACACTAGGTCCATCCATGATGTTGCAAATGGTAAAATCTCATCTTTTTTTTTTATGGTAGAGTAATACTCCATTGTATAAACATATCACATTTTTTTAAATTTAACCATTTATTGATGGACATTTCAGTTGTTTCCATATATCGTTATTGTGAATAGTGCTGCAGTTAACATAGAAGTGCATTCATTTTTTGGAAATAATGTTTTAGATTTCTTTGGATAAATACCCAGGAGTGGAATTGCTCTATCATAAGGTAGTTCTTTTTTTAATTTTTTGAAGAGCCCTCCATACTGTTTTCCGTGGTGGCTGGACCAATTTTCAATCCCACCAGCATTGCCAGAGGGTTCCCTTTTCTGCACATGATTCAGTGCTAACAACAGACAGGAATTTTGCAACCTAACTTAGAAGGAGAAGAAATATCCATTTCATGGAGAACATCATCATCTGTGGAATAGCCCTGAATGAATGTGAAGTAAATATCAGTGTGATTATGTGTAGGATAGGATTAATTAAGATTTTTATTGTCTTTTCAACTAGAGGTAGCATAAATGAGAGAACCAAGTATCAGGACAGAGAATTCCAATTTGGTATTTAAACTAACTGTTGATTTTGGGTTAGTTGTATAACCACTTTGGGCCTTGATTCTCTCATTTGTAGAAACAGGATGTTGTGAAAGGTATCATTAGGATCTGTTTCATCCCAAGATTCCATGGTGGAGCATATCTCTGAAGGGACAGGATATTCCTAGTAGGCTGCAATTTCCTTAGGGTCTGTCTGGTTACTCTTTGAGACATAAAACTTCCTCAGACGACACACGTCTCAAATCAGAATAGGACCGAGAAGTTTCTTTTCTCTAAAAATGTAGCAGTGCATATCTGGTTTTGATCATTATAAATATAATACAAAAACATAACTCTGGGTGAAAGGTGTCTCATACATTAGTTGGCAATCAGTGTTTAGTAGAGAGAACAAATCGGTTCTCTCTGCAGCCTGGTGGACTGCACGATGTGACGATGTGGTCCCGGCTTTGTTCTCAGTTTAAGAAATAGGTCAGAATTGAAATAAAATAAAAGCCATGCCATCTGTCAAAAAGGAGAAAAATGTCAGAGAGTAGGAATGGCAGTGTTAGAAGTCTGTGTTCTGTGTGGGTTCTGTTGGGCCAGTTTGGAGGCAGCATAATTCTGGGTGGGAACACTGGAGGTCCTCAGATAAGGTGCTTCATCATTATCTGTAATCCCCATAGGGAGCCCCTGAAGGCTCCTTGACTTTTGTGCCAGGTTTTGTGCTGTTTTAAAGATCTTGAGCTGCCAGAGGTATGAAAATTGTCTGAACAACCATGACTGCTGTTCATTTAGGACTTCTCCTTCCAAAATAATAGTTATGATAAAACATGTTTTATCTTTGAACTTCATTGGGTTGCACAAAACACTTTGTTAGAGCATCTCATTTAAGAAAGTATAAATGTTTTAAAAAATAAAAGAATTGTTGCAGCTGTATCTATTTATATGTTGTAAAAATTCTATCATTTGAAAAATTCAATTCACCTGCACTTTTAAAAGTTGGTAGTAAGACTTTCAGAATTAATGTTTATTTACATTTGATAACCTATAAATATATCTGTTGCTTTTAATATAAAATCATGTAAGTACATTTTAAAATTAAATAATTGTCATTATCTTATTATTTTTGATGCTTTCTCTCTCAAAATAAGACTTCATAAAAGACAATTATACTATTTTAAAATATATGATGTCCTCTTGATCTTATAACTTATTTTTGCTCTGATGATGTACATAAATCTAAAAAAATAGAGTATGAAACTTCTCAAGGCAGCTGTTTAAAAATATGACTGTTAAGCAAAAGAAAAGTACATAAAATTCTACAGCTTATTAGTTATTTTAAATCATCCATATTCTTTACATGCATTAGAATTCTACAAGAAAATAGCGTATCTATTGGTTAATGTATTATCTCCTGCTTATTGGATTGAAAATATAAGTATATAGATTTCAACTTCAAGCAAACATGGAGTTAAGAAACACTGTGCTGAAATTAAAAAGATGTACTTCAGCCTACAGCGATGGAAATGTGCAATGAATCCAAGAATTTCAGAGCCTTGAGCTGGAACAGCCTAACATGGTTATGAAAAGGAAAAACCAAACACATCGGCTGAGTTCAAGTCCTGCCTCTGCCATTTACTAATAATAGAAGCTTGAGCAGATTTTTAAAACTTCAGTTGTCTCAATGGAAACTGGAGAAAAATACTAGCAATACATACCTCATAGAATTGTTTTGCTAATGAAATCAGAATATACTAGCTGTAAATTGCTTAGCACACAATTTAAGCTCACTAGGTGTTCTAGTTCATGCATTCCCAATGAGGCTGATATTGCCCCCAAGGGGACAAAAAGTGGTTCCTGGAGTGAAAAAAAAAAAATCTTACACTTTTTATATACACAGCATATATACACATGTACATACACAGTATATTTGTGTTATGAAAATGTCATAGGAAAGGGAGAGACAATTAGGGAAAAAATGTTTACAAAGGCTCCTTAGGGAGGAGATAATGTAACAAAAGTGAGAAACATTGGATAGTCTATTTATTTTACAGAAGCTCAATTGCTAAGAGATTTGCCCAATTCACACCGGTAGTGGTAGGCTCTCAGTAATGGTTTTTTAATGACAGTATTTTGTCAGTTGGGTTTTCAAAATCATACTCCATAAATTATTCATAAGATTGAGTCCCCAACCTGTTAATCATAAAGATTTTTGAACATATAAATCCATACTGTATTCTCTGCTACTCCCTTCCCAATTCTGACACAATATTTCTGAGTTGGGTCTACCTTACACCTCACGGATATAACCAGGTTGGAAGCTACTAATTTATAATATTGGCTTTGACATGGTGAAGACATATAAAATGTAGGGCTTATAATATAAGAATAGGCCTGGGAGGAAGGAGCTTTCGTCCAGTTTTGCAATGTACATGCTTTGATTTGTAATTTTTGTTTTATTTCTAAAAATTCATAATGCAGTTCCTCATACAATAAAATGAACCATTCTGCAGTTTAAAAATTATTATGCCTTGTCTCGTGCCTATTACTACTTAGGGACCTGGTGAATCCCATGAGCCTTCCTTTGAAGTTGAATTAACTTATTCAGTCTAAACGATTTGCAAATTTAAAGTAGCATATGCTAATAAGGCTATCAAGTACAGTGAGGTCTTTGTTTTTCCTTCCTTTGAAGACAGGGTGGTGTGCATATTTATTTTGGGGACAAATAGTTCTTTCTTGCCCCTCTAAAATAATCGCCACATTATCTTAATTTGTTTTTTAGTTACATTTGACATACAATGTTATATTAATTGCAAGTATATAACAGGGTGATTAGACATTTATGTACTTTATGAGGTGATCACCCCAATATGTCTAGTACCCACCTGGCACTATACATAGTCATTACAATGTTATTGAATATATTCCCTGTCCTGTACTTTACATCCATGGCTATTTTAACCTAGAGGGTATTATGCTAAGTGAAATATGTCAGGCAGAGAAACACAAATATATGGTTTCACTTGTATGTGGAATCTAAAAACAAAATAGATGAACAAAAAAAACAAACAAACTCATAGATACAGGGAACAAATTGATGCTTGTCAGATGGGATGGAATTGGGGAGAGGGTGAAAAGGTGAAAGGTATCAAGAAGTACATATTTTCCTATTGGGTTTTTGGTCCTTTAGAAAGAGTTTTTTTTTTTTTTTTTTTTTTTTTTTTTTTTTTTTTTTGAGGGCAGTGTCACTGGCCCTCGTATGTGGGATCCGAACCTGGGCTGCTGGCTTCCCAAGCCAGTGCTTAACCACCGTGCCACTCGGCTGGCCCTAGAAAGAGCTTTAAGCTTCCAGTTTAGCAGTGTTGTTCTTAGAGGACTATGTCACCTAATATGGATTTCCCCTTTTTGTTACCACTATTAAAAATTTCCATTCAGTTATTCCCAGGTTGAGAGACCCACCTTCTAAAACAACACAAATAAAGGTCTGACGTGCTTTGTTCTGCTGGATTGACAGGGCTTCCTCTGACCAGTGTGAAGTCAGAGAGACCTATAGCTCTGCTGGTTGTTCACTCCTTACCTTCCTTACAGATCTTCCTGTTTCCTTGCCCTCCTCTGAGACATCCTTATCTCTACAATGTTGCTGAACTTTGTACTGTCACCTGTTCTTTCTCAGTTGATGAGGCAGAGAGGGTGGCTAAGGGGACAGTTGTCTTTGTTGTACTGTGTGTACCCATTGGAGGTGAGCTTTGCCCCCACTTGCTAGTCTTTCCCGGTTTCAAAGCTCCTTTCATGGTTTCTTTGGTCATTCTTCACTCTTTACGAAAATCTTAAAGGGAGGGAGGTGATTCTTGTGAACTCAGAATTCCCCAGGAATGGCCCTAACCCTAAATAAAGATGAAAATAGTCATTATAATCTAATTTTATCGGCTCCTTCAAACCATTAGTAGTAATCAACATACCTTTTAGAATCATATCAAAAATACCCACCCAGCTTCTCATCTCCCTTTAACAGCACTTACTTTTGCTGAGGCCTTTACTATTCATACTTTAAACCTATTTTTTTTTTTCTATATGATCTCATGTCAAACATTTTTTGGAAGTGGACACATTGTCCACTTATCTATTTTCCTGATCAAGGATTACTATTACAGCAGATTTTTTTTTTCTATCATACTTTTTATTACAAATACAAAAATCATAGTATAGTGTAGTGTTAAAAAGGATATGGGCTTTTAACAGCCCTGTTCCAGTATTTGTCCATTATCAGCTTTGTTTTTTTAGGCAAATAATTCGTTCTCAGTTATTTCATCTATAAAATGGGAACGATAATTGTGCTTGCCTTGGAACGATTGTGATGAATACATGAGAAATTGTATTGAAGTGCTTAACACAGTGCCAAATGGGTTGTCAATATGTGGAAGCTATCATTACTAATGTTAACCTGTGAAGCAGGCACTTGTGGTCATTCCCAGGAAAACTGGCTGTCTCATTTAGATCTCATTGTTGGTATGGGAAAATGAATTTCAGGTTGTGAAGTGCTGAGTATGAAAAGACTCTTGCATTAAACCCCTTTCTAAAGCTCTGAATATGACTCTGCATATTCCGCTCTTGACATCTCTGGAGATAACTCTTTCTTTCACCTGCATCTCTGCCTTTTCACCTTTTCTCTTTGCCTGACCACTTCCCCATTTTACACTTACTCCTTTCCATTCTTTCATCAATAATGGTATTTTTAACTCTGTAAATTGTAAAAGATGCCATTTAGGTCAGCTCTAGTTCTTTCCATCCCTCCTTAGCCCACTTTTAGCTCTTAGCTAGGAGTCTAAGGAACAATCAGAAAGAAATTTTCAAAAGTGGAACAGAGGAAAGAATATATGATGTTAGAAATATATAAAATAGGGCTGAAGGCTACTATATTTCTCCCTGAATTATGTAATTACATAACAGGATGCCGGTTCTGATTACTTTATAAAGTTGTATACATACTTCACTTATTTTGTCTTCATTTTTATTCTGAATATTGTTTTCCATCTTTGCCTATAGTGTTGTTACTCTGTAGCATTAAGAAAAATCACTAGTTGATAGGCATTTTCTAATTGGCTATATGAAATAAATGAAATTTGAAAAACTTTTTAACATGTGGCCAAATTTCCCATAATCATTTCTAATTGCAGGAATTATTTTTAGATATTAAATTTGCTGTACATACACACACATCCTTCTGCCAAAATGTATTGCACAGTACTTTGCCAAGAGAGTTACAATATGGCTAAAATTAAGGTTTATTAGGTATAATTAGATGAGATGTGATTTAATTCTTTAAGCTGCCTATAAGTGCTAGAAGACAGATTTGTTTTTATTCTATCCACTAAGTTAAAAGAATGATACATTATTTTGTAAATCCCAGTGGCAAAAGGCAATTGAAATAATACATGAAACTTCTTGAAGGAAAATAGCTTTCTGGTTAGAATTGTAATATTATTTATCTTAGCCCTTCAGCTACTTGACTCCTTCCATCTGTAGAAGAGGCCTATTTATTTTAACAGTGAGGTGGATTGAATTTCTGCCAAGTCAGTATACTCCCTAAATGAATATGTCAGAGGCAATATTGTTTCTCAAAAATCATTTAGAAAGCAGCATTTTTACATAAGTAGGCTCTTTCATTAGTTTTGAGTTAAATCTTAGCAAGTGCTGTTTCTTTTATGGTTATTTCTTGGAAAGCCCGTGGAATGCAGGGGTCCTGAGTTTTGGGTGGGAATTCCCTTGGGGGTTTATAGGAAAATTGAAATGAATGTAACTTCTTTGTGCAGCTTGATGTCATTCTGGAAATCAAATCTCTTATGTAAAATCAACTGAAGATAGAATGTGTTGTTTGTAGGAGCACTTTGTACCCATAAGATAGAAAACACACAAAATGCTGGTTTGAAGAGTTCCAAGGAAGTAACATCACCTTTACTTCCTTTTCACCTCTACTTTCTTCAAAAAGGTCAATATCTTGTGACTAATTCCTTGACCATCTTCAAGACCCCTCTTTCTTTCCAGAGGGAAAGGTGAGCTCCATTATGCTATGGCAGAATTACCTCAAACGCATTCTGAATTTTGAAACACTGATGATTTTTCATCCAATAACAGATATATTTGAAAATAAGAAAATGCCATGGGTTCTTATGATAAGTCTTTTTACTTTAAGCAAATGTAACTCATTTTTTAATAAACTAGACAGAGATGCCTCTCATCTTATTAATTATAATTAATTATTATTGATTGTGATTAAATAATGTTATTATGGAATTTCAGTTGAATTTCTTTTTGAGGAGTTAAAAGACATTTGATATTTAAGTCTTGCAAAATGGCCATCAGTAGGGGTGGGAGTAATATATTCTTATTGAATCTTTGCCAACTTATTTCTGTATTAATTCAAATTAGTTTGAATTAGAGCTTGATTTAGTTTCCAAGAATAAAATGTGAAGGAACTCATTATTCTTTACAATGACAGCCACATGCTAATGATCACAACAGGCATTTTCTTAATTACAATTCATATTGATTGAATTTGTATGCTCATCTGAAATCACCTTGTGATTAAGGAAACCCATGAACTTTGTACATTTCTAGAATTAAGAAAAGTTTTATTTAACCATTAAACATATCATATACCAGCATATTTTTCTCCTTATTAATTAACATTCTGTTCATGGAGTAATTCATTATTTCAGGCAACTTTGCAATCAGTCGCAGACTTTCACATTTCTTGTAAGGCAGGTCAATTTAATAATTTCTTACAGCAAATGAAAAATTCCAGGTTAGGTACTTAAATATCCGAAGTATTAATGACTATTGCATATGTACAATCACTTATAATACTGTAATATATTCCCTAGCACTTAGAAAGCTACCACTATGCTGTGATCTTAATTTATCCAAGTTATAAGTTACTTCGACTCTTAAACACTGTGGCCATGGGAAGTCTTTATGGGCTAACATTGCTGCCTACAAAAGCTAAGTAGCCTATATGACCTTGGGTAATTGCTTATCTAGTCAACACAGGAATAGCCTCAAGGTGGCATGATTTCAAAGTCAGCTGGAAAAAGTGGGACAAGCACAGCCTTGCACTGAATAGGTGCACTGATTAAAGCAAGGATTCATTGCATTAGAGAAGACAGAGTTAGTAAATAGAAATAAAGTCGTTGCCATCCATAGATCCAGAGAATGGAGTGCAGAGGAGTAGAAAAGCAGCAATTCTTCCAACAAACATCATGCCTAGAGTTTGGCCAGGAAGAGGTGAGGGTTCTATAAAGAGTAAACTGGAGGCTGGCCGAGTGGTGCGGTGGTTAAGCACTGGCTTCGGAAGCCAGTGGCCCCAGTTCAGGTCCTACATATGAGGGCCAGTGACACTGCCCTTAAAAAAAAAAATGAGTAAACTGGACAGACCATCCAATTCCAGATGAACCAGGTCATGTCCTGACCCCACCCTAAAATAATTTTATTGCAACATGAATACCCACAAATAAAATAATTAAAGAGTCATTTGCAGAAGATTGAATTTTGGCCTCACTACCTCCTGCTTTGTGGGGGGAGGTCTGGGAAGCAGTTTGGAGGAGTTTTGAAGTAGCAGTGAAGGAGAGGAAGGAGTTAGATTTTGTCTGAAGTGTTACATTGAGCCTGCTTCCTTTCCCAGGTAAGTACCTTGGATCAGTTTTGTCACTGGCTGCCTCCCGTTGTGATCACTGTGATTCATAAATAAAATATCCTTGGTGTAAACAACCTCATGTATCCTGTGTAAGGCCTTCATTCCATGAAAGGAAAATTAAGTGGGACAAGTGGAGGTAAATCAACCACCTGGGACAGGACTCAGGTCTAGCTCTGTCCTGGATTTGCTGAGTGAACTTGGAGAAAGCACCTAAGGTCTTTAGAGTTGAGTTTCTCAGTAACATTGATGAATTAAACTAAATGCATTAGCTCTAAAGCTCGCTTCTAGCTCTAACAGTCAATAGGCATAGAAATATCCTGTGTTCACTCTTCCCTGGGATATGACTATCTAAGTTGTCTGAAGCTGGTAAGTGCTTTGTGACTTACTCATGATTTATTTGTAGATCAGATGTAGCCCAGGGAGTCTGAGAAAGAGATAGGTTGACCCAAGCATATTGATTCAATGCCTAAATGAAGCATCTTAGACATGTCGCCTGGGACTGGAAGAATTTATTGATATGGATAAAGATCTACTGTCTGTCAAAGCAGCAGGTGTAGAAGAGTCATGAGTGCTATGACAAATGGCTTCAATCCCACCCCTGGGCCTCCAATTATGTCACTTAGTTGTTCCCAGGGAAGTCCTTTCCTGTTCTTCTCCAGCACACCATGTCACTCCCTGCTACTTCCAAATCTTAGGAGTGCCATTAGCCCTAATGTCCAACAGTCAACTGATTGACAGTTAAGTATCAATCAAAGGAGACCTCAAAGGACTTAACCCCTTATCTCCCAATAATCCTCAACAGCTTTCTGAAAATAAGCCAAATAAGCATAGTATCTAAAAAAAGTGTCCTTGACAAATACTGCTTCAGGACAAGCTTCCCAGTCTCTTTTCAATTGCCCTGCCCACTTGAAGCCTTCCCTATACAGATAATCCTGGAACTTCTGAGGAGATTTAATGCAGGCCCACTGTGTGCTTGGTCATTGAACTGGTGGATAAACTAGTTTTAATTACAGGCTTGAAATTCAAGTATGGAGGTAGTAGCAGCAAGTGTTTATTCGGTCTTGAAGCTGAGAGATTTCGGGTATCTTCTCAGCATTGATCATCAGACATGTAAAGTCTGTCTGGTGTTGCAGCGAGGCAGCCATGGCAAAGGAAAGAGAAGCAGCCATCACAGCTTTTCAGTCTTCTTGTTGGAGTTCATGAACTTATGTATGATTAGTATCGACTCACACTGGAATATGGGCTCCATGAGGGCAGGGGCCTTGCCTGTTTTACTCACTCTTCTGGCTTCAGTACCTAACACAGTGTTAACACATGGTAGGCACTTATCAATGCAGGTTGAATGCCTAATGATGAGGCCATGTAGTGCAGTGGTTAAGAGACAAATGCTTAGATCCAAATTCCAGCTCTACTGCTCATGGCTGGAAATGTGGGAAAGGGAGTAAATATTTCTATCACAGTTTCCTCGTTTTTAAAATAATAAGAAATACTACTACTACTACAGCATCTCTCAAGGGGAAGTTATGCAGGTTAAATGAATTGATATGTAACTGGTGCTTGGCATGCACTATACATGTTTATTAGGTAACTAGACTAATCAGTTTACATGCCCTACTCCTGTCTCCATCATTGTTAAGGTTTTGTTTTTGGAACGAATGTTTGAGTTTGTGAGAACACATTTTAACAAGCATGGGTCTGGACACAAAGATATTTCTGCAGCTTTCTACTTACATAATGCTCTGAAGTATCTCTTTCCATCAGTCTTATTAATATGCTACTTGACTTACCCTTCTTGACTTAGAGCTCCTTGAAAGCAGACACAACATCCAACGGGGCCTGCTTGAGAGTGGGTGATCAGTGGTTTTGAAAGAAGTACATAATTCACTCAGTGAATGGCTGTCGTGTGGGTCTGCCCTTGCTCACTGCTGGGGAAGGAATCACAAACCTCCTCCCCATCTCTTTACCCACAATGCATCAGTGTCATGTGTGCATCCGCAGTGCTGGTTACTCCAGTCTCCTCATCCCACTGTGACCATTACCGGCACAATCTTTGATCAGCACCTCTCTTCAGTCTCCCTTTTGCTGTCCCCCAATATCTGTTTTGTCTTCCTTTTCCTGTCTTCTCCATTTGGCTCTTGGCCTTCGACATATTTATATTGGCAGTCTTGCCTCTGCCTTTTACTTATCAGGTCACATCCTTTTAGTAAACTGTAAAAGAATTAATTGCAAGCAAAATGTTATTATTTTTCCTTTGCAACCTTTTGTTTTTCCCATTCACCCTCAAAATCACCTCAAGCTGCCCCACTGTTCTTTAGAAACCCTTTTTTGCCCCTGGCTTACAACTGCTTCATGACAATATTTTTTTATTTTGCTGTTGTTTTGGATTATGTTCAAGCCTTTGCTGGTCAGAGCAGTGATTTATTTCCAACTTTCCCTGATTTAACTCACATCTCATGTAAGGAGTGAGGAAGCAAAGTAGATGGTGTGATTCACCACCCAATCCTCTCACGCCAGTTTCTGTCTTTGAAGCATTTCTAATCTTCTTAACTGGTTGGAAACGACACATAAGAAATATTTAGACAATAGTACAAGCCACTCCATAAGATGAAACCATCTGACTTAAACCATTTGCTTACAAACTCTGAATGGCTCCCAAGCCTTCTTAGCATGATGTCATTCTGTGCAAATGTAGTTATGCATTTGGCTGTTCTTTTATTATGTCATTTCTCAGGTATTGCAATCTTAGGCCTTTTTATGATTAAAACTCCACAAGGATCAGGATCTCATCTTCTTCTTCATCTGTGTATTTTCATGGTGTCCAGGATGGGTCTGCATATAGAGGGCATTTGGTAAATGCCACTGAGGCACAGATGGTCACTGTCCCCCGCAGTGGCCCAGCTCTGGGCATGCTCTGGGTGCAGGGGCACACCAGGAAATGCTGGAAGGTGCCTAGTGTGGCCTTATCTGTGGCTCCTTAGACCCTCCTTGTGCCCCTGAGTATCCTTCCTAATGAAACTGACTTGCAGGGGCTAATTCTGCAGTCACAGATCCTGATTATTCTTCTTATTCTAAGAACCATTTTTCTTCTGTGTCTTTCTGAGCTCCACCCCTCAGGGAAGTAACAGCAGTAGATTGGTTATGCTAAACACCCCACCTCAGGGGTTCAATTTTTATTTTTTCACTGCAATCCAGTCATTTATATTGCCCAGACATACTCAACTTGAAACTTCACAAAGCCATTTAATTTTTTTTAAAAATAATAACTATATAATTTGTCTCTATATTTTTAGTCCTCTCTTGGGTTTCCAGGGAATACTCTGTGACACAGGAAAGTCAAGTGCACGCCCTTTATGCTGCTTTTTTTTGTTTTTGTCTTTTCTCGCCTAAAATGCTAATAATGTACAGCTAAGCAATGAGTATTAAAGAATGTTTATGCTTTGTTTGTATACGCCCTTTTAAACCATAAAGCTGATGTGGGCAAGGCAAGCACACAGTGGCAGGAGCAATTCTAGAGATGTCCAGAGAATGTGACATGGGCCATTTTTTTTTTTTTCCTGTTTTTTGTCCTTCAGTCTCTAGACCTGTGGAAAAGGCATTATGTTTGGGACCTGCCCCTGCAGCCTCTCAGCTCTGCAGTATCCCTTGCTCTACAGACTGTATAGTATCTTCCTGGTCATCCTGGGGCACGTGCATCCATGAGAACTGCCATGAACCTCAGGGGAGAAAAGGTGAGTGCCTTGTTTGTGTGTGCTTTGTTTACTTCCTGGGTACACACATATATTCTCTAAGCTAAGTAGCCAATTAAGCCTGCTTAAGACAATATTTGTTTGTAAAATTTAGGTAATCAGCTCAAGCCTGACAGCATTCAGTTTTTAGGGAGGCCACTGGGACCTTTTCTATGGAACACAGACTCTGACCTTGGTTGACCTTCACTTAGGCTCATAGCTGGTGAAGTGACAATTACTTTAGAAATGGTATAACTTAATGTTTTATATATGTAATGATTATAATGAGGAAATTAGACATGATTTCTGTAATTGCATCAGGAAACTGTTTCGCATACCTATTTATTTTCAGGTTAACACATGCTGAATTTGATGATATGTTTCATATTTTCATGAGGGGCATTTACATTTTGTTTGCTTTCAGATGTTGGCCTCAGGCTTAAAGTGAAACCTTCAAACTTTATGGGCTTGTTTAATTTTGTAGGCCTCTGTCATCTCGTTTTCTTTCATTTTCTGTTAAAATACACCATCTTCATTTTCGAAAGTTCATTTCTGGTGGCATCCTGACTTCCCTTTCATTGGCCCTTCAGTTTGTATTGATATTTCCTTTAAATGGCAGTGCTTAAAAGAAATGTTTCCTTTCCTAAGAGAAATGAGATTGAAGGACATTCTGGAAGTTAGGCTGTGTTTGCTGAGCACTAGTCCTAGTCATCACATGCAGAGAAAGACCACCTGGGCGAGAACTTGATGTTCTCACACTGGTGCTCTCAGCTGAAATTTGGGTCCATTTGAAAACCGCCTTTTCATCAGGCCCTGCAGCACACACATGCACATTACTGCTCTCCTGGGCTCACACACCATGTTGTCGAGACTTTCCCTTTATTTTGACTGTTGTTCCGAGGCAGAAGAGGGTATGTGGTGAGTCTAAGGCAGGAAGAAGCTAACTTTAATTCTTTTATTAAACAATAGAAATCTAGATCTCAGTGGAACCTGGGGTGGATGGGAGGCTAGTGCTACTTCCTTGCTGGACAAGTAACCAGAATGTCCCCTAAACCTCTTCAGTTCATGGACACAGGTAATTTCTCATTAATACTAATACCCACAATCCATGGTCTTATGCTGCACATGTGTATAATTGGATCTTATAAGTCTCTGATTATTGCGTATGGCACTTCCCAGGGTGACTTACATGTTATTAGAACCAGCCCTCTTTTGTTCGACCTGTGCCACTCTATTTTAAGATCTCTGTCTAGAAAATGACTTCAGGTGGGACTTGGGCTGTCCCAGCCACTGTGGCCACAGCTGTCCATGCTGGTGCAGCTTTAGTGCATTGAATGAGTGTCACCTTCCTTTGTTTTCAAAGCTGTAGAACCCACATGAGGCCTAGTGAGCCTTACATTGTTTGGGAGACTTTTGGCTATAGGTAACAAAAACACATTTCAAAGTGACTAAGGCAAAAGAAGGGAATTTATTAGCACATGCAGCTAAAAAATAGAAAGGAAGTATCCAAGAGTATCAGTGAGGTTACAGGTGTCAGTCTTTCTTGTGCTTTCTCTTTCTGATCTTCAGTTTCTACTGTCTTCTATTCTTTTCTTCTTCCCTTTAACATCTTTATTTCTCCATCTCTTTTACCTTTCTCTATATTACTTTAAGTTAGGGCAAGCCCTCTCAATGGGGTAAAGATCAGCATTATTATTATTTTTAACTGCTAACTTATTGTGTACGCTCCTTGTTAGTTAATTTACTTTTAGTTATCATATGTCTTTTAGTGACTATTTATATGATGAATAACAGGGTAACAACAAACTGTTGTAACTCTGATTTCAGACATCTATTCCTCAGAATTGGTTAACAAAAATTCTAAATCATTTCAGTGATACATTGTTTTCTGCTTCTTTGAAGGCAACATAACATTCAAAGATTATTTTATTCAATTGACATTTGATTTAAAACAAAACAAAAGAAAAAATTAGGCACCACTATCTCATTCTAATAATCTGTCTTCAAGAAACATGAAAACTCCATTTAGGATTCCAGTACAACAGACTATAAGTGTTTCTCGGTTTCATCCAAACTTTCAGATGTAAGATAACATCAATATGGTCCACAAATTACAAATTGAAACATAAAGCTAAAAGTCTTTTGTTTCCTTGATTCTTAGATCCATTTTTTCATGTTGTAGGTTTCTAGATTTAATTGTGTTATAAGATCAATATGTACATTTTATGTAGAGGTATTTTTTTTCTCCAAAACTTTGTAATAAAATAAATATAGTGTCTTATAAAGGATGGTATCTTATTATTTTGTTTTTAGTTTTTTTGAGATATAATTGATATATATAGCATTGTGTAATTTGTTTTTTTTTTAAAGATTTTATTGGGGAATTGGGAGAGGGAAAAAGCATTGGGGAATTGGGGAACAGACAAGTTGTTGTCGTTTTGTTCTTCAGTCTAATTGCAGAAGACGTTGTTTCACTGCCCATGTTAGTATTGTCATTGCGCTCTTCCCGGATGAGGCAGATCGGTCGCTGGCCTCTGGGTGGTCGCTCACCACGGCTATTGGCAACTCACGCTGGCTGCCAGCCGCTCACGCTGGCTGCCGGCCACTCACTGTAGCCTATGGCAGCCCACTGCAGCAGGGGCTGCAGCCTACACTGTCGCCACCGGGGCTCGCAGCCCAGCTCCAGGTGGAGCTGTTGTTAGCTGTAGAGGGCAGTGTCACTGGCCCTTATATGTGGGATCCAAACTGAGGCTTCTGGCCTCCCAAGCCAGCTCTTAACCAATGCGCCACTCGGCCGGCCCTAGTATTGTGTAATTTTAAGGTATACAACATGATGATTTGATATGCATATATATTGCAAAATGATAACCACAATTAAGTTATTTAACACATCCATCTCCTCACATAGCTACTGTGTGTGTGTGTGTGTGTGTGTGTGTGTGTTTGTGTTAAGAACTTTTAAGATCTATGCTCTCTGCACCCCCATATTCATTGCAGTGTTATTCACAATAGTCAAGACATGGAAACAACCTAAATGTCTGTCAACAGATGAATGGCTAAAGAAAATGTGATATATATCTATACACACACACACACACACACACACACACACACACAAGACTATTATTTATCACTAAAAAGAAGGAAGTTCTGCCATTTGTGATAAAATTGATGAAACTTGAGAGAATGATGCAAACTGAAATATCAGAGAAAAACAAATACTGTTTGATTTCACTTGTAGAATATAAAAAAACTGAATTCATAGAGAGAGTAGAATGGTGATTGCCAGAGCTGGAGAGTGGGGAAAACCGGGAGGTGTTGATCAAAAGATACAAACTTTCAGTTATAAGATGAATGCATTCTGAGGATCTAATGTACAGCCTGGTAACAATAGTTAACAATACTGCCTTGTATACTTGAAAGTTGCTAAGAGGGTAGATCTCAAGATTCTCACTACCAAAATAATAATAATACTAATAATCATGATAATAATAATAACTTTCTTTTAAGATAGTAAATGAAGTAAAAAGAAATGTCTTTCCTTTTTAATGGAATTAAATGAGATTTAATTCCAGGAAGCTTCCTGGAATTGAATCTCATTGGCTAATGTGTGTCATGTGCTTTTCCCTGACCTAGTCACTCTGACTGGGGGATATGGTGCTGAAGTAACCAGTCCCTAGGCATGTGACCACCAGTGGAGGGAGAGCTCCATCCAAGCCTCACAGACAGAGTGGAGGAGGGGTGGCTCCTTCAAGGAAATACAGGATATGATACTACAAGAAGGTAGAAGTGATGCTGGGGTCAGACTTAATAGGTGTTTATTAAATGCTTTGTTCCCTTTATTCTGGATCATAGAGTCACTACAAAAATTCTGAGAATGATTTTTTCCCCCTCCCTAATTCTGTAATTTTGGTCCTTGAGCCCAAATTTTCACAAAACCCTTTGTGAAAAACGGCTCTTTTAACTTTTATTTCATTCTTTCCTTTACACATAACTCAGAGCTGGTCCATGAAACCCATTTGCAAAACACACAACATTTTGACCCCTCCATTTGCTCCATTTGTTCAAGATGTTTTTATGCCAAGCTTTTTCCTTATTGGCTACTTTTCCTATTCTCCTATTGTAGAAGTCAACATCTGCAAATATGCGCTGGTCTACCTTTCATTAGACATCACCTGCTGTGGGTTGCATCATGTCCTCCAAACAGATATGTTCAATGCTACCCCTACTGCTTGTGAATATGACCTTATTTGGAAATAGGGTTATTGCAGATGTAATCAAGTTAAGATGAGGTCATACAGGATTAGTATAGGCCCTATTTCAATAACTAATGTCTTATACGAAGAAAGAAATTTGGACACAGAGAAACATATGGGAGAGTGCCAGGTGACAATAGAGACACAGAAGAAAAGGGGTGAAGACCATGCAAATACAGAAGCAAACATTGCAGTGATCCCTCTACAAACCAAGGGTTGCCAAGGTTGCCGACAACCACCAGAAGCTACAGGAGAGGCATATGGAGCCCTCCTTCTCTAGAGCATGTGGACGGAGCATGGCTCCACTGACACCTTGATTTGGGGTTCCTTGTCTCCAGAACTGTGAGACAGTAAGTTTCTGTTTTTTTATATAACCCAGGTTGTGGTACTTGGTTTTAGAAGCCCTAAGAAATTAATATACTGCCCAACTTTGCATCAGCCTTTGGGCTCAGCAAAAGTACACTTCATAAAATGCCAAAACTAAAATGTAGAGGAGTAAAGCAAATGGTCCTAAATCTCATAGTGATTTAATAATGGCCATTCCAGCACTGAGGACCTGGATTTCTGTCTGCTCGGTCCAGTGTTCCTTCAAACACTGGACCTCCTTAGTGATGTCTTCCTTAAGCCTAAAGAACTTTGGACCAGGACAGATGTTTAGCCCTGAGATTAGCAGAGAAGCCCCTCTGCTCATGTGCACATTGGTTAGTGGGAACCATTAGCCTTGAGAGCTAATCTTGGAGCCAGAAGATAAGGTATGGGATATGTCTTAGCCCTGGCACATTGCCTTTAGAAAGAGAGGGGAATTAGATTGCAGTGTGTGAGAAAGGGAAAGTGTGCCAAAAACAGCTTGAGAGTGCCAAGTAACAAGGATGTATGTATTTTTTTTGCCCCAAACAATACATTTTTCAGAGAGGCTCAGACTTTGGGGATGAAGGAAAGGGTGGACACATAGAACTTCTCAACTGAGTGTCACCGCAGTCTCCTGCAGAGTCTAGAAGCATGCTGGGATTGATAAGAATTAGTCTTTGTTGGGCCGGCTGAGTGGCGCCTTGGTTAAGAGCTGGCTTGGGACGCCAGCGGCCCCGGTTCAGATCCCACATATGAGGGCCAGTGACACTGCCCTCTACAGCTAAGATGGTGAACAACAGCTCCACCTGGAGCTAGGCTGCTCAAGTCCTGGTGACGGTGTAGTCTGCAGCCCCTGCTGCAGTGAGCTGCCATAAGCTACAGTTAGTAGCCGGCAGCCAGCATGAGCGGCCTGCAGCTGGCATAAGCTGCCAAAAGCCGCCATGAGCAACCGTCCAGAGGCCTGCAACTGGTCTGACTCACCCGGGAAGAGCGCAATGATGATACCAATATGGGCCAGTGAAGCAATGTCCTCCACAACTAAATTGAAGAACAAAAGGACAGCAACTTGCCTGTTCCCCTCCCCCAATTCCCCTGATAAAAGTCTTAAAAAAAAAAAAAAATCAGAGGAAGTATAATAGACATATATGATATGGGGGGGAGAGGAGTGGGGTGGCAAATTGGGGGAAGGGGGTTGTCACTTTGAGGGGTAAAAAGTATAACTATTGCACTGTGTTGTACACCTGAAACTAATTAAAAATAAATAAATTTAAAAAAAGAAAAAGAATTAGTCTTTGTTGTATAAGGCCCATACTGAGGCTAAATGACCTGCTTTGAGCACTAGTAATTGCAGACAGGTGAGAGTGTAAGTGTGATTGTTATTCAGCTCTGGAAGTTTATTATTTTACAAATGCTTCTCAGGAGCAGAGAGAATTTTGATTTTTAAGGTCTTGCTAAGACCTATGAGGACCACCTGCCTGTAATCCATCTTGGAAAGAATAAAGAATGGAGTTTTCCCTCTAGGGAAATGATTCTGTGCCTACCAGGATTCCAGGTGTGTTATGATGATAGTAAGCAATCTTCTTGTTATTTTCACCAAGTTGTGAGCATGAGGAGCCTCTCAATCTCAGTCTTTATCATGGTGCTACCATGGGTTCTGCTACAGTTATTGACTGGCGTGAACTAAATGGGGCTTAGAATTCCATGACGGGTAGAGCACACAGGCTAATACATTAAACATTGCAGAACTCTGAATGTAAACTGGTGTTTAGCTTCACACTTGAATTCTCCATCCTAAAGAACTGCAGTGGACCGACTAGCAGAAATCTAGGATATTCCTACTTTCCTAGATTATATATATATTATATGGTGGAGGATTTGAGGGAAAAACAAGCAAACAATAACAGCAAGAAAATTATTGTGGAAAGTTGGAGATAATTACTTTTGCGTCTCACAGGTCTTTTCCCAGTCACTGTGTTATAGCTTTGGTATGTTCCTTTTGTTCACTTTTTTTTTTTTAAGAGTAGAAAAAGATGGGAAAGCAATAAGTGTTTCATTATCAAGTAAAATAAATTAGTTATTATAGGAACTATCTTTCTATGGCTGTTGCTCTTGAGCAGATACCGTTCAATCAGGACTAAGGGTCGTGGCTGTCAACCATTCAGAGTACATTAGATAGCCAGCCATTATACACAGCCTTCACACCTTCCATCAGACCTGTGACAGGTGGACAAGGGGAACGGCGCTCGGCAGGTTGGTACTTGTCAAGTGGAGCTACAACACCTTTCAGAGGGATTTAAATTGGATCAGATTTTATCATTTACTGCTTTTTCTTTGATGCAATCCCAGAAAGAGTTATAATTATAGACCTATAAAGAGAAATGACCCAAAAAATTGCTGATGGATGAACTCTATATAGAGGTAGAACGCATTTTTTAAAATTATTTTTGATACATAGACATACATTTATGTGACATTCATGTCCCTTTCCAACATATTTTTGAAAGGCAACTTTGCCCACTGAAATTGATCTAAAGAGGAATGGATGGAGGCCTCCTGATATGGTGTCACAGTAAATAATTGCTTATGTGGTAAGATGTCAGGAATTCCATCCCTCCCCCATAACAGTCATAGCACCCGAAGTCCTAAAAATCTCCATAGGAAAAGGCATTTTGACACTGAGAGGCCGTGACTATCTTTACAAAGACAGTCTTTTATGCTCCAAAATAAAATCAATTTAGACAACACACTAAAGTAGGGAAATATTGATACCTTTTTGATCTTCTATGATAATAATTGGGAAATTTTTCATCTTCTGTCCTCTTCTGCTAGATAAATCCACCTTTATGAGCATATAAAATCATTTTGCTTTGTCACAGTTAATATGTACACTAAGGGACAACTTTTATTTTTTTCTTTGTGTGTGTTGGGACGGTGGGATGGCGGGGGCATGCCTACTCCACATTTTAAGAATTGAGTTCTCATGCTCATGATCACCCTATCAGTGAGTCTTTTTCTTTTCTGTACTCACAACAAGGTGTAAACTAACAATGGTATTATCACGTGCCACCCCTGCAGGAAACTAACAATGGTATTATCACGTGCCACCCCTGCAGGAATTGTGGTTGATTCCTAGAGTTGGAATCAATGATTAACCTGTTCAAGTTCTTTGATTCAGCATTGTTAGCCAACGTTGAAAGCTGAGATAAGGACAGATGGAATGTTTAAGATGGAATAAGCTTCTGCCATCTTCGGTCAGCCTGCTAGATCTTGCTTTAAGTCTGTCCCAATGGAGTTAGTGTAGGGACAGCATTGGCCATGGATAACTCTGCAGAAACTTAGTTGGACACTCACTTTGGGGCCACCAGCACTTAAAAAATTTAGTCCTCTGACCTGGATTTACCCTCCTGAGCCTCCTTTACTATTTTCATGGCTTCAATTAAAAAAAAAATTGACCATTCTACGACTTGTGTTTCTTTTCTTTTCCCTCCCCAACCCATGATTCACTCTTCTAATTCTTTGCAGTACAATATACACTCAAATTATAGGCTATACACTAAATCCTTAGGTCCATAGAAAAAATTCAAACCCTAGAAGTTTAAGTCACTAAAAGTGAATGAAATCTGTGGTCAGGAAGTGATTATTCTAACTCCTCCTGCTATTCAGTGGCTGAAATTCCACTCTCTAATCTATACACCTTTAACTTAAGGAGATGCTCCCTGGTACCTGTCAGATCCACTGTGAGAAGTAGGGCTAGAGCACATCACACACAGAGCTGACTTACGTTCTTTCTTGTAAGGAGGTAATGACTTAGAAACATTTCAGCCAAATTTTGTATGTATCCATTTCATCAGTAATGTGCCTTTGGAGAAGCAATCAAGTACCTTCTAGCCTTAGTTTACATGTGTGTAAAATGAGAATAGTAACTGATGAAAGAGTTTTGAGGATTTATTATTTTGGAGTAATATAAGTAGAGTGGTTGTCACAGTCTTGGTTATAGGATAGATGCTTAATTAATGCATATGACTTTTTCCCTTGGACTACATTCTCTATGCAGATATGATTTATGTTTTCTGTTCCTCCTGTGGCTCCCCACAGAGAATTATAGTGATCTACATGTGGGAGTTAATGCTTACAATATGATGATATCTGATTAATATGAAATTGAGCAAATGAAGGTAAGTGGTTGCCTGGCCTCAGCCACTGTAGACTTGGCAGTGTGTATCTTTCAGAACAGAAGCACTGAAGGGAAGCCTGATATCTGCTGCTATCATGAACACTGATGTGTGATTGAAGTTAAACGCTAACAAGAGAACTCAAGGTTTTTGTTTTATGTGGAGCTTGTGCTATGATTTGATCCTCGTTAGAGTTCAGGACAAGGGCAGTACAAATGAATGACTGAAAGAATTTATTGACTGAGGAGATGTAATCTACAGATCTATGGGGAGATGGATGCAGCTTGATTTACAGAGGAAGACTGGAGATGCTCCTCAGTGGCATTAAGCTGTAGGTGTAGGACACCGAGGGTCCCTCAGTAAAGACTGTTGAGTGTCTGAGCTGGTTGACAAGCAGCATAAATCCTGGAGACCCATGGCATGTCTGGCTCATAGCTACAAACTAAAGAAGCACAAACATAAGACAATAAATAAGTGGCATAGGAGCATTACATGTAAGAAAAGTGGTTATCTAAGGTGTGTGGCACTGAGAGCATGGAGGTCATTACAGTCTGATGTTTAAGTGTAGTTTAGTGCCTTGTATGTTTCTGGTGTCTCTACTCAAGGTAGCCCAGAGAGGGATCTGAGCCCTTCCCTGGGTTTTATTTTGACTAATTAATGATATACTCTTGGAGGTACAAAGCAGGCAGAAGTCACCTATTGTTTCAGTCATCTGATCTTAATATATATATATATATATATATGTCACTGGCCCTCATATGTGAGACCCAAACCAGGGCCGCTTAACCACAGTGCCACTCGGCTGGCCCCAGGATCTTAATATTTTTAATGCCATGCAAATGCAGTTTCTGATTGGCCAAGTGGCTGATCCTTAAAGTAAGAGCCTAAGAGTCTCTTTTGAAGGGCTAACCCTAGACCAAGAAAACCCAAAGAAAGCACTTATGACTGTTTTAGGGTTGTGGGAGCTGGGTGCAAAAGGTGAAGGGATTAAGAAGTACAATATGGCCATTAAAATAGTCACGGGGATGTAAAGTATAGCATACGGAATATAGTCAATAATTTTGTAGCAACTATGTATGGTACCAGGTGGGCACTAGACTTATCAGGGGCATCACTTTGAAAATTATATAAATGTCTAACCACTATGCTGTACACCTGAATCCCAATACAAAATATGTCAACTGTAATTGAAAAATAAATAAATAAATAAATAAATAAATAAATAAATAAATAAAATACTTGCATAGCCCTGCAATATTCTAAGGAGGCTTGGCTCCCTCTTGTGGCCTAAAACCATGTGTCAACTTGTTGTAGCCTCCTTGGCTGTGCTGTTTTAAGAGAAGCCAGCCTCTTGCCAGCTATACCTTGAGTGTTGTAACCTTTTCATATCATTATTATTGGTGGAAAAATAGGCATGACTCTGGCACAACTGTGGGAGAGATATACCTGGCTTTGTTACCTCTCATGCTTCCTAACTTGTCCTTTTCTCCTCCTCTTCTTGGAAGGGTGGTGGGATACCTAACTCACAATCTAAAATCCAATGTTCTCATGCTATCTTCCTACCAAAGACTCTTCCTTTAAATCGCCCCAAGGAATAAATGGATAATTTCTTAAAATGTTACCATGAAATAAGATTGGTATTGTTTTAAAAAAAGGAATTAAATCAATTGAATCAGTTGATTGAATTTGGTGTATTAAAGAATTGAATATAAAATATGAGATCCAAGGGAGGTAGGCATAGCTTTTAGAAGTGATATATCATGAAGATGACAGATTGAAAACTCAGACAAAGGGTGTTATGTAGTTCTCAGTCACCATTTTTTTTTAGCTTGCTTTGTTCTTTAAAAACATTAATTAGTTCCATCATTTGAAAATAGAGATTTCATATAAAAACAAAATATCACTTGGGTTTCTGGCTTCTTAGACAAAATCGGGAGATTTGATAAAAGAGAGTTCACATTCCCTCATGGCAACATGTAATGAAAGCTGAGGGATAGCCAACCGTTTTGGGCAAGCTCACATCCTCCATCTTACCACAGACCCCACCACTCCCTACAATCTCATGGTCTATCCATTTCCGTCAATTGTAAATGCTTGACACCTGTGACATTGAGTTTGTGACACTGTGGGCTTGTAGTATGTAGGGCCCATTTATATTTTAACTATAGTGGGACTTTGGAACCTCACTCCGCAGTATGTTTTTTTTAAACTGAGTAATATTCCAAGGACCCATGTCTAACCAGGATGGGGAGGGTGGTCCAATGAGGTACAGTATTCACAGGGCAGGGGGACTTGGAAATCTCAGGGCATGAATCTGTGAATGCTCAGGCATCAGAGATGTGCCAAAGTAGATGTGTTTTGACATAATACAGAGTGACAAGAATGTCAAAAACTACGGCAAAAAGAAAATGTGCAGGGCTGGCTGAGTGTGAGTCTTCATTTGTTTTTACTTGTTTATTGATATTGTTAGACATGTCCTACTTGCTTTTTATTTTGATTATGTCTGACCTCTCTTGGAAGACAGATTTTCTGCTCTAGTTCTTTTCCAGTTACTTCTTTTCCTTTTCCCTTCCCTTCCCTTTCCTTGTCCATCTATTTTCCATAAAATAAAGCACACCGAAATAATGCATGCTTTAGAGCTATAGGTATTCAAATGAACATTTCATCTCTTTCCTCCCTGCTGCTTCTTTTCCTTTGCTGGATAAGGATGGAATCTTGTTTGTTCTTTCTCTTTTTAGGGTTTAGAATGAGACAGCGCCATGTCCTCATGGAAGCCACAGGGCCTGTGGGGCATTGCCCTCATTTGGTGGAATCTGTGCCCTGTGAGGACCCAGTGTGCTATCGATGGCTCACATCTGAAGGCATTTGTATCCCTGATCATGGAAAATGTGGCCTGGGACATCGCATCCTGAACGCTGTTTGCCAGAATGACCGAGGTACTATGCAAAGGAACACAAGTATTTTTAAAGTGATATCTGCCAAATGACACATCACCATTCTCCAACAGGTCTTTTTCCTGAGGGAGATAAACACAGTCTTTCCTATCCTTGAATATTTATGTTTAATTCAAGTGAAGACACGTTTCTGCAGAGTAAGCACCTTGACTTAATATGGGGTCATGTACTCCATGACAAAAGAACACTATTTGATTCTACCTAAATGCAATACAGTGGACCTGGAAGTTTCTCTGCAGTTTTTAATTAATCAACATATAGAATATAGAAATTGTGTGGATAGTCTTCAACTTATCAATACAAAACAAGCTTAATTTGCCCTTTTTGAGATTGATATGTAACATACTTTTATATATTATTAACAAATGCTACTTTGTAAAGATTTCAGCCTGTAGCTCCCTCCAAGTTAAAAAGAAAACAGATACGAAGCTATATCTTTTCATTTATATAACATTAGATTAGAGTCAGTTCTTGATTTAATACTAACATTTCTAGAGAATCATTTTTAAATATAAGTTGTCAAGTTTACAAAACTGTTAACAATCGTGTCTTTCCTTCATCACTAACCTTTTAGTACATCAGTTATTTGAAATGAACAGTGATTTAGAAAATAAGTTACATGGAAATGAGAAGAATGACATTTAAAAGCTTTATCCTACAGTTAAAAAAATTCAATCTCTTGGAGGAATATTGAGTATTTCTATTAATCAGCTCTGCCTTGAGAAGTACCATTCATAACGCTCTTGATATGAGGAGTGAAATGTTTTGACTTGTGGAATGAAGCAATCCATACAACAGAAGGAAATTACAAAGTGGATTCAGAATGGGTATTAACAGCTACACAGGCTTGAGATTTAGCTATGTATTTCTTTGTTCTATCTATCATCTATCTATCTATCTATCTATCTATCTATCTATCTATCTATCTATCTGTCTATCCTTTATCTATCATCTATCTGTCTCTTCTTTTTTTCTTTCTAGCTTTCTTTCTTCCTCTTTCTTTCTCTCTCTCTCTTTTTCTCTTTCTTTCTTTTTCTTCTTCTTTTCTTCTCCTATCCCTCTCTTTGTACTTCTTCTCCCCTCCTTCTCTTTCCATCTCTCTCTCTCTCTTGCTCCTTCACTTACTTTTTTCCTTTTTCCTTTTCTCCTCTCCCTCAGTTCTTCCTTCCTTCTTTTTTATCAGTACTGTAATTAGACAAATATACATTTTATCAAGTAATATAAGTGGTAACATCATGAAAACAGATAATTGTTTAACTAAATAGTAGTCAAGAACAGATTATATTAGCTGCAGTCCTTGTTTTACCAAATAGTTAAAAGAAAGAGTGGCTTTTAATTTTACCAAAACATTTTTGAATTGTGGCAATATATATACAATCTATTAACAGAGACAAATAAGGTCACTTTTTATATTGCTTTCCTTTGAAGTCAGGAAGACTAGAATAGAGGTTTCAAACCTGGGCTCTAGAGTGGTGTTGGAATTTGAAGTCTGCTACTCATCTGGTAGATTATCTCAGGAAAATTATTTACCTGTGGAGGCATCTTTCCATCAGCTGAAAAGTGGGGATAACAAGACCTACCTCTCATGCTCAGAATCTGAAAGTTAAATTAATCATATAAAAGTGACTATTAAAGTGCCTGACACATAACCATTCAAAATGAGCTGTTTATTTTACTTGTAATGCATATTTATTACTGTGTTCTGTCCTGGAGGAATGGTATAAAAAGCATTCTTTTTTTTTAAGATTTTATTGGGGGAACTGGGGGGAGGGGAACAGCATTGGGGAACCTGGGAAGGGGAATAGACAAGTTGCCGTCCTTTTGTTCTTCAGTCTAGTTGTGGAGGACGTTGCTTCACAGGCCCATGTTGGTATCATCATTTTGCTCTTCTCGGGTGAGGCAGATCAGTCGCCGGCCTCTGGATGGCCACTCACAGTGGCTCTTGGCAGCTCACACCAGCTGCCAGCTGCTCACGCTGGCTGCCGGCCACTCACTGTAGCCTATGGCAGCCCACCGCAGCAGGAGCTGCAGCTATGCCATCCTGGGGACTCATAGCAGCCCAGCTCCACGTGGAGCTGTTGTTCACCATCTTAGCTGTAAAGGGCAGTGTCACTGGCCCTCATATGTGGGATCCGAACCAGGGCTGCTGGTGTCCTAAGGCATCTCTTAACCAACGAGCTATTCAGCCAGCCCTAAAAAGCATTTTATAAGTGAAAATAATGACGAGGATTGGAATAACCATACTCCTTCTTCCTCCTGACCTCTAGCTACAGAAACAAAAAGATCATTTGTTTGAGACACAATAACAAATGACTGTCATTCTTGGAGGCTTGTCACCACATGTAATCTTCATAGTGCTAGGGACTTCTTTCACCATTTGTGCTATGCCTTCTACAGAATTACAGAGTGTGATATTCAGATTTATAACTAGGCATATATATTTGGTCTTTGTCCCAGTTTCTGGCACAGAGCTCCTAAAATCTTTGGGATTTCCTGAGCAATAAGGGCAATGGGAGTATCTGTTGTTATAATTTCTGGTCTCTTGTCCTCAGTTCCTAAAATCACTTTCATAAACATTAAATGGGCATCTTGTAATTCATAACAAGTCCCTATCCACCACAACTGCGTTTACGTTAATGAGGTGACATTTGGAAAGCACCTAAGGGTGGGGGCTGGTTGTCAGAGAAGCCAGCCTTGAAGAGGGGGTTGGAACTTCCCATCCCACACCCTGATTTTCAGGGAGAGGAGAGGGGCTGGAGGTTGAATCAATCACCAATGGCCAGTGGTTTAATTAATCATGCCTATGTAATGAAACTTCCATGAAAACCCAAAAGATAGGTTTCAAAGAGCTTCCTAGTTGGTGAACACATGGAGATTTGGGGAGAGTGGCACATGAAAGCTCAGTGCCCTTTCCCCATACCTTGCCCTAGGCATCTTTTCCACCTGGCTGTTCTGAGTTATATTCTTTCACAATAAACCATTAATCTAGTGAGTACAACAGCCTTTCTAGTGAGTTCTGTCAGCCTTTCTAGCAAATTAATGGAATCCATGGAGGGGTTCTTGGGGACCACTGATTTATAGCCAGTTGGTCAGAAGCACAGGTAACAACCTGGGCTTGTGACTGGTGTCGGAGGTAGAAAATGGTCTGATGGGACTGAGCGTTTTAATTGTGGAAATTGATGATGCCATCTCTGGGTAGGTAGTGTCAGAATTGAGTTGAATGGTAGGATAACCAGCTGGTACTGGAGAATTGCTTTGTGCAGTGTGAGGAAAATCACATGCGTACATACCCACGCATTGAAATTGGGTTCAGAGCTCTTTTTTTTTTGAGGGCTCTCATATGTGGGACCCGAACCAGGGCTGCTGGCTTCCCAAGCCAGCGCTTAACCACCGCGCCACTCGGCTGGCCCGGGTTCAGAGCTCTTTTTATAAAGGTATCGACTTTACCATTTTATAGCAGTTCTGGAGTTTATTGTTTTTTTTTTCCCTATGAAATGACTTATTATCAGCATTGATGTATACTTTCAATTTCTATGGGGATAAGTAGGAATTACAGCTGGTTTATATCAGTTCTTTGTAGGTTTTAGGTGCCTGGATGACTCCTTCATCATTTGTAGGGCAACAGCCACGGTCATGGTTACGAGAACATGCTGGCCCCCTGATAGCTGAAACAGTCTTTTGTCCTGTGAGAAATTGAAAATGTGGTCTGGTTTCACTTTTCACAGTTCAGCTTCTTTGAGATTTGGGATGATTAATGATAGAAGTTTTGCAGAGAAGTGTTCCAGTTTGACTCTCCACATAGTAGTATAGTCTTCCCATAGCTACAAATATAACAGCACAACATTTAAATGCTTGGGAAAAAAAAGGTTGAAATATTTATTTACTTAAGTCTCCTGTGATTTTTTTTTTCTTAAAGCATTTGGTGGTTTTCATCACTCTGAATTTATTAATTGTTTCATAAGCTTTTTATTTCAGCATTATTCAGAGATAAACGGATAAGAACAAAAGATATATCTTCTTTCTGACAAAACAACCACACAAAAATACAACAAAAACAAAAACAAAAACCCCCAGCAACTCATATTAGAGTTAATCAGACTTGAGGCTTGCTATAATTAGCAAGATAATTTGCTTTGCCCCTTATTTTTAGACTTGTCCATATTGACTCACTCCAGGTATCCATTATACCAAAGGAACATTCAGCATCCTTGCAAAATATCTACATTCTGATTTAGAGCCAAGAGATTCCACATGGCTGTGATCAAGATTCTGCAGGATTCTCCACAGTGTCTTGTTGGGCATTACTTGTGCCACTAGGAAGACCTATTTCTCTTCCTAATAGAAGGTCATTCAGACCATTAGCTTGAACACTTCAGATATACATAGTCTGTGTCACACTGAAGCTAGGAAGCAACTGGAAATAGCAATTTGGCATACCTAAAACTTGTGGGTTAGTTTAAGAATGTGATCTACTTTGGACTACTAAGATTTAAGTAAATATCTATGAATTTCTATAGCTGTCTCTGTAGGTACAATTTGACCCATTCTCTAATTTATTAATGATACTGTCCAATCAGTCTCACAGAAGTTTCTATTTCACACCCAGCCTGTGATTATGGCAAACAATTCCTTAGTAAAATTTATTTTCAGCAAGAAAATTGTGTAATAGATTACATGAATGAATATTCTGATTTTGAATCTGATTTCCAATACTTTCATTGATGGATCAGTTTTGATTTTTCTCCTCTGCACAACATCTTACCCTTAGTATGGGTCAATAGAAGTTTACTGCGTATAGAGTATACGTAGGTTTTTCTTGTCTCATTGACAGTTATGTTGCCTGTATTTCAAAGCGGGCATTTGAAAGTAAATAGAATGTGCTGCAAACTCAAGCCCCACATATTTATGAAGTTAATTCATTGTGTTTTAAACTTTGTTTCTCCAATATGTAACTGGTTTGTTGTTGCTGGGTTTCACTGACAACTGAGGAAGGTTTAACACTGTGTGACATCTTCCTAGAGCAGACTGGGAACATCTCCATAATGCCAGGGCAATAGACGGTGTTCCCAGTGGTTGGCAAGTGACCACTCTCATCTTTCATATCTTCGTAATACAAAGTGGGTGGCACCATAGGGTCTCTGGATAAACACAAGACTGCCTGCTGGTGCAGTCAAACCCTGAGTACTCACTGCATACTTTGCTCCATAATTAGCTGAATAGACTTCCGTAAAAGAAAAAAAGTGCGGGCCGGCTGAGTGGCACATTGGTTAAGCGCTGGTTTTGGGATGCCAGCGGCCCCAGTTCGGATCCCACATGAGGGCCAGTGACACTGCCCTCTACAGCTAACAACAGCTCCACCTGGAGTTGGGCTGTGCGAGCCCCGGTGATGGTGTGGGCTGCAGCCCCTGCTGCAGTGGGCTGCCATA
This sequence comes from Aselliscus stoliczkanus, assembly GCA_033961575.1. Taxonomy (NCBI): domain Eukaryota; kingdom Metazoa; phylum Chordata; class Mammalia; order Chiroptera; family Hipposideridae; genus Aselliscus; species Aselliscus stoliczkanus. The sequence continues at coordinate 92,512,309 of CM066731.1, forward strand.
GGCTACAGTGAGTGGCCCGCAGCCAGCGTGAGTGGCTGGCAGCCAAGCATGAGCTGCCAATAGCCGCGGTGAGCGACATCCAGAGGCCGGCGACCGATCTGCCTCATCCGGGAAGAGCGCAATGATGATACCAACAGTGAAGCAACATCCTCCGCAACTAAACTGAAGAACAAAAAGACAGCAACTTGTCTGTTCCCCTTCCCCGATACCCCAACGCTGTTCCCCTCCACCAATTCCCCAATAAAAAAAAATCTTTAAAAAAAGAAAAAAAGGAAAAAAAGAAAAAAAGTGCATATGAGGTCTGACAATTAAGTTTGTGAACTTGTTGCAACACGTTCCTAACCTTTTTTGATATCAGAGGGATTATTCATTATGAATTTGACCAACTGGACAAACAGTTAACCAAGTTTACTCTTTTGGAAGTGCATGACAAAGTTAAACAACCTGAACTTTGCACCAATAATTCGTGGTTCTTGCATCACAACAGTGTACCAGCTCACAAGGTACTGTCTGTGAGGGAGTTTTCAGCTAGTAAACAAATAACTGTATTTTTTTTTTCTTTTTAAGGGCAGTGTCACTGGCCCTCATATGTGGGACCCGAACTGGGGCCGCTGGCTTCCCAAGCCAGTGCTTAACCACTGCGCCACTCAACCGGCCCACAAATAACTGTATTTTGATACCTCCCCATTCACCTGATCTGGCCACCAATTACTTCTTTCCTTACCAGAAGATAAAGGAAACATTGAAAGCAAGACATTTGATGACATTCAGGATACCAAGGGTAATGCTTTGATGGCCATTCCAGAAAAAGAATTCCAAAATTGCTTTGAAGGGCGCAGTAGGTGCTGGTGTTGATGTATAGCTTCCCATGGAGAGTATTTCAAAGGTGACCGTAGTGATATTCAGCAATGAGGTATGTAGCACTTTTTCTAGGATGAGTTTGCGAACTTAATTGGCTGACCTCGTATTTCATTAAATATCTTTATTCATAGATAGTACAGTATCATTCTGTACTTGTATGACGCAAACACCCATGCTGGTGAAGAGTATAATACATCAGGAAAAACAAAGTTCACATGTTGACAGGTAGAGTTAGTTCTTCTGTTTTGCTGCAATGCCCTCGTGCATACAAGGTTTCTTATTTTTCACAGTTGTCCTGTGAAAATATTTTCTTTATTTTCACAGAAAGCAATGATTTCTCATCATTAAGGTGACTGCTTTTCATTTCAGGAGCATTTTTCTATGAGTTCTTATCTTGCATCATTAACCTTGAACAATTCAAAAATGTGATCTTTAATCTTGGCTAAAGTGGCATGTGCTTGTTTGTATCTTCTAACACCGTAAGTAGTTTTATAAGGATTATTTCAATTGGTAGAAAGCATGCCAGAATAATTATTTACTTGAGTTAGATTAAGCTTTTGATTATTGCAGGTGAATCTATGCTTAGAACTGGAAGTTTCGCTTTGCTTGTTTTTGTATGTTTCTTTGTTTGTTTTTTGTTTTTAAATCTTTAAGTCTCAAGAAATGTTCTTTGGCTCACTTGTGAGAATAAGGTCAAACTCCATTAAGATATTTGTTAGAATATTTTGTGACTCATAAGAATTTTAAATAGAATGTGTTTTGTGTTTTCATTATTTTCTAAACCCTTTGATTATGCTCTGTCTTATCTTGGTGAATGAGTACAGTTTTACTTCTCCTTTGTCTATTTCTCTTCTTCTTACAAGACTTTCTAAATGCTATTTCAGTACATTGTTTATTTTATTTTATTTTAGGACAAACAGGGGATATATTATTCATTAGGTATTTCTTTGCCACACAAGCATATACCTGAGGAGAATCAACCTATTAAAGAGACACTACAAAATTAGAGCCACCACAGGGACACAGCCTCTAAAATAAATTTCAAATACAAATATTCTAAAAGTTTTGAGCAATGGCACCTTGGTTAAAATAAATATGCAGTTAACTAAGATGTGCGTTTTGGAAGAGATTACTAGTAATAGGGATATTTTTAAAAAAGAGTATCGTTTTCTTATACAATTAATTTTTTGTTTCTTTTTTGAGTAGAAAAAAACCAACATTTACCTTTGCATAAGGTTTGGGAATCTTAGAACTATATGCCAAGTTTTCAGAGGGATCAAAAGAGAGGGGAATAAGCATGGACACGCATTTTATATTTGCAATGCAAATTCGGATGAATTGCTTTGTGGAGTAAGCAGACTTAGCGTGTACTGTTGTTTCCTGTCCAGATTCCCTCAGTGGTTTAACATTTCTGTGCATGTCAGCCTGAAATTCCAACTGACACTACCTGCATAACTTTGACTAAGACTAAGGAATTACTCTGGCCATTTCAACCTTCTGTGCCCACATATGCAGTCAAAAGTGCCAGGGAATTAACAATTCCAGGGAGCAGCCTTCCACTAATAACTGCGAGGTGATATATAAATGCCAGCTCCCTTGCGCCTCAGATGGAATCACCTTGAGGTGCATATTCTACACCTCAAGAGTCCCCAGTGAGATGAAGCTGCACTTACTCATGGTGCTGACTTATGCAATCACACATCCTTCATCAGCCTCCTTCCCTATCCTGTCTCACTCTCTGATTCATCCATTGGTTCCCTGGCATTACACCCAATAAATACTTGTCAAGGAATCTTTGTCACAGAGTTTGGTTATGGTGCAACTCAGACTAAGACAAGGATGCATGGAAAATAGTTAGCATATCCACACTTTCAGGAAATATGGGATCCAGTACAGTCATACCATACTGATGAAAATAGTTAAAGAATCTTCTTCCAAAGAGGAAATCATACAGTCTCTCGCAAGAACTTATTTAATATTTTGAACAACCCTCACTATTTATCAATTATTTGGTAATATCTGAAGGGTTTCAATATACTGATTCTGTCTTTGAAAACATAGAAGAAAAACAAAGTATTGCATCCCATTTCTTTCCCAGGCAATGTGGTAACTTATACCACCCTCCTGAGCCTTGTTTTCCAACAATTGAATCATTTTATGATTCTCTGGAGAGGACTGGGTTATTTATATTTTCATTTTGTAGTGGATTCCAGAGTGTATTAGATGTTTCTGATTAAGAACAGAGAAACAGACTTCTTTTGGGTGTTAAAGGATTATTTATTTTGGAAAATTGGATCTGAAGTGTTTGGGGAACATGTTGCTCCATCTCCTTTGTTCTAGCTCAGTGTTCTAAATTATATTGTATATCGGAATCACCCAGAGGGGTTATAGAAACACACATTTCTGGTCCCCACTCTAGGGTTTCTGATTTAGTGGGTCTGGGATGGGGCTTAATAATTTGTATTTCTAACAAATTCCCAGGTGATGCTGATAATGCTGGTCCAGCCAGGGACCATACTTTGAAAAATACTGTTTTAAGCAGGAGGGGGAAAATGGACAACCTCAAGATGTTAGTGTGTAACATGAGTGGTCTAGAACAGTGAAAGGCATGTCTTACACTTTGTCAGAACCAACAATAATATTGATTCTAATCTGTCATTTTGTTTCCTGCTGGGGAATGTATTCTCAAAATCCATGAAATGTATTACTGTCTTTCCAGAAGCAAGCATTGAGTAAATATTCTTTTCTTTCTATATTGTTACCCAGGCAGATAACTAAAATATCAAATAGTGGAAAGCAATAGCATACCCTTACAGAAACAGATGACCCATAATATGTGAGATAAGTTATTTAGGTTTAGGGGAGAGAATTTTCGTTTTCAGCAAGTTTTCTTTTTCAGACCACCAGCTGGTAGCGGTTTGGTGTCAGTGTTCCTCCTGAAGGAAGTGTTGTGATGACACATATGTTGTATTAAATTTTGAAATGAGCCTGACATTGCAGCTGAAAGTACCAATAAGATCAGGCTGCTATTCACGCTACAGGAATCAGACTGCAAAGGAGATTAAATCTGAGAGTTCCTGTAGCCAACTTCCTCATTCCCTTTCATTTAGACATCTTGCTGTGAAACTAAAGGTGAAACTTTAATAATGTTTGGCAATGAGGGAATCTAAAAGAGAAAAATAGAGGCTCCTTCTAATCAGAGTTTCCCCATCTATGATTGATGGTAAGTTAGGGAGTAGGTGTAAACTGGTGAATCAATTTAATGCTAAAGAGAGGAACTGCAATGCAGTTTTAGATATACTTACTGCATGTCGTCTGTCAGTAAAGAGGTATTGTATTTTGAATTACTTCCCCTTTCTGCCCTGTTACATACCTAGTCATCACATGATGGTTTCCGTCTTTTTTCCCTTTTACCGAGGTTCCTAGACTGTATTCACATCACTACCCCATCAGTATTCCACAATCAGGCTAAATATAGTCTTCTTTTTCAGATTTTAATATTTAGAAATAGCTTAGAGGAAATTGCTCCCTGAGTAAGCCTATGTCTTGCCTAGAAAGGCTGTCTCCCTTTTCGATCTCTTTGGAAATTCTCACTGGATTTTCTATTTTCTGTTCCGATATTACTCAAAAAACAAAATGAATCATAGATTGTACTCATACTTCAAAGTGTAGTTCATATGATTAAAATGGTCAGCCCAACCTTTTAGTGGAATCAGTGTGAAATTGTCACCCTCGCCATTACTTTCAACTTCCCCCTTGGACATGCTCTGAATTTCCCTATTCCATGGTGTATTTCATTAGTGTTACTAATGAGGATTAGTTATAGCATTAGGCATAGGGATGTAATTTTGTTTTCTCATTCTGAAATGCATTTTAAAGTAGTATTTGGCTACTTCATATGGCCTTTGGCTGGTAACTCCTGATGTAACATCCCCCCACGTTTTTCTCTATGTGGACATCCCTTGTATGTCTGTGTAGACATTCTATGTAGTGCATTTCATACTCACTGAGTTGAGTGTCTGCTGCACTCAAAGAATTATATACTTTTCCATGGAGATGATATGTAAGTAGTAGAAATAAAAATAAAATAAAACCAAAAACAACAAAAAAACAAAAACAAAAAAACTTTAGTGAAATCATGCATTTTATTTCAAAGAAACATGAACTAAAAGAAAAATGCCTGAAAGTTAATTTAGAGATACCTTAAGACCATAGAATATCTGTTACTCTGTAGGTAGATTTCAATCAACAGCAAGCATCAAGGAAACCCATAGCTACAGTAAGTGCTACCTCTCCTTGTTACCTGTATAGTAATTCGCCTCCACAATCATGATAATAATGTTCCCCTGTATGAGATGTTCATCCTTCTCTTCTTCCTTTGGCTAATTCTTACTCATCCTCCAAAACTTGGATTTATGTCCTTCAGAAAAACCATCCCCCTCACTCCCACTCTATCTCTTCTAAGTTGGTATAGAATCTAAAGTGAATATTATAGTTACCACCTGCCTCAAATTATTTGTCACATCATTATGAGAATTCAATTTCCTTCACGGATGATTGGTTCAGAAATGTGTCAAGTTCAATCTATTTAGGCCAATGAGATATGAGAAGGATACATGAACAAGCAAGGGTTTTGTTTTGGTTGCTACCATGATCCATTTTGTGATCTACAGGTTATGTGGCTTCAGGATGAAGGTATTGCTATGTACAGTAGGGAAGAGATATAAAGACATTCTGGGTCCCGGAAGACATTGCTGAGCCCCTGATTAACAGTCTGAGCACTGGCTGTTATGTAAGACAATATATTTCTTTACTGTAAAAGCCAGTTTTTATCAGCTGCTGCAGAAATCATCCTAAGAGTACCTGTCTTCTGTGTTCTCATAGCACTTTGTGATCCAGTTATTAATGTCTTTACCACATTACATTGAAATTATCTGCTCATTTGTCTGTGGGTTTTTTTTTTTTTCCCTTTTGACCCTTAGCCTCTCAAGGGCAGAGACCTTGATTCATTAATTGTTTTATTCTTGGCATGGTGCCAATGTATCTGGTATATTAGGATGTGCTCAATAAATATTTATGGAGCTTAAAAGAGTTATTTCAATTGATTTATCTAACTGCCCAATTGGGAATTATTATTATTATTCCAAGTTTATGGATGAGGACATTGTAGGCCAGAGATGTTGACAGCTCAAAGTTACTCAACTAGTAAGTTCTACACCAGAATTTTAAATTCCAAACTAGGGCTTCTTTTATTTTATGAATGTCAGAAAATGCATATCACATGTACAGATAACAACATATCTCAGATCCAAGCTGTGACATTCATTAGTTAAGATGTTATTTTTTTCCTCAGTGAGACATGGCCTGAGTTTCACCCTGAATGCAACACTAACTGCAACCACTGCCAACTGACTGGGTTGCAACAATGAAACCCATTTTTAACCATACACTAAGAATTTAACCTTTCTTTCCTTTGGTGTGAGCTGACGTCAAGAGAAACATCACCAGGTGCAATGAAAACCTAAAGCCCACATATGTTTCCTTCTGGCACAAAGCATATTTGACATAGATATATCGTACTTAGTTATCTGTTTTTCCCTGGCAACTTTAGTTCTAATCTTGATCATATTCAGACAGCTAAGCAGCATAAAATTTATTCATCAGACTGGATTGGGGGTAAAGAGAGAAGCAGAATCTCTGAAAAAGGAGATAAGACAAAACCACAAAGGAGAAGCTGGGAGACAGCTGTTTAGGGACATGCAGCTTTTCACTTCTTCATAGGAGAGATATCCCTACAGGGAGACAATGATAAAACTGCTAATAACACCGTATCATGAAGTTTGAGAGAGTTTGGTAAAAAGCAAGAAAATTCTGTACACAAACGTGGTCCTTCATATTAACATCAGAGTTAATTAAAATATACTCAGTGATTCACTGAGAAGAGGACGCAGTTTCCCTGTGATGCATCGTTTCAGAAGGCAAACAGGTAGAAACAAAAAGATGACAAATTTCGGCTTAACTTGGGAATACTTGATCCATTTTTAGCTGTCTAGCAGTGGTGATTAGAATAATGAGCTCATTATCACTGAACGCATTTACACAGAGGCTGGGTAACTCTGTGGATCCTCTTTTGAAATTTTAGACGGAACAATTCTGTATTGTTTTGGATTTGACTGTACTTGAGGATATTTAGAATCTCTGCTTCTTCCCATAACATGTCAGTCGTGTGCTCTAATTATTGTGCCAGCCCCAAATAGCCCCGCATATTTCTAGTCACCCCCAGGAAGATTTTTCCTGATGGAAAACCACAGGTTGGATTTCTTATGGAAAGCCACAGGCAAGGAGATGCCCAGAGTCTTTCTAAAGTTAATAAAACGTTCTGTTTCATTCAATAATTAATTTTAATTAATTGTTTTAAATAATTGATTAAAATAAAAACAAGGAATTTGCAATATATTTTTAATGCATTACAATTAAATGCAAATTGCTAAAATAAAATCATGCCACAAATTAAAATTTTAGATTTCAGGTAAGTAGAGAATTCACTTATCCAGAAGGGCCAGTCAGATCCCTGGTTGATAAATACGATTTCTCTCTTTATTAGGTATTGTAGGAGTTGTGAAAGAATGAGGTGAGCAGAGAAGTGTGACTTCCTCCTTAGAGGACTAGTAAGGCATATGGGAGAGTGTTTATTGAGATAAGTAGAACCCTACACTTTAGGAACTTGGCAGGAGCAAAATCTCAAAATTATTTCCATCTAATATTTATCACATGTGCAGCTGAGAGAAACATTAGTCCAGATATTCTGAAGTCTTTCCTTGAATTCAGTTAGAGAAGGGTACAGCTGTGTGCCTGAAACACATAATATTGACAACCTACAGAACTGATTTCACAGAATTGTTTATTGCTGTGACATCAGCTGCCTACAGTGTGTCAAGTTACAAGCTTCTTCTCATGAAACATTGTCATTTCCTTAAAGGTATCAGGGTTAGGTTCTTTTAATTATATGCATCAGCATCCTGTATGAGAATCCTTAGGAGAAAGCCTGGCCAGCCCTAGATCAAGTATGCATATCCATGCCCTGATTGTATAATTGGGCTTTTTGAATGCACTCAGAAAATTGTACTGTTGACTGAACACCTATATTTGCTTTCCTCCTGGATTCACTTCACTTTCCCTTTCTTAGCTTCAGTCTTTCTTCTGTGCTATTTGAATTTCATCTTGTATACTGGGTATAATCCTCATTTCCCCACTTGCTAGATGAGTGACCTTAAGCAAGTTACCAAGCTCCTTGGTATCTCAATTTCTCATGTGAAATGGAAATTAGAATAGTACCTACATCATAGGGTTGATGTAGGTATTGATTTGATCTACATCAAGTTCTTAAGATAGTTCCTGGCATGTGGTTACTGCTGCAAAAATGTTCACTATTTTTATTATAATGATTATCTTTTATTTTGTGTAAATAAGCTGCCTTAAATGCTTTAGAATGAATTAGTGGTATAAATTAATAGAAATGATAACTGACTTTACACAAATGATTAATATAGAGTCCTAGTATCCAGACTCATGGAGATAGGATGCTACCTTGTAAGATATTTATTTTATTTTTTACTTTTTATTTTGAACTATTTTCAGACTTACAGAAAATTTGAAGAACTGTAAAACAATGCAGTTTCCCTTATATTCTTCACCCACTTCCCCCGTTGTTAACATCTCATACAATCATAGTTCAATTATCAAGAACCAATAATTAGCATTGGCATAATATAACTAGTTTTGAGGGTCAAATAAAGTAATATAAAGGCTGAATGTTGGATCTGGCAGCAATTTTGACTTTTCTAGAGTTTGGTCTTGTCTGCAAAACTAGGTGTCTGGTAATCTTTAGTCAATCTATGTGTTTGAAAGCATGGCTTAAAAATGATGATCATTGAAGATTTAGACTTTGAACTAGAAGTTGCAAGCATAGCTGAAGCTTCAGACTTAGATCACGTTCTTGAAAAGAATTACTTTTAATATGTTAACTAATTAAAGAAAATGCCTTGGTAACAGCACAATTTAGTATAAATCCTGGCCTATCTATGATAATGGGAAGGAAACATAATGGCTTTAGGCTCTGATAGTAACCTGAGCCAAGTCACTGTGTGTTCAGCCATAATTATACCCAATGTCAAAACGGGGGACATACGCATTGATGGATATAGGTCTTTACATGCAACAGGAAAGAACATCTATGGAAAATCAATTTCTTTGTTGTGAAAAATGGCTCATTGTCATTCCTAACATTTTACTTTGGGCTGATTTCATTTTTAGAGTTCACATTTGTTTATGGTGTGGAATAAGGATGAAAAATGCATGTGTTCTCTGGTGGTTTTGATTAAAGACAATGGCGCCTTCCACTTATATACTGCTTTACACTTTTTGTTTGTTTGTTTGTTTGTTTGTTTTTTGAGGGCAGTGTCACTGGCCCTCATATGTGGGACCCGAACCGGGGCTGCTGGCTTCCGAAGCCAGCACTTAACCACCGTGCCACTCGGCTGGCCCTACACCTTTCAAAACACTTAGTTTCACTTACATTATTTCATTTTATTCCCCACAGCAGCCCTGCATCATAAGGAATTAGTATCTTATCCTTATTTTACAATAGAGGAGGCTTGCCTGAGGTCACAAGGCAAACACTTGTGTTATCTTCTTACTCCCGAACCAGTATATTTTCAAGGTCCTAGCTATTGAATCCTGGGACTCTGTATAAGAACCGAGTTGAGATAGCTATTATTAAATAATGATATATAGGTAATATATACATGTACACACATATACATATATATCTGAGAAATTGACTAATATTTCTATCCCTTATATAATCTAGTGAAGTTTTAAACACACACACACACACACACACACACACACACACACACACACACACGCGCCCATGTCTGTGTCATGTATATTTATATCTATATCTCTATACCTATATCCCGCTAATCTGAAACTCCAATTCCCTAGACAACATCTTGGGAAGAGGAGGAAAAAGAGTCAGGGATCCAGAGGTAAGACAAAATAATAGCATTCCTGCTGCACTAGACATGTATTCATAAAGCATAGATGGGCCAAAACTGCTTTGAAATACAGTTGCAGGTGATGATAGGCTTTTGGTGGTATGAGGTTTCATTTCACTCACCCAAAATGAAATTATTGGGAAGAGTTCTTTACTCTCCTTTTAATTATATGTACTTATTTTTAGTCACAGATGAAAACCTGTTAGCTTTTTGTTTTGTTTTGCTTTATTCTGTCATCTCCCCATTGGATCACGCATTATAATAAATAATAATGTAGATTTATTACGTTGTCAGAAAAGTCATGACGCATTTTTGCAATGAAAAACAGAAAAAAATACGTTATGACTTTTTCCATTATGCTTTTCCAACAACCCAATATATTATAGAAAGCAGAAATGATACTAGATAAAATGTTTGGGTATCCCCAAAAAGGAGCCCCAGAAATGGGTAGGCAAACGCCTGTCCAGAAAAAAACAAGCTCCCCATAATAAAATCAACATATTAAAAAAGAAAGTCTGTGGGATATTCTAGCTACAGGGCTGGTCATGAAGTTTTATTCCAGAGCCTTTTAAAAACTTTGTTTAGAAAAGCCAGGCAGCTTAAGGGCCCAAATAAAGACAGTGTGGGCTTTACTTCCCTGTGCCATCTTCTGATTCTTTCATTGGTGTGACATTTAAGGGCATGGTTGTGATGGTGAAATGTAGTTCAATGCCTAATCTTTGATACTGGATAGCTGTTGCTCTTAGAAAGTACTCTGTGAATTGAGGAATGGGGGCATGGCTTCTCAAGGACTGAGATGGACAGTGGGCATGTGAACCAGAGTGTGGGTGCATGTCAGGAAGAAATGACAGGTCCATTCCTCAGGAGAATTTTGGGCTCCACAATGACTCAACAAATAGACCATGTGTGCCAGTTTTAAGAGCAGCCCTACCTTTTTAAGGGTTAGCGAGCAGGGTTTGGTTTGAATTTGAAATGACTGTTTGGGCTGGAGCTCTGTCCTGAAAAGATGTTAATAACCTTGAATAAATGTGACAGGCCAGCGTTCAGCTTAGGTAGATATATTCCAGATCTCTGTGCTTTTGAGAGATTAGAAGTTCAAGATTTGGGAGTCCTGAAATGAATGCCAGAGTAACAGCGACCGCTACTAGCACTGCAGGCAAAGCATGAGAGTCCTAAGAGAGGGAGAGGACCTGTGGTCCTTGTGCTGATTAGAATGTACAACTGGTATTTCCTTTGTTGTGTGATTCTGCATGTAGTTCCATGCCTCTCAATTTGGGTAGTCAATTTTAATTTAATGTTCTTTCAAATGTACCCCATCCACACCCTTTCCTAACAATGTATATGTTCAGGGTTTAAGATTTTATGTGAATTTGAAAACAAAAAATCCTTTACTTGCTTTCCATGGGAAATCCCCAGGGGTCCAGGGGTTAAAGATGGCTCTAGACATGGAAAGTTAGGTCCCATTGTTTATCATGTATCCTTACAACTTAACATACAGTACCTGACACATGGTAGGCACTCAGTATTTGTTCGATGAGTGAAAGGAATGCTAGATCTATGTAATGGCACCATAGAAATCATAAGACTTATGAGCCAGAAGATTCTTAGGCATTGAATTGAAACTTGCCATTACATTGAGATTGAAAAGAGTTCGAGTTTTCAGAGAGAGATAGTGCTCAGATTAGAATTCAGTCAGCTCGCAGCCTGCCAAGTCCTCTTTCCACCACTCCATGTATCAGCAAATGGATATTCCATTTTTCAAAGCACGGCTACTTTGATGTTCCTGATTTTGAGTTAGGGCATTGTGGGCTGATATTGTATCTGGAAATGTAACTCATCTCTTTGTAACACAGCATCTTCCAAATCCTATCCCATGCATCATTAGTCTCAGGGCTTCCTAATGAGTAACTGGAAAAATAGATTCTCTGGTTAAATGAAAGTGGAAAATGCTGCATACATTATCTCTCTTATGGAAACTCAGTGCATATTGCCATAGAAGGGGCTCCAAGAGTGATCCTTGGAAGACACCTACTTTATAGTTCTCCTTGGAAGTTTCCTAAAACTGTTTGAATAATGAACATTATCTGTAATGTGCATATTGACAGTTTGTAGAACAGTGTTCCCAGGGAGGACATTTTGGGGATTGTGGTCATCTACCTTGCAGGGTTGACTAGTTATCTGCAGTCCTTGGTAACAGCCACTGTTTTCTATGCTGCTCTTCTCTGTGGAGTGATAATCTGAAGGCAGACCTGCACTTTTTCCCCATTTAAAAATATTAGTCACATGCAGGCATTTGTGAGAAACATATATCATATTGAAGTTTTCATAGGAAGGATAGAAGGGTTTTGTATAGAGTGACTGTTCATCTTGGTTTGCTCAGCAAAGCCCTTGTTTACTCCCATTGCCCTTCCATAATCACAGATGCCAGCCCTTTTCCATCTCAGAAGTGTCCTGGTTTGGGCACATTGTTATTCTGTCAAGCCCAGCCCCACCATGTTCACCACCATTTCTCTTTAACTCATTCTTTCCTTTGGCAGCTACTTCCCATCTCACCATCCTCCCCGACCTTCTCGACACCACGTTCAGTTCTCACGTCTCCTGTAGCTGCTGTATTATGCAGAGTCACCGCTAGCTCTGTGAAATCTGGAGGGCAAGCTGTTTCTCCAAGAGTGAGCTTTTAAAAAATTCTTGACATGGAAACTCTTTTCTCCCTCCCAAAGAATGTTTGCTGCTAAGAACCTATGAGAGAAATAATCAGATAAATGGAAACAAACAACTGCATATAAATCGGCTATGTCATATAATCCCATGCAGAAATCCTGTGCTGTCTACATCCAACATGGTGTCTGCTATAGGCCTGGCCCTTTCTTGCTGCACCTGCAGGTTCACCATTTAGGAGGCCACAAGGCCAGCATCAGCCACAGCCTGCACCCCTGAGAGCTCAGGTTCAAGTTTGCTCCATTCATGAGAGCCTCAGGATTCTTCACTTTGAGACTTTTGGTTCTTTGACTCCCTTCCCATACTTGCCACGTTCCCTGTTCTGTGTTGCAGGTAGAACCATCCCTGACTATGTTGCTTTAATTGACTCTTCCCATCTCTCCTTTCCTATTTTACTTTTTTTTTTTTTACAGAGCTTTATACTTAATTGCTCAACTGTATATTTAATTTGAGCTTCTTTCTTATATTATATGCTCCTTGAAAATAGAAACTGTCTTCATGATTCTAAATTGCCTGCCATGCCTAGCATGTTATAAGGCTCAAATGAATCAGGGTGTTTCAACCATAGAAGACATTTTAGATATTATTTAGCTCAGCCTTAAAACATGTCCAACAACTTGCATAAGGTCATTATGTTTGGAAGGACAATCTAGGTTGCCAGGAAAAATTGTTGATTACAAAGAGAGGGGTAGCCCACAGTTCAGGCTGTGAAGATCCAGAAGACTGAAGCCTTGTTCTGAGTTTGACTGGGGAAAGTCTGCCCCTTACTGTCTCCTCAGTATTTCCCATAGTCGATAACATGGAGATGATTATATGAACTCTGCAGGCTTGAAGTGAGGGTTATGTGAGATGGTGTATATGCCATATGTTATTCAGAATCAGGGACATATCAGGCACTTTGATATGAACTATGACATATCATAGTTCATATCAATTGTTTTATTGCAGGTTTTTAATTCCTCTGTGTTCAAATTGCTTGAAGAACTTGAGCAAACTGCCTGAGTTTGTAGAGTTAACATCATAACATCTGCTCCAAGTTGTCTCTGAGGAGGGCTGGGAGTGTGGAATTGCCATGGATTCTGCCAGACCCGACTGTATCAAAGGAGTTTGCTCCTGTTCTGAACCCATTGACTTTGATGGCAGAAGTATCCTCGGGTATTTATAGCCTTGTTTTTTTGTAGCACCTCACTCTTATGGTCATCCTTTCCTGGGCTTTTGTGTGTCAGAATGACAACTTCAGTGCTGAATACTGGACAAGTTTCCCTAGGCACTGGCTAAGGACGTATGCATACCTACAGCTTTAATTCATAGAGGAAATGATTTGCAGTTCACCATGTCAGGAAACCACGTTTCTGACAAGTGTAGGTTTTATTCTGGGGATTTAGGGAATTTCACCTTTTCCCTCATGTGGAGAGTTGATGGGGCACATGCCTCATCAGCTGTCACTGCAGCTCTGGGAGACAGCTGCCCACTGACAGCCTGGTGGCTGTTAGTTGGCCGCAGATTACTATATGTCTTCTCGGGGCAGACCACTTATCATGAGGCTAAGCCAGGACTGAGAGATGCTGTAATTTTATAGTCACACTGACTACTGACAGGTAGTCACACTGCTACTGACAGGGGATCCTGCAAACCCAGCCACCCACTACAGTGTGCCAAAGGTCCTGGGGACCAGGAGGGACTTCTCTCCCCTAGTGAGGGTTTGTTCAGCCTGCAGAGGTGCTGGTGAGAACTTCTGCACGTGATGACACTCTTCTCAAGAATGGCAAGCAGGTGTAAAAGCAAAAACATTGCTACCTTTGGTCCTTTCACTTCCTGGCCTGACTAGTATTTTTTCATTACAAACTATTGTCCTTTAGTGGCAGGATTTATGATTTCCTTCTCAAATTCATCCTCTCCATATTAGTTTATTATTAGACATGACTATGTTTCCTTCATAGTCCACATATAATTTATTTTCAAAAGTATATGAATTCAGTAATTACTACTTGCATTTTTATTGTTCCTTGGCTGCATCCTCAAGGCTCAGATGGGAACTAACTGTGGGGCTTGGGTTGGGACCAGGAGTTGTCTCTCTGCTTTGAGCCAGCCTGGCACAGGGGAAGGGAACCTGGTGCTGGCTCGGGTTCCTGCTCTTATTAGATGTCTGAGTACAATATTTAGTGAACGATTTGGGATCCCTCAAACATATGCTTCTTCTTGCCCCTGGGCTTTTATTCACATCATTTCATCTGCCTGGTGCATGTTGTATATCACACTGCCATCGGTGCCCTCCCACCTTTACCCAATCACTCATCTCAGATTAGATGTCATTTCCTCAAGGAAGCTTTCTCCGGTCCCCACATTTGGTTCGTAGCTCCAAATATTCCACCATTACAGCATGTGAAGAGTTGTACACAGCCCTAGTGATGCAGAATTGGATTATAGGGTATATACTGAATAATCTCCTGTCACTGTGTTATAAGCACTTTATGATTCATTTACGTGTTTTTCTACATCATTTTTAATGTCTGCATTGCATTCATAAGACAAATGCACCACAATTTCTTTAAGGAATCACCTATTGTGGGATATTTAGGATGTTCCCATTTTTTTTATTACAAATAATGCTGAGATGAATATGTGTATAATTGAATCTTTATGCTTTCCTTAGGATGAATTGTTGGAAGGAGAGTTGTTGCTGTTATCATTTGTGTTTTGTGGGTTTTTACCTCCTATTGTATTATTATGGTTGAAGACATGACCATAATGTGGCAGAAAAGATGGAGGTAGGGAAAGACTCTCTAAGTTTATTCCAGTTTTATTGTAGATATATCATAAATAATATGCTGTTATACAGTATGTGTTTATTCAAGAAAACATGGTGAAGCCATGTATATGTGTTATAGGTTGTGGGAAGATGCATAAAATATACTCTAAGCATTTCATTAAAAGAGGTGAACAAGATGTATTCAAAAACATGATAAGCAAGGAAAGCCTCATAAAGGGAAGAGTAAAGTGCTGTGAGTGATCAGACACAGCTGTCTTTTCTGGCAAGAGGATCGGGGTAGGGAACCTTCTGGATAAGGTGGTATTTGAAATGAGACTAAAAGCATTGGTGTGATTTGGATACTGGAGAGAAAATGTGAGGTGGGGAGAAAATTCTAAGTAAACAGAATTGTGAAAGAAAAACTGAGAAGCAGAAGAGAAATGGGTATTCTTACAGAATAGTGAGAGTTTCCAATTGCTATATGAATAAGAAATTGCCATGCTTATTTTTTTAACTCCTGTTATTTGTGTACTACTTTTGTGTTTCTTGCTATAACTGCATGCTTTTATTCATCTAATATGCATTTTGAATCTAATAAGACTTGTTAAATAAATAAACATGCAAAGAAGAGAACTATTTCACCTTAAGAGGAAAATCAGTATTTGCTTGTTCACCTTCACCTTTGGAAATCCTGGAACAAAGGACGGGGAGCCAATGAAAATGCTGCGTGAGGTTTTTACACTAAGCTAAGTTATTGGACATGTCTTGAAGTCTGATTTTTATGTATTGTTCCGTAGCCTAGAAAGGAAAACTTACGTGTGTGGGTGTGCGCGTGCGTGTGTGTGTGTGTGTGTGTGTGTGTGTGTTTCCATGGCTGATATTCACAGGGTATGTACTAGTTGTGGAAATATTAATAGTTTGGCATGGGTTGGTAAATAGTCACTCATCCATCCACCCCTAGAACCCTCCACAGCTCAGCCCCTCTCCCATGGTTTTATCATACCTCTGCATAATCCAGCCGCCTGGTGAGTACCCATGCCACACCAGTGTGTGTGTGTGTGTGTGTGTGTGTGTGTGTGTGTGTGTGTACACACCCCTGGACATTCATGTATGTGTGTAAGCTGGGTTGTATGCTAGTGTATGTTAGCTTATTTTTTACAGGACTGTAAAGATGGAAACAAGAAATGACAGGAAAAATCTGATTGATAAGAGAGGATCTTGAGGTAAAACCCCAGATTTTGAAAGGAAAAAAATGTATGCGGATGCTCTTGGCAGTACCGTGCCCCACCTGGTTGATACCCACAATGATAAGCATGCCATTGGACTTTCTGTAAAGATATCAGATTCCTGTAGAATCAAGAATTTGTTTAAAGAATGTTAGTTACGTAAACTAGGATATAAAAGCCAGAGCCATGTGATAGACGATGGCTACAAAACGTCTGACCTGCTTTCTTAAAGCATTAATCCTTTCTTAGACTTAGATGTCAAATCACAGAAACAAACTGTGCTTTCTGGATAATACTCCTGACTCTGTACGTGTTTGCTCCTGCTGTCTAGTTATTTGACATTAGAGAAATTTGAGTCGTAGCTTTTACATCTGGAAATTGGGTTAACAGTCTCACCTCATGGGGTTCATCTAAAGATGAAATGAGGTAATAGCCAAGGCAATGCAGGTCATGTAAAATTTATATTCCCAACTTCTCCTTTAAAATTAATAAGAGATAAAGAGAGTATCAAATAAAACTACATAAAATCTACAACATTAGCATAACTGGAAGACAAAGAATAACTGAACTTCCAATTATATTAAGTAGAAAATAGACACTACACCCAGTGAGCTATCTCCAGCAGCCCCTGACTTCAGGGAATCCAAGGGTACCTGAGGGGTGGGGCGAGAGGGGTGCACATGGGAGCTAGCATTAGTCCTTAAACTGATAGAAAGCCACCACAAGAAAGAAAAAGAATTACCCTGTGTGTGAAAATACTGAAAATGCTCTTCAGTTCAGTGTTTACTCCTGGGAATTGACTTAAAAGTGCATGCCTGATCTGAGCAGGCAGCCCTGGAAAGATAATGCTCCATGGGGAGAAAGAAATATTTTAGTATTTTTATTTACATTGCATTAACCTTTTAATTTAACTTAGGGAGAACTTCCATCTTTATAATGTTGATTCTCCCTATCAAAGAATAACGGTATCCTTACCTATACTAAATCAAAATTTCTGTCTTTCAGGAATGTTTTAATATTTTCTTTATACAAGTTTTGTACATTTCTTGTTAAAATATTCCTAAGTACTTCATCTTTTTGTTGCTATTGTAAACAATCTGTTGTTTTCTTCGTGTTTTCTAATTATTATATGTGTAATTCAAAACTCCTCATTAATGTCATTTTTATTTTACTTTATTTTTTTATTATTATTAATAGTTACAGATGTACAAACCTATACAATAGTTATCTTTTTCACCCCTACAAAGTGACTACCTCCTCGTCTCTCCTTGACCCCCCCACCCCTGATATCATACATATCTATTACAATTCCACTGACTCCATCCCCACACTATATTCCACATCTCATGAATACATGTGTTAAATTATAGTCAACATCTAATATTAATCAGCAGCAGCTACAGATGAACAGTGCAGTTGTCAGGCTACTACACCGTCCATGAAGTGGTCTCCCTGACAAGATATGAGTCCATCTGGTCCCCCCCAAAAATATTTACAACATTATTGATTATATTCCCTAAACTGTCTCTTCTGTCTCTACAGTAGTATTGTATTACTAGTTTATGTTGCCTCGTCCCTTCCCCTTTTCCTTCATGCCCATCCCCATCCCATCTAGCCCTCATCAGTTTTTCCTTTGTGTCTCTAAGACTATTTCCATTTACATTGATCGTTTATTCAGTTCTTTATATTCCACATATAAGTGAGATCATATGGCATTTATTTTTCTCTGACTGACTTATTTCACTTAGCATAATGTTTTCTATCTAGGTCCATCCATATCGTTGCAAATGGTACTATTTCTTTCTTCTTTATAGCTGCGTAATACTCCATTGTGTAAATGTACCAGTTTCTTAATCTAGTTGTCTACCGATGGGCAATTCTATTGTTTCCAAGTCTTGGCTATTGTAAATAGCACTGCAATGAACATGGGGTGCATATATTTTTTTGAATTAGTGTCTTGGGTTTTTCAGGATAAATGCCTAGGAGTGGAATTGCTGGGTCAAAAGGTAGTTCCATTTCTAGTTTTTTGAGATTCCTCCATACTGACTTCCATAGTGTCTGCACCAATCTACAATCCCACCAAGAGTGCAGCAGGGTCCCCTTTTCCCCACAGCCCGGCCAGCACTTGTTGTTTGTTGATTTATTGATGATAGCCATTCTGACCGGAGTGAGGTGGTTTCTCATTGTGGTTTTTATTTGCATTTCCCTAATGATCATGAGGTTGAACATTTTTTCATATGCCTGTTTGCCATCTGTATGTCCTCTTTAGAGGAAGTAAAAGAAAAAATGAACATATGGGATTATATCAAACTTAAAAAAAATTTCACATCAAAGGAAACCATCAGTAAAACAAAAAGGAAGCCTACGAAATGGGAGAATATATTTGTCAATGATATATCTAATAAGGGGTTAATATCCAAAATTTATAAAACACTCATGCAACTCAATGCCAAAAAATCAAACAACCCAATTAAAAAATGGGCAGAGGATATGGAGAGTCATTTCATTAATGTCATTTTATAGCTTGCTGCTTTATTGAATTCTTTTATTATTCGAGTTAATTTTACCATTGATTCTCCAAGGTTTTTCAAGCACAAAATCATACATATCCCCACAAAAGTATTGTTTCACTTCTTTTCATTCAATTTGTATTCAAACAATTAATTTTGTTTGTTTAATTGCACTGGGTATTACATGATGAATAGTGGTAGAGACAATGGGAAATCTTGTCTTTACCTGATCTAAGTGGAGATATTTGTACTGTTTTCCCATTAAAAAAGATAATGGTTTTAGGACTAAGGTAAATATATTAAAAGAGTGTATCCATCAACTTCTCTTTTTTAGTGTATTTTTTATTGGAAATGCATGTAGAATGTTATCAAATGGTGTATTATATAAATGGATTTCTTAATATTGAACCAACCTTATTTTCCTTGGATAAGTCCCCCTTGGCCATGGCGTATTATTTTCTTGATATGGTACTGGATTCTGTTCACTAATCTGTATGTTATTTGGAATATTTGCATTAACACTTAAACATATTTTATATTCTGTATTATTTTAAATAGTCTTTATCAGGTTAAGATAAAGACTAGTTATCAGTGCTATATTCTGTAACAATTGATAGAGCATGGGGCTATCTGGTCTTGGAAGGTTGAAAGGATTCCCCCATGAAACCATATGGCCTGGTATGGTGTAATTTGGTGACCTTTTTCTCTATTTATTCCAGGAAAATTTGTCTGTTTAAGTTTTGTATTTTAAAGTTAAATTTATTGAGGTAGCATTAGTTAATAACATTATATAAATTTCAGGTGTACAGTTATATAATACATCATCTGTATATTGTGTTGTGTGCTAGTATCCTTCTGTCACCATGTGTTTGACCCCCTTTATCCTCTTCATCACCCCCTTTTTCTGTGCCTATGAGTTTGTTTGCTTGTTCATTTGTTGCTTTCTGTTTTAGATCCCACATATGAATAAAATCACATGGTTCTTGTCCTTTTCCATATGACTTATTTCACTTAGCATGATACCCTCTAGATTCATCTATGTTGTTGCAAATAGCAATATTTCATCATTTTTTTATGGCTGAGTAGTATTCTATTGAATATATGCCCCTTATCTTTTTTATCCAATCACAAGTTTAAGAACTCTAATACACAAAATAAATAAAGGACTCATACCACTCAACAACAAAAAATAAACAGTCCAATTAAAAAATGGCCAGAGCATGGGAACAAACACTTTTCCCAAGAAGACACACATATGGCCAATAGATATATGGAAAGGTGCTCAAGTTCACTAGCTATTAGGGAAATGCAAATCAAAACCACAGTGAGATGCTGACTCACACCTATTAGAATGACTATTATCAATAAGACAAATAATAAGAAGTGTTGGAGAAGCTGTGGAGAAAAAGGAGCCCTCACACACTGCTGGTGGAAATGTAAATTGGTACAGCCACTATGGAAAATTTCAACAAATTAAGATTAGAGCTACCATATGACCTAGCAATCCCTCTTCTTGGTATCTATCTGAAAATTTGAAAACACTTATTGATAAAGATGTATGCACCCTTACATTCATTATAGCATTATTCACAATAACCTGGACAGAGAAGTTTTCTATTTTTAATGAGGTCAATATTGGTAAACTCTATTTCCCTAAGAAATTATCCATTTCATTTGAATTTTCAAATTTATTTGCATAGAGGTTTACCTCTAAGTAGTTTCTTGTGATATTTTTAAAGTACCCTTCTGATTGAAGAGTTATTTTTGCAATTAGTTATTTGTTTACAATAGCTAAAAGGTTAACACTCCTACTATATAAAGAATCCTTTCAAAATGAGGGAAAGGTTAAAAAAAGAAATGTACATTTTTGAAAACGCATGAACAATTTACAAATATATATATACACATAAATATAAATGGTCTTTAAACATATAAAAATGCATTCATCTTTACTCATGATGGTGCAAATGAAAACTATACTGTGATATGATTTATAACCTATCAGGTTGGCATAAGTTAGGAATTTGTATCAACACACTCGGATAGTGAAACTGTGAGGAAATAGGGACCCCTACATATTGCTGGTTTGGATAAAAACTAGTATTGACCCTTATGAAATGGAATTTGGAAACACCTATTGAAATTATATATTTTGATTTGTCATTCCCAATTACAGGAATTTACCCAGTCACTGTACCTCCCACAGAACCAAAAGATATATGCACAAGGTTATTCATCTTGGCATTGTTTGTGATTGCAAAACACTGGTGATGATCGAAATCCCTGTACATAGTAGAGGCATTGAATGAAAAGTGGTGAATAAACTATGATACATCTATACATTACAGTAACATGGAGCTGTAATAAAAGAATAAGGAATATTTTATGAACTGATATAGACAATTTTGAGGAAATATTGTTAAATGAAAGATGCAAAGTGCAAAAAAAGTTACTGTGCTATGCTTACTTGTGATAGAAAACATCAAACACAGAAAAGAAAACCCAGAGATTAAGATTGTTTACCTATAGTGTATGAGTAGGAATTGAATGAAAAGGGTAGACGGAATTGGAAATGGTGTTGGTAGAGAATGACCCTTCTGTGAATATACCATTTTTATATACTTGATTTTTAGAACCATATTAATGTGTTATATATTAAAAAAGAAAAAAGTGTAGAAAATAAAGTCCACAAGGTTAAGTGGGGAATGGTGTTAAAGCAAAAATGAATAGAAGTAAATGAACTGAACTATATTTAAAATGAACATAGTCGCAATGAAGTTGTGGGAGAGAACTAACTCAAGTAACTTTTAAACAGAGTATACCTGGTCCTCAACATTGTTTCTTTCGACGCCATTCCATTATAACATTGATGTGCTGTAGGAACTTGTTTATATCAATTAGCCTATGATAAAATTGGTTTTGTTATGTATCACTTCGATTAAAGTCATAGAACCTATCGAGGACTGAGTGAGGACTTACTGTATTTGAATCATATACTCTCGATCAAAAGACAAAAAAATAAATAAAATCTCTAAACAAATGTTGAACTTCATTTCTCTAATAAAAAGGTTTCCTTGCAAAGGCATGGGTTAGCAATTCTGAAACTACTTTTTATTCATTCTATGAGCCAGGGTTTACTGTTGGGGAAATGAGTTTCAAATCTGGAAAGGGAAAATCATAGAATGAACCCGTGGTTGTAGTTTAGAATTGGCTAAATCCGTATGAAATCATGATCTTCAGTATGAGCTAGGTAGATGATAGATAGAGATGATAGATAGAGATAAACATGTATATAGAGACTTTCAGCTTTAATTCCAACATGTAAAGGGCTTGAAAGTCTTCACTTCCATATTTACAATAAGGACAAGCTAGAAAACTGAAATTTAATTAATCTTCTTAGACCCAGAAGAGAACCAGGGCTTCTGAGCAAAGGTCATTCTAACACCTAGAGAGCTAGACAGATATGTACGTCCACAGACATACGGCAACCGAGATATGTGTACACTGAAGCTGCTAGCACTATAAATAAATAGGAACACATAAATAGTAATTTTAACAAATTGCTAGAGGTGAAGTGTGAGGTAGCTTGACAGTGAGCAACTCCTAGGTGCTGGTCTTAGTGGGTAGGCCCACACTCTTACAGGGTTTCCCTTCAGGAACCTCATGTTCTCATGCTGAAGATCCCAGAAGGATCCTTCGTGGCGCTATCAGGGGCAGAGGAAGAGTAACAATTGTGAAATATGCAAAGTGTTCTTCATATCATGAAGGCCTACTGTCCCTGGGAAATAACTTTACCAGAGCTCAACTCTAAAATTATTGCATCATTTCTAGGCCATCTCAGCTGACAGAAGTAGGAAATATATGTGTATATAATAACACATATAGAACACATATCTATAAATGTTTCTGTATGTATGTCTATATCTACATTAAGCAAAACATGAGTTTATACTGAATGTCTTAAACTCTAAACTGTTATCACATGGATCATTCTAGCCTTACCCCTTCCTTGTCTGTAATCTGCCACTCCAACAGTGAGAAACATGTCTCCCACTATCCATCATCTATTTATTTAATTGTTCAATTCCCATATAAATATATATAGTGGCTTCAAAATTGTTAACCTATACCCCCTCGTGTGGGAAACAATCTTACAAACTGGAGTTGCTTATGTATATTACTTTTGCTCTTAGTCTTACACTTTTCAACCATTACCAAAGTATGAAATATATTGGATCTCTCTGTATTATATTCACAGCTTCTCTGTGAATCTAAAACTATAATATACTAAATTAATATATATATATATATATATATATACTGAAAAAGCAAGCATGACATATAAATGAATGTATATATATAAATGTATACATGTGTACATATATACATGCATGAGTGTGTGTGTATGTAAACATACTCATGCTTTCCCCTGAGAAGATCTCAAAGCAGTGATACCTCAGTGGCCATGAAGACTACTAAAGCCCAGATCTTGGTTTCTAAATGTCATTCTCCACTAAAATGGCATGGACTCCTTGGAAAAAGAACTGATTCTAGAGCTGGGTTAAGAAAGAATAAGATGAGATCAGAATGTCTTCTTGTACCAAAAATTAAGAAAAGACTCAAAGAATGATAAGGGTATAGCAAAAGAATGCAAGAGCCACTTTGAAGGGGTTCCTACTGGCCAAATCTTGGGCAATTGGGACTTCTAATAAATTATATTTAAGTATTAGAATATATTGGGTGAAGTATAAATCTGCTTTGCTAAAAATAAACTAATGAAAGAAACAAAGAATGAGTGAATATGTTAAGTGAGGCAAAGGGAAAGCTCTTCCTTGCAGAAGAAAGCTAATCAATAAGGATGCAATGAATGATTGTGTTAGAAAGTCGCTATTTGCAACCATTGTAATAATAATTTAGTCAGGCAAGAGTCACCAATGGATGCTGAAACTAGTAGATGGAAGTTTCAGGAGGAACAGGACATTTACCTAATCTGAAAGTACATGCCCATAAGATCCATTTTAACAACCAAGGGTAACTTTACAGATGTAAAGACCTAGCAGACATCACTTTAAACAACTAAACATCAGCAGTATGAGGCTGGGAGACAGCAAGCTCCTCCTGCTAGGATACACTAAGAAGAACCCATCACTCCTGTGGTATTTCTGCCTGCCAAAGGTGTACACCTGCATCTAATCATGAGGAAATACCTAATGAAACCATGGACAAACACAAATTAGGGGCATTCTGCCAAATAACTTCAGAAATATCAGTCCTGAAATGCACAGAAAAACTGAAGAACTCTTTCCGATTAAAGTAAAAAGAGCCATGACAATTCAATGCAAAATGCAATACGATTTTGTATTTGCTTTATTGGTATAATTAACAAAATCTGAAAAGGTATAGAAATTAGATGATGATATTATTTCAATGTTAAGTTATATTGTTTATGAAACCCAGCAGAGAGAGAGAAAGAGGATGGAAGAGGTGGAGAGAGAGAGGGGGAAAGAGAGAGAGGGAGAGAGAGAGAGAGAGAGAGAGAGAGAGAGAGAGAGAGAGAGAGAGAGAGAGAGAGAGAATGAATATGAATCCATTTTACTGTGTAGGAAAATATAGCATTCAGCCAATCTTGTTAATTTGTGTGCAGAAATATTTTACTTCATTCTTGTAACTGTTATGTGAGTCTGTTTCTTAATCCATTCAGGCTGCTATAATGGACTACTATAGACAGGCTGGTAAGTCCAAGATCAAGGCGCCAGCAACTTCCTAGGTCATAGACACCCATCTCGCTGTGTCCTCACCTGGCAGAAGGGGCAAGGAGGTCCTGGGGTCTCTTTTATAAGGGTGCTAATCCCATTCATGAGGGGCCTACCCTCATGACCTAATCACCTCCCAAAGTCCTCACGTTTGAATACCGTCACATTTGAGATTAGGTTTTAACCCATAATTTTGGGGGACAGTCTAACAGCAGTATGAAATCATGTAAATTATAAAAATAAATAAATTGAAATAAAGGTGAAATTACCAAAGTATGTGTCAGTTACAACACATTCAGCAGAAGGCATAGGGATACCATGTTGTAGAGAGGGAAATTTTTGGATATTATGAAATGGTGAGCTATTGAAGGTTTGGGTAGGAGATGTCAAAGTAAGTCATAAGTTGTGTGAAGATGAATTGAGGGCACATGAAGTGCAGTTGGCATTTCAGAAATGCTCTAGTCAGAAAGGGCAGCAGGAATCTTTCTTCTTTGGTTCTGGGTGCTTAGAAACATTACTGAAACAGTCTCAATATTCTCTACCTATAATGTAAGGGCATTAGCATTTGTTCAGAGAGTTTAGAACATATTGTTTCTAAAAGCTGAAAATGCATGGTTCCCTTCAGTGTAATAAGTGCTACTGTGTTAATGAAAGTAAGACCGAGTCTGCAGGGTCACTGATAGCCAATTGAATCCTATACAGTCAAATGACTTGCATGCCGTTTCCTGTTCACCACCACTCATGTGCACATGTACGCGCATGCGAGGTGTGTGGACGTGGGAGGAAGGGCAGGTAAGTTCAGTTTTTATTTCCAGGGAATAGCAAATACATCCTTCATTCCTCTGTTTCTACTCCCATCTTTCTGTCTCCCTGCTCTTCAGTTATTTATCAATAGTTTCTACTTTTCATTACTCCTTTACCAATGGGGGAAAAAAAAGAAGCAGAAATACTAACGAATCCATATTGTCATTTACCAGAAATTCTTCAGCGGTGCTCTGGGTACAGAAATCAATGGGATGAGTGCGTTTCTCTTGTCCTCATTTGTTTTCTTTCTTCTGGGTTTCCTCTGTCCGCTACCTGACCCTCTCTCCCAATTTTAAAAGGAAAATATGAGAAGTGGTGTTTTCTCTTTATAAGTTTTCAATGGTGCAATCTGCAATACCCCTAAACCTCTGAAAGGTAGATTAGGACGCTTACAGAGGAATGACGTGTTTAACTAAAATCTGCTTACTCAGAGTAAATGGAAAAACAGTTTCCGTTTCCTCCATGGCTCCTCCCAAACTTTTAGAATCTGCACTTGCAAGATAATTCTGCTGCTATTTCAGCCACCTAACATTGTGAGGACAAGAGACTCAGGGTTTCAGGTACTACTTTTCAACCATCTGAGGAAAGGCCACATAATGCCCCCTTTCCCCTCCACTGCATGGATGCTCGTGGAGGGGTAAAAAGTGTAGAAAAGGGCTGGGGATGGAGTGCAATATGTATAAATGGAAATGTGTATTCTGATTAACTCCTGATTTCTGCAGATTCTCATTAAATGGTTGTATCCTCCACATAAACCTTAACTCTAAGATATATTGGTTAAGTAAGCAGTTATACGAAAAAAAAAAAATTTGGAAGGCATACTTGTTTTTCTTTTCTAGATTAAGAATTTAAATTACTGTTTTTTTTTAATCCTTATTATTTGAGTATTAGGATACCTTTGGGGGAATACTGTCATGGTTTCTCCTGAGACTTTTAAGTAGGGGAATTTAAATGTCCTGGATTTGCATTACCTATTTGAAATGAACAATCAGAATGGATGACTTTAGGGCTCCTTGCCTTACCAGTAGAGGGCAGAGCTGAGTTACACAGCGTCCCCGGCACAGCCCTTTGCTATCTTCGGTGTAACTGGATAAATAATGGCTCCGCCCTCCCAGTCTACAAGGGAGTTGTATTACACAACCTTCTATGTGTAGCTCTTAACTGGCAATAGTGAACATATTTTAAAAACAATGTTTTTCTCAGGCTTTTATTTTCATTTTTCTTTCTTCCCTTAGAAAGTGTATTGAAAGAGAATGTGACATGACTAGTCTTTTATAACTTACGAATATGTAACATACAGATTTGTGCACATCTTAAGTACTTAAAGATTTATATAAAATAAAAACAAAAGTTCTCGTTCTCAAAGCCTCTTCCCCATTGACCCCCCTCCCTCCAGTTTCAGTAATTAACAATATGATTATCTTAATGATTTAAAGGTATTTTCATATATACATATAAATATGTTTTTATTCTACATGTATTGAAATGCAGACCTATTAGCTAATTCCTTTTTGTTGATCTTCAAGGATCTTATATGCTTGGTTTTAGCAATGATCATCCCAAAAAGATTGTGAAAACTATTTCAATACTTATTTCAAGTAGTGGAGAAAAAAATCACGCTGTCATGAATATCTCTAAAAGAATTTTCCAAATAAACATGACATACTGCATCTTTGCTTTTGATAAGAGAGGATAATTTATTTCCCTATCTCAGATTAAAAAAAAAATTCTCCGTTTTCTCCTTAATGAAGGGAAATATGCAAATATGAGAATCTTGCATTACACTTTTGAACTTCACTGGGAAGTGGGTTGTAATAGAGAAAATGAAAAAAATATGAAGGTAGTACAAAATATTTTCCAAAGGCCAGATGACTAGAATGATTAATGAGAAAACAATGCTGGTGGCCAAATATTTCTAGAGACACAGCTGAGATTTGGGAAGAAATTGCCTTAGAATCTGACTACACTGTTGCAGAATCCTCACATAATTACATCCTTTTAACTCTGCAAGGAGCTTTGGAAACTTGAATATTTTTCACTTTAATGATTTCCCATTTACTCAAATCCTTATGTCTGTACCACTACATTCTCCTTTAGATATTTCAGACATATATATATTTTTCTCTGTGATGGCTATAAATTACTCAAGTGCATGGAAGTGCCTTTTTTTCTTCTTGTATATTTTCATATACCTTACTCATTTCCACCTCATCTGAGGGTGATATTAAGGCCCTCTAAGTGCTTGTTGAGTCACTGAGATAACTAAATCATCAGTTTCAATTTAAATCTCCATCTGAACCTCTTTTATTGTGGCATTATATACATAAAACTTATGCAAATACTTTAAAATTGAGAGTTCAAGTTGTTTTAGACCTCCACATTTTTATCTCTTGGTTTATCAGGAATTGATTTAAATAAGCTTATCCTTTTAATTTTTAAAGTAAATTTTTATAAAGTATAATACAGATATAGAAATTCATATAAGTCATAGTGTTCCCTGGATGAATTTTTAAAGTATGATCACATATGAACCCAGTACCCATATTAAGACATAGGACATTTCTAAGTCCTCAAAAGCCCTCCTTGTGCCCCGTCCTAGGTATACACACTGTACACGATAATTCACATTTTGGTTTGTAGCATCACAGTCTACTTTTGCCTGTTTTTGAAACTTTTGTAGAAATAACCTGTCCCTTGGCATTATGTTTCTACCATTCATCTATGTTGAATATTAGTGTCGTATGTGCGTATATAGTTCATTCTCTCTCATTACTAAATAGCAATCCGTTGTTTGATTATGAATTTTATTTATCCATTTTATTTATTTATTTTATTTTATTCTTTTATTGTGAAATAAACATTTTTAAAAAAATGAGTTTCATGTGTTCAACACAGTGCAATAGTTGTACTTTTAACCCCTCAAAGTGACAACTCCCCTTCCCCAATTCACCTCCCCACTCCCCCCCATATCATACATATCTATTACAGTTCCCTTGTCTCCATTCCACACTATACACCCATCCATTAATATATATATATATATATATATATATATATAATTACAGTTGGCATACAATATTATACAACATCAGCTTCAGGTGTTATCCATTCTATTTTGATCATCATTTCTATGTAGATCTCTGTTGCATTTAAGCCTCAGTGTAAAATTAGGTCACATGGCATGATGTATCCAGCTGCCCCACAGTTCTCTAATGTGGCTGTACCAGTTATGACCCCAGAGTCAGGGGATAGCAGTTCTAGGTTTGATATACCTTCATCAGTTTTGTTGCCTTTTCTGTCTTCCTTTTAGACACTCAGGCAGGGAAGTAACAGTATCTCATTTGTGGTTTAATTTGCATTTCCCTGATGACTAAAGTGGTTGATCCCTTTTCCTGTTTGTCAGCTGTTCCTATATCTCTTCTGTGAAGCTCCTGCTCAAGTCTTGGCCCATTTTTCTGGTGGCTTCTCTGTTTTTTTCTTGGTAATCTGTGAAAGTGCTTGGTTCTTGAAATATTCTGGTTATGGGTTCTTTGTTTCACATAATTGTTTCCCTCATTGTGTATTGTGCAATTTCACATTCATAGCACTGTCTTTTGAAGAAAATAATTTATTTATTTTTTATTTCTATGTAGCAAATTTGTTGCAATTTTCTTGTAGGGATTCTGTTTTATTTTGAGTAAACTCATGCATGCTTTTATTTTATTATTTTCCGTGAGTTTTGTGGTAGGCTGAAAATGTTCCCCAAGAGATAACAGCGTTAGATCCTTGGAACCAGTGGATGTTACCTTATTTGAAACAAAGGTGTTTTCAGATGTGATTAAGTTAAGGATTTTGAGATGAGGAGATAATCCTGGATTATCTCAGTGGGCCCTAAATGCCACCCCAAGTATCCTTCTAAAAGAGGAGAAAAGACAGACACCCAGAGAAGACACAGAGAGAAGGGGGCCATATAAAAAGAGAAGCAGATTAGCCAGTTATGTGACCGCAAGCCCAGGAATGCTGAATGCTGCCAGAAGCTGGAAGAGGAAAGGAACAAACTCACTCCTAGAGCTTCTGTGGCAAGTGCAGCACTGCTGACACCTTGATTTTGGACTTCTGGTCTTCAGAACAGTAAGAGAATACATTTCTGTTGTTTTAAACACCACTGATACAGGTTTCATAGGATTTCTCAAGTTTTATGGCTTCATGAATTTGGCTCAGATTCACACCATGAATTGGAAAGTGCTCTAAAGACAGAGATTACAGAGTTTAACCAAGTCTCTGTCATTCCATCCTTCTGGAGTTTTAGCCTCCAGATTGCTGTTTGACTAAGCAGTTCCCTATGGTGATAGACACAGACAGATAGAATAGATAGATAGACAGAAGATAGATAGCGTGTTATATTTGTCTTTTTTAGTTTGTCCTTAGTGAGATTGTTGGTGTTTGTCAGACTATTCCATATAGCCAAAAGGAGAAGTTTGATGTCAGTTTGCTTTTGTAATTTAAATTGGAATTCTCCCCACCTTTGTTTATTTCCTATATTTACTTTGTTCTTGTCTGTTCTTTAGAAAGATGAGTAATAGCCGTTTCTAATTCTTAGATAAGATATTCCCTGGTCTACAGCACCAAGCAATGAATAGAACAAGAACTTCTATGTTCCTTATTAATATTTCAAATGCTTGAAATAAAGTTGTTTTTGATTTGTTCTTCACTGGGTAGGAAAATAATAATTTTGTTGGAAAATTTCTGGCATTAGGAATGAATGTAAGACAGTAAAGACAGATAATTAAACTTTTAAAATGGTATATTTTTCTAGTTCTCAATGATGGAATGAAAATTAGATAATAGCTAATTTTATTTATTTGTTAATTATTTAATATGTGGATCAGACCTTGGTCATGCTTCTGGTTCTAGCCCAGTACTCTATCTTTTTTCTTCATTAAGATAAGAGGGCTGGCCGAGTCGCTCAGTTGGTTAAGAGCTCGCTCAAGAGTGCAAGCTGAGCTCTGAGCAACAACAGTTCGATGCCCAGCCCGAGCTAAGCAGCCGCTGAGCAGCCGCTGAACTGCCAACAGGTAGCAGGATGACTCAGCTAAAAAAAAATAAATAAATAAAATATGAGATAAGGTGAAAAAAATCAAAAAGTATTAATTTGGTAATAGTTAAAAGTATAATTTATTAGTAGCTATGAGGATTTCTGGAGTGTACTTAAGAACTGAGATAACTTAATAACATTAGGAACTTTAAAACATATCAACAAGGAATAACGAGTGTGTGCGCGTGCGTGTGTGTGTGTATGTGTGTGTGTGATAAAAAGTAGGAGTTCTGAACCACAAGGAATAGGACCTTGTATAGTATATTTCTCACTTGAAATTGCTAGTCATTAAAATAAAACATTCGAACAAGAACTTTGACAAGCCTATCATCACACACACCTTTGCATGAATTTTGATAGCCATATAATATAGAAATATAAGAGTATATAGAATAGTCCTCTCAGGGACAACCTTTCCTTTGTCGGGTGGAAGTACGCAGGCCACTCAATGAGAACTATGAGTGTGTGAAAGCAAGGAAAAAATAATTGTTTAGAGCTCCATGAGAATTTACATCACATCTTCCTAATATTGGTGATGTTATGAAAATTGGAGGGCCGGTCGAGTGGCGCGGCGGTTAAGCGCTGGCTTGGGAAGCCAGTGGCTCCGGTTCGGTCCCACATGTGAGGGCCAGTGACACTGCCCTCAAAAAAAAAAAAAGAAAACTGGAATAGAATGACAGATACAAGGTGTGTTGTTGAGTTCTTTGGGGTTTCTATGGAAAAGGCTGCGTGCTGCATGGTACCTGGGTGGGCATCATGAAAATAACATTTCAGTCTATTAAAGTTGCAGCTTTTAAAAAGAAAAATTAATTAAAAATGTTGCTTCAGTGTTCCTCTAAATAAAGTTAAGTTATGAATGATCAAACTTCTAAGGAAGGGACAAAAGAAGAAAATTAGTTTTTCCAGTTATTTATCTTCCCATAGGAAATGCCTGGTAATGGTCAGAAGAACCATGGTGTGTATTACTTTTCCCTGGTGTGTGGTCTTTAGATTTCAATATTTTCTTTGCTGCAATATAAGCTGTGAATTTTTATTATTGAACTTTTGCATGTGAAGCTTTCTGGTCTTCAGTTGTCTATGTTTGATTGAGATACAAGGTTAAAGAATGAGTTGATTTTTTTTTAAAGGAAGCCTTTTAAAATGAGACATTGTTTTAGAAATGCACATATAAAGTATATTTATATACAAATATATTTATTTAGTATATATGTGGCTTTGTTCTGGCATGTTATCTACAGAAAATACATCAGGAAATTAAGAATCAACTAAAAATCTTAAGAAGTTATACTTGAAAAGAATAGGTTGTAATATGTAGCATTTTTCATACTTCATGATGTAGTTCTTTCACATACAATTTGAACAGATTTACTAAAAGGAAAAAAAGTCACTAAAATGCATTGTAAGACTTGTAAGACTTGTAAGACTATGAAAATGATTAACAAAAACTGGAGTGAAGGAACATCAGAGATGCATGATAAAAACCTTCATCATAGTGGAATACTAGGTCTGAATATAATGTCCGATTACTGTATGAGAGAATAGAAAGTCAGAATGTACCATGACTAAATGATCTAAAAGATAGTATGTCTTCGTTCTACCATTCTCATCTCTATCTTTGGTGACTTTGGGTATACTAGGTCCATATTATGCCATCGTCCAAATTGCAGCAAGAAAAGATAGCAGGATATTACTGGATACCATTTTTCTAATGCCAATTTTATTGCTGCAGAGTGTCAGCTTCAGTGAGAAAATTGTAGGTTTCTTAGAGAAGATTCTTGGGGATTGTAAAAGTCGTCATTAGGTATTTAAAAGTCTGCCATGTAGAACATGTGTTAAACTTATTCTGCATGGTTCTAAAGGGGCTCCAGATAATTCCAAAGATTCTGATACCACAAATGAATGGAATTTCTAAGAAATCTTTGTAGTCAATATACAGAAGATATAAGTTTATCATCATTAGAAAAATACTAGTAATGATAGACCACTTGCTAGGGATATTTTCAGGAAATAAAGGGAACGGATGGTTAAACCCAATGCTTTACTACCTGTTCCATTTTTAACTTATGTAATTTTTTTCCTTTTACTTGTTTTTGGTACAACAGGGACAAAAGATGTTTTCTCATTGTTATCTCTGAATTAAGTAGAGTTGAGGCCTCTACAGTGTTATGGTTTTAGATGACTGAATATTAGTCTTCATTTTAGAAGCTCTTTTCCTCCAAGTTCATCCCTTTCTACAGAAATACAGGTGTATAGAAATGGCCCCATATTTAGAGCTTCAGTGTCCTGAGAGCCCTACCTTTGACTTTAAATATTTTCACTTTTAGCGTTATGTGTATCTTAAATCCTAGGGAAGTGACTGTACAACAGCTGTGCATTTATTTATTTTACAGTAGTTTGCATTAATTCAGACCCCACTTGCTCTTCTAATACATTATTTATCAATGTGTTAAGAATAATGTCAGCAGTAAATTGTTGTCAGCATATTTCTCCACATTGATAGTTTCTACTAACTTATTTCCTTATATTGCTGAAGTAAATTCACAATACAAACCTGTGCTTCTTTTGACAAAGGAAGTAGTTTATATTTTCGGCAAAGATTCTCTTTTTGCATTTTTTAAAAATCTGCATGTTTTTCCTATTCCCTTCTCTTTTTTTAGAAGAAGGTGTGATTGTGAAGGGTGATTTTGGAGACGGCATTTTATTTTTAGTGGCTGATTCTTGAGTGGCTGCTGCTTTCTGTATAGACATCTTACAACTGCACTCTCAGTGAATTCTCGGCACTACCTGGGGAGATAGGGGGCCATTAAGTGTGGTTATGAGAGGTTAAATGACTAGCCTAAGGGCATGAATCTAGTACCTGGACAAACTAAATAGGAAAATGGTCTTTATGCTCAACAGTATAATTAATGAGGGAGAAACAACAAACATAAATGAAAGTGTGCAAAGCCCCAAGCATGCAATCATACGTAGCTAGTGCCAATCACAGGTTCTTAACCCTGACTGCATATTGGAATTACCTGGTAAGCTTCTAAAAATTATAGTGCACCCCATTCCCACACACACCAATTTAATTGAATTTATATTGAACCCTAGCATCAATATTTTTAAGATCCCCAGGCGATTTTCATATGCAAACGGGGCTGAGAAAAATTGCTCCCTATATAAGAATTGAACAGGGTTCATGTTTGAATAGTATCAAAGTGCGGAGAGTTTTGCTTGGGAAGGCATTCGAAGTATGAAGAACAGGTATGTTTGTGATAGTGTATCTTAGTCAAGGTAAGGATATATTTTGTTTTACTTAGTAGACAGTCACTATTCAGGGGCACATAATTTGCTGAAACCCAGTTCTTAAATGTGAATGCAAGAAGAATAGATGCATTTTCATGGTTGGAGCTATGACTACAAATTAACATACTGAGAGGAAAAAAAAGCAATTAAATACAGGATGACTTGATCTAATTAGAGCAAAATTGTGTACTGTTCAGAGAAGGGATGTGAATTGATCAGGTGAGGCTTGAGGAAGGTAACCACTATTTTTCTAGGAAGAAAACTCAGCTGGGGTGCCGATGTTGATCTGAGAAAGGAATAGATATTGAAATAGGTAATTTGAGGCAGTATGGAAGGAATGAAGAGAAGAGACAGGATGTGAAAGAAGGAGGAGGGTCCTAATACATCCTAACACACCAGTCAGGAGTGCCTACCGTGTTCTGGTGCTTTTATATGTTAACAACTTAACCAGGTAGAATTTATTATTGGCCTTTCATTTATTACAAATGAGGAAGTTGAGGCTCAGCAAATTTGAATTATTTGCTCAAGGCCAGGGAATTAGAAATGGGTGATGTTATTGCCCAAATATAGGTCTTCCTGGTCCAAAGCTTGGTTCATTTCACTAGCTCACCTTCTCTCAAGCCCCATCGCTGTAGAAAGGACAGGTAGAAAACCATCTGTTAATGAAGTACTATTGAATTAATGCATAGGAGGCAACAGGCGGTGACAAATTTTTAGCTCCTGCTTTGTTGTTCATCTTTTGGCCACCAGAGCATGAGGCAAATGATTTGCAGGAAGAAAAGCATGTCATTACATCGTGCAGCATAAAAACAGGTGGAAAGAGAACAAAAGAGAAATGAAGTGAGTTGTAAGCGTGGGTACACAGCATGGCTTTAGAAGTGATGCTGAGAGACGGCATTGAATTGAAGTGTTTGTAGACAATTCTGGGGGCTAGTAAAGAGTAATTAAGTAGTGGGTGATGGAACTAAAACACAAGGATAGAAACCTGGACTCTGTATTTTCTCAGAATTTGGTGGTTTTCTATTTATTCAAACCACAGTTCATTCCTTTGCCACTTCTGTGAAGCCTTTCCTGATCTCTACACTTATTATTATTATTATTATTATTATTATTTTATTAAATTTATTGGGGTGACAGTGGTTCATAAAATTACATAGGTTTCAAGTGTACAATTCCATAATACATCATTTATATATCACATTTTGTCCATCATTGCTATTCTCAAATATCTATAACACTGATCAAATAGGCCTTTGCTTAGCTGTATCCACTAGATTCTGACCCTTTTGAAAGCAGGAACCATGCTTTAATTTTTCTTGAATTCATAAGTTCTGGCACAGGATGTTTTCTCCCATTGAAAATAAATGGATGAAAAATAAATAGATGGAGCAAACCGAGTGGCTCAGTTGGTTAAGAGCTCGCTGAAGAGTGCAAGCTAAGCTCTGAGCAATAGCAGTTCGATGCCCAGCTTGAGCTGA
Source organism: Aselliscus stoliczkanus (assembly GCA_033961575.1). Taxonomy (NCBI): domain Eukaryota; kingdom Metazoa; phylum Chordata; class Mammalia; order Chiroptera; family Hipposideridae; genus Aselliscus; species Aselliscus stoliczkanus. The sequence goes on from CM066731.1 coordinate 92,547,829, forward strand.
GCTGCCAAGGAGCTGCCAACAGGTGACAGGATGGCTCAGCTAACAACAACAACAACAACAACAAAACTCCAAAACAAAACACAACAACAATAAATAAATAGACGAATGAATGAACTGAGTTTAGGCTTTGCAATAGTGACTCTTACTGGATCCCTCAATGTGCCAGATTTGTGGCCAAACACAATTCACAATTACATTGCTTACCTGGAAATAATATGTTATGCCTATTAACTGTTTTAAAAATCTGATCATATCTGTAAAGTCATCTGCTTAATACTCAAATTTAAGAACTTGAATTACATACTGATTTTGCAAATGATCAAGTCACTACAATAAAGCCCAAACAATTATTTAATTTACCTGCAATTCTAACTATGGAAGATAGAATGCAAATTACCTAATATTATCTGAATTTAAGAAATGCTTCAGTTATAGTAACTTACAGCACATGTTATGTGCTGAATATATCCCCTTAATATTCATATGTTGAACTCCTAGCTCTCACACTTCAGAACGTGACTATGTTTAGAGACTGGGCCCTTAGGGAGGTGGTTCCTTACAATGACGGCTTTAGGGTGGTCCCTAATCCAATCTGACTTGTGTTCTCATAAGAAAAGGACATTTGGATGCACAAAGTGGTATCAGGAAGGCACACACACACACACACACACACACACACACACACACACACAGGAAAGAACATATGAAGACATGGTAACATTTAGCAAACATCTTCAAGCCAAGGAGAAAGGCCTCAGAAGTCAAGTGTGCTGACACCTTGATCTTGGACTTTGAGCCTCCAGAAGTGTGAGAAAATAAGGGTATGTTGTTTAAAGCCATACAGCCTGGGAAAACTAACATAGCATGCTATTTTTCTTTTCAGTGATGCTGCTCATCTAAGTTCTAGCTCATCTAATGTTTTTACATTTTGACGTCTAAGGGGCTATTTATTACCACTAAGTAATCAGTAAGCATACGTGATCATGCCTAAGCACGTAGACGTACGATATAAAAACTTCTGCCACATATAGTTAGAAAAACTTGCACAATTGGTGCAGAGATATATGGGGATAAGAAGTGTTCTGTAAAATGATGCTAAATATGTGCATTTATTTAAAATCACCTATTAAAGCTGATTTGAAGTCTTTGCTCTTATAAACACATAAGAGCCTCTATTTTTTTTCTTTTCTTTTCAAGTTTAAACATGGAAAGCATTCAAGTGTAAATCTCTTCTAAAATTACCTGTAAGTCGTTGTCAAATCTTTATAAACTTTGAGGGGGAGAATTTTATAAGAAATTACTAGACTGGCTTGGCTTGATGTATAGTAATACATTTAAACAGCATTTAAGTAGAGGTGAAAGAAGTAGCAAAGACTATAGCAATAAACGTTAATTTCTTCTGAAAGCATTCAATATTTCTCTTGTACAATTTTATGTTCGCTTTAGCATTATGTCATTTAATGAGATTGTGTTCTAGTTAAATTTTTTCAAAAAGTTATTTCAGAAGATGGGATTTAGCCCTCTAGGTATATCAGTCATATGGGCCTTAAACTCATTACTTACCTTTTATTTATTCTGAAGTGATGTTATAATATTTCATTTGGGGAAAAAGGGAAATTTTTTTCATATTTTGGTTGTTTCTTACAAACTTTGATCCTATTGATTTCTGTAACATTAGCTTTCTTTCTTAGCTATAATTTTTGGCTTTTTTGCCCCTGGATTCCAGCTGCTTGTGAAGGTGAACATTCATTGAAAACCTATCTTAGCAAGGTACTTCCCAGGCATTTAACGTTACAAAGGTGTCAGGTGACTAAGCTTAAATATCTTTCATTTCGGTTCAGGAGGTAAGAGTCTCATAAACAGATATAGATACTGGCCATGAGAAAAAGTAGTTTATGGTCCAACTGTTTGATATTTTTGGTCATATAATTTGACATTGAGCAATGGGACATAACCCATTTAAAACTACTAACCCAGATTACCTGTCTGTGGCCACTCTACACTCACAACATACACACATACACACGCACGCATGCACGCACGCACACACACATGCACACACACACAGAAATATGCCATAGTTGTGCTCTCAATGTCTCCAACTCAAGATTTTCTCAGTGAAGTCAGTGTTTTATATGAAAAATATTATAAAACATTAAGCTATTTGATAAGTGTCTGTCTATTAGGTAATTTTCATTTTAAATTCATTTATTTTAATGTTATAATTATATACCTTAACTATTTAAATGAACTTTTAGTTTCAATTTTATAAATAACATTAGTAGAAAGACCTTTGTTTATTTGGCATATGGCTGTCCCATTTATTAGCTGACTTGGAGCACCCCAATTGATCATCTTGTGTCTCAGATGCCTTGTCAAAATAAGACCTCTGCTAATACCTATGGTAAGGGTTATATGATTTGTGATGTGGGGAATTGCTTAATAAACAGTTAAGTGCTCCACAAGTTTTTGTTGTTGTTTTATTATTATATAATAGTTATGGTTAATGTTTCAGAGTATCTTTCATGTAATTTACATTAGCCTCTGTCTGTTGTTAGATGATGGAAGAAAATCAAGGATTGAAAATCAGCCTTATGGCATCCAAGTTAGAAAGGAAGAAGTAAAATTGTCTCTCTTTGCAGATGACATTTTATATGCAGAAAATCCTAAAGACTCCACCAAAAAGCTGTTAGAACTAAGAGATGAAATCAGTAAAGTTTCAGGACACAAAATGAACACATAACATCAGTTGTGTTTCTGTACACTAACAATTAACTGTCTGAAAAAAGAAACAAAGAAAACTATTTCATTCACAACAGCATTATAAACAATAAAACACTCAGGAATATATTTAACCAAGGAGATAACAGCTCTATTTACTGAAACTATGATATTAGTGAAAGAAATTGAAGAAGACACAAATAAAAAGACATCCTATATTTATGGATCAGTAGAGTTAGTATTGTTAAAATATCTATACTACTCGAAGCAATCCACAGATTCAATGCAATTCCTAATAAAATTCCAATGGCACTTTTCACCAAAATCTTAAAATTTGTATGGAACTGCGAAAGACCAGATAGCCAAAGCAGCTTTGAAAAAGAATCAAGCTGAAGGGATCACAGTTCCTAATTTCAAGCTGCATTGAGAAACTATAATACTTAGAATGGTATAATGCTGGCATAAAAACAGACACACTGAACAATGGAACAGAATTGAGAGCCCAGAAATAAACCCTTGTGTGCTCAATTAATTAATATTTGGCATAGAGACAAGAAGATTCAATTTGGGAAGGACAGAAGCTTCAATAAATGGTGTGTGGAAAACTGGACATTTGCATGCAAAAAAAAGTGAAACTAGACCCCTGTCTTGTTGACCCACAAAAATTAACTTGAAGTGGATTAAGGAATTACACATTGAAGACCCAAAGCTGCAAAACTCCTAAAAGAAAACATAGCGAAAAAGCTCTTTGACATTGATCTTGGCAATAATTGTTTTGCATTTGACATCAAAAACACAAGGGACAAAAGCAAAGATCAACAAGTGGGACTACATCAACCTGAGAAAGCTTCTGTGCAGCAAAAGAAACAATCAACACAATGAAACAGGCAACCTACGGCATAGGAGAAAATATTTGTAAACCATGTGTCTGACAAGGGTTAGTCTCCAAAATATATAAGGGATTCATACAACTCAATAGCAAACAAACAAACAAACAAACAAACAAACAAATCAATATTAAAATGGATGAAGACCTTGAATAGACCTTGTTTTTTCCCAAATTAAGACATAAAAAAATGGCAAACAGATGCATGAAAAGTTGCTCAACATTCCTACAGACATAAAAAACAAAACCACAATGAAATATTACCTCACCACTGTTAGAATGGCTATCATCAAAAAGACAAGAACCAAGTGTTGGAGAGGATGTGGAGAAAAGGGAACTCTGTGCACTGCTGGTGGGAATGTAAATTTGTGTAGCCGTGATAGAAAACAGTGTGATGATGCCTCAAAACATTAAAAATAGAACTACCATATGATCTAGCAATCCCACCTTTGGGTATATATTTGAAAAACATGAAATAACTGTCTCAAGGAGATACCTGCACCCCCATGTTCACTGCAGCATTATTCATCATGGTCAAGACATGGAAGCAACCTAAGTGTCCATTGACAGAGAAAGGACATGTGGAATATTATTTAGCCATAAATGAGGAGGAAATCCTACCATTTGCAACAACATGGATGGGCTTTGAGGGCATTATGCTAAGTGAAATAAATCAGAGAGAGACAAACACTGACGATTTCAATCACTTGTACATGTAGATTCTGGAAAACCAAACTCATAATAATGGAGAGTAGATTGTTGGTTGCCAGGGCTAGGGGCTGGGGGAAATTAGTAGGTAGATTAAAGGGTACAAACTTTCTGGGAACCTAATGCACATCGTGGTGACTGTAGTTGACAATACTGTATTGTATACCTGAAGGTTGCTAAAAGAATAGATTGTAAAGGTTATCACCACCATGATAACAGCGGGGGAAAAAAAAGGTAATTATGTGAGATGAAGAATTTATTAACTACCCTTATCATGGTTATCATTTTGCAGTATATGCATGTATCAAATCATCACATTGTATACCTAAAACTCACACATAATGTCATGTCACAATTATGCCTCACTAATGCTGGGAAAAAAAATCAGCCTTTTTTTTTTTAGGCTACATTCAGTCATTTAACAGGTATTTATTGAGTACATATTCTGTGCTAGGTGGAAGCGAGTATACCATACTGAGAAAAAAGAGGAACAGATTCTGTTATCTTGGAGCTAAATAAAACACAGAGGAATTACATTAATCCAAAAATTTTTTTAAATCATACAAATATAAAATCCCAACAGAATTTGTATTGATGTCTTGAAAAGTCAACAATTTTGTTAAATATTTGTTTTGTTAAATAAATTTTAAAGGTTACATTTTATGTTAAACTACGTAACTCTTAGATTCACTACCCTTTGATTTGGTTATGTTTAACCTTTTATTTGTTTTTGGAAGATATTACAGTTTTTAATGGGTGGCTTTTCCTGAATTCATTTTGTAAAAGTGGACTTTTTCTTAATTTTGTCTCAAAAACATGTCTCCACTAGCATTTCAGAGCTATTGTGTTGTCGGAAAAGTTATGGGTATTTTTCCAATGTTTTTCGTTGCAAAAATGCGTCACGAGTTTTCCGACATCCCAATAGATACTTTGGTCAACGTTGCTTAAGCAGTAGTTCTCCATAATCAGAAGTGTCTGGATGCTGATGGTAACTACTTTGAGCACCTCTTGTAATTGCAGAAATCAAATGTGACTTGTATTCATCTTTTGTTATTGGTATATATTGAGTGTTAAAAAATTTTTTTCTTAAGAAAAAAAATATGTATTTAAGGAAAAGTTTTTCTTTTCATATATATATATATATATATATATACTTAAATGGAACAGAATAAGCTATTCTTATCAGAATTATGAATAGCCTTCACAAGGAAACTCTTTACCAATATCTGGCAAGATTTGAGAATGCTTGAAAATTATTCAAGGCCTAATTTGATCTGTCAAGATTTGTGTCAAATTGGATAACTGAAAATGTGTACAAGAAAAATAGTATGTAGCATAATTTTAAAGCAAATTAAAACTTGGTCTGAATTGAGACCAATGGCTTTCAATGTGAAATGTATTGAGAGCTGACTTGATAATACTAAATGCTATAAGGTAGGCCTCATCTCTAAGTTACCATTTTCTTTGTTACATAAAGAATATCATTTTTGCCTGTGCTTTTAGTTCAGACATTATATTGCTCAAGGCAATCTATACAGTTGTGAACTTAAAGCATTTTCAAGATGAGAACTGGGTATGTTCAATATGTAAAAAGATGCACTGAGTGTTGAGGATAGCTCCAGGGGCAAAACTGATATGAAGAGAAGGCCTGGGAAAGAACAGCAAATGATATAAAATTATGGTTTAGGAATTAAAATAAGAACTGGAACATTCTTTTTGATAGTTGATACCTGAAAAGGACAAGAATGTAGTTGAACTAAGATCCAAATTTATGGCATCTGCTTAAGCAGAAAGTGTTCTAAATTCCATAAGCTAATGCTAAAAAAAAAAAAAGAAAAAGTTACAGGGAAACCTTTTCAAGTATGTAGTATCCTTGAAACCCTGAATTTGAAGTAGGCTGTGAAGTAATTTCAAATCCGTCAAGGAATGTTATCATATTAGGAGCTGGCACAGATTCTCTTTGCTCCAATTTGGTATGTTATCATTCTGGCCTGCCCTCAGCAAGAATTCTGTTAGATCAGTTTAGCAAGGATTATACTACCCTTTTCATAATTTTTTACCCAATAACTCCTCACTGTGATCCTTGGCTATATATCCCCATTTTTCCTTGTTGTATTCAAAATTGAGACCAGATCTATACTGAGTTCTTTTCCTCTCTATTGCAAGAGTCCTTTATTCAGTCTGGTTTTTTTTAACCACTGTAACTACTATCCCTCTGGTTTTTCTTTGACAGCACATAAGCTGTCAAAATTTTCTGTGATCTGCTTTTAAAATTTATATTCTATTGAGATAGATAGATAGATATTCAATATAAGATATATATTGTACACATCTTCAATATACCCAGTGCTATATATCACCAACTCTCTCCCTCCACTATATTTTTTACTAAATTAATGGATGATTATAATATATAATGTATAGTATATTATATAATATATGCTATATATTTCATAAGTTTGATATTAATTTTACACTAACCTTTATAAAGATTATATACTATAAGATAATACAGTATTTTGGATTATAACATTAGTTAATATTAGGTTATATATAGTATATAATATAATACAGTTTATATTATACTATAAATAGTTTGTAGTATGATACAAGATATATAATTGTATATACTCACATATAATTATATGTAGTATATATCAGATTATTTATTAATAATAAAAGTTCAAGTAGAGAAACAGAGTGTCAATTCCCTAATCCTCCCTGTTCTCCCAGTCAGGTGGGGCTGATACCAGCAGACCCATTTTAAAATCTTGATCTTGATCCTGGAAACCTCAGCCAGGTCTTGGACAGGAAATTGTTCTCATCCTCATTTAAACAAAAGTAGAGCACAGCTACCGGTGATGACAAATGCCAGGCAGAGTTGGGTTCAGAGCCAGATTCATGACACCCAGCTGACTGATGAACCACTTAGGTGCATCTCAGTCATTCCATTAACCTCACAATAACACAATTCTGTATTTTGTGCAATTGAAATTTATAGAGTTTCCTTATTGCATTAGGGTGGAGTTTTAATGTACTGAAACCATGAATTCAGGTTTTGTTTATGGTTTTAGTGTCCAGGATGACCATTTATTTAGTACACTTTATGTAATTAAAGCCAGTGTTATTCAAAATTAAGCGAAACTGTCTTTTTAACTTCTAAATGCATGCACAAAAATCTCATCTTCTCCTTTTCAAGTAAAAGAAAAATTTAGACTAAAGACAAAAGTTAAACCAAAGATCTTTGCCAGTTTTGTTTGTTCACACTGGTCATTAAAGTATAATGTCTTATTTAAACAAATGCCATGTCATCAAAACACAATTTTTAAAAATTATTTTTATTGTGTATAATTACTGTGATTGATATAAATGTGGATATGACAAATATAAATATATGGAAATACCTATTATATATTCTATATGATCCTTAGAGAATGATACTCATATGAAAGCCTTTGTTTTTAATAGGGCCACTACATTTTACTTCCTAGAATGTATGGAAGATCAAGCTAACAAAACAGAAAGAGAAACAAGGAAGGATATTTATAATGACTTAACATAAAAAGCTAAAGGATATTTTAGGGCAGGCTGAGTGGCGCGGTGGTTAAGCGCTGGCTTGGGAAGCCAGCGGCCCCAGTTTGGTCCCACATATGAGGGCCAGTGACACTGCCCTCAAAAAAAAAAAAAAAAAGCTAAAGGATATTTTAAAATGATTTTTTTGTAATAAAATTCCAAGTCTCGTGTAATAATAATAATAATAGTAATAATAATAATATATTTTCTGAGAGAAAATTTACATGTCAGTATGTGTCAGGAGGGAGAAAAAGAAAACTAATAGGCTGAAGGCTCTGATTGTAAGCTAATAAGCTTATCCCATAGGTTGTATGTGTTAATAGCAGTATATATGCTTTTTCTATCTATGTTGTTTTTTTGAGAGAGAGGGGACTAAGAAGCACTTGACATTATTACTATGCCTACTTATATCCTTTTTCATGGATTTTCCTTCTGTTCACCATCTTCACTATATTTAGAATATAAGATTTCTGGCACCAGGGACCATGCAACAAATGGAAATGGAGCGATTAAAAGAAGAATATGAGCTCTAATAAGCATCTCTAGCATGGTATATAATAAATGAACTGTAAAAGTCACACCTTTGGTAGAAGGGAAAGAGAAATACAAATATTTTAAAAGAAATAATTTTTATCCTCTTTTATAAGCACTGTGGATTCCAAGGCAGGTTATATGAATCTGAAAACTGATAGGCCCCTATTGCAGGGGAGTCCCTTGGAATAAGGAGTTAGCTTCTGGAATGCTCGGAGGTGCGTGCTGCCTGGGAGAGCTTCCTATGCCTTCAGCAGATAAAGGCGCTCTCTTGGTTAGGAAGTTGATAGTACAATAAGTGTGAAAATGTTGACCTAATAAAGATGAACACTTACAAATAGTTTTTATTTTCTTGCAAGATTTCGACTTAACTGTAAACTTTGCAAGAGGGTAGAAGACACACTTATTTTGGAAGGATTATATCAAGACATTGGCCATGTTTCTTGTCTTCTGGGTCTTTGTGAATTAGCTCTTTATGTACTTCTGAACAAGTGAAAATGTGATTTCTGAATTTTGTTTGAGTATTTCTTCTGTAAGATGCTGAGAGTAATTTAGCAGAATAAGTGTCTAGGAAATTATGCATTCCTTAACTAGGTTTTTAGATTAAACTGTGAGATAGGCCCAGAAGTACATAAAGATAGTGAAATTCTATTTACAGTGTCAGTATTTCAATATTTTATGAAATTAGCAAAGCTTTATTGTATTTTCTGCCTGGGTACTCAATTGAATAAAAGGCATAATAAATAAGAATTCAAAGACAGAATTTTGTTGAGGGGGAAAAATAAATTAGAACTAGTAATATAATCACACTTATATATATTTTATGAATTCTATGCATTCTGTATTTGAAAGCTTGTCAAGATATAGTTAGGTATTAAAATATAGATTAAACCCGAAGGTTTTAATATTTTTTCTGTTTACATACTTATTCCTTTGCACACGTAAGTATAAACACTTCTGCCATAATCAGTTTTCAGGATATTGTCTTCCATTGTAATAACTGAATAATGAGATGAATTCTAAACCTTTTTCTAAGTTAGGGAAACAATATTGCTTTCTCTAACTTTGTATTTTTATATTTTGAGGCAAATTATCACACATACTCTTTTTCCATTTCCGTACATCATTTTGGAAAAGTGGGTCAAAATTAATTTTTGCAGTCTTGAGATTTTAGGTTAAGCAATAAACGAAGGAAATAGAACAAATTCTTATGTCCACATTGCTGAAATTTCATATACCATGGGGTGCCAAAAAACCGTATACAAGTATTGTACATTTTTTTGGCACCCTCTGTATCTGAAATTATAGGAACTTCTGTCACTGCCTCGTGTTAAATATTGTACAGTGACTTCTGAGATGGGCATTAAGTGCCTCATGGTACCCATATGTCCAGGGATGGGTTTGGCATGCACACCAAAAATCTTATACATCAGCTCGGCTTTGGCTTGATGTATAGAGCAAGTTGGTGGTTAAGCTTTCGTAGTTTGTGAAATTTCACAGGGAAAAAAAAAAAATGTGGCTTCCTGAACTTTGGCCCTTCTCCACAAACTAAATTAGAAAGTCTCCTGAGGCCAGGTTTGTAAGCAGAGTAATGCATCAGGTGGTCAGGCTGCCAATAATAGTGTCATAGTTTTTTTTTGTTTGTTTGTTTTTTTTAAGTACATGACCATATATTTTTATTTATTTATTTTTTTTGAGGTCAGTGTTACTGGCTCTCATATGTGGGACCCGAACCGGGGCCGCTGGCCTCCCAAGCCAGCGCCTAACCACCGTACCACTCGGCCGGCCCAATAGTATCATAGTTTTAAGGATGCTATAGTAGCATTGTCTAGGTTACCTTCCCCTGATTTCCTCAGAGAAAGTTTTCCCCTGTGTCTCCTGAGAGGTATGTGTAATAGGACTTGAACTTTCTTTTGAATGTCCTGCTCTCTTCTCTCTTGTCATTTTCAGCATTTTTAATAACCTAAATGGGAGCACCTGTTGCAAAATTTCCATTTTGACATTTTCCTTTTGCCATAAAGTATTGTTTCTCAGCTTCCCCCTGTCTCCCCCTCCCCACCAAGGAAATGTATGCTAATGGTATATTACCTCAAACAAAATTATAATCCTAGATGGGTAAATCCACTGCTAAAGAAGGCAGACTGACAGATCAGATGGTGCCTCGCAAAGCTTTGCAAAAATGCTGTTTGTTATGGCCATTATTTTCTACATTCTTCTCCACTCCTATGCTAGAATAGTCCTTCACACATTTGATTATATCTATAATGAACTTATGCAAAGTCTAAAGGCATTAATAGAGGTTGGTAGACATATGTCATCATTGTCATCATCATCACTAGCATATATTGAATACTTACTATGTGCCTGTTATTTTAATCTTACCTCATTTAATCATCATATAAATCCTGTGATATAGTGGTAGAAATCATTATTCACATACTTAGATGAGGAAGCCAATTCATAGAGAATTGAAATAACTTACCCAGTGACACACAACTGTTAAGGACAGGCTGGAAAGCCAACTCAAGTCTTTGTGCTTCTAAACCAAATTCTGTTACTCTTAGTAGACCTTGATTAGACATACTGATGTTGGTTCATTCCTAGGCACTTTTAAAATTTCCTCAATTTGTGCTAGCGCTGTGGGTGCCAGTAATGTCTCAGACTCTAAAAGATCTGCTCAGCTCAATTATACTTACTTCAGTTCAATTAGCAGTTACTTACTATGAATGAGGTACTTTTCTAGGCACTGGGGATTCAGAAATACAGAAGAGACACCATTTTCTCTGGCAAAGCAAGTAACATAATGGGTTAAGGTGTAAGACATTATACAATTTTAAATTTGTTGTGCATATGTCCCCTTCCATTTATTATGTCTCAGGAAAAAAGTGTCTATGTACAAATAACCTAATAAGTGCTAGTTCCATTAACTAGAAGGATTAGAAAATTATTCTTCTAACCAGTGGTCAGTTAGAATAAGATAAATGATCATAAATATCTAATGTTCTTAAATTGCTTCCAAAAAAACCATGCCTTGGAGGCAATAAATGTCAACATAATTATTAATGATGTAATTAAGAATTTGACCTCTTAAGTAAAGCAGACATTCAATAAAATAATATTTATTTCATGAATTAAGAATATTTCCTTTTTGTCTCAGTGCAACAGAAAAAGTAGTACACAGATTTCAAATGTCTGTGTTCATCTTTTATTGTTATGACATACAGCTTGACTCAAATGTCACAATTACTCTTATGAAGTATTGAGGAAATTCTGATAAGGCTATGAAGTGACGTTTAGATTTTTGAAATGTTTGCTTAAGTTTACTCCTTATATTTTGAGATATGTCAACATATATTTTATTTATATTTTAAATTTTACTTAATTTCATTATTGATTTTTTAAAAACTATTTGAGATTGGCTGGAAAAATGGCAGTTTCCAATTGAGTTATCATTATAACTAGTAGATCAGTTTGAAGAAGATAGACAAATAGAGACAGAGTTTATTCTTTTAGAATTCATTCAGTTGCTAGAAGATATTAATATCAGTCATCAGACAATACTAGTGAGGTATAGTAAGTAAAAGTTGTTACAGTAAAAATCTATATATTCTTCGATCTTATCCCATCCACTTAATTAATCTTGGTAAAAACAATTAAATTTATTATATGTGCAAATTTCCAGGTGACATCATCTTGACTTGAAAGATAACTTTAATAAAGCTTTGGTGTTCATTCCATCAACATTTTATTTTTCTAATTATATACCTCATTTTTACTTGGAATTTTTAATTTTTTCATCATTTTGGTTTTATGAAAGATTGAACTAAGCTTTTAACAGCTGTCTGTTTTCTGTTCGAATCTCAAATTCTGTAAATAATGAAACATATTCTGAGCCTTAGTTGATGTGTCCTCTTGTCTGTGACATTGTAATCCTATATCTGAACTAAGTTTGTGAAACAAATTGGAAAAGAAGTATACAATTATTATTTTAGGGTCTTAATGAGTTTTCAACACTTCGATGAGCACGATTCTGTACAACTTCAACACTGTAAACCTTCAATCTTGGTTTGGGATTTGGAGTTTTATTATACTTCTTCAATATGGTCCAAAAGTAGTCATTAGACCCCTGCCATGTTCTGCAAAATCGAATATGAACAGTTTAATAGCAGGGGATCAGGCATGGAAAAAGTCATCAAAAATGCCTTTTAAAGGGGAACAGTATGATTGTCCTCTGAGAAATACACAATCAGGGATATTTGGCTGCTTTAAAATGTTCTGCTTTGTAGCATTCTTCCCTAGCACAAAAATTCTTAGAATATTTTGGTGAACTCTACATATTCTTCATAGATCCCAAATTTTGCAAGGTTTGAAGAGAAGAACTGGCAATATCATAGTTCTTACAGTAGCAGGCATATGATTTAGACAGAAAAGAAGAAGGATGTACCAACTTGAGAAAAAGACAAGCTTATCTTGCCTTTTTTGTGCCTTATTCAAAGACAAGCTTCTCAGAGGCCTGAGGATATGTTACTATTACAATTATATCATAATAACTGTTATATTAACTAATATGTTGCAGGCTGTCAGCTTACAGTTTATACCTTAGACTGAACATCTTTCCCTTACTTCTCATTCCTTCATTCACAATTTATTGAGACCTACTATGGACCAGACATTGTGCCAGATGTTTGATGCAATGTTAAAAAGGACAAAGTCCCATCTTCATACATCATTCATTTACTGCTTGGATAATGCATAAATGTTGTTTTAGAAGCTAATTTCCATTGTATCACACATATTGTCAACATGTTATAACATTTCACTCTTCAGTTGTTACATCCATAAGTACTTTCCAAGGAAATGCTATGGTTTGGCACAATTTTTGAAAAAACTTGTATTTGTGTTATATACTAGGACAATCTGGTTAGAAAATTCACTCTATCTGAAATTTTAGTTCTAATATGTCAGTTTCAACTCATTTTTTGTTTGCATCAGGCAATATATTTTCTGTTCATTCCTGAAAATGTATCTTTTTTACAAAAAAGCTGGATTTGACATCAAAGCACAATCCATAAAGGAAAAGTCAACAAATTAAATTTTTAATTGAAAATGAAAAAGTTTTGCTTTGTAAAAGAAACCCTTAAGAAAATGAAAAGAAAAGCCACAGACTGTGAGCATTTATTTGCATATCACAAGTCCAACAAAGAATTTGTACCCAGAATATATAAAGAACTCTGGAAACTCAGCAATATGAAAAAAAAACCTGTCTTAGCTCCAATTAGTATAATAATATACCATAGACTGGGTGACTTAAACCACAGGCATTTATTTCTCTTTTTTAAAATTTTTATTAAATTTGTTAGAGTGACATTGTAGTAAAATTATATTGGTTTCAAGTGTACATTTCTGCAACACATCATCTATATATTTCATTCTGTGTTCACCACCGGGTGTCAGTTCTCCTTTCATCACAATGTATTTGACCCTTTACTCTCTTCTTACAGTCCTGGAGGTCCGAGGTCAAGGTTCCTGCAGATTGGTGTCTGCTGAGAGCCTGCTTCTGAGTGCTTTCTGGGAGCCACCTCTGAGTGCTTTCTCACTCTTCTTATAATGACAGTAATCTCAGAACGAGGGCCCCACTCTCACGACCTCATCTAAACCTAATTACTTCCCAAAGTCCTACTCCAAAATACCATCACATTGGGACTTATGACTTCAATATGTGAATTTTTGAGGGACATAAACATTCAGTCCATAACACAACACAGTTAAGAACTAGTCAAAAATGTAAAAGATACTTCACCAATGAAGATACAGAGATGGCAAATAATCATGTGAAAATATACGTTCAACATAATTAGCCATTAGGAAAATGCAAATGAAAATTACGATGTAATACCACTACACTACACCCCTCCCTATTAAGAATGATGAAAATTAAACAACCAAAAAAAGTGGCTATAGCACGTGTTGGTAAGAATGCAGAGCAATCAGAACTCTCATGAGGCATTGATAGGAATACAAAATGGTCCAGGGACCACTTTGGAAAACATTTGGCAGTTTCTTTTTTGTGTGTGATGGAAAATATTTGTTTATTTAATTGAAGTATAGTTGGTTACAATATTATGTTAGTTTCAGGTGTACAATGTAGTAATTTGACACTTATATACCTTACAAAGTGATCATCACAAAGTTAGTAATTATTTGTCACTATACAAAGTTATTACAATATTATTGACTATATTCCATATGCTGTACATTGTATTCCATTGACTTGTTTATTTTATGGGTGGAAGTTTGTAGCTCTTAATCCCTTTACCTGTTTTGCCCATGTCTTTACTTCTGTCCCCACTGTCAACCATCAGTTTGTTCTCTATGTCTGAGTCTGGTTCTGCTTTGTTTTATTTGTTTGTTTTGTTTTTTAGCTTCTACATATAAATGAAATCGTATGGTATTTGTCTTTCTCTTTCTTATTTCACTTGACATAATATCCTCTAGGTCTATCCATGTTGTCACAAATGGCAACGTTGCATTCTTTTTTATGGTCAAGTAATACTCTGTTGTATATATGTACTACATCTTCTTTATCCATTCATCTACCAATGAATACTCAGGTTGCTTCAATATTTTTGCTATTGTAAATAGTGTTGCAATCAACATAGGATTGCATATATGTCTTGTCAAGTTAGTGTTTTTGGTTTCTTCAGGTAAATACCCAGAAGTGGAATTGCTGGATTCTATGGTAGATCTATTTTTAACTTTTTGCACAACCTCAGTCGTGGCTCTACCAATTTACATCCCCACCAACAGTGCCCAAGGGTCCCTTGTCTCCACATCATCGTCAACACCTGTTATTTCTTGTCTTTTTGATAATAGTCATTCTGGCAGAGTGATAGCATTCCTTATAAAATCTACACTTACATATGACCTTGGAATTACCCCCTTAATTATTTACCCAAAAGCAATGAAAACTTATATCACACAAATACCTGTGTATCAGCTTTCTTCATAATTACCAAAATGTGGAAACAACTCAGTGTCCTTCAGCAGGGGAATAAGATGTGCTCCACCCGCACACTGGAGCTCTACTCAGCAACAAAAAAAGAATGAATTTTGACACATGCAGCGACATGGATGCACCTCAAATGCACCTTGCTACAAAGGTGCCATGCTGTGTAATTCCATCTTTATGACATTCTGAGGCGGGGAGAAGCAAAACTGTAGGGACAGAGAACAGTTAGTGGTTTCTAGGCATTCCGATTTGTGTGTGTGTGGGTGAGGGTTGACTCCAAAGGGGCAGCACAGGGAAACTTTTATGGTGATAAAACTGTTCTGTCATGCTTTTATAGTGGAAACAAGACTGTGCATTTGCCATAACAAACAGAACTGTACAACACAAAGCGTGAGTTTTATTTTGTGTAAATTTAAATTTTTGATAAATAATGAAAATACAAATCATTAATAATGAAAAATATTGCTAACATTTTTCTTGCAAGAACTTTAATGAAATTCACATCACTTTACTTTGTCTTTCTATATTCTCAGGAAAGCAACCAACACTATGGCCAACGATGTTCTATGCAGTATTATTTATCACAGAGAAATTGAAGACATTTTAGTTGTAGAATTATAGTGAAGTATTTAAATAAATTATGATATATTTCCCATTTACAGATAGTAAATATGTTTCTGAAGGTTTATTACAGAGGGAAATGATCATTCTTTACTGATATATTATCTGTTTACTATATTGACTTACCCAGTTTTACTTTAAAATATTATTTTCAAATATTTTAAAACGTCTAGCCAACAACTGGAAGTACTTTTTAGACATATACTAAATATTCAGGCTAGTCCAAATCTTTTTCTGAATAGCCAGATATCTAGATATATACATATATAAATAGTTAAATAGATGAATAAAACAAGTAATATTATTTCTGCCTTTATAATCATTTTAGTTCCTCTTTTATTTTTCTAGCAAAAAGAAACTTGGGTTGAAAATAGAGCTAGTATCTCAAAATCATTATTCTATTTGGAATGTTCTGTATTCCCATTCTGATCAGTAATAAAATAGCACATTATATATAAATGGTGCTTTGCAATTTCCAAAATATTATTTCACATTAGCCTCTTTGATCCATTACTAGACCTGATAATATAATCCTAGATGATAACAGTGCCCCTACCCCCACTTACATAGTCATCTGAAGCCTAAAGAATCTTAACAATTTTCCAGGGTCTTATTTTGATAGGTGTTAAAGGCAGAACTCTAATCCAGATATTAAAACTCCTTATCAAATATTCTGTACGTTATAATGCATTGTTTATTTATTCCAAGGTTTTCCCTTTTGAAGAAGCACATCCTGCATTACCAAGGTCATTTATTTCACTATTGTCATTCTGGATTCATCGTTTCAAAATTGTATGGAACCTTTCTATAAAATTATCAGGGGAAGAAACGAACAAACAAACAACAACAGGGTTTCCATGCTAAACAGATCTCTTTAGACTGGGTTTTGAGAAAGATTAGCGTGTTTTTCTTTCAGCATGTACTTCTGGGCCTTATTGGACAGCACGCCCTAACCCCTTGTTGATTTTGGAGCTATCCACCATGTCCAAAAGAGTTCAGATTATTATAACTTGAATGCAAACAGAGCAAGTCAATCCTTAAAAATGGAATCTTGAAGCTTATTTTAGAGATAATAATCCTAAAAAACCAGTCTTTCATAGGCAAGAGTCAGCATATGAGAGAAAAGAAAAGTGTTTTGTCAATTCCAAGTAGCTCCCTTCTGATAACAAATGGGAAGACAAAGGACTAAGGATGCAGTTTTAGCATAACCCAGGGTCATGAATGTGCCCGTTTCCCGAGTCTGAAAGGCAGTGCCTAAGGAGGATGTGGAGAAGAGGTACATGGGTTAGGGTCCTGCCTACCTCTCATTCTGCAGAGGAAATATTGGGCTCAGGGAGTGGAAACTATGGACATTTCAGAAAGGTTAAAGGGAAAGCTCATTCCCTGTTTGAGACTTTGGGAAGGGACTCTGTACACAGGATTCCCTGAATCCTGGCGTAAAGGGAAGGGGCTGTGATAGTGAGAAGAGTTTGCTGTGTTTAGGTGCAGAGGCCTGAGCTATCTGCTCCTCACCCTCCCAACCTGGCCTCTCCACGCCTATTTATGATGTGGGAGTGATCCCAAAATCCTTATATGCCCCAGTGTGAGACGTGAGATGTTGATTGCCCCAGCAAACAGGAATTAGCTGGGAGTCAGGTCCAGATGTTATATATAACATTGTGCTGGGTACATTCTACATGATCACCTATTAGTTGCTATGTTATTGTGTGCTGAGGAACTTGAGATATCTATTCCATTAGATGGGCTTCTGAACCAACAGCTCACATGCCACAAAATGCTACTTCAGCTACCTCCTGGCCTTTGTAAACATCCTGAGCTTAGGAAATACTGTTTTCTTACTTTTAGCTGTTGTTTTTTTCCTACTTCAAGTATTTTCTTTTTAGCGTTTCTTTTGAGTTTTCCTTCATGTTCATTTTAGCCTTTGCTCTTACATTCCCTCCTTTCTTTCATCAGCGATTTGAGTTTTACTGCTTTTCTCTTTGTGTGCATCCTTACACCATTATAACTTTTGCTTGTATTTGTGTCATTTATCTAATCATACGTTACACTGCTTTTCCTGAATGTCCCTACTTTCCTTCTCCTACTTGGTCTTATGTTCCATCTTATTCTTCTGTCTGTCCATTCTGACTGTTTTTCACCTCATTATCTTTTCTATTTTTGACAAGTCTTATCCTATTCTGACCCATGCCGTGATACAAATCCCATATAATCAAGGTGACCACTTCTTTTGACTTACTCTTTTCAATACTAAATTTACTGAGGAGCTGACAATGAATTGTATAGAATCCTTTCTTTATGGTTTGGCATCAGCTAAAAGAATGTAATAGGAATGCTACAGGTGAGATATATACTAGGGAGCAATACAGCATCATGGTAAAGAATACAGCTTGTGATGTCTAACAGATATTTTCCAGTTCTAGCTCAGACATTTACTAGCTATATAATTTTGAAGGAGTGTTTTAATCTCTCTGTGCCTCAGGTATAATGGTAGTGCCTAACTAATAATATTAACATGGATATCCAATAAATACTACATGCAATGTGGTTAGCACAGAGTATAGCACACTCTGTGCTTACCCAAATATCAAATATTGAAGTTATTTTATGGCGGTTTTCTTTTTGTTATGAATATGACAATACTTAGCATCAGTCATCTTTATTTGTCTTCATATGTATGTAAACTAGTTAGACAAATAAGTTTCAGATTGTGAAATTAGAAAGCAGAAGTATTCATTGCAATGCTGGCATTGCATTGTTGCACATAGCTTCTGTTTAGCCCTTAGCTTTGTTTCATATTTTATTGGTTTGAAATATAAACATTTCCTCAGATGATTAGGGTCTCAGTCCAGAAGTAACCAAGGGCTACTTGCCTATAAGAAAACAACATTTAAATTTTTAAAATGGAATTGAGCACATATGAATTTTGATAAATTTGCTGTGTACTGTCTGTTGACATCTTACTCAGCTGTTGGCAAGCATTTAATCAACATTTATTGACTTTTTTTTCTAAGATTTAAGTAGGACATAAAGTTTTATGACATGTAGAGTATTTTCAATAGCTGTTTTATTGTTTTCCATAGGTAGTGTAATAGTACATAAGTGGACATATCAATAAAGTGAATTATTTTTGGAAGAGTGTGGTAGTTTGAAGTTTGTATAATAATAAAATGCTGGTCTACTTTCCAAATCATGCTGTAGGTTTGTGGATACCTGGGTTTCTCTTTCTTTTTCTTTTGTCTATATCATTTTTCTTTTTGGACACTTACAGTTTAGGTCAGAAAACTAAGAATTATAGTCGTTGTTCTATTGTTATAAAAGATAGATAACAGTTCGTAATATTAAATTCTAGTTCCCTAAAAGTCACAAAACAACGAATGCCACAGAATGTAGTATACAGCATGATTTAAACATTAGCTTGATGTAGAAATCCCAAACTGTACTAGCTGTCACATTGGTGTTTAATTTACATGATGACTTGACCAGTAGCCATAGAAAGTTTTCCATAAGCTATTTATACTTTAAGTAGCATGCACATTTGAACTGGATAAAGAAACATTTTTAGGGAATCTTGAATATATTCATATACTCAAGAATCTTCCTCTCATCTAAATATTTTTGCTTTTAGCCAGGAATGGTCAGACATGAGAACAGTAGTGTGAATGATGGCCAAGACCTAGTCCTCTGGCCATCTATTCCATGGTTCCCAGAATCACAGATAGACAAAACTGAGTGATGACTATGACCCTAGAATCCCACTCCTTGGTATATGCCAAAAAGAACTGAAAATGGGTACTCAAACATGTATATGTATAAGCTTGTTCTTGGCAGCACTATTCACAATATCCAAAAGATGCCCATCAACAGATGAATAGATAAAAAACAATGTGAAATATACATACGATGGAATGTTATTTCATCATAAAATGGAATAAAGTCATGATATGTGCTATAACATACACAAGTCTCTAGAATATTATGCTAACTGAAAGAAACCAGATACAAAAGATCACAAATTGTATGATTCCATTGACATGATATATTTTATCTGTAGAGGCAGAACGTAGATTGGTGGCTGCCACGAACTGAGGAGAGGGAGGGAGTAATATGGAGAAACAGCTTAATGGGTTAAGGGTTTTACTTTAGAGAGATGCAAAAGTTTTGAAACTATACAGAAGTGATGATTGTACAACACTATTATGCACTGCCACTGAAGTATTTACTCTAAAATGGTTTATTTTGTGTAGTGTGAAGCTCACCATATTAAATTGTTGTTTAAAAAATACTAAGTGACAAGACTGAAGCAACAGCATATCCTGTGTTCTCAGAATCACAACTGGTTTAAATAAGTGTCCTCCATGAACAGAGAATGGAGAGTTTGTGATTATTGATTCCAGGGAGGATGATGAGGGCTGGGAGCAATTTATATTACAGAGTTTTCTTGAAAGATCAATTCAATTTCCCTCTTAAATGTATTCTATTTCATTATGATATTAGATTATCAGAGCTTGTGAAAATGACTTTTAATGGCTAAGTTTCTGTGCCATGTGCTGCTTTATTTTTCATGCTTGCCTGAGCTTTCAGTTGGTCTCATTGATCCATCCAAGAAAATGATCACAGGAGATAATAAATGTTTCTCTTTTGAGATGGGTTCTCTCTGTAAAATGAGAATGTACCAATGTAGATAGGGAGATGAGATTATTGAAGCATATGTGCTTTATTTTTGGCTCTTAAGTCATTTAGATTAGCCAACCATATAAGTAAAATGATGTGGATAATTATGTATAGTTTTTATATTTCGTGTGAACCAACCTGTGAAACTGTTGGTAGTTCTTTGTACACACATATGAATGGTAAAGCAAGTGCTTTCCATGGCTATTACATACATATATAGATTTTTCAGATGAATAAGGCCCTTGTTTTTTGTGGTATACATCTTTGCAAATGACACTTTTTAAGGTTCCTATACATTGAGAATCCTCCATGTATTAGACACCTTGTTATGTATGTTGTATAAATGATTTCTAATCCCCTAATCAGGGATATTCATCCCTGAAAGGTAAGCATTATTATTTCATTATCACAGATGAGATAACTGAGGTTCAAAGATATAAGTGATATACTCAAGAGGATAAGTTGTGTTAAGATTCACTTGTAGATAACTAACTGTATCCAGCTAGGACACCTGTGACTAGGAACCCATTGTGCTGCTTTTGTTGTTGTAAGATTTCCTAAATATAACTCCCACTCAAACAGTAGAGCCTGCTTATAACTATTAGTTTATTGTCCCTAAAGAAAGGCTATCTGTTTGCTCACATTTCTGAATTAGCCTATATAGACAAGCTATCAAAATATTGGTGTACTATTGACATTTAGCTGCACCAAGGAAATGTATATATCAATTTATATGAAATTTTAGTCTCTAAAAAGCATTCAGGTACCCAAAGTGAATACTAAGGGTGCTGAATTATTACTTGGGAGAATATTAAATTGGATCATGGGAAAACGAAGCAACTGGGGATTTAAGGAAGGCAGAGATATAACAAAACTTGAGTGTCAGTCTTCAGAAAACTTGAGTCATTCAGGATTTGATGTCAAATAACTCTTCCAACATGGGCATTCTTTTCCTCACACAGCTTCCATATTAACTGTCTTCAAATACCTTGCATTTTCCTACCATTATATCTTTGTTGACATTTTGATGCCTGAAATACCCTCACTTATTGCTACCATTTCTCAACCTTTCTCTGTCTCCTTTTTGAAAGCCTTCTGCTATCATGCTAGTTCTCCAGAGAGCCTTTCCTTCCCTCAACTGCCACAGTAGTTCCCATTTGAAACACACATTTGAAGCTTGGCATTTACTTTTGAAGTTGGTTTTATTCTAATGTGTTTATAGCTCATCTCTGTTATCAATTATGAGTTCTAGTAGGGTAAATCATAGTATTTTCATATATATATATATATATATATATATATATATATATATATATATACACACACACACACACACACACACACACACACACACACACATATACCATCATATGCCTTGGACATAGTACGTGCTCAAAAAATAGTTGAGAATTTTTATAACTCTTGAAGACAGGGTTTCCTCAGATGACATTCATAAAAATACCATTTCTGGAAAACATGCTTTTCATAAAAGGATGACCTTAGATCAAAGAAAGTTGGAAAACTACATACTGTTTTTACCCTAGTAAATTTATACTATACATAGGAATTTTCAAAACTCTGAGGAATTCTTTAGTAATGAGACCAATTTTACTATTTGAACCCAGTAGTTCTTAGCTTCCCCCTCACTTTTTTATCTTTTATTTCTCAAAATGTTCTTTGCAAGACACTGCTTTAAAGTGTTTTGTGTTAAAATTATTCTAGTAATATTCACAAATGTGGAAATTGAGTTTCGTTTAGATACAAGTTGGATGTTTTGTCTGGCCCGCCTGCTTCTGTAGTTGGAAAAACAGTACTCCGTAACCTTATTGGTGTGTGTGTGTTTTGTGTGTGTGTGTGTGTGCGCGCGCATGTGTGTGTGTGTGTGTGTGTGTGTGTGTGCATACATGCCAGACAGTGTGGACTCAACCTGAAAATAGACTGAGACCAAAAAGAGAATGATTGGAACTTGTCTTTCAGCTTGATTAGCTGCTAGAATCTCTATTACTTCTCATAATATGCTTGAAAAGTTTTATTTTACCTCAAGGGCAATAAGCCTGGCCTCATTTACAAATATCAATGCAGATATTAGCAATGTACTATCTTCTCCTCCAGTCAGTCTTGCACACTGTCTACTTGCTTTATTTACTTCCTCAGAAAAGGAATATCTGTCTCCTTGGAAATAGACACAGCATGGTTAATGGGAAAAGCAGAAGTTTTGGAGTCAGAAAATTTTAAACTGATTCCCAACTCAAACCCATGTGACCTTGACCAAGTTTTCATTCTGGAGCCACTGACTACTCATCTATAAAATGAGATAGGTCACACCTGTCTCTAAGAGTCTCTTACAAGGATAGTGCCTGGCAGAAAGGAGATGCTCCATAAATATTAATCTCCTTTGCAGTTATTTTTGTGTCAGATTATGACAAGAGCACTCCACAGGTATAGTCACAGGGACAAAACTGTCTTTCTCTTATAGTTACCATTCCATAATTCATGTTATTACTTCAAATTACACATGGTATCGCTATTTTTGGTGGCTTCTGTTTTTATGAGGTGATTGTGAATGGGGCAGATAGAAAGAGTTGAATTATCATCTATAAACAATATTTGAATTCTAAGAATAGTGAAGAAATAACCTAAAAGTGTATTTGTGTGCATGTATGTGTGTATGTGTACACACACATTTATATCTATCTATATATCTATATCTATATATATCTATTGGGTTGTCGGAAAAGTCATGACGTATTTTTTCTATGTTTTCCATTGCAAAAATGTGTCATGACTTTTCCGACAATCCAATATATGTACATGTATGTGTATGTATATCTATCTATATCATATCTATCTATCTATATCTATCTATCATCTATCTATCTATCTATCTATCTATCTATCTATCTATCTATCTATCTATCTATCTATCTACATATTGGTTTAAGTAATGTGCCATATCATTCACAGAAGGAATAGTAAATGCATTAGTGAAAATTTTGGACTGGCTTTCAACTTTTATCTCAACACATTATATAATTTTATGCATAGGTCTATTTCCATCATGGTTTTGGATTATTTGCCACTATAAACAAATAAAATAAAAATAATTGTGTGATAATCTTGCTTAAGGTTATATGTTTGGAGGTGAAAGTACACACAAGACATTAGATTGATAAAACTCTTCTTTATAGGGTAGAATATATATATATATATATATATATATATATATATATTGATTACATATATATATATATATATATATATATATATATTATGATTACATATGGTTGTCAATAATGCATCAATCATGTCTGTCTCCAGCCATCCATGGCTAAATTGGTCCTTGAAGAAGTCCATTTTCTCCCTGTGAGGGATGACAAGTGGCAATTTTTCTGTGGTATCTACCTTTCTAAATGCCAAATGATCTCTTGGCAGTTTTTCTTGACATAAATATTATGAATGGCTGACAAAATCCTCATTTTTTGCACTGTATTGATTAGACACCAGGTGAAGTCTTCTAAGCTAAACTGAAGTAATATAGGAAGCAATGAACCTAAATGTTCCTTGGACTGACCTTGATCATGCATTAAGCAGCATAAGCAGCATCTGTCTTGATCTCATTGATTACAGGAGAAGATGTATCAGGGAGTCTCTGCCCAGCATCTCCCCCTCCTGAACGGATGGCTTGTGAAATTCCCTGCAGAATGGATTGTGTGGTGAGCGAGTGGACAGCATGGTCATCTTGCTCCCAGTCTTGTTCAAATAAAAACTCAGATGGGAAACAGACCAGGTCAAGGACTATCCTGGCGTTAGCTGGAGAAGGTGAGTAATAGTAAAAGTTTCAATGGAGTCAATTGCCCAATTATTGTTTTCCAGTAGGTAATTGTGAATGAAGGTCATATCATGGAAGTAACCACATATAGGTGATATCTATGTTCCCTGAATCCAAATGAATAGTTTCCTTTCCATGCATGCCTTTTCTCTTTAATCCTCTAGTTTATCTGTGCTGGGTTCCAGTATTTACATAAACTGTTTTAGCCCATTTTATGGACAGATCATGGCAATCAGATGGATGTTACTTTTCATTATACTAATTTAGGAAAGAAAACAAAGTTTAGTTGATACAAATCCAGCTTCAGGGATCTCATGCAGTTGGGAACATAATTTAAATATGTCTGGTAAAAAGAGCTTCAAATTAGGAATCAAGAGACATGGCTTCTTAACTGGGAACTGCCACTAACATCGGCAAGGTTCCTCGTCTACGTGCCCTGATGTTCTGTCCTGTTATGCTGGCATGTTGTGAGAGGGAAAAAGATGAAGGCTATAAAAATGGCTTTGAAGAAGTGAAGATGTGCTATCAGAATTTAAACGGATGGCATCAGAAAAAATTAGAGGAGCAGCTGTTCCTATCATTTATAGCAATGGTCTCTGTCCCCAGACAGTGTGCATCATTTCTCCCAGGCCCTCCCTTGGCTTCTTCTGCCTACAGCTCAGTTGGAACAGTGGGGCAGCCTGGCCACAGACTGCAAGGAACTCCTTTTTAAACAAGATTTTGTGCTGTCATTCTGAGAAAGGGGGCCAGGGTCAAGATGAATGAATATTTTCATATTTTTAAAGTGCAGTTTCTCCCCCATCTTGTCTTTTATATTTCTGAAAGGGGGATAAAAAGTCAGTAGTATTTAATGAAGAAAAAATAGCAAGAATAACAAAATCAAATTCACAAATCATCTTGAGCATTTGGCCCACTGAATAAAACATTATAGTGTGGAAGAATAGGGAAAAAAAATCAATACTTTAGATAAACACCAGTTTTTACATGGATATAAAAATGTGAAAGAAAAGACAGTAATGGAATTTGATTGTCTGACTCACCGAAGAATCTAAGGATGCACTCTGTTTGGTCTCCCAGCTGGTGGATAACACATTGTCAGGTATTATTGCAGAGTTTAAGGACAGGTTTTTCCTTGCCAAATTTTAAGAGCGACTTCTGGATTTCTCAAATTGCAGTAAAATGCACTACTTGATGGGGGATGGATGTCTTAAAATGGTTCTCTGATAAAAATAATGCTCTCTTAGGAAAGAGAGATCACATATAGGCAATGAGTGTGTGCGTATGTGTGTGTGTTTACATGCACGTGTGCACATGTATATGTTCACTTCAACATCACTTCAAGGTCATGGGTTATTTTATCTAACTGACTAATTTATACACATAGTAATATTAAAATAAAAGCAGAATTCCTTGGAGTTTATCTTTGGATATATAACTCAGAGTTATTTTCAGATCTAATTGACAAGCACTGCTTCCTGGTTTTTAGAGACTGGCACAACATATTGTCCTCAGATTGTTATTTAGGACAAAAGAACCATGGCCTTAGCATGGAAAAAAGTAGCAGTGACTCAGGCCTTTGGAAATCTCTGTCAAAAAGGCCATTTTTCTAAACCAGGGGTAGGCAAACTTTTGAGACAGAAGATCTGCCAGGGGTCAGCAAACTGCAGCACACAAACTGTGGCTCTGAAGTAAAATTGAAAATGAAAATAAAACTATCCTAGTTTCATTTATAAAATTTTTAAAGGACATTATTCACATAATGGTGATTATGTAAAAATCTATTTATGGCTCTCAAAATTTTTTTAAATTGTTGTGAGAGACAGAATTGGCTCTTCCAGGGGTTGGCAAACTTTTGAGACGTAACATACCCACAGAGCCGCATGTGGCTCCCAAGCTGCAGTTTGCCAACCCCTGTTCTAGACAAAACAACAAAAATAACAACAGCAATTCTTACAGCAACATTTTAATAAAAACAGCAATAGTTATATATTCTTTTTTATTTTAATTTTTGCAGGTGGAAAACCATGCCCCCCTAGTCAGGCCCTCCATGAATATCGCTCGTGCAATGACCATTCCTGCATGCAACTCTACTGGGAGACATCACCTTGGGGCCCCTGTTCTGAAGACACATTGGTAACTGCCCTTAATGCAACCATTGGCTGGAATGGAGAAGCAACTTGTGGTGTGGGCATTCAGACACGGAAGGTCTTCTGTGTCAAGAGTCATGTGGGACAAGTGATGTCCAAAAGGTATTATTAATAATTATTGAAAGTATAGAGCATTATTGTTCAGTATTTTTAGTCAAAAGCATTTTTCAAGCACTGAACATGACTCAGTATGTGCTAGTAAGATACTTTTGTTTTTTTTAATTCTTTAACATTAAAAAAAATATGTCTCTAACAAAGGTACAGGAAGTCCCCGACTTAAGAACGAGTTACGTTCTGGGAGAACGTTCATAAGTCAGATTTGTTCACAAGTTTCGACAAAATGAGTCATATGTAACTTTGACACAAATGCAGTATACAATGTAAAGCCAATGGTTGAACAATTTATGTTAAAAGAACGAGCGATGTCTATGATCTTTTTCGCCTCGGTCCAATCTCTCAATTATTTTCATTTTTGCTTTCATGGTTATTGCTTTGCGCTTCCTAGCAGTCCCCTCCACATCCCCACTGCTTTTCCTCTTGCTTCCGGACATCCTGGGCTCTGACTGAGCACTGTACTGCTGTCCACTATCGCCCTGTACAGTAAGCACACAGCAGCACAGCCGTGACAATGTCCGGCAGACACATGAGCTACTTCCGTGATTTGTTCACATCTACGAATGTTCGTGATGCAAGGTCCGTTTGTATCTGTGAAAATTCTCAACTTGAATGTTCATAAGTCGGGGACTTACTGTAGTTGCTTTACTAAGTTTAGTATGTGCATTAGTTAATGGATTACAGTAAATAAGGCCCACAAATATGGAATCTGTTTGAGTCATCGAATTTTCTAGAGCTGATCTCAAAATTTTTGATTCTTTTTCAATTACATAGACTAAATCCACATCAAGGTAGGTATGAACTTTGATTATGTATGTCCCATTGATCTTTTCTGCAGTGAATAATAAATTCATGCAGCCATTTTGAGTACACTAATTCATGCCCTCAAGTAGGTTTACAATCTCATGTATGCTATACTCTGACCATGGAGGTATAAATTAAAAAAAAAAATAGAATTTGGACGTGGGGATTAGGATATAGATATCAAAAAATGTCAGGAATAATTGCAAGTCATGGAGGAAAAAGAGTAATTGACTGGAGAAGTCAGCTGTGGGAGTTTTATCTCTAGACCAAATGAGGAGACATAACTCTTCCTCAAGTCCTTTTGTGAAGGCTTGTGGAGAAGGAAACGTAAGGGGCCTATGCAGTATACAGAGACTGGGAAACTGGACTATGCATAGAGGTTTCCAAGTGGCCATATCTGAACTGGTGCCCTTCGTGTGATGAAAGATCCCACCCAGCCACAGGGGCAGTGGCTCACTGAGCTGGGCTGGGAAAGACTAGGCAACTTAGAGCCATTTCCCAGGAATTTTCATGATGGAAACATGAAACCCTCTCTTCTTTCTGCATCTGATGCTCCAAGTGAATGAACTGGAAGTTGCCATTATCCTAGTTAGTCCTGGTGGAAAAAGCGGGGAAAAAAGAGTGAAGCTGATGCTCAGAAAGAAGCAGAAACTTGAAGCAGAACAAACCCTGGCAATAGCAAACCTTGGTCCCATCCCCCCTAATTATATCCCTGCTTTCCTGGCAAGCCAAGAAAATACATTTGCTCTTTTGACTAATTGAATCCAATTTGTATCGCTGCCATGGGCTACTCAGATACCTGATTAATTTCATTTTGGAGCACCATAATGACAGTCTCTGGGCCTTATCCACACTGCCATGGAAACCACTTTAACTGTCTGTAAGGAAAGTCATGGAAGCTCAGTTAAGGGAAATGAACTGCTGGTGGCAGAAATAATGCAGACTGGCCAGATACTGCTGGAGCGTCCAATGAGCAGATGGCTATGCAAATGCAAGTGAAGATAACTATAACTTGAAGTGAAGCACAGTCAGGAGGAACTCATCTCTCTTCCTAAAGATGGCTTCCAGAGGCCCAGGTTTGGATGTTCTTCATTTGCAACCCCAGGCTATTGCAGTGTCTGGCATGTGGTTTTAGTCTTCCATAAACATTTTAGAACTTATAAATTAAGTGGACTTATGTGTAGGAAAGTAACAGGGTTTCCCAAGAATTGGATATGAATTGCAGAAGACTGAGTAGCTGATGTTTATCCTTTGATAAATTTTGGCAAAGGGGACTGCCAGGAAGGGCAATATGCAGATCATACACATGACCTTTTGCTCTTCTTAGCTCATAAATGTTATTTTTTTCCTGTGGTATCTAACCCTGCATTGCTTGTGATGTTTTTTGAAACACCAACTTATTCAGTTGTGTATTTTAACTTGCCTGGTATCCATAACACCATGTAGACTGATTAAGTCAAGGCGAGTTATAGCAAAACCTGGACAGTAATGTTTGCATATCACCTGTTTCAGATGATAATCTGATTCATGGGGTTATAATAAAATTCTGAAAGGCTTATAAAGGTAGTATGCAGACAAGAGAGCTCCTTTTATCTTGGGAAGGATTGCAGCCTCGATAATGTTCATTCTTATGATGTACATTTTTAACTGCTTAAAAAAGATAAAATAAACATTAGCTTGAATATACAAATAAAAATCAATATGGCTTATGTATAGGAGTAAACCTTATATGAAATGCAGCAACTATTATTCTTAATAGTGATAAGAAAATTTAGCATATCTGAAGTCTGATCTTCTCCCTTAGACAAAACTCCTCAGCTCTGAATAACAACGGGAAAAATCCACTTCATGTGAATGCAGTTTGTTTATTTCCTAGTAAAGGGGTTTTAGAATTGAGACTGACACCTATCAAATGAATTATCATGACATTGTAAAAGCTACTGGGACATGAAAAGCTGGATTATATGTTCAAATAGCCCTCTATTTTCTCCTCCATCCATAATTACTTTGAATGACAGTTTCTTATTAAAGTCTTTGAGCACATCAGCTTACTCAACTGTTAACTTAATGATATTTTGTGTCCCGCCCCCCAATCACAGGACTAAAAGTTTATAGTTTAAAGCATAATTTACAAATGAATATGCATTTGTTTGAAAATTTACATAGATGAGACTAAAATATTACTATAATGAATAACCTCCAGTTTTGCTCAGTTTACCAGCAACTAAAAATGATTGCATAGATGCTTTCCCTAACACACACACACACACACACACACACACACACACACACACAGATACTGCTAATTACTTTTTGCATTGTTAATGAGGCTGGAGACTTAACCTAGTTTTAATTCTTACTGTATGTCTCCAAACAATCCTGCTAAACATAAGGAGCCTGCATTAACTTTAGTAAAGTTAATTAAAATTCTTGAGGTTAATGAGATTAATTGGGCTAAGGAAACAATACCCACTGTCCAGTGAAGCACATAGTGAGACAGTGAGATTATCAGCTGTAGAAAGTATCCTTTGCTCTGCCCTTTCAAAAAAATATATAGATTTGTGTTCTTTTTCATGTGAAATCCATTGTAATAGATAAGGATACTCTGCCATTTGTGAAATTTTTGAGTTGTAGGTGGGGCAATAGAAAGAGGACAGAAGAAGAAAATACCCTAAAGAAAGAGTGGCCTTCAGGGTAGAAAGAAAAAAGCATGTCTCCATGCAACAGATGGGTTAACATAATGTTTTTTTTTTATTTTTTATCTCTAAGCTCATGTGCTAGAATGCACAGAATTCCTTGCAAGTTCTTGCTTCCCTGGGTTGGTATTTTAGTTTCCATGCAATTGTTTGAATAAGAATGTTACTATTGTATGAGTAATATAACTGCTCATATCAGTAAATGAGAACTAGCTGGGGCACAACTGAAACAGAAGTGAGAGCGTGTTGGGATATTTTTGGGGTTTTGTTTGGTTTTGTTTCACGATTCAATGCTTTTTTTTCAGCTACAGTGTAGAAAAATAGTAATAAAGATTAAAAACACACAACTCAAAGCCTCCCAAAGGTCCTGATAAGGCACTTTCTGCCTTTAATGTAAAAACACCTGGCATTTTGTGAGGTATAGGAATGCAGAGCTCCTGTTAAACATTAATGTTTAAAAAGTTGTCAGGTTTGCCCCCTTAGCTGAGTGAGATGGTATGTTAGTTCCTGGGTCAGAGGACTGCCCAAGACCATGGAACAGTGTGGGTCTGTATCTCCATTTTGGAGGCAAACTAAAAAATGGCAGGTCTCGAGAGCTCAATTTAATGCACTTCAGCACAATGCAACCTGCAGGGTGACCAAGAGACAATCTTCATAGAATATTCCAGTACAAGTCCAGGAAAATATATGTATTGAAATGAAATGCCTTTATCCTTCCATCAAGAGCACCACCAATCTAGGATCAGAATGTTACATGAAAGTAGGTAACATAAATAATGACAAAAGGCAAACAAACGGTCATACCTTGTTCACTTACTAAAAGTGAACCCATATGTTTCCCTGGGTTTTAAGGCTTCAGTTTTATTTTGCAAATAGCTGGATACATTTGCTTAATATTGCTAGGGATTTATTTGTTTTTAGACTCCAATAGCATGAAATATTATTGAATCATTCACTTACTATTATTAAATATTTACATCGCACTAAGATATGGCATTTTTGATATATGATATAAGATGGAATTCTACCATCAAGGCATTCAAAGTTAGGGAATTTATTTTGCATGCACATGTGTGCATATTTGCATGTACACACACATGCACAATACACACACACACACACACACAGAGACATACACACACACAAGAAAATAGCAACGTGAAAGATGTCAAAAAACTTTTTTAGTCAGTGACAGTGCAATACAGAGAATAAAACCTTAGAGTTTTTAGATGTGCAGGACACGTAGTTTGCTAATGGTCAAAGAGAACATTTTTTAAGACTAAGAGGAAATTCATGAAAATTGAAATGTGATGATCCTTGAAGGGGTAGATAAAAAGGAGGAGCAAGTTGAATCCCTTAAGAAAAGGCCAACCATTCTGGCAGAAGAAATGAACAGAAAGAAAATTTTCCTGACAAGGGAATAGTTGGTTCCTATCAGACCAGAAATCACATTCCAGGAAAGCCCTCAGTTCATGGCCTCTATAATAGCAGTATAACCTGAGCTTGAACTTTGCCATTGAGGGAATGATGCTGATTCTGTCTTATGGACTTAGCAGAGGAACAGAGAGAGAAATGAGGCCTTATGGTGGACAGCTTACATGAGGCCCAGTGAGTATTTATTGTAAGTGATGCTAGTAAAATGTAAATAAAGTCGGCAATATCAGTCCCCTAAAAGAGTTTAATGCCCACTGTTGAAGTGAACAAAGCCCCTGCAGTGTAAGCTACTCTCTCCAGAAAGTCTAAAGCCAGCATCACAAGTATTTTTTTCTTTTTTCTTTTTAATTAAAATTTACTGTGGTGACAATGATTAGTAAAATTACATAGGTTTCAAGTGTATAATTCTGTAATAATCATTTATATATCACATTGTGTGCTCACCACCCAGAGTCAGTTCTCCTCCCATCATTATATATTTGACCCTGTTTACCCTCATCTACCATCCCCTCCCCGCTTACTCTCTGGTAACCACCAAACTATTGTCTCTCAGTATTTGTTTCTTCTTTAAAAAAATTTTATTGGGTAACAGTATGTTTTTTCCAGGACTCATCAGCTCCAGTCAAGTTGTTGTCCTTCAATCTTAGTTGTGGAGTGCGCAGCTCAACTCCAAGTCCAATCATCGTTTTCAATCTAGTTGCCAGGGGGTGGGGGGAGGAGGGCACAACCCACCATCCCATTCAGGATTTGAACCAGCAACCTTGTTGTTTAGAGCACGTGCTCTAACCAACTGAATCCCCCGGCCACCCTAGTTTTTGTTTCTTTATTTGTTTGTGGTGTTCCTTTGTTGCTTTCAGTTTTACATCCCACATATCAGTGAAGTCATATGGTTCTTAACTTTTTCTGTCTGACTTATTTCACTTAGCATAATAATCTCAAGATTCATCCATATTTGCAAGTGACACTGTTTCTTATGGCAGAATAGTATTTCATGTACCTATACCACATCTTCTTTATGCAATCATCTATTGGAGGATGCTTTGGTTGTTTCCATGTGTTGGTCACTGTAAATAATGTTGCAGTGAACATCAGAGCACATATAGCTTTACAAATAAATGTTTTCAGATTGTTTTGGGTCATACAGTAATTCTATTTTTTAATTTTTTTGAGGAAAAAAATTAACCACATTGCCTTCCATAGCAGCTGCACCAATCTGCATTTGCCACCACAACTATTTCTAAGCTATTTGGTGAATGTATGTGTGAGTGTGTACTGGGTCAGTGTGGGGTGCTCCCTGCTCCTCTGAGCACATAGGAAGTTGGCTTTTCTAAAATTGTGCTTTCATTTGCAGCCATATACCAGGAAAGGCTGGAGAGCAGTTAGAATAAATAGCAGTTCAGTTAAATTTCAGTAGACTTCAGAGTATAAATAAAGGACTTGGGAATGATTTTATTGTTTTTTGCTATCTCTACTAAAGTATGACATAAATTTTCCTTCCCAGAGTAGCTTGTTTAAATAACACTATATCCTAATAAATAAACTCTAAGACACTCTTTTTTTTTCTATTGCTGTGTTCATTGAATTTAACTATTTGATAGATAGCTTTTTGTGTTATGATTAATAATAATGCCACTAATAATAATTTAAGCAGTTATTTTTCTGTGAGTATATATATCTTCCAATTTATTTTTATCAAAGTATGATATGCTTCACTATACAAGTAAAATAATACAGCGGGACTGGTGATGGAAGCCAACAGGTTCCCAACCATCTCCTACGCCACTGAGTATCACACATCTCAAGCACAGCCATTCTTAATAGTTGCTCTCTCTTTATTTTGACTGGGTAAGCCTTTACATGATTCACAAATCATAACATTATACAAGGAGATATATAATATATAACAAGAAGCCTGCACCCACCCCTGCTGCCATCCACCCCTTCCCTGCCTCCTGCCCTGCCACTGGCAACCTCTTTATTTGTTTATTATCTACCTAGTGTCTTTATGTTAATACAGGCCAGCCCAAGTATATATTCTTACCCCTCATCCCTTTCTGATGGTTAGCTCCTAATGCTACCCTAATGCTACATGATATATAGTTCACATATTGTTTATATATCTTCTCATTTCTCAATTTAAAATGTCCACTCCTTGATTCCTCACATGAAAACAAGGAATAGTAGCCTATTTATACTAATTTCTCTCCCCACTCCACACATTATTGGTTTTTTGTTGGTTGGTACATTAGTACTTTTGAGGAATCATCTAAGAACGTTATTTCTTATGTTATTCATGTGTAGATTGGCTCTCAGGCACCCTGATGTTGTGGATGAGGACATTCAAGCCTCTGCTTTCTTTCATTTTTCTCCATCTCCCATCCTTTGCCCACTGAGTCTTCATATTGTGGTGGCAATAATGATATGTACATTCTGTTCCACAGCCAAATTCAGTCTCCCATGTATTGCCTATGTATTATATCTGAAGTTTTAAAATTAAAAAAAGTGTTTTAATTTTTAAAGCTATGTAAATTCATGAGGTCTGATGTCAGTCAGATTCTTCTCCCTCCTAAGGAACCTATTTTTCTTCTGCTCTCCAACCATTATCACCTCTTCTCTTTCTTTTTCTTACTTTTTGAAATTTGGACAGTATCTGTGTTTGCATGTTGGTCATTTTGTTTATAATTGGTGGACTTGTCTTCTGACTCATTGCCCTCTCATCAGCTCTTTGTTATTTTAATCCACTATTTTTTTGTTAATTTTATCTTCTACTTTTTTTGTTCTTTCCTACTAAAAGGTCTGTTCATTGTCTGTTTGAACATGTTAGACTGGTGCTTTTTCTATCATAATTTTCTCAAGTGCTCTGTGCCCATGTAGCTTTGGTCCATTACTTATTATTTTAGCATCCCATTTTTATCATCTGAAAATGAAAATTATAATGCCTTTCACTAGTGTCATTAGAAGCAAATAAAATAATATAGGTAAAGCACTTAACTCAGCACTGGCTATCTAACGCCAAAACTCACACTATCAGGCTTTATACATACTGAAGCTGTGTGCTTTATAAGAGACTTATGGGAAACAGAATTTAAAGTGCAAATATATGTTATGGGGTGCTTTCCTATTTTCATTCTTAGCATATCACTGTTTTAGAGATAATAATCATGATTTTTTAGCCCTCTGAAATCATAAAAAACAAGCAAGAAAACAAACAAAAACTTATTTTCCATATTCTGAGATTTAGTTCTTCCAAGCGGTTATGAATCCAGTGACTATTTATATTACTTTCCTCACAATTATGAGCATTAAATGAATTAGCAACAAAATGACAGAATTAAAATGTGTCTCTTGTTAATGCTAGTTAGTGTATATACTATTTGCAGTCTCTCATATCTTGCTTACTCCAACTCATTAATCTATAGGTTCTGAAGAGACTCCGGCCAATTATATAGTCTAAATTTTAAGTATCAAAAATGTATAATATATTTAACTGGTCCTCAGTGATTTTGTTTTCCAGTATATCCATATATTGTCTTTATGTTCCTCTTCCATTTGACAGATAGCACTGATTGGGTATATTACCCTGAATAAAACTCTTTTCAAAAAATATTGTATACCAGATAGGTGAATTCTGAAAAAGTCAAATGTTATTTGAATTGATGCTGATAGGGAAATACTTTCTTGGCATTTGCCTTTCTTTAGTTTCAGGGACTGTTCTTTTCCAAGTCTATGAAAAAGTATTTTGGTGTCTGGGTGAAGAGAGCTGAAGTCTCCTGCTCTGCCTCTGGCTGGGAGTCTGTGGGCAAGTAGCTTCACGTCCCTGGGTCTGTCTTCCCTTGTCTATAAAAGGAACAACAGGGCGGCAATGTTTTCTGTTCTGAAATCCTGTGGTTCTTTGTTAAAGGCCTTACTTTGTCCAGCAGTCATTGATATAGCCTCTTTACATTGGCAGATGTCCAGATTCTACGCGGCCGGAAACAGTACGCCCTTGTCTCCTCCCGTGCAAAAAAGACTGTATTGTGACCTCTTTCAGTGAGTGGACACCGTGCCCACGGCTGTGCCAAAGGGGTAGGTAGATGCTGTTTTCTTAGTGCCTTGTTCTCTAACCACCTGATTGTTTTCCCCACTGCTAAATAAGCGAGAGACTGTGGAATGTGAGCACCCTTCTTTTTTATTTATGTGCCACCCTGGGAACAAGGTTTGTAAAATTTGTAAATGAAGTCCTGGGTTTCCAAATCCGTCATAATTTAGCAGGGAAACCATATTCAGGTATATGCTATAATTTCACTGCTGTGCATTGCAGGGGTACTGATTTTCTATTAACCCTGTTGTGACATTTTGAACAACCGTTCATGTGTGGTTCCTGATACAACATCATCACCATCATAATTTTTTTGTTGTTCCTTTGTGCTTGGAGCCTGATGCCAGGCATCTTCATTAAAATACAGAGCCTCAGCGTGGCCCGCACCCTCGGCTGCTGAGACGAGGGACCCAGGAGGCAGAGCGGAGAGCATTGCAGTGCCAGGATGGGCTCAGTCCCTGCGCTCCCGTGGTCCTATGCCAGGAACACGGCTGGAGTGTATGAGGCAGAAGTCTCAGCTCAGAATGGCAGAGGGAGTTTTTTTGTTTTGTTTTGTTTTTCTCCTTTTTTTCCTTATCTTTTTCTTTGAAAAAAGAAAGCAAAAAACAACTGCATAGATAAGAACCCACCGTCACCCTCACTCAGAAACCATGGAGCTCCCCATCCCAGTGTTTTAAGCTGACCTCTGACTGGAGGGGTAGTGTCAGATTACAGAGGTGTGCCTACTCCCAGGGGGTTGAGGAACTCGGCCAGGAAGAGGCTGCAGAGTGTGGGCCTATCTACCCCACCCCCACCTCTCCTGCGCACCTTGGGAGGTAGGGCAGGTTCAGCTGCTGAATCACTAGCAGGACCCCTGACAAGTAGCTTTTAGAGGTTCAGAAATCTCACACCCCACACAGCCTCCAGCGGAAAGAGTTCCTGAAGATGCACATCGAGCCATCTGGCTGCGCAGTTCTCAGAGTGCCTCTGGGCAGGCGAGAGCAGAAATGGCATTGACTTTGTAAAAACTACCCGTCACACCTCATAACCTCATTCATCTAGACCTGCATTGCCAGGGTCACTCTAGGCGCCAGGTGGCCGGCTCTGCCCCAACAAGATGCAGAGGAGCTTTTGTATAGCAGAGGACAACCTGGAGATATCTTGGTGGACTTTAGTCAAGATTGACACTAGGTTTTATTTGATGTGGTTTTTTGTTTGTTTGGCTTTTTTGGGTGTTTTGGTTTTTTTTGTTTGTTTGTTTGCTTGTTTTGGGTGTTTTTGTTTTGCTATTTCATTATTATCATTTTTAGTTTTTTATATATGTACATTTTATATATGTATGTCATATTATGGGTGTGTAGATGTACATTTTTCTTTCTTTCTCTCTCTCTCTCTCTCTCTCTCTCTCTCTCTCTCTCTCTTTCATTCTCACCTCTCTCTCTTCCTTCTTTTCTTCTTTCTTTCCAAGGCTCTACTTTTCCTTCTTCTTTCCAATTTTCTGCAAATTTTTTTTTTTTTGCATGTTTGATATTTCTGTACATGTTTAGTGTTGGTTGTTGGTTGTTTCTTACATGGGAGAGTATCTGGTTTCTTTTGGTGGCTGCTGTGGTCGTGCTTGTTGTTCCGTTTTGCTCTAAAATTGCTCTGCAGTAGGGCCCAGCCAAAGAGACTCAAGAATCATTACACCCAGAGGCCAACCTTAGACCAAGCTAGAGCATTACTGGGCTTGACCTACAAGAGTCACACCCAAAGGGAAATTGCTATAGGCACAAGATCCCATAGGGGCCAAGATTCATCGGAGGAGTCAACCCTCACACAGCAGCTCATAAACTGTGGATAAAGCTAATCCTCACAGCTAGTCAGCCTGGGAATCAATCCCACCTACTGAGCAGCCAAAAGCAATCAAAGCTCAACTTCAACATGAGAAGACACACAACACAAGGAACACCTCTGGTACACATACACAGGAGAATAGGGAGACTGAGCAATTCAAATATAAAGGACACATACCACATAAGTCCACCCATAAAAGACTGAGAGACCTAGGGGATCTACCTAATACATTGAAGCAAGCACAAAGAGTGAGCCAGAATGGGGAAACAAAGAAACACATCCCAAATAAAAGAACAGAAGAAAGTTCCTGAATCAGTGGAGCTAGAGGAAATAGAGTCAACCAACCTATTGGAGACAGAGTTCAGAACACTGATGATTAGAATGTTCAAGAAACTGCTGCTTGAACCTTTTTTCTGTTATGTTTTCTTGATAAACCTTTTAAAATTAAAAAAAAAAAGAATGTTCAAGGAAATTAATGAGAATATAAAGGAGGATAGAGAAATCATGAAAAGCAACCAACTACAACTAAAGAATGCAATTACTGAAATAAATAATGAACTTGAAGGAATTACCAGCAGACTGGATGAAGCAGAGGATCGAATCAGTGACTTAGATGACAAGATAGCAGAGATCATACAAGTGGAACAACAAAAAGAAAATAGAATAAAAAACATAGAAAATAGTTTAAGCGAGCTGGGCAATAACATCAAGTGCAACAATTCACATCATAGGAATACAAGAAGGGGAAGAGAGGGAGCAAGGGATCAAGAACATATTTGAAGTAATAATGACTGAAAACTTTCCTAACCTGGCAAAGGAAATAGATATACAAGCCCAGGAAATGCAGCGAGTTCCAACCAAGATGAACCCAAGCAGGCTCACACCAAGACACATTATAATAAAAATGGCAAGGGTTAAAGATAAAGACAGAATCTTAAAAGCAGCAAGGGACAGGCAGTAAGTTACTTACAAGGGTACCCCATAAGACTATCAGCTGACTTGTCTACAGAAACTCTGCAGGCAAGAAGAGAGTGGCAGGAAGTTTCCAAAGTGACAAAAAACAGAGGCCTTCAACCTAAATTGCTTTATCCAACAAGGCTATCATTTAAAATTGAGGAGAGATAAAGAGCTTCCCAGAAAAGAATAACCTAAAATAATTCATTAGCACCAAGCCAGCATTGCAGGAAATGTTAAAAGGGCTTGTTTAAGCAAAAGAAAGAAAAAAAACCTAACTAACGAAGACCAGAAACACAAATAACTAAATGGCAATAACTACACATCTATCAATAATCACGTTATATGTAAATGGATTCAATGCTCTAATCAAAAGACATAGGGTGGCTGAATGGATAAGAAAGCAAGACCCTTGCACATGCTGTATACAAGAGACTCACCTCAGATCAAAAGACACATACAGGCTGAAAGTAAATGGATGGGATAAAATATTGTATTCAAATGTAACTGAGAAAAAAGCTGGAGTAGCGATACTTATATCAGACAAAGTAGACTTTAAATTGAAGAATATGATAAAGGACAAAGAAGCGCACTTCATAATAATAAAGGGATCCATCCAAAAAGAAGACATAACCCTAGTAAACATCTATGTACCTAACATAGGAGCTCCTAAATATATAAAACAGATATTGACAGACATAAAGATGGAGATCAACAGTAACACTATCATAGTAGGGGACTTCAACACCCTGCTGTCAACAATGGACATTTCATCCAGACAGAAAATCAATGTGGAAACAGTGGCCTTAAATAACACATTAGACCAGCTGGATTTAACTGATATTTTCAGAGCATTTAACCCCACAGCTACAGAATATACATTTTCCTCAAGTGCACATAGAACATTGTCAAGATCGACCACATATTAGGACACAAAACAAGTCTCAATAAATTTAAGAAAATCAAAATTATATCAAGTATCTTCTCTGACCACAGTGCTATGAAACTAGAGATCAACTACAAGAAAACTGGAAAACACAGAAATACATGGAGGCTGAATAGCATGTTACTAAATAGCGATTGGGTAAAAAATGATATTAAGGAAAAAATCAAAAGATACCTGAGAAAAACAAAAATGAAAACACCATGACCAAAAATCTTTGGGATGCAGCAAAAGCAGTCCTAAGAGGGAAGTTCATACGTGTGCAGGCCTACCTAAAGAAGGAAGAAAAATCTCAAATCAATAGGCTATTTTTACACCTCAGGGAACTGGAAAAAGAAAAACAAAATAAGCCCAAAGGGAGTACAAGGAAGGAGATAACAAAGACCAGAGTGGAAGTAAATGAAATAGAGACCAGAGAAACAATACAAAAGATTAATGAAACCAAGAGCTGTTTTTTTGAGAAGATAAACAAAATTGACAAACCTGTACTTAGAAAATTATAAGACACTGAAGAGAGAAATTACAGAAGATACAAATAAATGGAAACACCTACCATGCTCATGGATAGGAAGAATTAATATAGTTAAAATGTCCACACTGCCTAAAGCAATATATAGATGCAATGCAATTCCTATCAAACTACCAAGTGCATTTTTCACAGAAATAGAAAATACAATCCTAAAATTTATATGGAACCATTAAAGACCCCGAATAGCCATGGCAATCCTGAGAAATAAGAATAAAGTCTGGGGTATCATGCTACCCAACATCTAATCATATTACAAGGCTACAGTAATCAAAACAGCATGGTACTGGCATAAAAACAGGCACATAGATCAATGGAACAGAATAGAAAGCCCAGAAATAAATTCATTCATATATGGTCAATCAATCTATGAGAATAGAAGCAAGAATTTATGTTGGGGTAAAGATGTCTATTCAATAAATGGTGCTGGGAAAATTGGACTGACACATGCACAAAAAGAAAATTGGACCACCTCCTTATACCATATACAAGAACAAATTCAAAATTGATTAAAGTTTTAAATGTAAGACCTGAAACCAAAGAACTCCAAGAAGAAAATATGGGGAGTAAATTTGCAGACATTACCCTAAGCAATATTTTTACTGATATATCCCTATGGGCAAGGGAAGTAAAAGAAAAAATGAACATATGGGATTACATCAAACTTAAATGTTTTTTAACAGCAAAGGAAACCATCAATAAAACAAAAAGTCAGCCTACTGAATGGTAGAAGATATTTGCCAATGATATATCTCATAAGGGGTTAATAACCAAAATTTATAAAACAATCGAAATGACCATCAGTAGATGACTGGATTAAGAAACTGTGGTACATTTACACAATGGAGTATTACTCAGCTATAAAGAAGAATGAAATTGTATCATTTGCAACAATACGGATGGACCCAGAGAACATTATGTTAAGTGAAATAAGTCAGTCACAGAAAGACAAATACCATATGATCTCACTTATATGTGGACTCTAAAGAACTGAATAAATAAGCAATGTAAACAGAAGTAGTCTCAGAGACACAGAGGAAAAACTGATGATTGGAAGATGGGAGGAGGTGGGGATGAGGGAAGAGAGGAAGGGACGAGTCAACATAAATTGGTAACTTCAATATTGCCACGGGGATAGAAAAGAC
This sequence comes from Aselliscus stoliczkanus, assembly GCA_033961575.1. NCBI lineage: Eukaryota > Metazoa > Chordata > Mammalia > Chiroptera > Hipposideridae > Aselliscus > Aselliscus stoliczkanus. Next base: position 92,589,031 of record CM066731.1, read on the forward strand.
AGTTTGGGGAATATAAACAATAATGTCATAAATATTTTTTAGGGGGCCAGATGGACTCATGTATTTTTAGGGAGACCACTTCATGGATGGTGTAGAGGCCTGACAACTGCACTGTACATCCGAAGCTGCTGTTAAATAATATTGCATGTCAACTATAATTTTATATACTCCATGTGGCAATACTGTGTTCTTAGTCCCCAAAGCTCAGTTTCAGCCTAAGACCGGGAATTAGTTCCTCTCCCCTTGTCTCACACCCTAGCCTTGGTCCCGTGGATCTTACCATTGCCCCAGTAAGAAAATGTGCATCCAAGGAAAGGAGGGATGGAAAGAATGTTAACGGTAGTGCCCAGAGTTAATTGGGTTTCATCCATACAGCCCCGGCCCTCTCTTGATAGTCATATCCTCTCAAGCAGGGCATGGCTCTCACTATTGTTGCCTAGAATCCTGGAAGAGGGGAGAAGGAAGTATGCAGGTCTGCAAAAGGAGAACCCATCACAGAGACTGAGAGCATTAGCATCTTTCTTTGAGAAAGTCTAGCCCCATTGGTCTAGGATCCCTCGAATGTACTTGAACTCACACATCTTCATGGGAGTGACATGGCCAACATTGGCAAAGATCTGACTGCCATTTTAGACCACCTCTCAGTGACTAGCAAAGGGGCAGTGACAGCTGTTGAAGGTTATCATCATCAGTGTCTTATATTGCAATGGGAGGGGGCACCTGCATAACTGTGTCATTTCATTTTCTTAATGATCCTTTGTCACAGCATTCATATAGTAGCTTTACTGATGGATAGAATCAGAAATGCATGTATTGACTATGAAAGAGCTTAAAAAATACAGGGGATTGCTTTTCTGATCTTTCAAGGGGTAGAAATAATCTCTTCCAGAAACTCTCCAAAACTTACTTGTCTGAATTTAAGATCTGAAGTAAATGAACTGAATGAACAGGGTTTATTCAGAGTCATCAGGGGAATGTCATTTACAGACAGAGTGGGACAGAAAAGTCATGAGCTCTATTCTGAACCATTTGAAAGGCCGCATCCAGGAGGCTGACTTTTGGAATTTTAATAGTAATATACCTGAAAAGTGTTCAAGCTCTTAAAGATAAATATTAGAAAAATATACAAAGTAAAATAATCTATGATGGAATTTTATTGAGGTTCAGCTATTTCTTTTAGCTTCCTCCTCATGAGAGATTAACATAATTTCTTTGTTTGTTATAAAAAAGGAAAAGACTGATTTAAAAAGTATACCATATTGGCAGTCAGATATTGGTGGTAGAGCAGTCAAGGTCCCCTGACACTTAGGAGGCATGTCCGTCTTGCTAACCCAGTGTGCCTTCCTGGCCAGAGATTACTTCAGTTATTGCCGTTGGGTGTATTCTACATTCAAGAAAATCCTCTCTGCTGCCTGAGTCTTCTCCTAGCACTGGCAAAATGGAGGCATCATAGGGCATGCAAAATAATTGTTCTTCCAGCAATTTGAAATTTTACTCCAATTTCCAAAAATTCAATTAGCTATTTAAATGTTGGCATTGAAATGAAAATAGTTCTAAACCTCTGTGGTCTCTTTTTGCCTCCAATTTTTCAAGCCTAGATAATTCTTTTCACAGCCTGGCAGCCACGGGACCTGGAGGAGCACAGATTCAATTTTCAGATTTCTTCCAGCTTTCCACTTCAGTTCTATTTACCCTCATGTTTAGTTTATGCCTGGGGACCAATATATTATGAAATAATGATGGGTTAATAGGGGAGGGCTATGAGAGGGAGGAGATTATTGGAGGAAATGGTACCTCTAAACCTATGGCTCTCAATCTTTATTGCTTCTGAATCACCTGGAAGTATTATTAAAATGAAGATTTCCAGCTCCATGACTAGAAATTCTGATTCAGTAACTGTGGGGTATGTCTTAAAATATTGAGTTATAAGAAGCTGCTGCAACATGGTGATGCATTTTCCCCATTATGAAAACACAGGACCATAGGTATTAATATATGAACAAATACTGTTTGACTTATGGATACATAGCGTGTTTTTCAGCTTGTTGAATGCATTATGTTCTTCCCAGCTCCAATGTTGTAGAGTGTGTGACTGAGAACGTAGATGCTAGAGCCAGATGGCCGGAGTAGAGTTCCAAGGTTTGCTCTGTGACAGTGGACACATTACTTAATCTCACTGTGCCTCAATTTCCTTATTTGTAAAACAGGGTAACTAATTACGTCTACCTATAAAGAAAGCACTTACAGCAATGCCTTGCATGGATTAGGTGCTGGGCAAGCATTCCTATAGTTGTTCCAAGCCTTTGCACCTGTAGTGTGTAGCTGGTGCTGTGTTTAGCTGCCCCTCCTTCCTGGGCCTTTAGTTTGTGCTTTGGCAGGGACCTGTTGTGGCAGCCTTTCCTTAGGAATGCTGCTTTCATCTCCCCAATTACATTAGACCCTGGCCCATCCACCTGATTATCAGGTCATCCCACAGCATCTGGCATGTGTACCCTTTGTGACACTCCCATACTTACCCCTTCTTGTTAGCACTGTCCTTGCTGGATTTTAAGTCCCTGAATGCAGGGACCACATCTATTGTCTTCACCACTGGATCCTCTAAACTTAGCATAATATGGGGCATAGTTGTCACTCAATAAATATTTTTTGATGGCCAGATGCCCTGTATAAAGAAAGGTGTGATTTTGATTCTCTGTCCTTGACAGTGTCCTTCAAAAGATACTTTGGGAAATAGTGTTCTAAAGCAGTGCTTCTCAAACTAAAATGCTTCTTAAGTCTCCTGAGGGGGTTTTATTAAAATACAGGTTCAGTTCTAAGTCAGTAAACCTGGACAGGGCCTGGAATTGTACTGTTCCTAAGTGAGAGTAAGCAACATACAAGGGGCCGGCCAAGTGGCGCGGTGGTTAAGCGCTGGCTTGGGATGCCAGCTACCCTAGTTCAGTCCCACATATGAGGGCCAGTGACGCTGCCCTCAAGAAAAAAAAGAAAAGAAAAAAAGAAACTTCTAGGTAGAAGTGAGGTTCATTAGAAATGTTTGTGCAAGGCAATGACATGGTCAGCATTGTAAAGTAAGAATCATGGATGGAGGCCAGGCCAGCAGGTAGGGACCCAGGTAAGGAGGGGTGTGGGGTGGAAAGAAGTGGTTTAATCTAAACTGAAAGAGCAGGAGATGGATGGGCCTGAGCAGGTGGCCACATGAACTAATGAGGTTGGAAGAACTCTTTTAATGCAGATTCTTTTAAAAAATTATTATTAGTTTTAGACATACAAACCAACATAATGTTTTTTTTGTTTTTTTTTTGGTTGACAGTACACACCTCACAGTGATAACCCCAACTCTATCACCCATCTGACACTGTGCATAGCTATTACAATACCATTGACTATATTCCCTATGCTGTACTTTACATCCCATGATGATATATCTCTATCTATCATCTATCTATCTATCTATCTATCTATCTATCTATCTATCTATCATCTATATTAATTTAATAAAAAGGAATTGAGGCCTGGTACTCTCAAATTTATGATGCAGGCCCTGCATATTATAGATCTATCATACATTGCTTTCATGTGTTCTATCTCATTGACCAGCAGGAGAGTTTAATAATGAAGGAACAGCTGTTCCATTAATCCTGTTCTATAAATGAGGCACCAGGATCTTTATGAAAAGCTGTTCTGGTCACCTGGTCCAATAGGACAAGGACCAGATCAAGATACCAGTTTAAATTAAACTTGCTATGTTGCCTTGCCAGGTAAGTTACAGAAAAAAAAAAAAAAAAAAAAAGCTAGACAAGTTCAAACTCTTATCACTAACAGGCTTGGCTTCATATCACTGCTTCTTCCTATCAAATTAATAATAGCTATAACAGGCATGTGCATTATCCTATTTAATTCTTACCTCAATCCTATATGGAAAGAACTATTACAACCCCATCTTACATATGAGGAAATAGAGGCTTAGGTGTGGGGCCCAAGATTGCAAAACTAATAAATGGCAAAGCCACTTGGAATCCAAGGCTCTTGACCACTCATTCAGCAATAAATGTCTGCCAAACAATTACTGTGTTCCCATACTGTACTAGGTACTGTATATATATACATGGAGTGGTAACTGAAACACACACCCCTGCATTGTGGAGAGTACAGTGTAAGGGAGGAAGATAGAGGCATCAAACACATAATTACCTAAGAGAATATGCAGTTACAAAATGTGGTATGTGCTATTCAGGAATTCAGGGTGCTATGAGGGAAAGCAGTAAGGAAAATCAGAAATACCCTCTGTTGAGAATATCTTTCTCTCCATATCTATGGTTTGTCCATTTTAGCAAATGTAAATCCTGTCCTCCTCCACAGGATTTGTCCTGACTCTTCTGCTGGAGAAAAACCACTCCCTATTCTTGAGTCCCATAACCTTATATAAATGGGTTGTATTTTAGCTATGGATAAGTGTGTTTTGTGTCCCTCTGAAGGAATGTGAAGTTGTTGAAGCCTGGAGCCTTTTCAATTTTCATTCCCCAAAGTGCTTAGTAATAAACTTAATACAGAATAGAATTCAGTAAATTCATGTCAAATAAATGGATGCCAGTTAAAACCTACATACATAAGCAAGCCTAACAAATGGCTAAAGGGAAAGTTGATCTGCCTTTACAACTGAATTTCTTTCTTAAATGATTTATATGACTTACTACAAGAACACACATGATGATGCTGGCTTTACAATATGTGGGACTTACAATCAGATTTGTCTCTGGTTTCCTGCAAAATGCAGTTAAAAGGGAAACACATTCCATCCCTTTCATTTATTTATTCATTCATTTTTAATGAAATCTTATGAGTGTCTCATGGGAAACAAAGGCTATTCAATGGCTAATTCCTAAAAGGCATTTCCTACTGGAATTTCACATTTCAATAGAAGTCACCAACTGAGGCATATGTCTATAGGAAACACAAAAAGTGTTTCATAGTTTGTTTTAATAAAACCAAGGGTATAATGTTGACATGCAAAATTATGGTCAGTTGCAGTCTTTCAGTGGCCTAGATTGACTCAGGGGTAAAATTTAGAATTTGTACAGGTTTCTGCAAGTGTGGTTCATAGACTTCTAATTCAGGATTACCTGGGATATTTGCTGAAACCTTAAGAAATTCTGATTTCAGGGCTGGCTGAGTGGCGTGGTGGTTAAGAGCTGGCTTGGGACGCTGGCAGCCCCAGTTCGGATCTCACATGTGAAGACCAGTGACACTGCCCTCAAAAAAAACAAATTGCCTTAGAACTCCTAAGATACATTAAAGTTAGAGAACCCCTGAAATATAGAAACATTAATTGAACCATCAGTCAATGGATTCTTTAAGAAATGTGTGACTTGCATCTACCATATTGTTCTAATGGAGCCTAGTTTGGTTTTCAAGGATCAAAGTCCTTTCAGCTAAAGGGACTTGTTGAAAAGTTAAAACAGAAAATCTTATAGATGTTCCAAAATAAGAAACAAATAAAATGCCTTCAGGCATTATGGGAACTAGAAATGCACACAGGAATCTAGGCTCCTCTCTTCAGGGCTCAGGGCCAGTGTGATTCCTCCTCCCACTGGTCTTTGGTCTGTGCTCACACTTGCTGTCCTGTTCCACTGTAAGGAGCTTCCACTAAATCCCTGTACTCTCATAACTAGCCAATATAGAGCCCCAGAGTCACTGTCTCAGTACCTACCCTACACATTTTGTCAAGTCAAGCACCCAACACTAAAAGAAACTTCCCTTTGGGCTCTTGATTCAATTTGCCAAGTAAGAGAGTCTGATGGAGCAGTTTGTGCCATGACCTTCAATCACCACAGCCTGCAGATCAGTCCCTTAAGGTCAGGACAAGTCTGGAAGGGGGAGGGGACAGTGTGCAGAAAGGCAGCCGGAACTGAGTGTGGGAGTTTTCCCCTCCGACAGGCAGAATAGTCGTTCACCACTGAGACTGACCTCTCCAGGACACCCAGGCTCAGCTCTGTGGCAGTGAATTCAGAACCTGACTCATTTCTTCCCTTACATTTCTTTCGGTCCCTCTAAGTACTGACCTATATAGGCTGTGAAGTGCCCAAACCTACCTGCTTATTTTCAATGCAAAAGATATTTCAGAGCTTCAGTTTGGGAAATGAGCTGTTGTAAAGAAATTAGAAATATAGAAAGGAAAATGAAGCTCCAGTGAATATAAATGCAGTAGAATAACACCTTCTTGTAGAACAGAAACTGAGAGGAGAAAGGACTCAACCTTGAGCTTGATCTGGTGTTTCACTGCAAACAAAATATGCAGCCTGTATGTACTTGAATTCTTATTAAAATGCCTAGGCCATCATTCCTATAAATTATCAAAAACAGTATTGTCTTGGTTGTGTTATAAAATAAACTAACACATTAAACAAAATCAAATAAACAAAAAGCAAACAAAATAAACAAATGTAGATTTAAGGCGTGCAGTGCTGTCCTTTACATCGGAAATCCACTGTTATGGCTTCTTATTTTGCTTCTAATAGATTCTTTAAAGCACTATTAATCTCCTTTATCCAACAGTCAAGCTACATTACCATAAATAAATCCTGTGGCTCACATGGATATTTATGATGATTTATTCTTAGCCTTAGTGGCAAAAATCTGTGTTTCTTTGGAAGTAAATGCTCATTCAAAATGTTTTTACTTCTGGCTGGTTTCTTTCTCATATCGCTAGAATTCTCTGCAGACAATACAATGCAACACAATAAAATCCTTATTTGCCTATAGAGGTAATGAGTTGTCTTTCAGGAACAAAGGTACCCATTCTAATTAGGAGTTTATTTTTAGACTTTCAATGTACTTCCTGTAATGAAATAGAATAAATTAGTTTCAATTTAGCAGGGTGTTACTTTAAGTTTATTAAATAATTTTCTACAACTAAAGAGAATACCTTATTTTTCACTTCCTTGACTTTGATTGCATAGTAATATCATTCTAAATTAGATGTGATTTCAGGAGGTTTTTGACTCACTGGATTAACTCATATGGTGGTAAATTTATAAACTATTTAACTTGTATTAGTCTAACAAAGCCTCGAGTTAGAGGTAGAGTTAAATGTTGGAACCTTTACTTGTCAATTTATAAGAACATCAAATAATTTATGTGTGGTAAAAAAAAATCAAGAAGATAATAAATTCATATTCAAAATGAAGTGGATTGCTGAGGTCTAAACCTAGACAAGTAACTTTTAAGTGTTTCTTAATACAAAAATGATCACTGGATATTCTGCAAATCTTTTGAAGTTCCTTCAAAATTAAATCACTACATGGAGATGAATCAGATAGAATACCTTCTGAATGACATGTTTTCAGAGAGATGGAATAAAATATTCCAAATTAAGTATGCAAAGAATGATAGATTCTCTGTCATTTGCAATCTTTCCTAGTTATTGTCAATTTTCTCTGCTACCTAAAATGTGCTTACCATAACTTTATTTAGAGGCCTTGCAGATGATAACCAAAGTAGGCATGTAGATGGCATGAATGCAATAACAAATTCTGTTGGAAGTATGTTCATTTCTAACTTGAGTCAACAACTTTCTCTCCCATTGTTAAATGACCACACCACTTTTTGAACTGAGATTTGATTATATTTAGTTTAGTACTTAATTATATTCTGTTTTGAACTTCTCTCTAATTTGTTCCTGTTTAGTAGAAAAGCCTGACCTTTAGAATCTAACATACTTATGATAGACTCCTGTTGTGGCCACTTCTTAGTTGTGTGCTGTGAAACTTAGTTAACCTCTCTGAGACTGCATAGACTCATCTTTAACATAGATGTAACATATAGCATTTGTGAGACAACTTACTTCCTAGGGTTTTCTTACTCTGCATGAAGAGGCTAGCTCAGCAATAGGAACTCAATATGTGAGAAGTCCCTCCTTGTCTTCTGTTTCATATTTTGTCTCCCTTGAGTAAGTTGTAGGATGCAAGAGTACTCAAGATCAAGCCATGAAAATTATTTTAATAAACAAAAAACACTTAGAAGTAAAGATGTGTGTGTGTGTGTGTGTGTGTGTGTGTGTGTGTGTGTGTAGTACGTGTAGGGAGGGAAGTCAGGGAGGGAGGAGAGAGAGACTGACTTTTATGTAGCAGAACAATCATAGGAGTTTTGTAACTATATGTTGTATTACATTGCATAGACTATGAAATGACAGTATACATGACCAACAAGCTCATACGTAGTTTGGACATTGAAGAAGTCTATGTCCACCCACCTTTGCCCCAATCCGAATTCAGAAATAATTGAAAGTTAGTCAAAGCAGAGGGAGATCAAAATATCAGGTGATTCTCAACCCCAGAATTAGACAGCCTTAACCACATGGTCACAGCCCATAATGGATACCTAAAAGCTTTATGAGTATGGCTGAGAAAAGATCAGAATATGTACATCCTCTGAAAAGATGTATCCTCTAAGCAGAAAGAGAAGGAGAGAGAAAGAGGAGCCACATGTCCATTTCCTTCTCCGAAAGTCATGATTTAGACACCACTCATTCTTTCCAAAGGTGACACAGGTGAGGGAGGTAGAGAGATTCCAGGGACAGAGAGGATCATCCTTCACAAGAAGGTACCATCAAGAGGGCTCCACTCTCACAGCCCATTGCTTTGTAACTTTGTGAACTTACCTCCCACCTTCTACTGCTTCCTTTACCTTCCTCTAACTGTGTTGGCCTCCTGTCTCACCAAGCTTGTTCTATCTTGTTCAGACTTCCACAGGCTATTTCTTCCCCTGAAAATACTCTTCCCCCTAAAATGATCTTCTCAACCCTTGGCCTGGGTGGGGCCTTTGATCAACACTTCGTTTTCAGTTCAAATGTTATGACTCAGTCTTTCTCTAACAACCTTATTAGTAATCCCCCTTCTCCCCATTCTTTCTTACTCAGTACTGCATGCTATTTTCCTCATAGCACTTAACCCTTCTCTGGGTAAGCTCTATGTAGTGTTCACTGCTTAAACCATTGAATAGTGGCCACCACAAAGCAAGTGCCTAAATATTTGTTGAATGAATGACAATGGATGAATGTATAATTAATTCAATACATCCCTTATTTAGGGCTTATTAAAACAACACCAAATTTTGTAACAACTGCTAATCACATTAAGATTAACACGATAAGGTTACTTTAATCATAGGACTTCTTCACAGGAGAATCGAGTATATAGACATATTTTTTTTCTATAACAGGAATGAGCACAGGGTATTATGCAGCCACAGAGGAGGGGTCTGGATCTAGCTAAGTTGTCAGAGGAGGTGAGGTTTGGTCCATCAGGAGTTTCCAGGTAAACATAGGGGAGAAGTATCTTACAGGTAGTATAAGGCCGGTGTGTGCATAGGCTTCACAGTGTGAGAGTCCATTTTAATTAAATGAACTGCAGGCAGCTTGTGACTCTTGGGATGCATAATGTATATGGGGGAATGATAAGAAATAGAGAAATATGCAGCAGCCAGCTCATGAAGAGACTTATGCCATTCTAAGAAGTTTGGACATTATCTGGAAATCTGATAGACAATTTAAATTTTAAGCATGGGTGTGATAAAATCAGATTTGTGTTTTAGACAAGATAGTACCAAAAATAATGAGGTTACACAGCATTCGAAACCAGTGAGAAAATTATGATGCTGTTCAATTATCTGGGCAAGTAATGAGGAGAATCTGTTTTCTTGAAGAAAAAAAATATATATGTGAATCATAGATAAGCATATAAATTATTATAACTCATCATTGTTTAATAGCATGTCTTCATGACCTGGTGTGTACTGGGTTCTTCACCCATCCTATGGAGCTCTTGTAACTGGGTGATTACGTAAGCCCTCTCTCCTGCTCCAGGGACTGAAGTACTAAGAGAGAAACAAAACTAGTAAACAACTGTCAGAACTCCAGGACTGAGCAGAACCTTCCTTCTCACCTCTCTGAGTGTGTGCTTCCAAAAAAAAAAAAAAAACTGAGTCCCAAGACCAAGAGGATCTCACTCACTTCCCACATGACCACCTGTTCTTATCGGGACAGGTGTTGCAGGGCCCAGTGCAAAAGGAAAACATGGGGTAACCTTAATCAGAAATTATTAAGAATTTCAAGATGGCTGCAGAAGAGCATTAAAACCGAGTCCCACTGAGTCTGGGGCCCTGGATGCCAGCACAGAGCATATGCCCATGACCATGGCCCTGGTCCTTATTGGCTTTTTCTAAGGACCAGGATCCTCACTGACTTTCAGTTTTGATTCCTGGGAACAGTTGCCACATCCACTGACTAACACATTATCCTTGATTACTGGATTGCGATTCTTCCTGCACTGGGCTGAGAACACTCAAGGATCAGAGGAATTAGGAACAGGATGAGGTGGGGTGATGGGCTGCAGAGTAAGAACATGTACTCTAGACCCAGACTGCTTGAGTTCCAAGTCCTCTCTACCACTACTGGAACCTACATTGGATGAGGTACAAAACCTCTCTTCCATTCTCTGCCCTGCAAAATGGGAGTGACAAGAGTTAACTGTGTTTTAGGACTGTTATGAGGATTAAGTGAGTTGATTCCTGTAAAGTGATTGGCCAGTAGATAAAATTTGTTAAGTGCCTGGGTCATTTTTCTTATTCTTTTGAAGATTATATTCTGAAGAGTGAACCTTGCGTGGTTCTGTGTAGTAAAAATATTACCATTCAGGATGACATTTGTCATTAGATGAGCAAAAATCCTTAATTTTCATGTAATTTATTTATAGTTTATTTTATTTGTAATAATTTACTTTTTATTAAATTTATTGGGGTGACATTGGTCAATAAAATCTTGTAGATTTCAGGTATACAATTCCATAATACATCATCTATATATTGTGTGTTTACCACTCAAATTCAAATGTCCTTCCATCATCATATATTTGACCCCTTTTCCTCTTCTATCTCCCCACCTCCCCCCTTACCCTCAGGTAACCACTAAACTTTTGCTGTGCAGACGCTTTTTAGTTATACGTGTCTATGAGTATTTGTTTGTCTTATTTGTTTGTTGCTTTAGGTTTATATCCCACATATGAGTGAAGTCATATGGTTCTCCACTTTTTCCATCTGACTTATTTTAGTTAGCAAGGTAATCTCAAAATCAACCCATGTTGTCGCAAATGGCAGTATTTCATCTTTTTTTTTACAGCCTAGTAATATTCCATTGTGTATACATACCACATGTTCTTTATCCAATCATCTATCAAAGGACACTTTGGTTGTTTCCATGTCTTGGCCACTGTGAATAATGCTTTATTGAACACAGGGGCACATATACAGATAAATGTTTTCAGATTTTTTGGATAGATACCCAGGAGAGGGATTTCTGAGTCATATGGTAAGTCTAGTCAACTTTTTTTTATTTTTATTTTTTTTAAGAGGGCAGTGTCACTGGCCCTCATATGTGGGATCCAAACCCGGGCCACTGGTGTCCCAAGCCAGCTCTTAACCACCGTGCCACTCGGCCTACCCTCTAGTCAACTTTTTGAGGAACTTTCATTCTGTTTTTCATAGTGGCTGTACCAATTTACATTTCTACCTGTGTGTAAGGGTTCCTTTTGCCCACATCTTCTTCAAAACTTGTTATTACTTGTCTTGTTGATAATAGCCATTCTAACAGGTGTGAGATGGCATCTCATTTTGGTTTTGATTTGCATTTCCCTAATAGCTAGTGAAGTTGAGCATATTTTTATGTATCCATTGGCCATATGTATGTCTTCTTGGGAGAAGTATCTGTTCAAATCCTCCACCCACTTTTAAATTGGATTATTTATTCTGATGTTGTTGTTGTTGTTGTTGATTTGTATGAGTTTGTCATATATTTTGGATATTAGCCCCTTATGGGAGGTGTTGTTTGCAAATATCTTTTCCCATTTGGTTGTTTGCCTCTTTGTTTTGTTGATGGTTTCTTTTGCTGTGCAGAAGCTTTTCAGTTTGATATAATCCCATTCTTTTTTTTTTTTTTTCTTTTACTTCCCTTATCTTTGAGGTCGAATTCAAAAACTCTCTCTGAACCCAAGGTTCCTAAGTTTCGTACCTATGCTTTCTTCTATGCAATTTATTGTTTCAGGTCTTATGTTCAGGTCTTTCATCCATTTTGAGTAAATTTATTATGTGGTGACATATAGCATTCTAGTTTCATTCTTTTATACAGGGTCTTCCAATTTTCCCAGTGCCACTTATTGAAGAGGCTTTCTTTTCTCCATTGTATATTTTTTGCTTCTTTGTTGAAATTATCTGCCCATATATATTTGGCTTATTTCTGTCTTCTCAATTCTATTCCATTGGTCTCTGTGATTATTTTTCTGCAATATCATGCTGTTTTTATTATTATCACTTTGTAGTATAATTTGAAGTCAGGGAATGTGTGCCTCCAACCTTGTTCTTTTCAAAAGATACATAGAAACAAATGAGAATGAAAATACATCATATCAAAATTATTGGGTTGATGTGAAAGCAGTGTTAGGAGGGACATTTATATCATTACAGTCCTATCTCAAGAAACAAAAAAAATCCCAAATAAACCTAACATTATATTTTAAAGAACTAGAAAAAGAAGAAAATAATGAAACTAAAGTCAGCATAAGGTCAGAAATAATAAAAAATTTAGAGCAGAATTAAATGAATTAGAGAACAGAAAGACAACAGAAAAAAAAATACTGCAACAAAACCTCATTCTTTGAAAAGATTAGCAAAATTAAAACCCCTTAGGTATTATATGGATGACCTTCCACCCCCAACCTCTTTCATGTTTTTGCTCAAATATGCCCTGCTCATTGAGGCTTTTAAATTTTAAAATAACCATTCCCCTTCCCCCCCACCACACACACACAACACACACACTCACACTCTCTTGTATTCCCTTCTAATTTTTTTTTTTTTGCACAGCATTTAAATCTCAAATGAAACACTAAATATTGGACATTTGTTTTTCTATTGTCTTTATCCCACTACTAGAATGTGAAGTCCATGAGGATAGGAATAATGATATTTTGATGTGTTTTGTTCTCAATTTCTAGAACAGTGTCTCCTTCTTGGAAGATTTCATTATCCTTTTGCCAGAACAATCCAAAACACCTTATGTCTTGGGGTTTTTTCTTCCATATAAAGTGGTGAGAATTTTAGCTTCACATATATGAATTAATAAAGGCATTTGGTGAGGAAGTCTCTGGGTGACTTTTTTCTTTCTTCTTCTCTTCCTCCTCCTCCTCCTCCTCCACCTCCTCCTCCTCCTCCTCCTCTTCCTTCTTCCCCCCTCTCCTGATCCTAGGTGAAACCAAGACACACAAGCACTCGCACTTTTTCTCTTCGTCAGAGTAGGATTTTTCATAGTTCATGCACCAAAGGATTCAGGCTTTGTCTGTTATTTCCTAATTTACCATCTGTGAAAAGCCAGGCCTCCCCATCAGCAGTGGAGAGATTTTCCAAAAGGCCAGTACTCCAATAATTTCTCTTCCTACTTTTTTCTCCATGAATTTAAAAAATATTTTAAAAGAGAATTGCAAAGGAAACAAAAAGAAAAAGAAGAAGAACTTATAGGACATATAAACCAAGTACAACCCAAGGACAGATGGATATTTATAAATATTTTAGGATAATTGGTATTACTGTTTCAATTTATGATAATGTTCCTAAGGTTAAGTTTTAAAAAGAGCCCTTATCATCTATAAATCTATTCTGAAGTATTTACAGATGAAACAATATGATGTCTGAATATTCTTTGAAATATTTGGGTGTGTGAATGGGTAATAGTATAGATGAAACAAGCTTGGCCATGTAATTATTGATGATGATAGATGGATACATTGGAGTCAATTGATATGTTTGAAATTTCCAAAATTAAAAAGATGTACATTTTAAATTGAATTAAAAAACTAACTTTTCCAGCATTCTGGTTTCTCTGTGCCAGTAGTTTCTTCAATGATGTACTCTGCCTTAGTGGTAGAAACTAATGTCTCCAACTTTCCATTCAAGAAAAAAAAACAAAAAAACTGGATATGCCAAAAAAATGTATACACATTTTAACAGATGTTATCTATGCTCAAGCAGTATTCACTGTAATCAGAAGTGTATGGACTTTGAGCACCTCTTGTAATTGCAGAATTCAAAAGTGACTTGTATTCATCTTTTGTTATTGGTATATATTGAGTATTACAATGTTAATAGTTTTTTTTCCCCTTTTTAAAATATGTATTCATTTTTTTTGGCACCCTCTGTATATTTTGTAGAAGGCTCATCTAATCATGACTTTCACTCATACAACTTTTTAATTTATTCAACAATCACTTATTGTTTGTCTACTAGGTTTTGTGCACTGTAAGACCTAAAGATGCCTACTTTTTGGAGGCAGAGAGAGACAAGAAAACAACAGAATGCAATGTAGAGACACTTGTAAAGACATTGAAGCATGAAAAGAGGGCTGCTTGGCTAAGTGCGGGGTGAGAAAGACTTTTTGGAAGATATGGCCCTCTGTTCTATCTCAAAAGAAGCATAAGGGTTATCTAGATAAAGAGGGAGAGAAAATATACTTAACTCATACCCCAAAATAACCTGTCTACCAACTAATAATTTTACATACTTACCAGATGCTAAACCAAACGTATACACATGACACAGTGTATACAATAACAAACACATGTTATTGGTATATATTGAGTATTATAATTTTAATATAGTTTTTTTCCTTTCTTAAAATTACATTTCTCTCTCTCTCTGTCTCTCTCTCTCTCTCTCTCTCTCTCTCTCTCTATATATATATATATATATATATATATATATATATATATATAAAATGAATTAGTCTTCTTCAAAGGCCCAAAAAAGTATTGTAATTATTTCCCTTTGAGGCACTAGAAGATAAGTAATTGGTCCAAGTTCACTGACCTGGAATTCCAGAATCACTGATTCTAAGAAACCATGTTATTACATCAACACTAAGCCATAAAAGGAATTTCAAAAGACAGTGATTTATACTGATGCTGCAAAATAATGAAGACAGCAGGACAAGTAATAACACGTACCACTTGCAGAAAAGGGATAATTAAAAGTCTTTTTCTACACTGTGCTAAAATTTATGGTTAAAAATGAAAGCTTTATTTTAATTGGCTTGCATTCACAGAGTTATTTTCCTTTAACTTATCTTACCATCATCCCCAAAACAAAACCTGTAATATCACAAGTGTTACTCAATGTCTGAGTGATTCCCTGCAGTTATATTCAGGTAAACCAGTTTTTACATGTAGACATATTTTGGAAGGGACATTGCAACAAGTTGCAGAAACCAGGATTTATGTGGTTGAGCCATAGAGAGTAGTGATGCATTTAGAACATGGCTAGCTCCGTACAGCAAAATGTCAGGTGCTATTCTGTAAGAAAAACGGAGGATCTGGAATTCCTAGCTGTGCATTCCTGAGCTGTGTCTTCACTGTGCTATGGCACATAAGCTTGACCTGGAAGCACTTCTGTCCTCCAGCTGTCAGCACAATGCTAAGTATGAATAAGCATCCTTTTATATCTATGAGGCTGTAAAGCATTAATAAGTTATGGCAATGGGCCGGCCGAGTGGCACGTTGGTTAAGTGCTGGCTTGGGATGCCAGTGGCCCCGGTTCAGATCCCACATATGAGGGCCAGTAACGCTGCACCCTCTACAGCTAAGATGGTGAACACAGGAGCTGGGCTGCTGTGAATCCCCAGGACGGCATAGCTGCAGCCCCTGCTGCAGTGGGCTGCCACAGGCTACAGTGTGTGGCAGGCAGCCAGCGTGAGTGGCTGGCAGCCAGTGTGAGCTGCCAAGAGCCGTGGTGAGTGACCATCCAGAAGCCAGCGACTAATCGGCCTCACCTGAGAAGAGCACAATGACAATACCAACATGGGTCAGTGAAGCAATGTCTTCACAACTAGAATGAGGAACAAAAGGACAGCAACTTGTCTGCTCTCCTTCTTCAGTTCCCCAATGCTGTTCCCCTCTCCCAATTCCCCAATAAAAATCTTTAAAAATGAAAAAATAATAAGTTACGGCAACATGGATTATCTAAAGGATTTTTCCAATATGTAGTTCAGTATATATCCATGCCCAGTAATGATGATAACATCTTGAGCTTGTATCCTAGATGACATCTGTGCCCTCCATAACCTGTTTATATACAGTGCAATATGGTGGTGTAGTATATTTCAGTCTTATGGCTGATGGAGTCCAACACATTAGGGAGCCCCATAGCAGGTAGCTACGAGATGTCTCATCTGCAAAAACGAAAAGGGGTCAGCATGGGTAGTGGAAATAAATGCCTGTCATTTCATGTTGGCAAGAAGAAAAGACAAGTGCAATTTGTCATTATAAATTGTGTTGTTAACCCTTCTAGTTTATAGTATATTCCCAATTGTACCCATTATGTTGTGCTTAGCTAGAGGGCAGTTTGCATTTTTTAAATGTGTTGAAAGCAGTAATGATTTAACTAGTGCTCATTTGTTTTCTATTACTTCGTTAAGCATGCTACGTTGTCTTTTTCCTGTTTTACATATTGGATGAATAAGAGATGCTATAATAGCTTTAAATGGCTAAATATGTGAATTTCTGCCCTGGTGAGTTTTAAACCATACCAGTGCTTGGGTCTCACCCACAAGACATTCTGATTTAAATGGTTTGGGTTGGGGAGCATTAGGAATCTTTAAAAGCATCCCTTGATATTCTAATATGCAACCATGGTTAAGTTCCACATGGGTTGAGTAGACAGCAAGATTAGCTATGAGTGACTTCAGTTGTGATATTTAGAGAAAGGAAGGTCCAGGCTCAAAGAGTATCCCTGTCTGGTAAGGTTATCTCTCCAAACTGGAGATGTTTTTAAGAGCAGCAATGGTTGAGGACAGGAAGTAGTGGAAATTAGAGATACTCCCTAGAAATTAGAACTACCCCATAGGCTTCGGGGAGTGTGTGGTGCCTACCATAGAGGGAAAATGTTTATTTGCCTGGACTGTCATCCTAAATAGTTTATGCAGATATAAGCATGAGTTATTTCTTCTGAAATCTATGTTTAGGGCTTACATATAAGAAATTTTAAGTTCAGTGGCTAGTTACATATATTACCTTTGCAAAATGCTTTAAGTCCCATTTAATTAGGCATTCCTAACAGCTGTTCTGTGAGTTGGCTCCACACATTACCCATATAGGACAAGCAAGAAAATTGAAGCTCAGAAAGGTGAAGTGCATTGCCCAAGGTCATAAAGCAATACTGTAATGAGCTGGGATTAGAAATCAGAGCCTGAAGGTCTTGTCTGTTGCCAGAGTCAATTGAGTTTGGCCTCTGTTGCAAAGTGAATGATGATGATGAAAATTTAAGAAGATAGAATACATTTTTGTCAGCAACATTTGAAAATGAAAGAAATATTTGGATATCCTGTAGCTTATTTTCAATATTCCTAGGAAGTTTAGCAGAAAAGCTTTGCAATTTTGTTTCATTTCATGTGTATATAGATAGGCGCAGTGTTCATTTTGAAGTATTTAGAGGTCTAGGCTGGGAGGGAATTGTTGGGGAGGGGACTGCTCTTGATGTACCTACTCTATGGAACATCAAGATAAATAGGAAGGAAGTATATGAAAACTTCCTACTCATAGCCCTTCCAGGGCTTTACATTTTTCACTACTTAAGCCCTCCATTTCTCCTTGAACCAACAGAGAGCATACAAGATTGACAGCATTTGTATAATAAAGTTTGTATTATAATTTCTGGATGCTTATAAAACAATGGAGGACTTCTATAGGTTGGTCCATCATTCAGTTTCACTTCTGCTTCCCTGGGAGATTTAATAATGCATGTACATTTCAGTATAACACACAGCACCTAGGTGCTTCTCCTACATGAGGAGACACCTGATAAATATTTATCAGCAATGACAACACCGTATGTGACAAGTGATTCCCCCTGAGAACTCAGTCACTGTATCTGTTTCTCCAGATTTAAGTGGGAGATAGCTGGGGTCATGGTGAAACTGGTTTCGTACCTTTTCTAGAAAGTAAATCAACTCTGTTTGAATCTCAATAATGGTTGTAAATAAACTAGAAAGGGGTATTATCTTGTGTATAATTAGTCAATAGAGAAAATGTACTTTTTAGGGGGGTTAATATTAAAGAAACTCGGGCTGCTTAACTTCCTACTGCTCTCTGTCTCTGAAGAATTCACTTAGAAACAGACTCCTTAATGAACAGTTGGAAGTTTTGCCAAGGGACGGCTGTTTGCTCTTCAAATGCATGCTCTGCTTTGAGTAAACACCAGTTCTCTTTAGTTACAAAGCATCTATTTGTGATGTTTCTCTCTTAATAACATATATAAAGTAGTTCCAGCTGATTATTTTGAGGTAAGCCCCATATTTTCTTTCCCTTTGATTTTTAACTTAATGATTCATGTGCTTGGGACACACAACAGTGTTGTCTGGATGCATGAACTGCTATCTCAAGCAGAATTCTGTGGTAAGCAATAAACAGCTCCAGTAATCCAATTGAATAGATAATTTTAAGAACAGTAGTGTAGTCTACATTCTCTAAACATTTGAAATGCAACTCGATGCTGCAATGAGAAGCAAAGTGTACATATTTATTGCATTCACATGGGGCGATGGGCTTTTTCTGAGGGATCATATAATTTTTCATAAAGCTAAGGAGTTTCTGAAAGTGAATGGGTTTTGATATCTGTTTAGCTGTGATTTTCTCTTTCTTTCTCTTCCTTCCTTCCTTCCTTCCTTCCTTCCTTCCTTCCTTCCTTCCTTCCTTCCTTCCTTCCTTCCTTTCTTTCTTTCTTTCTTTCTTTCTTTCTTTCTTTCTTTCTTTCTTTCTTTCTTTCTTTTCTTTCTTTCTTTCCTTGTAGGTGACTGAGGTATTTATAGTTAAGCCAGGATAACAGGCATTCATGAGGACTTCCTGAGCTAACAGGTTTTATCACCTATCCATTCCTCTCCAATGATATGAGGAGATGGTTGGTCCTAATTGCTTTACAATTATAGTTTAATTTACCAGGATCATGGGATGATTTTTTAAGCTACTTATGGCCTTTTACATGCTCAGAATATGGATTGACCTAGCACTGAATAGAAGACTAGTTTTCCTTTTGATTAGAAACAGTCTCAACTGTTGAAGATTTTCTTCTACTATTTTTTAAAATCTTTCTTGTCACCTTTTCTCATGAACTCATATTATGCTACACAATACTCCCGTACCCAGCAATCTGTACCTGCTTTACATGCAAGAATTAAATCTTATTTAGTTCTTACAGCCATCATGTGAGGTAGAAACTTTCATTTGGCCTGTCTTACAGCCAAGAAAGCCGAGGCGTAGCATGATTAAAGGAACTGCCTGAGGTCTAACACGCACTAGGATTCTAACTACCCCAGGAACTACTTAAGGCATGATTGTTTATATGATATGAATCTTAAATATCAATGGTGCCATCCTTTTGCTTCCAGATCAGTTAGAGGGGATGCATCAACAGATTTGTAGTTTTGTTTGTTTAATGGTGACCTGGAAGTGTAAGTAAAGAGGAGGAAAGAGATCACCAGGTCAGAACCAAGGGTCCAAGACAATGAGCCTCGAAGATTATTGGTGCCACAAAGCAGGATGAGTCATTGAGATCTATTAGACTTGTTAGTAACAGATATTTGAGAAACAAGGGAAAGGCAGACAGATCATACTTTTTAAAAAAAATCTTCCATCAGAATTCTGCAGGTTGGTGTCGGCATAAGCACCATGCATTGCTCATACACATCCATCCTGCATCTGCTTTGTACCTCCCCTGGTGTCATCTCCAACCCTGTCTCTCCTGTCAGCCATGCTCAGGTTCACCATTCTCTACATTCTCTACTTGATTGTCTCAGACTCTCACATTCAAATCAATTGGAAACTTAAGGGGTGGGGGTGGGGGTCAATTCTTTACTTCAAATAATTATCAAAAAAAAAAAAAAAAGTGACACCTGGGCTCAACACTCATGATTCTTCAGTGCAATGTGATGCATCCCAGCTTACCTGGCCATCGAATCACCCAGAGTATTCTTTACAGACTGATATTTCTCCACCTCTGCCACCATCTTTTCAGGAAAGACTGGTAGACCTTCACAGAGAATCTATAAATATTCCTCCGTGTTTGTAGCCCACTCATATATTTCTTATTAAACCTAGTTCTTGATCTGTAAGACACCATCTGTTCTAAGTATTACTTCTTTGACTATAATAAATAGCAAATTGAAGTATGTCTGGTGACTTAGTAATTATAAAAAAAAGTATAAGTCAAAATTGAATTTATACTAGTTGTTTATTAGCCATAATCATGCTTGAGCAGTAGTTTATGTTTGCAAGCAGGCACCTTAGTTTTCTTATATTTTCAGAGGCCTAATGAGGTTGGAAGCATCATTCACAAAGCCTCACAGACGCTGTTTTATTGACACTTGAAGTTTCCTGCCAACAGGGTGCTATTGAAGAGTTTATTAGAAAGGAAGAGGTATCCCTTGGGAATAACAGGACCTGTGATATGGACCACTCCCTGAAATGCTCCTGTTTTTCTCTTTATCTTACTATAAAGTTTCTTTTATGAAAAAATATCATGGGTTTTGATGTCTGTTTAACTGTAGTTTTAGTCCTAGCTAGGCGACTGTGCAAATTATCTCTTCCTCTGTTTTCTTATCTGTAAAATTGGTATAATAATAATAGTAATAATGACAACCTCATAAAATGTAACCATAAAATGAGATATCATATGCAAAATGCCCAGAAATGGAGCTTATGTAGAGTAAGGTAGTAGTTTCTGGAAACTTCTAACACCTTTTACGTATATATGTAATACAGATGCTTTCCACCTGCAAAGCTGCTGTCTTCCCCTTCTCAACCTTCACCTGAATATCTATAGGACATGATAATCAATGTAACTATTTTCCACAAACTTTGAATTATTTGACCTAGAATTATAGCATAAAACAGGATACCTCTGTGTGTGAGTGTGCACTGTGTTTGTGTGTATGGCATGTGTGTGTGCATGAGCAGGAAATTGAAGGAAGAGGCATTGGTCACATTTCTTGTATCTCAGAGTGAGGTAAAGCCATCCCCTTTATTTTTTTCTGTTGTCTTTAATCTTCATTTCTTGTCTCCCAAGATAACACTTGGACAAAACACAGACACACACACACACAGGCACACACACACACACACACACACACACACACACACACAAACACACTCATATGTACAACCTGAAGGTCAACAATAATTTTCAGAGTAAGCACATTGTCATTGAAATTAGCTGACAGTGAGGGAAGAGACTTTTTTCCCAAAAGCATAATTGGTTAACAAAAATCGTCCCCACTCAAATGAAGATAGCTTTCATATTATTATGTACAACTGTTTTAATTACATTTTTAAAAATCTTCTTTTACTATATTCCTTACTGAGCTTTAACTATATATTTCAGAAGGAACCAATTATAGGATTCCTCTCTGAAATACTTAGTAACATCTCTCCTTTGACTTTATAAGCATTTCCTGGCAGGAAATAATTGGCTCACTCAAATGGGGAAACTGGAGAAAATTTAATGGATTATTTACAAAGCAGTGGGCAGGATTAATGTAAACTCAAAAAGTACCTGGGCTAGTGACAGCCAAAACCCTGAAAGCTGATAGAAGAAGCAACAGTAACACTCAAAGAAAGTAGCTGTAGGAGAATGTCCCTCTATAGGAACTGTGGCTTTTGATATGGTGGGGAACCAGCTTGAGGTGATCCAGATGATGAAAGCTGGTGGAATAAATAACCTGATTTCTCTCTCTCCTCTTGCCATCTTTCTTTGTTCCATTGTGTGCCCCATCCCCTGTTGGCAAACCTAACCAGAAGTCAGTGGTCAAGGGAACCACTGATACCCTCCTTCTATGATCAGCTCCCTTGGTACCCAGTCTGTAAGAAGGACACAAAGAGGGAGCAGATGGGAAAATTTTCATATATGTCCTCAACTTGCAATTTAAGATCATGAAATGTACAAATGTGCTGACCTCTCTTTTTTTCCCTTGATCTCATTAATTTATAGATTTACAGGTAACAACAGAAGAACTAAATAAAGAAATATTTCATAATGTTTGGGGAGGAGGACAGGGAATGATTGTAGGTCACTGATTCTCATCTTTTTGTATTCCTGATTTTTTTAAAAGCCATGTGAATAAATAATTTTAATAAAAGCTCCTCCCCACCCCGCTTTGTTTCACTCTACTTAATTTACAGGCTTTCTAAAACTTTTCTTCTTAACATGGTTGGTTAGGTCCATTATCTGTCCCAAACCTACTAAGGAATTCCATTTTGTCCTACATTCCCCTTCCCTCCAGTTTGTATAACCCCCACATGTGTATACACATGAGCCGTACACACACACATCTTCCTTCTGATTGTAGTTACATATCTTTCTCTGTAAATCCCATTCACCCTTATGTCTCAGTGCCGTTTCTCAAACCATTCCCTTGGCCTGAAATGGCTTGCACATTTTTTATCCTGTTTAGCCTTCACATCAGAATAAATCCTGTCTCTTCCATTAACTGTCTTTGTTTTTCAGAGACATGAATGCTTATGCTTTATTCTATATTCTCCTGATACTACACCGCTGTCTGACGCTTCTCACTCAACAATGACTCATAAGTAGTTGTGCATCTACCTGTCCCCTTTCTGTTTAATTGTAGGTTCAAGAATTTGTATCTTCATACCTAATGCAATGTGCTGCATGTGGTAATTGAAACGGTTGCTAACCATTATAGCTATAATTGATTGTTGATTCAGAAGGCATATAAAGATTATAAAATGAATGGCCTCAACACATTAAAGTCAACATCAACTGTCTTTTTATTGAGAATGCCTATAAAGACTTCTGCTTCTTAGCGAAACCATGAAGTAGACAATATTTGGTCACAATTTAGTGCCTCTTTCCTAAATTTCAATTGTGTAATACTGTCTCAGGTTATGAGGAATAAGGAATCTACTAAACTAATACCCATAAATATGTTACTAATGTAGTCATTTTTTATGAGTGTTTGCATTGTAAAAAGCAGCCTAGAGAGGGAAATGCCTTGCCTGAGAGAGTGATTTGCTACTAGTAAAACTCTAGACCCCCAGCTGTTGTTTTGAGATGAAAGGCTCCTTCTGGGGTCTCTCAGATTATGCTGTTTAACTCTTTTGCCATAGGCAATTCAGATTAATTTCAAACATATTAAGACAGTGGCAAAGAAATTTAGCATCTTAGAACACAGATTTGAAATTACAATTATTAAGTATAAAGTGTCTATCTCTAGAAGTAAGATTGAGTATTAACCCCTGGTCTTTGCTTTTATTTCTCATTTCCCAGGTAGTCTTTCCACATGCTCTTACCTCACCTCGTTTTTTTGTGTGTTTTTTTTCCCAATTGCAACCTAACCTTGGGTATTTTTCTGCATCCACATAAAAAGACACTCTAATTTTATTTTTTTCTTTACTTCAGGAAATGCCACAATAACACAGTCTCGATACAGAATTATCATCCAAGAAGCAACCAACGGAGGGCAAGAATGCCCAGATACCTTATTTGAAGAACGAGAGTGTGAAGATGTCTCATTATGCCCTATGTATCGGTAAAGAATTACCTTTTTGAATAATCATTAGACTTTAATATAAATTAATATATGGTTGTTAGTGAGAAATAACACAAGGTAATGTTATTTACCTTCAAATACCTCTATGCTTCCCCCTCTTATCTGGAATGTATTTTGAAGGGGTAAAGAATATGAAAGTCTGATTAATGGGAAAAAAGAAGCAAATGTATATGGAATGTAAGTGAGCTTCTGGAGTTCTGCCACTCAAGCAATCAGTTTTCAGGATCAGGATCCAAAGAGATTCAGGATGAGGTCTTTACCTGAAATACACAAGTGGGCATGTGCGCACATAACACACCTCATTCTATTGTTCTCAACTTAAAGGCTTTTATAAAGAACTAAGAATCAAAGTTAAATTTCTTTAATAATTATTTTAATTGAAAAATGTTTTTGGTTCTCAGTTTGAACAATATATACACTTTAAGAAAATATCTAGCTTGAAAAGAAAGTTTAACCTATAGATAATTTTTTTACGACAATGAGTAATTTTTCAACTATATATGTTACTTCTGTTTCTTTTTGCAGGTTGGTTATTGTTATTTATATAAACAATACCTGAGGTTTGTGTGTTTAGTCATAAGCTTCCACTCTTTTAACATTGGATTGAAACATTGATTTAAAGGACATCTGGATTAAATTCACTGTTGAGTTTTACTGATTTATGAAAAAGCCCCATGGTCTTAAAAAGCGTGTAGTTATCAGTGCACTTTAAAATGCCTTTAGCAAAGTGTCTGTCCAGATTGCTTAAGAAGCCGTGAAATTCAAGAGCTAATTTACTCAGAAAAATACATGTTCTTTTTTAAGAAAACTTCTCAGACTAGATAAAGTTTAGGGTGTCATTAAAGAAATCTAAATTACTATTGATTTTATCATCCTTTTACTCCTGTTGTTTCCAGAAGGTGACCAATTTGGGGAGGATGTAGAGAAACACTGAGAACATGCTCAGATTACTAGTTTTTCCTCATTAGCCACAGGGCCATTGTGGAAACACTGTCAGTATTCATCCTTTTGTGCCATGTATGTAAATATTGAAACTTCTGAGCCCAGAAAAAGAGCTCTCAGGGATAGCAGCCAATTGAAAGAATTAGCCAAATCAAATATTATTAGACATTTTTATGAACCCAGGGCTATTACAATCAGAGAAAATCTTAGAAACTATTACTGGACTCTTCCATTCTTTTGTCCACTCTCATTACTCTCTTGCTGCCCTGCAATTTAGCCACTCATGTTTGAACTCGTTTCCATCATTGACCTCCTGCCATTTTGCCCAGAAATCAGTTCCTCTGTGTATGGATGGAATCATTGTATCATTTCTACTGATGGGTACTTCAATATATGTCCAAGTTATCAGCATGATTCTCCACTCCTTAATAAAATCATCCTTGAATTTGGACTAGTACGGCCCCAGGTTAGGTTTTGCCTCTTCCTTTATTGATATGTTAGGGAGGCAAGTTTGTGTAGACCTTTATCATTACCTTGTGATTCTTCATTTTGACTCCATTAAGGTGATATATTCATACATTTAGCAAATTAAATCAGAATAAAAATGTTCATAGAAATTTTTCTGTGAATTTGAGCATCTCCCAACATGGTAAGTTAGTAAGCAAAAGGGAAGACAGCAATTCTATATCCCTATATAGAATTGGTTGCAGGGTCTATGACATCCAAAGGTTGAGGGCTGACAAGTGCCCTGCCCTGACTGAGGCAGTCTTGAACATGTCATTGAACCTCTCTGAGTCCAGGTTTATCATCCCAACACTGGGAATTTAACAAGAGAATCCTGGCAATTCCTGCCTTCTATTTCAGTCTATGCAGAGCACTCAACTCAATGAAATTCCTTGGTCTCATTTTTGTCTAGAAAGCCCATGTGGGTTTAAGAGATCTGAATGAACGGCATGTCCTAGTTGAAAAACTGGACTGAAACTCTTTATCATTTCAGTTTCTGTGTTTTCAAATTATACTGAGTGAGTCTATTGCATATACAAAGTATTTAGAACTACTTAAAATTAATAGGTGATTTATTTAAATGTGACAGGTTTTTCTAGTTAGCTGCTTCCCAATTTCTTCCCAATTCTTCCCAATATGGAGGCCACTTGAATGAGTCAATGATTTTATATATATTCTTTTCACTTTTACAATTTAATGTGCTTTGCTTGATTTTGCAAGATGGTCTGTATTTCTCCCTTAGGAGCACTTTTGCCTCACTTACCTCCAATTGTCCATGAAACCTGAGACTCACTTGGTCTAAAGTGGGGAAAGAGGGTGTGAGTGCTGATATTAATGGCTGGCTGTGCTAAGGAATCTCCAAGAACTATAGCAAGCTATGTTCACATAACTAAGAGAGTCCTTTAAAATGACTGTTCCTGAGCAAAAGAGGTCTGCTCTATGTTCTGATATGCATTTATTTCTTTTTCTAAGACTTTTATTATTATAATGGTAAAAAAATATATATAACATAGCATTAACCATTTTTAAGTGTACATTATAGTAGTGTTAATTATATGTACATTGTTGTGCAAGAAATCTCTAGAACTTTTTCATCTTGTAAGACTGGGCAATGATATTTTGCTTCTTGCTTCTGTTTTATTCTTTGAATTAGCATCTCTTTTCAGAGATATTGGCTTATATGAAAAAGTGTAAAAGTATACTAAGCAAAGAAGCAGAGTCTGTGGTTTCACTTAAGGTTTGGGTTTTGGGGAACATTCCGAGGAGACAAGTTTAAGGATACAAACCACAGTCTATCACATGGGTCATAAAAATAGCGAGTTTTGCTGACCTAAGAAAGGAAAAACAGAGGAAAGCCAGAGACTGTTTCCTCAGAGTAATAGAAATATTGGGAATTCATCAGTGGCATATTAATCCTCTTCTTTAAGACGAACTATTACATACAGGTACTTGTGCCTCTCCTGCTTCCCTTTTACCCACATCCAATTTAATTGTTTGAGTTACTTCAAAGTGCTAAGAAACACCTTTTAAAAAATGTGAGGCAGAAAATCAAGTGTGAAGGTTTGCACCTGAAACTTTCAGATGTTCAAAGCTTGACTCTCTAATGCTCCAATGGGACATAGGTGTTTTGTCATTTCTTTCTAACAGTTTTAAATTCATAAAGAGCTAAGCCTTCTAGATTTGACCTGTGCTTCCAACACTTTTTTATGCCACTTTGCTATATGAACTAAGGTTTCTGTGCAAAATGTCCACATTTGAGAAAATGGAATTATGGCATTAACCATGAATCTGAGGCAGAGTGAGCTACATCTCTAGTGCATGCCAGGACTCCATTTCATGACATTGGTTTCAAATCTGTTTTTATTTAATTACTGTCTTTATGCTTTTGGATTTCAGATTTATCCATTTCAAGTATTTTTTCTGTATGTTTGTCATGGTGAAATTCTAGTTCATTGTTCTTTGTAATCACAGGTGGAAGTCACAGAAATGGAGCACCTGTGTCTTAGTGCCCGAGTCCGTCAGGCAGGGAATAATGGGCACCGGTGAAGCCTGTGGAAAGGGGGTACAAACAAGAGGTAAGGAGATTTTAAAACAGTTTTTCTATCTGAATATAACAAAATTATGTTACTTTTATACACTGTTGATTATGTTTATATTGGAATAAGTTGTGATATTATTAGATTAGCTTATTTGGCAGTGTTTGAGTTTAAGTTTGGCATCAGTTAATGCTGATATTAGGCCATCTTTTAACCGTAATCTAATGCACCTAAGGGACTATCACAATAGTAAGCATATATCTGTTCTTAGTCATTAGCATACCCCGATGTTGATGTTCCAAATGCATGTTGAATATTACCAAGGCATAAAGGATATGTCAGGTTTAGACCCAATAGTG
Organism: Aselliscus stoliczkanus; assembly: GCA_033961575.1. NCBI lineage: Eukaryota > Metazoa > Chordata > Mammalia > Chiroptera > Hipposideridae > Aselliscus > Aselliscus stoliczkanus. Next base: position 92,616,522 of record CM066731.1, read on the forward strand.
TACATTGTGCTAACAATTGTTGAATGAATGAAAGGATAAATGAATTAATTGAACAATATTAATAATCATGACTTAAACCTTATTGTGATACACACACATAATATGCACATATGTATATTATATACACACACACAAACTTGCTGTATGTTCTATGCATAATATGCATAGAACTATCAAAATTTCTAGGATTCATTGTGAATAGGCTTCTGGATCTGAGTAATAGTGCCCTTTATCATCAATGTCTTGAAGGTGCCATACTGAAATTTCTGAAAACCATGCAGAGACTCATCAGACTGCTCACTTTTCAGTATCATTCATTATCCAGGTGCTAGTGAGATGAGGTTTGATAAGTGCTTTAATCTTAAAATCTGACTACTTTGTTGCTAATGGGATGTGTGTAGCACAATCAGACCTTGGGAGGCCAGCTGCATTACACTGGGTCCATGATTTTTCTAAAAGTCCTATTCAGAACTAAGAGTCCCTTCCTATTGTGTAGGTCATTGTATTAGTCGGTGTCAGTCACCCCAGCCAGCATAGGAACTCCCTGCTTCGTTGATTCAGAGGCATGAAGAGCCCAGCATGGCCAGGTGACAGTCTTAAATTCCAACTCAATGGAATCGCTGCCACGTGTCCTAGTGAAAATTTTCCTTTCTTTGGAATTAAGACCTGTGGGGCAGCAGAGCATAAGATCACGAGGGACAGAAAGCAAAAATTTTACTAGTGGATCACTATGGGTATTAGTGAGATGTGTGTGTGTGTATTACATGATATTGAGTCGGTTCCAACTCCTGGTGACTCTAGATGTCCACAGTGTCCTGTCCCCAGCCTGCTCTGCTCCTGTAGACTCATACCTATGGCTTCTTTTATGGAGTCAGTCTATCTCATATTTAGTCTTCTCCTTTTCCTGCTGCTTTCTGGTTTTCCCAGTATTATTGTGTTTTCCAAAGAACCCCCCTTCTCATGATGTGCCCAGAAAAGGGCAGCTTCAGTTTTGTTATTTTTGCCTTCAGTGATGTTTCAGGCTTAATTTGCTCTAGGACACACTTGTTCATCTTTCTGGTGGTCCAGGGTACCCATAGAGCTCTCCTCCAATACCATATTTCAAATGAATCTTTTTTCCCAACATTTTTTACTGTCCAATTTTGACATCCATACATAGTAACTTGAAGTATGAGAGTGTGGATGATCTTAGCTTGGTCTCTAATGACTCATCTTTGTGCAAATGAAATTTCCTAATTCTTCCATTACTATCCTTTGATAGCTATGGGAGAAATAGCATTTATATTGGATGCTAAATCAGAGCACAGACAACCTTCTGGAAAGCCTTGTCCCAGTTCTGCAAAGTAATCCCAACTAGTTGGCCATAACTGAGTTTCAAAAATACCCATCCGCCATTCTAGCAAGCCACCAGTTTCAGGATAGTGGAGAACATGGTAAGACCTTTAAATTCCATGTTCATGGGCCCACTGCTATACCTAATTTGCCATGAAGTGAGTTCCTTAGTCAGAAGCAATTCTGTGTGGAACACTATGACGATGGATATGGCATTCTGTAAGTCCAGAGATGATAGTTTTGGCAGAAGCATTGCACTCAGGGAGGGCAAATTCATATCCAGAATAAGTATGTATTCTAGTAAGAACAAAACACTGCCCCTTCTATGATGGAAGTGTTCCAATGTGGTCAGTCTGCCACCATGTTAGCTAGCTGATCACTGTGGGGAACGGTGCCATATTGGAGAGTCAGTGTTGGTCCCTGCTGCTGGCAGGTTGGACACTCAGTGGTGAACATACCCAGTTTGACCTTGGTGAATGGAAGTCCATGTTGCTGAGACCATAGCCTCCATTCCTGCCACCAAGGCTACTTTGTTTGTGAGCCCATTGGGTGACAGGGATAACTGGGGAAAGAGTCTGGCTAGTATCCACAAAACAAGTAATCCTATCTACTTGATTGTTAAAATCCTCTGCTGAAGTCACCCTTTGGTGAGCACTCACATGGGATATAAGCATGTTCACATTTTTTACCCATCCAGAGAATTCTACCTGCATATCTCTTCCCTAAATTTCTTTGCTACCAATTTTCCAATTAAGTTCCTTTCAAGGCTATCCAGTAAAACCATTTGCCATAGTCCAGAAATATGGCCGTTTCTCCCCCCAAGCAAAGTGAACAACCAGATGCTCTGCTTTAAGTTCTGTCCACTGGGAAGATTTCCTCTCACTTTTGTCTTCTAGAGATGTCTCAGAAAGGGGCTATAGTACTGCATCTGTCTACATTTTTTTTTTTAGTTTCAGGTATACAAAACAATGTAATAGTTAGACATTTCACCTATTACAAAGTGATAGCCACCCCACAACCTATTGCCCCTCTGACATCATATATGTGTATTACAATTCCATTGACTCTATTCCCTATGCTGTACTCCATATCCCATGACTATATATATATATATATATATATATATATATATATATATATATAATTATAGTTGACATACAATAATATTCAGCTTCAGCTTCAGCTATGCAGTGAAGTGGTCAAGTATCTACACCATCCATGAAGTGGTTCATCTGTCTACTTTGAGGTTATGCCTATATTTCATGCAGAACCATCTCTAAGCCAGGCCTGAGTCTTCCCTTCTTCTGTTATCTGATCATAGGAAACTCCCCATGAGGCCTTGCCATCAGGCTGGCAGAGATAAGGTAGTATAGTAGGAGTTGGGACAATGGACATTTGTCCAGTTCTTCACATCACCCACTTGTGCCTTCAGGGCCTGCTTGGGCCCAATCATTATATATACTTGATGATGGAGCACTGCTCTGCATACCCTACCCATGGCATGGTCAGTCAGATAACACCCAATTCATGATCCGTCACTCAGGTTGAATGATAACTTGGTGGACCATGGATAAACTTTCAGATTCTAAGGTGCAATGACAGCCCCAAAGCTGTTTCTCAAAGGACAAGTAATTATCTGCAGAGGATGGCGGGGCTTTGCTCCAAAATCCTAAGGACCTGCACTACTGTTCACCTATAGTAGAGTCTCCAAACAGTGTCCCTATCTGCCAATGATACTTTAGTGGCATTAGATCTACTGGGTCTTGTGGCCCAAGTGGCAGAGCTGTGTGCACAGTGGCTTTGCCTTGTTTTGGAGCCTTTTCTTATTCTGGGTCCCACTTAAAACTGTTTTTGAATTACCCAGTAAATGGGTGGATGTAACACACCTAAATGAGGAATATTTTGCCTCCAAAATCTGAAGAGGCCCACTTGGTTCTGTACCCACATTTTGGTTGTAGGACAGGGCAGATGGAACAACTTATCCTTCACATTAGAAGGGGTATCTCATTATGCCCCCACACCACTGGACCTCTAGAAATTTCACTGAGGTGGAAGGCCCCTGAATTTTTTCAAATCTATTTCCCACCCATGGACATGAAAATGTCTTATCATAAAAATGTTTAGAATAGTTGCTACTTTTTGCTTACTTGGTCCAATCAGCATAATGTCATCAATGTAATGGAAGAGTGTGATATTTTGTTCAAGGAAAAGACTGATCAAGTTACCCACAAACTAAATTATGAAATAGGGCTGGAGAGTTGCTATGTTCCTGCAGGAGGGCAGTGAATGAGTTATAGCTGGACTTGCCAGCTAAAAGCAAACTGCTTTTTGTGGTCCTTATTATCTTCAAATACAATAATATTGGGGCTAGGGCTTCAACATGACTTTGTGGCAGGGGCACAATTCAGTTCATAATAGTTACACTTTGGGAATGATGTCTATATCAGAACATATATAGATTGGCAAGGTTGTTTAATTCAGTGCTGCTACAAGGCTATATAGTTGGCGACACCATGTAAATTACAAGAAGGGATAGCTTCCTAAAAAGACTTTACTTCCATATGTCAGAAAATTGTTATAGTAATATGGTCTTGTTACAAGAACTTTGCCTACTTTCTCCTAGAAAATTGTTATAAAATATCTAGATCAGCAATATTTACATGCATGAAATGTTTTAAAAATGGCACCTTTGTGGGGTGTACAACTTAGCTCTGTATCATGACCTGGACTTTGACACTGTGATACTAGAGTATCATAATGGTTCGTTTTCATTACAAAACCATTTAGTAAATTCTCCAGAGACATTGCTGCTAAATGATGTGGAATCTTATCACATACATGGTAAATTATTTCATCTGTCTTAGAATTCTACTTTGGATTTCAAATTAAATAGATTCTAGCTGGAGGCCTGATAGTCCTTTAGGCAAGTGACCTACTTGAGTTTTCCCCAAATTAGACACCAATGTTAGAGAATTCCTAGCTTATAGTTGTTGGGAAATTGGCACCTTTAAAGTAGAAGGATAAATGTCCCATGTCAAGAAATTGGAGCAAAGATATTTCTACTACCATCTTTTCTCAAATTACTTCAAAACCAGCAAGGAAAACATGAAACAGTAGCACAACATGTTTCTCTCATGAGATTTCCTTCATCAAATTGCTCCAAAAAAAGAAGAAGCATACACAATAAACTCATCTTGAAGTAAATTAGGAGTCATCTGTAACCTCATTCACAATATATGATGTAGAATGTGAGTAGAGATATAATAAAGTACTTCACAGAACACTATGATACCTAAGTGTTGAGGGGTAAAGGTGTGCGGGCTGAAGGGAAACAAAGTGGTTTGGATTGGACACCTCCATGTTGTGCCAAAGGAAGTATGCAAGGGTGTGTGTGTGTGTGTGTGTGTGTGTGTGTGTGTGTGTGTGTGTGTGTTTATTGGGAGTGGGAGAAAAAACAGGGGCTTTGAAAGCCTGATTAAAGATCAGTGAACACTCCTCTGCCTCAGTTCCCCTCTTTTACCCTGCAGTCAGGTTCCTACCTCTTTCTGTTCATGCAGGAGCCTCAAGATTTATTCTCTGGAGATACAAAACCAGAAGAGTTGTGAACTTTGGCCAGGCAGAGGAGGGTAGACGAGGGACAGGAGGACCAAAGAATCTGGATTGAGAGTCCCTTAGTTCCCTTCTTCCCCCTCTGTAGCATGCTGGTCTGTTGGCTTTTATAGTTTTTAGTCCCATGGAAGCCCTATCAATCTGGAAACAACTTATACTTAAATTTCTTTTTTAAGAGGTTTCATACAGAGGGAGTATGAATTCAGACTATGAAGTCTTGAAAGGGCCAGCTTGGGGTTACAAGTACAACAGATTTTTTTTCCCCCTCATAATCCAGTGTTAGGTGTTAGTCATGCAAGTGACCTTGCTTAGACGTTTTGCTTGACAAGTTTATAGTCCACCCTTACACGGAGGGCCAGCCTCTGTGATCATCACTTCTGGTGTAGGGCCTTTTATGCGATTCTCCATCACAGGTCTTGAAGCCATGACAATGGAAACATGGGTCTCCAAGACTTGATAGATGCACTCAGAAGGAAAGTTGCCTCTCCTGCTGACCTTGCATCCTGAGCTTTTACTTTGTTTTGTGCTTTATGAGTTTCTTTCTTTTGGGCTAGCCCAGCAATACACGTAGAAGATATACATTTTTTCCATTTTTTTCTTTTTTATTAGGAAGGTCTTTTATAATATGATGCTTAAGCCATTATACTGCCAAAAACAGAATTACCCCTTGTTTTACCTTATTGTGTTTATATTGCTGACATCGTTAATTGATGTATAGTAAGAATATATTTGTGTAATACACTTCTAATCAAAAAACAAGAAAAAGAAAAAAAAAAACAGAAGGACAGGTAAGATTATAACTATAGCTAAATGTCTATACCATCTCCAAGGAGATGGGCAGGTTGGGTTCACTGTCTTAGCTGTCACGTAATTCAGGGACAGGGATATTCTCTGTCCCCAGCTTCTTGTGCTTAGCCTGAATAAAGGGATAGGAGCTTACCTTTTATGCCAAATGAAAGTATTCTAACATACTTTGATGTAGTTGCCCTTAATGGGGTAAAACTTTAGTACCCAAAGAAGAAAAAGTGAAGGTGCTGGCATTTCTAGAAGAGAGTGAATTTGTCTAGGGAGTGATGCAGTCTGATTCTTATTTTGCTATTGACAGTGACTCCTGGAAAACTGGCTTAATGGACTTGCCAATATTCTCTTCTGGCCATTATTTTCTTCTCATTCATAAGCTTATGAGTATACTGTATCATAGCATGGATACAGATTGGGTATGGAAGTTGTCCTGTCTAAGATATCTTTGACTTCTTTGAAGTAACAGTGTTCTTTTTTGGTTCATTTTCACTGAACAATGTTTATGTGGACCAAAGGAGGCAAACCTATAATCTTTGTCAAATCTTTTTGTTCTTTCTTAATTGGTTTTGTTGCCATGAGATGCATAGTCTTACACAATATTTTGATAGAATCTGTGCATTTTCTTTGCATTCAAGGAATCTCTTTAAAATGAAAGTGCTTTTCCAGAAACTAAAAAGTTGGACAAAGAATACACTTTGAAAATAAGTTTTGGATTACCTTTACTTTTAAAGAAAGGAACGGGTTTTAAATCAGTAGGCAGAAGTTAAGAAACAGAATAGTCTAAAACCCTTAATAGGGAAGCAATATTACTTGGTATTCAAAAATGAAAATTAACATGAAATATGCATGTGTGTGTATCTGTCATTTTAGCAAAGTATGCTTTATTTTGCACACTATTTCATAATGTAATTTTCTAAGGCTTTTATATGTGATTGAATCTTTAAAAATGTATTTCTATAATTTTTCTAAGAGTATATAAATTGTATAAATATAAACCATATGAGTATATCCATATAAAACACATTCAAGTGATTATATTGCATAAGCTGAATTAAGAAGAAACTGTGCATATCATAGATATGAGTACTAGTACTCTAATTTTCTGACTGGAAATTGTTCTTTTCTAATTCTGTTGTCTTCGTGGGGAGAAAGTTATATACAAAGATGCTAATCTACCATCAGCTCACTAGCCAGCTTTTTCACAGGAATACAGCAAAAGTGCTCATTTTTGAAATACAGAAGTCATTATGGCCTCTCAATAAAATGTCAAAACAACCAATGAGCTGTTCTCTTGATGCCAAGTAACCTTGCATTTCAAGAGAAGAAGAGAATATCTCTAGATGGTTGAAGTTTTTTTATTCTCCACGTGGAGAAAATCATAATCATTTAACCTTATAAGTTGCATAAATTTGTTCTATCACATTCACTTATGTAGATCACAAAAAGAAGTAATTTCAGTAGATTCAGGGAAGAAAACAAATAAACAGGTTTTAACTATGACTTAACAGTAATCAAAGACAGAGGTAGTCTTTTCTATTTTTGTGTTACTTTTGGTGTAGAAGGAGAAGAAAGGTTTGTTAGGAAGGAAAGTGAACTTTTATTTACTTAAGACTTGAAGGAAAATGAGCTGCATCAGCTATCAACTGTGGTCATTTCCATTAGATAATATGGAGCAACTGTGTCTCTCTTAGGAACTCTTTCTACAGATAACCATTTCTGAAATGGGCAAAGACACTTGGCCATATCAAGGTATGACACCATTCCTGTTCTCAAATCAACAAAGCAGGTGTCCAGTCTAGGCAATGAGCTACACTATTTTCAATAACTTTTGTGATATCATTTTTAATAACTATGCTCCTCTCATAGGAAAAAATTATCAGATCCCAATATTCTTTGTATTAAAGATCACTCTTAGGAAGATTTCTAACTTCAATTCTGACTTCAATACCAGAAAAGCCAAATAGGAGACATAATGTTCTTTATCAATTCTTCTTGTTAATTAGCACCTGATACCAAAATGACTGATTATAAATATTAAGAAGCTTTATAAACGTCTCTTTTAAATATAACTTTTAAGTGTGAACATTATAGAATTAAAGGAATATCAGGTTAGAGTGTAAAAATTAAATTGACAAGGCAACTTGTTGGGAAACTTCCCCGGGGCCTAGAGACCAAAAAAAAAAAAGACTGATAGCCCCATCATTACATCAACGGTTTATTAAGGGAACTTACATATGAGGTGCATCTTAGGTGGCAAGTGGCAGCAAGATGATGTGGATATCTTCCATGCCTTGTGACAAGCGCTAAAAATTACAAAATAGTCACAGGGATATAAAGTACAGCATTGGGAATATAGTCAATAATATGATAATACCTATGTATAGTGCCAGGTAGGCCCTAGACCAATTGGAAGATCCCTTCATAAATTATAGAAATGTCTAACCACTATGCTGTATACCTGAAGCTAATATAAAATAATATTTAACATCAACTGTAACTGAAAAATCAAAAAAGAATTGTATAGAGCAGGGCAGGATGAATTTGGGTACTGGCATGTAACCCACCCAAAATAAAGGGAAAATGCCTTACATGCTTGCCCTGAAAGGCAATGACTTGTTCTAGAAACCAGCTCTCTGTGTGTCATATAGGAGGGGTCAGGCAGTCTCTGAGGGGATTAATGTTGAACAATCTCTCTTCTGGCCTGGGTCTAGCTCATTGGTCCTTCAGTAGTCAAGTCATAGAACAGTCTTTCCTCCACAAAGCTCTCCTAATTAAAATATGCTCAGATTTTAACAGGAGAATGTTTTTTGTTTTTTTTTTTGAGGGCAGTGTCACTGGCCCTCACAGGTGGGACCCGAACTGGGGCCGCTGGCCTCCCGAGCCAGCGCCCAACCACCACGCCACTCGGCTGGCCCGAGAATGGGTTTTAATAATACCATAGGCATTGATTTAAAGAGTAAAGTGTGTGACTTACAGCAAAGATTGCATTTTAATGTAAGTGAATAATGAGTCTGGGAAGTATTTTTCATTTCCTTTGCATGTCTTAGGGTAGCATTAGCTTTGTGGCTTTCATGGTTGCTGCAGGTAGAATATGCACATTTTTAAAAAATGCCAATAAATTAAAAATAAATATTAAAGGAGGTGGGTGACCTAAGGCATGAAGCTTTAGTAACACAATGTTAACTAAGTACAAATTCAGAGATGTCGTTTTGTACCAGCCTCTCCATTTTTAGCATAATAAGCTATAATGCAAAGCATAGTGTACCTTTTCAGTCCACCCCCACCCCAGTCACATCCCTAGCAGATATTTCCCTGATGAAATAGGTATTGGAATGGGGGTGGGGATGGGTAGGGGATAATGTTTTTTCATTTGAGGAATGTAGATATTTGCTAAATTATGAGCAATAAATTTATCTTCTGACTGCACAGCTCTCAGTTACAGAACTATCTTCCCTTCAGAAATCTTAATATGAATTTCAAAGTCTACTGCAAACTGTGTAAATGTAATAGGATTATACTTCTCTTGTCCAGGAACAGAATTCAGTCTCTTCAAATAGTTGGAAATCTCTTGACTTCCCTAAGCTCTCAGGTTGCTGAGGTCAAGGTATTCATTTGTGTTTCTCCCAGGAGCCATTTTAGGATTGTACCAGGAGAAGGTAATGTTTTTACATTTTTATTTGCATTCTTAAAGAAAACAGGCATGCTAACACTTTCTAGTAGCAACAAGAGCAAGAGGAGCCCCCACTTATTCTAGAGGCTCTAAAAACTCAAATTCATCTTCACTACTATTCAGAGTTGAAATAGACACAGAAGTTGCAAAATAAGTGCCTTCTTAGGCCAACCATGTTATGAAGGATTCACATGGTGTGACAAAATACAATGTTTTAAACCAAATGTATGAGGAATAAGAATTAAAAGCCTATTAGAGCCAATGAAACTCTACAGATACATAAGCTAATCAACCTCATATAAAATGTATGTAAGAACTCTACACAGGAAGATAGAGGTTCATGAAGGCTTTGTTATTACACTGCAATAGATTTTGCAAGCCCACACCAGAATAGTAACATTGGGAATTAATTAGAAGGAATCCACATAAAATGTATTTTAAGAAAAAACAAATAGTTGGAATTAATAGCCAAGTTTATAAACAGAGCAAATGACAGTGATGCATTGAAAAGAATCAGTGATTTAGACCAATGAGAATGGACAATATTGATGCAAAAAAATGGTATAAATAACTGACTTAAAAATGGAGAGAGAGAGAGAGAGAGAGAGAGAGAGAGAGAGAGAGAGAGAAATGGATGCAATATTTGAGTATGTGAGAATAATCATACCTAGAAAAGAAATGTATATTTTGGAATCAACTGTTAAAAGATTATAGATGATGCCAGCTCTTTCTGGGAGAAAGCATAGAGTAGAGGTCTAAGTCCTAGATGAAATTTGGTGTGATGAAAAGAAATTTTCTTTGCTTTGGAATATGAAGGCCCTTGGCTAAAATCATGGTGTTGCTACTCACTACTTTTGTGAGTATGGTTAAACTACTTAACCTCTCTGTGCCTCAGTTTTCTCATCTAAAAGGTAGGTAATGATTCCAGTTTCTTGCTGACTTCACCAGTGTTTATAGTTAACTGTTCAGGAACCATTAATCTGCTTTTCTTTTTCAAAGCTTGGAAGCTAGAAATACGTATTTAGAATCCAGGTAGAATGTAAATCCAGGTAGAATGTAGAATGCAAAACATGATTTTAAAGTAATTGAATGAAGAGGTTCACTGATACAGGAAAAACAAACAAACAAACAAAAAACCCAGAAAGCATTCTGTGAGCAAATTATCTCCCTCTTGGAAATTCTCAGTGTAAAATTAGCATATTGAAGTCTCTTACAAGTGCTGCACTGAAGAAATCTATTACAGTTTTTTTTTGAGCACCGAGTTTTCCTAAACCCATTTGCCCAGAAAGTCTTTTTTTTTTTTTAAACAAAATATCAACTAACATCTTTGACCTTTGTTATTGAGAAATGTGGGCATAGTATCATAAAATCATGGAGGGGAAATTTTCAAGAAGTATGTATGTGATATTGCCAAATGATTTAGAAATAAGTGTGTAAATAAAGATGGAAGAAAGGATTTGACAACTGAGTGGGCATCACTGAATATTCAGAGTCTAATCTCAGCAAAGCAATTGTTGTAAAAGAAAAAGAAAATTACAGTTTCAAGACCACAGACTGAAAGGAAGCAAATATTGAATAAATGACTCGACAGAATATTTATTAAAGAAAGAAAGAAGTAGCCTTATAGCTCAGAGTTCACGGAGTGAAGATAGGACCACACTGTACAAATACGAAGATAAAATAGATATAAGTAGAGGGGGAAATATATTAAAGCTGTTAGAAAGGAAGAAAATACTAATGTGAACATGATTTGGGGGATAAGAGGGAATGCGATTGAATAGAGGTAATTTCAGGATTTGGAAAGAAGATAGTCCTTTTCCATTTGCTCTAAATTCTCTAGGGAAATATCAGAAAACATGCGGGGGGAAGTAAGGAAGAAAGATGAAAGAACTTTTATAAAACATATCAATGTCCATAGAAACCCCTTTCTCAGTAGTCACCCATGATCTTCTCATTTTAAATCCAGTAATCTTCCTGTAAGCCCATAGGAGTCTACCTTGCTTTTTGAGACTCTTCACCTCTAATCCCATGTCCCCATTTTCTCTGGCTCTTCTGTACCCCTCTCGAATACTTACGCATATGTCCCAGTCTCTGAGGCTGACTCCAAACCTTGCATAACATCATTCTTCATAGTTCTCTCTGCTTTGATCATCTCTATCCATAATTTCTCCCCACATAACCCCAACTTTCTCCAAGATTTAACCTCTAGAGATGATCACCAGGTCTTTATTTTATTTCAAGGAAAATAGTCCTCTTAACTGAAGATTAGAATTTTCACTTGCTGAACATTAATCACCCTGCAGACAATACGATAGTTCAAATTCATCCTTTCTAAAAATGAACTTACTTTGTACTCCCAGAAGCTGGAATTTTCATCCTAAATTTTCAGTCTCAAATAGTTGCAACTCTACCCATCTGTTACTTGAGAGAGAGTCAGCCATCAAATTCTGTGTGTTCTGTCTTCATAAAGTCTCTAGTCTCTTCCTCTCTTTTTCTAAACCATTGTTAATGCATTCTTGGGTATTTTAATAACCTCCCAACTCTTCTTATCACAAGCACATTTCTCAGAAGCCCATCATTAAGTTCTGAAGTCAGGGCCATCTATGTAGAGTAACTCATCTGATTTTTGTATTCATGTACTGAAGAATTTTCAGTGACTGCTATTTTCCCATTCAAAGTCATTATCATATACCTTAAATGTACTCCTAAGCTTATATCCTGTTTTACTTCTCCCTATTGTCTCCCAGTGCTCCCCACCAACTAGCACCATCCATCATACACAAAGCAGTCATCAACTTAAAGCTTCTCCTTCAGCCTGGAAAACTCCTTCTTATCTTCTTCCTCTTATTGAGATCCTGTACTTCCTCTTGGTCCCATCTCACATATTATCTTCTCCAAATAACTCCACTTTTCCAGTTGCAGTTAAGCACTTCTCAGTGTATACTCTCTACTTACTCATGCTTTATGTTTTGTAACTATGATATACCTTGAATGTCCCAGTTATTATATTTTTTCAGTTCCCAAAATACAGAGAATGTGCTTTATTCATCTCTCTATCATCAGTGCTCCAAATTGACCTATATTATAAACATAATAGTTGCTCAATAAATGTTGGCTCAAGAATTATTTCTCTGTGAATCAGAATAGGAAGTTCAGAACTTTGGCCAAATATGATGAATAAAAGTATGTATACTGCATATGCAATTTTATTCTTTGAGGGCAAAAACAAATTATAACATTAAAATTACTATTATAGAATACTTTATGCTTAAATCAATTAACGGAAAAGGGAACTCTGCTTATGAGCTTAATGTCCTAGAGAGTAGAGTCTTTATCAACTTTATAATGTATTTAAAAATTGCTTCAGAAGTGTATTTGTAGCATAATATAATGAGGTGATGATAAAATACCATACAACCTGATTCTCTGATGTAAGATTGTGACTTGAACTTCTGTAATTATCAGATGCCTCTTCATCAATTCATGTGGAAATGGAAAGATTTTGTCCCTTATTTATAGCAGAATGGGCAAAAGGTGTTGCTTCACTTTCTCTAGAGAAGTGGTTTTCCATCAGTGGTTAATATTCCCCACTGGGGACTTTTGACAACATCTGGAGACATTTTTATGGTCACTGATTGGGAGCAGGGGTTGCCGTTGGTATGGTTCTGGAATATCAATAATACCAAGGCCAAGAAATCCTACTTCTAGAACCAGAAGTGTAGTGTTAGCTTCACTTTCTCATGATTAAACAGATCTAATTTAAAAAAACAAAAAACAAAAAAGAAGCAAACAAACAAAAACAAAAAAACCTTTTCATTTAAAAGACTAATCAGAATGTTTCCCACATAAATAATATTTCTTATAACTTGTGCTCATTGTTAGTAGCATAAGCTAATTGGTTAACAATGTGTATCACTGTAAATTAATTACAAATGTATTTTAAGCTGGAATTGTGCTAAAGCCTTTTAAAAAGAATCTGTTTCATCATGTAGAACCAGAGCCCTTTGGAATTTACAGTTGGATAGAGAGTGGTAATATGACAGTCGCAAAACTTCAAACTCATAATTTAATTCTGAAACACTCCTGAAGACTGAAAATTTGAGTAGTATTATGCCAACACATTAGTAACTTCCCTTAAAAGTGTGGGTTTTGAAGTGATATGAATGGTATAATTACACTTTGCATAAAGAGCTATTTACTGTGTTTCTATTTTAGAATATGCTAAATTTAATTTGTAATGGTATTATTGTAACACTGTAATCTGTTAACTTAGTTGGCATTTAAGTACTTTTTCTTTCTTATATTACCAGAAGAATAACTTTGTCTCCACAACTCTTTTTATCTACTCATATCTTTCCCATATCAGGCTATTTATTCCCTATTGCTAACTACTAATATTTGTTGAACAGAGAGACCCTCACCTTTTCCTAACTTCCAGTAGTAACTTCATCATTTCAGTTCATTCTAATGGTTCTAGACCATGACTTCATCATGACCCAGCCTGCACTGGGGTCATGACCCCAGCCTTTGTGTATATAGCATGACTTGCTCTTCATTTATTTTATCTTACACGTTAAATTTGTACATGAACACTTCCTATCTCCACCAGCAACCCAGTATGAGCAGGGAATCTTTTTCTCTCTTAGTGAAACTATGAATCAGATTCTATGCCCTCAGCTTGCCAAGGTATAGGTGACATTCTTTCCCAGCCAGTAATTAAGAGTCTAGTCTCCTGGGTTTTGAATGTTGAGTGAATCAATTGCGGTGCTTTCAATTGAATCTTCTTGCTATTCACTTAAGAAATACCCTAGTTTTTGTTTTGAGATATGGAATTCATATGATTTTTCCTATTCTATGAACTACCTTATATTCTCTCTCTCTCTCTCTCTCTCCCTCCCACCTCCCTCCCTCCTTCCCCTCCCTCTTAAATTAACCAGAGTTATTTCTCTTGATTGCAGTTTTGAATCTCTGACTGATATTATATTGGGTTGTTGGAAAAGTAATAACATATTTTTTCTATGTTTCTTTGTTGCAAAAATGCATCATGGCTTTTCCGACAACACAATATATATATAGTATATAAAATATATCATATTATGTAATATATATCAATACACATATTTATCAATACTACTAACTTGTTATTCCTATATACCATATTCAAAATAAAAATAATATCCTTGTGAAATTATTGTGGAATTTTCCCAATTCTTAACTAATCATATCTTAAGCCTAAGATTTTACAGATGCTATTCCAAATTTATTTTCTTCTCTCTCTTCTTCCAATTTAGTTCATGTCTTCATTTTGAGACTATATTATTCTCCAAATCTATGTCTGATTTTTCCAAATGACATTCTAGAATTAATATCACATTATGTCACTTTTTAATACATCCCTTTTCACACTTAAAACATGAAATATAGGGCTATTCATGCTTTGGCCCCTATTTTCTCACCCTACTTGGCCCTACCCCTCCAATATCTAATTCTGCTATGCACTTTATTTTTCCCAAATGGTTTGTCCTCTCTATTTGCTCAAACTCTTTACTTGCTTTCTGAATGAAAGAACCTCTTCTCCTGTGAAATATTTGTGTCAGACTCATTTAGTGTTAGTTGTAATTGTTAGTTTACTTATCTCTCTCCTATTGGCTGGCTGATTTGTGTTTAATTCATCTCTGTAACCCCTACACATAGGGACAGTGTCTGGCACATTCTAAGCACCTAATAAATATCTGGAAAATTAGTGATGTTGGTTATCTTCTCTTGTGGTCATGGAAATCTAACTAAAGGTAACTTTAAACTTTTTATTATTGAAAGAGTTTCAGATATACAATGTAGACATATACATATACACATATTAAATAATTACTAACCCACTACTTTCATGTTTCCTTTATTCTCTCTTCCCTTCCTTCAGTATCACCACTATTTTCTCACATGTCTCTGATGTCATTTCTTAAGAGAACTTTCAATTGTCTGCATTTCCTTCACATTTTTCTCATTGGAGTCAATGTAGAAAAAGAACACAGTCAGATCCATTTAAAACACTAACACAATCAGCAATATCATAATAACATATGCTAAAGTAACGAGCTTAAATAAATAATACCACTTGTCAATTGAACAAATATTTAGTTTTCTATTTTTACTAATTTATAGTATTGTGTTGGAATAACAGATTCTTAGTCCTTTTCTTTCATTTATATTTAACACGTACATATGCCTATATTTTTTCTTTGCATCTGTTGCCTTTATAACTTTTCCTAGGGACTTTTGAATTTTGCTACACATGCCTCTGTCCCTCAAACAGTGCAAAAATACCAAATGGACCGTGAAAAACATATGTCTTAAATAGAATGCTTTGCCTAACTAAAATGGAAAAATGTTTTTCGTTAGTGGAATTCCCAGGCATTTATTTCTTAAATGCTGATGTTCATGGTGACTAATTTGTTTTCATTAATATCTGGTTTCCCAAAATATTTTCTCTTCTTTTGGCCAACCTAGATTAGACTTTGTAAATCTGTATTCTATATGACATGGCCTCTTTTACTCACTGAGCATTGAGTTCTTTCTTTGATTCTTCCTTTTTTTTTTAATGGTACATGTTTTATGGCTATCAGTAAGTCATTGTATAATATATTAACCCAGATATCAAAAGCCAAATACCATTATTCTCCTGTTGTAAGTAAATCAAAATTCTTTGGGAGAAAAACATTCCATTTGGCTTGAAATTGACTTTTTTCTTCACATATTTCATATCACAAATTTCTTCTAAACATACTCTATTGACCCATAAGCTCCTAGACTATGAAGAACTTGACTCCTATTACCCTTAAAAATGATCTTTTATTCATTTATTTCTTAAAAAATCATCTGGTGTTACCTTCTTGGTTACAGTGACTTGGTTACAGTAGCATACCCAACTAACATAGAACTTCCTTCAAAATACAGATATCCCACAATATGAGGGCCTAACCTGTAAGTTAGTAAGACTCCATTCATGTAGCTATTGAAGGTAGATAATTATCTCTCAGAAATGCTGTGGAAGACATTCCTATTTTCCAGATTCTTCAGTTGAAAGCATATGGCTACCATAGACTCACTCTAAATGTATGATGCCAGATAGGACTTTAAATAATTTTGTACAATTCATATCTATTAATGATTGATTAGCATGAGTATAACATTTGAATTCTAAGTGATGTTTTTGGTCTGAACATGTAGGGTCAGATAAAGTGAAAATATTTTAAAGAACCTCCCTAAATCTCTTACTATCATCATAGGAGGAAAGACATGCAGAGCCAGATGCAGAATAAGGCTTCTACCACCTGGCTTTGGGTGCTGTATTTATTAGTCAGGGTTTTCCAGGAAAATAAAATCGTATATATATATATATATATATATATATATATATATATATATATATATACAAACATATATATATAAAATCATATATATATACACACACAAACACACATACACACACACACGTGTGTGTATAGCGATAGATATAGATATTGATATAAATCTCTATGTATATTACATATATATAAATCTCTTTATATATATCTAGTACATACAGAGGGTGCCAAAAAAATGTATACACATTTTAAGAAAGAAAGAAACTGGGCTGTCCGAGTGGCGCGTTGGTTAAGAGCTGGCTTGGGACGCCAGCGGCCCCAGTTCGGATCCCACATAAGAGGGACAGTGACACTGCCCTCTACAGCTAATATGGTGAACAACAACAGCATAGCTGCAGTCCCTGCTGCAGTGGGCTGCCATAGGCTACAGTGAGTGGCCGGCAGCTGGAGTGAGCTGCCAAGTGCCACTGTGAGCAGCTGTCCAGAGGCCGGCGACCTATCTGCCTCATCTGAGAAGAGCGCAATGATGGTATCAACATGGGCCAGTGAAGTAGAGTCCTCCACAACTAGACTGAAGAACCAAACAACAGCAACTTGTCTGTCCCCCTTCCTCAGTTCCCCAATGCAGTTCTCTTTCCCCAATTCCCCAATTTAAAAAAAACTATTAAAATTGTAATACTCAATATATACCAATAACAAAAGATGAATATAAATCATGTTTGACTTCTGCAATTTCAAGAGGTGCTCAAAGTGGTTACCAGTGGCATAATTTTAATACAGTTGTTTCCTTTGTATATATACATAAATGTTTCAGTTTCTAAAATGTGTATACATTGTTTTGGCACCCTGTGTGTATGTGTGTGTGTGTATGTGTGTGTGTATATGTATGAGATTTATTACAAGGAATTGACTTACATAACTATGCAGGCTGACAAGTGCTAAGATTTGCAGTTGGCAAAATGGAGATGTAGGTGAGCTGATGGTATCAATTCTAATCTGAATGCTGGCTGACTTGAGACCCAGGGAGAGCCAGAAAGAAAAAAAAGTATCCTAGTTCAAACAGTTAGGCAGGAGAAGTTCTCTTTTATTCAGTCTTTTTGTTTGTTTTTCAAGCTTTCAACTGATTGGATAAGACCCACCCACATTGGGGAGGACAACCTGCTTTATTCAGGCTGCCAATCTAAATGTTAATGTCATCATGAAACACCCTCATATACATACTCAAAATAATGTTTTAATAAATATTCGGGCACCCTGTCCGAGTTGACACCCAAAATTAACCATCACAATATGTAACCCCTAGGGCCAAGCCAGAGTGACTAAGAATTCATGGATGCTGAGGTTCTTTGCTCCTTGTTTGGGGCGTTCTAACACACTCAGGTGCTCCTCAAACAAAACACTCATCTTCTTCAAATTGGCTTCCCTCTAATTGGCATAACAAATTCAAATATTTGCTTCATGTTTACTGTTTTGCCTTTACTGTTTTTGTCTCTGGTAAACTGTTTTCTTATTCTTTTAGTGTACAGTTATGCTTTCTTGTTTTCTTTTCTAAAGAATTATAGATACGAAGGTTGGACAGGGTCTCACAAAATATCTGGTTGGATTACACCACTGTCCTACAATCTTTGCCCCAGCCTTTCATACATATTTTATAAGTAACATATTTTCTTATTCTTTTAGTGTACGGTTATGCTTTCTTGTTTTCTTTTCTAAAGAATTATAGATACAAAGGTTGGACAGGGTCTCACAAAATATCTGGTTGGATTACACCACTGTCCTACAATCTTTGCCCCAGCCTTTCATACATATTTTATAAGTAAGTATACTGAGTACAGCTTCGTAGATTTGAGAAGTATTTTTAAAGCCACAGAATTCAGATAAAAAATATTGAGATATCTAAAAGAGACTAAATTGATCACCAAAAGGTGATTCCATAAAAATGGCAATTTTAATATTTAAACGCAAGTTCCATCATGACATTACGCTCTTGAAGTTGAAATTGTACATCACTTTCTTCTTTCATATTCTTGGACTGAACCCAAAGTGCCCATCATAGTACAGACAATATTTTATAGCAATTTTATGAAACTAATTTGGTGTAGTCCTTATTTAAACATGTATAAATATATGATGAATTGTAAGAGCTATTGATCTCATTTTGTGCTTTTAAAAGGTTGCAGTTAGGTTTTTTAGATCAAGAAATCTCAGAGGGCAAGGTTATAAAATAACAAAATTTTAGTGCAGCGATCAGCTACTTTATTAAGATATGGAGAGATTTGGGGAAACTTTATTTTGTATTGAAAAACAGCAATACATTCTTATCACACTTTAAAAATATTTAAACTCATGGTCTTAACTGAGTATTAAACACTATGTATTTTTTTTAACTTTAAATAGTTGCTTCTGTATCATGGTGTTTTCTCTATTCAGTATAGGAAATTGATTTGGCACAAGCGAATGATAGATACGATTTTTAAATTTTCTCTCTATATAGATTTGTTATGTTTTTGAGAAATTGCTTTTAAACCATAAACATGTATTATATGCAATCTTTTACATCTGTTCTCCGTTAGGGAAAATATTGAACCATATTCCATACAGGAACATTGCTGTGTCTCACTATTATGTGCTTGATTAAAAATATTTTATCTACTTTATTGAATGAATAAGAGTAGATAAAGGTTGATTATGATTTCTCAAAATTCTGTTTCATGGATGGAATTGTTCCTCTATATTTTATGTGCTTAGGGAAATCAAATAAGAATCTCATTATACTTACCATTTATAAACTTAATGCTATTTTAATTGCTTCTGATTCCTACTCACCTCAGCCAACTGCAAGTTTCTAAACCAAAGAAAGAAATTAATTTATTCCAACTAAAGTACCCATACTGATTATACCAATATCATTTAATCAGTTATAATGAAGAACTTAAGCTAGGCAAGTTATTTTGAAATGTGCAAAATGCTATGAAAATTTGTATGTGCATGGGAGGAAAAACTGAAAGAACTCCTGCAGTGATTGATGAGAGTACAGAACAAGACAGGCCAGTGAGGCCAGAGCTTTAAAAACACTCAATCTCTGAAAACCATCTTGGTGGGATGTGGAGAAGGAAGTGTATGTGGCTCTGCTCATATGAAGTTCTTTATTGCAATTCTTGCTAATGACAAAGAGAATTGAAGTCTTTTTATAATTGGAATTTGTAACCTTTCTTATATTTCATAAAGCAACATGAAACCTCCCTCCTACTGGTTCTAAAGAAACTTATTGTATCCAGCACTGCACCGCAGCTGGCTCATTAATGTTTATTATTGGCACTAACCCAACTTGCCCATTTCCTTGGAATTGCAGCTCTTGTTTTTTTCTTCCTGGTTCCCAGGTGACTGGCTCTGGACCCCAGCTTTTTAAAAATTTATGTATGTATGTATGTATGTATGTATTCATTCATTCATTTGTTTTATTTAATTAAAGTTTATTGGGGGGCTGGCTGAGTGGCTCAGTTGGTTAAGAGCTCGCTCAAGAGTGTGAGCTGAGCTCTGAGCAACAGCAGTTCAATTCCCATCCCGAGCTGAGAGCTGCTGAGCTACCAACAGGTAGCAGGATGGCTCAGCTAAGAAATAAAAAAAAAGAGATCATATCTTAAAGTTTATTGGGGTGACAATGGTTAGAAAAGTTCCATAGGTTTCAAGTGTACAATTCTGTAATACATCATCTATATATCACATTGTGTGTTGAACACCCAGAGTCAGTTCTCCTCCCATTGTCATATAGTTGATCCCTTTTATCTTTATCTACCACACTACTTCCCCCCTTACCCTCTGGTAACCACTAAACTATTATCTTTGCCTATAGAGTTTTTGTTTCTTTATTTGTTTTTCTTGTTCCTTTGTTGATTTCAGTTTTATATCCTGCATATCAGTGAAATTATATGGTTCTCTACTTTTTCTGTCTGACTCATTTAACTTAGCCTACTAAACTGAAGCTCCATCCATGTTGTCACAAATGGCACTATTTCATCTTTTCTTATTCTAGCTTTTAATATATAACTATGGCTCTTTCAGGCATCATTGTTTGTTATTCCATTTATTTATTTATTTATTTATTTATTTATTCATTTATTTATTTATTTAGCAAATATTTCCTGAGTACCTACTGTATCATAAGTACCGGTTCTAGATACCATAACACATTAATTAAAAAAATAATAATAATCTCTTACCTCCTGGAAGTTATATTGTGTTGAAGAGAAATGGATTCCTGACAAAATAAAGGAATGGCATATGATGTTGAATGGTGATAAGTACCGGAGAAATATGAACTAGGAAAGAGGTCTAGGGACTGCAACAATTTGGTGAAGAAAATGGTTTGATTTTAAATATGTTGATCAGGGAAGTCCTTGCTAAGAAAGTGGTATTTGAGAAAGATTGGAGTGGGGTGAGTAATGAATATGCTTATATCTGGGAAATGCAACATTCCATAATAGTAAAGATTCTGTTGCATTCATGGAACAAGAAAAGACAGTGAAGCTTGAGCAGAAAAGCCAAGAAAAACACTGTTTTCTTGAAAACACATCCATGGAGCTTCCTAGACCACTACATGATTATAAAACTAGGACTTGAACTTAAGTTTAGTTTTATTTCCATTTCTTGGATTTGTATTTACTATTGCTTGACTTACTTTTCAGGGGTCCTGAGGCAGTGAATTTTCTGAGATACAACATGTTTAAAAATGATTTTATTTTCCTGTCAAACTGGAATGACAGATTGATTGAGGGTAGCATTCTGGCTTTGAAACAATCTGCTTTCACCCCCCACCACCCTACCTCATGTAGTAGGTCAGAAATCTTATGCCACAGGTCCTTATTGCATCAGTCCAGGATCAACCAGAGAAGCAGAACCAGTAAGAGATATGGATGTATTAAGGGAGTTGACTTACACAATTGTGGAAACTAGTTAGGCATTCTTTGTAAGGTTGCATCTATCTGATGCTGAAGCTTGAAGTCTACAGGGTAGGCGCTCAAAAAGCAGTCACGAGTACGATGGAAACCACAATTATTACTTGGAATCTCACAAGGATGAACTTAAACACAGGTCCATCTCTCACCTTAGTAATAAGTGTATCCTGCAGAAGCTGGTTCAGAGTTAAATATACAAACTAGCCCTGGAATCAGAGAAGCTAAAAAGCATCCAAGTAGAACACTTGTTGCCTTAGCTACTGCTTCATGCCAAGGAAGCAAGTCAGGAGATCAGCAACAATGTATATGAGCTACAAAATGGCTGCTGCTTCCCATCCTCCTTTCAAATCCCTAAGAATTCTCCTATGTCCCACTCTAATGTGAATGTACTAGTAAAGGAATTCTGGGAAATGTAGGCAAGTTTCTGGCAGCTAACCAAGTGGGGATGTTACAAAACTATCACACATGTTTTTTTAAGGTAGCCTGTTTTGTGAACTTTTCTTTCTTGTCCTCCAAAGTTTTAAGATTTTTTTTTTTTAAAGATTTTATTGGGGAATTGGCGGAGGGGAACAGCGTTGGGGAATTGGGGAAGGGGAACAGACAAGTTGCTGTCTTTTTGTTCTTCAGTTTAGTTGCGGAGGATGTTGCTTCACTGTTGGTATCGTCATTGCGCTCTTCCCGGATGAGGCAGATCAGTCGCTGGCCTCTGGATGTCGCTCACTTTGGCTATTGGCAGCTCACGCTGGCTGCCAGCCGCTCACGCTGGCTGTGGGCCACTCACTGTAGCCTATGGCAGCCCACTGCAGCAGGGGCTGCAGCCCACACCATCACCGGGGCTCGCACAGCCCAGCTCCAGGTGGAGCTGTTGTTAGCTGTAGAGGGCAGTGTCACTGGCCCTCATGTGGAATCCGAACCGGGGCCGCTGGCATCCCAAAACCAGCGCTTAACCAATGCGCCAGCCCTAAGATTTTTTTTTTTTTCTGAAACCTGGACTTCTATAATTTAACAAGAATTCACTAGTGTGGTTTTCATCACCATCATCTTCATTCTCATCTTCATCTTCATAATTTACTATTAAAATAAGATATTGTTTTCTTATTTTCATTTTTGCTCTATACTTAAGTGGGGCAAAAAGATTTACATATTTCTTTAGTGAGATAGAATTATATTTTGTTAGTTTTATGTTTTTCTTTATATTTTCTTTTCTGTGATATCTTTATATATATATTATTTAGACATATATATTATTTAGACATATATATATAATATTCTTACATTATATCTTCATTTTTTTTATTATCTATCTCTTTCTCCCTTTGATTTTTTTTTATTTGATTATCCAGATCTCTGATATGGTTTTCAGCGTGTCTCTTCTATTTTTAATATGTTTACTGAGTGCATGTACATAGCAATTATGTTATTTCTTAAAATTGTAATAATCCTTTCTTATTTTCTGATTGTCCCTTTTTCAAAAAGTATAAGGAAGACATAGATAAATAGATGATAGAACGATAGAACGATAGATAGATAGAACATAGTATTTTCAAATAGCTACCTTTTGTGAAATTGATATAATGCGCTCTTAATTCTTTGAGAAAAGCAATACTTTAAATACTCTTTTGTAATCTGCATTATCTCTATTTATCTTGGCCTTTCTCTATTAAGCTGTTGGTTTTCTTCATATGTCCTGGGATTCTTGGATGTTTAATTATATTTGGAGTTGAAAGACTAGTTTGAAACATGGGCCTTTGCAGTAGCTTCATAATATAGGCAAATCCCTTGAAAGGGAAGGAATATTTTGTGATCAGCAGCTCTTTCAGGTTTAACACGCAGACTCTTAACAGAAGAAGAGTTCAAATTGATGTTTGCCTTACTAAAACCACTGAAGTCGGTGCTCCTAGCAGATCTGTAGAATGCCCCTTTTTTCACCCTCGTACCACTGATGACCTTCAGTCAAGGTAACTCACGGATCTCCCACAATGAGGGGGCATTAGGTAATCACAAGCAGGATAAGAACAAAATACACTCAAGTTTCTAGGAGCATGTCTTGACAGCCCAGAAATAAGAGGAATCTCTGAGTCAATATCAATTTCTACTTCAACCAGAATCCAAACGTGATATTCATTTACCTTCTGAAGACACACACGTTAGAAAAGCCATGAGAATGCTCTAGAAAAATTGCAGTATTATTTATTGGAGTGTGGAAATGGGAATGTCAAATGCCAAGTGTGAAATGTGTTCATAAAAATGCTATCAGACTTCCATTCTAGGAAACTATATCGATATTTTCATGAATGATAAAAAATATACCACTGAAGGTTAATTTTCTGCTCTGTGTACAGTGTGGACACTGGTAGGCATAACTTGGATTTATGTTGTACAAGCATAAATTATATTCTTCTCGGAGTAAACTATAGGATTAACATGTATTTTAGGGCTTATCGTTCTTGACTCCCGTGCCTTTGTCAATCAGAGGGATGTCCCAGAATCTGACTAGTAGGGATGTCCCTCTCTGGGGACTCTCTGATGACAGAAGTCTTAAGAGTTCACTCATAGGATATGCTACCACCTGCCAGCAGGAGGTAAGGATTCTTCTGGGAATAGTTGCAAATAGGGCAACCATTTCCTGTCATATAAGCTCTTTATCATTCTGCTCTCGAGCTGTTTCATCTGATAAATCTGTGATACATTTTAGAGGAAAGAATGGAAGCTTTCCACTATCCATTTCTCCTGGTGTTAAATTAACCATTTCTTGTTCCTCCCACCCACCTCTACAGCATTATACAAGTAGTACTCATGGGCACTCACACTGACAAACTCAAGTCCAGCTGTGAGGGAGATGGCTCTGCTCTAATTGAGCTCCAAGCAGAAAAGATCACCAGGTATAAGGGAGCTGGCACTTTTAAACATTCTGTGATGGTTCATTTTACTGTCTCTAGTCATCCGGACCAGGTTCCAATCCAGCTTATTTTCTGCTTATTTTCTTTCATCTGTGAATAAAGATCTGGCAGAAGCAATTCTCTGCTTTTAAGCTATACAGGAGCTTTATAAGTGATGGAATACCATTATATAGATCATGCCACATTTAAGAAGGCCTGTTTTAGATTTCCTTCAGAATCATTAAGAATAGTTGATGCACCCTACCCCTAAATTGTCCATTAGATACACATTAACACATAGTTGCCAAATTACAGATGTCAGACAAGCAATTCTTTCTTTTGCTTGTTTTATATATTGATATAATTTTCCTAGTTTCCAAAATACAATGTGCTTTATTATGATTATACAATTGTTATAAATTTTTGAAAAAAATCTCGCTGTTACACAGAATTCTGTGCAAAAAATAACATAGTAAAAATTATCTGAAATCTCACCAGACTAAGCAAACCACTATTTACATTTTAGTGAGCAACCATCCAAACATATTTTTCACAATATACACAAGAACAGGCCTGCTTTTTTTACTTCCTAATAGTTCCTAATAGAAATAGAACATTTCTAAGATTCCTTTTATTGTTGATGCAAAACTACTGATTATAGGAATGCTCCCTTTTGTGGTAAACAATTTATTACTTACTGATGTGAAGGTGTTTCTCCATTGGAATAAGTACTGAACTACATACAATTGTGTCCCCTTTTAATTTTAGGATATACTTCTAGAAATGGAATTGCTGAGTCAGAGATAATGTATCTTTAGAAGTTTATCTCTGATCAAAGTTTTAGTGAATATTTCCAAATTGGCTTCTAAAAATGTATCATTTTGTTCTCTCAACAAGAGCATGGGACAGTGCCTTCTACATTACCCCTTTATCTGATGCTAGGTCTAGTCAAGACTGTTAGTATTTGTCCATCTAAATGAATAAGTGATCATTTGTTTTTGCACTTGTGTTTACTTCTTAGCCAATTATATTCATTGGAAACATTGCCTCTCAAAGTTTGTTGTCTAATTTTAAATTGGCTGTTTGCCTTTTTGTCTTTCCCTATAATTTAAAAGTTATTTGGTTTGTCATGAATAGTAAGCATTTATTTGTCTCATATTTTTCAATTATGCACATTTTTCAATTTTCAATGACAAATTTCATATTTGTCTTTTAACATTACTTAGAAATTTTTATGTTTTTTTCCTTTGTTTCATTTTGTGAGTTTTGTTTTGTTTTGTTTCTTAGCTATTGGGCAGGGCAGGGTTCAAGGATTCAGGTACATAATTTTTAAACATTTTCTGGTGGGATTTCTATTAATTTTTTGGTTTCCAGATTTGCTATTATATTAGAAAAGCCCTTCTATCCCAACTTTATAAAAATATCTACCTATACTTTCTTTTTCTGTTACATTAAAATTTTTAAATTTAAGTATTGTATTGCATTGAAATATATCCGGGGTAAAGGTTGAGGTAGAGACTGAATGTTTTCCAGCCAGCCAGTTACCCCCAGGCACCCCAGAATTTGAAAAGCTGCTTAGCTTATCAAAACTTCACATGTAAAGGTCTGTTTCTGAACCTTATTTTCTTCCTTTGACCTGCTTACTAGTAATTTCACTCTTGTTATATCCCTAGTTTTATGTGTTTACATCTAGGCCAGATTTTTCCATTGTATACTTATTTTCAAAGTTTTATATATTTATTCTTCCACAGGAATTTTTGAGTCCTTTATTAAATTTTTATTTTGACTTTTAAGACTTGGTATTGTGTGCATTCCATAGTCTTAGATATCATGTCAGGTTGATTGCTTGGGTAAAACATATTACTTCAGCAGGATAAATCTGGTGGAAATATATTGGCTATTATAGCAAAGAGGTATATATCATCCCAGATGTGTTAAAATTTATAGTCTTTGCATAGGCTGCATGTGTGGAAGAAAAGATTACCCCCAAATGGTAGCTTCAAATTATTCCTTACAACATGGTAAAGGTTAAATGATTTATCTTAACAGAATGCCACAGTCTTCATTTCTGTGCTAAAAATAATTTCTGACACTTAGCCAAAATGCAAGTTATTAAGAATTTCCTCTAGCAGTTCCCTCTCCTTCCAATTTTTCATATAATATTTCCCAAAGTATTGGAAAAAAAAATCTAGGTTCATCAAAATCAGTCATCTAAATAAGGACTAATTTCTGTGATGAGACAATGATTAAATTTATATATTTCTTAATTTGTGGGGCAAAGGATAGGTGGAAAGAGTGAGCCAATAAAAGAAGTAGAATTTATAATTATTGAGTGTTAACATTATATAAATTTATTATGCCCAGTGGATAATTAAGGCTTTTTAATTCTCTGACTTGGCAGGTTCTAACATAATCTATATTTCAAGAGTGAAAGTAAAACCATAGGGGGGAATGTCAGTAGAATTTAGAGTATAAATTGAAATAATTTATAAATGTAATTATTATTTACAGTATTATACTGATCCCTGAATGCAGTTGACAGTTTTTCCCAGGTGATGTATACATATAATTCCATATATGTGTGTGTATATATATATATTTTTTTCTGTTACTTTGTATGTGCAGAATATTGATCAAGTGTTATTTTTATCAGTAAAATAACACTGGCCTACATAGTAGTTTTCTGATCTATTTTTATTTTCCCCAGACATGACTGTGAGTAGTCATTCTAAGTCCTTTCACATACTAAAATAGGGTGTTTTTTATGAATGAAAGATGTTCAGATAGTGTTTATTGATAATTATATAATGAGTCTGTTAACATAAACCTTTTTCTGCACTTATCTACTTCTAGAGGCACTTTATGAAATATAGAAACTGGACTGCTTATTTTAGAGGATCAAGTGATGCCAAGTCAAAGAAATATAAAGACTCTAGAATATTCTAATCAAATACTTTTATAGTGTATCCACAAATATCTCCAGACGGGAAAAAATTTCAAATCTGCTCAGGATAAGACAGTTTTACTAACTCACAACACTTAGCCTCTAAAAAGTACTGATCCTGGATGACATGTAGCTCGCTATTCCTTGATGGAATTCTATCAGTATTAATTACATCCTAATATGACATCACATTTTTATCTTCTACAAATTCACTTTATTAGTCAAGATTGTTTTCATTACTATAACAGAAAATGTAACAAACTAGGCTAATTACAAAAAGAAGAAACATTGTCTCACATAGCTGAAAACTGTAGGGTCTAGACCTTGTATCAAGCATGACTGAATTGGGGGACTCAAGTGCTGTCATCAGGACTTGAGCTTTCTGCCTAGCTCCACTTCCCTATGTGCTGGCTCCATTCTCTGCTGTCTGCAGCCATCAGGAAGTGCCTCTCCAGGTCAGGCTTAACAACCATGAAAACAATGAGAACTTTTCTTTTCCAAAGGGTACAGCAAATTGAGGCCCAATGCCATGATTTGGAGTCATGTCCTTGACCCGATCACTATTACTCTCATTAGCCAGCCCTAACTTTGGTATCCATTCCCACATGTCCAAGATGGAGCCCAGCCTATCCCAAATACATATACTGAATGTGAGGGTGGAATTTGTCTCCCTCCAAGGAAACAGCAAAAGATGGAGAGGAGTATACACTGCATGGCCGTAACACTGGAAAGTCATGATCCTACATCATTTCTCTACTCCTTTTTGGGGAAAACAGCATAAGATTTAGAATCTAAATATGTGAGTTTGAATTCTGTCTATAGACTTAGTAGCTGTGTAACCTAGATTTTAACCTTCTAACCTCCATGTCCTGAAGTTTGCCCATCTCTAAAATGGGGATAATTTATCTCAAGGATATTATGCAGATATGTAATGTGTAGCATATCTGGTAGTAAGGCTCATTAAACAGTTTTGTGATGGAAGCTACCTATCTGTCATATTGCTTCTGACCCTAAAATCTTTACTCTTTAGAGTATAATACTTCCTACCAGGTATCTTTCTATCTTTATAATTCCATGAAAAACAGAGCATGTTTTAACTTGAGTCATTTTGAAGACAAAAAAAAAAAGGACTAATGTAAAAAACAAAAATGCACACACACAAAAACAGCTTTGATGCTTCTGTGAAGGACAGGTAGTGAGTGGATGCTGAGAGCCAGCTACGTCTCCTCCCTAAGGCCATGGTAATAAAGTGCCATGCATTTGGTTTTAGAAACATTCTCTTCTGTACTCTTCTTCTTTGCCTTGGGGGTGCTCTTTTGTCTCCTGGGTTTTATCACATGTGATCTTTACCATAAGCTTCTACCTCCAGATTCAAGGCCCCTACCACTATCTACAGGGAGGTGCTAGCCTGCCTTTTCTCATCTTCAGAGCATTTGCTCACCAGTGCTCTTATTCAAAGCTTCGGGGATGGGTTTCTATCTGCCAGTTTGTGTGGCAAGTTTTTCTTAATTCCAGCGTGCTCTGCAGGCTGCTGACGCCCTCTCCACATGGTAATGAACCTGGTTGTGTGATGATACCTACAGCTGTAACTCTCACCTGTGTGGATGACGTTCAAAATGGCATCCATGTTCACCTGCCACTTTGTCCGCCACGGCCACAGAGGAGCAGTTTAGAATGCTCTTGGCAGACCGCAAGGCTTTTGTTAGGAGTCTCTCAGTGACACGTTCTGTGTTTCAGTGTGATGCTGTTTAATCACTTCATGCCCAATCTCGTGTGAACGGTAAAGGCATCTTACAAAATGTAAAGAACTGCAAAGCTGTCATTGTTGCTATTGTTGCTTTTTTTTTCTCCTTATTTAACAGTTTGGATTTTTCATATCGGAGACTATGGCTTAAATTACCAGCACAATTTTAATTTTCTCCTTTTTCCTTCATAACAGAAATTTGTCTTTTGGGGGTATTCTCAGCTTTAAAAAACGTCTTGTTTCCCAGGATTCCTTGAAACTAGAGGTAGCAAATGATTTATAAGCAGAAATTATTGAGTAGGGCTTTTGGGAACTATACTTAAATGGGGCTGACATGGCTTGTCCCTTTACTTGCTCTTGCCTATTGGTGGATGAGACTGTTGTAGTTCTATCTGTCATCTTGTGGCCTTAGGGATGGAGGACATGGACCAAGGACTAAAGAGCACAAAGACGGAGACACCCTAGAGGAGCTGCTCTATCAGCCCTGGACCACACACATCACTTGGATTTTTTTTTTTTTACAGGAGAGACTAAAATTGGAAGGGAATTCAATGTGTTTAAACCACTATAGTTGGATTTCTGTTATTAACAGCTGAGTACAATTCCTAACTGATAGAGACTCCAATATAGATTTGTATGTATTCTTGTTATAGTACCCATCAGATCAGCACTGTTAAATATTTTTAACCTACTGTACCATATTTACACTAAGAAAAATTTATTCTTTTTCTTCTCAAAAAATCATCCAAGTTTACTAGAAGGTATAACTATTTTAAAATCATACATCTTCAGTAAGATCTATCAGTCTTTGATTAAGAAAATAACTTTAGGTGGAGAATTTGTCTTTCATAAAGCCTGATTAATTTTGAGTTAATCTCTGTTTGGACCATGTAGGAATTGACTGTAATATATGAAATGTGTTGGGGTTGCAACTTTGTATCAAATGCCCCAGGTCATGCTTTCATATCTAAGAGGGGAAACAAACACACACACACACACACACACACACACACACACACGTGTGTGTGTGCGCACACACCCAAGTATATATCCACAAAAGTGTACTAGAAGTATGTCGAGGTAAATGCAAATCCATTAATTCCTCTCTGCTCCTGGCTTGAGTGCCCTTCTTGCCTGATAAAACCAAACTTATCTTCAAAGCCTAGATCTGATGGCACTTTTTCTGCAAGGCCTTCCCAGTATCCAAGACAGAATTATCCCCCTCCCTTTCTAGCTTCCCAGAGCAGTGCAACAAAAGGCATTAGAGCACTCATCCATGCTCTCTGACTTTGAGCTCACCTGGTGCCTTAGACAAGTTACTTATTTCTTTAAATCTCAAGTTTCTCATCTTGAAAAGAACAATAATATCTATGCCATAAAGTAGCTATGAGATAGATGAGGTTAATTATGTAAGGTCTTCACAAAGAAGTCAGCCTATATTTAATCCTCAAATTATAGAATTTTTCATCATCCTTATTTTCTTCAATAGCCTTATGAGAATTATTCTTTCCATTTGAGCACCTAACATATGTTGTAATTTAGAGTATTGTATCTTTTAGAGGCTAAAATCTGTACAGTGTACAGCAGGAAATTTTTCTTATCCAGCTCTGAGTAGCCTAGACCTAAATAGAGAATAACAAATTTATTGAACAGGAATATAAAATAAATATATATATTTTTGAGGTATAGTTGACATACAAAATTACATTAGTTTCAGGTATACAACATGATTCAATATTTGTACATATTGCAAAATAATCACACAATAAGGCTAGTTAAGATCTGTCATCTATAGTTACAGAATATTTTTCTTGTGATGAGAATTTTTAAAATTTACCCTCTTAGCAATTTTCAAATATGCAATACAATATTATTAACTATAGTTACCATGCTGTGCATTACACCACCAGACTTATTTATTTTATAACTGGAAGTTTGTACTTTTGAATCCCTTTACCCGTTTCACCCATCCCCACCCACACTTCTGGGAACCATAAATCTGTTCTCTGCATCTATGAGCTTGTTTTCTCTTGCTTTATTTCAGATTCTGCATATAAGTGAGATCATATAGTATTTGTCGTTTTCTGTCTGACTTATTTCACTTAGCATAATGCCCTCATGGTCTATCCATATTGTCCCAAATGTTAACATTTCGTTTTTTAATGGCTGAATACCCTGAATACCATTCCATTGTGTGTGTGTGTGTAGGTAATTTTCTTTATCTATTCATCTGTTGAGGAATACTTAGTTTGTTTCCATAGCTTGCCTATTGTAAATAATGCTGCAGTGAATATGGGGGTGCACATATAATTTTTAATTAGTGTTTTGGTTTCCTTTGGATAAATACTTAGACTTGAAATTGCTGGATTATAGGTAGTTCTATTTTTAATTTTTTGAAGAATCTCCATACTGTTTTCCATCATGGCTGCACCATTTTACATTGCCACCAACAGTGCACAAGGGTTCCTTTTTCTCTGTGTCCTCACCAGCATTTATTTATTATCTCTTGCTGTTTTGGTAATAGCCATTCTAACAGGTGTGAAGTGATATCTTATTTTGGTTTTGAGTTGCATTTCCTGATTATTAGTGATGTTGAGTATCTTTTCATGTACTTGGTGGCCATCTTAATGCCTTCTTTGGGAAAATGTCTATTGAGATCCTCTGCCCATTTTTTAATGAGATTGTTTGATTTTTTTTTTTTGCTATTGAGTGGCATGTCTTCTTTATCTATTTTGATAGGCATCATTTGAACTAATTAATGATTGATACTGTATGACTTATGCTTTGTATAGGGAGATCATATATGTATATTCTGAGCTATTATATGGGAAGTGAGTGTTGTGTTTGTGTTAATAAACCCACATAGTCATCCTTATCTGATTACTCCAGAAAGAGTGAAAAACTCTTAACACGATGCTGAGTAAAATTAACTTCCCCAAATGGGGAAGATACCCATAATCCTGGCTTCATTAGTCAAGATTACTTCAAGAGCACAGCCCACCAATCATAGGCACCATAGGAGTGAGGTAATGTGGTAGTGTGTAAAGTGGATTCTTCTGGAGTGAAATGTTTAAGACATGGTGGGCAATAGAAAAATCAAGCCCTTGGGGTAGTCCAATGAACACCCTGAAATGGTGAGCAGTGTATCCCTTTCAACAATCACCAAGAAATACAAATATACCAGCCATATTTTGTTGCTTTAGTCCATGCTGAATTACATGGAGTATAAATTCTTGTCCAATCTAAGCACATCTGTTCATAATAATTAACTTCTGGGCCTTGTGAGCAGAAAAGCAGTATCCGCTATACAGTGAGAAGCATTGGCTTTATTTCTGTTTGTCATAATGATTCATTGAAACATTATGGGGAAGCAGATGCTTTTTATGCACTCCAAGACTCTGCATTGTGGCTGCCTATGCACTGTCATTATTCCTCATATGTTGAATTAAGCAGGGTTTTAAGGTTGTAGAGCATTAAGGTTGTCAAGTGTTAATACCACTGTGGGAATATAATTTTGAAACTTTAAAAAGTCATTTTCTTATTCCAGAGCTCAATTCCCTTTCCCTCCCTATCTTGATTTTGAGTGGAAGCTTTTATAAAGTTGCAAATCACTGGATTGGAAGTTTCTGTGAAAACTTTAATTCCATCCCCGTATCTACCCCCTTTTTTGTCAAAGATGGGCAATAACACTTTCCCAGTAGAGACATTATGATGATTAATATGCAGTTATAGGAGTAAAGCACATAGCAGGGAGCCTGGCATATAGTAATAATAACAGCTAGTGAAAGTTGCCTTTCAGCTCTATTCTAACCATATGGATTGTCTTATTTAGTAGCCAAAAAATCCAGGGGGGGGGGTTTACTATTATTGTACCCACTTAATGTATGAGGAGACTAAATCTCGGGGAAATTAACTTTGCAAGCTCTTTCATCAAGAATGTAGCCAAGATTCAAGCCCATGCAGTCTCACTCTAGAGTTGACATCCTGACCTCTGTTCTTCTTTACTTCATAAATGTTAGTTGACAAATATTTGACTAAAGCTCAGACAAAAACATATTTTGACCTAAAACTGAGATTTGACCAGGCATTGACCAATCATAGCCATAGAAATGGTTATGACAAATTTAAGTAGGATATAAGAAATGGCCAAGAATATCCTCTCCTTCATTGTGATTTCTAGGCTTGGAACACCTCTGTTTATCACAGAGCCTCACCTTGTTGTCTTGCAGGTACAGAAACCTAGTTTTAATTGGTGTGGGAAGACATGGAGGAGAAGATGTTTCATTATCTCTATCATAAATACATCGAGAATACTGTCAGATACATACCTTTTGTAAAGGAAGTCATTCCAAAGCTCCTTACCCAACAGCATTTGTTACAATTTGACTCCATGCTCCTGACTCCTGGACAAGCTCACTGGCCCAAACCGGTCAACATGTAGTTACACACATAATTTAGTAGAAACCGAAGAAATATGATAATCAGAAGTCAAAGAGGCCATGATGGATCATGTTCAGTCTAAAATTTTGAATGAGAAATACTACAACTGAACAGAAAACATGGGTTTAAAAATAATCTCCAAAATAGAAGAGCAAAAACAACAACAACAGCAAACCAGCATAGTTGACAGAGAGTAGAAGAATAAATTGGAAAAAAATATGAAGATAGAAGCAGAGGTGGCATAATAGAAACGCCATACAGCCCATGCACAAAGGAACAAATAGCCTGGCCTGGCTGCCATGGACCCTCATGTCTTTCACCAGAAACTCGATGTTCAAAGTGTCCTCTTGTCCCATGAAATCCTTCCTCCTTATTTCTTTTTTCTTTTCTATTTTTTTTTTTAGCTGAGCTATCCTGCCACCTGTTGACAGCTGTTGGCAGTTCAGCTCGGGCCAGGATTTGAGCCCGTGACCCTGTTACTCAGAGCTCACACTCTTGAGTGAGTTCTTAACCAACTGAGCCACTTGGCTGGCCCTATCTCCTTATTTCTTGACAAAATAACCTCATAGCACTTGCCCACTCCCAACTGAGATATCCTAACTAACTCTATTATTTTCAACCAAAATAAAGAATTAAAGCATATACTCCACAGCTATGCTAGGGGGTAGTGTGTGGCCTTAAGGAGAGAATTTTGGCTGCACACAGCTCTGGGCTTGAATCTCTTCTTTGACACTTATTAGCTATTGAGAGGACAAAGGAAGCTATTCTCATTAACTATTGGATTGTCAGAAAAATCATGACATATTTTTCTATGTTTTTCATTGCAAAAATGTGTCATGACTTTTCCAACAACCCAATAGTAATGATTAGGTGAGTGTTTAGTCTCTTGCTTATATGAATGAATTTGACTGGAAACCTGATGACAAATTTTTCTCCAAGCCAACCTGGAAACAAACTATGAATTGCTCATTTTGAAAGATATTAATTCCATCAATTTCACAGAATATTCATCATTTTATATGAAAAAAAAATACGAAGATGAATGAGATGCTATTTGACAAGAATAAATGTTCTGGCTGTAGCAGAGCAAAATTCTGCATTATTGTCAGCACAATACCTTTCATTTATTTCCATGTTTTCCCTGGGTCATCATCAGTTTGAATGTGAATTTTAAATAGGAAAATGCATCACTCTCTGAGGCTCATAGCAAGGAGTAGCCATGAAAGTGACATCATCATTTGAGAAAACAGATCATGTTTTTCCCTGGTGTCAAAACTTGTAGGGACATGATGAGTAGTGAGAGGTTTCACTGGGAAGTCAACTCATTGTGCTATATTCTCCTTTCACTTCACACTATTTGCAGTGTTTTATTTTTTTGTTTTCTTGTGTTTTTGTTTTTGTTCTTTGATGCCCAGAATTTTTATTGCAGTTTTATTACATATGCATGATTGATTCAATCATTGGCCACTTAACTGAGCTCAACTGATATTCTCTGGTCCCCTCTTGAGAGGTCAGGACTTGTGGCTCCAAGCTCTAACCCATTCTAAATTATCTTGTTAGCATAAGTGACCTAGGGTTCCTCTGTGAGTCACCTCTTTGTATAAACTCTTAGGGTCCACTATGAATCACAAAAACTCTTGTTAGAGAGGAAAATTCAGGAATTTAATTTTCTTCCTAGAAACCAGAGACAAAGGCCAATCAAATTAAGTATGATCACAATGGTTATGTTGTTTTATTAAATAGATAAAGTGTATCAATAAACAGATGGACTATATGGGTGTATGAATTTAATATAGACTGCATAAAATATCTGCTACGATTTCTTGGTTGGCAGTTTGTATAACTCAAAGTGCCTTGTTTCACAGCTCCTTCCCTCATCACTTGATCACCTTGAAGCAGTTAAATTCAGGGCCTCCATTTTCTCATTTGTAAATGGTGCAAATATCAATCTCATTGTTAAGCATCTGTTACCTATCCTAGCTCCTTGCTCGTTTCTATGCTCTGAATGTCAAAGACTTTTTCTTGTTCATTTTCATATCGTCTCTAGTGCATTGCACACCGGCGGTCACAACGCATGTTCCAGGAATTTTCATAGATTCCAAACCCAAGGATACAACCATGATTTTGTGCTTCAGTTACTTTAGTTTTCTTCATCTGGTTCAAAGGAGTGAGAAGATTTGGAACTGAAGGGAACCTTATCAGAATTCTTTCTCCAAACCCAATTTGAACTGGCTTAGGCAAAAGCAAGGCTGTAATCAGCCCTGCAACTGGACAGTCTATGGGCAGTTAAGCCTTCTGGTGTGGTTTTGCTCAAGGATGAGAGGGAACTTGATCCATGTCTTGGTTCACATTCCCCTGGGTTATCTTTATCCTCAGCTTTCTTTTTTTTTTAACTTTATTATTATTATTATTATTATTATTATTATTATTATTATTAGTTACAGATGTACAAAGCAATGCAATAGTTATTTTTTTCACCCCTTACAAAGTGACTACCTTCTCCCCCCTCCCCTGTCTCCTCACCCCTGATATCATACATATTATTACAATTCCATTGACTCCATCCCCACACTATATTCCACATCCCATGACTATATATGTGTTAAATTATAGTTGGCATATAATATTATTCAGCGGCAGCTTCAGATGTACAGTGCAGTGGTAAGGCCACTACACCGTCCATGAAGTGATCTCCCTAACAAGACATGCATCCTTCTGTTCCCCTAAAAGAAAATATTTACAACATTATTGATTATATTCCCTAAACTGTCTCTTCTGTCCCTGAGGTAGTATTGTATTACCAGTTTATGTTGCCTTGTCCCTTCCTCTTCTCCCTCATGCCCATCCCCATCCCATCTAGCCCTCATCAGTTTTTTTTGTGTCTCTAAGACTATTTCTGTTTACATTGCTCGTTTATTCAGAAAGATATGGAGTGCTTCATGAATTTGTGTGGCATCCTTACACAGAGGCCATGCTAATCTTCTCTGTATCATTCCAATTTTAGTATATGTGCTGCCAGAGTGAGCACTGCAGTTTTTGATTACTGCTCTGTATCTTAAACACCCTAAGACAGAGATCAGCTCCTTTAATATACACAGTCCAGGAGCCTTGTGAAGTTGAACATACAGTTGGCACTCAATAAATGTTTGTTCAATTAACTGATAAAAATACACACTAATGATATTATATCTCTTCCCTAATGAGTCATGTATCCATAGTTGTATCTACACGGCTTCAATTAATATTTCTAAGGTGAAAAATGTAGTCAGCAAATAATTAATGAAATTTGTCATGTTTAGTCCACTCATTGAGGGAATACTAAGTATGTTAGCATCCATTCATTCATTGCTTTGAATTTTACTAGACATTTTGTGAAATAACAAACAAAAAAATAGCCTCTGTAGTTCATACCCTCAAAATGATTATAGATAAAAGGGATATAAATGATGTTATTAGTAGACATTCTTATTGGAAGGATTGGTACTTATATGATTCTATAACAATGGACAATTCTTAAAAATGTACATTTCTGTAGAAAAATGGAAGTTAAAAAGTAGTTTTTGTATAAAACAAGGGAAAAACTAATAAAATCAAGGGCAGAAAAACCGGAGGGCACTGGTTAAAAGAAAGTACCAAGAAGACAAATTAAAATGGGAGTCGGAACAAAATCAAAGCTCCATCTTACTGACCCTTTTCCGAGAATCTTTTTCCCAGGAGGAAGAAAACCTCAGACATTGAGTCAGCTTGATCAATACATGCCTCTTCCTTGTGAATAGAGGTCAGCAAACCCATTTCATAGTTAACTGCATTCAACTGGTTGTTCAGTTTTCATGATATATTATGACAGATTTTCTCAAATTCAGTGGTTTTATTTCTCATCTTGCCTGGGGTTTCGCCCTAGGTATTGGCATTAAATGATGCATCTATTCAAAATTGTGTTGCTGTAGAAAATAGTTCCTGGAAAGGCACATGCAGGTTAATAAGAAATTATCACTCTGAATTCTAGCTGCCATCACCACCTCCTCTTTTTCTAAAAAGCTGGTCTGAGGCAGGGAGGAGAAATTTTCCAAATGAAGTGAAAGCAATCAGTAAACCTCTGCTTAGGCTGGTTTTTCATCCATGGCTTTTGAAAATTTCCCATTTTTGCTTCCCATGAAAAGTAGTATGGACTGCAGTGAAAGCAGATTGAAAAATCCCTGTGCCCGAAAAAATGATATTGCAGAAGGAAACCTGATCATGAGCTTTGCCGGACCTGTACTTTTTCAATTATTAATTGCCTAATATGGTGAGATTATCCTTCATCAGTTTCATGATCTTTAAAATGATGGGAAACACATCAAACAATTGCTTGAGAGCTAAATGAAATAATCCCCACCAAAACATGAAAAAAACAAAAATAGTATCATGTCTGGCATTAAATACATGTGAACTAAGTTTAATATCTGTAAAATGGGAATAATACCCATGTTTTTTATTAGACAGGATGAAATGAGATGACCTAAATATATTTGGAGGGATTATTTTGAGGCAAGTCATTTAATATTCTATCCCAAATATCTTACTACCCAGAAGTCAACACTTTACCTCACTTTTTTTTCTGTCTTGACTTTCTTCTGTGTCTCCTTCATTCATTGGCTTCTCAATGGCCATACAATTCCAGACTTAATATCCATATGTTATCATGACATCCAAAGGGGAAGAGAAATAGCTTCCTAGTGCCTTCTCTTAAGGGTGAGGGAACATTTTTCCTAGAAGCCCTTGGAAATCTTCTCTCATATACTGTTGACTTGGACTGGGCTCCAAACCCATTCCAGAACTAATCTTGTTAATAGGGAACTATAAATAATTGATTTGCTTCAGTTTGCATTCAATTGGTATTTGAAGGATTATTACTATTAGATTACTCAAACTATGTCTGGCAGTGGTGAGGGGCTTAACTTCTATTGAGGTGCATGATCATAGGTGGGAGAGATAAATGCCCAATGGAAAGTTAGTTTCTTCTGAAAGGGAAGAGTGAATAAATAACGCATAAACAACAAACAGCCTATATCTTTGCCTGGCATGGAATTGATGCTGGCATGTAAACTTAACTAAAGAAACTGGGTAGCAGGTTTACAAGGCCATTTAGATTCCTAAAAGTGATAGGCTGAATGATGGACCAAGGGAACAGTAGCTATCTATTTTTTTTTTAATCATGAAATCCACCCAAAATCATGCTTGCAAGTTCTCCCATACTGTCCTTCTTAGTAAGAATAATTGTCAGTTTAGTCCAAGGCATTGATTTCAGGTCTACCAAATGTAGAGCTGCTTGGAGGTATCAAAATAAATAGAAGACACTGGAATGAACTTTCTTTGGGAACAAAATAGCTGATGAAATTGGATGTACACACTGAAAATGACTTGAGTCTTCACAAAATGGCAAGTAAACCAGCACAAGTCAATATCAGAATGTCAGAGGAATATACCCCTGAGTTGAAACAGACAGTTAAAAAATAGTAGTTTAAAAGGTTGTTTGTCAATCTGTTAACTTGTATGTCTATGCGTGTCCTTTTTCTTTGTAAACACAACGCTTTGTAAGAGTAAAAAATAGGGAGCAGTTTATACACACAGCAGGTATTCTTAAATGTGCTTCATGATAAATGTGATAAAACCTCCCTGCGGGTTAATGATAGAACATTTAAGCTGGTTGATTCTTTCCTGGAAAACACATTTATCCACACATTTATCCACACATTTAATGGTTTTATTTCTATTGGAATAAGTCATTCTTCCTTTTGTGGTTGGCAAGTTATTTGGCATTTATAAATAAAGCTGAGTGTATTTTTTTTGCAAGATTTGCATACGCCCTACTTAACTCTCTGAGTAGGTGTTCACCAGAGAGAACTGGGAGGATCTGGCCAGGTGAAGGTCTGGCAGCCCAGGCCATTGCCAAGGCTGAGACTTTCAGTGACATTCCCAGAATATAGTGGACTTCCTTACTGACCTTCCCCAAAAACTCTGATCCATGCCAAACACCCAGTACATTCAAGATTTGGTGGGTTAAATTTGACTTATTACTGTTAATAGTAGAGCTACCTCATTATAGTGTGTTTTGAGATTTTTATTTGTTTGTTTTTGTATTTTTTTACTTGTAATATGATGCCAAGTAGTAGAAACTCAATATAGTGTTACTACAATTAGTTAAGCCAACTTTTGACTGAAACTTTTCCAATAATGTCTTTCTCCTCTTTCTTTTGACTCGTCTCTCCTTCTTAATTTTCTTTTCTACTCTTCTACCCCTTTCTCCACCATCTCTCCTTCTCCCTTACCTTTTTCTTTTCTTACAGATCTTTACTCCCTTTGTACTTCTTCTCTCCCTTTCTCCTCTACCTTTTTTCATCATTAAATGTTTATTGCAAGCTTATCATAGATAGATCAATAAGTAGGAGTAAGACAATTATTTATAGTAGGTAGTTTTAAGTAAGCTCTGATTTTGAAATGTGTAAAGTTAGAAGTAATAAAAAGATTTTTTCAAGAAACAATTTCAGGATTGTTAGAGAATTAAATTAATTAAAATTTCTAGTCCTACACATGTATTTCTTGATAGTGTAATAGCCGAACAGCATTACTTAACTATTTGAAAATAAAAGCTGTCCAAGTCTATAGATGTGGCCTTTGGAATTTCCAGATTATTCTTCAGGGGCTTTTTGTGAGAGGTATGCTGACATTTCGAAAAGCAGAAAGTCCAAGTTGACATTTTTTTCTCAGTTGGATGAATTTTCAAGACATCAACCACTGAGGCAAGAATTACAAAG
The DNA here is from genome assembly GCA_033961575.1 of Aselliscus stoliczkanus. Classification (NCBI taxonomy): domain Eukaryota; kingdom Metazoa; phylum Chordata; class Mammalia; order Chiroptera; family Hipposideridae; genus Aselliscus; species Aselliscus stoliczkanus. The sequence continues at coordinate 92,657,051 of CM066731.1, forward strand.
CTTTTGCATTGCCTTTACTTACGGATATGGGGATTTTTGCTTTCTAATTGGGTATTTACAAGTAAGAGACATTCTTTTCACTATTTCCCTTTTATAAGTGGGGCATGGTTCTATAACATTTGACATCTTATTCTTAGATAAACCTGAACAGTTCTAGTCAAGTAGATAAAGAAAACATTATTTTAAAAAATACATGGGAAAATGGCTAATTTTTTTCATTGGATTTATAAGAGTTTCTCTACTAAAAATTGGACAGAGAAAAGTTAATGTACAGATCTTTTGCAGTTTCCAGTAGCAACAGGATTTAGTTGTCCTCTTTCTTTCAGGATGAATTGTATTGAATTTCAGAGAACACTTCTGAAATTTAATATACAATATTTAAATCTTAAACAGGACACAGTCAATTATCCCATTATTTTTTTTTTAGTATGACACACAAACTAACAAAAACATAATCTTTTTATTCTCAACCTAAAACTTGAATCAAGAAAATATAGAAGAATATATACTAGTAGCAATTATATTTTTCCCTTTGAAAAGAAGTATTAGAGGGTTACTATCTAGTGATATCTGACTGTTTTCCTGTTTTCCACTATACCTCCCCAAATCCTCTAACACAGAAAGGTTTAGTGAGCAACAGAATGAATTAGGTGGCCATGTAGTCCCACGTATCCAAGAACTAAAGAAACCATATGAATCAATTCACTATAAGTTGCCCAGAGGAATATTGGGATGATTGTGTGGTAGAAGAAATAGTCCTGCAAGTAGAGAGGCAGACTAATGCATGCCAGGAATTTAGTAGTCATCCTTGGAATCTGTCCCACTTCATCTGCAGTGTAGCACCAAGTTCTCACACATCTGCCTTGTAAGACCTCTCCATTCTCACCACCACTGCCCTGGTTCAAATTAATTTTTTTTTTTGAGGGCAGTGTCACTGGCCCTCATATGTGGGATCCGAACCAGGGCCGCTGGCGTCCCAAGCCAGCGCTTACCCACTGCGCCACTCGGCCGGCCCTCAAATTAATATTTTAATCCATTCCCAACTCTGCATCCCAGGTGATATTGATATAATTTGCTTACCTGAAAGCCTCCAGTGATTTTCCTTTACTCCTAGGACCAAGGCAAAATTCTTAACATGGTTCACAAAATCCTGAATGTCTGTTTCCTGGCCTGGAAAGCTTTTCCTCCTTGAGGCTCCAAGCTCGAACCACACTGGCCTTGTTTTATTTCCTGTAGCAGACATTGCTTTCCTCAGCCTCCAGTCCTTTGCAGTTCTCCTCTATCTTTCTGAAATACCCTAGCAGAAGAAATTCTCTGTCCCCCAGACGGCTAAGATCTCTCTATGACACCTCATGCTTACATGGCATTTATCACAACATTGATTTATGAATTTGTGCGATTAGTTGATTAACAGCTATCCTTTAATGAATGATATAAGACCAGATTATAAACTCCAGGATAACCAAATTATAAACTCATGTCAGTTGTGCCTGCTACTGATTTCCCAGTATCTAATATAATGCTTACAGACTCTAGTTTATGCATATAAAAATCAATAAATATCCATGGAAGGAAAGTAGAAGATAGTAGACATGTGATCTGGTTTTGGTATCAGGCAGACTGGAATACCAATCTTGGCTCCCTTGGTATTTACTTGTGTAACCGTGGTCTCATTGCATAATGATTCATAGACTCAGTTTCCAGTAGGGCTAATAATATGACACACAGTGATTATAAAGATTAGGTAATGTTTCAATGAAATTATTGCCAGTAATGTTATACCACTATTATTATATGTAACTCTATGGTAATATTAAATTAATCAACATTCTGATTTCCCTTAAGGGCAATTTATGGAAAGCTAGCCAAATACACAGTTAGTATGATGCTAAAAATGCAATTTCTTATCGGTGAGTATTTCCTTGAAGTCCTTGAGAGCCACCAGAGATCAAGTATTGATCATTACCTCTGAATCTCTTTAGTTGACACACTGTAAAATTTTAGATTTTGTACACTTTTCTTTATACTATAAAATACTGAATTCTGTCTGCTATGTGGCTGTCTTTCTGCTTGCTCTCTTTCATCACTGGAATGTCTCCATGCTGCCTTTTCTTCAGCATGTAAGCACTTGGAATATCATATGTGATGGCATAACAAGCATGCAATGGAGAGCCAATATTGAAAGACATAGATAATGATAAAATTTCAGCCTTTCACAGTGCAATTTTCTTAAATGGTTAAGACACAAAAATCTTTAATAAAAATGAATTTATTTTCCAGTTGTAACTTCTTGAAATTCAAGAAAATTCAGACTTGTAAGAAATAATGGTTCTTTAATCAGTACATTCTCAGAATTTTCAGGGATGGTCACCTAAATTGAGCCTTACATTTTCTTGTCTCTGAGCACTTCTCCATGGACAAATAGCTTCTGTACCTAATCCATCAATCAGTCACTCTTGAGTATGTTATTCAGCATGTGCTTAGGCTATGCCAGATCCCATGGATGGCTTACAAGACACATAGTCCTTGTACATCAAAATCTATTGCACAGTTGACAAATAAGATTCTCAGATGGATTAAAAAGAGGACCAGAAAATAGGCAAAATACAAAAGTTTATAGCTTTGATAACTAGGGAAAATAGAATCCCAGAGTCTTTATTTAACCTTTTGTAAGAAAGGTAGCTTTCATTGGATAGCTAAAAATACTCCATTCATTTTGACTTCTCAGGTATTTTCTCTTCACTTCCTCTCCTTGAGTCTGCACTTTGTGCCACTGCTTATTATCCTTTATCATCCCTGATCCATTAATATCTCCAGTGTCCTTCTGTATTATTCCTGAGATCTTTCTGTTAGACCATCCCAAGGACTCAATAGTCTGTAATAGGATGTGCATAATGATAATAGAGAGAGGAAACAAAAAGAGGGTTAGATGGAAAAGCTCTTTCCCTTGATAGGACTTTTCTTAATCCATACCAACACCCCTTCTCCAGTATAAATCTAAAGGAGGAGTCAGTAAAGTTTTTCTGTAAAGCTCCAGATAGTAGATACTTTTGGTTCTATGGACCATATGGTTTTTGGCATTACTACTCAACTTTGTCATTTAGTGCAAAAGCAACTATAGACAACACCCACACATATGGGTGTAGCTACTACCCAATCAAACTTTACTTACAGTCAGCAGCTCAAATTGGATGCATAGGCTAGAGGCCAAAAAAAACAGGAGAGAAAATACAAATATTTTGTATGTTTTTGTTCCATTGTCACTCTTTTTTCCTTCCCTCCTTGATTATCCCAGCCCAGCATAATTTCCACAGGAGTTAGAAAGTAGATAAGCAGAGGGAAGGGAAGTGATGACAGGGGATAGATAAACTCTGCCTATCTTTTTTTCCACACCCCAATTCTACTCTCAAGAACCTCCATCCCTTCTGTCACTCCCAGATGTGTTGTGTCAAATTCCATGTGACACAATATTAACTCCTAACCTTAACTCCTCAGCATGCCTCCCACAAATGCTTTTGTTCCTTCCCACTATTCCCACCCCCTCTTGTCATGTGGCCTCTGCCTCAGCAGGTCAACACCAGTGAATAAACCAGCAGGACATCTGGTAAGGACATATGCTGCTGGCATCCCAAAGTCATTTCTGAGTGCATTTTTCCCATATAGGCTTTGTTATAGAAGACAGATATAATTAGAATTGAGTTACGTAGATTTCTATAACACACCCCTAGGAACATTTTATTTCTATAGGAAAATATAGTAGTTATTTGGAGATTCAAATTGAGTTCATCTTAGCATATAAACTTCTAGAATATAACTATTCATAAGGTAGAAACTAACTTTTGATACTATTCTAGCCAAAAATTGCCTACTGTTGGGACTTTCTGAGTGCTTGCAAATCAGGCAACTGACCATTAGTAACAGATGGCCAATGAAGGAATATTCTCCATGGGCAATGTAAATAGTGTCTGATCATCATTTTGCTGTTTCTATGAAGGATCATATTAGGAAGTGATGCATCAATTCTTGCTTCTTTTATTTTAAGCTTTCTTTTATTCCCTCATTCTTAGGGTTTTTTGTTTTCTTGTCCATATTGAATTTTCCTACCAAAGCTAGTATACCATGCTCAGAGCCTCTAAATAAATCAGCAACAGTTGGTGACAATATTGGTTTGGGGAGAGAAATAATGTTTGGTCTGCATTACATTAGTTAGACAGATTGGAACCAGATTAAGGATAGAGGGGATAGTAAGGTGATTTTGAGTTGTAGTTATTGCTTTTAAGTGCACTTTGAGCAAATAGATCAAATGTTGGTTTTGAAGATAGCAAAAGCCTAAGAAAGGCCAGAATATTGATTTTAAGAAATTTTTACCTTCACAGAGAATGGTGATTAGGATTCAGCTATAGCACATTCAGGACTTAACTTTCTTGGGTTTAAAGTGAAGAGTAATGACCTTCTAAGTGTGAAATATTTGTTTTTGTTTCTTCTTTATTTTTTAGTGGTTTATTTCTACAGCTTTATATATTTGTATGCTTTCTCATTTTTCCTGTGGCTTCATTCTGGTAGTGAGATATCCTACTAGTGAACCATTAATGGATATTATTTATGAGTAATAGTCTTAATTTTCAAAAAACACAGATTCTTACTAATTGGAGAAGTATAAAAGAAGTACAAAAATGTAATAGTTGGTTGCTCATTAAAAGTTAAGTGTTGCTGGTCAAGATGGTGGAGCAGATAATGCTGTGCTGGCATCCTCTCACTGCCACATCAAAATTAACACTAAATTACAGAACAATTATCAGTGAGAATTGCCTAAAACCTAGTTGAACAGAAGTCCTACAACTAAGGATATACAGAAGAAGCCACATCAAGACTGGTAGGAAAAGCAGAGATGTAGAATAGGGTGGTCCCCATACCCACATGTGGCCATTAATAATCAGGAGGGATATCTTGGCTACAGAGGTACCCCCTGATGAGCAAGGGGTTCCTAGCCCCACAACAGGATCCCCAGGCTAGGGCTCCAGTGCAGGGAAGAAAAGTTCTCACAGCTTCTGGCTGTGAAAACCAGCAGAGACTGTGCCTGATGAGATGAAGGCTGATGGATTCTCAGGTGTTCCTTTTAAATGGGCTGTACACAAACTTACTTGCTGACCAATTTACTCACTTTCAGCTCCAGCACTGGGGCAGCAGCTTGAAATTCCCAGGTACATACGGGACTAGCTGAGTTGTCTGGCTTCAGAAAGCTGGAAGGGAATCTTTCTCCCAGGAAGAACTGCTGGCAGAAACCATTGTTTCTTTATTGGGCCCTTCCCCAAACCAGTCTGCAGATGCAGGCAGACACCATATCTGAGTCTTCATCAAACTGGCTAACATTGTTTGCCACACCCTGGTGATTCCCTGAGATACCACCCCACCCAATTTGCAGACCCACGCAAGCCACTTCCCATGGCTTTTGCATACAAATGGTATGACTTTGCTCACACTTCAGTATTTCCTAAAACCTCTCAAAGGTTCACAAACCCCCAAAAAGCAGCATTTGGCCTTGGTGTGCCCTGTACCTCTTACTAAGCAGCCCAAAGCCTGGCATTAGTGGCAGTTGGCCTGGGGTTTGCAGCTTAGCCTCTCACAGGCACTTCCAAGCCCAGCACAGGTGGAAGCCATTTATGGATCACTTTGTGGAAGCCATCTATGAATCACAGCCTGTACCACTGGCAGGGTACAGACTCTGACTGAACTTGGCCTGTGGTGAGTGCTCCCCCAGGAGACTCCTGGGCCAGCATTCGCAGTTGCCTGCTTTGGACCATACTGGAGCACCACCCGGCCTCCTACACAGACAACACACAAAAAGAGCAGACTGGGAAAGCATCAGAGCCTTGCTGAAGTGCATCATGCTCTGTATGGTCAGCCCTTGCACAACAGCTCCTCCACTGCCATCATGGCCACTCTTCAAAGCCAATCAGCCTGAGCATCAATTCCTCTGATTGATGTGTAAACAGCAACCAAGACTCAACTAAAACATGAGGGCACACACAACCCACACAAGGGACTCACCTGCAGCACCTTGTTCAGGTGACCAGACTGTGCCCTCTGGGCCCCATTGAACACCTACTACTTAAGGCCACTCTACTAAGACCAGGAGATATAATAGCTCTATTTAATATATGGAAACAAACACAGGGGGAAAAACAAAGAAAGATGTCCCAAATGAAAGAACAGAATAAAGCTCCAGAAAAAGAACTTAACAAAATGGTGACAAGCAATCTACCAGATGCAGAGTTCAAAGCATTGGTTATAAGAATGCTCAATGATCTCAGTGAGAACTTCAACAAAAAGATAGAAAACATAAAAATGGAGATTTATATATAATTTCCAGTCAGAAATAAAGAGTACAATAACTGAAATAAAAATACCAGAGAGAAACAACAGTAGATTAGATGAGGCAGAAGATCAAATGAGCAATTTAGAAAATAAGGTATTAGAAAACACCTAATGAAAATTAAAAAAATAATAATAATCCATAAAACTGTACTAATTTAGGGGACCACTGGGATAATATGAATCATACCGACATTTGCCTAATTGAGGTACCAGAAGGAGAAGAGCGAGAGCGAAGAACTGAGATTCTATTTGAAAAAATAATGATGGAAAAGTTCCCAAACCTTGAGAAAGAGATAAACATACAAGTCCAGGAAGTGCAGAGAGTCCCAAACAAGATGAGCCAAAAGAGGCCCACACCAAGACACACCGTAATTAAAATGACAAAGCTTAAAGACAAACAGAGAATCTTAAAATCAGCCAGAGAAAAGCAGTTAGTTACCTACGGGGGAGCTCCCATAAGACAGTCAGCTGATTTCTCAACAGAAACTTTGCGGGTCAAAGGGGTTGGCATGAAATATTCAACATGATGAAAAGTTAGGAACTACAACCAAGATTATTCTACCCAGCAAAGCTATTGTATCTTTGAGTATCAAAGGACAGATAAAGAACTTCCCAGACAACAGAAAGCTAATGGAGTGCATCACCACCAAACCAGTATTACAAGAAATATTAAAGGGGCTTATTTAAAAAGGAGAAAAAAAGGAGAAAATGTGAATAGTAAAATGACAATAACTACACATTTATCAACAATGGCTTCCCATATAAATGGAATCATGCTGCTCTAATCTAAAGACATAGATAAGAAAACAAGACCCTTACATATGTTGCCTACAAAAGACTCACTTCAGATTGAAAGAAACACACAGACTGAAAGTAAAGGGATAGAAAATGACGTTTCATGAAACTGGAAACAAATAAAAAATCTGGGATAGCAATATTTATACCAGATAAAATAGATTTTAAAACAAAACTATAATAAGAGACAAAGAAGGACCCAGTCATCCGACTTCTGGGTATTTTTCTGAAGAAACCCAAAGCACTACTTTAAAGGGACAAATGTATCTATCCATATATTCATTGCAGTATTATTTTCAATAGTCAAGATATGTATGTAGACAATCTGAGTATCCATCAGTGGATGAATGAATGCAGAGGTGATATATATATATATATATAATGGAGTATTACTCAGCCATAAAAAAGAATGAAATATTGCCACCTGCAACAACATTGAATGATCTAAAGTGTATTGTGCAGAATGGAGTAAGTCAGACAGAGAAAGACACATGCCGTATGATTTCAGTTATGAATGGAATCTAAAGAAGAAAATAAATGAACAAACAAAACAGTAACAAACTCAGAGATACAAAGAACATTTTGAAATTTACAGGATGTGAGAGGGGTTAGGGAATGGGTGAAAAAGGGGAGGGATTAAGAAATACAGATTGATAGTTACAAAACAGTCATGGGGGTGTAAAGTATCACATAAGGAATATAATCAATAATATTGTAATAACTATGGTGTCAGATGGGTACTAGATTTATCAGTGTTCTCTTCATAAGTTATATAAATATTTAATCATTATATTGTACACCTGAAACTAATATAATGTTGTATGTCAAATGTAATTGAAAAATTAAAAAATATTAAAAAAAATCAGTTGGGACAGGGTGATATTTGATGGTGTGCAGATCCTCAATGTCTTGCTGATATTTTGCCTGCTTGTTTTATCATTTCTTAAGAGCAGAATATTAAAACCCTGCTATGATTATGGGGGGGAAAAGTTAAGTGTTCTTTTCTGGAGACAGTAAAAGGAAGCTTTCAATTATCAATACTAAAGTGTCCGAAGAACAGTTAATCATGAAAATCAGATGATCTAAAATATTCAAGGTCACTTCAAATATTTGGGGCTATTTGTAGTTTAACATTTATATCTGATGTTAAGAAAATTAACTGCTTGCCAAGGCTGCAATATAGTGCTAAAGCAGGAAAGTCTAGTAAGTGAGCTACCTCCCTCCCCGACTTCTATTTTTATTATCCTTGGGAGCTATGCTGGCTGGAACTGGATATGTCGTTTGTCTGACTCCACTTCATCCCACATGCATTTAGTTTTCATCCCTTCAACTCTTGGTTCAATCTACTATGGCCAATGGGGTGAGATTTTGCAGTATCCATGTGACAGCCAAGGATCTACACCATGTTTCAGAAAATACTTCACAGACACGGTATTAAAGAACTCCTTTCCTTTTATCTCAACTCCAGAATGGGCTGCTTAGCAAACCAAAATCAAGATGTGTGTAAAACTGTCAGCATTATCAATTGCAATGAGAGCAGATCTTCTCATGGTCTTGTTCTCTTTGCTGGGAACATGAGGGCTGCAGGGAGATAGACCACAGGGTAGGCAATTAAGTTCTGAAGCCATCCGTAGTCTTGGACAGAAGCCCACACAATTGTGTGTGTCAGCCTTCAGCTATAGATCAGGTATTTTTGGAACTGTTTACTGAAGCATTGCATATGTAAACATCCCCCATTTTTTTTAAAAAAAATGTCTTTAAAAATAATCATTTAAATATCTGTTCTTTAAGAATAAAATGAAGCATCTTTGTGGTCACACCTAATCTTCCTTTACCCCATTTTTTTGTTTTTTTTTTATGTATCAAGTTTTTTTTTTATTTTTTTATTTTATTTTTTTTTTGAGGGCATGTCACTGGCCCTCATATGTGGGATCCAAACTGGGGCCGCTGGCATCCCAAGCCAGCTCCTAACCACCGTGCCACTCTGCTGGCCCATCAAGATTTGTTTAAAATAATTTTGACCTACAGACAAATTGTAAAACAATACACTGACTGTTTGTATGCCAGCTTTCCCTGTTGTTAAAATCTTACACAAAAATAATACTCCAATTATTATCTAAACTAGGAAAGTAATATTGATATATGGTAATGCTATTAATAATCTTCAGACGTTCTTTAAATTTCACTGCTTGTTCTATGAATTCTGATTTTTGCTTTGTTTTTCTGGTCTAAGAGTCAATCCAGGATTGTGTATTGCAATTAGCTGCCATGCATCCTTCATTTCCCTCAATCTGGGATAGCCTTTCTCTCTTACACCCCTGATAATTGTGAAGATTACCCCTCATTTATTTCACAGCATGTCCCTTAGAATGGGTTTCTCTGACAGTTTTTGCTATTTTATATTGAGGTTATACCTTTTGGGCAAAAATTATATTAAATCAGCAGTTATATGATATCATCATATCTTATGACAGCATAATTTTGATCACTTTGTTACTGTGGTATCTGGCAGCTTCATCCTATGAAGCAGATATTTTTCTCTTATGATTAATACGTATTTTCATGGTAAGTTACTTTGAGACTATACAAATATCCTGTTTCTTATTATTCTGTTGCCCATTAACTTTAGCAACTATCAGTGATTCTTATCAGCAAAATTTATAAATGTAATATTTGTCCAGTGGTGATTTTTTAGTCCCATCATTCTTATTATATTTATTCATTTGAATACTACTGAGAGGGAGAATTCTCTCTTCTCTCTCATCAACTTATTTATTCAATTATTTACATCAGTTTGGACTCATGGATAGTTATTTAATTCAATTAATTATAATACATTACTATCATTTTTTGCTCAAATTGTTATAAATGTGGCCGTTGGGAGCTCATGAAGGTTGGCTCCAGAATTTAACTTTTTTTTGAGAGTAGTGTCGCTGGCCCTCATATGTGGGACCCAAACCAGGGCCGCTGGCTTCCCAAGCCAGCACTTAACCACGGTGCCACTCGGCCTGTCCTACTTTAATGTTTTTTAAAGAGAAAAATATATATACTCTTACGGATTTTCTTCTGGTTATTTAATACTATGTAACAAACCCAAAACGTAGTACCTTTAAATAATGGTATATTATTAGTTCTCATGCTTCTGGGCATTGGCTGTCTGAATTTAGTGTTCTTCACTTGGGATCTTTCAAAAAGTTTCAGTTAAGACGGCTGCTAAGACTGCTGAATGCTTGTTTGAAGCCCAGCCAAGAATTGTTGGAACAGGTGGGGGCCAGTCTAGTATTTCTTCTCCAGGATATTTTACATGGTAGATAGCTTCTCCTCCCTGAGCAAGTGATTCAAGGGACCTAGGGACAAGCAACAAAGCTCCTGATGACCTAGCCTACATCATTACTTCTGCCATATCTATTGATTGAAGCAGTTATAGACTAGTGCTTTCAAGGTTGAGGAGTGGGAGGGATGGCCTATCTCAATAGGAGGCTGGCCAGCACAAAAGGGAGAAAAGAAGCTGATGATGGCACCTTGGAGACAAACCACTACACATACCTGGTTCTGATTTAAATTAGTTCAGTTTTTATGCCACTTATACTTCTAAATACATAACATTGATAAAATGTTTGTTATGCATACAATGCTTATAAATTATAAAGTAATACAAGTTAAATGCAAGAAAAACCCAAAACCCCATATATTTTTAATTAACAATATTAATTTAACGTGACAGTTGATGTTACTTAATTGAAACCAAAATTCTGCTTATGATGTGGTACTAAATGCGATAGAGAAGGAGGTTTTGAATTTGACACACCAAAACCTCATTCTTTCATTGCAAAGACCAGTTATTCTGCAATCATGAAATAATTTGTAGATTGAGGAAGATGGAAGGAAAGGACTGAAAAGGCAGTAAAACCCATGTCTGTGGACTTTTAATTGGCTTTTAGAGATTTTATTGAGGTCTGTTGGCATTAGACATTTATTGTTTCCATGATTCTATGACTAACTGACCTCTTGTATGTAGTCACCAGGTAGCAAATACAATAGAAACAGTCTCCATTCTCAAGGAGCTTATAATCTATTTCTCTGCATCATAAGGAAGTACCAGACTGAACTTTCCCTTAAAAAACTGACAAAGGACAGACTTTTCTTTTCCCCTGAATAAATATCTTTGAAGACAAATTAAGGACTGACCTCTGGTACTTTCCTTCAGAGAACTTGTCATCAATCAGCGTCCTGTGCCATTAGAAATGCAGTCCTTCTGCTCAGACAAATAAGCCCAACTGTTTCTGTCAGATGGCGAGCAGCCAGTATATCCAGAAATCACTGGAGCAGGTGTGTTTGTGGTAGATGCAAAAATAACTAAGAACAGCAAACGAGCACAAGCTCCTTAATGCTCCACTGAGTGCTATGAGAGGGAAAAAAATATACATATATCAAAAGGAAGTCTTTCTTGTCGTACTTGGGAGCATGGAAATGGGTGAAGCAGAGGGAAAAGCATAGCACTGTTTAGGGATAGATTGAGAATTGGGGTTAAAGTGGATGTCTTAATTTCTAAATTGAATTAGTGGAAAAAAAAAAAAGGCTCGCCACTTGTGGTTTGAGGTTTTGTGGAAATTTACAGGTCAGCTATTGTTAATCGGTGTCTCAATGAGAGTGATAAAGGGAAGTGCTTTGAGCCAAGTGATTATCGCATCACTCTGTCCATACCATTCTCTCATTATCTCTCTTTTCACTCTCTAATTTAACAATATATTAGTAGAAGGCAGCGTTGACTTTAGGGGACAGAACAGGCTTTTTTCTTTCTTTTTTTTTTTTTTTTAAATATCAGGTAGATATGGGATTTTATCCCAGTATCTCTAGTTACTAACCAGATGATATTTGGCAGGTTGGCAATCTTCTGATACCCTTGTTTTATTTTTTTTTCCTCTAGAATGAATGTCTAATTACATCATAGGATTGTTTTGATATGGCAAATTACCGGATCAATGTCTAGTACATTGGAGATAAACATCTTATAGAAGATACTGTGGTTTATAGTCAATACAAGTTGAAATCACTTCCTTTGTTATAGACATTTGATCTTAAACTGTGCTCTTACATCTAAAACTTTACTTTAATCAAATAGATAGAAATCTAAGATATATTCCCCATATTGTATAATTGAAGGAAAATTCATGCTTCCCTTACAACTTCCAAGCTGTAGATGGAATCTATCTTAATATTTATGTGTAAGGAATGTAAAGCTTTTAAAAATAATTCAGAGGAGCATTATCTAAGTAACGGACTGTTAGGCTAAGCTGTATTTCTTAGCATGGGCCGGCCCTATTGGCTCCTTGTTATGCACAACTGCCCTGAGCAATACAAGATGTTTAGCTTCTCTGTCCCTAGATACTAAATGCTACCTAGTCATTGCAGCGACCACAGGCTTCTCATTTTAAAATTCTACCTAGAGGAGCACTGTTAATGCTAGTTGAGAACCTCTGGACTAGACTAGATAGTTATTGATTTTTTTGCTTAAAAAAAGGAAGCATGTTTCTTGATCTTTGGCTGAGCACATACCACAGCGTACAACTCCCACACATAATCCTCCGAAATGATAGAAAAGATAATTTAACTAATACATGACTTCATTCTTTTGTAATACATTGAATCCTTGGTGGAGCAAAATTGCTAGCATAAAGGATTAAATAGATGATGGAAACAGTGGTCTCAACTCCACATGTTGGGTTTTGAGATGGTCTAATGAATAGTGTTACTTTTCTTTCTTTGAGTTCTGAATGAACTGAGAAAAAAAGACAACGGGTTGAAACATAGGAAATTAAATATTACACTTGTTAAGCTGATATTGGAGAATGGGGCTTATTCTGGAGACAAATGAATTTCAGCAGGTGAGAATGAAACAGACATGCCAGCTAGTCATGGCAACACCAGACTGGGACAGGCCCTGTAACATCCATCATGTGGATAGCAGAGGAGATTTCATATTTTCTGCAGACAGGCCCACTTTTGAATAAGAAAAAAAAAAGGAAAATACTGGATTTTATATGCCCATATTATTCTAAATACCCCATTCAATTTCCTGCCCTTGAGGGGAGGGACAATGAAAATGGAAGACACAAATCAAGAGTGTTACAGATCATGGGGCTTCCTTCATGTAGAGGAAACATCAAGAGTTGGAAAGAATCATATTATTATTATTATTATATTGGAATTAACTGCTGCAAAGGCAAGGGTGTACCATGTCTCCAGGGAGTGGATATAAGGAGCAGAAAGAGTGTGAGAATGGTCTACAGACAAATGAAAGAGGGGGTAGTTATTATTCACAGAACAGAAACTGATTTTTCCTGCATATCTCCCTAACTCCAGCTGGGCTCAAGCAGCAGTGATGGGGGAAATGTGGAGCCTGACATTTGGTGGTTTATGTGGAAAAGACAAGTTGGTGATACCCAAATGCAATAGGGAGTGGTATGTTCAGGGACTGACCCCAGGCCTCCTTTGATTACATATTCAGCCCCTATTTCCTCCTTCTGAAACAGGTGTGAATACAAGCCTTCTCTAACTCCCACCCTCAGATATGTGGTATGTACTGATCCATTAAATAGTCTAATAGAAAATCTCTGACTATAAACAAATGCAAGTAATTATTAGTCATCAAATATTTAAGGACAGCCACCATCACCAAAGCAAGAAGGGAAATAAAACGAATGGAAGAATCTACAAGAAAAAGGAGTTTAATTGTAGAAGCACACTAGGAATAAAGCAGATTTTGATACTGGTTTTCTGAATCAGCATTCTGTCTACACACAGAAAATGGAACAAGGCCATCAGAGAGCTAAGGGGAAATAACTTGCCACCCATAATGTCAAACCCACACTGTCCTACCCATGTGTGAGGAGAAAATGAAACTTTTAAAAAGCCAGACATACAAAAATGTATCATGCTTTCTAGACATAGATCTCTGTCAAAGAATGGAAAGATGTTCCTCACAAAGAACAATAGTTAAGGAAAACAATGGAACATAAGAATCAATGCTACTTAAGGATATGTCAATCAAAATAATGCTAAAATTGTAAAAAGAGAGAGAAAAACAGAAAGAGAACAGGAAAGAGAGAATTAATATAGGATCCAAGAAATAATGACTATGACCAAGGAAAATAATTAAACAAAGACAGAAAAATGGTAGCACATCAGGAACTAGAGAACAGTTAATCTGGAGGAAGGAGGGGACATGTAGCTTCCATGAACTAGAGTGTTTGTGAGAAATTTAGGATGTGAGCAATATGGTAGGTGTAAAATTACTAAATAATAAAAAAGCAAAAGAGTAAGAAACAGTATAAAAAAAGAAATCTAAACAAGACATAGTATTTTTTTTTTTAATTTAGTGAACACCTACGCCCCCACCCCACTGATGATGTGTCCAGGGTTGCCTGGTATAGTGAGGCGAATAGGTGGAGAGCTTGTCCTTTACTTCTGTTTAAGTCTAGGGTATCTTCATCTGCTTCTCAGACTTATGTATCTTCCCTTACTCTCTTACCTTTCTTTTGAGGGCCTTTTTTCATTGTAATAAAAACACATAGCATAAAATTAACCATCTTTACTATTTTCAGTGCATAGCATAGAAGGGTTAACCTTTTGTACATAGTTGTGCAACAGATCTCTAGACCTTTTTAATTCTTGACAATCTAAAAGTTTATACCCTTTGAAAAACAACTCCCCTTTCTCCCCTCTCCTTGGCCACTGGGAAATGCTATTCTTTCTATTTCTAAGAGTTTGATGACTTTAGATAGCTCACATAATTGGTTGGAATCATGCAGAGTTTGTCTTTCTGTGACTGATTTATTTCACTTAGAATCATGTCCTCAAGGTCCATTTATGTTGTAACATGTGACAGGATTTCCTTTTCTTCTTTTTCTTTTCTTAAGGCTAAATTATTTTCCATAGTGTGTATATACCACATTTTCATTATCTATGCATCTGTTCATAGGCATTTAGATTACTTACACATCTTGGCTATTGTGAATATTGCTGCAATGAAAGTATGTGTAGGTGTGTAAGTATCTCTTTGAGATACTGTTTTCAATTCTTTTGGATATACATTCAAAAGTGGGATTGCTGAATTATCTACTAGTTCTATTCTTAATTTTCTGAGGAAACCCCATAGCAGCTGCAACATTTTACATGCCCACATACAGTGTACAAATGTTCTAATTTCTCCATATCCTCACCAACATTGGTTATTTTCTGGGTTTTGTTTGTTTGATGGTTGACTTTTCGCCTCTATTTTTTCTTTCTTTCTTTCTTTCTTTCTTTCTTTCTTTCTTTCTTTCTTTCTTTCTTTCTTTCTTTCTTTCTTTCTTTCTTTCTTTCTTTCTTTCTTTCTCTCTTTCTCTCTTTCTCTCTTTCTCTCTCTCTTTCTTTTCTTGCTTGCTGTCTTGCTTGCTTGCTTATTTTTTTATAGTGGCCATCCTAATGGGTGTAAGGTGTTATATCATTGTGGCTTGGATTTGCATTTCACTTGTAGTGGTGAACATATTTTCACATGCTTGTTGGTCATTTGTATATCTTTTTCAGAGAAATATCTATTCAAGTCCTTTTCCCATTTTTAAAAACTAGCTATTTATTATTTTTGTTGTTGAGTTATATGGATTTTATTTTAGAAATAAAAAAAAAAAAATTGAAAAACAACATTACTAGAGGGAATCTAGACCAGAATTTCACAGTAGCTGCACTTAAATTGGACCATTAATCATTTTATTTGTGTTAATTCAACAATGTGGAAACGTCTATATGGAGACATTTGACCATAGTAAATGTTCTCAAATGAAGGAAATATTGTGAAAAACCAAATGCAAAATTTCATGGATATCCAATTTAAGTAGACATCAACAGAAGATAAGATATGATTAAAATGTCAACGATAGATTATCTAGATGCAGGTTCAAAAGCCGAGCATGCTTTAGTAACGAAAAAGCAATTGTGTGCCGCTGAATGCTTACTGACAGTATCTAAGCTGCAAGGCCAGAGGTTGACTTGTGTTTTTTGTATTTTTTCCAGTTTTTGATTTTCTGACTGCTGTTAATCACATGCCCTCGGTATGCAGTGTCCAATCCATCTTGTTAGCCTTTTATCATTTAAAACAGTTACAGATTATGTCTCCATGGAGTGTGCTAGAAATGTCCTTATGTTGCACTAGCTGTGCTTTATGAGATAAACAAATGAGTAATTCAGGTTTTGTAGTAGTCTGTGTATCACATAAGAGCTCACTCATAAGTTTTGAATTGTCTGCAGTGCACATTAAATCAAAGTGTCTATCTGAAATAGTGGTGTATTTCATGAGCTGTGTAGATCAGTTCATTATCCTATTTCTTTTTTCTTTGCCTTTTGAGTTATACTTGGGGCTGAGGGAGAACAAAAGTTTAATGTTTTTTCTTTTTAAATTGAGCTATAATTGACATATAGCATTATATTAGTTTCAGGTGTACAACATAATGATTCGATATTTCTATTCACTACAAAATGCTCACCATAATAAGTCTAGTTAGTATCCTTCATCATACGAAATTACAGTTTTTTTCTTGGATGAGAATTTTTAAGATTTAGTCTCTTAGCAACTTTCAATTATGCAATACAATATTATTAACTATAGTCACAATGCTGTACATAACATCTCCATGAGTTATTTGTTTTATAACTGGAAGTTTGTGCCTCTTTACCCCTTCACTCATTTTGCCTACCCCTTCACCTATCTCCCTAGTGGCAACTGCCAATCTGTTCTCTGTATCCATGAGTTTTGTTTGCTCACTTGTTTTGTTTTTGAGATTCCACATATAAGTGGAATCATACAGTATTTGTCTATCTCTGTCTGATTTATTTCACTTAGTGTAATACCCTCAAGGTCCATCCAAACGGTCACAAAGGTAAGCTTTCATTCTTTTTGATGACTGAATAGTATTCCATTGTATATATGTACCACATTTTCTTTATCAATTCATCAGTAAGTGGATGCTTAGGTTTTTTCCATATCTTGGCCATTATAAATAATGCTTCAGTGGACAAAATGGTATATATATATATCTTTTCAAATTTGTGTTTTCATTTTCTTCAAGTAAATACCCAGAAATAGAATTGCTGGATCAGGTGGTAGTTCTACTTATAGGAAACTTCCTGCTGTTTTCCATAGTGGCTGAATTTATACTCCCACCAGCAGTATTCAAGGATTCCCTTTACTCCACATCCTTGCCAACACTTGTTATTTCTTATCTATTTAAAAATTCCATTCTAATAAGTGTGAGGTGATACCTCATTGTGATTTTTTTTGTTTCTTTTTTTTTTAGCTGAGCCATCCCGTCTCTCTTGGCAGCTCAGCTCAGGCTGGGCATCGAACTGCTGTTGCTCAGAGCTCAGCTCTCACTCTTTAGTGAGCTCTTAACCAACTGAGCCACTCAGCCGGCCCCCTCATTGTAATTGTTGATTTGCATTTCCCTGATGATTAGTGATGTTTAGCATTTTTTCATGTGCCTGTTTGCTATCTGTATGTTTATGGAAAAATGTCTACTTGGATCCTCCGTTCATTTTTAAAACTGATTGTTTGGATTTTTTGCTAATGAGTTGTATGGGTTCCTCATATATTTTGGATATTAGCCCCTTAAGGAATAGATTTGGAAATATTTTCTCCCATTCAGTGAGTTGCCGTCCCATTTTATTGATTTTATTTTTTCTGTGCAAAAACATTTTACTTTGATGTCCCACTTGTTTATTTTTTGCTTTTATTGCCTTTTTTTGGAGTTGGATCCAAAATATCTTTATCAATACCAATGGCATGGAGCTTACTGCCTATTTTTTCTTTTAAGAGTTTGTGGTTTCAGGTCTTTCATCCATTTTGAGTTTATTTTTGTGTTTGGTGTAAGATATTAGTCCTGTTCATTCTTTTGCATGTGGCTGTCCAGTTTTTCCAACACCATTCATGGAAGAGACTGCTCTTCCCCATTGTATATTATTGCCTCATTTGTTGTAAATTAATTGATCATATATGTATGGGTTTATTTTTGGACTCTCTATCCTGTTCCATTGATCTGTGTGTGTGTACTTATGCCAATACTATACTGTTTTGATTACTATAGCTTTGTGACATAGTTTGAAAATCAGGGGAATGTTGCCTCCAGGTTTGTTCTTTATTTCAAGATTGCTTTGGCTATTCAGTGTCTTTTGTGGTTCCATACAAATTTTAGGATTGTTTGCTCTATTTCTGTAAAAATGCTACTGGAATTTTGATAGGAATTGCATTGAATCTGTAGATTGCTTTGCACAGTATGGACATTTTAACAATGTTAATTCTTCCTATATGTGAGCACAGCATATGCTTCCATTTATTTGTATCTTCTTCAATTACTTTCTTCAGTGTCTTATAGTTTTCAGTATAAACACCTTTCACTTATTTTCTAAATTTATCCCTAGGTTTTTAATTCTTTTTGATGCAATGTTAAGTGGGATTGTTTTTTAAATCTCTATTCTGATAGTTTTTTTGTTAATGTATAGATATGCACAGGCTTTTATATATTGATTTTGTACTCTGAAACATTACCGAATTAATTTATTAATTCTAACAATTTTTTGTTGGAGTCTTTAAGGTTTTCTATGTATAAAATCATGTGATTTAGAAATAATTACAGCATTACTTCTTCCTTTCCAATTTGGATGACTTGTATTTATTTTCTTGCTTAATTGTTCTGACTAGGACTTCCAAAACTATGGTTCATAAAAGTGGCAAGAGTGTGCATCCTTGTTTTGTTCCTGATTTTAGAGGCAAAGCTTTCAGCTACAAAAGTTTAACTTAACAAAGCCAAGGTTAAGGCACCAGAATCTAAATGCTATATTTTTCCTTCCATTATTTTAAAAGTTTAGTAATTAGATTGCATATTACTGTCTTTTACTTGAAGTTTTAAAAAGTGACAATAAATATGAAAGTTTTAAAAAATCAATAGCATTATAATTAGGAAATAACATTTTTCTGTCCATCTAAAATAGTGATTTCTTAAATGTGAGTGTGTGTGTGTGTGTGTGTGTGTGTGTGTGTGTATTTCCACAGATTAGACTAAATTTAGAAAAGGTAGGTGATGTATTTTGTCTTTATGTTCAAAATGGAAAATGGTTTCAGAAACATCCATTCAGGTCTATTTGTTTGGGAAACCATGTGTAAGCAATCTTGGGAATCTTCGAATCAAATTAACCTATGTTCCCTATGAAGGCATTTTTTGTGTGTGTTTTTTTTTCCTTTTTCTAAACAGCATTCTTACATGATTGCCATATCTTTATGGAACAAAATGATTATGAAAATGAATATTATTAATTTTTGATGCTGATTGCATTCTTTTTCAGCTGATTAAAGCCAGCTATGACTTAGTACTCCAATGTGGTTTATAAGAATCATGCCTGGCATGTGCAAGTTCATGAAAATTCGTAGCAATTTGTTAAATAATGTACCAGGTGATAGCTATAGATTTGTAATATTTTAGAAAGATCTATCTTTAATTCATGAACCTTTCAATTGCCTTACCAACTTATGCCAAGAGGGCAAAGCTGTCTGACCCACTTATAGTTATTACAAACTCTGCTTCCAGTTACAGTTTCAAAGTAGGTTATTGATATTACCTGCTGTGTTCAACATTTTATTGAGACCATTTTTCTTTGACTCTTGAATACTCAGATAGTTATGTGTGATAGTTATTTCAAATTTCTATTCTCTCTCATTTCTAAAATGAGCCCATACTTTATCAAAATCTTATGCAGTGATCAGCCAATGAGAACTTTAATATGCTAAAGTTATAACATCAAAGGAACTAGCAAAGATTAAGAGGGAGAAATGGGTTTTTAAAGTTTCTAACTTGTCTGCTAAATCCAAGATAACTCATAAGGTATGTCAATTGTTAATCATAGTTTCCTAGGCTAAGTTTCTTATGCTTCCAATAGGGAGCACCTAGTTCGGGACTGTAAAAGGTGATATTTGCTATAGCGTGTCACTAAAAATGTTACTTAAATATTAGGTGTTTGTCATTAATTTATCTTAAAAAAGAAGTACTTTTTGATAACCTGCTATATACCAAGGTATTTAGATAGTATGGAGAACAAAGTGTATGTAATGCTACCCTTGTGAATTTTAGTTGGTGGTTATGTACTAAACAAATATTTATAAAAATTGACAATTATTATTCTGATAAGTGTTACAGACAAAAAGTTAAGAGTATATGAGTGACTTTAATAAAACTGAGGAATCCTTGTAGATTTTCTTGAGACAATATAATTTAAGCCAAGACCGGATAAAGAGAACTTGATTGGTCAAGAAGAGGAGGTAGCATATTTCCAACAAAGAGAATATTATGTGTAAATCTGAATGTAATAAATTTTTTCAGTGCATTGAAATAATTGGAAATATTGTGACTAAATTTTAGCCAGCAATGCAGAGAGTCAGAGAGTGCCCCAAAGTAAAGCTACATCAGTAAAAGGGAAATTATAAAGGAGTGTTTAAGCCATGTTAATATTTTTATACTTTATGATGAAAGCAATAAAACTATTGCAGAGTGTTAGGTTGTAGAATGGCATGATTAGATTTGTGTTTTTAAAACATTACTTGGGCAGCAATGTGGACAATGACTTGGTGGTGGTCAAGGGGATGGCGGTGATTAAGAGAGACCAGGTCAGAGGGTATTTTTGTAACCCAGTGAGGCCATGATAGTAGCTTCAATTATCAAGATGCCAGTGGAGATAGAGAAGGCAGCATGTGCTGAAGTGATAGTTCAAAAGTAGAATATCCAAGACTAGCTGGATATAGTAGTAAAAAGGAGCAAAGTATCCAGGACAACATTCAGGTTTCTGGCTTGAGTAATGATGCTACTGATGGTGATGCCATAATGAGTTAGGCAGTAGGGCGGAGTAGGATACAGAAAAGACCACTAATCGAACTTTGGACATGTCACATTTAAAAAGTGTGGAAAAATAGCCTACGGGAGATGTCTGGTAGACAACTAGAGCTAAATGGACGAATCTGAGTTGCAGATTCAAGCCTGGTCATTATTGATATCACTATTGGTATCTGCAACCTTGGCACTGGATGGAATCAGCTAGTGGAAGAGAGCGGGAGAATATCAAGTGAGAAGAGATGACAGCTTGAGGCTAAGCTCTGAGGAATCCCAATAGTTCAAGCTCCAGTGTCAGAATATGGTATGAGTTTTAGGTGCCATTTAATAACATGTAAGTAATT
This sequence comes from Aselliscus stoliczkanus, assembly GCA_033961575.1. Classification (NCBI taxonomy): domain Eukaryota; kingdom Metazoa; phylum Chordata; class Mammalia; order Chiroptera; family Hipposideridae; genus Aselliscus; species Aselliscus stoliczkanus. The sequence continues at coordinate 92,678,472 of CM066731.1, forward strand.
AGCAAGGTATGTTTAATATTGAACATTAAAGTCATATGTTTGATACATTGTTTTATCACCATCCAGTGAAGTGCTGTGTTTTGGGCAGCACACTACACTATTTCTGAGATTTGAGCAAGGCATGGCCCCTAAAACTTTGGTCCATCTGTTGGCAAAATTGAAGACTACTGAACTGTGTGTGCAGAAGCAGAGGTTATCACTATAGCAGGCATTTCTACTGTGGATGGTTTTTTAATAAAGAGGAAACAGAGTTTTGATAGAATGAGGCACTGAATGAGTGAGTCTTTATAGAGCTTAGGAGATAGATCAAATGTAGATCAGCAGCATGGGACTCCTGCAGCATGAGGACACTGGGTGCATGGGAGGGAGGGGGAAGGGTTGGGTGGAGCTAAGACAGCTAGGGGATTCGAACACATGGAGCTAAATTTGGCCAACTACAAGTTTTATTTAAGGCTGGCCTTTTAATAACATTGATATTTTTCCTTTAATACTCCCTAAAACCAGAAAGCATTAAATAATTGCATCATTTATTCTATCCCCAATACTTTAGTTAAAAAAAAAAAAGAAAAATAAGGGAAAGGGAAAAGAAACACATTTCACATAATTATAAAGGAAAGGTGGATTCTGAGTGCTAGTAATATAGACAACACAGAGTGTTTGGTATCCTTTACTTTTCTCATCTTTGTTGCAAATGGAACTTAGTGGGCAAATGGTTCACATAGGATGAACCATGATTGCTTCTGAAAGTCGTCATGGTTGAGTGCACTTCTTTTTAAAAAGGGACAAAAACTTGTTTGCCTCCCCACTCAAAAACAGTTTGATTTGGTTGGGCCTTCAAGAACCTATGCTGGTTCATCGGTTAAGTAACTTAATCTCAGTTTTAGAGACTAACCAGTCTTGTTTCTAAAGTCATTGTCTCATGATTTATGGAGTTTACCTAGAGTGGGATTTATAAGATTAAAAATGACTGCCATGACTGCATCTGTCTTGAGGCAAATGCCCATCAGTGATTCCTGACCTATAAGCTGGTGCGTTATGTGTCCCTGATACCCTCCCCACAACTCATGGACTGTGTATCAGTGCTCCAATTGAAACCAAGTAGAGCCGCACTACCCAAACTGTAGTTAAGAGTCAACTCTTTGAGAAAATGTTTTTAAATGTTCAAAGGGCTAAAAACTGTTCTGAAAATAATAATGTCTTACCTTTAAAAAAATGTCTTTAACTATTAGGCAGAGTTAAACATGATTCTTTTTCACTTGAACATGTTAGAGCCTTCAAGATACGCGTATGTATTATTTCTAACAGGTAGAATTGGTATGCACTTTTCCTGGCTTTTTAATGGTAGAATAAAGTCTGTTTATCATCACCTGGAATTAGTATTTCCAGGAATACAGTAAAAATGTCGAGTTAGCCAAACAGAGAGTAGGCACCTATTAATTGGCCTAGTTCTGGAATTCATTTGAGATGTTCTGTGTTAGTCAATAACTAATTGACCCCGTCAGGTTCTGATGTTTGGAAAGACAGACAGTCTGCACTAGAAAGAAGTCTGGAATTGAATAGTCAGAAAGAAACTGAGTAATGAGTGTGCTGGAATATTAATTTAGGGTGAAACAGACAGCCTTATCTGAGAGTTTAGCAAGATGTTTCAGTTACTAGAGATGCTGTCAGATCATTCCTGTTGCTGTTAGCTTCTTAGTGATTACGATCGTTTGTCACAGTTCCCCACAAGTCCAGGTGTACAGCTATAGACACTGGTCCACGCATCCTAACCTCTCTGTGTGTCCTTTACTGGCCTCACCAGCCCTGCCCCCATTCCTCGCAAGTTGGAATATCTTCAAAGCAGGAGTTGACTTTGTATCCAGTCCTGGATGATGGCATGTGTTCCCCTAAAAGAATCATTCTTGTAGATCTCCAGAGCCCACTGTACATTAAGTAGTTTGTTTTCAGGACTGGACTTCTTTTAAATGATTTAGCAGTGAGAATTCACCTAGATTTATCCTTTTAATTTTTCGAAGTAAAGGCTAATAATATATATGAATAAGAGAAATGTCTACCTGTTTCTGCCAAATATAATAGAAGCTCCAACTAAACTTTCCTTCAAATCTTTTAGAATCCTTAGCTTATGTACTTCAGGAGACACCACATGTGGTTGAAAAAGAGGTATATTTTAGAAGAATCAGTAGTAAGCTTTAGCTACAACAACAAAAAATACCACACATTTACAGCAGTCTCTGTGTCACGTTTTTTTAGGGAAAGGCAATCTTATAGCCATATGGCCCACTTTCTTAGTCTCCCTACTGGGTCTGATGTCTGATACTTCTCTGTCTCAGCTAATCCTGTTTGTAACAACAGGGCTGGCCCTGGAGGCAGCGCTAGTATTTCTCTCCTCTCTTCTTTCAGACAACTATGTGCATATCTCTTGTGAAGCTTTCATGACATTGTTATTATAGAGTTTGTTTATATATTTGTCTTTCCCATGAGATTATGAGCTTCTTAGGGGATGGAGTAGCATCTTATTTGCCTCTGTATCCCCATGCCCTCATAGATTTCAGATGATGAATGCATGTATATCGTTAATGCAGTCAGAAAAGAAGTCTTTCCTTTTGATATCTTAACTCTGGTAAATGTGTAATGTGTGACACGTTACCTTTTAAAATTCCCTCTTTTAAGAGGAAGAGGAAAGTGATTAAAATCCCTGTAGGTAAAATGATGGAAAGAGCCAATAACTGATATTGGTAGTTTGACTATTGAATGGGTTTTTCTGTAATTTTCATACATTCAAATCCTCTGCTAAGCAACATAAAAATAACATGCTGTTGCATTTAGTTTCTTTCTGTTGTAAAGACCCAAGAAATTAAATATATATATCTATATATCTATATATAGATATATTTTTTTTCCTTTTAAATATCACAGGGTATATTCGGCAACAGGAAATAGGCACAAATTAACAGTTTTGCACACAGGTTTTATCATCACTTGTGACTGAGTCATTTAGCAGTTACCTTTATGGATACATATCATATTATGAAATCTATGGTAGCCTCATCTTTTTTAGTAGTTATGAAATTTAAAATCAAGTTGGGACTACTTCTGTTCAAAAAAAAAAAAAAAAAAAACAACTCAAAAAGTCAGTCCTATTTTGGTTGAAGTTAAAATTTCAGGTCCCGCTGGGTATATGAACAGTCATTTCATTTTGTGCCTTGATCATCTAATCAAAAGGGAATACTTTAAACTCATTTTCATTTTGCTGATAATAGTAAGTAAGGCTTTAAGCAGGTTATAAGAGATTGGAAACTATTAAATTAAAAAAAAGACATTTTGAACAACCAATGGATCAAAGAATAAATTAAAAAGGAAATTGAAAAGTTTCTTGAGACAGAAAGCAAACAAACAAAAAATGGAAATACAACATATCGAAACTTATGCAGCAAAAGCAATTCTCAGAGGGAAGTTTATAGCAATAAATGCTTACATTGAGAAACAAGAAAGATTCCAAATAAAAAATGTAACTCCATATCTTAAGGACCTAGAAAAAAAAGAACAAACTGAGCCTAAAGTGAACAGAAGTAAGAAAATAATAAAGATTAGATCAGGAGTAAATGAAACAGAGAACAGAAAAACAATAGAAAACATTAACCAAACTAAGAGTTTGAACAGTTCATAGAACTGGTTCTATGAACAGATAAAATTGACAGATCTTTAGCTAGACTAACCAAGGAAAAAGATAAAGTATCCAAATCACCAAATTATAAATGAAAAAGGAGACATTACAAAGGATGCCACAGAAATTTAAAGGACCATAAAAGGCTACTATGAACAACAATACACCAATGAACTGTACAGACTAGAAAAAAAAAAAAAGGAAAAATTCTTAGAAACTTACCATTTACCAAGACTAAATCAGGAAGAAATACAAAGTCGGAATAAGCGAAATTACTAGTAAGGGGAATAAAAAAATCTCCCAACAAAGAAATGCCCTGAAGCAGATGGCTTCAATGGTGAAATTTATCAGTCATTTAAAGAATTAATATCCATCCTTCTCAAATTCTTTCAAAAAATTGAAGAGGAATTAAGACTCCCAAACTCATTTTATGAGGTCAGCATTATCCCTAAACAAAACCAAAAAAGGACACTACTAGAAAACTACAGGCCAATATTCATGATGAATACAGATGCCAAAATTCTCAATAAAATAATAGGAAAGCAAATTAGCAGCACATTAAAAGGACCATTTAACATCATCGAGTGGGATTTATCCCTGGGATGCGACAATGATTTTACATACAAAAATCTGTCAATGTGATCCTTCATATTAATAAAATGAAAAGAACCATATAATCATTTCAATAGATTCAGAAAAATCATTTGACCTTAAAGATTAAACATGTTTACTGCTTAAATCCTCAAACACCAAACATCTGATTATATATCTTTAGAAGCATGAACAACAAGGCTACTCACTCATCCTTCAAAGGAAAGCTCTTTTCAAGTCCAAAAAGGTGTCTGTGGTAGACTGTGGTTTTTGTAGTGCCTAATGAATCTCATAGCCTTATATCTATGTCCTTTGGTGTAGTCCCCCTTAACATTGAGTCTGTGCTTGCCCACGTAACTTGCTTTAGCCAATAGGACATTAGTTAAGATAAAACAAGCAAAGATTTGGTAAATGCTTGCCCACTGGACTGGAACTTGCCCTCTCAGACAGCTGCCACCATCATTTGAGGAAACCTTGAACTCCTTGAGTATGCAACACCACATGAAAAAGAAACCCAGCTATACCATCTGTGGCAGCTCAGCTCAGCCTCTAGCTGACCCTCCAGCTGAATGCAGCCCCATGAGTAAGCCCAGGCAAACCCAGGAGGAAAAGAGCCCCAGCAACCCACAGTTGTATTAAGCCTTTGGGTGGTTTGTATGCAGCAGCAGGTAACTGATACAGTGTCAGTGCCTACTGTTCAAGCTAAAGTACTTTTAAATACCTCCCTTAAGTGAAGACACACACACACACACACACACACACACACACACACACACACACACACTTATCTTTGGTAGCACACATTGCTATACTTGGCTGGAAAATGCATTACATGCCAATAGGTTCATTATATTGTTTCAAATCTATTAATGACATTATATGTGTATGATTCACTCAATGGAAGAGTCAGTAAATACCCAGAAAAGATTTTGCAGGGTATTAAAAGAAAATTCAACATTAAGAGAAATATGTAAAGGAAAAAAAAAGATTTTTTACAATTAAACACCTTGAAATGCACTTATATTCAAACTGTTTCCCTCTTTGGAAGCTGTTAAGCAGCCTGCAATGATCACATGCTGTGAAGTTTGATGACCATAGATATAAATATTAGTGCCTCAATTTACTAGTTTTTCACTTGAAGGACTGTGATAGGCTTTCTGAGCTTTAGATTGTTCATCTACAAACCAAAGACTGCATTTTCTAATTTATAGGCTTGTTGTACTAGACAATGATTTGTTGGGCCCTCAGTGTCTTCGTATTTGTTTTGCATATTCAGTGCTCTCTCTTCTCCCCATTACCAGTTTGCCAGCTCTGAAGCCATCTGGACATACTTTCAATGAAACCACTGGAAAGAGTTGCTGTTTGAAAAAGATATTTGGAGAAAGTGGATAGTCTAACTTGTCTCTCTTTTGAGGACTGATGGCATGCCCAGTACCACTACCCCCATTTCCTAATCTTCCATCCCAAATGTCAAGACACTGATCAAAGTGTTGTGGTATGAGACCAATAATAGTGACAAAATTGTAATCATTCATGTAGTAATGACTATGGGAAGAGCTGCAAGGACATTTTTCTCAGCTGCTCACTCTTAACCTGGTAGGACATTTTAAATGGAGAGTGAGGCTTTATCCTGTGTTTCTAATAGTCTCTTCCTGAGTGTGCATTTTAGTCTTATTATTTATTGACATATCAGAGCAAAATATTTCTGCATTTATTCTCTTGTGCCCTTGCTCTGACACTTTCCCCTTTCCATGCTGATTTTCTTTAACTTCCTTCTCTTTTTCCCTTCTCTTCCCTTCCAGTCCCTCTCCTCCCCTCCCCTCCCCCACCCCCCTTCCCTTTCTTCTCCCCCAACTCTCTGCTTAAGTGAGCATTTGTATCCTCAAGCACCAATCCTGAGATGCTGCCTCTGTCAAATATCTGAGAACGAGTATAACAAGCTTTTCTTTTGTAGGGTAGAGGACACTTTAGTTTTTTTTTTCTTTTTCCATAAAAGGAATTCTGATATTCCCACTGAAATTTCCTCATGGATATACTCCCTGAAAAGACATGTGTTTTTGTGTGTGTTGTTGTTGTTTTGTTTTGTTATTTTAATTGCTAGCCAAACCTCTAAAGAGAACCTTATTTGTCTTTCTCTTGTTTTATAAAATGATTCAAAATAGAGCTGACCTTTCAAATTCATGTAATCGCATCTACAAGAGCATTTGTGGCCGTAATTAAGGGCTGATTTAATTTGCAGACTTAGATGATTTAGATGTAAACTTATTATAACTATGAAAGATGTTTATTTAGGACTGGATATGAATATGTGAAATTAATTTGACAAAATATCTTCAGCAATAGCAAGCCTGTTATTGATTTTTGAAAGATAACATCACAGGAAACAAGGGGAATACATTTTGGTCATGGCTCTCAGATAAGCAGATAACCTACTGGAAGCTTCAGTGACTTTCCACATTCTACTCTTGGTGTCCTATGTCACCATATGGAGGTTCAAGGAACGCAAGAGCAATCAGACACTGCTTGTAGATCCATTAAGGGCGGAAGCCACAGCTTCTACTTTGGACTCCTTCAGTGTCAAACACAATACCTCACATATGGAAGGTACTCAGTAGGCACTTATTCAGTGGGTGCCTGTTTCAACATGGCTTTAGTAACTTTACTTTTTCAGGTGTCACAACCTGGTTGTCAGCCTTCATCTATCATTTATGTAAGTATCCTTGGTTGTAAATGTATGGATTTGAGGGCTCTCTGAGTGCTTGAAGCTTTTTTCAAAGGCTTTTATTATGGACATTCATTAGCTATCCTAAAACATATTCCTTTGCTGAAAACAACATGTTCCTCAGAGCCCCATTACCTGTGGAGACCAAAGCCCTTACTAGGGCATCCAGGGCCATTCACAGTACTGTGTGCTTGCTTTCTGGTCGTATTTCCGACACAAACCTTAGGTTTTAATCAGAGGAGGGCTAATAAGCCATGCTGTGCCCTCTCTGAATGGTGCGCTCCTTCCCCATATTACTAGTCAGGATCATATGTGTCATTCATGGTCCTGAGAAGAAGCTACCTTCAAGGAGCGTCTCTGCCACCATTCAGCCCAAAGGTGGGGAGAGCTACAGATGGTGAGTGGACCAGGACTGTGATAGGTTGCATTTGAAAGAGAAGCCTGTGGTGGGGCTTAGCACCAGGAAAGAAAAGCCAGCTTTATCTAAAAATGGTATGAGAGTTCAATTAAAGCAAAGGGGAATCAGTCTCAAGCCATCAGAGCAGAGGAAAAGGGGGTGAAATCCAGAGGGTTTATGTGGAAGTTTAAACAGTGTCACGCTAAGGAAGACCACCAAGATGGCTGTGGGTGGTTTCAGGGGAGACTGTCATTGAAAGAGGGTGGTAGGATGCTACAGGCAGGCCTCTGGGCCTTACCTGATCTGGATTTACTCCAGACCTCCATTTGAAAGGAGCAGGATAACCTGTAGGCTATTGTAACCGTCAACACCGGCTAGAACTTCAGTCCCCTCCTGGGCACCGTGAACTTCTAGAAATATTGGTCATGCATCAGATAGACTTTTTAGATGTGTATATAACATGTCTCTCCTGCCCCACTGAAAGGTCTTTTCTAGATGGTAGGGTTTGTTCAATAGTTATCTTTCCATTCTTCTCACAACTCCCCCACCCCACATTCACAAATGCTTAAGTTCCCAAGACAGTTGGTATTCAAAAATCTTTTTATTGAAATAATGAATAAATCAATAAGTAAGTCACTTATAGGGATGTTAATGTGAAATCCTGTAATATGGATACACATGGGCTTCAAATCTATCTTGCAGGCCTACATCAACTGAATACTGCTACATTTCCTTAAGCCTACCAAAAATGGACTTGCCAAAGACATGCTGAGTCTACAAACTTTTGTAACAAATGTAATAATAACCTCAGGAACATGAACTCTTTAACATGTGAAATATAAAATAGAATGGCCACAGAAAACTTGGGTTTGTGGCCGACTCTATTGGACATGAGTTTTAGCGTTCTGAGCCTGTTTCCTCCTCTCTGAAATGGAGATCATTCCCTGCCTTACCTATTTCCCAGAGTTTGGGGAATGATCAAATAACATAGTATCTAGGGAAATTTCTTGGTACATTTTCACACCAGGCACATGTTACATTTTATTTTTTACTGACAAACACACATATTGAGAGGAGGTCAAGAGCCCATTAGTTAGGTAATGATACTTTGATTATTTGCCTTTTTCAGATCTTTGTAAGATTTGCAAGAAAGGCTTTTCACTACCTGGTTTTTCTGCTGTTTTTATTTTACTGATTGTGTATCATCTGTATATTTTTGAGGAGAAGAAATATCAGGAGATGTAGTACACAGGTGATAGGGAAACTTCTGGGATATTAATTACAATAATTCTTTAATATTCATAGAGAAGTACATGCTGTAATTAGATTAAAATGTAGATATTTTAATATAATATTGAGAGAATTATCATAACTATTTTCCTTTTTTCTGCTCTTTCCTTTGCCATAATCTCCATGATCATATTTCCCTACCAAAAACCCTTTAAATTATTTCTGAAGTCAATATTAGCAGAGCTACTCAAGGAATATAGTATTAGAATTTTTGTTTTGCCTCTTTACTTCCAAAGTGATATTTAATTTTCAAAGTTACTATGTACTTTTTTAGAATTAATTCATCTGGGTAGATGAATAGGTAAATGAAAAATAAATAAGCACTGTTTTTTCCTGTTTGCTTGATAGTTTCCCCTGGTGTCTACACTTCATGTAGCCAAATCATTTGTTAGCCTGACATCCGGGAACCGTAGTTCACTAATATAACCCTTAAGCAGGCTGTGCAGTTAAAACCAGATAGAGTATCAAGAGATCTGTGTTCTAGACCCATTTTTCATTTTAAATTATGTTTTCATTTAATTACTTGGCTTGGGCAACTTGGGCCTTCACAACAAAAATACCATAGCCTGAGTGACTAAATCAACAGAAATTTATTTTCTCACCATTTTGGAGGCTGGATGTCCAAGGTTAATGTTCCAGAGGGTTAGCTTCTGGTGAAACTTTCTTTCTGGCTTGCAGATGGCCTCCCTTTATGCAGATGTCCTCACATAGTCTTTTCTGGGGTGTACAGTGGAGAGAGAGGTATTCCTCTTTCTCTTTATCTTCTTATAAACCCACTAATCTCATCATGAGAGCCCTACCTTTACAACTTAATCTAACCCTAATTATCCCAAAGGCCTCATCTCTAAACATCATCATGTTGGAAGCCAGGACTTCAATATATGAATTTTGGAAGACACATATTCAGTTCATATACCATTCAGTGTCTTTGTCTGAAAATCTTAGAAAGGGTTGATTATGTGGTTAAAGGCTCTAAAGAACTCAGAACCATTTCTCTTTGATAGTGGGTGATTGAAAAGGAATAAAAGCTCTCATATCTAAAGATTATGCAGAGAATGTGAGCTTACTGTTTTCTGTCTCTGTTAATGAAAGAAAGAGGAACTACCTTTCAAAATTAGGGGAAATCAATTTAGGGTATATAAAAATAATTTTAAAAATCTATAATTTAACCCAAATCTCCAGATTAAAAAAAAAAAAAGTTATAGAATGTTTTTCTAGGATTTCCTACCAAAGGACAAGGCTATTTTCTTTTCTTCTTACTCTTTTTTTTTTTTTTCTTTTAAAAAAAGTAAGGATCTATAATTCAGGCATTTATTTAACCCTTTGGGTTTCTCCTATCATCATTAAGGGTGTATTAGCTAAATTAATTCTGGATTCTTTAGCTAGCTTACATTTAATTGTTTGTAAAAGGATATCATGTCAATTCTGATGATTTCAACACAAACTCCTTTTGTCAATGATGCCTGGATTAAAATGCCTGGATTACTTTCCAGACTTATTTTTACTATGCTAATTTAGACAATCAGAATTGAAGATTAATGGAACCAAGAGCATTTCACTGTTAAAAAACAGGTGTAGTCTGCTTCCAATATTTGGAAAGTAACTCAAAAGAAATTAAACTTTCACATCAACCCATTAGGTAGGAGGAGATTGTGTTGAGCTTTATCTTTATCTTGGTTCATGAATTATCAGTTCCCACTTACCCAGAAAATGTGTCCATTATGTTATTTGCATTTGGAATCTTGAACACAAAAATACTGTCATCATATAATTTTCAGAATCCTCAATCATATTTAAGTAAGACAGAGTCTTAGAACTCTGCTCAGAATTTCTTGAACTCAATTTCATTTTGATACGGATTGCTGAGTCATCTTGGTTTCTTTCACAGTGCTTCAGTTTTCCCAAGTAAACAGAATACTGCGAGATTTGATTGTTAGTAGTGCTTAAATATGTTAGAGCCAAGTATTTTAAGCATATTTTACCATTTTCACACCCAGGCCACCAACTGTTTCCTTGGATGTTTTTATTTGAACTTACCCTTGTTATTTGTTTGTTTTTTAAATAATTGTTTTGTTTTGTTTTGAAATAACCGCAGACAATATTGCACATTTGCATCCGTTTCCCCACAAGTTTACACACAGTTTGGAAGGAAGCAGATACTTTACAGTCACTAATGAGTCTGTTTTGGCTGAGATTATTTTGATTTGGGTTTGTTAATTATCCTAGACTGTCTCTCAAGTTGATTTCTGGAATTATGTGTTTAACAAGCGGGAGCTTGGAGGAGTGAGAATGCCAGAATTCACATCTACTACCTTGGATTTCTGCTGGACTGTTTCTTTGTGGCTTGTGAAATCAAAGGGATGCAGAAATTAATGCTACTCTTCTATAAATGGAAAAATAGGAATGTAGAAATATAATCTGAGTTTGTGTTATTTCTTAATACGTAATTTAGGGAAGTTGAAGGCCCCAAAAGGAGAATAGTTATAAATAAGAAAAGTGAAGCAAGAAACCCTAAGTAACCAGCTACCTTTGCCTTTCTACACAGCTCAGTAACAATTACTTTTGTGGGCCCTGAAGTTTCTGCTCCGTTCTCTCTCATAATGAATTTCATCCTCATCATGTTGAGCTCTGTTATCAACAAAGTTTACTTTGTGTTCTATTCTAGTTTCTCCTTTCTGAGGTTAAAAGTCAATTATATCGCCCATCTAACCTACCTCCTTCCCAACCAAGAATTTTAGCTTTGGACTGGGTTTCTTTGTTATGTTTTTACTTCATACTGTTAAAGAGAACACCTGGCACATAGTAAACCATTAATAAATGAAAATAATAACTGTCTCTGTTACTTTCACAAAGTCAGAAGAAAAAAAATCTGCCACTTTTTATGGTGTTTTTGTTGAGAAGGATAAGAAAAAAAGGTGGAAAAAATAGGTGAACTATCTAGAGGATTGAAATATAAAATTTTGCTTCATTGTATTTTATTGGCAAAAGGAAGCAAATTGAAAAAACTTTGCTTATAAGGAATGTGTTTTTTTTGTTTGTTTGTTTTTCTTTGAGGACAGTGTCACTGTCCCTCATATGTGGGACCCGAACCCGGGCCACTGGCTTCCCAAGCCAGCTCTTAACCACGCGCCACTTGGCAGGCCCATAAGGAATGTTTTAATGACACGTTATCTAGTATATTATGTATATGGTTTGATATACTATTTTATATACTAGTGATAATATTTTAAATATGTTATATTTAATCTGTTTTATTCATTCGGTCATTCATTTTAATTTTAGTTTTTATTTTTAACAAATGTATGCATGCCCATAATTTAAAAGGTCAAATAGTTCTCCAACAAATGTGAAAAATTAAAATAGTTCTTTGAAATTTGCCCTCATTTCCCCCTCCTCAAAGTGAATGTCATTCACTTACTATAGCTGATTATGTCGTTTCTTAAACTACTTCTCCAGAAAATACATTTGGTTTGTGACTTCTTATATATTCAGATTTAAGCATTAACTGTTGCCATTCCACAATGAATAACAAGGATTTAGCTCTCCTCCCACCCTGACCTCACTATGCGGGTATGCTTCCCATTTCCCCATAGAGCTATAATGTAATTTTATTAGATTAATGTATTCAGTGTTTATGATTATATGACTATATACATGTTTTTGAAAGGCTTACTGTGTGTAAGTAAACTACAATAACGTTTCTTTCCATATAACACTTTATTATCCCTAATTTTCTAGGCTTTTTTCTTCATTTTTCATCTTCTCAGCACTGAAATAACCTCAAAATTTCTATTGAATGAGTGAATGTTTTCTCAAGATGATCAGATCCATCAATTTCATGTTTAAGAACAAAGCTCATGGATATTTCTGACCTTCTCAATCTGGGCTCAGTCTCTATATTTAGCACATACCTATCATCCTGGGATCTTTCTTCATCCTCCTCCGGTCTTCTCATTCTATCTTCTGCTCTTTCTTGTTTTTTTCTCTTCTTTTAGAGAAGTTTATCCTTTTGTAGTTTCCTGAGAAAGGATGTGGAGCTAAAATTTTTAGTCATTAATACCTGAAAATGCCTTAATTCTGTTCTCACATTTGAATGATAAATAGGTAAGGTATAAAATTCTAACTTGGAAACAATTTTCCTTCAGAATTTTGCAAATATCCCTCTAGAAGTCAGTAGAGTCAAGAAATTAAAAGTATTTGAGATCTTTGTTCACACTGTTCTAAAATTTCACTAAGATATACCTTCATATGGGTCTGTATTATTAGGCATTCAACATTTCCTTTAAATTTGGAAATATACCAGGGGTGCCAAAAAAAAATGTATAAACATTTGAAAAGACATTATCTATATATTACTTTTCAAAGTTGAATTGAATTATGGGAGCAATGTGTAATTGCAGAAGTCAAATATGACTTGTATTTGTCTTTTGTTATCGGTATGTAATGAGTATTACAATTTTAATACAGTTTCTTTCCTTTCTTAAAATGTGTATACATTTTTCTGACTCCCTCTGTATATTCTTGAAATTTCCTTGAATTATTATTATTTTTAAAAAATAATTTGCTTGCCTGTATTCTTTGTTCTCTGGCTCTAGAACTGCTAAAATCCAGATGTTAGACCACTTGAATAGGTTTTCTAATTTTTTTTTCTCTAGTTTCCATCTATTTGTCATTTTACTCTATCTTGATTTTTAACTTAGTCTTAAACTCATTTGAGTTTCTCTTTTAATTTTGATTTCATTTTAATTTCTAAGAGATTTTTATTTGTTCAATATTTCTTTTTCAGAGTATTCACTTCCAGTTTCATGGTTGAAATATATATAATGATTTTACTGATAGGTTTTTCATTCTCAAAGTTTTCTCCTCTGAAAATATTTCAGTTTGTTCCAACTTGTTGTTTTTGGGGTTTTATTCCATCATGGTTTGTATTGGTAACTGTCTTTTAACTGTTCCTCAGGTATCTGCTAATTCTTGTTTTTCTGCTTCTCTTTCAAAGTGACAAAACGAGTTAGATGAATTCAGTTGTCCATGCCAGCTTGAGAATAGGGTGATCTAGTTGTGCCGTTCGGGAAACTTTTCATGTCAATGTCATTGGGTCTTTCCTTTTGTACTGTTCAGATTTTCCATAGAAGACTTTCAAATTGTCTGCCTGGAAGGGGGAGATTGCTTGTCATTGTTCTGGGAACTGAGTTAGGGAACAAGGTAAGGGGTTTCAGTATTCAGTGTGGCAATGGTAAGTAATTCTCTCTAGGTTTTTGCCAACTAGGTCTTTGCCAACTAGATCTTTGCCTCACTCAGTATAGAGAACCTTTGGTTACCCTTTTTAACCTTAAGTCTTTGGGAAAGAGAGGAGGAAGGTCAATGTCATAGCAATGTGGCATGAAAAAGAGCTAGCTGGGGATCTGACTGCTTCATAAACATACTCTGGACTATTTCTGATTTTTAAGCACATCCATTCCAACTTCCTCCCTCCACCTCCACCCCCCTGTTCAACTCCTCTTCTAGAGATTTTGTAATGTCCAGTCAATCCTTAGCTTTTGCTGTTTCCACCATAGAATTTCATATTTTCTTTGGTCTATTCAATGCTTCAGTTTGATTTACAGCTTCAAAAATCATGACACCATTCTGTTCTTTTCCATTCTTTTAATGTTTAACAAAGTTGTGATGAGTTTTTAGAAGGAAGTAAAAGTATATTCAAGCGTCCACTCTGTAGTCTTTATCTGGACTGCATGGTTGTTATGTAAAATGCCTTCCTAAATGAAGTATAGATTTTTTTTTTAACCAAAATTGTAGAGTATTTTCCTTCACGTGTTAGCATGCTGTGTGTACTTAACAACATGTCATTAAGTGAAATAAAAACAATTATATATAAATGCTTGCTTTAGTACCAGCTGGCTATAGTAATCTTGCACATTCTCAATAGAAAATTGTGACAATACACATGTGAATGATTTGTACCCATAATGTAATCATTGGGTATTAGAGCTGTAAAGAACCCAAATCATCCTGGTCTAACTCTTTCATTTTACCTATAAATATACTTGAGTCTCAATGAGCCTTGCCCGGTGAGTCATGCAGCTATTACAGGAAAAGCCAGAGCCAGGCTCATTCTCCTGACTGGCCATATTGCCCCCTCAGTTTGTGCTTGGGTCCTGGTCATTGGCATGAAACTCTGGCTGAAAACCAAATTTCATTTGGGTGGTGTGAAGACTTGAAGCAAATGTGTAAAACAAGGTATTATCAGAGGATCTGGTTGTGGGCCCCAATTAACCAGGTCATTTGAATCATGCAGGTGGCCATTACTACCTCAAATTATTTAAATATATGAATTGAACATTGTTAGCCACATTAAGGTTAATTATTTTTCAGTGCTTAAGGGTAAAAATTCATCAAGTTCCTCACTTAGCTCCTAACTGGTAAGACTTTGAAAGGCAGTTTTACTGTGAATTCAGCCAATTTTCATGTATAAAAAATTACACATAAGAAATTGAAGGTCATTTGATTGAGATATATATCACTTTAAGCAAATTCAATTTCACATAAGCACAATATTGGTTATTTGCATTGAAAAATGAATCTTTGAGGTTAAATACCATTATTCTAGAGAGAAAGCCTTTCAAGAGCAGTCTTCTCTGTTGCATTAAAATAGATTCATTTCCTTCATATTTCTTGCATACAACTTCTCAGGAATCAATTTACATATTATATGAAGTGGGTTGTTATTCATTAAAAAGTCTTGTGAAAGAAGCTAAGTTGTATGAGTGTTGAATATATATAGTATATATGATCCTATGAACCCACCCTTACTCATACTTTTATTATAGAATTTTATTAAGTTTGAGATTCTAAAACAGAATTAAAGTGTAACAAATTTGTTTTTCATAAAGGATGTAACAAATGCACGGTCTCCTTAGGGACCAATGAGGAAATGTGGATGAATAAACATAATTTCAGTAGCAGCTTGGCAGCTTGGCAGAGTTTATGGAAGAGGAGACCCAACAAAATGAAAACAAATGTCTTCTTGACATGGCATTAGCTTTGTATATAACAGGCAATTTATTATAATAGCGGTGATTATGGTTTCATATAAAGCATGAGCACTCAGTGATCTACAAAGAGAAAAATCATTTGGAGAAAAAGGAAAGTTCCTTAGAAAATGTTTTAAGTAGACAGACCCACAAGAAAATATAGTATACTTTGGTAAAGAGGCAAATAAATGTGGATATTTTTTTGATATATTTATCTGTAGCAATGAGATAATTAGAACACTAAGTTATTTCTAAATCCGAGTTTCAGATCTCATTTGTTACTTAGTTACTGTTACTGGGATGGTTTTATGACATAAAGTTTAGCTTTCTGATAAATGATATGGTGTTTATTATCAATAGCTTATTTCATGTCAGATAATAGTTAAATTTTCTCTTTTACATAGGCTTTTAAGTATCTTACCTTTTATACTACAAAGAGTAGGTACATTTTAAAAAAATGTATAATTATTTGCTACAGTGATTTGGTCCAACTCTTCCCTGTGACTTTATGTGAAGTGCAGCAGATAACTAAAAACACCATCCATCTGTCAAACCCAGAGCAACTGTGAAAAAATACCCATCCCATTTTTTTCTCCTGATTTGGAAGTCAGTTGCACAACAGCTGTTTGCAGATATTCAGGTGAAACTTGTGTAAATACTGTCATATTCCTTTAAAAATGAAATAAATCACCTTCTACATGCAGTGTGTGAATTAGCATATTTATTCTTTCACACCTGCCAAATATACATTTGTACATGTACGTAAAATAGGGACCGGAGCAGTATAAAGCTTCTAACATACTATAGGCAATATTTTGTAGAATGAAGTATGTATGATTTTTTTTTCCAAATATAAAAGAAGAAATGTCAAAAAACTTTCATACTATTTGACTTAATTAGGCATTTGACACATAATTTAGATGTGGAAGATATTGCTGAAGGAACCTGATCTGATGCCTTTTTAGAGGCTATGATCAAAATGAGTTGGAAATACTAGAAAGCATCTCATCATTAGTTTGTACCTCTAATGAGGATATGATATAGAAAGAAGGAAAGAAAACAAATACACATTTATATGAGAAGTTGGATGATTTCCTACCTGATGGTTTTTATAACATGGTAAGAAAATAACTGTAACCACCACACAATGCTTATGTATCCTGTGTACATTTAAATGCCAGTGGTTCATAGATATTTATATATTTAGTGTCCCCTCACACACACATACTGAAAGTTGAATGTTCTGTGTAGATTATGAAACTTCTTAGGGCAAAATTCTGTCTTATATGATTGTTATGTTTCATAGTTCAACTGACTGAATCCTCCAAATAGTGTTTTACAGAATTCTAATTTAGTAAATATAACACAACAGAGAGTCTAAGCAAATGCTTTTTTTCCCCTTAATGCAGGACAAAATGTAAAAATAAAACTGCAGACCAGAAGCCTGTGAAAAGGACTGAATTCATGATAAAATCTTTATTCATTACTTATGGACACACTTCTGTTTATAAAAGTTAATATAAGTGGTTTTGAGCATAACTTTGGGGAGAATAATTTTTTTTGCTAGCTGGTAAATCTTATGGTTCCCCAGATTTCTGCAAATGCACTGTCTAATTGACATGATTTTGTGACATACTTCTGAACTCTTTTTCTAAAATTACATTTCTTTGCTTGAGATTCAGAATTTTTACAGTAGCTTTGTTGAGATAAAATTCACTCTTTAAAGTGTGCAATTTGGTAGTATTTAGTGTATTCACAGTGCTGTGCAGCCACCACCTAAAACAATGAATGTAATTCCAGAATATTTCATTACCCCCAAAAGAAACACTATACCATTCACAGTCTTTCCCCATTGAATTATTTTTAATGAAGAAAAGTCAACTGAGATAAATGGAGCTCCTCTAAGACATTGTGAAATCAGGGAGCGACTCACTGGATGTATGAAAAGTTTGGTTGCCATGATGACTCCTTCAAGTTCACTGTCATGACTGAGTCTAGAGCGATTGCTGCCAAATGTCTTGCTGAATGTGATGCTTTATATGCATTTATAATTTATATGCATTTATAATGGTTTTCTTTAATATAGGTTTTAATATTTCTCTTTAGGAAGAAGGACTCAGACAGGCAATCTAAATGGAAGGAGTGGTTAAGACTTTTAAATCTGAGTTTGTATTGCGTTTCCTCTCTATTCAGAGTGTATATATTTTTGGTCTAGTTTAGAGGAGGGAGTGGTTGGGGATTAAGATACTTGTGGCTAATGGAGATCATTGGGAGTCCAAAGCTACTCCAGGACCACTTGTGTTCATGCAAACATCACCATGAGGCTACATCGTGTCCCATAGAAGGACAATTGAATGCTTTTCTTCCTTGGATTTAGGGTTCCCACTGATGACTCCTTCTCATCAGGAGGGAAATCCTGATGAGACTTCCCTTCAAAAACTAGTTTTTGAAACTGCTCACTCTTACTTGTATGGGACCCTCCAATTTTCTGACTTTCGTAAGAACAGTTTGGACCTCCTGTGTTTGGACCTCCATATTCACCGCCAAACCCCCAAGGCCCACAGCTGATCCTGATCACTTTGCTTCTAAACGTGACTGGGTAACTTAACCACAATTCCTACCATTCCTTTCTGAAATTTGACACACCAGATCAGCAACCCGAGTTTAAGATCTCCCTTCTTCCTCCTCGGTGACCTTCATATATATTAGCTTTTTTTTGGGGGGGGGGGCAGATTTAATTTATGACTTGTGTGTAATTTTATTTTGTTCTCTTGTTTCCTGAAATGTTTACTCTTGCCAATGGTTTTAAGTTAGGGGGCAGATACCTTGTATCCGAGAGCCTACCTGTGTACATTTTTTTGGTTAGCTGTGAACACAGAGAACTGCACTGCTTAACTAATGCCTTAAAATAAAATGAATGGGATTTTTAACTGTGCATGTTCTGATTTTGTATTAGAACCTAAATAAAATACTTCAGGTTTACCTACAGACCAAGTACATATTAGCTTATAAAACATTTCTTATTTATTTGAATTTTTTTTTTTCCTGAGAGGCCAACAATAATTGGGGAATATACTTCCAACATGCAAAATGAGTTGTATCTTTCCATAAGCAAGTTTATAATTAGGCTCCTGCAGCCACACAGCTTCACATATGGTACTTATGAGTCAATTAAAGCACCCTAACAAGCAATTATGGGTTTATTGTTTGATTCAATTTCTACAACTCATGCTGTTCCACTCAAAAGTTGCATATATGTCATTCAGCATGTAATAATAAGCATACATGTTATTCAAATGCTGGTTTTGAAGAATGGGACCTCCAAATACTGTGCTCCAAACACTGTTCTCTGCACAGGGAGAGGGAAAATACAGGGAGAAAGGAAAGAACTGGCTTTTACTTCTAAACAGACTCATTTGGATAATAGCAAGTAAGAAAGAAAGAAAGAAAGAAAGAAAGAAAGAAAGAAAGAAAGAAAGAAAGAAAGAAAGAAAGAAAGAAAGAAAGAAAGAAAGAAAGAAAGAAAGAAAAGAAACCTTCTTTATTACTTATAATTGTCACAGAAATGGAATTGCTAGGGTATTTACTAAGTGGATGAGAGTATGTGGAGTGGTTGGTTGGTTAAGCTGAGGTAATTGAAGTTCACGGGGAAAAGCCTGGGTCTTTGAGTGGAGAAATTATCTTGGTCAGGCAGGGGTGACCCCAGTCTTCATGCCTAGGAAATACTGATACTAGGGGGCCACCTTTCCTTTTCTTTCTTATGTTACCATGGCTCCTGACCCTGTCCATACCAGCCCTGGCCACTTAGAGGGTTAGAGCATTCCTTCCCTGTCCTCTGCAGCCAAAGTGACTAGACACAGAGTAGTTGGGAAGACTATTACACACAGCACCCAAGTAGCCATATGGAAGTGCATTCTAATTCTGGCCAGCTCTTGGCTCTTGAGCATGGGGTGAAATGTGGGAGTGGTTCAGGGCTGCCTTCACTCAGGGTGGACAGTTCAGAGCATGTCCCAGAGTAGCGGCAGCAAGACATGCTTGCTGGGAAAACAAGCATAGGTAACCTCCTTTTCCAGGATATAGGACTGTCTGTTACTTCTAGCTGTTCTCATGTCCTTCCCAACTCCAATATTTCTCTGAATATTGGAGATATTCCAATTGATATTCCAAACTAAGTTTTTTTCCTTTCAGTTATTTATGAAGTTAAAAATTGAAGGCTGACAGTTGGGCGGGAAAAAGTGGCTTTCCGTTTTACATGGCTCAGACTGATCCAAATGCTGGGATTTGTCATTGGAATGCCCTCTGTTTATTTATTTTTTAATTTGATTAAATCTATTGGGGTGATATTTGTTAATAATATTATGTGTTTCAAGTATGCAATTCTATAATGCATCATTTATATATTGCAGTGTATGTTCACACCCAAAGTCAAGTTTCCTTCCATCACCATATATATGACTTCCTTCATGCTTATGTACCTACCTCCTTTCTCCCCTTCCCCTCTGGTAACCATCATACTATGGTCTGTGAGGTTTTGTATGTTTGTTTGTTTTAATGTAGGTGTACATTCTTAATTATGCTTGGACTTGAATAATAAATAAGTCTACCTCTCTGTTTTCCCTAATAACACCCCAGCATAATGTAGGAAGAGCAGTTCTAAAAGTAATCAAGTAATCGAGGTGGCTGAGGGAAGCTAGGCAGGGTGACTGAAAAACCAAAGAATTAAAATAACAACAGTATAAAACGTGTTGTGAGTGCAAGGAATGGGGAAGTCATGGTAAAGTTGTGTCAAATTTGCTTTTCTTCCTACGATGGGAGTAGACGAGGCAGGCTTGGGTCATACTCTATGAGGCAATGCCTACAACCTTTGCCTCATGTGTTGTAGGCCCAATAAGAGCTCTCCAAAATGTCCAAAGTCTAATTCCTGAAACTTGTGAATATCTACTTTCACATGTCAAAGAAAGGGACATTGCATATGTGATTAAATTAAGGATCCTGAGGTGAGAAGATTATCTAACTGTGTCCAATGTGATCACAGCAGCCCTTATAAGAGAGGGAAACAGGAGGCAATGTGATGATGGAATCAGAGTGACAGAGGGAAGGATGTGATAATACTTCAGCCTTGGCTTTGAAGCTGGAGGCTGGAGGCTGGAGGCAGCAGGCAGCCTGTGGAAGCTGGAAGACAAAGCATCTGATTATCTCTAGAGCCTCTGAAGGAGCCAGCCCTGCTGACACCATGACGTCAGCCTAGGGAAACTGCTTTCAGACTTCTGGCTGCCAGAATTGTAAGAAAACAAATTTGTCTCCTCTTAGGCTGCTAAATTTGTGGTAATTTGTTACAGCAACAACAGGGAAACAATGATACTCTGGAAACAAACTAGCGTTAAAAAAAAAAAAAAATCTCATGGGGCTTTCCTGATACCTGCATACCTCAGAGACATGGTGGGTTTGGTTCTAGACCACAGCAATAAGTCCAGTCATAATCATTTTGCTGGTAGCAGGTCTTGCCTTTAACTTGTAAAAATGCACAATACCTGTGAAGTACAATGAAGTGAAGCACAATACAGCAAGGTATGCCTGTACTAAAGGACCAGCAGCATCTAAGTACTTCAGCACTTGACACTGAGCTCTCTCCCAGGCACATTGTAAAATGACTCCTGTCTCCTACTCTGTGGTAGGCTTGAAAGAATCCATCTACTCTACATATTTAGTGGCATCTTAATGTGTGTGGGTCACTTACTAGGAGACACATACCTAGGCACACAAGCCAGCCACAGACTCAGCTCTCCGTGGCCTCCGCACCTAATGGGAAAGCATATGTATAGAGGGCTTCCTATTTTAAAAACACTCCTCCATTTATATGAGAAATCTCCATCCTGTCTGCCTTTATAGCCTCAGAGACAGGGATAAGTACCAGCTCATGTGGGGGACTGATGCAATACAGGGAAAGTCTGTCAGACAGGATGAAAGAAAAGCACTCTGCTTCCTGCCAGGTAGATGTTGGGAAGGAAAAAGAGAAGAGACTAGGGGAGAGGGGAGTAAAAGGAATGTGTGCCATGGTTTCCCCTGACTCAGGGCTGATGTTCTAGAAATGGAGAGTTTGGCTAAGGAAAAAGAAAAAAGCTGAAGTGTTCATGCTCCATGTTCTATTTGGAGCTCTGGGAGGAGATGACTTACAGGGACCCCACTTCAGAAGGAGGGTCTTAATGCTTCCCCAGATGCTCCCTGAGTTTCTTGTGCCACGGAGAGCCAACTTGCGGAGGGTGTGGTACCTGATGGAGCTGTCCAGAAGGCTTAGCAGGAGAACCTACGGTGGATCTCCCAGGGCACTGATCACATAGCCCCAGACGATACCAGCAGTACCAAGGTGGAGAGAGACCTCACTGGCTGGAGGACTACGGCCCCTGACCAGGCTGACGGAATGTTAATGAGAGTTTTAGCCTGAGATGAGACTTCAGCAGTGAATGTCAGCAGGACAAGCTGTCACCAAGTAGACAAGGGTCATTCGTTGCACATGCTGGTAGAGACTCAGGGAGCTTCTGAAGGACTGTTCTGCAGATGTGAAACCCTTGCTGGCTGCCAAAGCCACCCAGGTGACATCCTGGAGAGCAGAAGGGGAGTGATTAAAAGAGCAAGTCTGCATTTGCCTAAAAAGAATTATTTTAAACAGGAAGAAAACTAATTAAAGTAGCCAAAGCTGAGATTGGGTTAATTAGCATTTGTATCTTTCCTGATTGCCTCGTAGGAAGAGAGCCCTTAAGGATGATTATGTCAGTCTTTAATGAAATAATTGGAATGAAGAGCAGTTCTCCCTCAGTCTCAGCAAGAGGTGGCTGCACTGGCTTCTACATCATGGAGGGTCCTTCTCTGGTCTTCCTCTGGCTCTGTTCCTTCCGATGGGTGAGAAGCCCCATCAGAGTTCATGTTTTCCCATCCATCCCCCTATTTAAACTCTGCCCAATGGTCAGGACCCTGGAATTTATTTTTCAAATGGCCTGAGATGGATGCAAGAACATGCATCTCTTCTCCGTATGTGACCTTAAGGAAAGCTTGCACTGCCTATGTGTACACCCCAGGCCTGAGGAATGGACAGGAGTGGCTGGTGTGTGAGTCGAGCTTTGGGGGATGCACTGAAGTGCCTACTCACAGAGCAAGAAGATTCCTCCTGGGGTAGAACCCAGTTGGGAGTGAGAAGGGAAGGGGGCAGGCCAGAGACCCAGGGCTGGGCCCACAGTCCTTGTGTGGTCACATTCCAGCCTGAAACTCCAAGTCATTCCAGAATTTTGATTAGAACCTGTTTCCAACTCATTATGAAGATATACATTAAGGTAGGAGAATAAAACCAAACTATTACACATTTGTTACTTTAGGTAAACTTTTTAACTATTTTAGAGTTGTGGTTGATGAATTCTTGTGTCTTAGCACTATACCCCATATTAGAGGCAAGCTGGCACAATGTCATTAAATTACTAACCTCATGACAGAGATATGAAACATAATTGTGTTATGAGTCTTAGCAAAAGGGAGTTGAAGAGTCATAGCACTTCCATGTGCATAGCAAGGGCAGGAAGCTGCCCCGTCCCATTACTCATTTCTCCTCACAGGTATGTGGTGTACCAAGCCCCTGGCTCATGTTGTCTTCCCTGGATACATCCTCCTTATCCTTCATATGTCAACCCTTCCAGGAAGTCTCTTTTGACTGCCTGAGGTCCCAGCCCTCTGCTCTTGCAGGCCCCTGAAATTATATTTCTTTTTTTTTTTTTCATCTGTGTGTCCCAGGCCACGAGTGCACATAGAGATCATGTTGTCTGAACTTTGGTTAAGCTGAACAGTTGGTGCCCATCCTCCCCGCTCCTGGATATGCATGTAAATTGAGCTCTGTACCAGAACTGAAATAGTTCACATGCAGGACAGCAAGCTAAGAGAGCCCTCCTATCTCCCTAACATGTCATCCCCATATCCTGGAGATCATGACCTCTTGAAAGGAATTCTTCCTACCCTTTCTTGTCAACTATTAGAGTTGACCTCTGGTCAGGAGCAACTCCAGGAAAGTCGCATGGGTGTCCTTGGTGAAGGTGAGGAGCATGGACAGGTCTGAAGTAGAAGGCTCCACTGCTTATTTAGTCTTTCCAGACATGAACATTTCTTATCATGAAGCTGGCAACTCCTGCCCTCTTCATATCGTAATTGAAAAGAAGACAGACTATTATCATGGCACGTGTGACTATAGAGTTTAGAGGTGACAGGGAGCAGGAAATTGAGCCATTTAGTAAAAGTTAATAACCTGCTGGTTTTAGTCTTCATTGAAGCTAAGAAGGCTGCTTAACCATCCCACATGAACAGCAGTTTCTTTTTAAAAAATTAACTGAGACACACTGAGAATTCATACAAGACTCTGCTTTGTTTCTTTTGCTAAATTCTCAGATAATTGTACATTTTATGTCAGGGATTATTTTTTTCATGCTGGTAGAATTGAAATTCAGATAACAGGAAAGCAATTAATAACTCTTCCCACATTTTTTGGTGATTCTTTCTCAAGGCTCAGTCTGTGTAGTAATTAAGACAAAGATGAAGCAGCCGCACTCAGTTCTATGTGTCAAGTGCGTTACTAGGCACTGTGAATAGGAAAAGGCTTCACGGAGGTTTTTGGAGGGTTCCAGGTGACCCCCACCTCGCCCAGTTACCAAGCGACTGTTCTTGTCTGACAGCTCTTGTCTGAGTGGCTTGGCTCAACCACTTGCTTCTCCATCATTCCTTAACGAGAATACCCAGCTGTCCCTGGCAGCTACTCTGAGAGCTTTCTGCCCAGAGCTTAAGAAAGCTGAATTTCAAACAGTGCACAGTAATGAGATTGTTCCAGAGCCATTTTAACTAATTTTACAAGGGAGTACAATTTTTGTCCAGCAAAGATGACACTATTTCTAGTTTAATAAGTTAAATATAATTAAGCATTGAAGAGCCACTCCTCTTAAAACGTCAGTTCACATAGAAATATATGACAATAAGGGTCAGTAATAATTGTCTCTCCCTTTCCTGGTGGAAAGACCTTTCCCACCAGTATCATACAGTGTGTTAAATACTTAAAAGTACCAGAAGAGATATCTTTTCTCTAGATTGTGGCCTGCGAGTGATTTGCTGTGATCCCAAGGACCCAGGACTCAAAGTTCAACTAAACAGCAGATGTCTGACACATAAATTCTCCGTAATGGCTTATTTTTTTCCTGCCTGCACATTATCTATCCTTTCCATTGAAGACTGAAGTACCTACTTATCTCTTCTATGCCAGGTTTCCCCACTGGTTATCACTATTGGGGAAATGGCAATATTGTACTATATTGTATTATCTGTCTGCATGCCTGTTACTGCCACTACTCTAGCCTCCTGGAAGCTCGATTATTTGTATACATTTACATGTACACAGTGTTTTTATTATTGTTTGTAGTTCTTTATGTATATATTTTGTGGTCCAATGAGTGGATGGATGAATGAATAGATCAAGTTCAGTAAGGTCTATTAAGACAGAAGTTGTAGGTAACAAAAATCTAGGTATATAAGGGAAGTCTAGTGTCTAGACCATCGCGGAGGTAGATAAAGTGTCTTTAAAAAGGTTTAATACTGATCCCAGGGAGGGTGCAAGCCATTCTTTTTCTTATTTATGTTCACTGCTCTCTTATCAGTAGGTAGGCCCAAATTATTCTAATGCTCAGAAAAGCTTTGATATATGCCCCTAGATTTTACTTACATGTTAAAATTCTTGTGAATTCAGCTTAAGCACAGAGGCACACGGTACTTGTTTCTGTGGATCTGACCACCTCAGTAAGTGAGGTGTAAGGATGTAAATATGGCCAGCACTCTTTTTGTACAAATGTTC
Source organism: Aselliscus stoliczkanus (assembly GCA_033961575.1). Classification (NCBI taxonomy): domain Eukaryota; kingdom Metazoa; phylum Chordata; class Mammalia; order Chiroptera; family Hipposideridae; genus Aselliscus; species Aselliscus stoliczkanus. The sequence continues at coordinate 92,704,032 of CM066731.1, forward strand.
ACTCTCCTTTTGTTAAGCTCTTTGTTAAGCATTGTTAAGGATTTTGATCTTGATGCTTTTGGAAAGAATTCCCTACAAGCCTTCAATTTCAGTTTCATTTCTCTGGAGTGGCAATCTTATATGGCAGCTTATACTGTGGCCTCATTTTTGCAGATGCTAAGCAGAATGTGCAAAACGTCACTTGGAAATATAAAAAAATCCTTGGGCAGGCCATGCAGTCTTTGGAAGAAGCTACTGACTTGAACAGCATAATTTGAGATTCTCCAGTCACACTTCTTTGGGGTCAACAAAGTTTGGTGTGGTTTGGAAAATTCTTCCTGAATCACAAACCAAAACAAATGATAATGGATGCCATTTCTTACATTTTGTTTCAAACAGTCTTCTTCATAATAATGTATAACTCTCAGGGCACACATGTTGTACTCAAGCACTTAGTTCTATGCTAAGCACTTCATCTACATCAATTTATTATATGATGTAGGTATTATTATCATTCCTATTATTTGGGTAAGTTAAGTCTTAAGAGAGTTTACATAATTTGCCCAAGGTAACAGTAAAAATATCAAGAGTCAGCCTTAGTTCCGTTTGATACCAATGGCTACAGTTTAATCAGCACACTCTACTACTTCTGATTTATTCTTCAAAAGGAGTTCTCTGAATTAAGGAGTCTATACATCTTTAATATTAGTCATAGAACTATATTACAGGTTAAGAATAATATATTTTAAAAATATTCTTTGCCATAAGGTGCCCAGTGGAAGGGGCCTCTCAATTGAGTTGTGCTTGTAGCTACCTATTAAGTTATCCCTATTTTAGCTAAATGTATTCACTTTTCATTTCCTTTGTGTATGTAGCTGTTTTCCTTCCTTTGCTGGTTTTCTATTTCTTCAGTATTTCTCAATCCCCTCCAATAGTTCAGTACCTACTCATTCATCAAATGTCTGTTAATTAAATGATTTCTTTTATGCTAGAACATTCCCAAGAAGGAAATTGTTTCATTTAACTTATTCATATTTTGTTTCTAATGATTATTTTTTATTAAATTTATTGGGTAACATTGGCTAATAACATTATATAATTTTTAAGTATACATGATTATAATTCAACATCTGTGTACTATATTGTATGCCCACTACCCGAAGTCTGGTTTCCTTACATTACCATGTATTTGACCTCCTTTACCCATTTCATGTTCCCTCCACCTTCTTTTTCCTCTGGTAGCCACCATTCTATAGCTGAGTTTATTTTTTTATTTGATTTTTTATATTCTTTTCACATTTGAAAATAAATCAATCTTAAACTTAAAGAAATCTGAGAACCTTAATGCCTAGACTAAACTGAATTTGCACAATCTGTAAGTGTGTTAGTTGCTGTTTACCCTTGGATTACTTGATCATCGATAATAACATAGAGCAGTGGTCTTCAGATTAATGTGGGTTTTGCCAAACTTCATGCTACAACTTTGAATGGATTCTGTGGCTCTTACGGCCTTCAGTAAGAGCCATAGAATGCATTTGACCACTCTACTACATCAGTTAGTGATGGATGTAATGTACTCTGTGAAGTTCTGTTAATACAATGAATGTGTTCAGGGCATAGCTGATATATTGATTGACTAATGGTGATTTTATTTATTTATTTATTTATTTAAATTCTTTTATTGTGAAATAAACATTTTTTAAAAAAATTAGTTTCAGGTGTATATAACACAGTGCAATAGTTATACTTTTTACCCCTCAAAGTGACAACCCCTCCTCCCCCAATTAGCCACCCCACTCCTCCCCCCATATCATACATATCTATTACAATTCCTTTGATAAATAGGTAACTACAATATTGCCACAGGGATATGAAAGACAGTTCATATCCAATTAATAATGTTGTAAATATCTTGTGGCGTGTCAGATGGTCACATGTCTTGTTAGGGAGACCATTTCTTGGATGGAGTAGAGGCTTGAGCACTGCACTGTACACCTGAAGCTGATGTTGTATAATATTTTATACCAACTGTAATTGAATGTATAGATAGTCACGGGATGTGGACTAATGGTGATTTTAAATGTAGCTCCAGAATTATGTGAAGATTTAACCACAGTTTTCTCCTCACCTTTATCCTTCCAATTCTGAGAATAGCCAAGGAAGACATAGACATGGAGAGTGAAAGTATGTGCATGGCTATGTGGTAAGAGAACTCTAACCTGATTGATTTAAAATGAACTTAAAAACAAATATAAAGGATAATGATAACTGATAGTATTTTGAGCCCTTGTGTGTGAGAAACTGCTAAGAATTCTCACAGCTCTTTGTTATAGATGTTCTTATTATACTCATTTTAAAGATGAAACTAAAGCATAAAGAATTTAATTAATGCACCTCAGTTCACATAACTTCTAGGTGCTTGGATTCAGATTTACATTCATGCCATTTGACAACAAAGTCCGTTAATTCCATCATATACTATAGCTATTTTTCTTAATTTTTTATGCTTTCTTTTATTAATGCAAAATAGTTCATTATAGCCATTCATAAATCCAGTGTATTCTCATTTAGATAGTTTGTATTATAGAACTTCAAAATATCACTGAATGTTTGTTTATCATAACACTTAAATTTTAGACTTATTTGTTTTCTATAATTTCTTTTGAATATAGTAAAATAATTTATTATCATTGGAAAAAAAAATTCATTTATAGATACATAGATGCTTACATTTAATAGCAATGCTTTTCAAGAGTATTTAAAAATCTTCTTGGGATGGCCGAGTCGTGTGGTGGTTGGGAGCTGGCTTGGGACGCCAGCAGCCTCAGTTCGGGTCCCACATATGAGGGCCAGTGACACTGCCCTCAAAAAAAAAAATCTTCTTGTTTTTCAGTGAATTGCCATTTTGGGGAAAAAAAAATAACTTGGCTGTATAAAACCCCTTAAATTGACTCCAAATTGGTTATCCAAATGCAATTCAGATAGCATTTGCTTGTTACTTAAGGAAGGATTCTTAAGGAAGCATCTCGCTATATTCATCATTAATGGCTGTAATAGTCCCAGTAAAGAAAATTCAGTTGATGTTGGCTTGATATGTGACAAAACATTACTAGGATGTGGCTACAAACAAAACTGTTCAAAATGAATGAGTAGCTCCACCTGCCACAGTGCAGAGTTATAGAGTTATAGACTCTGTGCTGTGTGTGCATCTATTGCCATCTTAAGCATTAGATAGGTTTGGCTTTCACTAATTCTTAAAAGGAAAAAAAAAACAATTTATGGTATTCAGATTGACTTGTTCTTTGTTGTGCTCAGAATAAAGAAAATAATCCAGAATTTAAGAAAAATGGACAACTGAAAGGAACCCCTATGTATACTTACTCTGTATTGGAAAAGTTTATATAAAGAGTTGTAACAACATTAACCCTAAGGTGTAGTCTCTTTATTCCTTGTAATTCAGTAGATTTTCAAGGGCTGTGATAAAAATAATCCTACATTATGGTTTCTTTACAATAATGAATTCAACAAATATCCATTAACACACACATGTCCAAAGGCTCCAGACCAAATATGGGTGGTCAGTGGACAGGCTGGATCAGAACCACCTGAGACTGTTACAGAAAAAAATATTCCTGGATTTCTCCCCCAGAGATGCTGATAGAGTGGGTTTGAAGTCATGCCATGGCATTTCTGTATTCTTATAGAGTTCCATGGTTAGGGATAAGTTTAGAAGAGTGGTTTTAACCGAGGGCAATGTTTGGCAATGTTTGGAGTAATTTTAGCACACACAACTGGGTGGCTGTGTGTGCTACCAATAGCTAATGGATAGAGGCCAGAGATGCTGTTAGATATCCTACAATGCACAAGAAAAACTCATGTACCCACAAAAAAATTATCGAATCTACAATGTCAGTAATGGGCCAGCTAAGTGGCACGTTCGTTGGCTTGGGACGCTGGTTCTGAGCAGCAGGACCCCAGTTCAGATCCCACATGAGGGCCAGTGACACTGCGCCCTCTCAGCTAAGATGGTGAACAACAGCTCAACCTGGAGCTGAGCTGCCGTGAGTCTCTGGTGACAGTGTAGGCTGCAGTGGGGCTGACCAATAGCTGGCGTGCACTTTCGTGAGCTGCTGGGAGCTGCCGTGAGTGGCTGTCCAATGGCTGGAGAGCAACTAGCTCACCTGGGAAAAGCGCAATAATACCAACATGGGCCAGTGAAGCAACGTCCTCCGCAACCAGACTGAAGAACAAAAGGACAGCAACTTGTCTGTTCCCCTTCCCTGATTCCCCAGTGCTGTTACCCTCCCCCAAATCCCCCATAAACTCTTAAAAAAAGAAATGTCAGCAGTGCCAAGATTGAGAAATGCTGTTCTAGGGAACATAAAGATATATTCACAAAGAATTCATAATTAATCAGGGTGAATAAAAGGTGCACAAAAATATCATTCATTCATAATTGAATAAAATAAGTCATTGGTCCAAAGAATAAAATAAGCAAAATTTTTAAAATGTTTTACTTCTAGATTATTAGTTATTTTATAGTATGGCTAGAAACATTCTAGTTGAAAAAGTAATATGAGAAATCTTGAAGAGTTATCTGCAATTGGTAGGATATTTTAATGAGAATTATCTGGACAGATTGTGCCTGTACTTGAAAAAAATTAAGGATTTTTTACTGATCCCAAAATTTTAATAAGGAGAAGAAAAATTTAGTTACAGACAGCAGAAATTCTTTTTTAAATAATAACTCTGAAGTGAAAATAAGACCATTTCTGTAAGTGCCATTTAAACAAGCAACCCAACAATAAAATCAGACAATTTTTTAATAGTTTTTCCCTTATGTTACTCACCGTTACATATTCTTTTTCCTAGTTTTATATCGTTCCTAGAGATCATATGCTCCCAAACAGGACATATGATAAATAACTTTTGGTTGCTATCATTGTAGGGTTTGGGTTAATAATGTAACCAATTAAATCCTCAGATATCTCCACCTACAATAAGCATTTAATTTCTGGAGAGAAATACAGGTAGCTATGTTTAACACCTTTTATAATCACAGTGATAAATAAATTTTCAAACATTGAGGAATTTTGATCTTTTGTCAAAGAACCAGCAGCAGAATGACTTAATCAAAATAATAACAAAATAACGCATGTGTTTTTGTTGTTGTCTGTTTGTTTTTTAGTTATCTCATGCATCTCTGATGATAACCAGTCAGCAGAGATGACTGAATGTCTCAAGCAGACAAAGAGCATGCCTCCCCTCATGCAAGAATGCACTGTCCCATGTCGAGATGACTGTACCTTCACTGCTTGGTCCAAGTTTACACCCTGCTCCACAAATTGTGAAATAACCCGAAGTAGAAGGCGGCAGATCACAGGTAAGGTGTGCTTTTTCACTCCTTAGCTTCAGACAAGGGATGCACTCCTGAACTTCCCAAGGATCATATAGACTGTAGGAGAGATTACATCAGGTCTCTCCATACCCCGCTGTGCATATGCTTCACACATACTATGTGCTCAATTAATATATGTGAAATGAATGAAAGATGTGAAGCATTCTTTAGCTATAAAGTTCTTCTCTATATAGCTTTATAATCTTTGTAGTCCTAAACGGCAATATATTCACCAACTTCCCTAGAGTAGTTAATGGCTGAGTTTCTGGTATTTGTCATGCCAAGAACTCAGCAAGTTTGAAAGCAGTCACTGATTTGTAAAGAACATCAAAGGTACATCTAACCTTTATTGTTGTCATTTGTCATTATTTTATGAGCAATTTGACATTTACAAATTTTAGTAGTGGAAGGCAAAAATCAAGTTGTGTATATATTCTGCTTTTGTGGTATATTAATGATTATTGACTCTGTTTACATCCATGAAATTTAATGGAAATTAAATCAATCACTAGTTTAAATGAAGTCCTGGAGTGGTTTTGGCCAGTAATATACAAATAATTGATGCAGTAGTGTATTTTACTGCTTGTCTAGGTAAATATGCCAGAACTTCTCTTAATTCTACCTGTATTTGTATAAGCAGAAAACTTAACTCAGGGAATGGAGAAACAAAGGAAAACTGCCAAAATAATCATGGGGTAATAAAATTGTATTGACATTGAAGAACTCAGCACAGATGACCACTTGTTCTTATCAGCAATTCAAGTACTAATTCTCTTGTTTTCAAGACTTTTTGTTGAATGCACTGCTTGCAAGATGGTTTTAAATTTAACTCACTCTAATGGATTTACTTAGTGGGTGAGAGGCTTTAACAGGGTTTCTGCATACATATCCCCATTCATTCAAATGTAGATGAAATTTATAATCATAAATAGAAATATCAAATAAAATATGCTGTAATTTGTGCTCTCTCTCCTACAGAAATCTATACATATATAATTTTATGCAATGTTGCTTATGTTTCACAGATAAAACAAATTTCTTATGGAGAAACAATATAATGGGTTATAATGTGTATGACAGGAATAATTTCAAGTTCAATGGGCAACTTAGCGAAACTTGGTTTTCGTGTTCATACATAATGTTTTAGAAGCCATTATCCAGTTATTCTTTATATATCTTTGAGAGGAGTAAGACTTTTCTTTAGAGGGAAAAAAAAGTTTTAATTGGTTGCTGGTTTTTCTTTGTCTTGAAGTTTGCTAATATTTTTTACTTTCAAACTAAGAAAGGAAAATATTGAAAATCCTAGGATATTTATTCATTTTATAACTAGCATAGCTTGTTATAAATTGTCAAAACTGATGAATTTGACTTTTGTTTAAAATATACTTTTTGTGTAAATATTGAAGAACTGATGAACTTTGTTCTGCAAACTCTACCCTAAGAATTATTCACACCAAAAACTATTTTGATTTTTTTCAAAATTATTCACTGCTATGATTTTAGCTGGCTAATTAATCTTTTGTGCATCTTAATAGCTAGGTGATACCAAAATAACTGGTCAATTTTATGAAATTGAGTTGTGGGGGGAAAAAAATCGGTCAAATAAATCATTTAGTGTCATTGTTTAAAAAAAGTAGTGAATTAGGGCCGGTCGAGTGGCGTGGCAGTTAAGCGCTGGCTTTGGAAGCCAGCGGCCCCGGTTCGGGTCCCACTTATGAAGGGCAGTGACACTGCCCTGAAAAAAAAAAAAAAGTAGTGAATTAAAATTTTCAACTTCTGATGACTTCTCATTGTGATATAGCATTGTGATATAATGCTTATAGTTTGTCTTCTCCATGTAATTTGGCAGTACACTTACAATAATAAGCAATCCTTAACATGAATGATAAAAACCGGCACAAACTTCGGCCGTAAAACAATGTCACTCTAACACCGCCACACATGGAGAAGAATACACAAATACAAGCCATCCATTGACAAGGGGACCATCTAGGGTGTTTTTCTTTTTTCCATTTTTAATTCAATATCTGGTTGTTTTGTATATTGTACTTAAACTAGATCAATACAGGTTTTGGTCAGAGTGGCAATTAAAGCAGTTGTTTCTATAAAATGTTGGAATAATCCATCACATAGACAATCTGTTTTATATACATATAACTGGATAACTAATATACATATTTAATATTTGTAGTTATGTGTTTTTGTGGCATTAGTCACAAATTTCCCTCTGACTAAAGGGGGAAATCTGTCTTTAGAATTGCAGTGGTCTTTTTGTTGTTTTAATGAGTACTAGCTGGTTTGAATCCAAAGTTTAATGCTGATTTTGACTGAAAGATAATCAAAGAAGGGACCACTGATAATTTGTTTCTTATAATGAGAACCATTTCTGCATTAACTAACTTGTTCAAATCATTCTTCAAACAGTGATGCCATGTAATTAAAAGGGATGACACAAACATAGAGACAGTGTATTTTTGTATGGAATATTTGTTCTGCCAGTAATTTTTGGTTGCCTTGTAGTTTAACATTCTCTCCTCCACCCTTTTTCCTCCTCCCTCCTTCTTTCTGCCTTAAAAATATATCTTAAATTATTCCATGAGCACTTTTTGTTTACCACTATGTGTGTTAGGCTTTGGGAATACTACAAGAAAATTAAATAAACATCCTAACTTAAGGGTTTACAGTCTAATGGGAGATAAAGATTTTATACACAATTATAACGCAGTGTAGCAGCTGCTCAATAGCTGTTATAAAGGTTCCCGTATTAATTTCTTATTGTTGCTGTAACAAATTATTACAAATTTGGTATTTTATAACAACACAGATTTGTAATCTTACAGCTTTGTAGGGGTGAAATCAGAGATGAATTTCACAGGGCTAGAAACAAAATGTTGATGGGACTGAATTCTTTTATGGAGGCTCTAGGGGAAAATCTGTTTCCTTTCCTTTTCCAGTTTATATAGGCTTCTCAAACTCCTTGGCTCATGATTCTCCCTTCCTCCATCTTGAAATCTAGTAACACTGTACCTCTGACCATTCTTCCATAGTTGTATTTCCTCTGACTTTCTACTCAGTTAGGAAAGGTTCTGATTTTAAGACCATGTGATTAGGTTAGACCCACCCAGATAATCCAGGATAATCTCATTTCAAAGTCCATAATCTTAGTCACATCTGCAAAGTTTAATTTGACATCTAAGGTAGCATGTTTACAGTTTCCAGGGGTTAGGATGTGAACATCCTTGGAGAGCCATTATTCGGATCACTGCAAACTGTATAAGTATAGAAGAACACTCTTTCAGACCTGAGATGAAGAGTGTGTTCAAAGATGGCTTTTTGGAGGGAGTGATCTATTCGTTTGTACCCGAAAGACCAATAAGCATTAACTAGGCTATTAAGGGAGGGTAGAACTGTTGAGAATGTCTGGAGTAGGCCATGCAAAGGCCGGAAGCCAAATGAGTAATTTCTAGGAACTGAAATATGCTCATATCAATGTAAGAAATATACAAATCTGTAGAGAATTTTTATGAGTTTGAGTCAAACAGAGGATGACTGGAAGCAAAATCTCAGGCTGAGAAAAATGCTTCCAAGAAATGAGTTTGCAGCTTTTTGTATGCATTTGGAATTAAGGAGGGAAAATAAGATTACATGAAGGCTGGAGAGAGAAATATGGGGGTGGGATTACAGGATAGTTGAGGAGTTTATGTGCTCTCTAGAGGGTCATCACCCTTTTGAAGGAGGGGTCTAAAAAGAGGCATTTCCAAGAGGCATCAACCTAGATGCATAGAAACAATGAACAGGGCTTGCTTGAGGTAAAGATAAGCCTTTTACTAAAGAAGTTATATGTCTGGGGTGGGACTATGCATCATAACCTACCCATTTAGGAATTTATGATCAGATTATCTATGAGGTCAATTCCTGTTTTTTTCTTTTTTTAATTTACTTTCCATGCAACCTGTTATTTTGTCTATACTCAGTATTACTAGCTTGTAGCATGTGTTGATGTAAGAAACATCCAAACCTGTAGAGAATTTTTATAAGAATTTGTTTGAGCCCAAACTGGGAACATACCAAGAAGCAAAATCTCAAATGTTCTGGAGAATAACAGTTTTGCAATTTTTTTTTAATGCATTTGAAATTAAGGAGAGAATTTAAGGAAGATTACATGAGGGTGGGAGAAAGCAAAGCAGGGATTGAATTACAAGATTATGTACTTTTGTTTTGTTTTGTGTTTTTAATTGGGGAAATTGGGAGAGGGGAACAGTGTTGAGAAATCAGGGAAGGGGAACAGACAAGTTCCTGCCTTTTTTTCTTCAGTCTAGTTGTGGAGGACGTTGCTTCAGTGGCCCATGTTGGTATCATCATTGTGCTCTTCCCAGGTGAGGCAGTCGCTCACCAGCCATTGGATGGCCGCTCACAGCAGCTCCCATCAGCTCACAAAAGTGAACTCCAGCTTCCAGCCAGGCCCACTGCAGCCTACACCATCACTGGTGACTCACAGCAGCTCAGCTCCAGGTCGAGCTGTTGTTCACCATCTTAGCTGTAGAGGGCGCAGCATCACTGTCCCTCTATGTGGTATCTGACCCAGGGCCCTGCTGCTCAGAGCTAGGGTTCCAAGCTAACTCTTAACCAGTTAGCCACTTGGCCAGCCCTAGTGCTTTTAAGGGTGGTTATACCTTCCAGGGAGTATTACTTGTGGCATTTCAAAGGTATATTAACCTAGGTGTACAAGGACAGTAGACAGAGTTTGCTTAAAATCCTTTCACTAAAGAAGTTATAAACCTGGGCTGTGACTGCCCACCATGACTTGCCCAATTAGAAGTTTATGATTTATTACAGTACCCTCTTTTTGTCCACACATGTCAGGGGCAGAAAGGTGCCACATAGGTGATGAGGCAGGTAAAAAGTTAATAGGAGGAAGCTTATGAGTTAACAGGGATGAGCTTAAAAATTAACCTTAAAAATTAACTGCTTGGCTGTGAATCCCTTGGCTAGGACAATACGTGTAAGCTGACAAGCACCTTATATCCATCATAGATGGGAGCAGAACAGTTCCTGGAAGAAGACCCCAGCAAGCTGATAAAAAGCACCATATATTCATCATGGATGGGAATGGGATGGTTCCCATAAGAAGCCAGTTGTAACAACAATCCTCTGCAAGCTGACAAGCACCCTTCCTGCACAGAAAAATATAAAACCCCAGCTAATTAGAAACCCACTGAAGCTGTCTGTTCTAGACTCTGCCCTGTCAACTTCTCTGCCAGTGCTTCTCTGACTTCTACCCCTTTGTCTGGGAGCAGCTGTCCACTCTACATTTTGTCCCTGGTAACTCTTCTGTTGGTGCTTCTCTCTTTTCTAAACAGAAACCCAGGACATCTGTCTTCTCTAGACACTGCTACTGGCATCCTTGCTTCCCAACTTTCAATAAACCTTTCTTTGCTTTTCTACTTTTCTGAGTATCGTGAATTTTTTCACATTCTGTAAGCAACCAGGGTATCAAAAAACAAATTAATAATCATAATACAATAGGCAGGAGGCTCAATCCTACTGATCCTTGATAACCATGGTGAGGAGTCCAGATTTCATTCCATGAATCATAATAAGTCACTGAAGTTTTTGAAGTAATGAATGATATGATCAGATTTCCATCTTTGTAAGCTGGTCCTGGCTATAGCGTGCAGAATAGATTGAAGGGAGTAATGTGTACTGGCAATAAGATCTTGGAAGAAGCTGTTGTAGTGATGTAAGCTGGAAATTTGGAGGTGAGCTTAATATGGGTATTATTGCTTAGAAAGGAAACAATGGGCTGATTCAAGAGAGATTTTGATATTTGCAATGATAGATCTTTGCTATTAAATAGATATAGGTAGTAGAACAGAATGATTCAAGTATGACTTTCCAGATTTTGACTTGGTCATGTTGGTAGAATTAGGAAATGGCAGAAGGAGAAAGAAAGGTTATGATATTAAGAGAAAGAGTGTGCGTTTTCCCAGACTGAGTCTACTTGGTCCTTTAGGTGTAGATTTCCAGTCTGGGTCAAAGCTTGAGCAAAAGTCTGGGCTGAAGATGATAATTAGGGATTTAAGAGATATAGATGGTTATTTAAACTCTTTGTGTGGGTGAAGATGTAGGATCAGAAATGAAGAGAATTTAGGGCAGTGCCTCCAGGAAGCCCATTAATTTAGGGAGGTACAGCGGGAGAATTTAAAAACAAGAGGTGCTCAGAGGGATGGTAGGGGTATGGGGTAGGCACAAAATGGTAAGGTATAATATGGAATTTGGAAAAGGATATATCAACAATGATAGTGAAGTCAACATTCTGAACTATCACTGAACAACCAACCCTGAAAGATAAGGGGGGATAGAATATATTACATGGCTTTGTTTTATTACTTTGGAGAGTTATTAGGTAGACTCAGAAACCATAGTTAAGTGCATTGAGATAAGAGTGGAAATTGAAGAGATAGAGACAGTAATACTTTATGGATAGTTGGGAAGCACCAGAGACTTGGGCATGTTAAATGCTGATAGGAATGAGCCAGTCATCACCATTGATGTATCTTTCAACCAATACATTCTTACAGCCATGACAGAGACTGTGCTTCTCAAACATATTCTCTGTAAGTGACCCTAAAGGTAGAAGCAAGTGAATACATCCTTCTGGAGTGACAGTGGTGTGGCTGAAGCTCCTCCAAGATCATTTCAGGTCCTGTAGGAATCCTTCTTGTTTATCATGGCCGTAAGTATCAGGGAAGGCCATAGACCAATTGTCAGGTGATAACTGTAGAATTGTTGTGTGTAAGGTAAACTATCTGACAATGAGAAAGTAATCCAGGCATCAGCTTGTATCAAGTACATATTTCTAAAATAGACATAAAGAATAGAAATAGACCAAATAAAGCTGACTACTTTTTAAAAATAACCAAGCAAGACTAGCTAATAAATTATAATAAATTATAATAAATTATAATAAAGAGGAGACAAAATTAAAGTTATTAGATCGAGGAAAAATTTTAGGACTCTAGAAGATGTGTGTTGGCAACAAAATTGAATCAAGTTATAGGCTGACTTAGAATCCATTAAACATGATTATCAAGTTCTCAGAGCTGTGAAAAATGACTTTGCATTATCATTATTCAAAGTTGGAATCACAGCTAGAAAGTCTATCAAAGTCATTTGGTAAGGTAAAGTCATATTCTAGAATACTTAGGTTAAAAAGGTCTCTCATAGTGGAAGATATAGCTTTTTCTCAGATTAAATGATCCAATATGATTTAAACATTTATTTCAATCTATTGTTTTTGTCAGTATTTGTGAGCTTCCAGATAGTGGGAACCAAAATAAGTTCTACTTTGTCTACCATACCCCAAGTGACAACCACCTCATTCCATTGTATTGGAGGGTATTGTTTTGTTCCTTGAATAAGTAAACTCTGTTTTTAAAAAAATCACGTTAAAAAAAGGGAAGAGGTTAATATTTACACTATTTTGTTGGTTTCCCTGGCAACCATCAACATCAGGCAAAAATGGTGACAAGGCAATCCTGGTTTTATCAATAAATTGTAGGAAAAACAATAAATAAATTAACAAGAGTTTTCTCACTGTGGAGCCCCTGTAGCAAACATTTCCTCAGTATTTTGTGCCACTCTTTAACATGAAAACATTTTTTATTTTATTTTCAAATTAACCTAAATTTCACAATTACTCTGGGAGTTGCTTCCATTGTTGTAGGATTTAATTCTATGCACAAAAGAATGAAAACAAAGACTTCCATTTTTATTTAAGATTTAATATTCTAAGAGGTTTTCAGTATGATAATGTGACTTTTATTAAAACAGCAGATATGAAATTAATATATCAATGTCTCTTGTTGGAACAGGGAAAAGCAGGAAGAAGGAGAAATGCCAGGATGCTGATCTGTACCCTCTAGTGGAAACAGAGCTATGTCCTTGTGATGTATTTATATCTCAACCTTATGGGAATTGGTCAGATTGCATTCTTCCCGAAGGCAGAAGGGAGCTTCAGCGAGGATTGCGGGTACAAGGAGACAGCAAAGAATGTGGAGAAGGCATGCGCTTTCGAGCAATAGCCTGTTCTGATAAGAATGGAAGACCTGTTGAGCCCTCCCACTGCAGCAGCTCTGGTAAGGAGATGAGTGAGGAGTAACAGATGAGAACATTGATATACAGCCCAGGAGGTTTGGCCAAGGTCTAGAATTAGTAGCTTTGTTACATAATAATTGTTCTCCTTTGTCAGTAACACACTGCCTCTCATAAAATATGGACATATGGATATATGAATGCACCTATCTATGTTTCACTGATTATCTGGAATGTGAGAGTTGTGGATCCTTGACTCACCTCACTCTGTATTCTCCTTTGAGCACCCATTTGCTGGCAGTGAGTGCAGTTGCTATACTTTACTGAGAGACCCAAAGCCCAATACAAATAAATACAATTTTGTGGTGTTTATTGGTGCTCTGACCATATATATGTGTGTATATATATATATATATATATATATATATATATATATATATATGCCTCAGACCTTGAAGCTCTTCTAAGGGAGTTGTCAAAATATCAAGGGAAAAGTTAATATTAAGTACAATACAATATATAAGTGCACCTGGATTAATAGAATAAGATTGTAAAACAAAACAAAACAAAAAAATAGGCAATCTGGGTGAGTTTGATGAGATACCATGATGAGATATTCATCAGGTAGAAGACTTTGTTTTTAACCTTGGGAGAATTTGAGATATGGGTGAATAGAGAGAAGAATAAAGATTAAATACAGTTGTGGTAATTGTTGATGGAAGAGGTTGGGACTCATGATTACAATGGATTTCTTGCTCTACTTTTGGTGATTTTTTACTACCTTAAAAAAATTATCAAGTTAGGAATTTTACAGAATTTATGGAAAGAGAGACTTTGTGTTTGAGTGGCAAACTCTGGGAAAACTGATTGATTTTGGTCTCTGTACTAATAACTTTTCTCAATAATACCGAGAGTGGGGAATTGAATTTAGTTTTAACATACAAGTCAACTAAATGATAGTTTGTCTTTATAGCCAATATATTAGCTTGTCTTCATTTAAGATATACCCATATCATTATAGGAATGCAATTTAAAGTTTAATGATTTTTTAAAATTGGTATCATCATTGCTTTGCTTCCCAGGTTAATCTACAGCATTCTTTTCATTGATTTGACTTTCACAAACACTAAATACATTGCAAGCAAGTAATGGACCCACTTTATGGAAGCCAAAGCTGGTTGACTCTAATCTTTGTTTTTCAGCATACATCTATGTGTGTGTGTGTGTGTGTGTGTGTGTGTGTGTGTGTGTAGTGTAGTGTATAATATGTTAATTGGATACATTTATATATTGTAATGATTGACAATGTGGTGATAATTAGTGCCTCTATCTTCTTATATAATTATCATTTCTTTTTAGTGGTTGGAATAATGAAGTTCAAGTATTTCAGCAAGTTTGATTATAACATGCTATTGTTGGCTATATTTACTATACTGTACATTTGATCTCTAGGGCTTATTTACTACTCGTTGCAAGGTTTTACCCTTCAACAACCTCTATCCTACCCCTCTACCCCCACCATTCCCTAGTAACCACCATTTTACTCTTTGTTTTTACAAGTATGGCTTTTTTATATTCCATGTATAAGTAATACAATATCACATTTGTCTTTCTCTGTCTGACTTATCTTACTTAGCATAATGTCCTCAAGGTACATGCATGTTGCCACATATGGCAGAATGTCTTTTTCATGGCTGAATGATAGTCAACTCTGTATATATACACCATATCTTTATCCACTCATCTGTTGATGGGCACTTATGTTGTTTCTATATCTTGACTATTACAAGTAATGCTGCAAGAAATATGGGAATGCATGTACCTCTTCCATATCCTGTTCTCATTTTCTTTAGGTATACACTCAGAAGTGGAATTTCTGGATCATGTCTTAGTTATGTTTTTAATTTTTTGAGAAACCTTCATATTGTTTTCCATAGTGGCTGAACCAGTTTACATTGCCACCAACTGTGTACAGGAGATATCTTTTCTCCCATGTTCTTAACAACACTCAACATCTGTTCTTGATGACAGCCATTCTTACAGGTGTGAGGTAATATCTCGTGGTTTTGATTTGCATTTCCCTGATGATTAGTGATGTTGAGCATTTTTTTGTATATCTGTTGGACATTTAGATGTTTTCTTTGGAAAAATTCTATTTAGTTTCTCTTCCTATTGTTTGATTGTTTTTGTTGTTGTTATTGAGTTATATACATTTTTTATATATTAATATTTTTGGATATTAACCCCTTATAATATTTGGTTTGCAAAAATTTTCTCCCATTCTGTAGGCTGCCTTTTCATTTTCTTAGCTGTTTCCTTTGCTGGCAGAATCTTTTAATTTTGATAGAGTAGCATTTTTTTTGTTTGTTTTTGAGTTTTGCTTTTATTGTTTGGTCTTGTAGTGTCATTTCCAAAAAGTCATTACCAAGACCAATGTCAAGGAGCTTCTTTCCTACATTTTCTTCTAATTTTATGGTATCAAGTCTTAGGTTTAAGTCTCTGATCCATGTTGAGTTAATTCTGTGAGTTGCTAAAGATAGGGGTCCACTTTCATTTTTCTACATGTATTTATCCAGTTTCCCCAATACTATTGGGTTGTTGGAAAAGTCAGGACGCATTTTTGCAATGAAAAACATAAAAAAAAAATGTCATGACTTTTCTGACAACCCAATATTTATTGAAGAAACTATCATTTCCCATCAGATGTTCCTAGCTCCCTTGTCAAATATTAGTTGACAAAATATGAAGGTTCAATTCTGAGGTCACTAATCTGTTCTATTCGTCTGTGTCTGTTTTTATGCTAGTACTATACTGTTTTAATTACTATAACTTTGCAGAATAGTTTAAAATCAGGAAGTGTGATACCTTCAGCTTTGCTCTTTCTCAGGGTTGTTTTTGCTATTCAGGGTCTTTTGTAGTTCCATACAAATTTTAGAACTTTTTTTTCTTCTATTTCTCTGAAGAATGCCATTGGAATTTTGATAGTGATTGTATTGAATCTGTAGATGGCTTTGAGTAGTATGGACATTTTAAATGATATTAATCATTCCAATCCATGAATAAGGATGGATGTCTTTCCATTTGTTTCTGTCTTCAATTTCTTTCAACAAAGTCTTGTAGTTTTCATTGTACAGATTTTTCACTTCCTTGGTTAAATTTATTCCTAGGTGTTTTATTGATTTTGATGCTGTTGTGCATGGGATAGTTTTCTTTACTTCTTTTTAGATGTTCCATTATTAGTGTATAAAACAGAACTGATTTCTCTATGCTGATTTTATATTCTGAAATTTTACTTTGATTAGTTCCAACAGTTTTTTGTTTTAGTTTTGGGGTTTTTCTATATATAAAATCATATCATCTGCAAATAATGACAATTTTACTTCTTACTTTTCTATTTGGATATCTTTTATTTCTTTCTCTTGTCTAATTGCTCTAGCTAAGATTTTCAACATTAAATAAGAGTGATGAGAGTGAGCAGCCTTGTTTTGTTCCTGATCTTAGGGGAAAAGCCTTCATTTTTAATGATTGAATATAATGTCAGATGTGGGTTTGTCATAAATGGCCTTTATTATGTTGAAGTGTGTTCCTCCTATACCCAATCTATTGAGGGTTTCTATCATACAAGTCTGTTGTACCTTGTCAAATGCTTTTTCTGCATCTATTGTGATGCGTATGTGATTTTCATTTTTCATTCCATGCACATTGAAGTGATATATTACATGTTTTGATTTGTGTATGTTGAGCCTTCCTTGTGTCCCAGGGATGAATCCCACTTGCCGTGGTGTAGAATCCTTTTAATGTGTCTAATTCAGTTTGTTAATATTGGTTGAGAACATTTACATTTATATTTGTAAGTAATGCTGATCTACAGTTTTCTTTTTCTGTAGACTCCATATCTGATTTTGGTATCAGGCATTGTAGAATGAGTATGGAAGTGTTCCATCATCTTTAACTTTTTTTAGAAGAAGTTGGGAAAGATTGGGTCTTCACCTCCTCTGCTAGAAAGGTAGTCACTGCCACCACCAAAAGCTTAACCTCATGCCTTGTCACCCTGGGAAGGCAGGGGGCACCTTGGCAACTTCTTCCTTCTCCTCTGCCTCTAAACTCCTCTCTACCCGACTGCAGTGGAATTCTGGAATCTCCCTTTAGGCAGACTGGACTTTCAAAAATTCTCTTGCCCTTTGGTATCTGCCCAGTTTTGTGCTCTCTAGGTTCTTTGTTTCATGACTGCAATGAGTGGAGATGGGCCAGTTTGCTGACTCCCATGCATTTACAGCCTCCACTGAGATCCCTTTGTTTATTTTCAGATGCACAGATGGACTAGAAACCTCCAGACTCCTAAGTGTAATGTGTAAAGGCACTTTTGCTTGGTAATGGATATCTAATTAGTTGTTATAAAAAGGGAAGAGAAGGGAGAAATGTCTTATGCAACCATGATGCTGATGTCTCCTCCATGATGGTTCGTTTATTCATTCATTTGATAAAAACCTATATGTTGAACACCTGCTCTCTGAATAAAACACCTAGTCCTCTTCTATGACTCAGATATACAGTTATGGAGAAATCATGGAGTTGTGCATTTTATTGATTAGTGATGGATAGAAACAAAACAAAAGAAATTTCAAGTCTTGATTAGCACATTGGATGCTGACTAGAAAATATTTAGATAGACTTCATGGAAGTCTTCACTGAAGTGACATACATTTGAGGTCTAAAGAGTGAGAAGAAAGCAGGCAGCCATGTGAAAAATACATGCAAGGTAATTTTAGTTAGGAGGACAAGCATGTCCAAAGGATGTAAGGCAGGAAAGAAGTTCTGGCAAAAACAAAGGAAGCCCTGTGTTTTGAATGTAGAGAGTAAGGATGAAGTGTGAAATGCGGTTGAAGAAGGAGGCAGAGTCCTGTGGGACAAAGCAAAGGAGTCAGGATCCAATTTAAGTGCAACCATTGGATAGGATGTGTGTGTTTGAACAGCTTTTTGGGTAGAATAGCTGTGTATAATGAATGTAGATCCATGGACAAGTCAGCAGTGCAATATATTGTCAGACAGATTCTATAGAATACCTGGTTCTAGTTTGCCCTTGATATACAGTTTAGGATTAGAGGAAATGAAATTGCATTGCTACCAGTGGACAAGCAATGCTTTTGAAAAAATGGGAAATGCAGAAAAACAATTCCCAGGTGATTCAGTGATAACTGTGAATTAACTCTAATTCACCAAATTATACAGTGAAAATGCAATTTATTTATATCTGATTCCAGATAAAACGTGATTGATTTTCGTAGACATTTAATTATCTTCATTAGTATTTCATGACAAATCACTTAGCATTTGCACTTTAACTCTATTATAGCAATTTTATTAATTTGCTGTCATATATAAGGAGATATAGATAGCAGATAAAGCTAAATAAATAAATAACCACTTTGCGACTTAAAGAACTACCATTTAACATATTTGCAGTCATTGGAAAATATGTAAATTTAATCTTAATGCATTTAGAAAGTTTATATTTTCTGTGTATGATTTGAATTTTAAATTCTTGAAAGATTTCTGTTATCACTACATGTGGACAAGTTTTATGTTGGCCAAGCTGAGAAAGCATGCTCAGGTACTGAAAGTTACATCTGTGTTAACTGAGGTGGTTAAGAACATTTTCTAAAGTGTCCTAGCAAAGACCTGTGGGTCTCAAAGACAGGGCAAAGCTTTTCAACCTGTTGTGAGCTGTCCTCATAAATCCATTACCCAGAAGGGACTGAATAATTATATCCTGCACTCTACTGCAGAAACAAACAGAAACATTTTAATCATCTGCAATTTTACCAAGTGACCTGTTTCCTAATTCATCTACACCTTGTTTCTTGAGACATTGCAAAGGTCTTCAAATCACCATTTAAGTTTGACAAAATGAAGAATGTTTCTGTTTTTCATGCTGAGATTTTGCTCTTTTTGCTTTTTTGTTTTAATGTGAATGTTGCTATACAGATTGATTACTACTTTAGGGATATTTCTACTATCCATATTGCTCCATCCCAGTTCAGACTTCTGTCACCTTTCCCTGAGATTCATTGTAGTGATTGTTCATCCACTGTCCTCACTCAGTCCTTCCTCCAGCCATCCTTTCCCTTTCTTTCAATGAGAGGAATCATTCAAAAAGGCAAATCTGCTTCTTGCTTTTATAGGTTTTAAACTCTCAATGTCAACCAATTGTCCAGACCTCCCAGCATGGGCTCCAAGCCCTTCATGATTTTGATTTTTAACTCCTGAAGCCTCATCCTTCTCCCTTATCATGTTGAGTTTTAGCCGACCTGGAACTTTGCCTATCTCAATACATACCATTCATTCCCATGGGCTTTTGCCTTCTGTTCTTATAGGCTGTACTTCTTTTATGCCTTTGATATTTTCTCCTTGTGACCTAATTCTGTAGTTGACTCCTAATAACCTTTCTTGACTTACATTAGAAATGTCACCTCTGGGGCTGGCCGAGTGGTGCATTGGTTAAGAGCTGGTTTTGGGATGCCAGTGGCCCCTGTTCGGGTCCCACATATGAGGGCCAGTGACACTGCCCTCTACAGCTAACAACAGCTCCACCTGGAGCTGGGCTGTGCGAGCCCCGGCGATGGTGTAGGCTGTAGTCCCTGTTGCAGTGGGCTGCCATAGGCTACAGTGGGTGGCCGGCAGCCAGTGTGAGCAGCTGGGAGCCAGCATGAGCTGCCAAGTAGCCACGGTGAGCGACCATCCAGAGGCTGGCGACCGATGTGTGTCATCTGGGAAGAGCACAATGACGATACCAACATGGGTCAGTGAAGCAACATCCTCCACAACTAGACTGAAGAACAAAAAGACAGCAACTTGTCTGTTCCCCTTCCCCAACTCTCCAACACTATTCCTCTCCCCCAATTCCCCAATAAAATATTTTTTTTAAAAAATGTCACTTCTGGGAAATCATAGGCAGTCTTTCCAGTCAGTCCCTTCCCCACCCTAGAAACCATTAGTAGCTGAGCATAGCTTCTTTATGTCCCTTATCACGATGCAGGTCCTCAGTCCTAGTGCTTCTCATATTTTATTTACCTACTTTATTGCTTGTGCATTCTGCCACAGAGGGGGCATGCTGCTCAGGGGGGGCTCTGTCTACTTCATCATTCTATTACGACAAACACTTAGCAGAGTGTGAGCTTATCATACATACACAATGATTTATAACAAAACACAGAATATAAATCCATGCTATGTATAAAGAATTTTAATGTATGTATGTCGATTAGTTTGCTATAGCTCCTGTAGCAAACCACAAGCTTGGTGGCTTAAAAACACATTTTATTCTATCACAGTTCTCAAGGTCAAAATTCCAGTCAATTTCACTGGGTCAAAATTAAGGTAGAATCAGGGCCATGCTCTATTCAATGGGGAGAAACTTTTGAAATAGAATATTCTATTCTAGGGGAGAAACTTTTTCCTGGCTTTTTCCAGTTTCTAGAACTGTACTCCTTTGCTCGTAACCTCTTCCTGTATCTTCAAAGCCAGTGATATAGTCTTGTTTCAGCCTTTCATGGCCTTCTTCTGTGTCATCTTACCTGGTGAAATTTTTCTCTGCTTCTCTCTTACAAGGATGCTTATGTTTACTCAATCTGTGCTGATAATTTAGGATAGTCTTCCCATTTCAATATCCTTAACTTAATCACAACTCCAAAGTCTCTTTTGAGGTAATATTCACAAGTTACAGAGATTAGAACCTGAATATCTTTGGAGCCATCATTCAACCTATCATAATATGTTAAGCTTGTTATATTTTTGAATTAAACTTTTTAAAGATGTGCAAATAAAAAATAGTAGAAAACCCCTCTAAAGTTTTATAGAAGCATTCCCATAGTGTTATTTTACTTATGTTT
This sequence comes from Aselliscus stoliczkanus, assembly GCA_033961575.1. Taxonomy (NCBI): domain Eukaryota; kingdom Metazoa; phylum Chordata; class Mammalia; order Chiroptera; family Hipposideridae; genus Aselliscus; species Aselliscus stoliczkanus. The sequence goes on from CM066731.1 coordinate 92,725,392, forward strand.
ATGGTGCCTACACAGGGGGGATTTATGTGAATGATTGGTATCATTATCCAAAAAAAAAAATTAGGCAAATTAATTGGCTAAAATGAAGAAAGTGAAAATTACTTTTAGTTATTTCCTTGAACAACAATATGTGGAATCATTATTGTTTGCTTGTTTGTGCATATATTCTGGGAAGGAAATGATTAACTAAATCTGGGGTGGTTTCACCAACAGTGTCTGAGAAGAGAGGGGTTGTTTGATCTGGCTGTTGAAGAGGGAAAGGAGGTACCCTGTTTGGTAAAGGTAACTAGTACTGTATGACCAGGTGATAAGTAGGTGATAGAAGGCAAGGTTGTAAATGTCAGTTGGAGGTAACTTGTACAGCAACTCATCTGCTAAAAAGACTTATTTAAAGCACTTGTTTTCAAGCTCGAGTAAGGTTTCAACTTATTTTTCTAAGGAATTCATATGTAACAGAACTCCAGTGTTAACTAAAATTATTTTTATGATAAGATTACTTAACTATGTATCAACATAAAACTGAACATAACTTCCTTATACTTACAGGACATAAGCTATATAAAACTGAGATACACACTTTTAAATGTAAAGTTCTGAAATTTGCTTTTCTCTGAAAATGTCTACAGATGTTTAGAGGCAATGAGCCACACCTCCATAGTTCAGCTTTAGGACAACACTTCTCAACTTTTTTTCTTTGGTGCCACATTTGCCTAATAATGTTTATCTAGAAGACACTCATCAGAAGGGTGTATTTCCCAAGGGCTGCCCATAGATGGAGCTGCCTGAGGATGGGTGAAAGCCAGGAACCCCTGTCCTAACTCCCCTTTTATCTCCTACTGATTCTTCAAATCGAAAACTGTCAGGAAATTGCTGCTTGAGGAAGTAGGATTATTAACCGAGGCTGTTCTAATAAGATGCCATGTTTATTTTAAAAAGATAATTCTGGTTTCAGGGTTGAGGTTGTATTAGATAAAAGAAAAAGTAAAGCTCGAGAAACCAACTAGAAGAGAGTTGCAGTGGCACCTGTGAGAGGGGAGAAAGGCAGAGTGCATGGGGTAGGGGAAGGAAGGAGAAGCTGAGAGTCTGGAGGGATAGCACTGGGTGTTATCAGGAATAACTGAAACCTGGATCAGTGATGAATGGTGATACTAAAAATGGTAAGGCACAAGCTTGAGAATGGAAAACGAAGGCATCAGTTTTGGGTTGTCTGAAGACTGAGAAGAACAATTATTAGAGGTCTGAGAAAATGGAAAATATTTAAGGTCAGGAGAAATAAATTTCTAAATCATTAGAGATTTGGGATATAGAGTTTGGAATAGCTGATAGATGGCAAAGTAGATGGTATGAATGATGTTGACAATTAGAAGAGATGAACTCAGAGCTCTAAGCAGCATTTTTATTTTAGATGGTGGTAGAAGATACACCCAGTTGTGCTTAAAACCTCCTTGCTAACTAGAAGCTTATTAGTACAGGTCAGCTGGAGAGCTCTAAAATTGGAAAGATCTTTATTTTTAAAATCTCAATTAGCTTCCTCCATTCATTAGTTCCAAATTAACTTTATTTAATTTGTTAACCTAAAAAATAAAAGGCCAAAGTGAGAGGCAACAAGCATTTATTTGAGATTGCAAAATAATGATGATAATAATAATAATAATTAATAATAATAATAATGGCTATTCGGGAAGCACTGATGAGTCAGGCAGAAGCACAAATAGTGTTTCACTTAGGAGACAAAGTCAAGGTGTATTTATAATACAGGGAAGGGGAACTACTACATCAATAGAAGGAAAGCATCTTTGTTGGTGCAAATAAGCTAATATAGTGACGCTAATTGTGAACAAAGCTTTTAACTTTCCATCTGGAAGACATCAGTTTGGCAGTCATAATATCTGCTTTCTTGTTAATACTTGTAAACAGTTCTTTGGGATACAAGGTTGCTTTAGACCCAGTCGAAAGATTATTTTGCCCTGTTCTGAAAGTTTGAGGTATGAGATGTGCAAGTTAGTTTTTCTGGCATGTCAGCTCCGGCTCCATTTTGAAGTGCTTCCATTTGTGTGTGTGTGTGTGTGTGTGTGTGTGTGTGTGTGTGTGTGTGTGTAGTTTTACAAATTAGAAACAAATCTAAAATATTGTCGGCACATGAGCATTTCAAAAACCTGTAAATATATGTAATGCCCCTACATTTACAAATTTATAAATATTTTATTTTCCGGGCTAAATATCCAGAGTGTTTTGTACTCTGACTCATATGTAATTTCTAGTCCCTTCTTTATTTTCCCCCATATGTTTCCATTTGGCAATCAGCACATAAATGATGGTAAAGAGAACATGATGCCCCAATGTCGCTTCAACCGTACCATATGCCACCACCACACTGAATGTCTTCCCGCTGCTCCCATGTGCCTTCTGTCCTCACAGGACTCCATCCCTTTGCCTGCATTCTCTCAGTCTGGTGTCTTTTTTCTTTTAAGATGAGCTGCTACTCATCCTTTGAGCCCTAAAGCAAGTCAGTTTCTTCAAAGAGCATTTTTCCCAACTCCTCCATTAAGCAGGTTGTATATTCTCACAGAAATATAGTTATACTTTCATGTAGAACATGATTTAGATTAGACTTTATCTCCTTTTTGAAGATTTTTATAATTAAAATATAACTAACATGCAATATTATTAGTTTCAGGTATATACAATAATTATTAGACTCTATCTCTTTATATGTCTTTCTCTCCCCTTCCAAATTATTAGTCTCCAATTCTTAGCTCACTTATTCATTAATTCAGAACATACTTATTAAACACCTATGTGCCAAACACTATGACATATCTTGATTATATAGTGTCAAACAAAACATATATAGTCCTTGCTAGAGCTTGGAGCTTGCAGTATAGTAATTGAGAAGGATATTAAGAAAATATACACCCAGAATATATAGTATATAAATTGTCTTAATTACTATGACAAAAAGGATCAGGGTATAACAAGGGGAATAACAAGGAATAGCAAGGGAAATAGCAAGGAATAACTGGGAAATCAGAGTAGTCCATTATAGGGATCTAAAAAGTGAAGATGAGTAGGTGATAATAGGGAAGGATGAGTAGGTGATAATAGGGAAGGAACACACTTTAAGCCAGACTAGATGTTTAAATAATGTCCGTTGAATAAAAATATTACAATATCCTCTATGTTGTATTCTTCCACTTTCTTTGGACCATTTTACTAGAATTTCTGAGCAGGTTTGGCTTTGTCTTGTAAACCATCTCAAATACTTCTTGGTAGATAAAATTTACATTAAAATAAATGAAGTGCATAATTTAATTTGTATAGTGACTATATGCCTTTTCAGTTTGTAGTAAAAACAAAACAAAACCCCCAAAAAACCCAAAACAAAACATATCTTGAAGTCTGTTTTTTAGCAACCACTATAAAGTTTAGTAACTCCCATTCTGAATACGAGTATAGATGTTCAATTGCCTTTTGGATATCATACTGCAGAACTGTGACTTTCCCTGTATTATCTTTCATACAATAATGAGTTGTAGCTCATTATTCTAGCTTTCTAAGCACTCTAAATCTTGATGGACATCCAACATGTTAGCTATAACTCTGAGCTTTACATCATCCCAAAATTAAGCATGACATCTGTGTTTTATCTAAGTTGCTAATCAAAATCTTAAACAAAAAGGACTAAGCATCTCCCACTCCTCAGCATTCAGGTACAGGGAGTCATCTCTCAGGAGGGCACTGATTCATTAATCAGCTTTGTTTGGGCAACTACAAAAATTCATCTAGCTCCCTATAATTTTTTATGAGGGTATGAAGAGAGTATTTGTCAGATTATCTCTACCTTTAGCATCTTCTTCTTTCTTCTCTACCAATTGAGTAAATCTCTAAAAACATAAATTATATCACTTTCTCTGGAATTGATATCAGTAAACCCATTTTGCTACCTATTTGTCCACTTCTTTATTAACATATTCCAAAGCTTTTTAATAGTATACTCATGGATTTTTTATTTTTATTTATTTACTTTGGTCAGAACTGGGACTTGCCATAGCTTCATGATAACCTCCTATAGCTCTGTCCCCTCTGGTGAGGCCTGGCCCTCCTGAGCAAAGGTCATATCTCAGTGACTTGAAACCCAGGCCCAGTTACACAGCACCCAAGGGGGGTGAGGCCTTTACCAGCTGGTTCTTTTGAGATAGTGATGCTGTTCTGTAGGCAGGTACAGCAATGTGGGGATATGACTGCAGAATACATTTCCTACACTGATTAGACTTGCGTCTTTGCTTTCCTGTGTTTAGTGCCCAGATTCTGTATGTTGGTCTACAGATAACAATGGTTACAATTAATACTCTTCAGTTTCTATTCTATTACTTTCTCCTTACAATGACTTGGGCCTCCTCCGTGCTTGATTCTAGACTTGTTCTCAGCTTTATATTTTTTTCTGTCCATTTGACCTCCCTCTCCTTCAAGTTTGGCTTGAAGCCTTATAGTTCACATCTGCAAAACACATTTTGTTGTTGTTGTTTCTCCTATTAGAACTTAAATGTTTGTTAAAGATCCATTATATTTCATAAACTAAAAAAAAACACAAAAAACTTAATCGTATTTTTCATTACTATCTATACTGAAAATACTTTACTTTCTATCCCCTTCTTAAAGGCTTCTTCTAGGGAAATAAATAAATAAATAATACCACCTATATCCTCATATCTGAGACTATTCAGTCCTAGGAGCTACTTTCCAGATTTCTCGTCAGTTATATTCCTCCCCACTTATATCATCAATGTCACTAGCAATCAATTAATTCATCTGATAAGTTTTGGCAGGTTTTCTTAGATATTGGAGCCATGCTTGGGGAAGATGAGGGGCCAGATACTAGCATTTTGAGTATATGCTATGTGTTAGGCCTCAGCCGGGGGCTTTGCTTACGTTATTTTATGACATTTGTTCAATAAGAATACAATATCAGGGCCCACATAACCCTGTATTAAGATTGTATCACAGCAGAAAAAGTTAAAATATTTTAAATTTTCAAATTCTGGGTGTGACACAAAGGGTTTGAAAGACGGATCACCATGCCATGAATCTTAAATATACTCTTTCTCTCATTGCTGCTCTGAGCAGGAGAAAAATAACAACAGTTATCTGGAAGGTCGTAATAATAGTTTTCTGTCTCCCTATGTTTTATGTCTCAAGTTGAACAAAAGTGCTTTGTCATGTATGTCCTTGGGTAGTTTTCTCTGTGGAGTGACCAAACTGATGTATTCTTAGGCTACTTTTATTTTTAAAGAATGAGAACAAACCGAAGTAACCTCAGATATAGGGGCCCATTGCTGGGTAGGAGAGCTAAGGAAACAAAGAGAACCCCCTTCATTTTAGGAGGCAATGCACCATGGGTTTGGCTCTGCCCTCTATTTACTGCCCCCCGCAGAACGATTCTGCTGTGACTCTGTGTTTTGGTTTCCTGTGTCTTGTTTGACAGCTTAGACCTTCACCTCCTCCCCTGTCTCTACAGCTTTCTCTGTGTCTGACATTTAGAATTCCTGATTGAGTTGCTGCATGCTCTCATCCTCAGTCTGTGAACATCCTTCTTATATTTTTAATTCAGTTTCATAATTTCCCCTTTCTCTCTGTATCTCCAAATCCTATTAACTTTGCTCATATTTAATTTTTAATGTTCCAGTCTTCTCTGCATATATTTATCTTAAATATATATATTCCTGAAGTATAAATATAAATAAATAGATGTCATTATTTTGCCTGTGGTTTAATTTACATTTATAATATATTTATCTTGTTTTTTAACTTTTATTGGAGTATAATTGACAAATAAAGTTGTATATATTTAAGGTATGCAATATGGTGTTTTGATATATAATGCAAAATGATCACCATAATCAAGACAGTTAACATAGCTAGCTATCAAGTGCATGTGCATGTGTATGTGGTAAGAACCATTAAGCTCTACCTTGTTAGCAATTTTAAATATATAATATAATATTAACTATATTCATCATACTGTACAGTAGATGTCCAGAACTTATTCATAGTGTACAACTGAAACTTTGTACCTTTGTACCAACATCTCCCCATTTCTTTTCCCCTAACCATCATTCTATGCTGTGCTAAGAATTCAACTATTTTAGATCACATGTATAAGTGAAATCATGCAGTATTTGTCTTTCTTTGTCTGGCTCATTTCACCTAGCATAATATCCTTCATGTTCACCCATGTTGTTGCAAATGGCAAGATTTACTTCTTTCTTAAGGCTGAGTAATATTTTTTTTCTGTGTGTGTGTGTGTGTGTGTGTGTGTGTGTGTGTGTGTGTTTCATAGTTTCTTTAGTCATTTAGGTTGTTTCCATATCTTGGCTATCACAAATAATGCTGCAGTGGGAGTGTAGGTATGTCTTTGAGATACTAATTTTATTTCCTTTGGTTATATACCCTGTCGCTATCATAAGGTAATTCTATTTTAAATGTTTTTCCTCATAAATAATGATAGCTAACACTGAGCATTTACAATCTGTTATTCCGTTCTCTAAGTGCTCTCTCCCTCTAGTAACTCATGTTATTCTGTTATTGACTGTTTCGGTTATAGATAAGAAACAGAGAGGTTAAGGCATTTACATGAGCTTTCCCAACTAGGAATGTCAGAATTTATTTCCTTGTCTATGTCATTTGGTTTCAAAATGTATCCCTTAATATATTACCAGCCTCTGTTCTTCTATATGTAGATTAGTTCATTCTTTTGATAGCACTGCATAATATTCCATCTTTTACACATATTCATCATTTTATATTTATTTTCCAATAATGATAAACTATCCATGCTTCATTCTAGCCTTGGCTGATCAACTAAGGATGTTGTAAATAGTTCCATAACGTCCTCTTGTGATGCAATGTGATCACTAGGTAGCTGGTAAGACAATATAATTTATTAAAACAAACCAACATTAAAAACAATGACATTAACTAAAAAAGGAGAAATTTGCAAATATATTAATAATTGGTAGCCTTTAAATGGTGAGAATGTTTTCATCTTTCAACACTTTTCTCTTTTTACTTTTCATTTTCTGTATCTCTACCCATAGAATTGTACTGTTGACAAGCCCCAGATTTTGATTATCATATGTGGAATTAAAGCTGGAGCCAAATTTTTGGCTTTGTGGTCTGCATATTGTGTCCCTGAATTTTGAATAATCTAGGTATGGATGGTTTCACCTGATCATTTCCAACAGCTGCAAAATAAAAAATAGCATCCTAAAATAGCTTACTTGGCACTATCTCAGTTCTTTTGAATGATAAGACTTGAAGATTTTATCTCTTTTTTTTACAGGCAAAAAATAAATAAATAAATAAAAAGCTGATTTAACTTTTTTTTTTTTTTTGAGGGCAATGTCACTGGCCCTCATATGTGGAACCCGAACCGGGGCTGCTGGCTTCTCAAGCCAGCGCTTAACCACCGCGCCACTTGGCCAACCCCTGATTTAACTATTTTTGATGTTGGCATTTGGCATGGTGACTGAGGAACAGGAGACATGACCAGAACACAGACTCAGTACAGAGGTTTTGTTGTGTATTATGTCCAAACCCACTTGTATACATTTGTCATTATTATGATTATGATTATTTTAAATTAAAGTTTATTGGGGTGACAATGGTTAGTACACTTACATAGGTTTCAACTATACAATTCTGTATCTGAATTGTCTTTTAGCAAATGGGAAGGAAGAGTGCAGTACTTTTTAAGTCTAGATGGAATAACTCATCACTTTCCTGAATCAAAGCTGTATTTCAAATATGCACACCTATAGCCTCAACTTCCTAAGCCAATGACAATTGTAAACAGGGTTGTGTACAATATGAAGTAAAACACAGGAAGTTCTTCAATGCTTCCTGAATTATATCTCCACTTTGTAAAATTGCTACTGCATGTGGAGCATTGTGAAGTTACCGAGTTTCAGGTACCCTTCAGGCAATGGAAAGATGTAGGTCCCTGTAAGTCATTTCAAAGAGCCTAGACTTTAAAATAAGAGCAAGTTAGGGAACACAGAAGGAAGGATGTGATTGTTTGGGAATGTGCGGTGAGGGGGTATAATGAGTAATTTTTTTTTTAAAGCTCTTTTGACCTCATTCCCATCTCCAGTGGCATTCGAGCTCCATTTGTTCATTATTAAATATGTCTGCTTTAATTAGCATGAAACTATTAATTGCCATATAACAAAAGATAATCATTACCTGCTTTACCTGTTTGATCAACAAATACAAATAGACAAAAACAAACAGGAGGGTTCCACCCATCCCTGCATGTCACACACATTTTGGCTTGAGGAGAAAGTCTTCTTGAGAAGACTCATGGTATTGGATCTCTCTCTCCATGGAAGTTCTGAATCTGGGACTGTCTTCTTACCTCCCATCCCATCTCATATACTAAAGATGATGTTATATTATTCAGCTGCTATGCTGAATAACAGCAGCAATGGCTGACTCACTGTTCTAGACCCTCTAATCTACAGAGAAATTCTTTGAAGTAAGTGTAATAATTACGTCCATTTTGCAGACAAAAATATCGAGGCTTGAAGATGTTTAATGACATGTACAAATTAATAGCACTAGCAATAAGTGTCCTTGTTGACTTTGAACTTAGGTCTTTTTCCTTTCCAAGTACATGCTATTATCCACCATGGCTCCAGCCTTTCTAAGAGAAACATCTTACTTACTGAGTGCTTCCTCTGTAATCAACTCTGTTGAGTGCTCTTATCTGATCCTCATAAAAATCTTATTCATGGGAGCTACTATTATCTCCATTTTATAAATCAGAGCTCACAAATGTTTTCTATAAAGGTCCAGATAGTAAATGTTTTCAACTTGATGGGTCATACTGTCTCTATCACAACTAGAGCATCACAACTGGGCACCTCCGCTCTTGCAGTGTAAAAGCCACCACAGACAATGCTTAAACAAATGGATGTGGCTGTGTTCTAACAAAACTGGATTTCCAAAAACAAGCAAAGGCTGCATTTGACCTTCAAGTCAAACTTTGTCAATCTTTGTTATAGATGATAAAATTGAGGCTTTGAGGAGTAGGCAGCTCTTGTTAAAGTGAGATATAGGTCTAGGTCAGCTTGATATCAAAGGGCAGATCTCATCTATATGTTATATTGTCTTCCTTATCATAGTCTTCATTTCTCTTTAGTGAGTTGAATTATGTCCCCCTAAAAAGATATGTTTAAGTCCTAACCCCCAGTGCCTGTGAATGTGAGCTTCTTTGCAAATAGGGTGTTTGGAGATATAGTGAAGTTAAGTAACTTAAGATGAGATCATCCTTGATTTAGGAGGGGTTCTAAATCCAATTACAGGTGTCTTTATAAGAGAAAGGAGAGGGAGATTTGAGATACAGAGACACATGTGAAAATAAGACAGAAATTGGAGGTATGCTGCCATAAGCCAAGGAACTTCAGGAACCACCAGAAACTGGAAGGGTGAGGAAAGATTGTCTATAGACTTTGGAGGGCTCACAGCCCTATGAACACCTTAATTTCAGACTTTTGGCTTCCAGAGTTATGAAAGAATAAATGTTTGTTGTTTGAAATCATCAAGTTAGTGATGATTTGTTATGACAGTTCTAGGAAACCAATAAACTCCCTTTTTTTGGTTCTCTTTTTACAGAGATATTTCTGGTTGCTCTTGAGACTTTCCCTGGGTTAGAAGGTCCACTCTCTTTGTGAATTGAAATTATCCATATACACTGTGTCTTGACACTATTAGTATAATTAGAGGATCACTTACTTCCAATTTTCTTAGAGGAAAATAAATATCTCACCCTCCTTCTGCAAGTTCTTTTTTCCTTTAACAAGGATATCATTAAGTATCCTTAAATAAAGTCTTACGATATCTGTTTGGCTATAGAAGGCAAGAGAGGACTAAATGTAAGTCTCTGGATTAGCTGACGCACAGTCCATTAGGATACAAATTTATTGGTAAGTGAAACAAATTCACCATTACCAGCATGCAGTATAAATCAGGCTGGGAGTCATATTTAATTTTACACCTTGGTGATATTTCAAAGGCTTTTACAGTAACTTGTGAGGAGTTAATGTGCTGTGAATTCATTCCAGTCCATTGATTTCTGCATTAGCTCAGTGAAAGATGCAGTTCTTTGGCAAAAGCAAACTTTTGGAGGTAAATTTTCTTCGTCATGTAATCCATAATTTAGAATTTATAATAACAGCTTGTTTCATTGTTCATGAATACAAATCATTGTCTGGATGATCCAACATTTCAGCAAATAAAAAAAAACGGAGTTTCCTCCTGAAGGGCGTTCCATGCAACTGTATCCCTTTATGAGTTTTCTCTGTACTATGGAGCTTGGAGGCGCTTGGCTCTGAATGCAGGATGACTTATTATATAGGCAGTCATGCTGTTCTAGGTATTTTTGATGTCTCTTGTTGCCACTGTTAGGAATTATGTTTAAATGCTGGTCTTAGTAATATGCAGGGTACTGATAGCAGTTGAACTCAAGCCACCAGATGAATCCTAAGCTTTAGGAGCTCACTCTTGCATGGACCTCTTCCAAGTGGAAGCTTCTAGCTATTAATAGACTCCTCATAGGTCCTGTCATGTGATGAGTAGAGCGAGCCCTGACTGGTAGGTCTCTATATCTTCCACCTTTCCGTGAAATAGAAGTAGAACACTCCCATCTGTTTTTCTACTGGGATTATGAGTTATGTTTTTGCATAGTTTAGACTGGGGGAGAAATCCTTAATTTAGAACTTCAACCTATTACTCTAAGGGATGGTAGACAACTGCGAAAGAATATTTCATCTGAAGAGTCCCTGCTATGCAATTGGCGCTGTGCTGAAATTAGGACCCAGGTGTTCCTAGAGCCTCTATATTGTCAGAAAAGCCAGACATCTTTATTTTCATATAAAATCCCCCAAGAGTGAACTCTTGGCCTCAAAATAAATATATAAGTAAACAAATAGATCATAAATAAATCCAATATGCTGGCCCAATATAAATGTCTGGATTCAGGTCAAAGCATCCTTTAGGTCCTCCGAGATGAAGCATAAAGGGCAGACACTTTTTTCTAAGCTAATGTATTTTTTAACCCCTTGGGATACTTAGAAGCATCTATTTACTCATAAACTGGCCATCACTGATTGTTAGAATTAGTTACATTAACCCTGTCTCAACAACTGGGAAATGGAGTTACCATTTATTTTTTTATTTTTTTTTATTTTTTCCCCACCCCCTGAAGTTACCATTTAAAGAGCTGGTTCACTGCTCATTTTGAAGATGGCCATTTCCATTTAGACAGCATATTAGCCATGCGTACATATCGGAGCTAGTTAATTACAAGTAATATTCTATCATGTTCCATTACATTGTTCTCTAATAATGTATATGTAAATGCAAGATATAAAAATGTGTATATGTAAAATTATGTATATATACATGATATATATTTATTCATACATACAAAATACCACATTTAGTAGTCTTTAAGCCTAAGGCCTAGTCATTTGTCACTTCTCTTCTAAATTTTGTGATTATTTCTTAAGAAGGGCCTGTTCTCATGCCATCTTTTTCTTCAGTCTAATAGCACACCTGAATTGGTATCAGAATCCTTAATTAACTTTCTAAGCCCTCAAGCATGGCATCCCATGTGGCACCACCTGATCTCACCAATTTTATACTTCTTCCAACCTTAGATTCTTATACAAAAGATTTCCTTGATTTGTGAACATTTTGGGTTCATTTTCATCTTCTTAATTTAATTTGTGGTATCTCTCCTGCCTAGATTGTCATCTACATAGCTATTCTTTTTTCTAAGTTCTGCTATACTTCAGAAGGTTTTTTTTTCATTTTTATTAAATTTATTGGATGACAATGGTTAGTAAAATTATGTGTTTCAAGTGTACAATTATGTAACATATCATCTATATATAACATTATGTGTTCATCACCCAGAGTCAGTTCTCCTTCCATCACCATATATTTGACCCTTCTACCACCCTCTCCCATTATCCTCTGGTAACTACTAAACTGTTGTCTGTGTCTATGGGATTTTTTTTTTTTTTTTTTTTTTTTTTTTTTAGGGCAGATGTCACTGGCCCTCATATGTGGTACCGAACCAGGGCTGCTGGCTTCCCAAGCCAGCGCTTAACCACCACGCCACTCGGCCGGCCCTATGGGAGCTTTTTATTTTCAGTTAAACTGTGATATATTAGAGTTGTGATTTTGGGACATTAATATGGCAGCTAATCAACATGAAATGAATTAGAACAGATTGGAAACCTGGAGTCCAGTTAAGGGGATATTAAAATAATTTAGGTGACAGATAATGAGTATCTGGCCTTGGCTGGTAGCAACAGACATAGACAAACAGAGATGGATTCAAACAACAATAGATTTACTGATCTAATACAGAATCTCTCATTTTATCAAAGTTATCCCAGCCTTTAATTTACATGGAAATGTTCTGGAATGAGAAATGGAACCTAAATTTGGAAATAATTATCCTATAATTTTTCTGCTATAACATCTTTACAGAATTCTATTTTCTGTCTATCACTAGTACCAAAAACAGTATACAGAGAAAAACATTTCACCTTGCTATGTAGCTTTTAGTAGTAGTAAAATATTAGTATGTCATTTATATTGTATATTAAAACTTCCACAACTTCTACTTACTATAATTTTGTCCCTACAATATTAAAGGGAGATAAAATGGACAAATATTGTTACATTTTTATTTTTACATGAGGAAACTGAATTATTGAGATTTAATATTTTATTCCAGATCACATAAGGTTACACCTTGATTTATAATCCATATCGCCAGCCCTTTTATAAATAATAAATTATAAATTTTCCTGAAATATATATCTATGGCTCAACTTTTACAAGGTCACATTGTCATTTGATGGTGCTGCCATTCAGACTTTGCTAACTGCTGACACAGCTTAATCTTATTTTCTTAGGGCATTATATATATATTCTCAAAATACTCTAAATATTAACTCCATGAGGATTTTCATTTCATCTTCTGAAGATATACTTTGCTGTGCCAAGATTGATCCATAAGGATGAGACAGGATATGTTATAGTACCAAATGAAACAGACAGCATCAAAATCTCAGTGGTTGAATGCCAGCCACTAAGATCATTCACTATCCATGTCTACCTTTTATCACAAACAGTTTGGCTGGGGCTCTGTTTAACTCCAAGATCCCAGCTTATGGAGCAGCCAGTATCTGGAACATTTCCAGTTCCTGCAGCATAGGGAAAGAAAGAGTGTGGCAGGTTACACTAGGGCTCTTAAAGTTTTCACCTAGAGGTGACACGCTCACTTCTCACATTTCATTGGCTAAAGCAAATTAGAAGACCACACCTATCTTCAAGAGGCAGGGAAGGGAAATCTTAATTACTATGCATCTTGAAATAAAATCTAAATATTTGGGCAATAGCACTGAGAAATACAAGACGTGCTGAGATAAGCTTTCAGAACTTTTAAAGGAAATGTAGAGAACATATGGTATAATTTGAGATTTTCTCAGGGCAAGGAGATGTAATGAGGGGACTTCATACAGATCCTTCAAGCCACAGTTGTAAGAATTACTCAGTAATATTGGCTTGTCAACAATCTGTGTGTCTTTGTAGTATTTCAAATGCCAAGTATATTATAATAGTGGTTAAAGCATTGAGTCACTTTAATTTTAATGGCACTTATTTGTAGTCATAATAGAACCTGTTTTAGTACATACAGTCCTAACTGAACAGTTCAGATTGTGCTGTGTCTAGTATTCCATTTGTCCTTAATATCCTCAGTGTCTTTTAAGAGAAAAACATCTCTTTGTCTACCTGGAGAAACCTGGCACAAGGTGTTAATGCCTAAACTCAGTCTGTATGAACACTGGAGATACCATCTTGATTAAATTGCCTGGACAATTCAATTTAAAAAAATCATTTCTTTATGTGATTTGGTTGAGTGATTAAATTTGCACTGATACATTTAGTCACAGAAAATGAACCAGGTCAAGCAATTAGTCAAAACCTGTGTCTACCACAGATTATGCCAATAAACATTTTCACATGAATTACTTTGAGAATTGAAGCCAGAATCCATTTATATTACCTCAAATTGTCATATAACTTATATATATTATTTGTATCATACAAGTTAAGTATAATTTGTACCACTTTTTTTTCTCATTTATAGGACTGATCTCTTCCAAAATATGAATTTCTTTAAGGGTATGGTTGATTTTCTACTTTGTCATTCCAGCACTAAAGAGAACATTCTGGGGCCATAAAATTATTTTTTTCTACTTGATAGTGAAGTGGGTATCTCTTGTCAAGTCTAGATTTGAGTTCCCTTTCTATTTCTGAGCAGTCTATAAAATTAAGCTTTTGATCTAAATAACTTTGAATTTACATCGAAAATAAAGTACACCAGTAAATACATTTTTGGTTAAGAGAACTGATTTACGCTTAGATGATTTTTTTTTCCCTGGGACATGTAATAAAATTTAATAAATAATTATGCTTTGGGGGATGGCCAGTTAGCTCAGTTGGTTTGAGCGTGGTGTTGATAACACCAAGGTTGCTGGTTTGATCCCCACATGGGTCACTGTGAACTGAGTCCCCCTTAAAAAAAAATAATTATTATTATTTTTATTATTATGCTTTGGAATATTTGAGTTTTAAAGAATCCAGGAAAACTCTTTTGTCAATGTGATTATTTGAATTTTGTGTACCTTCTACATCAGTTATATTTCAGGTATCTGATTAGGTTATGGGTCCAAATTAGATACTTTGTTATTTTCAATTCTATTACCATCATTTTATAATGCTTACCATTGGAGAGTCTATTCTGATGGGTTTTTATATCTGCAATAAAGATACTTTTCTACTAGTGAAGAGTACTTTCAAAAACTTCCTTTTAATAACTCAAAATTTTAAAAAGTAGAGATTGTGATAATTTAGGTGCTTTCCAACTCTCGTCTCTCAGGCCCCACAGAGACCTAGACAAGGTTGGAACCATCTTTTGAAAGAATGTGAATACTATTCATGAGCAGTATTCCCAGGCCAAAATATAAATACAGCAAAGGAAGCTGGCAGCAACCTTATTGAGTTTGATCTACATTTCCACTCATTAGTGAATTGATATTTTTAAATAGATGTCTAATACTATCAGTCTTCCCTTCAGAACAATGGCAAAGTATTGATAAAATTTCTCAAAATGTCTCTCTTGCAACAATGTCAAAAGAATCTGACCCATTTTTTTCCCATCTCTCCTAAACAGATTTACACTTTAAACTACTCTGATTCAAGTCATAAGATACTTTTTAGTATCATGCATTACTAGATAAATAGTAGTACTAAAATGTATCAATTAAAACAGTAAATCTTTAAACACTGACAAATGAAGACATTATAACAGTTTAACTTACAGGATTCTTCCAGATCTTCACTTTGAAGTAGGGAATGTATGATTAGCATTTTTTTTTATTATTTCCATGTCTCATTTCTGGTACTGTGTTTCCATTATTTTAGCAAAGTGTCAATAAATAGAACAGGCACTATCTAGTAGGATGTTTGCCATTACTTTACACAGTGGGAAAATATAAGTAAATTAATCTACGTTGTTTTCTCGGGCTTAGTATCATCAATATTTCCTTCTTCCATATCCTCCAAAAACAAGATTTTATAGGGGTAAATATCTGGTAGTACTTGAATGATGGAGGGGAAAAAATGCACAGCAGATAATATCCTGGGAAGTAGTTTTCTCAATAAGATTGCCTTATTCATAGAGCTGTGTTTTTATCTACGTGCATTGCACCAACCTAAAGCACTATTTGGGAGTTAGAAATATAGATCAAAGAGTCATTTCAGATCCCTGGGCTTCAGCCCAGAAGGATTTATAAGTCATCATATAAATTTCTCTACTTATAACATAGATAGAGATACTATTAATGGATCTTATTCAGTTCATCTTTATTCATAATAACATACTTTTGAGAACCTACTATGTGTAATATATATGGTTTACAAAATCAGGATCTTGGAGGTATGCTCTATTGATAATTCTGTAATGACTATTTCTGTAATACCTAACTTTATATGTATACAGATAACTAAAATAGAACATGAAAACATCCCCAGGCTAAGTAATATGATGGTCAAGTAATGTATTCTGCATATAAATTATAGTATAAAATATTTTTGTAGAAAAACTGCTTCCTTCATAGCAATTGGATATAGATTTATGAATGTTGCCAGAAAAGCTATTCTGTTATATATTTTATGTAAATGAGTTTTTAAAACAGTAGTGAAGTTTCCATAGTCAGGAATTGAAATTCTCATACGGCAGGTTAACTTTGTGGGTAGTCACATTTGATCATATTCTCTTGCCAAAAATTGCAAGTATTAAGCATGTGGGTAAAACTAATTCCTTTCAATTATGAGATAGGCATAAGAATATGCAATTATTAATGGTTCTCACTATGGGCTTTTCATTGGGGTATACTCTAGCATGAATATAAGTTTCCTAAAAAATAGCCATCACTGTTGCTTAGTCCTGTTGAATTTCAAAACTACTTTATACTCATTGAATTTATGGCCTGGACTTTAATAGCGATCCTCTAGGTTTATGTCTTATCAAGGGGAAGAAAAATCAAACAAACAAAAAGCAGTGTACTGGAGGCTCTCTAATTAAAATAATTCAACATTTAAGTATAGACGAAAATAATTTAAAATTTAATTGAATTAAAAGGACATCATCTAATACAATATCTCCTTTAACATAGGATCTATTGATAAATAGGTTTGCAAATATTTAAAAGTTATTTATATGAAATCACCTAGAATTTCATTTTTTTTTAAGGCAATATCACTGGCCCTCATATGTGGGACTGAACTGGGGCCGCTGGCTTCCCAAGCCAGCGCTTAACCACCGCACCACTCGGCCGTCCCTTAGAATTTCATATTTGAAGTATACATGCCATGAGAGTCCATTCCACTTAATTACTAGTCCTGCTCTTTTCATTCAGTAGCAAGTGGAATCACTTTGTGACTCAGTTTCTCTGTAAGATTAAGTAATGCCTATGAACTCTATTTAATCATATATTTAGCTTTATTATGTACTTAATACTGAAATGGTATCAGATCCCTTAGAAAGAACTGTAGAGTTCCAAGTATATGAAACAATAGAGAATTAGTATTTTTTATATTAGTTTCAGGTGTACAAAGTAAATTAATGGTTAGACAGTTATATCCCTCACAAAGTGATAACCCCCTAATCTATTACCCCTCTGACATCATATATAGATATTACTAAACCATTGATTATATTCCCTATGCTGTACTCTACATCCTGTGTGTGTGTGTGTGTGTGTGTGTGTGTGTGTGTGTGTATATATATATATATATATATATATATATATATATATATATATTTGACATTCAATATTATTCAACTTCAGCTTCAGGTGTACAGTGCAGTAGTCAGGCGCCTACACAGTTCATGAAGTGATCTCCTTGACAAGTCCTGCACCCATCTTGCATCCCACATAATCTTTACAACATTATTGACTATATTCCCCATATTTCACTTCACATCCCCATGACTACACAGTGACCACCAATCTGCACTTTCCAATCCCCACACCTTCTCCCGCATCAGTTTTTTTTCCTTATATTTCTGAGTTTATTTCTGATATGTTTGTTTATTTATTCTGTTCTTTAGATTCCACATATAAGTGAGATCATATGGTATTTGTCTTTCTCTGTCTGACTTATTTCACTTAGCATAATGTCCTCTAGGTCTATCCATGTTGTTGCAAATGGTAAGACTCCATTCTTTTTTATGGCCTAGTAATATTCCATTGTATAAATGTACCACGGTTGCTTTATCCAATCATCTTTACAATGGGCATTTGGGTTGTTTCCATATCTTGGCTACTGTGAACAGTGCTGCAATAAACATAAGGGTGCATTTTTCTTTTCAAATTAATATTTTGTATTTCTTTGGATAGATACCTAGGAGTGGAATTGCTGAGTGATAAGGTAGTTCCATTTTCAATTTTTGAGGCACCTCCATACTGTTTTTCATAGTAGCTGCACCAATTTGTAATTCCACCAACAGTGCACAAGAGTTCTTTTTTCTTCACATCTTCGCCAGCACTTGTTTGTTGATTTATTGGTGATAGTCGTCCTGACAGGAGTGAGGTAGTATCTCATTGTGGTTTTTATTTGCATTTCTCTAATGATTAGTGATGTTGAGCAGTTTTTCATATGTCTGTTTGCCATCTGTATGTCCTCTTTAGAGAAATATCTCTTCATGTTCTGTGCCCATTTTTGGTGTTGCATGAGGTTTTTTTTTATAAATATTGGATATTAACCCCTTATCGGAAGTATCATTGGCAAATATCTTCTCCCATTCCCTAGGATGTATTTTTGTTTTACTGATGGTTTTCTTTGCTGTGATAAAACTTTTTAGTTTGATGTAATCCCACTTTATTTATTTATTTATTTATTTGCTTCCCTTGCTCAAGGGGATGTACCAATAAAAATACTATTAAGGGCAATGTCTGTGAAATTACTTCTTATATTTTCTCTTAGGAGTTTTATGGTTTCAGGTCTTACATTTAAGTCTTTAATCCATTTTGAGTTTATTCTTGGGTATGGCATAACAAGGTGGACCAGTTTCATTTTTTTGCATGTATCTATCCAGTTTTGCCAGCACCATTTATTAAATTGACTGTCTTTATCCCAAAGTAAATTATTGATTCCATTGTCATAGATTAAATAACCATAGATTAAATGTCATGGATTTATTTGTGGACTTTCTATTCTGTTCCATTGAACTGTGTATCTATTTTTATACCAGTGCAATGCTGTTTTGATTATTATAGCCTTGTAGTATGATTTGATATCCAATAGTATGATACCTCCCACTTTGTTCTTATTTCTCAAGATTGCCATGCTATTTGGGGCCTTTTATGGTTCCATATAAATTTTAGGATTATTTGTTCTAGTTTGTGAAAAATATCAATGGTAATTTGAGGGATTGCATTGAATCTATATATTGCCTTAGGTAGCATGGACATTTTAACTATATAAATTCTTCCTATCCATGAGCATGGCTTATGCTTCTATTTATTTGTATCTTTTTTAATTCCTGTCTTCAATGTCATATAATTTTTTGAGTACAGGTCTTTTACTTCCTTGGTTAAGAGAATTAGTCTTTTAACAACCTGCAATGGAGCATTTTTATTTATTTATTTATTTTTAATCCCAGAAAGATCCTTCCTAATGATTCTTAGATATTTGGTGTACTCTCTCGTGTCAATGAGTATTATTTGGAGAATGTAAAGTAATTCTAATTCTAAAATTAATCTGAAGAAATAATAGTATAAAGTTATATTTAATATATAATAAATGTAAGTGTGTATACCAGGAGAGAGAGAGAGAGAGAGAGAGAGAGAGAGAGAGAGAAAATGCAATCAAGGAACTGAGGTCCTGAAAAAGTTTGGAGAGCTATCAAGTGGTGAAAATGTGCCTTATATAGAAAACTGGATGACTTTCTCATTGTAATATGAAAAAGAAGAAAAACATTGGAATGTTTACACATATAATTATAGGAAATTGAAGGAGTTCTTATTATTCATTCCCCCCACCTTCCTCCCTGGGAAAGAAGAGTTTAGGTCTTAAAACTTTGAAGAAAGATGGAGAAGGTTTGAAAAAGCTGTAATGTGGAATGGGAGTGAGAAGAAAATACAGAAGAATCACTAGGCAGAATGAGAACTTGGTTGAAGATAGAACCAGTGTGGTATTGGCATTTTCTTAATCTCTGCTTGGTGTTTAGCCCTGAGTGTTAAGCACAGAGTGTTAAGTACAGAAAACAGTTGACTGATCTAGCTCTGAAATTTTACCAGATTGACATGGAGGAAGAACAATGGAGTCAACTGGTCAATTATATTCTCAAGAGAGTAGTTGAAGTAATAAACCAGGAAGGCTAAACTGGTTAGAGAAAGAGTCAAGTTTTTGCATTAAGAAAGGCATAAATATTATTGTAGAAGATGGAGTAGTCCACATGGACAGATTTTTAGATAGAAGAGAGGGAAGGGCAGGAGGAAAATAAGTTAGGGATGTGGTTCTCAAGCCTTGACTGAACATTAGAATCCTTTCGGGATCTTTAAAAACTATGGATGCCTAGGTCCCATCTTCAGGGATTCTGGTCAAATTGCTCTGTTGTATATCTGGGGCATTGGCAATATATTTTATAGCCAAGTTGAAAATTTTTGTTTTGATTCTTGTAAAAAAAATCATATAGTTTTTGCAAAGTAGTTGGCACTTTATTTTCAAGGTGATGGAGAATCACAAAGGTTTTAAAAGTAGCATAACTTGTTATATATTTTATCTTTCTTTTTTAGATTATTTATTAAAATTTATTATTTTGTTATAGTTGATATACCTTTAAAAGAGTGATTGACTAGGGCCAGCCAAGTAGCTCATTTGGTTAAGAACCGCTCAAGAGTGTGAGCTGAGCTCTGAGCAACAGCAGTTCGATGCCCAGCCCAAGCTGAGCTGCCAATCAGATGCCAACAGGTGGCAGGATGGCTCAGCTAAAAAAAAAAAAATAGAGTGATTGACTGATATTCAAAGGGAATTATTAGGAAAATGGGAGACTAGTGAGGAGAATATTTCAGTATTCCAGACTAGAAATAATAACAAGGCTAGAAATCTTTAACGGAGGACTGACAGAAGAATTATAGAATAGGGTACATATTTGTGATGTTTTAACATAAGAATTTATTATTCCTATTGATACATGTGTAAAATGATGGAGGAAGGCCTAAGAAGACTGTGGGGTTTTTATTTTGTACAATCTGTTAGTTTTCAATTACTGCACAACAAATTACCACAGCCATAGCTCTTATTTATTATTTCAGTTCCCATGGGTCAGGAGGACAGGCATGGCTTCTCTAGATTCTCTGCTTAAGAGTCTCATCAGGTTACAGTCACTGTGTGTGCCAAGACTAAGGTCACAGCAGAGGGTTGACTGGGGAAAGCTCCTCTTCAAAGCTCCCTTGGAATTATTGGGAGAATTCATCTCCATGTACCTCTAGGGCTGAGGCCCCTGTTTTCTTGCTGGCTGACAGCCAGGGGTTGACCTCAGGCCCTAGAGGCTGCTCCCAGATACCAGGTATGTGGCCACACTATGGGTATTTCCTAGCATGGCTGTTTGCTTCTTCAAGACCAGCAGGAAAATCTTTCTCCACAAAAGGGCCCAGTCACTCTTCTAAAGATTTTCACTTGATTGTCAGGCCCACTCTGGATAATCCCCCTTTTGGTAAATTCAAAGTCAACAAATTTGGAATGGTAATAATATCTGTGAATTCCCCTCCTTTTGCCACATACTATAACTTAATCATGGGAGTGCCATCCAGCTATACTCAGAAGTCCTCCCCATACTCAAGGAGAACAGATTACACAAGCATGTACACCAGGAATAGGAGTCAGATTTGTTGCAGATTTAAGATAGGAATACAAGAGCATTAGAATGTTTTAGGAGGACATTGATGGCCTCAGTTTTAGACTTGTTGAATTTGGGGTAATTGGGCTTCCAATCAGAGTGGATAAGTAGGTAGCACAGAACTCAATCTCTATTCAATCTCCATCTCTATTAGAGTTGGAAATACATATTTGGTACTGATCACTAGATGTAATAGTAAAATAATGAGATTATCCAGAGAAAGACTGTAGCAAGAACTGGACTGAGGACAAAACGAAGACCAAATAAAGCTAGATCCCCTGCATCTGTATTTCAACCCATATCTCTTGATTCCAATCCAATATCTCATTATACAAACTTTCACTATTCCTCCACATTCTTCTTTCAATAATATCCTGTTCTTCCTAATTTGTGGTGCTCTCTCTGCCCTCCTCCCACCTCCAAGTCACACTACCTGGGAGTGAGAATCAAGGTCTTCCTTAGTAAAAGCCTTGCAGATCACAGACACTAAGAAAGATTGTCTCTATTATGCTTCCTGTGCCCAGATGGGAATGATAGGAATGGTAGGACTCAAGGCCAGTGAGGAGAGATGGTACCATCATTAGGCTTGAACTGCTTCATTGCTTCTTATCAGAAAGCAGGGCTAACTGCATCTTTCCTGCTTCTGCTACCCCAGAATTGCCTATGGAGTAAACAGATGGCACAAACTTGGAATGCTGATAAAACCGTACATATCTATCTCTGCAAGCTTCTGTCTGTTTATTTGTGTAGAAAACTATTAACAATAAGCTATTGCAGCAATATTGTTGAGCAATCTGAGCTGTAATCATGGATGAGAAAGTAAATCTGATCAGTACATTTTACTCAGAATTTCCTCCCTTCTCTTGAATCTTTTTTCTTTCAGGTTTTATTCAAGAAGAATGTGTCATCCCCTGCCCATTTGATTGCAAGTTAAGTGATTGGTCTAGTTGGGGGTCTTGCAGCTCATCTTGTGGTATTGGAGTGAGAATTCGATCCAAATGGCTAAAAGAAAAACCTTACAATGGAGGTCGCCCATGTCCTAAACTGGATCTCAAGAATCAGGTAAAGTACACAAAGCAGCAAGTAAAAGCTAAAACAATATCCCCTTTATTATTTCCTATTAAAATTAAGGTCATTATATTGTTACAAGCAGCCCATAAAAGGTTATCAGAAGTTCAAAAGAGGGGTTCAGAGGGCACTAATCAATATAATACACTTAGTAATAGAAGCTGTGGACACTCCTAGGCAATGTTAAGATCAACTTGGTATTATTAGCAATAATAATGTTTACAAAATTTAAATCAAATTGATTTTAAATGTTCTTGAGTAATTTGATTAAATATGATATTATAAAAGTGATATATATATATATATATATATATATATATATATATATGCATATGTAATAATATTGGGAGAATGTCAGTTATTTTATGGCCATAAGTATAATTACTAGTCTCATCCATATATCCAAAATGGTATTCTGTCTATTTTTCCTTCACCTAACTCTTCATTTTAATTTGCTTTATTCCTTTATTCTCAGTCTTGCCCATGTTCCCACAGCTCGTCATATCTCTTCTGAGTTATTTCTCCACCTGTTTTCCCAAAAGTCAAAGCTATTTTCATAAACAGAACCTTGAAGGATACTTTTCCATATACTCGTAAATATCTAATAGTGCTATCCTAAGCGATCAAAGTTGATTTAAATATTTCAGTTGACCTTACCCATAAAACAGAGTCTAAGATTTGGTTAAGAATATTCATAAAGAACTAAAATTTCTTCCATTTTTGCTCACTTGTTTTTAGATCAGGACTGATATACATATATAAAATATTGTAATCCAGTTTAATCGGTGGAGAACAAGATGTTAAAAGTTCTTTGTACTTAGAGAGGTGAAGTGTGTCCTATATGGTTATATAGAGCCTTTATACTCAGAAACTATTTTAACAGAACAGCTTCACAGGCTTCTATTGCTAATTCTAGTGTTTTAATTTCTGTCCTCTTAATCCTATTTTGATTTTACTTTCTATACAGATTGTTTAATGGAAAGGAAACCTATGCATTTTTTCTTAATTAGTTTGAATAGCATGTCTAGTACTACTTGGATTTAGATATCATTTGTCAATTCAAGACCAATATCTCTATCTATTTTGTTCCTAACTTTTGACAAAAGACACATAACTCACTGAAAATGAAAACTTATCACTCCAACAGAAGATATTTAAGTTCCAATCCAGGGCAAGGTGTTATGCTAGTCTTATATTTTATGGTTATGTGATAAAATATTGACCATAGTTTCTTATCTCATAGCTGATGTGTACCTTTTGAGAAAACAAGACAGAGGATCATAAAATCAACATAAAGTTTGCAAATAAGCTCCACAAGTACAGTAGTTTGTTGAAGGAAAGGTTAATGAAGGTTAATGAAGGGATATGATTAATGAAAATAGGAGGCCGATAATCAGAACAAAGATAGTCTGAGATAATGAGCCCTACTTCAGTACAAAGAAAGGAATAATACAAGTTTATGAGAAGATGGAAAACTTTCAAGTGAATATTCTGTATGTACACTATTTGACCATCCCCAGAAGATTTTTCTAGGCATTTATAATGGAAAATAACCAGTAAGCCTTTATGGTTATATATAACATATGATAATTCTCAAACCTTCCTCAAAAGCATCAATAAAAGCTAAGTTTTTATAACATTGGTGTTAAACACTAATTTTTAATATGTTAATTTTATGAACTAGGAAATTATCAAATTCTCAGTATGCAAATGCAAATGTATAGAAATGTTCTATCAAATTTGAAAGTATGAATAAGATGAGTGTATGTATAAGCCTTTTGTGACTTAAAGGAAAGTTGTTCTATACATTTAATTGAAATATAAAACTTATAACCTTATGAAGCAGTACAAACTAAAAATTAACCCAAAGGTTCAACAATAATCTAAATAAATTCCAAAAATGAAAATTAAGTGAAGGTGGGACTGTCTGCAGGAGATGTTCTTAAGTTTCAAGTTCCTGAAAGGAATTGTAGCATTCCAAAGACATTTGTTAGCTGTGATGCACAGAAATGAATCCTGAGACTTAAAGATAGGAAATTGAGTTTAGTATGCCTTATATTCTAATATAAAGAGCTTTCAGATATCTTGCGCGTATGTGGCTTAATTAAACTTGAATCGTAAAACTTCACCTCAATCCATACTTCATGTTTAAGCATAAGTTAATTGATCACAACAATAAGTAATAAACCTTCCCTCTCACTTGTAAGTCTATTAACGGCAGGGAAGGTACTATTGGGAGAAATCCTAAATGTAAAAGAGATCTTCCTCAGGGCAATTCCTGTTTGAAAACAAATATGTACCTGTAAGTGGATTTGTGCAAAGCTGTCTGTGGTAACTTCATTACATTTTCTCTTATATATAGTAGAATCTTCTGTGTGTGTGTGTGTGTGTGTGTGTGTGTGTGTGTGTGTGTGCATTATAGATGTTTTTTGATGTTATCCATAGTTTCTTAATTCATTTGAAAATAAATTGAGTTGTCAGGAATTTTCATTATTTAGGAAATATCCCCAAGCTTCTATTATTGATGGCGATTCTTCTTTAGGAAAAACTGCTATTTGTTTCTCTAAGCTGGAAATATGGTCTAGTTAGAGGTACACCCACTTGAGGCTCTTTTGTAAAGTTAAATTTTACTCCTGGCTATAGGATATTTGTCTTCTTTCCAGTTAGTTTTCAAGTTTGGATTTATTTTCCTATTTTTGGTACCAGATTAATACTCCATAATCCACTCACCCATAAGTAAGAGTTTTAAAAATTGTAACCAAATTATTACAGTAAAAGAGGCATATATATAGTACCTGTGCATGAAAATTCAGTATGTCAGATTGAGCCAAACATATTGTTCATAAAAAACATTGAACTTTCTCATGTGCATGCCTATTATGCATATGCCTCTATAAATGTTAGCATACCTGCTTATGCTTATCCATTCTCCTTCTTCATTTCTCTTCAGAACGTGAGGTCTTTTTGAAGGCAAGGGCTATTTTTCTACTTTT
This sequence comes from Aselliscus stoliczkanus, assembly GCA_033961575.1. Taxonomy (NCBI): domain Eukaryota; kingdom Metazoa; phylum Chordata; class Mammalia; order Chiroptera; family Hipposideridae; genus Aselliscus; species Aselliscus stoliczkanus. Next base: position 92,751,000 of record CM066731.1, read on the forward strand.
ATAATTCATTCCAGCCCCTAGTACACTATCTTGTGGATTGTCAAATTATATTCATTGGCTACTTTATTTGAAAAAGAAGCCTTCTCTCTGGATGAGTGGGTGGCTAGTTCCATAGAAAGACAAAATATATTAGAACTATGGTCTCTGTTTTTTTTTCCTATTTTTAAAAAATTAAATTTATTGGGATGACATTGGATAGTATAGGTTTCAAGTGTACAATTATGTAATACATCATCTATATATCGTATTGTGTGTTTGCCACCCAAAGTCAATTCTCCTTTCTTCACCATATATTGGAACTCCTTTACCCTCTTCTACCTACAGCCCACGCCCCCCAGAAGCCCCACCTCCATTACTCTGTGGTAGCAACTAAACTGTTGCCTGTGTCTATCAATTTTTGTTTCTTTGTCCTGTTTGTTTGTTGCTTTCAGTTATATATCCCATATATGAGTGAAATCATATGATTCTTGACTTTTTCTAACTTATTTTGCTTAGCATGATAATCTCAAGATCCAATCTACCCATGTTGTAGCAAATGGCAGTACCTACCCAAATAATCTGAAAACATTTATCCATAGAGCTATATGTACCCCTGTTCATTCCAGCATTATTCCTTGTGGCCAAGACATGGAAACAACCAAAGTTTCCTTCGATGGATGATTGGGTAAAGAAGATATGGTATATATTCACAGTGGAATATTACTCAGCCATAAGAAAAGATGAATTCCGGTCTCATATGCTGTGATTCTTTATTTGAATTCCCCAAAACATAAGCTCTTCTAGAAATAAGAATCTCCAAATTATTATTGCCCAGAGTCTTTCAAGACTTGCTTGAAAAATTTTGGGTATTTGCAGACCCACTGAAATCTAACTCAGTGATATCAATGGAAATGTTGATATTATATAATGTATACAAGCTCATAGACTGTTCTGAATCTGTTAGTGAAATCAATATTTATAATCTCTCATAAAAAGCCTCCTTTTTAAACCAAAACCTATCAACATGTAAGCTTTTTTTTTTAGAAGTGCCAAAATGACAGCAATACTTGAATAGCTTTGTGCTAAGTATATTTGTGATGCTAAATAGTTCAAGCATATAGCTTACCCAAAGCTCTTATCTAAGTGGAAAACTTCTAAATACTTTAATGGATTATCAGATGCATTGATTGATGCCGTTGTTGCTGCTGTGCATAATAAAATACATAATATATTTTAATATTTTACAGCCTATAATGTGTTGGGTGGATTTAAGTGCAATTGTACCATTGGGTCGTCAGAAAAGTCATGACATCTTTTTTCTGTTTTCTGTTGCAAAAATGCGTCATGACTTTTCTGACAATATAATATATATTTTTGTTATTTTTTTTCTTTTGAAATTCTGCATAATAGAAGATTAAATATAGGGACACTGCCATTAAACCTCCATTAGACTTACATTTCCCTTTATGAGCTCGTCACATAATTGAAGGCAAGAGATTTCCAGAAAATTATATTTTGTTTATATGTTGCAAATCTTGCATTCATAGTTTGTTTGACTAAAAATCTTACATTGAGATTCATTACTTAACTTTCTAAAATGCATGCTATCTATTTAAATACATTTTTGAAAGTGTTTCGATGGTGTTTGAGCTGAATGAAACGATACATATTAAACATGTGTGTTCTCTAGAAACAATTGCTTTTTTAAATGTCTGTCTTCTCCTCAAAGAGAAGTGACCTAACTTTGGAAATGAGTGTAATGCATTTTATTTTTCATAGCAGGCTAACAATATTTTAAAGAGTATTTTTTTCCATATATATATATATATATATATATATATATATATATATATATATATATATATACATTTCTTTCTTAGAAGAAGGCTTTTAGATGAGAAAAGGTTGCCATAGAGAGATAGTGTATGCTCATTTTAGTACTGTTCCATTAATTATTAGCAGCATGTTAGGATGTGGAAATAAGGTAACTCACTGTCATTCTATCTTAATGTGTGTTTACCCAGAAACAGATGGTGACACTTAGGTTTAATTTGATTTAACCAATTTTGGCCCCTTCTTTTTGACCAGCCAGACTTCCACTCATTCTAACCTTGTCCAAATCATTCCTGGCACAGTCCCGCTCACTTTGAATATTGTACTTTGGCAGGAGCTCCAGACGGTAATGGAGCAAGAAGTCCTCTTCTTGTGCATGAATATGGAAGGCAGCCCATGATTAAGCACACTCAGGTGGACTGTTCTTGCATAGGAGGCAGTGGTGGGGCATGTTGTGGTTGCACCTTTGGTGGGAACTTGCTTTAAATATGAAATATCATATTCATAGAATGAAGAGATACAGAATGCTTTATTCTCAGTGTTATTTGAGAAGATTTAAAACAAACAGATCATTTGAGAGGATTTAACACAAAAGTAAAACATTTCACCTCTCCCCAACTAAGAAATTATTATCGCCAAGCCCAGGTATACTGCACCCCACCTCAAAGGCAGCATGAAGTGGCTTCTAGGGGTTAGTGTTCCTCCATTTGTATCCTTTATGCCTACCTGGCAACTCAAACTCTGCTCTCAAGTTGTGCCATTGTACTAATTGAGCTGAGTAGATCTCAGAGGACAGGCAATTTTTTTTCTTTCTCTGTCACCATCTGCGAGAAAAATTACATTTTTCTTCTCAAAAGATTTCCTCTCACCCCACATTTGCATCCATATATACCTCATTCTTGATCATTCTAAAGGAATAGCCCTCAGGCTTGTTAAAATTTGTTGAAATTTTGATCGTTTCTCTTGAGTGGTGACACAATGATTTATAAGAAGCAATTTTCCTATACCTGTTGTCCACTCTCTTGCATTTTACTGTGTTTCTTAATACTCAGTATTACTATTCTGCATGTATTCAAATTCACTTTTAGTTGTTATTTAGGATAATCCTATGCACATTCTATCTAGTAGAATGTTTTCTACAAGACTGGCTTGGCAAATGTCACTGATGTGATCCCTAAGCAAGATTTGCAGGATTGGCTGAGGACAGCTGTAAAATTGCAAAGCAGGCAAATTTTGTCATATTTTGTCTTTGGAACTCTTTCAATGGGCTCCCATACCTCATATTATCCTCAGGCCCTGAACTCTTGAACTACCAAAATCATGTATTATATAACATCAGCTTCAGCAGAAAATCACATCATCTGTGTTTGCAATTTTGAAAAATGGACTTTTTTTTAAGATTAGATTTTTTTAATGATTTTTTTATTTTTCAATTACAGTTGACATACAATATTACATTAGTCTCAGGTGTACACCATAGTGGTTAGACATTTATATAACTTATGAGGTGATCACCCCAATAAATCTAGTACCCATCTGACATCATACATAGTTATATTACTGACTATATTCCCTATGCTATCCTTTACATTTCCGCGACTGTTTTGTGACTACTAATTTGTACTTCTTAATGTCTTCTTCCCCATTTTTACCTCTTCCCCCAACTCCCCTCCCATCTGACAACCCTCAAAATGTTCTCTGTATCTATGAGTTTCTTTTTATTTTGTTTATTTTGTTTTTTAGATTCCACATATAAGTAAAATCACATAGCATTTGTCTTTCTCAGCCTGACTTACTCCACTCAGCATAACAACATCTATCTAGGTCCAGCTATGTTGTTGCAGATGGCAAGATTTTATTCATTTTCATGGCAGAGTAATAGTCCATTGTATATATGTACCACCTCATCTTTATCCATTCTCCTATAGATGGACACCCAGGTTGCCTACATATCTTGACTATTGAAAATAATGCTGCAATGTCCCTTTGAAGTAGTGTTTTCAGTTTCTTCAAATAAATACCCAGAAGTGGGATGACTGGGTCCTTCTTTGTGTCTTGTTATAGCTTTTTTTTTAAATTAAATTTATTGGGATGACAATGGTTAGTAAAATTACATAGGTTTCAAGTGTACAATTCTATAATACATCATCTATTTATCACATTGTCTGCTCATCACTCAGAATAAGTTCTCATTCCATCACCATATATTTGACCTCCTTTACCCTCTTCTACCATCCCCCCATCCTCCTTTCCCTCTAGTAACCACTAAACTGTTGTCTGTGTCTATGAGTTTTTGTTTGTTTATTTGTTTGTTTTGTTCCCTTGTTGCTTTTAATTTTGTATCCCACATATGAGTGAAAGCATATGGCTCTTGACTTTTTCTGTCTGACTTATTTCACTTAGTGTGATAATCTCAAAATCTATCCATGTTGTCACAAATGACAGTATTTCATCTTTTCTTATGGCCCAGTAATATTCCATTGTGTATACATATCACATCTCCTTTATCCAATCATCTATTGAAGGACACTTGGGTTGTTCCCATAGCTTGGCCACCATAAATAATGCTGCAATGAATATTGGGGTACATACATATTTATGGATAAATGTTTTCAGATTTGGGGGGTATTTACCCAGGAGAGGGATTGCTGGGTCCTATGGTAATACTATTGCTAATATTTTGAGGAACATCTGCACTGCCTTACTTAGCCGCTGCACCTATCTGCATTCCCACCAATAGTGTATGAAGGTTCCTTTTTTTCCACAACCTCTCCAACACTTGTTATTATTTATCTTGTTGATGATAGCCATTCAAACAGATGTGAGGTGATATCTCATTGTGGTTTTATTTGCATTTCCCTTATAGCTAGTGATGTGGAGCATTTTTTCATAATCTGTTGTTGGTTTGTATGTCTTCTTGAGAAAAGTTTTTGTTCATGCCCTCTGTCAAATGTTTAATTGGATTGTTTGTCTTTTTGTTATTGAGTTGTATGAGTTCCTTATATATTTTGGATATTAGCCTCTTATAGGAGGCGTTTTTTCAAATATGTTCTCCCATTCAGTTGGTTGCCTTTTTTGTTTGTTGATGGTTTCTTTTGCTGTGCAGAAACTTTTTAGTTTGATATAGTCCTATTCATTTATTTTAGCTTTGACTTCCCTTGCCTGTGAGGTCAAATTCATAAAATCCTCTTTGATTTCCAAGGTCCATAAGTTTAGTACCTATGCTTCCTTCTCTGCGGTTTATTATTTCAGGTCTTATGTTAGGTCTTTGATCCATTTTGAGTTAATTTTGTTATATGGGGTCAGATAGTTGTCTAGTTTCATTCTTTTGCACATGGCTTTCCAATTTCCTCAGCACCATTTATTGAAGTGGCTTTCTTTTCCCCATTGTATGTTTTTGGTTCCTTTGTTGAAAATTATATGTCCATATTTATATGGGTTTATTCCTGCATTTTCAGTTATATTCCATTGGTCTGTGTATCTGTTTTTCTGCCAACACCATGCTGCTTTGATTGTTGTTACTCTGTAGTTCAAGATGAAGTCAGGGAGTGTGATAGCTCCAGCATTATTCTTTTTTCTTAGATTGCTTTGTCTATTCAGGCTCTTCTGTGGTTTCATACAAATCTGTTGATTCTTTTGTTCTTTTTTTTTTTAAATGCCATTGGGATTTTAATGGTGATTGCATTAAACCTGTATATTGTTTTGGGTAATGTGGCCATTTTAACTACGTTGATTCTTCCAATCCATGAACATGGGATGACTTTGCATTTCTTTGTGTCTCCTTCAATTTTTTTTAAATGTCTTAGAATATTCAGAGTATAGGTCCTTCACATCCTTTGTTAAGTTTAGTCCTAGGTTTTTAATTCTTTTTGTTGCAATTGCAAAGGGATTTGTTTCTGAAATTTCATTGTTTTAAAATCTGTTTTGTTTGGTATAAGTATTGGTACCCCAGCTCATTTTTGGTGGGGTTTCCATTTTCATGAAATATCTTTGTCCAGCCCTTTACTTTCAGTCTGTTTGTATCTTTCAATCTGAAGTGAGTCCCTTGCAGGGTGCATATGAGTATATAAGGGCCTTGTTTTCATTTCTATTCAGCTACCCTATGTCTTTTGATTGAAACATTTAATCAATTTACATTTAAAGTAATTGTTGATACATGTGTAGTTTTATTATTTTATTATTCTTAGTTTGTATCATTTTCTTTTCTTTTTTCTTTTTTTTTTTTTCCTAATTTTTAAATCCCTTTAACATTTCTTGTAATAATGCTTTGGTGGTGCTGAAGTCCTTTAGCTTTTTTTTTTCTCTGTGAAGCTCTTTTTCTGTCCTTGGATTCTGAATGATAGCTTTGTTCAGTACAGTGATATTGGTTCTAGGTCTTTGATTTCCATCACTTTGAATATTTTGTGCCAATCCCTTGTGGCCTGCAAAGTTTCTGTTGAGAAATCAGCTGACAGTCTTAAGGGAGCTGCCTTGTAGTTAACTGGCTGCTTTTCTCTTGCTGCTTTTAAGATTCTCTCTTTGTCTTTAAGCTTTGGCATGCTAATTATGATGTGTCTTGGTGTGGGCCTCTTTGGGTTCATCTTGCTTGGGACTCTCTGCTCTTCATGGGCTGGTATGTCTGTTTCCTTCACCAAATTGGAGAAGTTTTCCATCATATTTCTTTAAATGGTCTTTCAATTACTCTTCTCCTTCTGGTAACCCTGTGATGTGACTGTTGGTACACTTGATGTTGTCCCATAGGCCCCTTAAAGTAGCCTTATGTTTTTGGATTCTTCTGTTATTTGTTTGTTTGTTTTGTTTGTTTGTTTTTTTCTGTTCTCGTTGGGTGTTTTCTGCTACCTTATATTCCAAATTGCTGATTCGATCATTTGCCTTATCTAATCTACTGTTGAGTCCCTCTAATGTATGCTTTTTTATTTTAGGTATTGCATTCTTCAACTGACTGGTTCATTTTTATGTTTCCTATCTGCTTATTGAAGCTCTCACTGCAATCATTGAGGATTCTTATAAAGTGTTCTGAACTCTGTATCTGGTAGATTGCATGTCTCCATCTTGTTTAGTTCATTGTCTGGAGTTGTGTTCTGTGTTTTTTTGTGTGTGTGTTTTTTTTCATTTGGGACATGTTTGTTGGTCTCCTCAGTTTGGTTGCTTCCTTGTATTTGTTTGTATGTATTAGGTAGAGCTGCTATGACTCTGTGTCTTTGTAGAGTGGTCTTATGTAGTAGGTATCTTGTCAGGCCCAGTGGTGCAAGTCTCCCTGGTCACTTGAGCTGGGTGCTCCATGTATGTCCCTTTTGTGGGTTGTGTGTGACCCCCTACTGTAGTTGAGCCTTGGTTTCTGTTTATTCATCATTTGGAGGGATTGACCCTTGGACTGACTGGTTGAAAGGACTAGTCATGACTACAGTGAAGGAGCTGTTATGCAGGGCCTGACCCTGTGGAGCAGGATTTGCTTTAGCAGGGCTCTGGTGCCTGCCCAGTCTGCCTTTTGGGTATGCTCCTGACATGAATCAGGCCACAAGGCACACCAGCCCCGGGGCCTTTTGACAGGTATCCTTCCATGAGTCAAGTTCAGCTGCAGTCTGTCCCCTCCCTGAGGCCACATGGAATGAACCACAAAACAATTCATAGATGGCTGCCACCATGTCTTGGCTTGGAGGTGCCTGTGAGAGGCTAAGCTGCGAACTGAGGTCAGCTGTAACTAATGCCAGACTTCAGGCTGCTTAGCAAGATATATAGGGCTTGGGTCGGGCATGGTCTCAGGGAGTCACCAGGGTGGGGCAAATGGTGTCAGCCACAGTCTTATATTCCAGAAGTTGTTGGGTCTTCTCTTCCTGGCACAGTCACATTGGGCTGGGGAGCCTGGTGTGGGCCTGGGACCTCAGTGGGGAACCTCCACAACTGAGATATTCCTCCCAATTTTTAACAGCCACATGCAGGTGTGAGACCAGCCCCATTCTGCGTCTCTGCCCTCCTACCAATCTTTATGTGGCTTCTTCTGTATATCCTTAGTTATAGGACTGCTGTTCAGTTAGACTTCAGGTGATTTTCAGTGATGGTTTTTTCTGGAGTTTAATTGTAACTTTGATGTGATTATAGAGGAATCAAGCACAGTACACCGTCTTTCCTGGAAATCTGAAAAATGGTCTTCTTCATCAAGTACCAAGTGCTTAAAGTAGGAATTCTCAAGTACTTTTCTAGGAAAACCACACACACACACACACACACACACACACACACACACACACACACACATATCCAACAGGTCCAACTACTCACATTTTTCCTGAATCATCCTATGACTTAAGCTTTAAATACAGAATGGAAATGCCCCTCTTCCTTTCAGGCATTGAAAGAATATGAACCTGTCTTTATCCACAAACATCTGGTTATAGTAAATATATTTGTTAGAAGATTAAACAGTGAACTGAGTACAGCACCTTCTTAAAAAAATAACTTGATTAAGACCTATTTAAAAGTAAAGATTCTAAATGGCATGCTAATTCTCCAGTTCATTTTTCATTGAGATATAATTAACATATAACATTGTGTAAGTTTAAGAAGTACAATGTGTTGTATATATTGTAATATGATTATGTAATACATTTGAATATTATAATATGATTATCACCACAGCATTATCTAACACATATCTCAGGTACATGATCATCATTTCCTTTTTGTGATGAGAACTCTTGGCCACTTTGAAGTTTATAATAAAGTATTGTTGACTATAAACACTATACTGTGTGTTAGAACAACAGGGTTGATATATCTATTAGTTGCAAATTTTTGCTATTTAGATTTTTTCAAGTTTTATCCCAATATTAAATTACCAGAAAGCAAGTCAAGTAGATTCTTACTAGATTCCATAATACATCCCTCCAGAAAATCATTTGTTGAATCATGATTTATATTTTTTACATGATTTAAGAGTCAAGATAAAACTAGTCTTTCTGAGTAGCTTACCTAAATCTTTTGAAATCCAGAGTTTATTTTTTTCAAAATCTTTACTAATCATAAGACTTGAAAAATTACTGTGAGTGGGGAGGAAAAGTTAGTATAAAACCAATTTTCCAGGCCTCTGCTCTGAAGACAGTTAGTACAGTTAGAGTGGATCCAGGAATGTGTATTTGTTAACAAAGGTTTGTTTTTGCTGGTTCTTCTGATCAGGGAAGTTGGTGAGTACTGCCAGAATTGAGATTCTTGCTGCTGAGGCTACCATTTCTGCTGAGTTCAGCTTTGAAAAGATTTTCTTAGCAGTTGACTGAGCCTGCCCTTTTAATCTAAACAATGAACATAACTGCTATCTACCACTCAAAGCAAATCTGGGAAGACCCTCCCGTTTTACAGAAAAGGAAACTAAGGCTTACAGGGTTAAGAGCCAATCAAGTCTGAAGACAAATGCTGCCTTACCATTTACAAGCTGCGGGAACAGGAGAAAATTATTTAACCTTTCTGCGTCTTAGTTTTATAATCTGTCAGATGGGTATAACAATGGTCACTACTTTATAAGATTATTGTGAGTGCTAATTAATATAAAATGAAAATAAAAATAAATTTCCTCTCTCATTAGTAATTAATATAAAATGGAAATAAATATAAATTCCCCCCTATAGTAAGTGGTTAATAAATGTTAGCAGGATTATTTTTCTTTGGTCTCTTACACATAATTTCTGTTTCCAATTCAGTTTGCTTTCACCTATACCATATTGCCTTTTGTAACTAATTATGCATATTGTTTCTCATTACATTTAGCTACTAAAACATTTAAAGTTAAATCATTTAGTTATAATAACACAGCTTAGAGGCATAGTAAAAGCTACTGTTACTGCTTCCTGTGTAGGAAGTCTGTATTATTTCTACACACCTTATTCAGCATTGCATTTTCTTTCTAGTGGCAAAAAGGAATATAACTTTTTACATGTTTATAAATAATTTCCTATGAAATTTATGATTTTGGGATTTTTATAGAATGTTTTTATTAGAGAGTGTAACCAAAAGATACACAAATTATTATGGGTAGAGCTCTATAAATTTTCACAAAATGAACCTTCCCATCCAATTACCACCCAAGTCAAGTTATATAGTCATTCCTTGGTATCCATGGGAGGTTGGTTCCAGAAACGTCCTAAGATACCAAAACCTGTGGGTGTTCAAATCCCTCATATAAAATTGTGTAGTATTTGCATATAACTTACACACATCCTCTCATAAACCTTAAATCATCTCTTCATTACTTATAATGCCTAATACAATGTAAATACTGTGCATTTATTGTATTATTTACTATATTGTTTAGAGACTACTTACAAGAAAAAAATGTTTGTACACATTCTATTCAGACACAACCATCCTAGGCCTAACGACATAAAACATAGAACATAGAACAATGAATATTTTTTTCTAAATACTTTTGATCCGTGGTTGGTTGAATTCTTGGATGCGGGACCATGGATCTGAAGGGCCGGCTGTACATTATCAACATCTCAGATGCCCACTTTGTGCTTCACCTCCTTTACTATCCTTTCCTCTCACCACATAGAAGTAGTATTCAGACTTCTAACACTATAAATTAGTTTTAGAATATAAAAATCGTTGCAAAAATGGATTCTGCACTATGTACTCTTTTGTGTCTGCCTTTTTCTCCCCAGCATTGTTTGTGAGATTTATAAATGTCATGACGTGTAGCAATATGTTGTTCATTTTCATTATGTTTTGGTATGCCCTTGTGCATTTCCCATTATTGTATTGTATATACCACGTTTTATCCATGTTTATTGTTGATGGATGGATATTTGGCTTGTTTCCCGTTTGGGGCTTTTACAAATAATACTGCTATGACCATTCTTGTACCAGTCTTTTGGTGCTCTGATGTATGCATTTCTGTTGGGTATATATCTAAGAGTAGAATTTCTAACTCATAGGATATGCATATCTTAAACTTTGGTAGATAATTGACACTTCATTTTAACTTATAAATTATCACAGAACTTCCTAAATACAGATAGTATATAATCCTAGTAATGACTTGAAATATGACCTGTCTGACACCATGAAAGCAATATGTATGCATTAGATGTTTATCTCAACATTTCTCATATCACCACATGGCAGTGACTGCTGTCTTCTCCCAAGCCGTACCTCTCTTCCCACAGAGAACAAGTATGAGCATTACCTTGCTGCTGGACTCTGCTCGTCTCTCTCCTCAACAACCATCACAACCATTGTTTCCTCTGTCTCTAATCTTCTCCCCCTTTCTGGCCCCCACCACACATACTATTTCTCACAGAGCAGGCTCAGTGAACTTTTTAAATCACAGATCTGCTCATACTTAAAATATTTCATGAACCTCTTGTTACCTTTGGGATAAAGTACAAACTGCATAATGTAGTTAATAAGACATTTCATGTTCTGGCCCCAACTATATTTCTCTGAGCTTAGAGTTAGCGAGACCCTCAGGCCAGGGAAGCTGCTGCCGAGCCAGGAGGAAGGGGCCACTCCTATCTCCTCATCAGCCTTCATAAAGCCTTCCTCATAAAGAATGATAATTTAACATCCCTAAGCTGATCATATAAATTGATTGATGCCTAATTTAGTGTCTTTTAACAGAAATTGCATTTCAAGTTATAAGTCAGCATTCTTTAACAAAACTAGATATTTGAATTTACTTTATTGCTCTTTCTCTTGAAGCTACTCATCAAATTTTTTCTATATTAAATTCAAATCATCCTCCACTGTCATTTAAATATAGACTGCCTAAAGCAGATTGAAGTTGTCTCTTCCTTCTCTGAAGAGAAACCTCTTTCTTTTAGATGACAAAGTAAAGGACATTGTCTTTATCATCTGTGCTGAAAGCAAGTATGGAACCAACTGCAAAGTCCCTTTTGAAAAGCGTTCCCAAACAGTGAAAGCGTTGTCCATTTTCCACCCTAATAGACAGCAATCTTGTCACCCTTTGATCTGAAGGTAAATTAATTTGAGTAATTTGAATTGAGTCAGTACTCCAATGTACTGTCTTGTCAAATGGGGTCCAGAATGGAAAACTGTAAAATTGTCTCTGCTTTTCTCTGTTTTTGGAGCAAGGGAACACAAGTGTATTGAAATTATTATTGATCCAAAATTTAATATTTTATTCATTTAAAAGGATATTTGATACTGCATATGAGATCTGACAATTAAGTTCGCAAACTCACCCTAGAAAAAATGCTACATATCTCATTGCTGAATATCGTTGCGGTCACCTTTGGAGCACTCCCCTTGGGAAGCTATGCACTGATGCCACTGCCTGATCCACCCTTCAAAGCAATTTTGAAACTCTTTTTCTGGAATGGCCATCAGTGCTGTTGTATTACCTTTGATGTCCTGAAAGTCATCAAAATGTCTTCCTTTCAATATTTCCTTTATCTTCAAGTAAAAAAAAAAAGAAGTCACTGGGGACCAGATCAGGTGAGTAGGGTGGGTGTTCTAATACAGTGATTTGTTTACTGGCTGAAAACGCCCTCATAGACAGTGATATGTAAGGTGGTGCATTGTTGTGATGCAAGAGCCATGAATTGTTGGCAAAAAGTTCAGGTTGTCTAAATGTTTCAGGCAGCCGTTTTAGCACTTCCAAATAATAAACTTGGTTAACTGTTTATCCAGCTGGTACAAATTCATAATGAATAACCTCTCTGATATCAAAAAAGGTAAGCAACATCGTTGCAACAAGTTCGTGAACTTCATTGTCTGACCTCCACATGTATTAACTTCCAAATGTGTGCTATCTGATCACCTACTTACTATTTATTTTGCCACCCCCACTCCTCCTATTTACCCCTTCTTTGGTTCTTTATGCTCTCAATAAATCTATGTTCTTTGGGCTAAGTATAGGTAGTCTTCCTCTGCTCTTGAAAAAGCTCCTGGCCACAGAGATGTGGATACTGGCCATTGAAATATGGCCAGAACCCAGTGAAAGGTTGCTACTGATATTATCCCCATGAAATTCAAAGTACTTAGAGGCATCGGAATTGCTCAATTAGTTATGTTCACTGGGGGTAGTATGTGGTGTGCTGTCTATGTCATAAAAACAAGTCCACTTTTTTTCCAATAAAAAAAACAAAACACTTTATTACAGCCCAGTAGTGGGTTTAAATATTTTGAATAGTTTGCATTTGGAGTAAAGTAGATTTATGATCATCCGGATATACAATCTCATCTGGTCTCCACTGAAACTGATTCTGTGTCCTTTGTAGTGCTGGACAAAGGCAACAGGGACAAATAAATCTGGGTACAGAGACCAAACAATACCCTGATTCATGGGTAGGTACAAGATCATTCAAAGGGCTTCAGAACAACCCTTCCTATATCCTCTTTCTTTTTTTTCCTTTAGGTATTTTGCAGCACATTGTTTTTATTAATTAATTAATTAATTAATTAATTAATTAATTAATTAATTTCCTATGGCTGGTATGAAGCACAGTTTTGCTTGCCTGGAGGTAGGCATAAGCAGGAGGCAGAGTACAATGTGACTGACAAGTGAGAATCTTAGGCAGCATTTTCCATGCATGAAAAAAAGAGTATCTGGCTGAATATAACCAAGAAGTTCCAGGACAATCGTATACTAGAATAATAGTTCAAGTTGAGAGAAACCTAAAAGTATCTAATCCACTAGTTTCCAATCATGGCTGCACATTAGATTTACTCTAGAAACTTTCTTTCCCTGCTTCCCCACCCAGACCAACTACATCAGAATTTTTGCTGGTGGGGTTCAGCTATGTTTTTTAAAATCCTCAGGTGAGGATTCTCTAATGTGTAACTAGTGCTGAGACCAGCAACCCCATCATCTTGTAAACGAGGTGACTGGGGCTCAAGAGGGTGACTTGACTGCTAATAACCAACCAGAACAGGGGCCTGCTTCTCAGTCCATTGTTGTTCTTTCCCTTTTTGAACACCTCTTCCACCTAAATGAACAAGAGTGCAATAAGAACTGTCGGTGACACAGATATACACTATGTGCTCATTATTCTGTTAGGAAAACAGGTAACTTTGACATCATCCTGCCACAGTCCCTTCTGACAGTGACTCTCCCTGCACCATGAAAGACAAATGGCCTTCATGAGCAAGTGACCTCATTTAGGAGGTGATTTAACTGAACATGTGGCCTCCAACAATTGTCTTTTCCTTGGGCATGAGGGGACTTACCTGGTGGCTGTGCAAATACCCCTGAATATGTACAAAAATAAAACATAAGGTATCCAATGGACCCACAGTGTGGGGTGATATAATATGGTAGTAAATGTATTTTATTTTGCATTATTCAACAAATATCACATACATATCCTTATGCTATATAATTAGGGATATTGGGAGGAGACTTATAAAAATATGATGCAGTGGGCAAAATTATGAAACTATGACATGAACAGGGACTCTTAGTAACAGTGACTAGTAAATGAGTTCTGCTAGCTTTCAAAAAGAGACGTGAAAATAAAATGGAATTCAAGGTAACTGTAAACCTTTTGGAAGGCAGTTTAATTCTGTGCACCTGTGTTATTATTCTTCCATTCTTTCAGCAAACACTATGGAGAATAATGATGTGACAGGAGGATATATTGATGAAGCTCATTTCAGCCACTGATCAAGGAGTTTCCACTGGGAACCTGCATTCCTGGAAACTCGAGTGAGTTGTAGTATCCGATAGGTTGAATGCGTAGATGATAACACTCTAGGTGCTCATGGTATCAGAACTGTATTACATTCTTTAAAAATACATGAAACCAGTTTGAACTCAATCAGCAACATTACCTGTTCCTCTTCTTTATTAGGATGATTTGCAACTAACAGAAACCTCAACCCAAATTGGCTGAAACAATAAATGAATATAGTACCTCATATATCAAGAAATCCGGTGGTAACGCAGGTTCCAGGGCTGGTTGGTTCTGTGGTTCAGCAATGTCATCAAGGATATAGTATCTTTTAGTCTCTCTTCTTTGTCATCTTCTGCATGAGTTTTTCTCAGGATGTTAGCAAGATGACTGCCATCAGTAGTTTCTGGAGTAGACTCTTGATGAAGCAATGGCTAGAAGAATAAGAGTGTCTTTCCTTTGGGAATCTTGGAAGCAGCAACACTTTCCCAGAGCCTCCCTGCTCCTCTAAAAGACTTCACCTCATACCTCAGGGGTCAAAGTTAGATTTTGTGTCCATTCTTAAACTAATCTCTGGGCGGGGTCGTAGAATGAAATTGATTAGCTCAAATAAGTACTTCATAAATTTTTATTTTTTAAACTTCATGACACATATAGAAATCTGTACTCTAACAGATTGGGATATGTGTTCAAAACTGTTCATGGCAGGAATGAATGGTCTGAGACCCCAGGCTGATGTTGATGACATCAATGTCTCAGGAACACCTGAAATCCACTTAGGAGACACAGGTGTGGTAGGGCAGTGCTTCTCGAACTTTAATGTGCATATGAATCACATGACAGATCTTGCTGAAAGACAGAATCTGAATGATTAGAGCTGGGGGAATGGGAATAGCCTGCAATCTTAACAAGTTCAGGGATGGTGGTACAGCTGCTGGTCTTCAGGTTACACTTTGAAATGCTACTGATACCAGTTGGGGAGCTCTTTTCTAGACTAATCATTTAAGGTAGAACTCATGGTGAGGCATGAACCAAAATGTCTACTTTATCTTCTTACTATTACCCTTTTTGACATTCAATTTGATAAGAGCATCATTAGCTTTAAGTAACATTTTGAAACATTTTCAGCCTTATACTGGGATGAAAAAAAAAAGTAATGTTTTTAATCAAATATCAGAAAGTCTCTTTCATTTTGAGAAAGATGACCTAATAATTTCCTTATGAGGATATGAATTGTCTTGAGCTCTTCCATGATACTTTTTTAAAGATTTTTATTGGCGAATTGGGGGAGAGGAACAGCGTTGGTTGGGGAATCGGGGAAGGGGAACAGACAAGTTGCTATCTTTTTGTTCTTCAGTCTAGTTGTGGAGGTCGTCGCTTCACTGGCCCATGTTGATATTATGATCGTTGTACTCTTCCTGGCTGAGGCAGTCAGTTGCCAGTCGTTGGACAGCCACTCACTGTGGCTAATGGCATCTCACTCCAGCTGTCAGCTGTTCACTCTGGCTGCCAGCCACTCACTGTAGTTTACAGCAGCCCACTGCAGCAAAGGCTCACAGCCTATGCTGTAGCCAGAGACTCAGAGGAGCCCAGCTCCATGTTGTTCTGTTTTTCACCATCTTAGCTGTAGAGGGCACAGTATCACTGGCCCTCATGTGGGATCTGAACCAGGACCCTGCTGCTCAGAGCTGGCATCCCAAGCCAACTCTTAACCAATGTGCCGTTCAGCTGGCCCGCATGACACTTCTTTTTATTGGGAGGGCATCACTCCATTTTGTAAGTTATTTGGCATAACCAATGTTCCACTGCCTCAGTCCATGTGATAAATAAGCAGACTTTAAATCAGATAAGCAATACATTCATCTGCCATGTGTGTCCTCTGTGCTCCCTGCTCTATGTATTATATGCACTTGCAACCTTTTCTTCAGCTATTCACCAACAATTTAAAAGCACACTGGAATTATGCATGTAATGGTGAGTGTTTATTATAATGCTAATGAAGGATACCAACTTTAAAATCTCTTTTGGAATTCCCCAGAATGTTTCAATTCAAGTAAATCTTTCATATACTATTCAACATTGTGACACCATTTGGTAATGTGAGTAGTAATAGTAGATGGCAGGGTTAAGTAGAGCTGAATATCATTTTGTATAAAAGTGAAATAAAGCCCATATTTATGGGAAAGGAAATCTCAATGACAGTTCATTTAAGGAGATTTATATATTTAAATTTAGATGCATAGTTGCTTTTAAAAAATTTTTAAGGCCTCTGAGGAGTGATACATTCAGAATAGGTGAGGGTGGGATCTTAGAAAATGTAAAGCAATGAGACATCAGACACTTAGTGCTCAGTTTAATATGTGTATATCCTTGTAGTTATTTGCTGACCATCTGTTCTGTATGTGTTTGTCCTGGTTCATCCTGAGACTTGAGGCTGCTAGAAAGTACGTATCTTGTTTTCTGTTGTCATCATATTTGTCCAAGGGCCGATCAGTCACAAGTCTATGTGCTCTCCTAACACTTAAACAAAAAGAAAATAAAATGGTTTAGAGGCAAATGGATTTTTATGTGTGGGTAGAACTTCTGACATGGTGAAAGTGTTACATTCTTTGCTCTGAGTAAATTTTGAGTCTTTAGACAATAGCCTGAGTGCTGTGGACTGAATATTTGTGTCCACCAAAATCTGTATGTTGAACCCTAATTCTTAATGTAGTGGTATTTGAAGAGGTATGATTGGGGGTATGATTAGGACATGTGGATGTTGCCCTTGTGATTGGTATTAGTGCCCTTTTAAAAGAGACCTAGAGAGTTCCCTGGACCCTTCCTCCAAGTGAGGACAAGGGGAAAGGTGGCTGTCTAGAAACCAGGAAATGGATTTTCACCAGACATGTATCTTGGACTTCACAGCTGTCAGGACTGTGAGAAATAAGTCTCTTGTTTATAAGCTACTCAGTCTGTGACATTTTTGTTATAGTGAACATCTGTATTTAGATACTTTATGTTCAGATTTCATTTTTAGCCTTACATTTACTGCCCTTATGGCTTATGGTGTTTGAATTTATAAATCATGAGCTAGCAACTAGATAAGCACAATCAAGCCCTAGCATGTAAAGTAATATGAGGAAAATTAATTCAGTCATTTTGCTGTATCACTATGGTTCATTCCTCTGATTTTGGTGAAAAAGCGATTGTGGCTTTTTGGTGAAAACTGAATTGCCAACTGTATATTTGTCTAGGTTTTAAAAAATGGTGATTTTTCTACAGCGACTGAAGCCATGACTATAAGAAGCTGAAACAAATGACAAATTTAATAAATTTCAAGGAAAAGAATCCATATAAATGGAACATTTGGTAACTTGAATATAAACCTATATGGACCTATCTGATTCTATTTTCCCCTCCCCCATGGAATTGTAAGAATTAGAATTGATGCCCTCTATATCTAGGAAACCAAACTAGAAATATAATTGAGCAAAATACTGAATAATTGTGGGGAAACAATTGGTTGCATTAGCTATTTAATGCCAAATAGGGATGGCAAAGAATTAAGAGGAAAAAAAATCTAAATAGAAAGTGCTTTAGAATGGAAAAATGAAATATGAACATATTGAACTCAATATATGACCCTCTTTACATGAAATATCACCTGTCATTTGAAATGCACATTATTTAAAACTACTGAAAAATCTGCTCCAGGTTATTACTTAATTAAAAGTAAGTTATGACCATTTTCATTCTTAATATACTTTATATAATTTGAAAGTCATGAATTTCCCATAATTCTGTTGGCCTTAATCATCAAAAAAAAAGTATTTCTATGTTCAAATGCAATTTTTATGCATCTTTTCTACTCTAGCAGATGTTACAAAAGAAACTATCACAGGTGGGGAAAATTGATATTCAAAAATATAAAACATGGCAGTGAAAAGATTAATTATCTGTATTTAATGCCCTTGATTCTTGAAAACTTAAAAAGAAATCTTCACAATAAGGCCAGTGATTTCATTGTCTGGTTGGCAGTGGGCAGATGATAACGTTCTGCTCTATTTTACTTTATTATAAACCAAAGAGGACTGGTCATTTCTCTAACGGATCTGTAAGAGATGCTTCGATGCTGACACATTAGCTACATTCCTGGGTTGTTATGAGCAAATAGAAAGTAGTTTTAACAGCTTGCTAAAATTATCGCCATTAGAGTGAATGAAGCACTAACGTATATATACATACCAGATGTTTAAAATGGTTAGATTTGGGAGAAAACATACAATTAATTTACATTTTAGTGCTAAGTACAAATTTTAATTTATTCTGATTAACTACTTTATAGACCATCTAGAATACCATTTGAAGGGGTTATGGAAAGGCTATTAAAGGAGTCATAATCAAGAGATGACACTTTATTGGCAGAGAAGCAGAAGTGTTTCATGCCCAATGCCTATATTACTCCGAAGGATTCAAGTTTCACTTGCCCAGAAACTGATATTGAATTACACCCTGGAATCAATATGGAAAGCAGATTAACTCACTTAATTACATCTTGTACTACGGTTTAATTCCTCTACAAACCAGGTAAATTGTTCTATGTGCACATACTTTATACTTGTCACAGTCAAGTCATCATGCAAAAGCATAACCAAATTTCTTGATAAGAATTAATATAAAGAGGACTGGCTAAGTGAAAAATGGATGCTTGAACTTCAAAGCTTTCCCATACATGAAAAGAACATTTGAAAGCATGAATGCTGTTGAGATAATGTGTTCAATGGTCCCAATATAGTGCCTAATATAATATAATATAATATAATATAATATAGTGTGTTAGGCATTCCATAAGTAATAGCTATTATTATTAACACCATTATTAATCATGATGCTAGTGAGGGTCCTGGCAGAAGGTCTTTGGAATGGAAACACAAGCACATCATAAACTCTTTTCAAGTCCAGATATTATAACCTGGTGGTCTCTTGGCAAGTGCTAGACCGAAGAGTGCATTATTTGGTCTGTTCTGTGTTTGCTACCAGGTGTTATTTTAGTTACTTATTTTTGATTAGTTGTCAAGTTTTTAAGAATAAGAAATTTTGCATTAAATTTTGGATTCTAATATCAGAATGTCTGGCAAGTCTGAGATGAATCTGAGAATACCAGTATAATAATGGTCATCTTCCTTCCCATGCCCCTCAGCCCTCTCGGACACCTATCCCAACTATCAATAGCCAGGCTCCTCCCTTAATATTTGTGAACTGGGGTGAGAATACAAATAAATACCCACATTTCATACTCTTCAATAATTAAGTATAAGTCAAGGCAACAAACTATTATTTACAATGTGTTTTATCTTCCTACCTTAACACATATCTCTTTATAATAACCGGAAGGCTAAGTTCAACTGTGAGATTCTCAGAGTTCTGGGGTGGAATGTGGAGCCACAGGGAGAGCCAGTCTCCAGCCTGTGCTTTGTGCTCCTGTTCTTCCAGCCCCTGTCCTGTCCTAGATACCCTAGCCTGCCCTTACAAGCTCTGTCCACTGCAGACAGACACCACATGCTCACTCTTCAGGCCTATGGTTCTCATGTGGGGCCGGAGCTGGGAGGGGGGAGGGAGGGTGTGCAATCCCTTCTCTCAGGAGGATAGATCTAGGGAATAAGCTCTCACAATTCATGGAAGCAGCTCAAACTCATTTGACAGAGATTCTGGAGTCTAGGCTTTGTAGAATGTGGTCTAATAGACTTCAGAAGGAGTCAACACGCTGCCAGTGGGCATATCTCCTTGACTCTGCAGGTTCTTCACCTGTAGGGAAGAGGTACAGCTGAAGGAGGGCCAGAGAGGGCTTCTCTGTGCTGGGAGCCAGGAGGCAGCCCTCCCAGGGGCCAGTTATATTGAGACTTGTGCTGTCACATTCTTATGGTAGCTTTAAGATTAATGCATTATTCTTGGAATTTAAGTCTATTAAAAATGATAACATGAATGATAGAAAAATAATGTGGGGAGTTTCAAGAAAATATAAAGGGCTTAATTTTTTTCATTAGTTATTTTTTTCAGTTACAGTTGAAATTCGATAATATTTTATATCAGTTTCAAGAGTACAGCATTGTGGTTCATACTTTTATATAATTTACTCATATGCATTGATCCCCCTGATTAGTCTAGTACCCACCTCGCACTTCACATAGTTGTTGCAATATTATTGACTATATTCTCTATGCTATAATTTACATTCCTGTGACTATTTTGTAACTACCGTTGTTTATTTCTTAGTCCCTTCAACTTTTTCACCCGCATCCCCAAAACCCCTCCCCTCTGGAGTCAGCAGTTGGTTCTCTGTATCTATGAGTCTGTTTCTATTTTGTTTTTCCATTTATTTTGTTTAAATTCCACATATAAGTGAAATCGTATGTTATTTGTTTCTCATTCTGATTTATTTCGTTTAGCATAATTCCCTCTAGGTCCATCCATGTTGTCACAAATGGTAGCATATTATTTTTCATGGCCAAGTAAAATTCCATTGTATAAATGTACCACCTCTTCTTTATCCAGTCATCTTATCAATGGATATTTAGGTTGCCTTTATATCTTGGCTATTGTAAATAATGTTTCAATGAACGTAGAGGTTAATATATCTTTTTCAATCTGTGTTTTGGATTTGTACAGATAAATACTCAGAAGTGGAATTGCTGGATCATATGTTAGATCTATTTTTAATTTTTTGAGGAACCTGTATACTGCTTTCCATAGTGATTGCACCAATATACAATCCCACCAAACAGTGCATGAGGTTCCCTTTTCTTGAATCTCACTAACATCTGTTGTTTGTTGATTTATTGATGATAGCCATATTGACAAGTGTGAGATCATATCTCATGGTGATTTTAATTTGCATTTCTCTGATCATTAGTGATGTACATCTTTTCATATGTCTATTGGACATGCGTATGTCCTCTTTGGAGAAATGTCTATTCTGGTCCACTCCCCATTTTGTAATTGATGGTTTGTATTTTTGGTGTTGAGTTGTATGAATTCTTTATAAATTTTGGATATTAACCTTTTATCAGATGTATCATTGGCAAATATCTTCTCCTATTCAGTAGGCTGTCTTTTTGTTTTCTTGATTGTTTCCCTTGCTGTGCAAACACTTTTTAGCTTGATATAGCCCCATTATTTATTTTTTCTTTTGTTTCCCTTGCCTGAGGAAATAAATCAGAAAAAAATATAACTAAGAGCAATGTCAGAGTTAACTGACTATGTTTTCCTCTAGGAGTTTTATGATTTGGGGTCTTACATTTAAGTATTTGATCCATTTTGAGTTTATTCTTGTATATGGTATAAGAAGGTGGCCCAGTTTCCCTTTTTTGCATGTCTATTCAGTTTCCCAATACCATTTATTGAATAGACTGCCTTTACCCACTATATGTTCTTGCATTCTTTGTCATAGATTAAATGACCATATAGGTGTGGGTTTATTTCTGAGCTCTCTATTCTGTTCCTTTGATCTGTGTGTGTTTTTATGCAAATGACATGCTGTTTTGATTACTGTAGCCTTGTAGTATAGTTTGATATCAGGTAACCATGATAACTCCAATTTTGTTCTTTCTTAAGATTACTGTGGCTATTTGGGGTCTTCTATGGTTCCATATAAAATTTTAGATTATTTGTCCTACTTCTATGAAAAATGTCATTGATATTGGTGTTTAATGTATTGCTGAATTTGATTTGCTAATATTTTATTAAGGATTTTTGCATCTATGTTCATTAGAGACATTGGCCTATAATTTTCTTTTTTTGTAATGTTTTTGTCTGGTTTTGGAATCAGGGTAATGGTGACCTTGTAAAATGAGCTTGGGAGCTTTCCCTCCTCTTGAATTTTTTGGAGTAGTTTAAATAGGATAGATGTTAATTCTTCTTTGAATGTTTGGTAAAACTCACCTGTGAAGCCATCTGGTCCAGGACTTTTGTTTGTTAGTTTTTTTGTTTTTTTTATTAACTGATTCGATTTTGTTAGTAGCAACCAGTTGATTTGGATTTCCTGTTTCTTCTTGATTCAGCCTTGGAAGAATGTATTTTTCTAGGAATTTATCTACTTCTTCCAGATTTTCCAATGTGTTGGCATATAATTCTTCATGATATTTTCTCATAGTCAAAAGGGCTTAGTTCTTAAATGGAGTTTATTTTACTTAAATATGGCATATGCCTAGAATCTGCAGGTGTTTAAGTTTGAAGCCCTTGGTTTAATTTTTCCCTTGTTTATACTGTAATGCCTTGTTTGTGGTACATAGTAGGTATTCATGAATATTAATTGCTTATCTTAATGCCACAGTGTGAGGTTTGTGGAACACTTAAGAAATTATTTGAGTTTCAATGGGAACGAATTTAGGAGAGTTTCATCTAAAAGCCTTTTAGGAGAGTGTCCTTACAATAGTATTATGAAATTTCAGGTTTTCAGGGTCCTCTATCTCTTAAAAATTAATGAAGATCCCAAAGAGCTTTTGTTTATATAGGGGTATATCTATCTATGGTTACTCTACTCAAAATTTAAAGTGAGAAATTAAAATAAAATACATATTCATTTTTAAAATATGTGATTAGATTTAAATGCTATCCATGCTAATGTTAATACTTTTTATAAAGATAACGTTGTTGCAAAATAAAACAGTTTTAAAAGTAGTATTGTTTTATATTTTTGCAAATTTCTTTGAAATCTGGCATCATGGAAGACAGTTGAATTTTCATATCTACTTCTGCATTCAGTCTTTTGCAATGGGTTGTTTTAGTGAAGTATATGAAGAAATTCCAGTCTTATACAACATGGTAAAAAAAAAGGAGGAGTATTTTAATAGATCTTTTTAGGTAAATTAGACAGTCTTTGAAACTATACCAAACTTGACAAGTGGTAGTTTTTCAGTTAGTTGCAGTGTGGAATCTGAAATGCTAATCTACATTTCATACTCTGTTACATTAAAATCCACTAGCTATCTGGCATCTTGAATACTTCTTAATCCATGAATTATTTTATAACTTCATGCATTGGTCACTTGGACATATTAATTGATTGATTTATGCCAAAATGTAGATATATGCCACTACCTAATATCAAAAATTCATATTTATTAATATAAACATTGCTCTTATCAGAAAAGCCTTAAAGTATTGGAAAGCTCCCAAGCTTATGGTGGCAAATTTAAGTTTTTAAAATTTTAATTTTTGCTTGACAACTTGAATATTATCATTTTTTTAAGTGACAGACTCACTTATATTTTTGAGAAATTATCTGCTAAATATTCAAGTCTGTATAACCATAGATTTTCTGTAAAATGTTCTTTTAAATAAAAGTGTTGTTCCATAATCAAAGGAGCTAGTTCAGCTTGCAACTCAATCACACAATTGCCTTTTGTTGAGAGAACGATCAAACTTCAGTATGCAGTAGAAGTGCTTAATTCACACTTCAGAATTAGTCATGCAGAATAGTATAAAAAGGTGTAATCAAGTGCATAGTGGTGAAGAATACAGTGACTACTAATGCAATAATCTACCACTCCTTGATTCATTTTAGGTACCAGCATTTTACCCACCATTGCGTTTGAATCATCATTATAAATGCCATGAGTTAAAAAAGAAAAAGCTAGTAACATCTGTATTATTATTCTTATTAAAATAGTTTTCACCTATAGACTCTCTGGACATGTCTCAAGGACTTCTTAGGTGTCCACAAACCACACTTTGAAAATTTTTACCTTAAAATTGGAAGGATGGGTATAGAACCTCAGGAAAATGGAGAAGGGTAGACAGAAAAACTGAATTGTCCTCTTACATTCCTTACTTAGTTGTAATAAACCTATTATAGAACAACTTTAGAGGGTTTTGGGTTTTTTTAAAGAATACTACTTAACCCCTTTTGCCGAGACATTGCAATGCTTATTGCTCTTCACTTTCTGAAAGCATTTTCATTCATAATCAAAATCCTTCCTACTGACATTTAAGTTCAGTGTGTTAGCACATATTTTTGCCATGCCATTTATAATTCCTCTCTGTAAATACTACTCTTAAGCTTAAGCTGCTCCTTAATCTTCTGTTTCTTGAAAACTTTAAGGTTTTCCTAAAACTTACTTTGTGTGCCATTAATCTGACTTTCCCCCCTGGATTATTTTCTATTTATTCCAGTTCTCATTTAAGTCATCAGACCTGGAGGAAGGAAATGGAATGGTTTTAGGTTTTACTTGTCAAAGCCTATGCCCTTGGATTGGCTTTTTTCTCTACTTTTTTTTAGCTTTCCCAGGGGAACTCTCTTTCCCCCGCCTCCCAAGATGGAGACCACACGTCAACTGAACTTGACCAGGATCCATAGGAATGCCAGGTGTCTCACAAGAAGTATTCCTTTGTTCCCCCCTGTAAGATTTGTGTAGTCCATAACTATGAACCATAACACAGACACCTTAGACAACAGGGAAGATTTTAAAATACCTAACTGTCCTTCTTGGTCCATCTTTTTATCTAAATAGTGAGCCTTTCCATTAATGTCTCAGGTCACAGTAAGAAGGGCCTAGGCATTGTAGTCCAGTAAACATGTCTTAAAATTTGTAGGCTTTTATTTATTGTTTGATCATGAGAAAGATTAGACTTGGAGAGTCTCAACATCCTCATGACAAATGGTGATAGTATTTACATTACAGAATTAGCATATGAAAAAATAATACACAAAAATCATAGTCTATGACTTCACTAATCATTATTAAATGATAGCTATATTGCTAATGTTAACAAATCATTCTAAGGGCTTATATCCTATTTCTATTCATTTTGTCTCTTAGCTCTTTGTAATTCTGTCCAAGTATAAGTCTCTCTAGAATTGGGTATTCTTTTTCAGAGACTCTAAGAAAGAAACTCTTTTCAGAAAGGCCAGTGCCCTCAATGTGCTTGCATGATATCATCTACTCTCCATGTGTATTTCTAAAGTCAGTTTGGAGTCTGTTCGTATGTATTTAGATATATATTCAATGTGAAGGTCTTAGACTTATCACTTTTTAAAGTATTATTGGAATGCTCTTTAACATTTGGGATAAGAGTATAGTCTTAGTATTAATGATCCTACAAAGGAATGCTCAGGATGTTCTTTCATCAGTAATTTAAAATCTTAGTTATCATCTTAATATTTACAAAAACTTTGTGCCCATGTTATCTTAGAGAGTCTTCAGAAACTCATATTGACTTACAGTACATTACACTAACTTAAAATATCAACACAGCACCTGTACCGTAGTACTCTTGTAGGTCTCATCAAATTCCCGCAATTCAATAATAATAAAATAATCTAGCTGTAAGTATTAGATTATTTTATTAAATTTAATGTAGAGTGTTCTACATACTGAGCAATTACTCTGAAGTTCTATCTTTCATGAGAAAAGATGAAAAATTTCACTTTTGATTAAGCTAAATTGCAATTCTCAAGAACTTTCCAATTAATTATAATTCAAATAGAGATTCTCATTAGTGCTCAGAAGAGCCTACATTTAAGTACATTAATAAATTAAACAAGATTGATTTTAACTATGTGAAGGACAATGGGAAGTCCCTAGATTTTTACAGATAGAACTTTGTAAAGCTTTAAAATTCAAATTTTGAAAAAATTCCTCCCAGAATCACTATGCATGTAAGTGTTAGTTACCTCTCAAAACATGGAGACCCTTCTCATGCCCTGACTTTTGCAGATCGTAGAGAAATACTAGTTTTTGATGTTTTAGTTTTATATCTATGACAGCCTTAAGGCTTTGTCCTGAAATTAGATAAGAGTTTTAAGTAGACATTTTCTAGATTGAATTCATATGGATAACAAATTCTGTCAGATTACTTTTAGAAAAGTCAAGAATGATATGACTTTACTAAATATGTGGGATATAACAATGAAAACAACAAAGAGACAAGACAAACAAATAAAGAAACAAAAGCTCATAGACACAGACAACAGTTTAGTGGTTATCAGAGGGTAGGGACTAGGCGGGTGGTAGAAGAGGGTAAAGGAGGTCAAATATATGGTGATGGAAGGAGAACCGACTATGAGTGGTGAGCACACAATGCAATATATGGGTGATGTATTATACAAATTGAAACCTGTATAATTTTACTAACCAATCATCCCAACAAATTTAATGAATAAAAAAAATTAATAAGCAAGGCCAAAAAAAGAAAGATGTCATCTAAATTTAAATAAAAAATAACCCTAGAAATCATGGTCAGATAGCTTCCTCTGTAAGGGACCAGATAGTAAATATTTTGGGCTTTTCAGGCCACATGATACCTGTCAGGACTACTCGGTTCTGCAATTGTATGGCAAAGACATTCATAAACAAGAAATAAAAAAAGGAGCATGTCTGGGTTCCAAAATAATAACTTTATTTGCACCAACAGCCAGTAGACTTGATTTGGTGTATGGGCTATAGTTTGCCTATCCTAATGCCCCCTACATATGAATAGTTTTTCAGAATACCTAGAGTTTGAGAAGATATTCAAAAATCAGAGATTGCATAAATAAAATAGCAGACCCTATTAGCTCTTTCCCATATGGGCTCTCAAGAACAATACATCCAAAACTGGATAGAATGGTTCCTTTGGGCTAGTGGAAATGGCATTCTGTAACAGCTTAGCCATGACATTCATTTTTCATACAAACTGTTGGCTGCTTTAGTTATTAGTGTAGGCCATCTTTTAAACTATATTCTATATATTCACCAAGAGGCTAGCTAGTGTTCTAAGGGTACAGGTTATTGGATAAATTCTTGTGTTCATCAAATAATTTTTAGAAACACAGGATTGAACTAAATTAAATTATATTTACAAAACCTTTAGTGTAAATCTACAGGCGACATGGTGGATATGTTACGTTATGTTTTCTAAACGTATTTAGTCATAAAACTTCTATTGAGTAATCACAGAAGATACATGGAACATAGTATGAGAAATGCTAGTGTATATAGTCCTGGGCTTGGGTATGCCTAACAGCATTCTTAGTTATGACTGGCAGACTGGAAATAGCTCTCCCTGCTGAAAGGCTCATTAGCTTTCTAAAGATAGCTATTGTCTTTTCAGCCTCCATTTAGGGCTTCCTCTCCTCAGCTTGTACTTCTCAGAACTACCCTTTCCACCTTGATTGTGTTCCAACTTCTCACCTTGTTCCAGAACAGGGAGAAGTGACAAGCATGAGGGGAAAGGAAGAAGGATATAGGAAATTTTTATGCCCAATGCACCTGTAGGTTCTGTGAAATATAGATAAATTGTACTTTGGACACCTGGAATATAAGAAACATACAAGGCGCTCTGGTTCTACCAAACAGCTTGATGAGGGAGAAAAAGTGGTAAGTTTTAAGGGGCATAATTATGGGTAAAAGCTAGAAGAATATGTTTTGTCCCACTTGGAACTGAAAAGTGACCCCAACCCAATGCCTTGAAACCTATAGCTCCTTATCTTTTGTCCCTCTATTGCAGCAAACCTTCATTTGTCCTGATGTTCTGGTGGCTCTATGACTCAAGGGCATGATAATATTAAGAGGTCAAACTAAGGAGTAGGATGCTTTAACTGTATTATCTGTTTTTGTTCTTGCATGAATCCTACGATGAAGGTACTACTATCAGTACCTTTTTACTAGATGAGGAAAGTGATATTCAGGAAGGTTTAAGTAATTACCCTAGTCGCACAGCTAGTAAGTCATGGATGTAGGACTAAAACGCAAGAGAGCTTGTCTCCAGAGTCTGAGCTAATGCCTGTCTTTAATGACCTGGTTCTTGAGGGAGCAGAAGCCTCTAATCCCAACTGAAAGCTTTAATGGTCATTGAATTGCTGGGCACTGTGCCAGGAGCAGTACACTCCAAAGAGAATATGATCTAACCCTTACCCTGAAGGCACACACAGCATCTACTTCATTGATTTCTAGTTATTGTGTTATTATTTTATAGATGGATTTTCAGAAGCACTGAGGGTGGAACAATTAATTCTAGTTAATGAAGTCAGGGAAGGTTTCATAGAAGTAACAACTGAGCTTAACCTGTAAGAAAATTTTAAAAAGTAGAAAACAGAAGAAAGGCCTTCTGGGTAGGGGAAAGCACAGAGGCCCACAGCCACTTGTAGAGGCAGGGAACAGTGAATTGTCAAGTACAACTTGTTATAGCCCTAGGAATAATTTCAGAGACAGAATTTACAGGATGTGTTGATGGATTAGAACTTGAGGCAGAAAGGGCTAGGGAAGAATCACCTTTGAAGGTGAATGGCTGGTGAGATGCTAACACCATTAATGGAGAGAACACCTTGAGGGCTGCATGTGATGCAATTAGTTCCACATGTGCTTCCTTTGAGATTTCTTAAGGTATTGTTAGGTGTAGATTTCTAGTCAATAGTTGGATATTTATATTTGAAGCATAATAAAATGCTCAGTACAGGACATATTGAGGTGGAACAAAAGGTGAAGTATTTCACCTGATATTAACTTTTATAATAAAACCAGAACTTCTTAATAAAACCAGAACTTCTTATAGTTAAAGAATGTTAAGAAATAAATACTGCTGCATTAACTAGATAACGTATTCACACACGTGTGTGTATGTGTATATCTATAGATAGATAGATAGATAAATAGATAGATATAGATATATACACATACATATTATTACTTACGAGGTCTGACAATTAAGTGTGCGAACTTGTTGCAACAACGTTCCTATCCTTTTTTTGGTATCAGAAGGATTATTCATTATGAATTTTTACCAATTAACCAAGTTTACTATTTGAAGTACTGAAAAGGCTGTGTGAAACAGTTAAATGACCTGAACTTTTCTCCAACAATTCATGGCTCTTGTATCACGACAATTCCCCAGCTCACAGGGCACTGTCTGTGAGGGTTTTTAGCCAGTACACAAATAACTGTATCGGAAAACCCTCTGAACTCACCTGATCTGGCCCCCAGTGACTTCTTTCTTTACTTGAAGATAAAGGAAATATTGAAAGGAAGACATCTTGATGATATTCAGGACATCCAGGGTATTATGACTACAGCTCTGATGATCATTCCAGAAAAAGGGTTCCAAAACTGCTTTGAAGGGTGAACTAGGTGCTGTCATTGGTGCATAGCTTCCCAAGGGGAGTACTTAGAAAGTGACCATAATGATATTCAGCAAGGAGGTATGTAGCACTTTTCTGGGATGAGTTCGCTAACGTAATTGTCAGATCTCATATATGTTTATTACTTGATTTTGGTAACGATATCATGGGTTGATAAGCTCATGTCAAATTCATTACATGCATATGTCAAATTCATCAAATTATAAATACTTCAAACATGCAGCTTTTATTGTATATCAATTATACCTTAATAAAGCTGTAGGGGGAAATAAGGAAGTCC
The DNA here is from genome assembly GCA_033961575.1 of Aselliscus stoliczkanus. Lineage (NCBI taxonomy): Eukaryota > Metazoa > Chordata > Mammalia > Chiroptera > Hipposideridae > Aselliscus > Aselliscus stoliczkanus. Next base: position 92,780,812 of record CM066731.1, read on the forward strand.
TTAATTGCAATACAGGGGATTATTCCTGATATGTACACATGTATACACACACACACACACACACTCACACACTCACATTCACTCTCATACACACGCACATACACATCATAAATGTATCCTCAATATGGATTGTTTTATATTTTGCCAGTCTGAAATCCCTGATGACATCTTAAACCACTCATAGTTTGAAAAGAAAACCTCTTCTTCCCTTATCTCCTTCCCCATTGCTATATGCACACCATTTGATGTTCAACAACACATCATTATGTTGTACAGCACATCAGAATGAAGTTTGTGGAACATGTAGAGAAAACACTTGAGTAACTAAAGAACAATAGGTATTCATTAGAAAAATCCATCAGAAAAAAATCAATGATTATTTGAGTTCTACCAAGGAGAAATACAAATAGATTGAACAGAACATAAGATCAGAGTAACCAGCAAACTAGCATGCATGATGATGTTATAAGATAAAGTGAGTACAGCTACAACGTATTTTCTAGCCATTAGCATGTGGCCACTCATATTCAAAAGATAATTAATTAATGATGAAGATCAAGTTACTGTGGGTCATTGACAGGACAGTGACTTATCAGAACTCTATTTTTGCTAGATGATATAGAATTCAAAGTGTACATTTTAATTATGATGATAATTCACAGTTAAAATACACAAGACTATATATTTTAAAATCCATTCATAACAGTGTTATCAAGTAGAATAACTTAAAGATCTTAGTATGATGCTGAAGCTTTTTAATTGTTTTTTTTTTTTTTTTTTTTTTACTTTTTTGTGCTTCTGAAGATTCTAACAGAGCTATTAAGACAGTGATAAGTGTGCTAATCTGAATATGAAAGTTTATCCATCTGGGCTCTGAGGATCCCCAGGGGCTAATGGATGCAGCCCAGACAGTCCATAAGTTGTTTAAAAGAACTGTACCTTGTGTATTTATGATTATGTTTTAATTACAGAGATAATTCTCATAAAAAGAACAAACTTAAATGTATTCTGGATATCCAAATAAACTCTTTGTATGTAAACACAGGATAGAGTTGAACTTTTATTTATATTTGTGTTTATAGTCACACTAATAAAAAGTTTTTACTTAAATGGTTAATTTTAAATCTGACTTGTGATCCATTGACTAGTGACCATTAACAGAATTATCCAGTTGATTCCCTTTTTTTTTTTATTGTGGTAAGAACACTTAACAGGAGATCTACCCTCAATAAAATGTTAAGTGTATGACACAGAACTGTTAACTACAGGCAGTGTGTTGTACAGCAGGTTTCTAGGATTTGCCCATCTTGTGTAACTGAAGGTTTATGCCTGTGAAATGAATAGCAACTCCCCATTCCGCCCTCCCTCCAGTTCCTGGCAATGATCATTCTACTGTCTGCTTCTATAGGTTTTACTGCTTTAGTGACCTGATCCAAGTGGAACCATGCAGTGTGTGTCCTTCTGTCACTGGATTATTTTACTTAGCATAAAGTTCTCAAGGTTCATCCATGTTGTTGCATATAGTGGGATTTCCTTCTTTTTAAGGCTAAATAATATTCCATTGTATGCATACGCCATATTTTCTTTATCTCTTCATCTTTAGTTTGTTTCCATATGCTGGATATTGTAAATAATGCTTCAATGAGTGGAGTCTCTATATGATCCTGTATTTTTAAATTAGAGACACATTGCCCCAGATTATTTCAAGGATGGATTCTCCAGCCATAGGCTGTTTTCAAGTTGAGTACTTACTATGTGCATAATAACACTGCATAATAAAGGTAGGACCTTGTAACTAAACAAATAAGAAGCTTCTCAGTTGATCCCTTGAAGGAAACACACACACACACACACACACACACACACACACACACACACTCTCACACTCACGAACACACTCATGCATATTTGGCCCATACATGCACACACAAGCAATAGTGATATTTTCTCTTCTTAACACAATGAGGACAGGGCATTTATTGTAAATATATAGACGCAAATCTGCATCACCGGTCTACAATGTGTTAACTAGATTTAAAGTGAGAGAAAAAGAGAGAAGGGTGAATGAGGAGAAGGAGAAAACAGAGTCATCTGTTTTTTTAGAATTAACTACTGAAAAAGACTATCAGGAATTACAGGTGTAGCAAACATTTTTGTTAGGACTATTCAATTTTTGACTTTTTCCATTAATCGGGATTTATGTATCAGCTAGGAGCTAAAGGAAATACATAAAGTCAAGTCAGTTCTAGTCACATGATGCTATGCAATGTATTTAACTGCTGGCTTTTACTCCCCTACTCTCATCATTTTTAATTAAAGTGGACTATTATTTTGCCATCATGTGGATGCAAGATTGCATGCAGTTTTGGCTCAAAGGCGTAGCTATTGACAAGTATCTTCACTCCAGGCTGCTGGGAGCCAGCTTGCTATATTGGCCACATGTTAGAACCAAGACCTGTTTCATACTACAATGGCTGAAATTCTATTCCAGTTCCTTTTTTAAAGACTTTTCCTTTCCTACTTTCAATGTCAACTGAAAGAAAGATAAACCATTTAAGAGTGACAAGTTAGGAGAAACATTTTTTTGAAGAAAATGAATTAACTGGTTTCTAGCAGATTAGTATCCAATTCCATCAATTTCTAGATGTTTTCGGTATTCTATACACTGTGATTATTACCTGATTTTATTAAGCAATCAGTGCTGTTTGATCTTTGCAAAATCTAAAGCTGTTTTTTTTTTCTTCTTTTTTTTAAGAGTACTACTTCTAATCTAGTCTTGGTCTGAGCTAATCTTTGCATTTCAATAAGGAAGACAAGAGCAATTTCTTGATTAGCTGTTTTTTCAACTGTACCCCATTCTTTGCAGTTTTGCATTTAACCCTGAGTTCCTTTTCTTCTACTTTAGGATACAAATCCATACCTAGTACTGCAACAGAAGAGAGATGAGACTTCATTTACCAAATTTCAGAACAGTTTCCAACCCCAGTTAAGGAGAGTTGGCTAAGAGCAAAATGATGAATTTAATTTTTCAAAATTCCTTTTCTTTCCGTCTTACACCTATCTTCCAGGGTTCCATGTCCCTATTCACCAAATAACCATCATGTCAATGTCCGTGCTAGTGTCCTCTTACTATCTCCCTCTAATTTATCAACTTCCCCAACCTCTTGCATCAAGCAAACCAACTCTAGGGATGAAATCATCTAAATTGAAATAAGTCACATTAAGGTTTAAGTGAATAAGTGGCTGATAGGCAAAATATTGTCATCTGCCCAGGATAATTTGCCTTGCAAAATAAAAGTTCCTAATTCAAGCTAAATAGAGAAGAGGTAGATTGGCTTAACACAAATAGCTTGAGATTTGAAAGCAAAAATACTTATATAGTCATCGGACCCCATTTATTCCTGCTTCCTCCTTTCTAAAAATGTTTAACAATGTCTGCTTGTTGGGAATCTTGACATTATTAAGTTAAATGATATATGCTAAGCTCCAAGTATAATATCTGACATAAAATAACAGTAAATAGATAACATAAGAAATTAGCACTTAGGAAATGGTATACTTTCAAGTACTATGGCTAAATATGCAAAGGAAGATATATTTGAACACCGTTCTTCATTGTCACGTATTTTCCATAGTGTTCTTCAAATTGTCCTTGATTTCTGAAAAGAGATTTATAGATATTTAGAAGCCAAATTTACTGAAGATTTTTCTTTGTAGTTTTAACAATTGCTTTCTCTCGGAGCTTGAAATGGGTCTTATTATTTTGGCCACAAAGATGCAAGTTAAATATCAGCAAGATATTAACTTTATTATATGTAATCAGAGAACATTCAGAGGCTAATGAACTATGATGTAGCTATGCCTGTCTTCTGTTGTCCTAAGAGCTGCTTCCTCCTTTTTTCCCCTGCTATCATCACTTCACACACTTGAATAGTGACATAAGTGAGAGCACTCATGGCTCACAACTCCCACCATAAGGAAAATCCATTATCATCTTCAAATAAAAGAATGGCTTGTAGTAAAGGTCAGCTCATGGGTCCAATTTTACCTTTGGTTTGTGGATCAGAAAGAAACAAAGCCACACACATATGAGACAAGATAGTGACAATCTTTAAAGCCTGAAATCTAAAAGACAGATTGAACACGTAACATAATGAATACGTGTTATCCCCTGCTCCTACTTTCTTTTCTTTTCTTTTTTTTAAGTTTTCTTTTTTACTTTTTTCGATGTGACCAGAATGTGGTTTAAGAAGAGTGATGCCAACAATTAGGGAAATGCCATACCTCTGGTATTATATCCTCTGCATTCTTTGGAAAATGATAATGTTCAAGCTTCAGCCTAAATCCTCACATTTCATACTACTTTACCCACTTTTATATGGAGTCATCTGCTTAGTAATTAAATTTGATGCATGAAGTTTTTAAATATAATTTTTACTAGTAAATATATTGAAGAATATCATATAATTTTCCCAAGAGAAATCAATCTTCTGCTTCTTGATTAACCAAGATGCATGAAAAGAAGGCATTCATTATTGAATTTTGAAGCTGTGGTTAACAGAAAGTTACTAATTTAATCTTTGCTGTTGAAATTAGATTTAAAAATTATTATTCTACTTCATTATTAACTAGAGCATGGTATATGGAATGTAATGAATGAAATAGTCTCTGATGATTACATCCCTATATTTCCTTAATATCATTGTTTGTACCTGAGAGTCTGGTAGATGAAGCTTCATAAGATATAGGAGAGTGGATTGTATCAACTTTAAACTATGCCTTAGAATTTACTCTTTTAAGACATAAATTAGTGCTTATCAACATTTTTCCTTCAAAGAGGATGGTATTTAGTTGAGAGCCTGTACATTGTGGTTTTATTCTGTATCCTAATCAGAAATGAACTTGGGATCATGTGATATACAGACAGGGAATACACAATCTGCCTCCTTATTTTCCTGCCCTTCGAAAGAATCCAGTTAGCAGAGGAAAGGAAAATTGTAATCTCATTTTCTTTAAGAACTATTTATTAACCATCACTTGACCACCCTTGCCCACTACCTCCTTCCTTTCTTATATTTTTACTACTTTGTATCTACTTTTAACTTCTTAAGCTATATTTTACTTTCATAATAATTGTTGTAGCTAACATCTATTATATCTAGAGGAGGTGTAGCCTCCTTAGCTTTATAACCATGGCTTTTACCATCAGGTGCTGACTCTATGGATGCTCTTTTGCCAGGCATCTAGAATTTCATTCAAACCTCCCTCTTTCCCACTAACACTGAACTTTGTTTATTCCCCATTCTGCCTACCCAGTGTATTTCTCTAGTCTCAGCCTTTGTTAGTCCCATTTGTAAATACCCATGTTTTGTGTCATCTGCCCCAGTAATGCTTCCCTGATCACCATCTTGACCCCAAACCAACTGAGTGCTACTTTGCTTTTGTGGATACTGGACTACTCTCTGTAACTTATCACTTATCATAGTGTAATTATTGGTTGTTTGTCTCTTTATCTAGGGTGGTTGGGCTCCTTAAGCACAGTGCTAAGTACTACGTATTCAAAATGTTAATTCAGCCAATTTGTAATCTTTTTTTCTTAGTAATACATGGGAAAAATACATAAAATCTTCAATGAATATACCATTTCAAATTAATACCCAGGAAAAAAATAAAGGTATAGTACTTACTATAGCCAGGCAATAAGGCAATAAGCCCTTTAGCCTTGCCTTTTTTTTCCCTTGAAAGCTGCTGCCTTCTGATCCCCAGCTGTTATAGCCTCTTTGTTCACTTGAACACTTTTCCCCTGTTGGTATTGGCAAGAAATTTGATCATACCTCCCTCAATCCTTCACCTATAATAATTCCAAAATCCAGAGAGATTTACCCTGGGGTTTACTCCCTTGGTCTTTAGAAAAATGTTTTTCTCCACACAAATAGCCATTTCCAAGGATAAAACTCAACACCCCAGGAGCATCTTGGGAGAGACTCTAGGGAGAATAAGTTAGTAATTTAGACGGTCTGAAACTCAACTCTCATTAACTGCCCAATAATGGACTTAAGAGCCTGCCTAGTGCTCTTGGAAGCCCAGCTGCCTAACAACCTCTCCAAATGATCCCTGACCAGAGGGTGGTGATATAACTAAAAGAGACTATGCACACTGTTCTTACCAGAGCAAATTTCTGTTCCAAATATACCTTTGATATTTATACTTGGACAAAACATAGGCCTCTCAACTTTTAAATGGTACATTTTGACAAAACTAACAAACAAAATTAAAGTTCTACTGCCTTGCAAGCTTACTATAGTTATTTGCAAATTTTGTTTTTCACTTTATTTTCCTTATTAAACAAAGTCAACAATTTTCATTCTAGTGAACAGCATTTCAACTTAGACTCAATTATTTGTGCTTTACTTGAATTAGTCTTATTTTTTAAAATATTATATACCCAAAATCAGAGTCACAAAACTTTGAGCAAGAAAAATTTGAAATTGGTGAGGTGTAGTTTGAGGCTCTCTTTGAAATTCAGCAAGTAGAGATGTATCAAAGAATGTTAAATTTTCTAATACTACCCAAGACTTTCAAGCTCAACTAATGAGCCACCTTATTTTGCAAGTGATGGATAGATTCCAGGCCCAGTGACTTACCTATAAAGCCTTCTTGTACAGCCAAAGTGATAGATTTGGACTTGAACCTGGCCTCCTGATAACATCAATACACTTTCCACTCCAATTAATCTAGATCTGTCTCCTATTACATTTAAAAAAAAAACTTAAATTTAAATATATTAATCAGGCTCCCAGTCAAAATTGTGTCCCCTTCTACCTATAAGCCTATTTCCTATGTCTTTGAGTCCTTTTTGCTGTAGTTTTTCCTTACATTTCCAAATACATGTCCAGCCCTTATTATACATAGCTTTCTCTCATGCAGCCAGTTCTTTTATGTTATTACTAGTTATAATTACCATTACATCAATAACTTTTCTCCTTCAAATGAACTTTTAAAAAAGCATGGGCAATATTTGATCTTTTAAAAAAAAAAATTGGCAGCATAAATCCCTCATCTACTTATTTATAAGGTAAAGTCTTATAATTGGAAGAGTTCTAAAGTGATCATTATATTGTAAATACCCTATGAATATGGGCAGTTTTTAAAAAATGGATTTAATTTTTATTCATACAGTTGTGACTTCTCATTAATTCTTTTTCAAAAATATAATTTTTAATTAAGCCACAATTTTTGAGTGTCTACAATGGCCTTAGGGATTTGAAAATTAATACACTCCAAGGTTATCCTGAGAAGTTCAATCATCTAGTCCATGTATTCTTCTGGGGTCAGTGAGTCACCTGAAATTATAGGAAAAATTCTGTGTGCTTGTTTGTATGTCCATTCTTTTATTTTTTATCTGCAGAGATCAGTCACAATTTTCATTAGGTTCTCCAAGGGTTTATTATCCAAAAAAGGTTAAGAAATATTCATCTAGGCCAACACTTGCCTAAATTGTATTGCTGGTAAAGACTTTCAGAAAGATTATTGATCCTTTTGTTAGAATTCATACACACACACACACACACACACACACACACACACACACACACTAACTCTTACTTTAAGCCTCTCTTGGCTTGTTAAAGAATATAAAGTTCTGTTTATTGACATCAACAGTACAATAATTTTTAAAATAATTCATTTTTATTTTAACTAGTTCTGGCAAAAGAATCATAGATCATAAAAATATTTAAAGTGGACTTGATTTTTTTTTCTTTTTAACTTACCATTGACATACAACATATGTATCAGATATATTACACAGTGATTAGACATTTATGTAACTTACAAAATGATCAGCTTGATAAGTCTAGTACCAATCTGACACCATATATAGTTATTGCAATATTATTGAGTATATTCTCTATCCTGTACTTTACATCCCTATGACTGTTTTTATAATTTGTACTTCTTAATCCCTTGACCTTTTTCACCTATTTCCCCAAACCCCCTTCTATCTGGCAATAATCAATTTGTTTTCTGTATGGATGAGTTTGTTTCTGTTTTGTTTGTTCATTTATTTTGGTTTTTAGATTCCACATGTAAGTGAGATCAGAGTGTATTTTTTCAACTTGTTAGTGAACTTCTAGATTTCCCCTGAATTCCATATTATTAACCATGGTTACTTTTAGCCCTGTTTTGAGGCTAGATTGATTTCCAAATGTACCGATTACACACAACCTTTCTGGGACAGAATATAGCAAATAAATAAATATACTTCCTTAATGTAGAGTTTTCTCTGACATATGGAGAAAAATTGTTGACTCCTTTACAAAGTCCCTAGTAGCAGTATAACTTAATTCTGACTGCTAGAGACTACTGACTAAAATTACTGCCATGAAATAAAGGCATTATTACATAGCAGGAAGGTTTCATTAAATGTTTCATGTCTCCTTCATTGACTCTCTTTTTTGAAGTCACACTTGTATAATTTTAAGAGAGTAAACTAATATTGGTTTTCACGGAGAGCTGGCTTGCTTTTTAAGTCTCGACAATCTCAAAGGAATATTTTCTACAAAGGTGAAATAAAATAACCTTCCTGTTGAGAATTTAGATCTAATGGTAATTTATTTTCCTTGAAATCCTGGGTACAAAACACCATAGGGAAACACATTATACCATAGAATACTGGCTTTACTTCCATCACAATTGGGATTATCTAAGGCATAAAAAATTTAGTGATATATAAGATGGTAGTATGATAACTAAGATATCATGTGATTTCTTGTGGTTTGTTAAGTGTTTTCAGATAAATATGAAATGAAATTAATCTAGAGCACCTTCTCTTTGACTTAGAGGATGCATATTGTGAGGCCCTCCTCACTCCCTACATGCCTAGGTATCATGTTAGTCACAAGGAATAAGCAAATGATTAAAGACTGCTGAGTTCAGTTTATTACACCTCTATAAAGAGACACTGGAGTCTTGTTTTACATGTAGAGAGTTTATTATGAGGATTGAGCCCATTTGAATTGATTTCTTCTTAACCAAGTAGCTCTGAGACACTAGGCACACCTCTTAGGCCTCAGTCTCCTATCCTCAAATGAAAGCATCGGACCAGATGACCCCACATATCTTCCCAAGTTGACTAATCTAGGACAAGATGTCCCATGGTCCCAAATAATGCTTTAGTCTTTGCAGAGTTCACTGGCCAGCGACCTTCTATGGAAGTATTGGATGGGGGTATTTAATTCTTGAAGAAAGAAGTAGAAGGTAGGGAGGACACTCTTAATTGTTTGTAGGTTATTTTGTAGTCACCTATAGAAATATTTCATTCAGTCAGAGACAAAGGAAGGAAAAAGTAAGAGGTGGGAACTGGCAATTGGGGCTAGTTGTAAGAGAGGAGAGAGGTGAGTATTATATCCTGAAGGATTGATATTCATGGTAGCTTTTGTAAAACTCTCAGAGACAGCAAAAGTATCTCAGGGCCTAAATGAGAGTGAGCTGTGCCATGTTGGGGAAAGCGATGTGCTTCCCACTTCCGCCGGGAATCTCATGGTGTTCTGGCTCTGGAGCATCCGGGCAGACTGCACACCTGGCATAGGCATAGGTACTGTCACTATGGCCACTACTGAGGCTCCCTCGGGTTTCTCTCTGGGCACAGAATGTGGGCAAAGTGGTTCTGGAGCTCCCATGTGTGATTCTGATTGAGAGCTCACAAGCATCTGTGGACATTTGTCTAGAGTTACCAGGAAACTTGGGGTAGGATGGGAGCTTCTTCCAGGAGAGAGGGAATGGTGGAGGTGGGGTGTGAGCACATGAAGCAAGATGAGTAAATCTCAATGATCGGTATAAGGAGACTAATTATATATGTGTAATAGTGAGGTCCAGAGGGCATTTGTTTCTTTGTTCTATTCCAGTGTCTAATTCCCCTGTTAGTCTCAGTTGTTCATTGCAAACATAAAACAGTATGGGAGTTGCAGGCACTTGTCCAACCAGCATAATTTCAGGAACATTTTAATGTATCTTGGTGCTTGCAGAAAAAAAAAGTTATGGATATTTTCAGCCTGGTAAAGCATGAGTACATTATACTCAATGTATCCATAAGCAACAACAAAATAATTTCCTCATTCCGACATTTTATTATCTTGTCATAATTCATTCCTCTTTACATCTACTCCTAATTTTGCATTACAGGCTTTCACTTAAGATCTTTCAGCATTTTTTGGCAAAGACCACCAGCCTGTTAGCACTAATGGGTTTTCATATGATTCAGATGTTACTTAAATTTAACAAGTATTGAATGGCTTATGTTCTCACCAATGTCCTTTGATAGGTATCAGTGTTCCCTCCAAGGCCTCTGTGAGCCATGAAAATGTTGAAGCTCCTTCAGGTGGCTTCTTGGACAGAGCACATCAACAATGGGGAACATGAGCTAGAGCAGGGAAGGGTGGACAGAGAAATGTCATGTCGTGATTGTGCTCAATGACAAGAAAGTGAATAGGTATAACCCCTCCCCCACAACTTGAAGCCAATCAGAAGTTCTTGGAGAAGGAACACATTGCAAGAAATTGGGCAGTACAGTATAACCTGTAATCAATGAGGAGAATATTGAAACTATATAAATCCTGGGTGAAAAGATGAGGATAAAATAGTCCACATCAAATGGAATGCAACTTATGAAGAAAAATAAGATAAAGGATTGTAGTGGTGTATAATCCTTGGTTAGGGAAAAAATTAACAAAGGTAAAAAGGTTTCAAGACACCCACTGTTTAAGCATGGATTTCAGTCAAAAACACTTGATTATAATAGAAGACTCCTTTTCCTTGGGGGGAAAAAAAAATCCATCACTAGACACTAGTGAAATACTGACCTAATTGAAATCTCTATTTTGAAATCTAAGAATAAAGAATTGAATGTTGAATAACAAAACCTATTTGAGTGCATAAAATGGGATATTATCATAACAATCTCACATAAACTAAGTATAAACTTTGACTTTGTTTACACCTGCCATAGGGAATAAAAATTAAAGCAATTACATGAATAATTCAGAGACACATATTTGTGACTCAGTAGCCAAGATCTAGATATTGTGGATATTCAGAGAGAGGCTAATGACCCAGTTCTCATTTTGGTTTAATATGTACTATAGTTTGTTCTTTAGAATTTCCAGGGCCTAGAGAGTTGACACACCAACAGAGCAAATGAAGCAAATAAGAAAGGTCTAAGGTTTAAGTCAGGCACACTTATATTTTCCTTCTAGCCCTGTCACTTACTACCAGTGCAACCCTGAGAATCACCTACATTCCCTAAAGCTACTTTTTAAATCTGAAAGTAGGCATACTATTATGTATTTCTGAGGGATTCTGTGAGGACTAAAGAAAATGATATGTACACATTTCCTAATATAGAGTCTCACATTCAATAAGCATCATCAATATGCATCATTTTTTGTACGCATATGTTAATAAAATATATTACAGATGTTTCTGAGCATTTTAGCACACAAGATCAGTGCATGTTATATATCCACAAGGTCCATCACTCAATCCCTTGTTACAGTCTGGCCTGGGTCCTAGAATGGTAGCTGCAGAAGAAGTGATGATTGAAAATGTGCATTGTGACTGGAAGCTTAGTGCCTTTCAAGTTATGTGACTTTTTATATTATGAAAGGAAAAAAACAGGAACATTTTCCAATTTTGTTAGATTTGTATAATTATACATTCCAGTACCTCACACGGTGGTAAAATAAACTGCTTGGCAGGGTTAAGTTAATGTTTAGAGTCATCCTGAATTGTGACATTTACTTTAAAAGGTCAGTTCTGTCAGGGAAGTATACTGCTTTGCCTAGCACCCTTTCCTAAAATTATAAAACTAAGGATTCACTACTTCTATTCTTCTGGAATTGAATACCACCAATACCTGGAAACATGTCTCTTTAATCAACACTGAAGTGTATTTATATACTGAAAACAGATTATACAAAGGGGTGGGGGATGACATCTCTTAATAAAATATGGTGTCTCACTTTCCACAAAGTAATTGCAATAAATTCAAGGCCAGTAATCATGGAACACTGAATGAATTCATCCTAAATTAGAGTCACTTCAGTATTATGTCAAGGTGTCCTGCACCCATCTCTTAAAAGAAAATAATACATCTGGTAAAGGTATTTTATTAAAGAGTTCAAAATATGTAATCACAAAAAAAGTTTTTGATTAAGTTTTATTCTATGACATCCTATGAAAATGAATTCATTCCTCACTTCATTTAGCTTTACTCATATTAGTTCATCCCTTTTTAGATTGCTTTAGAGTTGGGTAACTTGCCTTGAAATAGAATAAAACTTAGATTCACACCCTCCCCTGAAGACACACACAAAGGGATCATTGATGCATTACCAATATGACTGTACTTACAGGGATCACTCAAGTAATTTGCATTGAATTCAAGATTTCCTTGAGAAAATGGCTATGATTTACTCCTCTAATTGTGGGTTAGCAAGGAGATTAATATCTCTGAAGCCACAGAAGAGCAGAGGTAAGTTAAATTTAGAGGCTAATTGTGAGGGTAGTTAGAGAAATCCAAGCAGGGCTTTCCCTCAATGAAAATTGTTGAGCTTTCCCTGAATGCAACTGGAAGTTCTTTGGCATCTGTGGTCTGACTAATGAACTGAGTAATTTAAACAGGACAGGATTAAGTTGGTGCTGATGATCAATGCACAAACTAAAAGTGTTGATTTATTGGCTCTCAGTGCTTATCCTGAGCCTAAATACTACAAGAAACTCATAAACCAATAAGTGATGCATAGTGAAACATTTCAAGGTAATCTGAAAATATACTAGATGATAAAACCAATGATGATGAAGTGAGGTTCTGTCATTGAAGATAGGATCTTTGTATTTATTATTCTTCCAATGTTAATAATGTTCTTCTATCATAATGATTTTGCACTTTAGCTGATCTCTTAGTAAATCAGATACTAAGTCAGATTAGCAGTTCACTGTGTGACATAAATCCTTGATAGATGGATGGATGGATGGATGGATGGATGGATGGATGGATGGATGGATAGATATAGATAGATAGATAGATAGATAGATAGATAGATAGATAGATAGATATAGATAGATAGGTAGATAGGTAAGATGATAGATAGATAGATAGATAGATAGATAGATAGATGATAGATACAAGTAAGTATGTGTATATCTGTGTTTGTGTATATATATATATATATATATATACACACATGTATAGACAGAGACAGAGACAGAAAGACAGTGAATGAGACAAAGAAAGAGAAAGAAAGAGAAGAAACAAGATCAACATTTGAAAAGGAGTGCATTGATTTTATTAATGAAATTTCTGGAGGGCAAAATGACTACAGCCTAGTTTGTTACTAAACTTGACCCTTGGCACTAAGTAAATGCTTCATTCACAACTACTATTCTTGTGAATGAAGACTAAAATATGGTGAATCTAGCTGACTCTGGGGAGCTAAATTTTTAGTTATGACTGCTGTAAATATTAGCAGGATAAATTTAAATAAATTGTCATATTTACTCCTTGGGGCAGTCCCCACTGTGATTAACCTAATGTGGACATTACTTGCCTTCAAATTACCCTTACTTTGAAGATCACTTCTGGTCAATCTCAGCCCCGTCTGATATCTCTGGCTCCATGTGTCATGGTTTGTAATGTTTATTTTCAGATTGATAAGTTTATATTCTTAGAGTACTGCAGAAAATCATATAAAATTATATGTTCACAGAATACAATGATAATCAGAAAAAATCCTTTGTGTAACTTTTAGAGGATGAGAGTCATTATTGCATGTTACACATATTACATAATACCAGGCTATAAACAGTAAGAAGTCTTTGTAAAGAAGCAGCAGAGAAAAATGCATATTTTAAAGCAAAACCTTCATTTTATGATTGCTATTTGCAGAGTATCATGCACCTAAAGAGAAGATATAATCTTTGAGCATACAATTGCTATAACCCTAGAACTATTTTTTACTCATAAATGAACTTTATTGAGATTTAATTCATGTATGATAAAATACATTTCTAAATGTAAAGTTCAATGGAATGTGACAAATGTATGCACTTGTGTAGCTGTCAACCCCAGTCAAAACACAAAACAGTTTTACCATCTGAATCAATATATAGAACATTTCTCCTCAAAAAGGTTTTCTCATGCCCTTTTCCAGTCACCATCAGTCTTCAGCATCCATGTATGGTGGAAAATCAGATCTTTCCCCATTTCAAACTTGTCCCCACACTCAGTACTAATGAACATGCTATGTGTTGGGGGACTGAGACATGTGAAAATATTTTGAAAATTCTATATTGATGTACATGAAAATACTATAGTTATATAATTTTATGTTTGACTTGTGGGAAGAATATTAACCAATACAGCTGGAGAGTAATAAAAATAGCACTGGACTTGATACAAAAATATACCTGTTTTCAAATTCCAGATTCCTTATGTTCTTGATGCACAGTTTTCATTAAAGTTACATAACCTCTGTGAAACCTGGGTTTCCTCCCCTGTTGAATGAAGATGACACCCAGTTCCAGAGTACAGGAAAAAGAAAATGAGACCCTGTGGATGATTCAACCAGTGCAGTGATTGTTACCTTCATGGTGCTGAATGTATTTTATCCTCAAATTACTTTTACTTTGAAGACGAATTCTGGTTAGTCTCATCGCTGTGCAATATCTCTAACTCCATGGGTTATGGTTTTGATGTTTATTTTCAGGATGTGGAGTTGAATTTATAACATTCTTAGAGTACTGAGGAAATTCAAACCAAATGTGTATATTTAGACGTGGAATACAATGTGATTCATAAAAATTCTTTTTCTGTATTTTTTTTAGAAGATAACCATTCTTACATTTATCTAATCTAAGGCCTAGCCTTTCTCCCTCAACTGTTATTGCACTGTTGAGACATTAGGTTTCAGGAATGGTGTTGGATTATTTTCCCTCCCAACTAGTCCATGTAGGTTGACTAGCTTCCTTTATGAACTTGCTCAAAATAATAGCAACAATTCCACACCTGTCCTTTAGGTAAGGATACTTATAACTATCTTTGTCAAGATGGCTATCGATAAAATCCAAATATGACTGAGTCATACAAAAATTAAATCCCCCTACAGATCTGGTACACTGTCCATTTTTTGTCATTCCTATATCGTCTACTTGGGCCCAACATTTATCTGATATTCAGTCTTGGATCATAACTTCAGGAATGGGTATATGGGAGTGCTGCTTTACTGATGAGGCAAGATATGTATGTCCATGTAACTGAGACTCCACCAGTTTTGTTTTGTTTTTTTTTTTTTTGGTTTTGTTTTAGTTTTTATTAAATTTATTGGGGTGACATTAGTTACTAACATTACATAGGTTTCAAGTGTACGTTTTTGTAATACAACATCTATATATTGCATTGTGTGTTTGTATGTTCACAACCCAGAGTCAGTTCCCCTTTCTTCACCATATATTTGACCTCTTTTTCCCTCTTCTACCAGTGACCCTCCCCGCTTACCCTCTGGTAACCACTAAACTGCTGTCTGTGTCTGAGTTTTTGTTTCTTTGTTTGTTTGTCTTCTTTAGTTGTTGCTTTCAGTTTTATATTACACATATAATTGAAATCATGGTTTTCAACTTTGTCTGTCTGATTTATTTCGCTTAGCATGAAAATCTCAAGATCTGTCCATGTTGTCGCAAATGGCAGTTTCTTATGGCAGAGGAATATTCCATTGTGTATATGTGCCACATCTCCTTTATCCAATCATCTATTGAAAGGATACTTTGGTTGCTTCCATGTCTTGGCTACCATGAATAATGCTGCAATGGACATAGGGGTCCACCAGTTTTTTTTGTTTGCATCAGTTTTGACGTTTTTGCAGATTGGAAAGCTAACACTTGAAATGGCATAGACCTGTGTGTTAATCCAGGTTGCCTAAAAGCCAGACTTCGAGACAGGATTAAAGTTGTAAGCAATTTACTAGGGGAAATGCCTGTGAGAGAAAATGTAATTGTGCTGGTAGAACCACTGGACCACAATGTAGGCCTGATCCTGAGTGAAGGAGAGAGGGAAAGAAGGAAAGTTAGTGCAAACATCTCAGAATTCAGTTCTAGGGGAAATTCATCAAGGTCATTGGAGAGTCCTTTAGCCAAATTTACCTGTTAGGGAACTCCTACATTTCCCAAGAATGGGCCTACATGGTATCCCTCCTGCAGTCAACCACAAGTTGAGAGCAGCCCATGGAGGCTTGGCCTCTGTGCAAATGCATGGAAGAGTTTCAAAGCTCAGCAGCTTCTGGCACTGAGAGATTCATGATACTTTTCACATTTTAATGAAATTGCAAATCACTTAGGGATTTTCATTAAAATGCAGATTCTGATTTAGTAGTCTTCAGAAGTACTGTGGCTCTGACAAGCTTCCAGGAGCTGCTCATGCCACTGGTCCAAGAACCACACAGTGGGTTGCAGTGGTAGAGAGCACTGTTATTGATCAGTCCACATTAGTGGGTCTGTTACTCCTACGTTCGCTTGCAACAAGGAAGTCCAGTTCCATAGCACTTTTGTACCAGACCAAACCATAGGCTATTTTCCAGTCTACAGAGGGCTGCTCTGTGTCACATGATGATCTAGGGACAATTAATCTATGACCAGCCTTCTAGAATAATGTATAAGGTATGGTAACCTTGCATAATAAATAGCCAGTGTTTAAAAAATATAGTGTATTAATAGAAAATTGGAGGTACAGTAAGGCCAGCAGATCAGGAGACAACTACTGTTAAAAACCCAGGGTTGGCAGGAGGCAGAGGGAAAAAGGAGATCTCTGTCAAGAGCCTTTATTGTGTTATTGTGATTTACATAGGAAGGAAGGGCAGGGCAGAGTAAGCAGGTATAGAACTGGTGGTTTGAATCATTTCCTCAGGCTCTAAGACATGGGGGCTCTCTCTAGTTGTCTGTTCCTGGGCCCTGGGTGATTAGGGCAAGTGGATAGTGGCCCAGAGTGTGAGAACTCCATAAAGGAGGTAGTTGGGGTATGGGCTCTGGATTGATTGGCTTGCATTTGAAAAGCACACCCAGAAGAGGGTTCCTCCTGAAGAGTGTTTGGGTTAGATGAGGGAGGCAGAAGGCCCCAGCAAGGTGACTCAGAGATATTATTAATATCAGGTTGTCCAGAACAAGGAATGTCTGGTATATGCATGTCAGATGGATGTCAAAGTATGAAATTTATAGGAACTAGAACCATGGTTAATACAGCCACTGGCTTTGTTTCAGAAGTGATTTGTGGGCACAAAAGCCCTTAGCTGCCTCTTTATCATAAGCATTGTCACATACATGTGAGGCGGACTTGTTCTAAAGATTTGTTATGCCCTTTGGAGAACTATTTTCTAGTTAAAGAAACATTATGTTTTCTAGTGTTATTTATTTTTTTTTAATATTGCTGAGCGACAACTTTCTTAAATCCTTATTTGTAAACTGGAATCCGCCAATTAAAATAACCCTTTTATTTCTTTAAGAAGACTGAGCCTACTTGCCTTTGAATTTACTTTCTGGTTGCTCTGACACATTGCTTTGTGGAGAGCAAAAGGGGTGTCGAAAGTGTTAGATATATACTCAGGAGGCAGGTTCAAGCAAGTCCACAAACAGACTTATCTGTTTCTATTTATCACACAAAAAGCTTTGGAGAGTGGGCGTCTTTCTCTCCAGAACTCTCTCTTTTACAATGTTTTCTCAAGTTTTGTGATGACCTCGTGATGAAAACCTGATTCACTGATAATGAACTTTAAGCCTTTGTTGTCTGGGAATGTCCTGGAAACTACTGTAAGATTGCCCAGTTTCTGGGCTCAGGAGGCAGCTAATAGTAAAAATCTTTGAATCATAAAGGAGTCCTTCACGGCAAATTTAAAGAAAGGTGAATTGACAACCTTAAACTCAGCAGACACACTCATCTCCCGACGCTTGCAAGAAATAACAATCACATAATTTGTGTTTTCTGAAGAAAGTCGTGTTTACTTTAATATAACAATACAAGCTCAGCTGGCAGACTCCAGATACTGGCAGATATTTGGATGGGCAGCATGATTCATAATTATATCCTTGAAAGGAAAATAGATAATCGCTCCAGGAACAGAGTATTATCATTCATCCAAAATGTAGCCTGTTTGTCAACCATCATGGTACAATGCAGCTAGCAATGGGAAGGAAATTACAATTGGGTCTCACTCCTGTGCCAGAAAGTAACAATCCTACTACCTTCAGGCTTCTTTTCAAACCATTGAATGTAGAGCCACCTCAACACAAAGTCCAAGAATTTCCTGCCCCGGGGGGAGGTCAAACCGCAATCACACATTATAGGTTTAGGGGTTTCATATAAATCATACCAGAAAGTCCACTGGCTCTCCCTCTTGGCATCAAATTCCCCTGACTTTGGAGTTCAGTGTTTTAAAAATTCTGAGGTGAGGGTTGATGGAATAATCTCAGTGAGGCTGAGTCAGAACATCTCTGTTGCTGGCTAGCTCTGCCACTTTAGACAGGTGGCTTACCTCCATGGAGTCATAAACCCCTACTTCATCCCTTGTAATTTTAATAAGGACCTGAAACAGATAATATGTGGCCATAAAGCTCCTTGAAAAGTTATAATTTTCCTTTAGATAGGAGATTAATTTCAAACATGAATTATTCTTGCTATATTGAAATACATTTTCTTTTCTTTATTCCCGCCCTCTTTTTTTTCCTTTTTTTTTTTTCTGTGTTGGATGAAATAGACCTTATAGAAAGATGGTTTGGTCTACAAGCATTACTCTACTCAATAAATTTTCAGTACATATAAGCTTTAATTAACATAGCATAATGATAAAGAGCAGGTATTGTTGAACTAGGCCTCCTGGGATTAAATCCTGTTACCACTAAGTAGCTGTGTAATGTGGGCAGATTATTTAACTTTTCTGTGCATCAGTTTCCTCATCTTTAAAATGGGAAAAATATAATATTAGCTACTTTGCAGTGCTGTTATAATGATAAGTTAATATTTCCTAAACAATTAAAATAGTGACTGGCATATAATAATCACTGTATTTGTTAAATAGTAACTAGACACCCTAAAGTGTTATTTGGAAACCAACAAATTGAGTTGAACCAAGCTTAGATTTCAGTTGTTTGAAAGAAATCACTTTTAAATTATTTTAGTTAAATCGAATTTATATGCATAAGTGTATGTCAGTACTGCCCTTAGACCTGGGCAAATGGGGCCTCTGTCACATGTGAGTTTGTTTGTTTGTTTGTTTGTTTGTTTTTAGCTGAGCCATCCAGCTCAGTGGCTGCTCAGCTCCAGCTGGGAATCCAACCAGCAACCCTGTTGCTCAGAGCTCGCACTCTTGAGCGAGCTCTTAACCAACTGAGCCACTTGGCCTGCCCCACATGTGAGCTTTTGAATGCCTCTCCTGATAGAAAATACATGTATGCTGTACCTAGAATCATCCAGGATAAGCAGTGCCTTATGAATGGGTATCCTGCGCCAGAGAGACCTGGGGTTCTGTCTTGCTTTTGGCTTCAGGGTGAATCCCTGACACTCTTCCATTTGAGGCTAACCAAGAAATCCCAGGGCTTGCCACTCCCTCGGGCAGGTCCTGCTTCCCCGAAGGCCTCCTGGCAAGTGAAGTATTCTCTCCCACCAGAGCATTATTTCTTTTTCAGTTCTGCTTTACACAATTGTAAATCTTAGAGGTTAAAAGAAGTGTGTGTGTGTGTGTGTGTGTGTGTGTGTGTGTGTGTGTGTGTGTGAATATTCACCCCATATTTATGATTTCTGGTGCTCTTCATTTCTTCCAGTGTAGTGAAGTTATCATTTTGTGTTTTCTTCAGCCTAAAGGACTTCTTTAGTATGTTTTATAGTGCAGTTCTCCTAGCAACAAATCCTTTCTGGTTTTCTTTATTTTTCAAAAGTCTTTATTACACCTTCATTTTTGAAGAATGATTTTGCTGAATTTAGAATTCTTTTTTTTTTTTTCTGTTAGCACTTCAAATGGCAATCCAATGTCTCCAGCTTCCACTATTTCTGAAGAGAATTTTGCCATTAATCATATAGTTTTTTCTTTGTATATGCTTTGTCGTTTTTGTCTTGCTGTTTTCAAAGTTTTCTCTTTATTTTTGACTATCAGCAGATTATCATATGTCTAGCTGCAGTCTTATTTGTGTTTATGCAGTTTGGGGTTTCTTGAGCTTCTTGGGTATATAGTTAATATTTTTCACCAATTTGGTGAAAATTTGGGACCATTATTTGTTACACTATTTTTCTTCCCTTTTCCCTCCCTAATCTTCTGGGATTCCAATTACGTGAATGTTGGAATACTTGATAGAGCATCACAAACCTCTCTGAAGTGCCATTTATTCTCTTAATCTTTTCTTTCTCTCTCTGTTCTTTGGATTCTATATTGATCTATTCTCAAATGTATTTGTTTGCTAAATATTTCCATAATTTTTAATTCTTTGTACATGTTTTCTTTTAATTCTTTGAGTATGTTTTCCTTAAATTTGAGCATTCTTACAATAGCTATTTTGAATTTTGTCTGCTAAAATCTATTCTGGGCTGATTTATATTGACTGTTCTTTCTCTGTGCCTGGTATGTTTCCTGTTTTTTTTGCATGTCCAGTAATTTATTTTGTGAAAGACTGGGCAATGTAATTGATACTCTTATGTAGTAATTACTTTTATCAGTTTTATTTTTTTCTGAGGGTTGTTGTGCTGTTTTAACAGACAATTACATTTCTTGGACTTAAATTGCAAAATCTGTCTGCCCTGCAGGGTGCAGTCCATGATGTATCTGCTAAGTGTTTGATAGCCTGGAAAATCTACCCTTGTAGATTTTCATGGTCGGCCAGTGATACATGCAAAGGCTATGCTCTCTCACCCCAATCCAGTGAGGTTTCCATCCTCTGTCACTGGAGCTATGTTTTAGTTGACAAATGGACTCAAAAGCATGGCAAATCCTCAGTTCTCCCCAGCCTTCAACTTTTACTGGATCCCTGGTATGCTCTCCCTGCACGTGTAGTTAAAAGTAAGCCAGCGATGTATGGAGAGTTTATTTCAGCATTTCTATATCTCCCTCACTTCCAAAATTCCTCAAATTTCTAATTGCCTTGCCACCTGCCCTGAACCAAGTCTGCAGACACTGATTGGTAAAACTAAGGGGTTTTGTGACTTGAGCTGGGGGGACAGTGTCCAGCTATATGGCCCCAAAATCACAGTTCTTACAGATCAATTGGCAATATTTCACATATAAACAATTCTCAACTCATCACCTACCTTTGGTCATTTTTTCAGTGTCATGAAATGATTATTTTTAATAATCCTAACAAATTTTAAACTTGTTTTCTGCAGAGCATAATCAGCCAGTTTTCTCATCAAGGCATTATTTGAAGTAAAATTCTTTCATTTTATTTTAAATGTTGTTATAAATTATCCATCGAACCCATATGTATTATAAAAGTTTCTTTCTTTTAAATGAGCCTTATAGAATTTTAAAAGACCTTGAAATGCCTATGCTAAAACATAAAATGTGTGTAAAGGTTAACTTAGTACAGACACAATTCTAAACCTTTATATGTAGTAATTCATTTTATCTTCACAGCACTCCTACAAGGCAATAATACTATTGTCCTCATTTTAGATGAGTAAACTAAGAATTAGCTGGATAAATAACTTGCCTAAAATCACCCAGCTACTAAATGATGGAGTGAGAATTCAAATTCAGGAAGCCTGGAATAGTGACTACACAGTCTCTTACTTCCTGTCATTAGACAGGCAAACCTAAGACAGTATCAAAACTTCTCAAGGATTGTTATTCATCTTCAGATAATGGCTGAATTATAGTTTTAAAAAGGTGAAAATATCCATCATAGAGCACCATCGAAAACCTCAAAATGGTGTAATATCCCTGATATTTCCCAGTGTCTTCCTCATTCTTTTCCACTTTAAAAAACTCAAGTTTCTTTTAGCCATTGGGGCTTATTTGTCATATTTTTTCAAAAAACAGTGCTATGTATTTCTCTAATTCATCCCCCATGCTTATTATAGCCAATCAGATAAATAATAATAAGCAGTAGGTTACATTGTAATTCTGCATAAATTTTTTGAGGTCAGAATTTTGGGGAGATAGAAAGTTTCGCTGCGTCACATATCTGAAAGGGCATAATAAAGTGAATTGTTGAAAAATTGATGACTGCTATAGGATTGATGTTTTAATTAGAGGTGGAGGGAATGGAGAGGGTAGAATTCAGCTTCACATACAAATCTAGGCCTGACCAATGGAGCAAAAGGGCAAAGATAAAATCCTCTAATAATTTATAGTAGAAAAACTATGATCCATCCAAATAATGCAAGCTAGGCATAAATATATTATGTGTATTGATAATTTCAAGCTTTCAATCACTTGTAAAGTATAGTCACATATTAGATCTAACAAAAATCCTGTAGTATAAATTTGACCAGAAATGATTTAACTGAAATAGGTAAAGTTTTCATTAAGAATGATTTTCTTGGCTGTCTGTCTTACTCAAGGTACCCTAGAATATGTATCCTGTGGCAAAGCTAGACAAACTGTGGTAAGGGCTGCTCTGGAACCTGACACTTGATTAGGGGCTGTCTAAAGAGCGAAGTTTGTAGATGAGGCAGTGGTGGAAGGTGGGGAATCTCTATGAACAAAGCCGGGTACTGGGAGACAGGTGAGGCAATGTGAGGGGACATAAATTGCATCATACACAGAGTTTCGCTCTACCCTTGCATTTCCCTTTGTAAAAAATAACTGTACATCTCAAAATGGTAAAATTGCTTTCTATACCTAAGCCTCACCATATTTCTTTTTCTCCCTCTTTGTGTGGCTCTCTGTCTCTTTCCATTATTGATAGTATTTGCCCACTGGACATCAACTGAAAATTGATGAATGCCTCAAAATTGACCTTGCACTCTCTCTTCCTGCTGATATATGCAACAATATATTTGATATATACTGGATTGTATGTCACATCAGTTAAAGGCTGAGGCGAATTATCAGAGTGCTGCTCTATTCATTTGGAGACTTAAAGGCAATGTTTTTTACTTGTATTTTCCAAAGTTTTATAAATTTACCTTGTCATGTTGCAAAATTAGAATAAAATACACTTAAATGTTCACAACACACTTAAAAATAGATAGTTTTTAACACTGAGTGGTAAGGGTACCTGAGCCCAATAGAACTAGATTTCCAACTCTAGCTCTTCATTTGACAGTCAGATTACTCTAAGCACATCACTTGACTCTCCTAAACATTATTTCCTCATCTGTAAAGTGGAAATAAAAATACAATTTGAAGACTCATTGTAAAACTTAAGTATATCTATCAGGCCTTGTCCAGTCAGAAAATCAATACCAATCAACTATTTAAGTCAGAGGAGGGATTATTGGTAGGAGAGTTTACAAAAGTGTTAGAAGATCTGGGGAAGCAAGAGAGGAGCAAGGCATTACCTAGATGTCAGAAAGAAGATGCCATCTCTGGGCTGATGCCCACAAGAGCAGTCTTGCCACTAAGATTGTTAGAACAGTTATCCTCAGTGCCAATGGAACCACAGTGGGTGGTTGTCAGCAGGAGCTGTTGTCTCTCCCTTTGATGGAACTGCTAGCTGCTACTTCTAAAATGCTTAATTAGTAGAACTTTGGCTGCTGCTGCCGCTGCCTTTGCTGCCACCACTAGAGAAGGGTCCACCAGAAGCAGAATGCTATTTTAAGGATTTCCATTTTGGTATAAGTACTTCTAAGTGATGGAATATGACCAGAGACTTGCTAATAAGGAAGCCTGGAAATTGTAGTTTATAGGCTTCTAGCCCTAGCAGTTTGAAGGTAAATACAGAAGGTAAAGTTTGGGGCTGAAACTTAATAGGTAAATGTCCAACACATCAAAAGAAGATAAAAAAGCATCTGTCATAAGGTAGGGGTCTATTTTTATACATTCAGACCTTCTGATAATGTTTTTCAAATCTTCTTAGAAATGTCTTCTTATAAACAGTCCATAAATACTTAAAATATTTTTTAATAAAACACATGATTTTTGTCACTGGGGCTTTATAAGAGAAACATATTTCAGAGAATGAGTTAACATCAGGAAAAGAATATGTATGGTGTCAAATGCGCACTGGATTTTTCAGGAGGATCACTTCATAAATTGTGTAGAGGCCTGACGAGTCTACTATATACCTGAAGATCGAATAATATTGAATGTTAACTATAATTAAATATATATATATATATATATATATATATATATATATATATATATATTCACAGGATGTGGAGTACAGCATATGAAAGATAATCAGTGATACTATAACAGCTATATAAGATGTCAGAGGGTAGTAGATTGGGAGAAATGTTATCACTTTGTGAAAGGTGTAAATGTCTAACTATTACTCTGCTTTGTGCACCTGAAACCAATAAAAAATACAATGAAAAAAAGAATATCAAAGGTTTTCAATGCCTATTGCCACTTCCTTTCTGACAGAGACCCTGAAATATGGGAAGCATTGTCACAGAAACTTGGTAAGAGAGGTGGTAAGAGATGGACACCTCCAGTACAGTGCCCTTAATAACCTAAAAAACACGTTATATTAGTTAATGGTTAGGTGAAAAAGCTCTAGACTTGGAGTTAGGGTGCATTTCTATTTCCATTTTTCTTTCTAATTTTTTTGGTGACTGGTAATACAAAGGTTGGATAATTAAGTTCACAAACTTGTTGCAATGAGGTTGCTAACCTTTTCGGAAGGACTATTCATTATGAATTTGTACCAACTGGACAAACAGTTAGCCAAGTTTACTATTTGGAAGTGCTGAAAAGGCTGCAGGAAAGAGTTAGACGACCTGAATTTTTTGCCAACAATTCATGGCTCTTGCATCACGACAATACACCAGCTCACACAGCACTGTCTGTGAGGGAGTTTTTAGCCAGTAAACAAATAACTCTATTGGAACACCCTCCTTACTCACCTGATCTGGCCCCCAATGACTTCTTTCTTTACCTAAAGATAAAGGAAATATTGAAAGGAAGTTATTTTGATGACATTCAGTACATCAAGGGTAATACAGTGATAGCTCTGATGGCCATTCCAGAAAAAGAGTTCCAAAATTGCTTTGAAGGGTGGAGTAGGCACTGGTGTCGGTACAAAGGTTCCCAAGAGGAGTACTTCAAAGGTGACCCTAGTAATATTCAGCAATGCGGTATGTAGCACTTTTTCTAGGATGAATTTGAAACTTAATTTTCAGACCTTGCACCTTAGTTAGCCAAGTCTGACTCCTCTTTGAAGAAAAGAAAAAAAGAGTTTGCATTAGTTAAATCTATTAATATTTTGCCCAGCTTTATTCTGTATCAAAAGATGATGATGATGATGATGATGATGATGATTAAAAGTTCTATAACTAATAGAATCTAATTGTTTTAAAAGCTAACCATGTTCCAGACACTTGCATAAGCACTCTGTACATATAATAATAACCATCAGTAATATGTTGGCAGCATCCCTATTTAACAGGAGTAAATTAGGTATAAGTTAGTGAACTAATTTTTTTGCTTATGTGAGGATAGCTGAATCCATAACTAAAACTAATTTTCAACTTTCCATTAAAAGCATTAAATGTAGATGAGAAAGATGCCTGTAAATACTAGATATGTTTATGTCTGAGGTCTCCTAAGTTGGCCTGTTATAGCAGGAGCACTTGTAAGAATGGCAAGGTCATTCATTGCTTTATTACTTTTTACCAGTCCATTCGCATGCTATTCTTTGGTATAAGATGCTTTTATTTTTAGCATCTTTGTGGCAGAGAATATACACTAGGAAACCAATAAACATGGCAGTGCTTCATATTAAATCACAATTATACATTATTGCTTTCATAATAGAGGGTAATGAAATTTATACAGGATTACATTCAATAATTCCATATGCTAGATGGATCATGATTAGTGCTTAGAGATTATCAGCTCTTGGACTTTCAACACGTCTCCAAATTGTTTGAAAATTATGTCTTATGAATTAGAAGTAAGACCTTAGCACTCCCCCTATTTCTAGTCATTTTCCTGATCTGGAGCTGGGCTTTGGGTCGTTGTCTCTGCTGCCTGGCAGTATAGCTGACACAGGGGTGAAATTACTACAAAGGCAAATAGCCATGTGGCATCGCCAGTAGGGTGACATGTAATTTGTATGAATTTCTGGGTGACAAGGAGCTGTTCCTGGGCTCTCAGGGCCCCATATTATGAAAATTTTACAGTCCTTATCTAATAGAAATTCTAGCCCAATCTGTCATTACAGCGTTATTCTAAACACAAATAGCAAACAAATATTTGTTGAACTGTCACTTTGGGCCAGCCATTGTGCTGGGTAGGAGCTGTGACCGCATAGTCAATGAGATCATTACAGTCACCAAGGTGCTTAAACTCCAATTGGTAGAGAGATGACTCAATAAATAAATTATAATAGGCCATGTGATGTGTAACTCAAGCTTGTCTAAGAAAAAGACGTCTAAGGAAAGAGGCAGAGTCACATTCAACTCATGCTCTTGGCCTTGTCTTTGGAATCCTTCCTTCCCTTGCCAATTAAATCATGTCTGATTGGCATAGCTGTACTTACTGATACAGGGGATAGAGTTGTTTGTGCCTCAGCCTGTTTGTTTTCTGTGATGGGAGTATGCTTGGAGGTGGACATGCCAGCTGGCAAGACTGTTTCTGGTAGATCAGGGACAGTAGAGGGGATCTGTCATCCGCCTGGCTTTTGAGACTTCTCTGAGAGTCTGGCTCCCCTTAGAGCAGGAGTGCTCATTAGCATATGGTCACTATGTCACACGGCAGGACATTCGAGGTCCTGTCAGTTATAGGATGTCCACATAGCAGGGCAGGCTCTGCTGGCGTATGTCCCTGAGCTGTGAGGTAACCTCACTCCGTGTTCTGCATTATGCTCAAGCACAAGATACTCAGTGCTCAGCTCTCTCCCCGTGGGATTCATGAGGCATGATCCCCCACAAGTCTGCTTGGCCCTGTGCTTTATAAACCTGAACAGCCTCCTAATAGAGACAAACTTCCTTTCCTTCTGAACTCAGCCCGAGGACTGAATGGACTGGCTTTTCCTGAGGTTTGGACCATCTCAGATAAACCTCTCTTGGTGCAATAACGCAACTCCCCCAAGGATGACCTGTATAAACAGCATCTCTGTGTAAAAGACCTAAGCTTCATTCTGAAGTTTGTACTTGTTTCTTTTGTAACAGGAGTAAATCAATTAATGTGTCTCAATTTGTTCATCTCAAAACCAGAATAACAACCCAGACATTCCACAGAGTTGTGACTGTCTTGTATGCTGAATTTTTTTCCACAACGGAGTGCTTGATGGATGTTTGTTGAATGAATTGCTGTGAAGGAAAGAAAGCAATTCCAACTGGGTGAGGGTTTTTTTGGAGGGAGGGGTGTTTTTGTTTTTTGTAATGGATAGAGAAGAGTAAGGATGGGACAATGGTGGAATTCCTTAACAGTCAGAAACCTCAGTTCCATCTTCTTTTGCTCTGCACTTTCCACTCCTTTGTAGTACGTCATTCACATTGTTACAAACCGGCTTCATAGGAAGTTTGGGAGCACAGCTACCCACCTACTCCTTGAATGAGAACAAAGCAAATTTTGATTAGCAATTCCTCAACAGAGCAGAAGAAAGCACTTAGAATTATATATGGTAACACAATATGCAATTATTCCAGATAGATCACTTCAGCATTTGAGACTCTGCCAGTTGCTACCATTTGTGCTGGGTGACTGCATTCGAACTACTTGTTTATCTCTGATGGTTAAGAATTAACATCTAGTTCATCTCTGAATGTCCCTAACACATGGTAGAGGATGTTCCACAAACATGTATTTCAAATGAATGTGCTGAAGGATTAGTGTTTGACACTGTAAATGCCACAATCCCAAAGTGCTACAAGAAGTGATGCACTTTTCTTAGGCCAATGTAATGGTGCAAATGTTATTTCAGATCCCCAGATGTATAATAGAAACAGACTATGCATAAATTCAGTGCTCTGATTATAGGCTATTTTTGTTAATAGTCTCTTCTATTAATTCAGGGTTCAATTTTTTCGCATCAGTTTTATTTGCTGACAAAGCCTTCAAATGTTTTGCATGTGTCAATGATACTCATACTTTCAAGACCATGCCAGAAAGTTCTATTTATTCTCACTTTTGAAATTTCCCTCAGTGCCTTCAATCACGAGCTTTAAGAGGTACAAAGAAGGTTAGAAATTATTGAATCCAATCTTATATTTTCCTGAGCTATTGTCATGTGTGCTCACACAGAACAGGAAGGATACTAGAAAAATTGATATGATAAATACTATCATTTTCAAACTATGCTCCGGTAAGTTTCTCATCTCACTCGAAAATGTCTAAGAACGATTTGAGATACTTGGAGTAGATGGCAGACACAGTTAGCTGCCTACCCAGTGATTGTCTGCCCACTAGCCATTCTTCCTTCCATTCCTTTTTTCATGCTCATAGAACACAGTGTGTTCAGTCAATTATACATCCAGCTCCACTGAGTTTATCAAGATGGTTCTAAGATAGTCATGGTTTTTCCATCATCCTGTTTAAGTAAGCCTGTGACTTAGTTCTTGAAATCCCTACTTATAAATCTCTAGGGCACACTCTTTCCTTAAACTCTAGGGTGGGAATAAGGCACCATCTTTTTTTTTTAAAGATCATTATGTGATTTTAAATGTGAGGCCATAGTTGCAAACCACTGCTGTAGCATATTCTGAACAAATAAATTCTCAACATATGCCTCTTAGTTAAAAAATACATTGCAGGGATTTAATTTTATGTCAAGGTTGTTTTTATGGATTTTCCCCATTAAAGTAGTCGACTAGTCAATTTCTGGATTTCCTCCAACTCTATGTACAGTCTGCTAAGTGAAGCTGCATATGTGTTTACTGCATTGAAGCCCCAACAACAGCAACAACAGTAAGTCCTGCTTTTAGTTTGGTAGCCTGTCAAAATGTCAAGAGATTTGGTATCAAAACCTCATTTTAAAAGAATGCCTTGAGATACCAACAGGATATTCAGTAAGCCACTGGCAAACCCCAACCCAACTTGGAGGGGCTTTGCCATTATTCTAAGAGACATTTTCCAACTCATGAAGAAGTTCTTCGTATGGAACTGCCCCTCACCATCCCTGCCATGGACCACCAGAGCTCCTGCTTGGCTGGCAGGCCCATGATTGTTAGAGCTCACTGTGCATTTTTATTTCTTTCCTGCTTATTACTAGTTTGGGTCCAAACTATTTTGGAGTACAGGGTGCCCCATCACCTTCCCACAGTCCAGAACAGAAACATCTAAAGTTTTAATAGATGGCTTCTGCTTCCTTGTCTATGTTTGCCAAACCAGTGTAGTAGAGTCAGCTGCCATTTTTTAAATGTTGAACAAGAAACACTTCTATCTCTCAAGAAGCTTTGATTTTATTCGCAAGTATCGAATAGGCAGAAAAATAATATATGGTCATAAGGTCAGGAAACTGAGGTGTGCTTCCAAACTTAGGCCATTGCTAGGCCGGCAGTTCATCCTATTAAGACTGATAATTCATGGATATGTATCTGACTAGCTCACCAGTTGGCACTCTGCTCTGATCATTTCTTAACTTTTCTGTTTGGTGTGTACTAACCTAAAAGAAAATTGTTCTCTACTCACAATATTTCTGACACCAAATGTGTGAGGGTGTTTTCCCCACACCAATCAATTCTCTAACTCTCTAGACACCAACTGGGTGTCCTATAGTTTAATTCAGTTGACACTAACTACTTAGAGTTAGTCTTAGATCACACATGTTTAAGGGCTCAGTCCCACAAGGCTGCCTTCACTTCAAGTGCCAGTCCCAAGTGTGAGGTTCCCAGGGCCCCCACACTTGTGTCTGGCTTGACCACAAAGCCAAGGGTCCTGTCTCAGGATTGATAATTTGCTAGCATAGCTCACAAAGCTCAGGGAAACATTTGCTTACTTTTACGGTTCGTTATAGAAGATACTATAAAAGATAGAGATGAAGAGGTATACAGGGTGAGGTCCAGAAGGGTCCTGCACACAGGAGTTTCTATCCCCTTGGAGTTGGGATGTGCTACCTTCCCAGAAGATTGATGTGTTCACCAACCCTGAAGCTCTCTGAACCCCATTGTTTAGAGTTATGAAAAGAATCCATTATGTAGGTATGGTTGATTTAAAAATTGGCCATTGTACGGGCTGGCTGAGTGGCGTGGTGGTTAAGAGCTGGCTTGGAAAGCCAACAGCCTCGGTTTGGGTCCCACATATGAGGGCCAGTGACACTGCCCTCAAAAACAAACAAATGAACAAACAAAAAAAGAAATTGGCCATTGCTGATTCGTTCAATCTCTAGTCCCTTTCTTCTCCCTGAAGGTTGCGGGGTTTGTGGCTGAAAAATCCAAACTTCTAATCATGGTTTGGTGTTTCTGGTGACCAGTCCCCATCCTGAAGTTATCCAGGAGCTCCTCAGCAGTTGCTTCATTGGAACAAAACAGGTTCCTCCTGGAAACTCCAAGGGATTTAGGAGTTCTGTGTCCAGAACTGGAGGCAGAGACCAAATATATTTTTTCTTATTATATCGCAGAGTCATGCATCTTGTTAAATATTTTGAATGCCATCACTGCCCTAGATCTTGTATTTACTTGAATTATGGACAGAACTGTTTTGTACTTTGCTGCTCGCGCTGTTTTTCATGTATGCTAACAACTGGATTGAAGTCGAGAAGATTTGTGCTTCATCCTTTGTGGAGTTGTTGTTGCTATGTCTTTTTTGGTTTGTTGGTTGGCTTGAGTTTGATTTAGTTTCCCCATATGCTTGGCACATCCTTGGAACTCAGTTAGTATGAACTTTGTTGTTTGGTTAAAAAGTTCAAGTACCAAGAGTACTGGGGCCACATGTGAATGCACTGTTCACATGAGCAGTAGTACACTTACAAGGGATGGTGTCTGAACATGAACTGCTAAAGAGAAAAGACACAGACCATGCATGGTCTCTAACATGTTTTCTCTCTGATCCCAGAAAGCCTAGCCTATCCTCACTCTTAACATCACAAAAGAGAGCCTCTATGCTAGATGGTAGCTGAGGTGGGAACTTGCAGCTCCCTGGTAGCAGGGCATGTCTCCTCCCTTTGGAGGGAGGTTACCAGCATGTCTTTGGGGCACACATTTGATTAAACAAAACCTTTTCCAAGAACTAGTGACTTATACTTATTTATGTATTTCCCAGGCATGTATAATTCTCTTCTCTTGAAACTCCTACCTGCCACTCGGGTAAATTAAAATATGCTGTCATTATGTAACCTAAGTAGTGTTTTACATTTATAATTTGTTGTGTTGATCAATGTGGGCCACATTTTGTAAACACAGTCGTGCAATTTAATTCATTTAAATATCATCAATACTGAATTTTCATAATGTGCCATGCTTACAAATGAAAATGTCATAGTCAGAAAGTATAGCAACTAATGGGAAGAAAAGCTAGAGACCGAGAACTGCTGGTAACTTCACACATTCATAAGTATTTAATGAGTCAGAGGGGGTTGGATAAGTAAGTGTCTGTGGAGCCAAATTGCTCCCTCTATTCTTAGCTCATAACATAATCACACATTCCTATTTAGGAGTCACATAAAAGCCAGCTTCACACAGCCTCTATCACAGTTAGTACACCAGCCAGCAGCTCCTTTCCTCCTTAGTCAGTGAGACTCTCTTCTCTTGTATCTGAGTCTCTGTTCCCCGCCCTCCCACCATGACACCTCAGTTCCAGGGTTTGCACATAGCCAGACTGTTCCACCCTGGAAGCCATTGGGCCAGTTTTCTCTGCCTTGCTTCTCCTTCCTCGTCCCAGTTTCAGAACACTTACTGCCTGGAGAAAGAGAGGGATAGAGCCATGTCCCCTCCCAGCCTCCGCTTTGCAGGAATTAGTACATCTGGCTACCGGGTGTGTTTCTTTCCGAACCATTTCATCCATGAGAATGGAGGAAAGTCAACATTTCAAAGATATAAAATATTCAGTTACCACATAACTGCTTGTAATATGTTCATTGATTCAACCAACAATTACTACTTGCAACATACTGCTAGAGGCTGAATATTCAAAACTGTAACCTCAGTGAGCTTTCCGTTTTTTGAGGAATAAACTTATTTTTTAGTTTAATTAATTCCTTTGTTTGGAATTCATTAATTTTATGATTATGGTATTAATACTTAATTGTGGCACACTGTGATAAATGTTTTGAATAAGGGGCTTCTGGATTGATCATAGAGGATAGGTGTCTTAGAGGCTTGTACAGTGGTTTGAAGTATTAGCACATTGAACATTTACACATACATTCAAAAGAACATAAAGTATCACCAAAGAGGGAAACTCCCAGGAATTTTGTATACCGCTCCAATCTGAAAGAAACAACCAAAGAGATGGATCAGTAAAACCTTCGACTCTTTTTAGAGAAATGAATGATTTTTTTGGAAAGGGAGTAAAACTACATGAATTGCTGGAAAGAAGTATTGATTAAAGGATTAAATGAACTAATGTACTTTGGCTGAAGAATTATTGTGAATTTATGTGCACACAAATTAGTTTAAAGTTTTTTTGTTGTTGTTGTTGTTGTGTTGTCTTTTGTTTTTTGTGTTATTTTTGAGGGCAGTGTCACTGGCCCTCATATGTGGGACCCGAACCGGGGCTGCTGGCGTCCCAAGCCAGCTTTTAACCACCGTGCCATCTGGCTGGCCCAGCACAGAATTAATTAATTAATTAATTTATTTATTTATTTATTTATTTATTTATTTATTTATTTATTTTTAGAGGGCAGTATCACTGGCCCTCATATGTGGGATCCGAACTGGGGCCCCTGGCATCCCAAGCCAGCTCTTAACCACCACGCCACTCGGCCAGCCCTCTTTTGTTTTTTAAGATCGTAAATTTGAACAGTGGGTTATTTTGAAAACAAAATAACAGAATTCAGTCAATTGTTTACAGAATAATCTTATTTGAATGGATTCAATCCATATTAACAAAATACAAGAGGGAGGGAGGGAGGGAAGGAGAGAGAAAGAGAGACAGAAGAAACCATTTAAAAATATATCTATTAAAATAAATTTTCATTTATTTTGATGGTGTGTTATCCTAAGGAAATAAGGACATTTAGAAAAGTAATATCTAATTCATGAATGAGTTGAATTGACTTTGTCTTAATATAAAGCCATGGTCAGTTATCTTACTGTTTTCTTTAGCTAAACTCAGTAGATAGTTGCTAGTGTTGCTGTCCCCAAATTGAGACTCCCTGTTTTGGTAACATTAATACAATTTTGTTTGGAGCCATTTTTCCCCAACTCATAGTCTGTGATATGTGGGTTGTGTTGACTTTGCTGGATCGGAAAGGAAACATTAGGCTCCCACATGGAGAATCACTGAGCAGCTCTGGCTACAGAGGTTGACCCAGGGATGACATGTAACCCAATAAGAACTACAAATGATCTTTAAGAGAGATTGTTAGAAAAAAAAATATGCTCTGTGTCATTAGACTTGAACCTTGCAGAAAATGAGGCTAGAGCTCTGGAGAAAACCATTTTGCAGGACCAGTGTAACTGAACATGGAGATAACAGAGAGATAGGGAGAGAGAAACTGATTTCTAGAGTTATTTTTTGGTTCCCAGAATCAAATAATTCCTCGAGTCTTCCATGAACTTTTCAGCCATAAGATTCAATAAATTTCCATTTTGCCTTAACCATTTGGGCTTGTATTTGCCATTTGCAATAAGGACAATCCTGATACAAGCTAATTGGATACTTACATTTTTAACCTTCAATCTTATTAAAATTCATGTTCAATTTTGTTGTGCACAAGATTGATGTCTGTTTTATTTCATTGCATACTTGGAAGTTACTTTAAAGTTATCTGGAAAGGCAGCATAGTGTAGAAAAGAATCAGATAGACCTAGGTTTAAATCTGCATTCCTATCATGCATGCTTGGTATAACACAGAGGATGTCATTTCAATTTTCTGAACCTTTGTTTCTTCACCTGTTAGAGATAGTAATGACTACTTCATAGGATTTTTATGAGGCTTAACTTGGATAATATGTTGTGTAACAAGAGAAGAGTGACGTCTGCTGAAATATTGGGAATCAAACAAAAGCTATTTCAGTCTCAGTACTTACAGTGCAATCTCTTTTCTTACAATGCTTTACTTCTAAGTGTACTTATAGGTCATTCAGGGACAATCTTGTTTTATGCAAGAATAGTAGCAACTAACTAACTAAAGCACTTTATAATCATCATTGCCACCCCTTGCCTGATCTGGTGTCAAAACCTCCTAGAAATGGAGGATTAAGCTCTCCAGTTTAATCCCATCCCCATACTGTCCACTTAATAATCTCTTTGGTTTCCCATTGTATACAAGTGGCATTTCTCAAAATTTCATCTGAGGACACCAGCATCAGAAGCACCAGAGATGTTACAAATACACATCCCTGGCCTCTGCTGTAGACCTACTTCATTAGAATCCTTAGGAGCTCTGAAGTACACACTGAAATTCAGGACCTACTGATGCATAGCACAATGATCACACGAGTCAAAATAGCACACAAAGCACTTGATGGTCTGGCCCTTTCCAGACTCATGTTTCTGCCATTTAGCTCTTCCTCCACCTTTTATGTTCCAGCCACACCAAAAATTCTTGGCATTCCTTGAGCATAATTTTCTTTAGTCATTAAAATGTTCATACACATAATTATTTTCACCTGAAAACTCTTTCTCTTCACTTTTTAGGAAATTCCTAATTATTACTAGTGATAGAGAGTAAGTTAAAGCTTCCAGGATTCTCTTACTTTCACAGACAGAAGTAGTTATTTTTCTTTCTAAAACACTTTTCAAATTAATGGATATTTGTTTTACATGACTCTGCCTCCCCTCCCTCACTTCCTCCATTGGACTATGGGCAATCCAGATATGATCATTATTATTTAATGAGGTACTCTATAGATGTTTGTTCAATAAATGAAAGAATGAATAATTCATTGGGACAGCCATTAGGAATACAGTGACATATAGGCAAAGGATTTTCAGTACAGTTGAGGAATTAGCTCTTTCACCTAAAATTTATTTAATAACATAAGGCCTGCATATGCTAAGGCAATAATTATTGTTCAAAAGAGGAGTGCCTCAGAAGGAAGATAAGATAAGAGTTAAAGCTTCAAGAAGAATAAACAATCATTGAAGACAGGCAAGCGCAGTATAGAATGTGCAAGGAATCTGGGTATTTAAAGAAATTTAGAATCCTTAAAAAACAAAAAAATCCATACACCTGTTCTTAGAAAATCATAAGAAACTTCAGAAATTCAAATTAAAAGTTTAAACTTTTAGAGAGTAGGTATTTTTAAAACTCATCAGGAAAATTAAAATGCCCTTTAGCTATCACACTTATTTCCCTTGCTGTGATTGAGAAGCAAGATGAGAATAGAGACATGTGGATTTATAGCGTCGCCATCTAACTACATGGCAACACTCAGAGGAGTGTCCTGCCATGTATTTGAAATTTGAGTGATAAGTGGATGATGATTCAATTAACATTAAAAGGGAAAGAAAGTGCCTGTTAAGTAGTGTGTGGGGAAAATTAAATGAACAGGAATCTTTTAAATGTTGTATTTTTCTTTTTCCTGCTTCCTCTAAATATCGACGGTTAATTGAAAAACAGTTACCGTTAGGAGCACAGCATGTTCTGTCGTACACCTCGGAGAGTTTAACAGCTGTGCAGATCTGTAAACAAAAATCAGCATCCTAGTAATGCTCTTGCAGTCAGCTATAGACACATGCCCACCTCTTCCATGCTTGCAAAGTCAATTGTTGACTGTTGACTAATATGTAGAGAGGTTCTAGGGATCCAAATGAATAAGCCATGTTTACAAATGGAACTTCAGAAGAGCGTTCCTCAGATCATGTGTCCAGGATGTTATACAGGCTGTTTTCAGATATTCTGCTCCCCAAGAGTTCAGGTTAAAATAAGTTTGAAAACACACACAAAAAAACATGAATTTTAAATTTAAACATGCTTCTTTGTGGAAGTCTCAGAACTTCTGATATTTAAATGTGCATTATGAAAGGAAAGGTATATATATATATATATATGTCTCTGTATATGTATATACATATATTGCAGTGTTTTACAAATACATTTGATTATAATACTTTTTAAAAGTTGAACATGTCACAGTTTTAATCTTTCTTTTGACCATGAAGATGCTACAATCTCATCCATTAAGCCATTTGTGAGATTTGCATGGAGATGTTGCTGGACATGGCTAAATGACCTGACAGGCCTCAACATGTTTCTTACTGACAAGGTGCCCTATTCACATTGTAGTCCCTGCAGTAGTATTACTGCAGCACAACCAAAATGGGACTAACTGCTGTATGCATGATGCTTCCAGGATGTGTCACATGACTATTACAATGACAAGATAGAGCTTTAAGTCAACTGGGTTGTTGGTCTTCCTTGCATAATTCCACTGGTTTAGCACTAGGCTCTTTTCTTTACTAAGGCAGGAAAATGAGCCACACTGCTGCAGGCAGCATAAAGAGGAGTTCCAGTGATGTATATTTACCTCCTGATCTTAGGGGCCAGGATGCAGAAGCAGGGCTCCAGGAGGCCTGGCAAGAGCAAACAGGCCTCTATGAAGCACAAAGTAGACCAATGCATGACATGGCAGGGCGTGAGCCCAAAAGGAATAAGACAAGAACTTAGTTGCTTGAATTAGGACACAGAGGAGTGCAGGTACCGGTGATCCCTGAATTTTGATTTAACCAGCCAGTTTCATCAGTTCTCAAAAATCCTAACATGCAATATTTTAGATAGATGTTTGTATCAGTTCAAATCATTTTTGTAGGCTAAATCTTCTTGTTAAATGGTGGGTTTAAAGATTGCAAACTCATTGTTTGCATAGCCAGAAAATAAAACAAAATCACAATGAGCAAGCTCATTTTTACTAGGGTGATATAGACATTCTATCTCACAGCAGTAAGATCTGACCTAGTGAGGTACACACCCACCCAGCTTTCCTGTGAAAAGCAGAATTTAACTGTGCAATATTTATATTGCTTGGGCTCTGAAGATCACTAAAGCTTGCTTCTCAGAATAAAATGCCTCCTACAATTAATGATTGCATTTAGACTTAATACCAAACCCAAGAAAACATCCTGACACAGATGTCCTTTCCACATCACTTTGTTTGAAAAAACATGGGTATGATTCAAGTAAAAAATGATTTAGTACAGAGGCAGGCACCCAGGCTAAGAACTGTTAGTGTGAAATTCAGTTTTTAAGCACTTGAAACCCTGAAGCACTCTCACTTAATGAAAATTTTATGCAAGCTTATGTTCATATCTTATTTTCAGCACTAGGGTTTTTAAGCAATAAAGTCACATAGAAATTCATATCATTATACCTATAATCACCTAATAATTGGTATAATTAATTGAGGCCTCCCTTGGGAGGGTACAGCTGACCAGTTACACCTGCAATCAGCTAATTTCAGGTACAATTATATCTGCACGCAGTTTTGTACACCTGCAGTTAATTGCTAGGGCTAAAGGTGGACTTTAAGACAAAGGAGACTCTGTGACTATTTCTCCTTAATACTTCTGTGCTTTATGTGACAACCTTGTGTCTTATGCATAATTCAGCATCATTTTAAATTCTTAATAGGGAAAGTGTCTCGTTGGAGCGACATAGAGACTTTGGGTGAGTTATGGTGGTCTGCTCACAGAATACCAAGTAGTACTATTGGTAAAGAAATGAGCCCAATTCTAGGACTCATAACCAAATAGAGATGATTAAATTCCTATAAAATAGGGTCTTTATTTTGACAGAGTAAGGTGTACTTAAAAAGAAGAGCTCATTTTAATTGTATTTTTGGAGTTGAACCCTACAAAAGTGGGTTAGGAGCTCTGATTTACCAAGTTAATTGCATAATATTAAGATAGGTGTTCAATATTTGTTTGGTGAATGAATGAAGGGGCCTTGCAAATACTTTAGGATCATTTTGAAGTCGCATCTTAGGATATTATTAGAACCATCTTGGTCAAACATTTTTGCTGGTTTCTCTGCATATCAAATGCCAATAAAGGATATTTTTCTAAGCACGTAAAACCATTACTGACCCACCTCCTAAAAGAGAAATTCTAGATCATTGATATTAAAAATCACTGAAGAAACTAGAGATAATCTAATTATAGAAAAAGCAAAACTTTTAGATTGCAAACAAAAAAGCATTAGTCTAGATCATTCTGTTTCTATGTGTTTTGTAACTTAACTAAATTCCTTCAAAACACATTTAATTTAGATTTAATGTGATGAGAATCACAATCCTTTGGGGAAAATGAACATCTCTGAGGTAAGATTTCCTTATTAGAGAGTGCAAGAAATTAAATAATTTGCTATAAATGATTAAACTGTTTGGTAGTGGAATAGAGACAAAATACATTGTTCATATCTTGAGAGTGTGTCTCAAGATAGCCTATGGCTGGCTTTCTCCTTGCGTCTTTGTTTCTCTTTCTTATTCTGACTCTGCTTTTATCTGCAAGGCTTTATGACCTCACTTGTGGTTTTTCAATAATGAGTAATTTAGAAATTTTGTAATAACTAAAAACAATGAAAATGAGTCTATAAACTAGCTAGTTAGTGACTATATAGATAAAATCATATTCATTAGGACAAATAAGTCTGGTGACAAACTGGATCAAAATAGTGGATAAGCCATGATTCTGATATAAAAATTTAATTCATACATCTGTAAGTATTTGGGTCAGAAAAATGAGGAAGTGTGTATCTGACCTCCTTCCTCTTTGCTTAGATAAGGTAGATATAGATGCATATATATACATCTCTATACACAAATACATGTGCATATATATCATGTATGTGGTATTTATCTATATCTGATATTTGTGTATATATATATATATATATATATATACACACACACACATACCTGTAATTTATTTTATGTAACATACATATTACATAATGTTTGTCTAAACATAAATGTAGATGATACAAGTGTACATAGTGAAACAGCTAATTTTCTTAACAGTATAGCTTAGAAATAGTAAATGGAGAAGGTAAAATATATCTGGTTTATTTTAACTCAACAAATTGCTTTTAGTGTAAATGACTTCTATTACTAACTTACTTTCTTCAGAATGCCTTGCTCCTGACTTCCTCTTGTATTAGGAATGTTCCAGTTCCCCGTATCATGACTGTCCAGAATCTTATCCTATGGGAAATAAGTACAATATAGAGTAAAACCTGTTATCCCTACACTAAATAAATCTCCCTCTCTTCCCTGTATTCACATGAAAAACAACTTCTTTCTTATGTTATTTTGTAACTTTCAGAATTACCTTAATCCACTAACTCAGTTTATTACACATCTTTCATCCGAACACCCTACTTTAAAAAAATAAAAGACCAAAAAGATTTTTCTACTAGTCTGATATATAGCAAGCAGTTAAGCAAAGTAGTTGGAACATTAGTTGTTATTGTTATTTTATGATATTGGCATGCTTATTTAAAATTTTTCATTTCAACAAAGGCTTTGTTTAGGGACCTAGTCTAGTGATATGCAAAGCATTGTATTGTAAGTGTTATGCAAATAGCTCTCTGCAAAAGAGAAATGTAATGATTCCCTAGATAGATCATTATGTTTGTCTTAAAGCAATCATAGCATATATGCCCTTAGCCTGGGCTTTCTAGGTCATTGAGATTTCAGCAACTTGCATCTGATTAAAGGACCCTTAGAACCAGGAGTTTGACTCTAATGATGTTGTTTATTTGACTGCCTGATTGATTCTCTTATTAGATGGAAGCATAAGGAAAACTGTAACTAAACACTTGATTTGGCATCTTCGGTCTTAGAACATTTCTCCCCTAAATATCACTTTTGTTTATTCAATTATCCTAAAAGAAAAATATATACTAAATAACTACCCATGCACACATGATCGAACATATGCCTTGTGAGTGTGTGTGCATGCATGCACACACACACACACACACACACACACACACACACACTAGCATTAGGAAAGGAGCTCATTTTGTTCCATGTTTGATTTTGTACAGTTTGAAACACTGATGATTTTCCTAATCCTTCCATTTCTCCTTTTGCCTTTGAACCAGTTTTATTCTTCTATTTTTAGTTTCTGTATCATCAAATAGAAATCGTCATTTATTTTTGTGCCTTCTTACCTATTTTTTGAGGATTTCAGAGGATTAATGAGAACCAGGGTTCTAACAGCAGTACATCTATTTTGAGAAGTCATTGGTGGCTAATAAATAGTATATAGCAATCCCTTTTATGTCATTGTGAACATAGAATAACGTTTTATGAGAAACTAGAAGTTGCACTCTTTGAAAAATATCATTGATGAGAACCTGAGCAATGCACTTCTTTTTCTCATTTGGTCTTTGAGGAGACAGCAAAATACAGGTGCTCTAAAGAAAAAGGAAGCATATTTGAATTGTGTTTATGTCATACAACGTATTTATCTTTCTTTAATTGTAAAATGTATATAATACCTAGTTCATTCTCACCACCGTGTACTAAATACAAAATAAATGCATAAATTATAGGGAAGTTTTATGTACTTCATAGTAAAAACATATACCACTGTTTTCTTTTCCCTCAAATTTTAAGATATGTAGAAACATACACATAAATCTGTGAGTAATAAATATGTTATTAGCATATCTCATATTCTAAAATAGGTGAAAACAATATTGCTTATAAGCATATTGTATAATTTTCATATAAAACAATAGAATAACATGTTATTTCATGTGACCCTAAATTAAAGTAGTGAAAATGACTACATATGGCATGCCTCTGTTTAATTATATTTCAAAAATAAATATTCAATTCACATATCTTTCTAGAATTGAAACTTGCTTTTGTCTCTTGATATTCTCCTTAACTATTTATTCATAAAAATCTCCTGTTCTTCAGATTTTTTTTCCTAAGGAGGATTTCACATATTCTTTAGTATTTTATTTAACTTGATGGTGTTTGGTTTTATTAAAACTTGTGAATACAGGTAATACTGTTGTAAATATTTAATATGTGAAACTTGATAAGAATTCTGTTTATATTGAGTCTAGTTAATACTTCAGATTCACATTTCCCTCAGTAAGCATTCATTACTCATATAATTCTATACCATTTGTTTCCATTCATGTTAATACATCTGACTGAAAACTCATTTGTGGAAATGGAGAGAAGGTCTGTGCTGGTACGCATATGGGGAAAAAAGATGTTCACATGTCCTAGAAGGCTGCCTTAATTACCATTTATATTAACTGTAATTGATATTTAGTTTCAGGTAATGAATAAATTGGATGGCATGAAAAAGGAATTCTAACACCTATCCCTGTTTCTTCAGGTGTAATAGCCTCAATTGACTCCATGTAATGTAATACAGCTTCACAGTATCTTTTTATCAAGTTTTCTTATTCTGTAGTTATCAGTGTTCCCAGTCCATACTTAAGATGTTAGACTAGGTGCCTAACATATGAAAAGGTAATTATTCATGAAATCAATAATTATTTAGAACCTCCTTTGAGCTGTATGTTAAGAACAAGACAGTCAAAAATCTCTGCTGTAATAAAACTTATATTCTAGTGGGGAAATAGATTGCAAAGAAGTACACAAACATACAAATAAATACTTATGGATAACAATGGATTATGTGAAGAAAATAAACAAGGGTAGGAGGATAGAATGATCAGGGAAGATTTCATTGAGATGGTGACATCAGGGCACAGTCAAGAATGAAGTGAGTAGGGAAGCTGTGTTGCCCTGAAGAAAGAATATTAAAGCCAGAGGGAACAGACCCAGAAGCAGGCATTGCTTTTATGTCTAGGAAGAGCATAAAGTTTGATTTGGCTGGAGTGGAATGAGCTAAAGGGAGAGAGTTGGAGAACATTTTAGAGAGATAGGCAGGGTGGGGTCACTTAATGCCCAGTGGACTGGAAGTAAGAGAAGCATGGGGATGGTTCTGAATGTGATGGAAGTCCCTGCAGTGTTTTGCATGGTCATGTGAATTGGTCTGAGTTTGTCTAATGTATATTCTATGGATCTCTGTCTCAAAACAGCCTCGGGCTCCATCTAGGGAGAGAGGACTAGTTTAAAAAGCCAAATCTTTTGTACTGTCTGTTGAGCATCATGAATTCAGGGGAGTGTGGAAGCAGAGATTTGGAAAAATTTAGGGTAAGGGAAAGTGAGACCTGAGCTGAGCTTTACAGAAAGAATAGTATGTAAATATGTGGAAATGGAGTCGGCCCAGTAGGAAAGTTAAACAGTTTCTGTTTAGGCCCATTAAAGTTGACATGTTAGCAGTATTTTAAAGTAGAAATAGCCACAAGTGTGACTAAAGCCAAGGGGAACGATTAAGGCCCTATGGAGAGGTAAAAGTTGTTGAAATATTTTAAAGAGTTTAAGCAGTAAGAATAGAGAATTAATATTATACAAAAAATATTTATTTTGATCAGAGATTGATTATGGCATCAAGGTTTTTAAAAAGACAGAAAGGAAAAAAAAACTATAATTTCAGGAAAACAACTTGGTTTGTCAAAGTACAAATTCCCATATGTGATATGATAATTAATGTTTTGGAAAACTTCTTCAGTATGTATCCCAAGGAATATCAAAGAGGTGCTTTGAATTGCTGTCATTTATTGCTCTGTAGAAATGTAACCACCTACATCAAAATAATTACCCATTATTAATTAAGAGAGTCCTTGTACTTTAATATTAATAATGCATTTCTTATTTGCACATTATTTGCACGTATTTCCTAGAGAAATGCAATGAACTTTAATTGAATAGTTTTAGCAACCCTTGAACTATGAAGCTATATTCCTACAACTCTACTGACTCTAAGTTCTGAACAAGCCATAAAAATGTATGGTGTCTACATAAAAACAGGGTGAAACTAGCAATACACACAAGTTTCTCTGCACACTGGTCTAAATTCTAATCCATGAACAGTTATCATCAAGATTTGATAGTAATATTAAAATTGACAATAAATCATTTCCATAGATGTGATACTAATGTACAATAAAATAACCATGTGAACATTTTTCATTGATCACTT
The DNA here is from genome assembly GCA_033961575.1 of Aselliscus stoliczkanus. Classification (NCBI taxonomy): domain Eukaryota; kingdom Metazoa; phylum Chordata; class Mammalia; order Chiroptera; family Hipposideridae; genus Aselliscus; species Aselliscus stoliczkanus. The sequence goes on from CM066731.1 coordinate 92,824,068, forward strand.
AATTATGAGTTAATTATACCTATTAATAGCAGGTACCATGAAACAGGCATGTGTCTAATGTCAGGAATTTCCCTGAGTTTCTTCTTATTAAGCATTTTAAAAGTTTTTATACTTTTAACTAAAGCCAAAAATATATTCTTCTTTTGATTAACCTATAAAATTTACATCTGGCAAATGTATCAACTTTAATAATATTTTTTAAAGTGATAGTAAGTCTGATGATCTTCTAACTTTGTAAAACCCTGTGGGCTCAGTGACTTCTGTTGCAAACAATCTTTATTTATAAATTGTGGTGATAATGGGTTTGATTTAAACGTGACTAGAACTCCCATGATGCCAGGTCTATGGATTTTTTTTTTGTTTTTTTTTTGTTTTTGAGGGCAGTGTCACTGGCCCTCATATGTGGGATCCAAACCGGGGCCGCTGATTTCCCAAGCCAGTGTTTAACCAATGCGCCACTTGGCCGGTCCTATGGATGTTTAATGGACCTACCCATCTTAGTGTCTTTGGAACTATTATTCTGTAAACTAAGATTTCTGATCTATAATATTACATAAAAGAATAAAAAACTGAAATTCAAATTGAAAGTGGATTTTGGATTTGGGTTCATTTTTTCAGCTGTATCTAAATATTTATAATGTATATTGCCTTGGGACTACATTCATTCTTTCATCTTTATTATAAATATTTTTGAAATATCTACTTTATGCCTGGCACTGGATAAATATTGAGAATGTAATGATAATCAGCAACAAAAAAATGATACTGACCCTGTTCTTAGGAAACATACAGTCTAGTTCTAGAGATGACAATCATTAACCAGTCAATTAAGTTCAAAATTATAATTGTGGTAAGGTTAAGGAGCAAAGGTACATGGGGGTCAGGTGGAAGTGGGCAGTAGGAACAATTGTCACAGAATTTACATTCTGAATGTTAGGTCTATACGTGCAGTATTCTTTGAAGATATTAATTCTTGTATCTTCTTTTTTGGTGGCCATGATTGATAAGTTCTAACTGTGATACTTTTTAGAGAGCTTGAATTAAGCTTCCAAGAGTTATTTTATTTTCTTAAGCCTTAGTTTTAGGAATCACCTCTCATAGCCAGAGGACAGCTGAAGAAAATCTCAACTTTTTCAGATCCATATATGTTCTTTATTCCCACATAGTCATGTTTGATATCCACTTAGAGGAAGTATTTTATTTAAGAATCGGGAGGGAAACATTCAAATTCAAGCTGAAATGTAAGCCATTAATTTTGAATAACCAGGGAAAAGGATTTCTACTTTTTTTCAGTTTTGCATTATTATAGCAGCTCAACTAATGCATATATAATTTTCTCTCCCTTTTGCTTGTCATGCACTGCCAACATGGACTTCTACAAAGGCTCAGGTTGGTGTTGCAATCTGTTTTGATCTTTACTGTTTTCATTTAGTGAAAAGAAGCTTTGATGTTTTACTTCACAAATCAGCTTTTTTTCTCTTTGTAAATCTCGATCAAAACATTGTTCACACTTGGAAGAAAAAAATCCTCCTATAGGAGCTCAGTTTCTAATATGTTGCTAATGTGGAATGAATCCCTTTAGATCAGCAAAGTGACTGTTTCAAAAACCCACAAAATTGATTTATATCTGCCCAAATTTGCCTTGCCTGGTATATTTTATGATACAAATTAAACAATGCACTGATATTTCAGAATGTACCAGGCTCTGAAAATGTTTCTGATATTAAATCTGCTCTCTACTTTCAAAGTATATTAGATGGCATTGTACATGATCTCTGTATCCCCAAACTTAGTATTGAGAACTCCATAAATAGCTTCCCGTTGAGATGATGATTCTAGAATCACCAAATTCTTAGCAAATGATACTAAGAATATCAGTAGTTTTTTCTCTCTCAATCGCTCTTCTTATTTTTTAAAGGCATTCATCTTTTTTCAAGATTTCATCAGTGTCTCATATAAATCTCAGCTCTTTACTTTTATAGTTTCAATAAATCCACATGCTATTTCCGAATACCCCAATTTTTGTTTGAAATATTGTTACATAATGAACAAAAGCATCAGTACATAATGTTTTCAGAGGCTACCTCTACAAGTAGACTAACATGGTGTTAATGATGCCTTAGGGGCCAGAATCTAAGTACAGCGAACTTGAATTTGTCAGTCACGGGAGCATCCAGATTTTTCTCATGTGCAGTATTTTATAGGGACTAACAAGGAAAAGTAAAATCTAGGTGGTTTGGATCCCATGTACTGGGGAGGGCATAAAATCTACAACTCCAGACCGACCCATCCTATTGATTGGAGGTTAAGTAGCCGACTTTCTAATTCAAAGAATTTGATGGTGTCATCCCCCATGTTGTGTTTAAGCTTCATCTAAATGCTTAAATTGTCTTTTGTTGGTCATATGGTATATAAGGTCATGACATGATATTCTTAAAGTTGTCTCCCATTTCATGATCTGGGCATATATAAACAGCTTATGTACAGGACAAATTTGCTAAAGTTAAATATTTATTTCACATTCTTATATTTACCTTTTAAGATTTTTATAATGATTTGGCAAGATGAATTCTTAGAGTCCTATAGAAATGTTTTTCTCTGAGTAAGAATAATGGCTTTTCGCTAAGGAGGCTATATATCACATTGCCTGAGACACGCAATTTGGTAGATTGTTTTAGCTTTTAAGCCAAAAAGCCATCCCTTTTTTAAAGTTGAAGGTAGTGGGCATTGTTCTCTTAGTTCATAACATATTTCTTTCTGAATAACCAATCCATCATCTATTAATTAGTGTATTTTATTTTATTCAAATTTACATCAAAAAAGATTCCATGTAAAATTTTCCTCAAAAATGTGATCATATAATATAAAGACTAAAAAATTCAAAGTTTCATAGAGGTTATAATGTCATGTATAAAATGGGCTGTAAGACACAGAGAAAGGTTAAGCAAAACTAACTTTGCAGGCAGTGAGATCTGTGTTACAACTAGTAGCACAAAAGCAACCATTGAAAAATACATACATGATTGAGCATGGCTGTGACTCAACAAAACTTTATTTAAAGAGATAGGAAATGTCAGCAAAAATAGTAGAGAAAGGACCTCCCAAAATCCTCTCCTGCATAAAAGCAACAAGAATACTGGAAAAAAACAATGTCCAAATAAGGTTTCTCAGAACTGTGTGAATTAATCAAAGACTACAGCAATCTGGGGAGCATTTACTCAAGAAAAATGCCTGAATCTTAGAACAGGAGTCTTTAATGCATTTTAACTTGCCTTATTTCCATGTTTCCAACCCCAGCTCCACACTAGCCTTGACAGCAGCTGTCCAGAATCATAGTAAAAAATATAATCAGTCTGGCAGCCATTAGACAGGGCTGAAGAGCATTGGAGCTTCTTAAAGTCCTATTTTTGAATAATTGTCATTATTTGATTGTTTGGTGGCTCACAGAAAGATGTCACTCATAAGGCTGTCTTTGTTTGACCTGACTCAGAACTGGCCCAGGATGTACAGCTTTGTCCTTCGGGACATTAGTCCAAAATAATCAGAAGCAATTGTTTAAGTTGTGCCTACTTGGCATGGTAGCTAACAGGGCAAACAATAGGATAACAAAAAGTGTAAAAGGAAAAGCTCAGGGAATAAGATGCTCATAGGAGTCTTGAAAAACTGCCATATTCCTGGGAATTCAAAGGCCATTTGCCTGCGTGGGCCTGTGCACATACTTAGGAAAGCTCTGACAAGACCCTCTCACTTCAGGCTAACCTGAGGCTGTGCAAGCAGAAAGTGAAGACCAAGGCAGAGTTGTAAATCGCCTGGCTGAATTTTGGATATGAGGCACAGCAAACAAACACGTAGAGACCCTCATCAAAGATGGGGAGAATCATCAGTGCCAAGCCTTAAAGGGAATCTGTCAGATCATTAAACATGACAAGTAATACAGACATCACAGAATTAGTTCAAAAAGTCACTAAACAAAACAACAGCGATAAACAAATAGCAATGTTAATGAACACTGAAGGGAGGAAAGTAGCTGATCACCAGGGTTGCCATATTAAATTATTTTAAATGTCCAATTTTCAACAACAAATTATGAGACATGCAAAGAAAAAAGCCAGTATGGCCCATACACAGGAAGCAGTCAATAGAAACTTTGTGAGGTAGCTGAGATGTTGAATTTACTAGACAAAAATTTTTAATAGCTACTTTAAATATGTTCAAAGGAATAAAGGGAAGTATAAGAATAATGTTAAACCAAATAGAGAATATCAACAAGAAGACAGAAATTATAAGGAAGAACGAAATAGATATTCTAGAGTTAAGAAGTATAAACACTGAAAAATAAAATTTATTGGAGTCCTAAACAGTAGATTTGGGCAGGGGAAAAAAAAAGTATCCATCAACTTGAAGAATGGATAAAATGGTATATCCAAACAACTGAATGTTATTCACCCATAAACAATGAAGTACTTATTCATGCTATAGCATGGATAAGCTTTGAAAATACTATGCTAAGTAAAAGTAACCAGACACAAAAGGCCATGCAATTTATGACTCATTTATATGAAGTGTCCAGAATTGGCAAACCCATAGAGGCAGAATGTAAATTAGCAGTTCTTTGCTGTGAGTCAGAGGAAGGAGAAGACGAGTAGTAACTGCTAAATGATATACTTTATTTTTTGCAGGGGATGATGAAAATATTATGAATTAAATAGTGGTAATTTTTACCACTATTAGCAAATATATTAAAATACACTGAATTTTACATTTATAAGAGTAAGCTTTATGATATGTTAATTGTATCCCATTTTTTTTAAAAAAGAAAGAAAGAAAGAAAACCAGCAGGAGGCCAAATTTGGCCCATGGGTCATAGTTTGCCAGCATCTACACAAGAGAAAAGGACTTGTGTCATCTTCATTTATATAGACTCTAAGGAAATTATGAGTCTTACATAGTAAAACATAGTAAATGTCTGATGAATTAGTGCATCAATAAATGAGTAAGTACAAGAGATTATAGCTGCAACTGTTAAAAGCTCCAACTGTTAAAAAAGATCTATAACTGTTGTTATCAGATGATACTTATCTGGAATGAAGAATGATTTTCATGATATTCATACTCTTTTCTTTCCACTCCTTACCAATATCTTATACTTTACCTTGTATGTGATATAAAAGATCTCTAAATTATTAAGGTTTTTAATTAAGTCTTTCAGCATAGGTCACTTTATATGCCTCAGCAATAAAATTAAAGACTTCTCCTTTTTAGGAGGAATGATTTCATGCTCAAGGGGAATGTCAAAAATTGACATGACTATACAATTTGTAAATACCCTCTTATATCTTCATCAGAAATAATAGTGCTATTTTTGGAGCTACTGGGGTTGTTTTGCTGGCTTATCTGGTCTGACTATGCATCTCTTTCTCTGCGATGTACTCAGTGCTGTGAAAGATGAGAGAATATATATAACATCAAGGCATTTGTCTCTTTCAATCTGTCCCCTCTCCCAGCTTTTGAGCGTGCAATGTTAGCAACTATTCAAAGTTTATTAGGTTAACCTACATGGGAATGCAGATGTAATTTTGATGAAGATGATGCAGTTGAAATAGTTGATCATAGTTTATGACCAGCTCCAAAATGTCTTGAACTCCGTGCTTCAATGCTAATTTTATTCAAAACAAATACGTCTTATTATAGCAAATCCTCTCAAAGTTCCTAAAGTTCATACACTGTGCTGTTCTTCTTTGGAAAATAAGTATTAATGTCAGGTTATAAAGAGAAAAGTTAGACCCCAAGAGTCGTTTAAGTGAGCTGCCAGGAAATTAATGATGCAACCTGAAACCAAAGCCCTTTCTCACAGCTTCCTTTATACTCCTCTGCTCACTAGACCACAGACAATCTTTCACACAGTATAAAGGGTCACTTCCCCCATCACTGAAATGAAGCCACCTCCAAAAAAAGACCATATTATCAATTTAATGGATCCAACCAAGGAATCCAATAGTGGAGAGCAGGAAAGCAACACAAGTAGAGTACGTGATGCTTTCCATCTTTTAAATTGTTCTACAGATGCCATTTTGTCAGTCAAAAGCAGTGTTCCTGCTAAGGAGGCATATGCTAATACCCTACAACCCCCCACCCCACCACCAAGTGAGGTACATGCTCAGATCTAGAACCATAAGCCCTATTCTTTGTAGGGTTCTGTTAATTTCAACATGTATTTATTATAAGTCTATCATGAGCCCAGTTCATGCCAGATACTATATGCAACATAAGAGATGTGGAATACCGTCCCCAGCTTCTAAGAGACCCAGGTGTCACTGTGAGCTTGGCTTCGTCATGCCAGCAGGGTCTGCCTTTCATTAGGCATGGTGAGTACTGACCAACTTGAATCTTCCCTGCCTTCAAGGGAAGAAAAAGTCGATTCTTTTAGAAGCTTGCATTTTTTAAAATTAATTCAAGGTGTCCATAATTGGGATGGGGAAGTGGGATACTACTGTCATCTGTATTCAGAGGCATCAGAAATGAATTCTGAAATGAGAGAATTTTGAATTTATATTAATCTGAGAAATACCAGAAAGACTCTGTGAATTCATTTGGATATCTACTTTCAAATATTGGGACCAGAGTATAATTGCAAGCAATTAGATTTGCATTATTGATGCATAATACTAAAATTCCTGTAAAATTAAATAAAAAGTAGGCAAAACATTTAGCTTCAGATTATACCAGCATCATGTCTTGGTCTTAGTATGCTGTTAGTATGCTTTTCAGGAAGCATCCTCAGAAAATATTTCTGCATTCACTCATTCATCATTTATGCCCATATTCATCTACAGAGCACAAAGAGTAAGCCAGGGACACGGTGTATAAAGTTCTTTTATTTTTTGGCGGTGGGGGGGGCGGGCAGGGGCAGAGGCTGTTGTTTGCTGAAAATATGACTTCTAGAACTCATAGTCCTCAATAAATATCTCAGAAAGGCTGTCATTGTTTGTACATGGACATGTGAATTTATGTTTTAACTTTTTATTGAGGCCAAGTTTGTAAAAACATGCCCACTTTATGTAAATCGAATTGATCATTCTGTAACATTTTTAAGGCTTTAGTGTCAAGCTTTTCAAATAACCTGCGTTTTGTAAGTATCCAGGAATGGGTTCATTATTTATGTTGTATATAATAATGTTTGCTCTTGTTAGACATGACTTCTGCCTTCCCATCAGCTGTCTTTCCTTTGCTCAAAATAAGGTTTTCTAAAATGGAGGCCAGGTACAGGTCTACCTTAAACTATCATTTTCCTTCAGTAACCATTTTCTGTTTTTATTTTATGAAGAGCCAAAGAAGTCTCTATCAGTCCTCATCTTCCTCACTGTCTGCCTCAGAGAAGAATGTTTCCAACAAAATAGTCCATATTCCATAAATGCAATAGCTTTCAATTAGTCCCTAAGGAGAGCCTCCAACTGATGAAATCAGGGTGGAAATCAGAGCCAAGATCCCAATTTATCACCATGTAAGCGAATGGCAGGGATTCCATTATCCAATCAATCTTGTCTCTTATTTCTGCAAAGGTCAGGCTGTGCCATCCTTCGTTATAAAACACCACTTGGGGCTCTGTTTCACTTTAACTTAGTCCCAGCCACATCAGGTTTGTCACGGGAGAACTCACACTAAGAGTTCATATTTTTTAAAAAGCAATTTTGTGCTCTGCTTGGCCTTGCATTTTAAGAGGGAGAACTTAGAGCACAATACCCTGCTTTCTCAGACCTTTATCTACAAAAGAAGAAAACGATCATTGTGTCTGTGCATGTATGTACGTGTGTGACGCATAACATCTTGGTGCAAAAAGTGTCTTTAGTGATATTTTATAGTAATAATTTTCCTTTTTCTCTTTTGCCCCAAACCCTAGGAACTATGTCTGTTTTATAATCATGTCTGTTTTTTTCTTGGATAAAAAGATATAAGGATCTCCTTCTTTTCTGCCTCTGATGATGGGATCATTTAGAAATTAACCAAATTACAAATGGACAGACTACAAGTCTATGTTTCTCCTTCTTTTTATATCAGTCTTACTCGACAGAATAATGACCATTTTTTATAGCTTTTTCTTTTGTTCTATTCTCTTTAACTTCTGGATAGACTGTGGAATAAATGAGAATGCTGATGCTTTTCAGAGTAGGAAAGGTTTGTTTGTAGTAATGATTAAGAGACTGTAGCATGGTGGGCCCAGAGTTCTCACTGCATGATAAGAAACATGTGAAAAGGTATTTTTTATCAACTATGTGGCTTTCCTTTTGGACTTGGTCCTGGAAGCCAGTTTTCCACTTGCCTACTGCAAATATTGGTAAATTCTGAGCAAACCTTCCAAAGACCAGATTGCTTTCCAGGTCACACACAGCATCGGATTTATCCCAACTAAGCCAACATAACATGAAAGAAGATGGTGAATGTGTTACGAAGAAGTTTTATTGGCAAATACCCCCGAGTCTGGGCTGCTCTGCTCATTAGCAATACCCCCTGGAATCCAGGACACTTGGGAAGTTGTCTTGTCTTTGTCCTCATAATTCTTTTTGTGAGAAAGAAGAAGCTTTAATGTGTCTCTAGGTTCTAGAATATACTAATCTTAAATGATTCCAAAAAGTAGCACTGATGTCTGGGTTGTGTCTTTCATTTTCACTGCAAAATCTTGGTGTCTCTTCTTTCTTATGTTAGAAGCTTCGTGAAAATAACAGATATGATGACCATTATTCTATAACCATAACCTCATACTGAGGCTGCTGCCATTTCTGCCTTGCTCAGCACTCTCACACACTCCCATCTCCCTCACATTCAAGATGACTTATGTTCTCCAAACTTCATTTGGAACATCTCTCTTTATATAAATCTCATAAGTCTTAGTGGCTCCTTTTTGTCTAAAATAAGGTTCTACCTCATCAAATTTCCCATTTACTTACCACAGGCAGCTGCAGCCTCCAGGCCTCATCCAGTATGCACCAGGGCCCTTGTGTGCAGTTTATGAGAATTAGATTTAGATTTTGGTTTGCTTGCTTGCTTGATTGACAAATCTCTCATCCAGAATAGTTCATATTAGATTAATCCTAACGAGGGCTACTCATCCTTGTCCATTTGTATTTGATAGTCCAGCCACACAAACATAGGATTTTTCTGCCTAACGAGTGTGTAACTTAAATTATATTGCTTCTTTATACAAATACATTTTTATAATCCAAATTGTATTGATTTTCTAGACATGCTTGAAAAGTATGTCCTTTTGAATCCCATGGTCTTCCTGTATTTATAGAATAAAGAGACAGTTGCATGTATCGTAGGATATAGGGATGCAAGATGCTCTGAACTACTGAGAATAAGTGAGAACTATGCAAGAACCCTCCTAGCAAAGGACAATAAGGAAATTAAAGGTTTTCCCCAAAGCTTTCACTTCTGTTTGACACTTGCATAATGAGCTGCAAGCCTTGGGCCTAAATCCCCTTCTCCTCCCTTTCTTTTCTTTTATTTATTTATTTATTTATTTATTTATTTATTTATTTATTTATTTTTTAAAGATTCTATTAGGGAATTGGGGGAGGGGAACAACATTGGGGAAGGGGAACAGACCAGTTGCTGTCCTTCTGTTCTTCAGTCTAGTTGTGGATTCTCCTCCCTTTCTTAATAAACCCCAAATAGCACCACAGACTTTTCTGACTTACTTATTTTTCATATATCTGTTTTCTGAGAACTGAGATCTGTTAAGCTCTGCTTTAGCACATGGCCTTATGCCTATAACTTGTAAAACATTTGTTACCTGCCAGGAGGCAGAGTCATCTTCATTTCAAACTCTCTTTTTTATTGCAACAGAGAAAGAAAGCTTGCCTTTCTTACTTGATTTCTGGTGGTCATATTCTCGTACCCAGACTCATGCACCCTTCCTGTCTGTCTGTTTGTCTGCCTATCAATCAATCAATCAATCAATCAATCATTTACTCTTTGCGCTAGACTCCTACACAGTATCTCTTAGATGGTTAAGGCAGAAGCTTTTTGTTTGTTTGTTTTCTCCTCTGGTTAAGTTTCCATGGTGCAATCCAGCTCTCTCTGACACATATCTCCTTTAAATTTTTCTTTTATTTTATTCAGAGGTAACATCACTTAACATGTGATATATGCTCTTAACAGACCTTTTAAGTGTATAGTACAGTATTCTTATCCATAGGCACGATGTTGTCCAGCAGACCTCTAGAACTTATTCATCTTGCATAACTGAAATTTTATGCAGAAACTAATTGATTAGCATTTTCTCATTTCCCCTTCCCCCAGTTCCTGACAGCTACCATTCTAGTCTTTGCTTCAATCAATAAGTTTGACAATTTGAGATACCTCATATAAGTAGACTTGTGCAGTACTTGTCCTTTTGTGATTGACTTATTTCACTTAGCATAATGCCCTCCAAAACTTACCCACAACCTCTTTTCTAAAGAGGTAGGGGCTCAGTTTTTTCAGGGTTTTCTGGAAGTATCAATCATAGTTGGCAGGGTGTTGCTTTTTTTTTTTTTTTTTTTCCACTACAGCTTGACTCGTAACTGCAATCTGTTCTGTGAAAATCCAAAGGGCCACCATGACAGTAAGTCCCTGGCATGCTGTGAGCAATCTACAAAATTCCATCTGATTTCTTGCCATTACACAGCATGGCTGTGGACAGCACTTCCCAGGATACTGGAGAGGCAGTCCAGATTCTGGAGGGACTGTCCTTCTCTCATTCTATTTTGTTATGATTTTTACATAGCATGGTGATGCAGAGTGTGGGCCTTCCAGTTCACCCTGCCCCAGGTTGCCTGTGTCAGCATGCTCCCTCAGTTCTGTGATACATACCAGGCACAGAGGCAATCCGATCAGTGCACATGTGCAAGGGCATTAGGGCTTTCCTGGAGAATATGAAGTGTATAGAATCTGAACAACAGTATTGGTTGCTGAGTGTCCCTTACCATGCAGTATACTTTAAGACCATTGTTTAGTTTCATAGACATTTAAATAGCACACAGTAAGAAATGTAAATCTGCTATAGGGAGCAATATAATCTTATGCATTAAAAATACTACAGCATTGGGCCGGCCGAGTGGCACAGTGGTTAAGCGCTGGCTTGGGAAGCCAGCGGCCCCGGTTCGGCTCCCACATATGAGGGCCAGTGACACTGCCCTCAAAAAAAAATTTAAAAAAAAATACTACAGCATTTTTTTGGGCTGGCCGAGTGGCGCGGAGGTTAAGAGCTGGCTTGGGATGCCAGCGGCACTGAGTCGGGTCCCACATTTGTGGGCCAGTGACACTGCCCTCAAAAAATAATAAAAATAAAAATAAAAAAAATAAATCTATTCTGTATAACATATCTTTTATCAAAATATAAACAGTAATTTAATTTTAGGGCACAACCTCCTTTAGTCCAGTTCTTCTCTTCTTTATATGTAAAGGCAGTGGTTCCTTGAGTTTTTGATATGAGGACCTTATTTTCTTAGCCTACATTCAGAAACTTTCTAATGAGAATGAGTGATTACACATTCAGCAGTGCTTTCAAATGAAATTAAAACTTCATCAATCACAACATTGCCTAAATTCATTTTATAAATGGCAGTACCAACATGTCTGAGATTACAATTTTCATTGGGGCTACGAACGTGGTTTGATATGGCAATGCATTCATGCTCCCCCTGCAATAACGCACATGGTCTGCACATCCAGCCTTGAACCCGCCGTTCTTAGGAGATGGAGAATGTAGCTACCACCTTTATTGTTGTAATAAACTTCCCATTGGCTTTAAAGTTCAATAATCATTTGTAGTAAATTTTCCAAATAAAGCTCATTCTGTATTATTAGGTTTATTTTTAGTTTTTCTTTAACGTCAAAATTGAAAGGAAGACATAATACATATTTAAAAGCTATGGTGAATTTCACAAATCAGGTGTGATGATAATCTCAGAGCATTCTAAGAACGTCTTTTCACTTGCTGGGTAGCTGAAGAAGCTAGTGTGTGAAAATGTCCAGGATGAGGAGGGTAGCCACAAGGCCCCAGACTTCACCATCTGGACTAAAACTAACAGTTCACCACACCCTGAGTATGGATCACGGGACTCCAAGATCTCCCACAAAACCATTACCCCACGTTCTGTACTCTTGAGCAACTCATAACAATGACAGACATAATGGTTTTACCACAAATACTGGTTTAAAAACACTTGTGGATATTTCTTAACCCATGACCTTCCACGCATAGAATCGCAGCCATCCAAAACACATAGGGCTGCCCTTGCTTTAAACATGGCAGTTAGTTTTCTGAGACATTTTTTGGGTTTTTGAAATTGTGAAGGGGGACTCTTTACCCAAAAACTAGGAATGAATTACTTACGCAATATTTTTTCTATATACAGTAATAGACATCATCTACTACACAGACATCTTTGAAAATTCTGTTTTCAGTTTTCCCATTTTTCAGGAATTTATAAACATTAGCATTATCTTCATCACTGGAAAGAGACTCTCTTGGAGCACGATGATGGGCCTAAACAAGCTAAACTGGCAGCCTGTGCACTATAAGCATCAGCAGAGTGAGGTCCTTAATCTCATTTTCAGCACCAGCCATAAATGACTAATGTAGCTTCTTCAAAATGTTAGTCATTTTTATCTGTAGAGATCACACTAGCCTCATCTAACACAATTGATTATGATCACTGAGACCTAAGACATGGACTGTCTTATCTAAGCTATCAATGTCTGCAGCATTATCGTGCTGTCATTGGTGACCAGGGACTGCTGATGGCACATTGAAAAGCATGTGGGTGCAGCTGCCTTGGGACTGAACTTTAGCACTGCATACATTACACTGTGCACAAACCAATTTTAGTGCATGATTAATAAAAATGGAAGCAAAAAGTTAATGTGTAATTGTGTAAATGTGATACTTTCCAGTCAGTCAGACAAGTCCTAATGGAGAAGAGTATAAGTTAGTGGCTGACTGAATAAAAAAAGGGGCAAATGTGGTAAACTGAGAAAGGGTGTAACCTAGAAGATCCTTCTGAAGGGAAAGCCTGAGGCCTGGAGGAGGAAAGAAAGGAAGAATGGATACGTCAAGAATGGCTAGGAAGAAAGTTCTTTTTTATTTTTATTTTTTAAAGATTTTATTGGGGAATTGGGAGAGGGGAACAACGTTGGGGAATTGGAGAAGTGGAACACACAAGTTGCTGTCCTTTTGTTCTTCAGTCTAGTTGTGGAGGACACCGCTTCAATAGCCCATGTTGGTATTAGGATCATTGTGCTCTTCCCAGGTGAGGCAGTCAGTTGCCATCTCGCTGGCTGCCAGCCACTCACCCTTGCTGCTGGCCACTCATGGTGGCTCATGGCAGCCCACTGCAGCCCCATTGCAGCCCCACTGCAGCCTACACCATCACCCTCCACATATAGGAACCCAGCTCAGGTCGAGCTGTTGTTCATAATCTTAGCTGTAGAGGGCGCAGCATCACTGGCCCATATGGGAACTGAACCGGTGACCCTGCTGCTCAGAGCTCATGCTCCCAAGCTAACTTTTAATCAACTGAGCCACTCGGCTGGCTCCGGAAGGGAGTTCTTTAAGTTACGGAATGAGGATCCTAAACTCAATGAGAGGCAAGTATGTGCACCTTAGGTTAAGACCTCATAACAGCTGGAGGAGAGGGGAAGACCTGATGCGTTCTTCGTCTCACCACTCCTGGAGGTCCTCTCACATTCCAGTGAGACAGCCCCTGGCTCTGGCCCTAGATGGGCCTTTGAACTGATTTTTGGGTTTTACTAAGTAGCCACAGTGGCCAGAATGGAGCTCTCAATCCTGAAGGTTTCCATCTCGGTCTTGCCTGGCATCTTCACTGGAGCAAAGGCACATTGCTACAAAAAAATTGGAGGCCCTGAATTTTCCTTTCCTTGTTTTTATTTGTGTTATGGTTGTTGTTAGATTGTCTGCTTTGTATTTGAGCCCTTGAACCTTAAGACTCTGATATGCAACACTGACCTCTGCTGAGCCCCAATGAGACCCTACTTCCAAGTGTATGCCAGGAAAGCCAAACTGTAGTTGGACAGTGGTATTAGCAGATGGTACTTAACTAAATTGATCAAATAAATGCCTTATTTAATAAATATTAAAAGATTGACTCAGGATGGCCGAGTGGCTCAGTTGGTTAAGAGCTCACTCAAGTTTGCGAGCTCTGAGCAACAGGGTCACCGGTTTGATTCCCTGCCTGAGATAAGCTGCCAACAGGTGGCAGAATGGCTCAGCCAAAAAACATAAACAAAAATAAACAAAAAATAAAAGATTGACTCAATGAATCTGTTTCTGATGTGGCTCTGGAACTAGCAAAATTATAAAAACACAGTTCCCCCATGAAGAAGTAATAAATAGGACTCATTACTAGGAAAATGAAATGTTACCTCTCTCAGTAGATTTAGATTTTAGATTTTTCAGTAGCATTTTTTAGCATCTATGGCCCTATTAAACCCTGTTATTTTCTTCCTAATTTGTGCCATTAAAAAATGATTTTCATTTAACTTTCCCATGGCTCATTTCTCTCCTTCAGAACATTTCCATATGATTCCCTGATAAAGTCCATATTTTAACAAATTTCCACTATAAAACCATAATAAGCACCAACTCAATAGTAATATGAAATAGGCAGAACATAAAGAACTGAGAGGAGAAGAAATTGGGCATCTGAGTAGTTAATTTTTATTCTTGAACACCTGCTGCCTTTTTGCCTCTTGTGGGTGTTTTTGATCTTCTAGGTAAGATTCCTTGCTTGGCTGATGGACAAAGACTCTAAAGAGATAATTTTCACAATTGTTAAGGGACAGCTTTTCTTTTCTATACCAAAATCATCAAGCAGTGCCCTTTGATGACACAGTGATTGTTATTCTTCACTAAAGCCCCATAATGGAAAGAAAAGTTTTTCATTTTTCTTCATTCTTATTGTCCTTTGAGCTTTGTAAAACATCCCTTGTAGGTTCCATTTAATGAGCCTGTTTTCTCTAGAGAATTAAGTAAGAGCCATTTAGCAACCTGGGCCCCTTCAAAAATTAGTTTCAATTCAACAAATACTTATTGAGCACTAACACACACACCCCCGACTCCATGTCTGGTGAAACACAGACACCAGGGAAACTTAGTCCCCATCTGCCTAAGACTCCAAAATGGTGTTTGTTTGTTTGTTTGTTTGTTTGTTTGTTTTTCTTCAAGTAGTCACATAAATAAACACTGGTAGTCCAGATCTGACTTCTGGTTAAATATGCTGACTATAAGCATATTTAGGTGTGGAGATGTGTTTCTCTGAACATATGCTCTCAGCATTATTTAAGGTGCAAAGTAGACTTAAGGCCATTCTGACTAAGATGAGAAAAAGGGTTACATTAGTATGAAAGAATAGGGGACACATACAGCAGTCAAAGTAATGACTTTATCAAATGTGTTTGCTCCCCCAGCAACTCATGCCATGGCCCTAACCACCACACCTGTCCCAGCCCTGTACGTGTACACCCTGACATTATAATGTAGCTACAAGTCTGCTTAAAACCGAGGCAGTCACTGAGCCCCAAAGACCTGCCAACTGGAAGTGGGAAACGCTTTGTGGAAGTGGGGGAACTTACTTTACTTGTACTTTGAAGGGAGGATAGGGATTTTTCAGCTAGAAGTGACAATATGAGCAATATTAAAATTGCAGACACATATGGGGGGAAATGAAGTAAATCCATATGACTGAAGAATTTTTTGAAAAGGCGATATTTTTATACCTTTAGTCAAGAAGATGGGTCAACATCTTCCTACCTAGACCCATTCTCTATTTTCCAATAGCTTGTCATTCAGGTTAGCTACTCTGCTGTAGGTGCAGATCACTAGAACATAGAGAATAAAAACACTAAACTAATATATGACCGGTTCAAATGTGTATATGAGATACATTCAGCTAAACAGTTTTTCATTTTCCCATGTGACCTTGGGGCTTTATACAGGAGGAAGGGCAGAAATACAAGCTCTGCTTAGTATTGATAGCTTTAGAAAAATACATCTATCTCAAAGAGGATAACCCATCCATTTGCTTACAGGTTCATGCATTACGACGTATGGGGAAAATTACATTTTCAATTGTTTTTTTTTAATCCACCTCGTTTGTGTGAAGTACTTTGACATACATTCTTATATCTCAGATGAAAGCCAAAAAGCTTTCTTTAAATTCTCTGATACATATTGAAAAGTTTATAGAACAAACCTATAAATTCAGTGAAAGTTTCATTTCCACAGTGCAGTTGGGGCAGCTAAATCTTCAGCTGTCATCATCTCAGTTTCCTGGTGTCTGTTTGGTTGGGGTCATATCTTCATTTTTTTATAGATTTTTCTTTTACCTCTAGTATCCTATGAGTTTTCTTTTTTTTTTTCTTTTTTTTGTTTTGGAGCACCTTTCTCCCTTACTAGCTATTACTTCCTTATTCTAATGGAGGCACTGCTTCTGACCCTTTCATACCACTCTTGTCAGCATTCTCAGCATGAAATGTGATTTTTTTATTACTTAATTCCTTTCCTCACACCCATTTCCACTTTTATTTTCCCATCTCCTTTCATTTTGCGCTCACATATTTTTCACTTTGTGGCTTTCCTTGTGCATTCTACATGAGTGTCAAATAGAACCCCACCGTTAAAAATAGTTTCTGACATTATTTGTGATTCCCAAGATACAGCCTCGCAAATAACCTTTTCTCATTTGATTTCCATCTAACATGCTGACAGTGTTCCAATCTTGTTTTCTGATGATTCCGTTTCATAGTGCTTTCCCTTGCATTTAGTACAAACTTGCAAGTAATGGTTCTGTTTGGATAGTACGGCCTAGTCATCATTTACCATTTTATGGAATTACAATAGAAAGGGAAGAGAAGGAAAGGACTCAGGCTTATATTCCTATTTAAAGGAAAAGTACCCATCAATTATTTTGGTAATAGGTTGAACCATCCTTTATCAGCTGGCTATCTCTGTGGTCTAGAGTAAATGTATCACTCAATGGAACAGTTTTTTTGTGGTTTGTTTTTGTTTTTTTCTTACTGAGGGAGGGCACTATTCTCCACGTTCAGGAGTGATGCATTTTAAATTCAGCCTCGAAGAGGCAGACAAACCCAATTAACTAACCATTGGGATAAAATTGCAGGGGAAAAAAAAATCATCACAAACAAATGCATGGGAAGCAACCTAAGAATCATTTATGATAGTCATTGTATTTGCATGAAATAGTAAATATTCACAAGGAATAATTATGCATAGCCTCTAATAGGAAGTGTTTGTCGTGTGTGCATGTGCGTGCATATGTGTGAGTCTGTGTGTTTTAGCTATGCCCTGAAAACATCCTACAAGTAGCTAAATTTACATGAAGCCACAATGCCCAGGAGGCTAAATGATTGCCTATTAGCATTGATCATTTGGGGGCATAAAAAGAAATTTCCAGTGCAAATAATACCACTTTTCTTATGTACTCTAAAAACCTCTTATGTTCAAGAGTAAATTTCCCTTTCATATATTTGTTTCAATTGACATCTTAAAGTACATCTGAGAATACAATCTACCATAATTGAGAGCTGGACTATCTAATAGATGCTGTGTGAGCTCTTTGAGGATATGAAATGATAACGAAATTCCTATTCTTGGTGATAGGAAATGGCTGTCCTTTGTTCTTTTCTGCAAAGGCATACTCTCATATTTTAGTTGACTTTCCTTGTATGTTTCTTTAGACAAGGCAATCATTTCAGAGAAACCAAATATATCTTGCTTTGGGGGGATGTAATTTGGCTGTTTGGGCCAGAGTATCGTTCTTGGATTATGTTCAGCAGGCATTATGAAAAGATAAGGCATTATTTTCTATAACCTGGAACATTTCGCGTGATTTGTTTTTTTTCCTTTCCTGTTCTTGACAGGTGCATGAGGCAGTCCCGTGTTACAGCGAGTGTGATCAGTATTCCTGGATTGTAGAACACTGGTCTCCATGCAAAATCCACAATGAGCTGAGGTCCATGCGCTGTGGAGGAGGAACACAATCTAGGAAAATCAGGTGTGTGGAAATGGAGACATTTGGGGAATGGAGCAGCACTCTTAATTTCCTCTGCAATGAAGCCACAGTCCGTACCACTTCCTGCACTTCGGTAGGAAAGCTGACGGCATGGAACAGGCTGGCATCCCTCCCCGATTCGTGGCCATCAGTGTTAACAAATAAGGAGGTTTCTGACTGTGTTGTCATGTTTCTTTTTGTTCTTTGGTTAGTAGAGTTGATGGACATTTCCTTTAATTTGGATGTTACTACATTGAAGAGGTCAATTTACACTCCCACAATTAGCCTTGGGAATGAAAGTCTGAGAGTATCGATGGACAGTAGCAATGTAAAAAGAGTACAACTCTGAAAGAATTTAATGAATTCTGAGTTATTTACTAAGGGGGTGTATTTAAAGTTTTTAGTTTTTGTTTTTTTTAAATACAGCAGTGGTGATCGAAAGAAACACTTGTTGAGGTGTTTAAGGAAACACTTTGGCCTGAATTTGCCAAAATGGTTTGTTTAAAAATGATTTGGGGGCCGGCTGAGTGTCACGGTGGTTAAGAGCTGGCTTGGGACCCCAGCGGCCCTGGTTCAGATCCCACATATGAGGTCCAGTGACACTGCCCTCAAAAAAAAGAAAAAAAAAAGAGTGTGAGTTGAGCGCTAAGCAACAGCAGTTCTATGCCAGCCTGAGCTGAGCCGCTGTTGAGCTGCCAAAAAGGTGGCAGGATGGCTCAGCTAAAAAAAAAAAAAAAAAATGATTTGGGAAGGAAGAGGAATAATTTCTTTACCAATTAAAAATAATGCTATTAAACATTAGAGATTGAGCAAGCAAAAGCTAATATATTAACGATAAAAAAAGACTAGTGTGTAAAATCAAGAAGAAAACAGTTTGTTCAACAGTTCAATTGCATAAGCATAGCATATCATTTTCCCACATTTAGGAAGCTTGGTTTTCCATGGACAGATGCTGCTCAAATCAGATAACTCCCTACTGAGTTAACTTAGGTTGAAGTCAGTTGCCAAGGCAGAGACTACGTACATGTGTTGACCATTATTCAACATCGGTGAACTTAATTACTTTAGTAATTCAGCATATACCCATCATTGGTGAGACTCAGTCCCAGTGATGCAAAACCTGGTAGGCATGTTGGAAGAAATAGCTGCTGACAAAAGTATAGACATGCTCCTCATCACCAGCCCAAGCAAAGGGCTAATAGACAAATTGTCTTTCCCTTTGTTCACACTCTTCCCTGCCAGCTCCTCCCCCCACACCTCACCCCCCATGCCAAGGTCTCCTGTGCTCACGTTATCACGAATGTTGTGCTTCTACCTCTTTCTCTTCAAAAACTGTGTCTCCTCCGTCTTATTCTCTCATGGCTTTGAGAAATGACGGACCAGCCTAATTTATCAAGTAATATGTAAATGGGCTGTGGCATCCCTCATTCTCATCCCAGCCAGGCCTCTTCCCAGTATTAAAGCAAAATCTCAGGAGTGAAAAGAAAGCTTTAAGAGAATAAATTGCTACTGACAGAGTTGTGGCAGGTTGATTGAGAAAAACATACTTGAACAAGGGGCCCTTTCAACCATACCTCTCAGCTCAAGCCTGCAGAGCCTTATATAATAAAAGTAACACAGCTATCACATATTACCCTGCTATGGGCTGAACGATGGCCCCAAAAATCTATGTGTTGAATTCCTCACCCCCAGTTTTTCAAAATATAGCTGCATTTGGAGATAGGATCTTGAAAGATGTACATAAGTTAAATGAGGTCATTGAGATGAACCCTAATCCAGTCTGACTGGCATCCTTCTAAGAAGAGGAGATTAGTATACAGATAGAACCAGAGCAAAAGTCCACATGAAGACACAGGGACAAGAGGACCATCCACAAGGTAAGGATAGATGCCTCAGAAAAAAACCAATCCTGCCAACACCTTGAGCTCAGACTTCTAACCTCCAGAATTACGAGACAATAAATTTCTGTTGTTTAAGCCACCCAGTCTGTGGCATTTTGTTTTGGTTGCCCTAGCAAACTCAGAATACTCACTGTCTTATATGATTTATGTGTATGATCACATTGAAATATATGAAGCAGATTTCCCAGGCATCTTGCATTCCTAAACATTATTGACTTTAATAGCATGCTGTTAGAATGAATGAAGCAGCTTATCTGCTCTCTTTCTAAAAGCCTATAAGCTAGAGGATGTCTTCTTGTTTCTCCACGATTGCAATCATTTATTAATTCAAAAAATGCTTATGAACATGCGTCTTCTATTATCATATTTTGTTCTAGAGCCTGGGGATAAAAAAGTGAACAAAAGGTTCCTGTCCTCAAAGAACTTGAAATATAGAAGCAGAGAGAGAGAAAAAAAATCACAGAAATTAAAATATAATGGGATGTCTTTGCTATGAAATGCCAAGAAGAAGAAGAAAAAAAATTAGTTGAAGTGATGGAGGATACTATTTAGGGGACATTTGATCA
Source organism: Aselliscus stoliczkanus (assembly GCA_033961575.1). NCBI lineage: Eukaryota > Metazoa > Chordata > Mammalia > Chiroptera > Hipposideridae > Aselliscus > Aselliscus stoliczkanus. The sequence goes on from CM066731.1 coordinate 92,844,606, forward strand.
ACAAAATATTTGATGAGAGACCGAATTAATGTGAAGATCTGTAGAAAGAGAATTCCAGAAGGGAAAAAATGTCTGAAGCAGGAACTTTCTTGGATTTTTATAATAAGATGTCCTGTATGTCTGGTTCCCGTACTCAAATCATGTAGTCTTCGAAGGCAAGGTAAATGAAATTATTCTTTTTATTGGCCTGGAAAAGGTAAAGAAACAAGTTCTTCTCTAGAACCTTCAGAAAGAAATGAAGCTCTGCCAAAGCACTGAGTTAGACTAGTGAGGTCCATGATGGATTTCTATACTAGAGAATTATAAGATAATACATTTACATTGCTTAAGACACAGAGATTATGGTTATTATTCCTATATGTTAACTGTTACTTAAACCTTTGTTTTCAGTATCTTATTAAGGAGACCATATCTTCTGCAATCCAAAGACCCTTTTTGTGACACTCTCCAGCTAATGAACCTTCAGTTACCTGCAGTAGTAGGGAGGGACTGTCACCTAGGGAGGGGACCTGAGGGCCTAGATATTTTGACATACTTTAAATAAATTCTTCAGTTTTTCAGCCTCATTTTCATCCACATTTATAGAGCTACTTGATGACACAAATCCACTAGTATTTTCTGTGTTCTATGGTGTAAATTGAGTTGCTTTCTTTGTTTTCCCTTGAAGACTTAGTATTCCGTTTTCTTGGTGTGTTAAGGCTGTTACCATTAGTCCATCCATTTCCCTTTTGTTGTCTTGGTCCTCTCACATGTTCTTTGTCCTTGCAGGGCAATGCCTTTCCTGAAACCATCCTTCCCTCCTTCCCCCTGGTGTGTGTGTGTGTGTGTGTGTGTGTGTGTGTGTGTGTGTGTGCGCGCGCAAGTAACACATTCCTCTAATATTATTTTTGTGGCATATTGAGAGTGAACAAAAACTAATGCATATGTTCAACTGGACACCATTGACCAGAAGTCTTACCTCTTTTTTCTCAGTGAAATAATAAAAGGACATCAGCTAACAGTACACAGTCAAGAAGGGAAGCAATCTCCAGCTTTCAAGTTTGCCGAGGGAAACACATATAAGCCATCTCATGGTCCTTCCTTCCACTATTGACAGTCACCACAAGAGGAAGTCCATAGGTGACACTATACCATACCTCCCTATATTAAAAGACATCACATACTTATTAGTCTTTCTGTCTACCATTCCTAATAACCTCCTTTACACAATAGATTTCCATTACTTATCACCTAATAGAGTTGATTTTATTTTGTGCCAGGTGATAGACTATGATTTTCCTGAATTAAAAAAAAACATTCTTACTGTATATGCAAATGAAACTCCTAATGTATAGGATAATTCTTTTCAGCACAGTATGATTTGGGGAACACCAAAAGCCCTCCAGTACATCCCTCTTAAAATCCTTACTCCTTGGTTATGGCATTGTGTCTGAAATAACCAGGCCAGCAAATGTCACCATCTCATCATCATTGTCAATTTCACTTTTACTTTGATCATCATCACTAGCAGAAAAGACCTATAACAATAGAGATCTCATCTGCCTTCTTTACAGTTCTGTACCCCAGCAACCCAATAAGGGCCTGGTGCATAGTGAGCCCTCAAAAATATTTAGTAAATGAATCGTTATTAACAAATAATAACATTGTATCCCAACACCTAGCAAAATAAACTTGATTAAACATTTTTGAGAAAATAATTTAAAAATCAATTTCTAATTGGTATATAATATAAAAGCAAAGAAATGCCCACATCATAGGTGTGCAGCTTGATGAATTTTCACAATGTGAACATACCTGTGTAATCTGCCCGGAGGCCAAGAAACAGAACATTACCAGGTCTACGTAATCCTTTATTAGTTAGTAACCATTCCCCCAAGGGCAACCATTATTCTGACTTCTGACACCTTAGATGAGTATTGCCTCTTTCTTAACTTTATGAATAGAATCATACAGTATATGTTTTTGTGTGTTTGAGTAGATTGTTTTGTTGAAAATTATATTTGGGAGATTCACCCATGGTCTTTCATGTAACAATAGTTCATGCATTCTCACCCCTTTATAGCATTTAATTCAATAAATTTACCACAATATATTTATCTATTTTACTGTTGCTGGATGGATAGTCTAGATAACTGTTTCTAATTTGTTTGATTATGAATATTAGTGTTATGAACATTTTCAGTCCGTGTTTTTTGGTGCACAGATGTACATGTTTCTTTTGCATACACAAGTAGAAGTGTAATTGCTGGATTACATGGTATGTATCTGTGTAGTTTTAGTAGACACTAGCAGCTAGTTTTCCAGAGTTTGTGCTCCATCCAAGAGAGGAAGAAGTGTTACAATTGCTCCATATTCTTGCCAACCCTTGATATTTCCCATGTTTTTTATTTATTTATGAGTGGTATGATACTTTGGTTTTAATTTGATTGACTCAATCACATAATTATTTATCTTGCTGTCACCAGCAATTGTCCCTAAGCCTGACACCAAATAGGCCAAGTAACTACAATGCTACAATGCTTGCTTCTTTACTGTGCACTCAATTGCTGTAAGAAAATGCTTGCCCATTGACCTTTGTTTTATGATACCAACATTCCTGAATGGTTTGCAGAAAATACCTCAAAAAACATGTCCAATTATTTTTCAGTTTACTTTGTCATGACCTTACATGGGTTGGACGAAGATGAGGGAGGTTTAGATGATATGTGACAGAAGTCTAGGAAAGACCTGAGAGAGTCACAGGAATTATGAAGGTCCCAGGTATTACAAAGTGATGGATTCATTGAGAGGAGAGTCTTCAACATTTGTTACAATAAAAAGAAAATTCACTTTGTGCTGAACCTGAGTAAATATATTGTAAGTCCCTTTAGATTGAGAGTTGTTCAAGGACAATGGTTGTTGTCCCTAGTCCCCATTCTTCTCTTCTGCTCTGCTCAGTAAAAGGTTCTATACTGAGTTATTACTCTATAAAAGCTGATGGCTGAAGAAGAAATTTTTTCCCTGGTTTCTCTGCTGGTCTTAATTTATGTTTGAGGAGTAAGTAACTGTGATGCATCATAACTATTTTAAATTTACTCTGTACATTATTATTATTATTATTGGTTTCAGATATACAAAACAATGCAATGATTTTCCTTTCCACCCCTTACAAAGTGACAACCACCCTTCCCCCATCCATTGCCCCCCTACCCCTGATATCATACATATCTATTACAATTCCATTGATTCCATTCCCACTCTATACTTTACATCCCATGACTATATATGTATTAAATTATAGTTGACATATAGTATTATTCAGTGGCAGCTTCAGATGTACAGTGTAGTGGTTACACCTCTGCACCATCCATGAAGTGGTCTCCCTAACAAGACATGAATCCATTTGGTCCCCTAAAAAATATTTACAACATTATTGATTATATCATCCAAACTGTCATTTCTATCACTGTGGCAATATTATAGTTACCAATTTATGTTTTCTCGTCCCTTCCCCTTCTCCCTCATGCACACACAGAGGAAAAACTGATGATTACTATTCTGTACTGCCTTACAGGTGTGTGAACACTGCTAATAGTGAAGGTGGAGCCGTGGATAACAGCCTCTGCAACCAGGAAGAAATGCCCCAAGAAACCCAGTCCTGCTCTCTTCTGTGTCCCAGTGAATGTGTCATGTCCGAGTGGGGACCTTGGAGTAAATGCACACAGGTAATTTCTCTTCCAGCTAATTTCTCTTGTATTGTCAATGCCCTATAATCCTCTGGTGATACCTTCACTGTTGTTGTCTATATATTTACAATGCTTCTCTCCAAAGCTTTTTTCTAATAATCTGGGAGAATCGTTTTGCCTAAGAAAGAAAGAAAAGAAAAGAAAAGAAAAGAAAAGAAAAGAAAAGAAAAGAAAAGAAAAGAAAAGAAAAGAGAAGAAAGAAAGAAAAGAAAAACCCAGCTAGTGAGACTGAGCAGTTTAAAATGCCAGTGCTTCTATTTAGACCTTTATCATGGGAACACCAGCAAGGAAAATGAGACTGTAATGACGACACCAGGATTCGAATGCATGCACGTTATTAAGGGGCCTCTCTAATACCCAAATGATTCTCATTGTAATCTCTTGATTCTGTTCCATTTTTATCCTGGCAGAATCAATTATGTCTTAGTAGCTCAACTCCACTGTGTAATTTGTCTTCTGTTAGCGATAATCTGTTTTTTTCTTTCACTGTGTTCCCAAAGATGTTCTTCAGCCATGCTCTTCTTCCAAAGCGCTCTCTCCTCTCTCTCTCTCTCTCTCTCTCTCTCTCTCTCTCTCACACATACACACACACACACACACACACACACACACACACACAAAACCTTTTTGAAGTCTAAAGTAATTTCCTTTATTTTTCTCCTTTAAAAACCCAATTGGAAACATAATAGGAATACGCCAAAATAAATATTCTTCAAGTAGTATAGTTCAACTTAATATTATCAGAAGATAAATTATGATTTTTTTTATCTATTTCTGCCTAATGAGCTAAAAAACAAAATGAGTATAAGGAGCATATTTTCTGGGTTCAAACATTAGGAAGGAAAGAATTAGGATACTTTGAATTCAGTGGGGATACTGACCGTTTGTGGAAAGATTGTGTTAAATCTTTGTATGGAAGTGGATGGAAAGTATGTTTGATATCAGTTTATATCCTATATTTGCATTTTCATCATTGATTCTTTATTATAATAATTATTACAATTTTATCTTTTATATTTCTATAATTGTATTACTGAAAGAAATTTCCCTTGTCATTATTATTTTTTATTTGTTGAGTTGCTGGGGGGAGGACAACACCATACTAAGATGAAGAGGTAACAATAAAGGGTAATTTGTAGGAATGGAATGTTTATCCTATTGTTGACTTATGACTAAGTTATTTATTTTGTGTATAACTTGACTATAATGAAAATTAAATTTATTGCGCAGTTATTGTTTGCAAGACATACATAAGAATTATTCCCTTTAGTCCTTGCACTAATCCTACTAAGCACATGCAATTAGCAGTCCCATTGTACAGATGAAGAAACTGATTCTCAGAAAGGCTAAGTAGCTTATACAAAGCTCCACACTGAATAAGTGATGGAGATGGGAAGGCACCTTACTGTATCTGATGAAGCCAGAACCTTTGCTCTTACACCCTTGGCTCCCTTATCTTAGAAGAATTAGGATAGATTTAGATACAATACTTCTTTTTCCTTAAGATGCAACATTTATTTTTAGAATAAAGTGAGTTATTCTTAGTGAGTTACAATCTGTATGAGTATTCCATGGCTATGTACATATATTCACACTTTAGAAAGTGTGGTAGCATACACTGTTTATTAATCAACTTGTGAAAAATTTATCAAATTGAAGAAGTTGAATTCAATGTAGAGGTCATGATTTGCCCAATATCCTTTTTTTTCTAAGTTGCTCACAGAAGACTGCATTAAGCTGTAATCACTTTGCGATGACAATGCTGCCCTCTTAAGTCAAAGTACCTGGCTACTGAGCTAAAATGTTTGTTATAGGAGCATTTTAACAATGCTGTGATGAACTGGCATTTGTGGGTGCTTCTTTGGGGTCCTAAGAAACATTTTTTTTTTGAAGTTTGCTTTTCTAAAAATACTCACTCTGTTTTTGGAATATTCCTAACTTAGAGATCGAGAAAATATTTTAACCTCATTTTATGTGCCTGAAAGGTGACATAGTAACTTGCTCGTCATCATGAAGTTCAGAGGGTTGTCCTTCAACTGCCTGCATACCTTCTAAGTTACATTAATAGTAATAACAACAATAGCTATGACGACAACTTTCATTGAGCACATCTTACATAACCGTCACTGTGCTAGGGTTTTACAACAGCACTATACTATGATGATAGATATTTATCCATGATCATTCAGGTCTGTCTGATCAAAATGGCCTGTTCTTCCTCAGATTTCATGCTACTTTCAAGTACAAATAAAGACTTTAAAATGGAAAAAAAAATGGTAATCAGGGCTCACAACGATAATCTTCCCTATCTCTAAATATGTTGCATAATTTTAATAAATTGCAACATCTTAGCATAATGCCCCAACATCATAGATATTTAAACAGTACTTGACATTGATCATGATCATGATAATGGCAAAGTTAGCAAGCTGGATTTTTGTGCCTGAAGTTTAATTAGCACCTCAATGCACATTTTCTGAGAAAAAGGAAACAATTATTGTATAATTGTTCTCTAAACCCTATGCTGAATTGCAGATTCTAAATATCAGCCATTATTTTACCAAATTCTCTTTTTATAGCCTGCAGTGCGACATATGTTAATGGAACCAATTCGCTATGTTTTTTTTTCTCTTCTTCTTTTTCTTCCCAGGGCAATTCTTTAGAGCCAAACACATAAACAAACAAACCAAACAAAATATAAGCTTAAAACAAAACAAAACAAAAAAAAAACTAAATAAAAAACTCAGAATAATTCTGAGACAAAAAAATTATATCCCTTTTATGTATACTCAAAATACTCTGAAATTTATACTTGCATTTATCTATAAAAGCTGTATTAATATGGGGCTAGCCGAGTGGTGCGGTGGTTGAGGGCTGGCTTGGGATGCCAGCGGCCCTGGTTCAGATCCCATATGTGAGGGCCAGTGACACTGCCTTCTTAAAAAAAACAAAACAAAACAAAAAAAGCTGTATTAATATGAAATCATCTTAATATGTTTTTAAAAGTAAGTATATTTGCTAGCTATTTAAAAGAAACTTTGCAAAATTATTTAATCAATTACAACTACTTCTTGAATTCCTAGTATGTGTCCTGCGCTCTGAGGACAAGCATATATAACAGAGCATCCCTGACCCTGGGGAGCTCACCATCTTCAGTATCTTTGTAAATACCTACTGTGTAGGTGGGTGTAGCATAGGATTCAGTAGCTGACTAGTGGTTATTAGTCCACATGGCGTTCTCCAGTAAAGTGGTAGGCACTCACTCCATAAAATGGTTAGAAGTATACTTCCTAAATTCTGGGCCAGTGATCCCCACATTAGCACACATAAGCAGCATCTACAATGTGTGGTAACATAGGCCTCCTCTGCCCTATCCCAGAGACATCAGTTCAGTGAGTATGGGATGAGGCCCATGAACTTCCGTTTCTAATAAGTTTCCAGGTAATGCTGATCCTGCTATTCTGGGGGACACTCGGAGTCATAATGCTCTTGGTCATTACAGCTGGGTCATGTTCTTTCTCAATCTCACTCTAATTACATTATCATGTGGAAGCTTAGCTTATATTTACAGATGCTTTCCATGTGCCAATGTACTTAGCATTTATATTTACCGCACTTAATCTGCACAATGCCAGCTAAGTCTATACTGTTATTCCCCCAATGTATAGAAAAGTAAACTGAGTTTCCTAGAGGTTAGTAACCTGCTGCTTTTTGTGCTGGTTACAGGCACATTGACTGTTTAAGCCCAGGCCATCTACACATTTCTAACCACTACAAAAGAATAGAAGCCACACTTCCTGTCCTTGAGAATATTATAGCCCATGAACTTTGTTGTCTCCTTTTCTGGTTTACTTCGGATTTGTGAAGAAAAGTTTTATCCTAAATTTAATAATCTCCTTTATTCACGTAGCTTGTCAAGGAAGGAAAGGAAAGGAGTCACAAAAGTGTGGTCTCATGCCCTGGAACATGTGCTGGCTGTGTGACTGTGGCCAAGTAACTGACACTTCTGAGTACAGGTTCTTCACTAGGGAAGTAAGGACAATGGCAGCTGTTTTTCCAGATTGTTTAATGATTAACGACAATATGTATAAAGTGAGTAGCACAGAGTATAACTTAATACAGGTTTGTGAATTTTCTTTTTAAAGCAGCATCAAATCAAAGCTCCCCTTTATATTGTTTACGATGTGGTTGGGAAATGGAAGACAAGTAGTGAGCAGTACATTTTCTAGGCCATATGAAGACTAGCCCTTCCCCCACACAACGTGTTTATTACTTGATCTTACAGAAATGCGATGTCACCTCCTCTGTTGAAAAATGACTTATGCCTAACTGAAGAGTAGTCCCCAAAAATAAGGTGTCAGAAAACGAACTTTGAAAGAATGAGTTGCTGACCTTATAGTAACTGCCAATTGCAAACCATACACAAGACAAAGGTACTAAAAATTGTATGGAGACCATTTTAACTGTATTAGGAAGAACTAGGGACTGTAAATGGATCAAGAAGCAAAAACAAACATAAGTCAAGGGAGAATCTGAAGAAAATGAAAACCATGTGCTTCACTTATTTTCATCTTCTTGGATTTTTTTTTGTTCCCATAGCACTATATATATATATACATATAACTTATTTTTGGCTCTAATATACTCACTTCTCTTAGAATGCTTTAATGAGAAAGAGGTTATGGGATTGTACATATAAAAACCTTTGCAACAGTGTTCATTCTTTAAACATATATGTAAGTGTATATACACATGTGTATACATATAATACATATGCACATATGTGCAAATCATGTATGTGTATGTTTAATAGTCCATTGTGTATTACCCTATATTCCTCTTTTATCTACCTTTTTCCAGTTTTTATCTTTATCCTTCATTCTTCAAATTTATGCAGACAAGCATTCATAGAAGCACATATTCTTCAAGAGAGGTTTATAAATTTCTGAATTCAGATACCTTTCAGTCCCTGATGCATCTGCACAGACATATGGTTCTCTTCATTTATGCTACCAATCCCTACAGACCATTTCCAGTAAGAAATATAGATTTTCTATTTATGACTCTTCTTGGAGGCTTGACAAAGGAATTTCTTAAACAATAATATTGACAGGAAAAAGCAAAGAGGATCTTGGAGAGGAATTTCCAAACTGATATACATTTTACAGAAGCATGCCTTTGGAATCTCTCTCCAGAAAGATGACAAGTTTAGCAAACCAATTTGAACTTGATTGATTCACTTCAAGCTGAATGCATCGAATTCAGCTCAATCTGTAGCCGGGCATCCCTCCCACTGCAGGAATTGGAGATTCAATACTCCATGGTACAAGTGCAACCTCACGGTCAAACTGTGACTCAGATCTTTGTGTTATCACCAGGACAACCTCTGAAGAAAGATCAGAAAAGAAAATTTTGCAAAGAAACTACATAGGACTTAAGTGTAATTGAGTCTGAATTCTATTATAGAATTAATATTGTGCTTCAAAATTACATCTTATTTCTAAACTTTGTTCTACCCTTTTCTCTAACTCTTTATGTGTGCAGGATACTCTAGGGAAAGCCAATGTGGGCATATTATATATGAGCAGATACATACTGCCATTATTCCTCCACTTCTTTACGCAAAAAAGAGAAATGCACTCCAGTTTTTCTGATATGTACTCCAGAATTAAACATTGAGGTTAAGAAAAATACCTGTCTTCATGGTGCTCCAGTGTGATTTTTGGTATAGGCTGTCAACAGTGACAGTCTGTTACTGATGACTCAGCATTTTCAAGCACCTTTCCGCTATCTCTGAAAATTATGTTTGCTGGGAAGCAAATCACGCCAGTGTTTACTACGGGTACTCAGCTCCAAACTCTTCATCAAGCTCTCCTCACAGCCTGCAACATGCAGATGACAACCTGTATTTGTCTCTGGAGGGCATGTCTAACGGTCATGACCCTCAAGCTGCCTACTGCTTTTCTTTGACTCAAAAATGAAAGCCAGAAGAGAATGATGAAAATGTTTTATATTCTGGACTGAAAACTCTTGTTGCTTTTGCTAAATTGATATTGGCTCTTGTGAGAAGCCAATAATTCATTATTCTGGCTTGTGGAATATTTTACCCCTGTGTGCAGTGAGGCTTAACATCACTTAGAACCATTCTAATTTCCAGAACCACATTAGGCCCTGAAAAGAGGGTGCCTCATTATATGCAGTGGAGCAGCCAATGACAATTAGATAAAGGCAGTCTTTGGGCTGTTCCAGGTTTTACATTTTAAATGTTATCATTCTTTTTTATACAGTGTGATTTCTTTGAATCTCACTATCACCAGTTTGAAGTATAAAATAAAGATTCCATTGCTTTCAACACCTTTCTCTGCATCTTTGTCTGTCTCTTTCTCCTCTATCTTTATCTCTATCTCTATTATATAATAGAAATTTTCAAAAAAAGTAGTATAGTCAGCTCCATAAATTGATCACCCAGCTCATTACTCATTACTTAGTTTCAACAATAGTCTTTTTTAAAATTTCCTCTTCCCGGGCCGGCCGAGTGGCGCATTGGTTAAGAGCTGGTTTTGGGACGCCAGCAGCCCCGGTTCGGATCCCACATATGAGGGCCAGTGACACTGCCCTCTACAGCTAACAACAGCTCCACCTGGAGCTGAGATGTGCGAGCCCCGGCGACAGTGTGGGCTGCAGCCCCTGCTGCAGTGGGCTGCCAAGGGCTACAGTGAGTGGCCGGCAGCCAGCGTGAGCGGCCGGCAGCCAGCGTGAGCTGCCAATAGCCGCGGTGAGCGACACCCAGAGGCCGGCGACCGATCTGCCTCATCCGGGAAGAGCGCAATGATGACACCAACATGGGCCAGTGAAGCAACATCCTCCGCAACTAGACTGAAGAACAAAAAGACAGCAACTTGTCTGTTCCCCTTCCCCAATTCCCCAACACTGTTCCCCTCCCCCAATTCCCCAATAAAATCTTTAAAAAAAAAAAAAAAAAAATTTCCTCTTCCTCACTTTTTTTTCCTTCTATAGATGACTTTAAAATATACCCCACACTTCATATCATTTTATCTATAAATACTTCTATATAACTTCCTAAGAGATAATGACTAATCACAAGTACAGCAAAACATAACCCAAGTAACTTTTTACATTTTGTAGGAGTTTAATTTTCCAAAAATTAAAAACATGACTCATACAAAGTTTCAAAATTCATTAATTTATTAATGATTAAACCAGCATGATTGCAAGGCTGGTTCAAAGAGAATTGGAGAGGACAGAGAGCTTTCACATCTAGAAATAATTAAATACTATTAGATTTATTTGGATGGGATTAGATTGGATTTATGCTCCCACTGTAAACAACTAAAAATGAGAAAATATATAAAACAACAGTTTTTAGACATTGGACAGCAGATAGTATGGAACTATGATTCTCAGGGAAGAAAACCAAATGAGGCAAGCCTTAATGATCACCATGTTTTCTGGATGGAGATATTTTCTGGATGATGGTACCAGGAATGAAATCCCAAGAACATAGTGAGGAGCCAAAGATCAGGGGTCTTAGAAGTATTGGAATTTGTAGGATGAAACACTGAAGAAGATAAGCCTAGGCAAAGAATAAATCTAGATATCTACATAGGAGTCTTTTTGAGTTCTTGTCTAAATTCTAATTTGTACATGTATAGAGTGAAATTCCATAAGTACAGGCAAAGGATGACTTCTGAGAAGCTGCTAGGTGTAAACATTCCAAAGATCACCGATTTTGGAGACATTTGAATTCCATCCAGCCAACATAGAGATACTTATTCAAGCCCTCAAGCCATTTGATAATGACCCCAAAAAGGGCTATGCCTTAGAAGGAGGGCTAAATTAGAGCTAGAGTAAAATCCACTGTAGAATTTCACTAATGAAATTTAAACACAAAACTTACTGCCTGCCAAAACAAACTTCAACACACTTAAATGGAAGATGGGAAAAAAAAAATCAGTGTAATATTCACAATGTCTAGAAGTGGTCAGTGACTAGAAGAAGGCATGAGAGGGACTTAGGTAGTGCTTGCTGGTAATATTTTGTTTTGAGCTCTGGTCTAGTTATTTGGGTATTTTCACATTGTGAAATGTCATAGAGCTACATTTGTATTATCTGTGTATTTTTTAAATATATCTTATACCTAATTACTATACATCTGAAAAAGCAACAAATTGTGATCTATAAGCAAGAGGAAAACCAGTCAATACAAGAGGAAAAACCAGTCAATGCAAAGGAAAAAAAAAAAAAGTCAATACAAGAGGAAAACCAGTCAATACAAGCAGAAATAGAAGATAGGGCACTTAAAAACAGCTATGCTAAATATTTAAGTATGCTCTGGGATTTAAAGGAAAATGTGCATATAATGAGTAAAATAGAAGACACTGAAAAGAATCATATGTTACATTTAGAGATCTAAAACACAATATCTGAAATGAAACCTTTACCAAATAGGAGTAATAAAACATTTGACTTTGCAGAAGAAAAGATGAGTGGACTTTAAGACACAGTGATAGAAATTACACTAAGACAAAAAAAGAAAAAAGAGTGAAAGAAATTGAGTAGAGAGTAAGTGACCTGTGGACCATTAACAAGTGGTTTACCATAACTGTAATTGGAGGCCTTGCAGGGGAATGGAGAATTGACAGAAAAATATTTGAAGAAGGATTGGCTAAAATTATTCTATTTCTGGCTGTAGTCCTCAGAGAATATAATCTAGATCTTATAAGCCTGGTTGACAATATTCTGAGAACAAAATAGAAAAAAATTTATTATATAAATAGTCTTTCACTTTAATACTTTTATTTTTCAAAATGGTAGCTCTGTGCTCAATTGTGTCTGGTGCTCCAGTATAGGAAATTCTGTTTTTCCTCTTTTTAAAATAATAAAGCTCTAATTTTTAGTTAAAGTTGAGGTAGGCAGGCATCTGGGAAAGTGTGAAGAGGTTATATGGGGGTCTAATAACTTTCAATGAGTACTCTAGTTTTGAACCTTAATTCTACCTCATTTTCAAATAAATGTACTTGCTGCTTAATTGCCTCATCATTTGAAGCTTTATAGAACAAACCAAGTTCCTGTTTATCCATTGCTGGTTTGGAATTCAGTACTTTCAGCTCAGCTCAGGCAGTTATCACATCAGTTTCTCAGTTTCCTCCGTTTTTTGCTTTTGCACTCTTACATTATTATCATCATCATATAATCATTTGCACACTTTTAAAAACAAATTCCTTTATTCTCATTTTAGTCCTTTTAATATGTTAGTGGTATTTCTGGAAGGGATTCTGTAAAATCTTCCATCTTTGACCAAAATCTCTATCAATTTAATCTTAACACAATTTATGGTGTAACACAGAAAAGAATTCAATTATTATGAAACTAAGTTTCTTTCTTAAAAAATCACATTTGCTATTTTAAAATTGTTTCTAATATTTTATTATCATAAAAATATAATATATAAAGATATTTAATTCATCAGGTATTACTTTTATATATAGCATGAGATAGGCTTTTCAATTAAAAGTCAAATGAATATTCCTCCACTGACTTTTTCTGTATTTTATATTCTAGGTATTTTTCATTTGTTCATGAGAATTTTCTTCATATTCTTATTGTATTCAATACAATTTTTCATCACTAGTATTAATATGTTTTTTGAAATATGCATTTCTGTTTAATTTTAGCACCTAATTACACTATTGGGTGTTATGTATATCTTACAACCATCTTATTTTCTAAATATGCTTAGTAATTCTACTGTTTTTTTTAGTTAACATTCTTAGGTTTTTCTCATCATATATTCCTATAATCTATATAATAACCATCATATATTCATATAATCTATATAATATTTTTGTCATTTTTGATAATTACATTATTTATCCTGGGCATACATTATTAGCAAGCACTTTCTAAATAACACTAAAAGGAAATAAAATTATTTCAGTATTTTCCTGGTTGTAATCATAATATTATGGTTGAAGCATTATTCCTCAAATTTAACAATTTTCTCTAAATTTCTATTAACATATATGCAACTATAATATATCTATATATACATATATGTTTTCAGAAATGACAACTCAGTTTTATCAAATGCTTTTTATTGGTATAAGTTTTAGAATTTGTCCTTTATAAATATTATGATTTTAAAATATTTTATGAAATGTACATTTATTCTTAAAATGAACTTAGTTATAGTCTACGATTATTTTTTTATCTTGCTTGTATAGTTTTTAAATCTTATTATTTTTTTATTTTTCAATTATAGTTGACCTCAAACATTATATCAGTTTCAGGTGTACAGCACAGTGGTTAGATATTTTTATAACTTAAGAATTTAGTCTATGAATATTTTAATTAATACAGAATGTTTCTCTCCCTACCTTCCTGTCCCTCTCCTTTCCTTCCTTTTTCTTTCCCTCTGTCTCCCACATTCCTCCCATCTTACCATATTCGATTTAATACTATGTTTATGTGGAAAAATTCATTTGAAAGATTCCACATTTTTCTTTTATCTGAACCAATTCTTTTTAAATACAGAAATTAGTTATTTAAAATTTTAAACATATCTGTAATCGGAATATTTTAGATGGTATATTATTGACAATCTTTCAAATTTCTCCTGCAGTTATGTTCTTTTGAAACCTTCTCATTCTTGAGTAAATTTTAGTCATTTATATATTTCATGAGCATGACAATTTTTGCTAGATTTAAGAAAATCTATTCAGATAAAGTACACATAATTTTTGTTTTAATGCATTTAATCCATCTCTGATTGTCTTTTTTTCATTTTATCACATGCTTGTGTGTGTGTGTGTGTGTGTGTGTGTGTGTGTGTGTGTGTGTGTATTTATCTGGCATTTTAACACTTCTATTCTTGTCCATATGCTAGTATTTCAATCTCGTTTAGTCTGTTTTAATTCATATTTTTTTAAATATATACTTTCAGTGTTTGAACAAATATATCCTTGTCATTTACTTTTCCATATTTTTGGCTACTTATATGCCTTGTTATTCCTAATAAAATATATAACATTTTTATTAAACTTTGAAAGAAAATAATACTTGAATATTCATTAATTTAATCAATATTTAATTTGAAAAGATTTTTACCTCATTGTGTCAATTTAAAAATACAGTGTTTTTCTCCTCTTTAAATTAAAATATAGTTAATATATAATATTACATTAATTTCAGGTATACAACATAGTCAACATTTATATACTTAGGGAAATGATCACCATGATAATTCTAGTAAACATCTGACATTGTACAAGGTTATTACAATATTTTTAACTATATTCCCTATGCTGTACATTACATCCTCATGACTTATTTATTTTATAACTGGAAATTTGTATCTCTGACTCCATTTACCTGTTTAACTCTCCCTCCCACCTCATTCACCTCTGGCAACCATCAGTTTGTTATCTATGTCTGAATCTGTTTCTGTTTTCTTTTGTTTGTTTATTGGTTTTGTTTTTTAGATTCCACATATAAGTGAAATCATATGGTATCTGTCTTTCTCTGTCTAACTTATTTTACTTAGCATAATACCCTCTAGTTCCATATATGTTGTTGCAAATGACAATATTTTATTCTATTTTATGACTGAGTTATATCCACTGTGTATATCCATTATATCCATATAGTATATATTATACACACACCATGTCTTCTTTATCCATGTGTCTATTGATGAACACCTAGGTGGTTCTATATCTTGGCTATTGTAAATAATACTACAACGAACATAGTGATGCACATATCTCTTCAAACTACTATTTTCATTTTCTTTGGATAGATACCTAGAAGTGGAATTGCTGGGTCATACTGTACTTTTGCTTTGTTTTGTTTTGTTTTGTTTGTGTTTTTTATTTTTTTTATTTTTTTGAGGAACGTCCATAGTGTTTTTCATAGAAAAGGGAATCCTTATGCACTGTTGGGATTTCTATCTCTTTTTAAATTATTAAACATTTTAAGCATACAGAAAAGAGAGTTATGTGATAAAATTTTGGTGTCCAGCCTCTAGTTTGGTAAAATCTTAATCTGTGCACTTTATTTATTAAATGTAACCATTTTTTATGTATGTCTGTGAAATTTTGTGACCTTCTTTAATAGGTATTTTGTTTTAAGTTTATATTTAGGCATTAATATTTTAAATGGCACTACTTAAAATGTTATTGCTGACATGGAGGGAGGCAAAATATTGGGTTTTCTTTTTTTTTTCATGTTTTTTACTTACGTCACTGAACTCATATTTGCTCTTCCATGTTTTGGATCTATTCTTTTGATATTTAAGGATTATAATTATATCACCTCAAACAGTGAATGTCTTTATTCTCATATGAATGTGTATATATATTTTTTTCTTTTCAGACCTTATTTAGTTGAGCAGAGCTAATAACAGCCATGACCAATTATATACTACTGGTTATTGGGCATCTCTGTCATGTTCTTGAGATTCACAGTGATGTTAAGTGTTTCACAATTATTATCACTGTTATATTGAGATAGATAATTTATAACATTTGTCTTTGGGCTTCAAGGAAGACCAAGACCAAAACTGAGAGCACAAAACTGTCACTTGTATTTAAATAATTATAGAAAATTGAAGTGAAGTTATTGTCTTTTCCAACATTCTCCTGATTTTTCTCTTTGCTGTCAATACCAGTGAGTGCTTCATTTCACACATCTGAGCTGGGCTTCCAACAATCCTTTTGCTTGAATAGTACTCAAAATACTCCCTTACTCAGGTCCTGAGAAGCGGTAGACCACTGGTTAAGCTATTTAATATGAATAGCTAGACCACCACACAAAGACTTTGGGGTCTAGATACAGCAATGTAGGGCACCTGGAGTCCCTATCCCAACATGAAGTACCACCTTGATTGTTTTCCCACTTAGGACTGTGGGCAGGACTGGTTAGCTGGAACAGGAATTTATGCATAATAGGCACCATAACTGACTTGCCTACTACATCTGACTATGATAGTAACATGTTTATTTCTATACGTATATGAGGTTTTATCAGGCATGGACTTTTAATTATCTTGAATAAATACTTGGCATGTTTGGCAATCACTCTGTGTTTACATTTGTGTGTGTATGCATGTGGGCGCATGCGTATGCACACGCACAAATTGCTGAACTCATGATATTTTGAAAGGCTTATTTTTTTTTTAATTAAAGTTTATTGAGGTGACAAGTGTTACTAAAGTTACTTAGGTTTCAAGTGTACAATTCTGTAATACATCATCTATACATCACACTGTGTGTTCACCACCCAGAGTCAGTTCTCCTTGCATCACCATTTATTTGATCCCGTTTACCTTCATCTACCATTCCCCTTCCCCCTTCCCCTCTGGTAACCACTAAACTGTTGTTTGTGTCTATGAATTTTTGTTTCTTCATTTGTTTATCCTGCTCCTTTGCTGTTTTCCGATTTCAGTTTTACATACCACATATCAGTGAAATTATATGGTTCTCGACTTTTTCTGCCTGAATTATTCTGCTTAGAATAATAATGTCAAGATCCATTCATGTTGTTGCAAATGGCATTATTTCATCTTCTCTTATGGTAGAGTAGCATTCTATTGTGTATATATACCACATCTTCTTTATCCAATCATCTATCAAAGGACACTTTGGTTGTTTCCAGAGTATTGTATTTTTTAATGTAGCACTAGATTTTTAAAAATATTTTTATCTATATTCTGTAATTGAGCATTTTAATGCTGTGGCATCATATTTTTATTATTGAGATTGACTTATATTTTCTTACGTATTGTTATTGTAAATGTTTGAAGTCAGGGTTATCACATGCTATAAAATAAACTTTGCTTTTTTTTTTTTCTGTGCTTTGAAACGGTTTGCTCATCTAAGAAACTATGTCATACTTGGTGGTTCAAAGAATTTACCTGTGAAACTGTTTGGACATAACCTTTTGGTAGGCAACCTTAAGTCAAACCCTCAATATCCCAGGCTTATCAATCCATTCAGGATTTCTATCATCCCTTGAATTAATTGTGGGGATATATATATAATCCTCTTGGTGACGAGACTTTCTGTATTTGTTATTGTATTTGCTTTCATTTTCCTTTTATTGTTTTTTTTTTTTTAATTTATTTATTTTGGTTCAATTTGCCCAAAGTCTATCTATGTTAGCGATGTTATTTTCAAAGTTTTGTTTCATGAGCAATTCAAGTGTTCTCATTTCTATATTCGAATTATTATTTGTGGTTCTTGTACTTAGCCTATTTTATTTGGGTTTTAAGGTTCATATTTTTCCAACTAGAATAAAACATTTTGCTATATTTACTGTATTTTATAGTAATGAAATCACTCAAGGATATTAATATCAAGGATATTGCAGGATTTATCTATAATAGAATTGGACAGGGTAAAACCAGCTGTAGTATTAAGGGGTTGACTCTGACCTTAAATTTGATGTTAAGTATCCTCATTTTCAGTAGTATCCAAAAAGCCCATCAAGATGCAAATATTCTGTGTCCTAAAGAGTTGTTTTACAAAGTATATTTAACTTCTTAAATTTCTAAGGGCTTCCAATTAATCTTTTTTATTTATTAATTTCTACTTGCTTTTAATAATGTGTAGAGGTTTGCTAAAGAACTGTGTATGATCAATATTTGTTAATTTTTCACTATGCTTGAAAAAATGAGTTATTTCCTGTCTTAGAATTCATGCATATATATAGAAAAATTCAGTTATATTTACTATATTTTTCAATATTCTTTTGTCATTCAATTGATGAAATATTCATATTTGTCATTATCCAACTTGAAAAGTAATAGCCTTACAGCAATCTATTAGGGTATGCTATTCTGATTGTATTTCTATCAAATTCTCCTTGCCTTTATAATCGTGTTTTACTTCTAAAGTTTGATATCATGTTATTTAGCACAATAAGCTTCATAAATATTTTCTTCAATAATTTTCAATTGATCTTTCTTTCATCAGAACTTTACTTTGTTATTTTCTATTTTGTCTGACATAGATCCTTCTGCTTTTCTTTCTTTTTGTGTGTGTGTTTTTGTCTTCACTAATTCTTTTTTTCTCTCTATGTCATTTGCCTTAAAAGAAGGCTTCTTTTACAATTATATACAATTATTTTTGGCTTTTCATAGAAGTGTTTAAAATTTATTTCAGTTTTTATGACTGGAATCTGCTGTGTTTTATAGTTTTAAAAATAGCATCCTTGAAATTTTTATTGTTTCCAATGGCTTTATGTATTATACCTTGCATTTTTCTATGCTTTTCACTAATTTAAATTACTACTGATTATCTTTCAAACAAAAACATTGTTTTTGTTTTAACAAAACATTAAATTATGAATCCTGTATATCAGGGATATTTAGCTTGTTTTATCTCTCCCCAAACTTCCTATCTTTGTCAATATAATCTGAAGTTATAGCTCTAGTGATTATTTTTATCAGTTTCTCTATCTTACACAATCATATGCTATTTGTAGATTTCCGCATAGAAAATGTTAATCTTTTTCTCTTTTTCTATTAGACCATTTTTACTATTAAGAACACGGCACTCGTTATTTGCTGTAGTATAATTGTGAAATATCACCTCAAGCAAGTTGGAATGATACTTGAGTTTCTGTTTACTTCATTATGACAAAATTTCAAGTTTGGTGCTTTTGTGTATTCTAAAACTATAATCACTATTCCTACACCACCTCTCATTATCTCTGATTACTGGATGCATCTTCATCCTTGCTGCATTTTTCTATTATCTACTGTAGTATGGTTTAGATTGTTATATGTGCATGTTCCTTTTTCAATTCTTAGAATTTTAATGGTCTTCTGATGAGATACAATTTTATACATTAAAATGCACAAAGTTTAAGGCTACAGATTGATGCATTTTTACTTTTTGTACATCTGATTAACCACCAAACAGATCAAAATACAGGCCAATTCCAGCACCCTACAGGTGCCTTGATGCCACTTTTCACTTTATTTACAGAGTTCCCTAACCCAAGTAAGCCACTAGTCTTATTTCTATCATACCTATTAGTTTTGCCTGCTTTGAACTTCAATTGGAACTGTAATTGGAATAATACAGTATGTACCGTTTTGTATATGATCTCATTAGCTTAATATTATATCTTGTACATTATATAAATGGGTTCACAGTATATATTCTTTTGTGTCTCACTGATTTTGCTCAATATAATGCTGTTGAGATTTATGTGGGCTTTTGAGGTCATTAGTTAGTTCTTAGTTGTTGCTAAGTCTTATTTCATTGTAGGAATATACATCATTTATGTTTGCTCTGTTAGTAGACATTTGGGTAATTTCTAATTTAGGGCCCTTATGAATGTAACTATTGTGACCATTTTGTAAGTTGTTTTGTGGATATTTGTACTCATTTCTTTTGAGCACATATTTAAAAATGGAATAGCTAGGTCACAGGATAGGTGTGCATTTATTATTAGAAATGTTCAAATAATTTTCAGAGTTATAGAACAATTTTACCAATTTTCAGCAATGAATGAGATTTCCAATTCTAATATATCCTCATCCACATTGGGTGTTTTCAAGTTTATTTATTTATTTTTTAAGTTTTAGCTTTATATTTCAAATATCATTGTCATCCCAATAAATTTTAATTAAAAAATTTTAGCTATTCCATTGGGTACATTGAAATATCTCATTGTGATTTTGCATTGCATTTCCCTGATAACTAATAATGTTGACTAACTTTTCATTCGCTATGGACCATTTAGACATCTTATTTACAAAGTGCCTGTTGAAGTCTTTTACCTGTTTGTTTTTTAAATGCGTTGGTTTAATATTTTGGGGTGGTGGTTTTCTTTTTTATTTCTTCTTTGCCCAGGTTTATTGAGAAATTGACAAATATCATTGTATAAGTTTAAAAATATGCAATGTGATAATTTGATGTACATATGTCTTGTGAAATGATAACCACAATAAGGTTAGGTAACATATTCATCACATACCTTTTATGTGTGCATGTGATTCTGTGATGAGAATATTTAATATCTCGTCTCTTAGCAAATTTCAAGTATACAATACAATATTGTTAACTAGAGTTATTATATTGTACATCAGATCCCAAGAATTTACTCATCTTATATCTGAAAGTCAGTACCCTCTGACTAGCATCTCCTTCTTTTCCCCACCTCCAAGCTCATGGCAACACTGTTCTCTTCTGGTTTTGAATGCAACTTTTAAGATACTGTGTGTAAGTGAGAGTGTGTTTGCCATTCTCTATCTGACTTATTTCACTTAGTATAATGCCCTCAGGGTTCATCCATGTTGTTATAAATGGCAGGATTGTCTTCTTTTTTGTGGCTGAATAATATTCCATTGCACACTTGCACACACACACACACACACACACTATTTTCTTTACCCAATCGTCTGTTGGTAGACACTTTGGCTATTTCCATGTCTTGGCTATTGTGAAGAATGTGGCAATGAACATGTGGTGCAAATTTTTCTTCAAGATAGTGATTTCATTTCCTTTGGGAATATACTCAGATATAGGATTGTTGAACCTTATGGTAGTACTAGTTTCAATGTTTTGAAGTAACTTCATACTGTTTTCCATAATGGCTATATCAATTTACATTCCCACTAATAGTGCAAAATGGTCTTCTCCACTTCCTTGCCAACATTTGTTATCTTTAGCCTTGTTGATGATAGACATTCTAATAGTTGTGAAGTGACATCTCATTGCTATTTTGATTTGCATTTCCCTGATGATTAAAGATGTTGAGCATCTTTTCATGTACCTATTGGCCATTGTATGTCTTCATTGAAAAACATGTCTATACGGGTCTTTTCCCTATTTTTATCTCGTCTTTTTTTTTGTTTTTGTTTTTTGGTTTTTTTTGAGGGCAGTGTCACTGGCCCTCATCATATGTGGGACACGAACCGGGACCGCTGGCTTCCGAAGCCAGTGCTTAACCACCATGCCACTCGGCCAGCCCTCTTTTGCCCATTTTTTAATTGGATTGTTTAATTGTTTGCTATGGAGTTGTATGAGTTCTTTATATATTTTGGATATAAACTCTTTATCAGATATATACTTTGAAAATATTTTCTTCTATTCCATAGATTGCCTTTTAAATTTGTTCATTATTTTCTTTTGCTGTGCTGTAATGTAATACTGGCCTTATAAAATGTTTGGAAATGCCCACTCCTCTTCTTTTTTTTGGTAAGATTTTTAAAAGGATTGGTGGTAATTATTTTTCAAATGGTAGGATTCACCAGTGAAGACCTCTGGTTTTGGGGGTTTGTATGTTGCAAGGTTTCTGATTATTGCTTCTATTTCCTTACTCATTATCAGTCTGTTTAAATTTTCTTTTCTTCTTAATTCAGTCTGGTTACATTGTATGTTTCTAGGCATGTATCCATTTCTTCTAAGTCGTCCTATATGGTCCTTTATATTTCTGTGGTAGCTGCTGTAGTGTCTTCCCTTTTGTTCATAATTTAATTTGTTTGACTCCTCTCTCTTTTTTCCTTAGTAAGTCTAGCTAAACTTTTGTAATTTTTTATCTTTTCAGCAACCAACTCTTATTTTTATAGATATTTTATTTTGTTTCCATATGCTCTATTTCATTTATTTCTACTCTTATCTTTATTATTTCCTTACTTCTAACTGTGGGCTTATTTTTATTTTTTACTTTTTGGAGTTCCTTGTGACATAATGTTGGGTTATTTATTTGAGACATATATTTTTTCTTAATATAGACTTGTATGGCTATGAGCTTCCCTCTTAGAACTATTTTTGTTGAATCCCATGAACTTTGGTATGTTGTTTCCATGTGCATTTGTCTCAGTATATTTTTGGATATATCTTTTGATTTCTTCCTTGACTCAGCGGGTGTTCAGGTGTGTGCTCTTTCTGTATATTTGTGAATTTTCCAATTATCCACCTGTTATTGGTTTCTAGTTCCATTGAAGTTGGAAAAGATACTTGGTATAATTATAATTTTCTTGAATTTGTTAAAACTTGTTTTGTGGACTGACATATGATCTATCCTGGAGAATTTTCTGTGTGCACTAGAGAAGAATATGTATTCTATTACTGCTAGATTGAGTGTTTTTTATATGTCTGTTAGATCTACTTTGTCTATAGTGTTGTTCAAATTCACTGTTTCCATATTGATTTTCTGTCTGAATGATCTATTCACTGTTGATAGTAGGGTATTAAAGTCCCCTACTATTATTATGTTGCTTTTTACTTCTCCTTTTGGTTCTGGAGGTATTTGCTTGATATATTTAGGTACTCGAAAGTTAGGTACATAAATATTAATATTTACAATTTTTCCATCTTCTGATACATTGACATCTTTATTATATTAATGATCTTTTTATCTCCTGTGACTATTTTTAACTTAAAGTCTGTTTTGTCTGATATAAGCATAGCCACTACTGTTCTATTTTGGTTTCCATTTGCTTGGAATATCTTTTTCTCTTCATTCACTTTCAACTTATGTGTGCCCTTAAAGCTAAAGTGACACTCTTGAAAGCAGCATATCATAGTATCTCTTTTTTATCCATTTATCCATTCCATTTATACTTATCAAAGCAATTGTTGATAAGTAAGGTTTTACTATTGCCATTTTGTTCATTGTGTTCTGAGTATTTTGTAGTTCCTTTGTTTCTTCCTCTGTGTCTTCCTTTGGGATTTGATGACTTTATGGTGGTATCCTTTGATTGCTTTCTCTTAGTCTTTTGTATACTTACTAGAGATCTTTTCCCTGTGGTTACTATGGGCCTTACATAAAATAATTTATAGTGATAATATTCTATGTTAAGCAGATGACAACTTGACTTTGACAGTATATAAAAATGCTATATATTTTTTTCCTCACATTTTAAGTTATTCTTGTTATATTTTACATCTTTTTAATATTGTGTATGGAAAAACAAATTATTGGAATTATAGTTATTTTAATATAGTTATTTTATTTTTTAAACTAGAATTAAAAATGATTTATTCACCACCTTTACAATACTAGAGTATCTGACTTTGACTGTATATTTACTTTTACTGGTGATTTTTACATATTCATATGTTTTTATATATGTTTACATTGTGCTTTCAAAATTCCCCTTTTCTCTTTGACTTGAAAATTTATGTGTCTTGGTATAACTTTTTTCAGGTCCAGTTGGGGATATTTGGGCTTTATGAATCTGAATGTCCTTTTGTCTCCATTTGGGAAGTTTTCAGCCATTATTTTTTAAATAAACTTTCTTCCCCGTTGTCTCCCTCTTCTTCTTGGATTCCCACAATGCATACAGTTAAGTACCACTTAATGATGGGGTTATATTCTGAAAATTGTGTCATTAGGTGATTTTGTCATTGTGCAAACATCATATACTTACACAAACCTGGATGGTGCAGCCTACTACACGCCTAGTCTATATGGTATAGCCTATTGTTCACAGGCTACAAGCCTGTATACCATGTTGTAGTACAAAATGACACAAGGCTAAATCAAGCACAAAAAGAAATAATATAATCAAGAGGCACAGTAGACATGAGATCCATGAGGCTGCTCCCCGCATAAGGTAGCACACTTTTATACAGCACATTTTTTTTTTTACAAACAGAAAGAATATTCTATAAAATAACACTAAAAAGTATAGTATAGTAAACAGATAAACTAAAACATATTTGTCATCACTATCAAGTATTATGTACTATACATAATTATATGTGCTATACTTTTACATGACTGGCAGCACAATAGGTTTGTTTACACCAGCATCTCCACAAACCTGGTTGTAATGTGTTGCACTACTATGTGACAGCAGCCATGATGTCACAGGCAATAAGAATTTTTCAGCTCTATTGTAATCTTATGGCACCACTGTTTTAGACGTTTCATCAATGACCAAACATTGTTATGTGGTGCATGACTGTATATTTTTTTGTTTGTTTGTTGTGTGTGTGTGTGTGTGTTGATGTTATCTCATAAATACTGTAGATTTTCTTCACTCTCTTATTGGTTTTTCATTTTGCTTTTCTAACTGGTTTATTTCAGGTGACTTGTTCGAGTTTACCAAGTTTGCTGTTGAAGCTCTCTATTGAATTTTTCAGTTCAATTGTTTTATTCTTCAGCTCTTGGATTTCTGTGGTGTTTTTTGTTTGTTTGTTTGTTTGTTTGTTTGTTTGGAGGGGGCTATGCTTCTGTTTCCTTGTTGAACTACTCATTTTGTTCATGTATTGTTTGCCAAATTTTGTTTAGTTGTCTATCTGTATTTCACTGAACTTTTTAAGAAGAGTATTCTGACTATTTTGCAGACAGTTCATAGACCTCCATTTCTTCAAAATCAGTTATTGATCTGATTTTTTTGTGAACTTATTATCCTTATATTGGTATCACAGCATCTAGCTAAAACTCCTTCAGACTTTAGAGATCCCCTTCATCAGGGAAAGACCTTCAGCAGTCAGTTCAGTTGGGGGCTCTGGACGGTCAGTTGGTAAGGTTTGCCGGCAGGTGAGACTTACTGTTTAGATGGGTAGGGTTGTTGCTCATGCTCTGAGGTCAAGGCTCCACATTCAAGTGGGACCACTGGCTGGGCTCCCTGGTAGAGTAGAGCTGCTGGTTGGGGTCTGCTATTAAGGCTACTACCTGGGCTCTGTAATCACCTCTGGTTTGACAGGGTTACAGGCATGTTTCTTAACAAAGAAGCATTACTCATTGGATTCCTTAATTGGGAAGTATTGCTGGCCACAAACTGCTGGCCGGGCTGAGGTCACAAACTGTTCAGCAATTGGGTAGGGCCATAGGATGCATTCTGTTGCCTGGCAGGGCTGTATGCTGAGCTCCACAGTGGGATGGTAAGGTAGGCTGGGCTCCAAGCCTGCCTGGGGTCACTGTCAGGCTCCGTGGTCAGGCAGGGCCAGTAGGGTTGCTTGCTTGGTTCTCTGCCTGGACAGGGCTATAGGGTGGCTGCCATAGCTGTCTAGGGTTTGTGCTGTGTTCCCTGGTCAGGTAGGGCTGGAGGCTTGGCTTAACCCTTGTGCAGGACTATTAGCATGGTCTTCTGCTCAGGCTGGTCATTGGATGGGCTCCATGGCTGACCAGGGTCTCTGGCAACAATTCTTGGTTGGGTGGGGCTGGAATCCATACTCAGCATTGGGCAGAGCTGCTGCTTTGCTTTGCTTTTCAGGTTGGGACTGTAAAATGGGCCCCATGGCCAGGATGGGTCATTGACTGGGGACCCAACCTGGACAGAATTGTTGACCAAGTTCACTGGGTAGATAGGGCTAGCAGCTCACCTATGCAGACAGGCAGAGCAGCTGGTTGACATCTCTGCTCAGGTGCCACTGGCAGTAGAAACATGGTCTGCCAAGTTCACACACTGGTTTCTGTGAGCCCCACTCCTCTTCTCCATCCCTAGCTATTTCTAGTAGTCTTGCTTGCCAATTCTCCCAGTCATCCCCATGAGGTGAGATCTAAGTGGGCCTTCTAGGAATTGTCCTGTAACACTGGGAAAGCTGGATGCCCACACTGGGCTCTTTGTGTTCCCACTGGAGCAACGGTAGGCCAGGGGATTCCTCTGGATGCAGCTCTTTGCCATCCTAGGGAAAGGTCAATGCAGTCAAAGTGAAACCATTTCTCTTACCCTTGTAATGCAGATTTTCTCAGATGTTGTGGACCACCAGGGTGTAACTAACCTCACTGCCAGATTCTGGAATTTTCACAAGGCATATTCTCTGTGGATGGTTGTTAGGGGGTTTTCTGTGAGGAGGACTGAACTCAGGAAACATCTGACTGATGTCACTCTCCTAGTTTTGTTTTAAAGAAGTTTTTAATATATTCTGGATGTAAGTCAGATATATGCAGTGTGAATATTTTCTCCAAACCACTAGCTTATCTGTTGACCTTCATTACAGTGGGTTCTGTTGTTTTAGCAAAGGAACCTAGTTTTGATGACATCAAATTTATTGTTTTATTTTATGGTTAATATCTATTTTGTCCTTTCAAAAATCTTTGTGTAACCTAAGGCCATAAAAGCATTATGCTATGTTTTCTTCTGAAAAGTTTATAAGTTTAGTTTTCACGTTTAGATGTATGAGCTATCTCAAAAATTTATGTGTCACATGGTTTACAGTGATGTATTTATCTATCTATTTATTTGTTTATTTTAATGAACGTTTATTGGGGTGACAGTGGTTGATAAAGTTACATAGGTTTTAAGGGTACAATTCTGAAATACATCATTTATATATCACATTATGTGTTCACCACCTAGAGTCAGTTCTCCTTCCATCACCATATATTTGATCCCATTTAAGTTAGGTTCTTCCAAAATTGGATCCTGGGCCAATAATTCAGTGCAAGTGATTTGTTAAGGAAATATCCCCAGTAGAAATGAACAAGGTAGTGAGGCAGCAGAATTGAAAAGAGAAAGAACCAAGCAAGGGTGCCATTTCAAATGAAGTCCTCAGCAGCCTGAAAGAAGCTCTGGAGTATAATTATACCACAGAGTTGTCCGTTCTTCTTGAGGCTAAGGAACTGGGCTCGTGTACACTGCTACTAGTCACCCATCAGCAATAGTCTCCCTTTTAGAAAATGGTGATTAAATCCCGTAAGAATGTTTTACTTTCCTTAGGGTTTCAGAAAAAGTAGGATAAGTATCCAAGGACAATCAAGTGAGTCTCAGGTGCAAGTCATGTGCAGCAGATCATATGCAGAAGTAGAGAAAAGGGTGCTCAGAGCTGCTGAAAAATACCCAGAGGAATCCAAATAATGTACCTACCGAGGGCATACTGTAGGATGAGTGCTCCCCATCCCCATACAGATAGCTTGTTTCTCCAGAATCATTTGTTGAAGGGACCTTCTTTTCATCCCACTGAATCACATTCTTGCCTTTGTATGCCATCAAGTGAGCAGTTATGTCTGTTGCTATTTCTAGACTGTCTATTCCATTGATGTATTTATCTGTTCATATACCAATATCACACTGTCTTAATTACTGTAGATTTAGAGTAAAAATCAAAATATGTTAATATGAATCTACCATATTTTTAATTCATTAAGATTGTCATAGTATTTTGTCTTTTGCATTTCCATATAAATTTTAGAATCGAATTGGGAATTTCTTCCAACAATCCTTCTGTTGTTTTTTGATACCTCATGCACTCTATAGATCAATTTGGAGAGGATGGATATCTTAATAGTCTCCCAATCCATGAACGTGGTATTTCTCTCCATTTTTAAGGTCTTCTTTAATTTCTTTTGACAATGTTTTATAGTTTTCAATATAAAAGCCTTGCATTTCTTAATTTATTACTTCTATTTTTGTTTTTGATGTTACTATAAATGAAATTGCTATTTTTGCTTTCCCAATGTTGGTTTCTACTGTCCACATATTCATTAA
Source organism: Aselliscus stoliczkanus (assembly GCA_033961575.1). Taxonomy (NCBI): domain Eukaryota; kingdom Metazoa; phylum Chordata; class Mammalia; order Chiroptera; family Hipposideridae; genus Aselliscus; species Aselliscus stoliczkanus. The sequence continues at coordinate 92,872,746 of CM066731.1, forward strand.
CTTTTAAACATTAATCTTGTATATAGCATTACTATGTTAAATTCACTAGTGCCAAAAGTACTTTTTTGGTAAAAAAAAAAAAACAAAAAAAACAAACAAAAAAATGCCCAGTGTTTCCAGTCTTCATGAGATGGTCTCCTTTCCTTACAATATTTCATCACTGCAGCATATGTCATGACCCCACAATGCAAATCCTCTCCTTTCCTATACTTCATTATCTATTCTAAAAGGACAATATTTAATTATAAGAATATATAAAGATGTCACACCTTTTCCTTTTGTCAATCTGTGCGGGTTTCTCCTTTCTGTATATCTTTTCATGGGAAGTAGCGTGAGATGGTTATGGTGGGTTCCATAAGTCTTTTCATGCTTTTTAGTATATTTATATCATATAACCAGGTAAGCAGCCTGAAAGCAGGCATATCCTAACATCCAAGCAATAAATGCTTTCTTAAAGGGGGTAGTGGGAGTGGCATAATACGTAAAAAACACGTCGTGATTCATAACAATTTTATTGTCTTGTTTGTGCAATTTCACAACTGTTTCAATTTCTGTTTAACTTAAATTGTTTCAATTTCTGTTTAACTTAAAGCTTTTTCAAATATTAATCCAGAACAATTTAATTAAAAATTTACTATGTTGCCTTGGTTTTGGAAATAGTCAAATTTCACTTTAAAAGAGAATGAACTATCTTTTATAGATACGCAAACATCCCTTTTAGGAATCTGATTTAAATATAATATATATGTATACATACATATTTCCATGTGTGACAATGAAAGTAAAGATATAGATACAGATATAGATATATAGATATAGATCCATCAGGAATTACATTAGTCACATAAAACTTAAAAAAAATGTCATTTATTACATATTATTATACCTTACGTGGTTGTGGTTATATTCAATGTTTATTTAATATTTAATTCAAATTTTTAAATATTGAGTATAAGCTTTAGGGAGTTTATACATTACTTGGTACTTTTGAAATATATATAAAACATTGTCCTAATCCTTAAAAAGCTCAGAATATCAATGAAAAAGAAAATACTTTACACAAGTGGCAAAAACAGAACAATACAAAATATATTTCACCCTTTAAATCTCTTTTTTACTTTTATTATTATTAGTAGTAGTAGTAGTTACAGATGTACAAAACAATGTGATAGTTATCTTTTTCATCCCTTACAAAGCGACTACCCCCTCCCCCTCCCCTACCTCCTCACCCCTGATATCATACATATCTATTACAATTCCATTGACTCCATCCCCACACAATATTCCACATCCCATGACTATATATGTGTTAAATTATAGTGAAATATATTATTATTGAGCAGCAGCTTCAGATGTACAGTGCAGTGGTAAGCCCACTACACCATGAAGTGGTCTCTCTGAAAAGACATCAGTCCTTCTGATCCCCTAAAAAAAAAAAAAAAAATTTACAACCTTATTGATTATATTCCCTAAACTGTCTCTTCTGTCTCTGCAGTAGTATTGTAGTTATCATTTTATGTTGCCTCATCCCTTCCCCTTCTCCCTGATGCCCATCCCCATCCCATCTAGCCCTCATCAGTTTAAATCTTATTTTAGTATCAGGAGAGAATGAAATTATTGTAAATCCAAGAGGTTGCAAAAGACACCTAGTAAAAGTCATATATCTTGCAAGCATGGAGAGCATGTAGAAAATCACACAACACAGGCAAAAAGCATGAGCAAATACTGCATGATGTAACATCCTCCAGGGACAGGGCAGAAAAATGTCTGACCTGGAGTACAATGCAGCTGTTAACAGATTACAGGGATCCAGTTAAAGGGGGCAGAAAATTAAGATCTTGAATGGCAGACTAAGGAATTATTTTTGAGATGCCAGCATATAGTGCTAATATGTATTTTGAAAACTGCACACTCCTAAAACCTTTCATTACAGGTATTTCTTTAATTACATTTCATTTAGCTGTGTGTTCAAACATTATCTTCTGATTGCTGAGATGAGCAGATAGAGCTCATGATATCAAAATCTTATAATAGTTAAACATATGCTGATCAAATATCAAAGAATTCTAGGCATATCGCTACTTGCATTTATCTTACATCAAAATAAAATGAATTGACTTCAAATTCATCAAAGTGTACAAAAATAGAGTTAATGTGAAAGTTGTGCTGAGTTCCTCAGTCCCATTATAGTTTACTTTTCTTCCTTCTCTTTCTCCCTGTTCTCTTCTTCCCCTTTCCCCCTCCCCCCTCCTTCCTCCCCTTCTCCATCTTCCCCCAGTTCTTCTTCCCCCATCTCTTCTCCCCTTTTCTTCATTTTCCTCACTTCCTCATCTTACTATCACTCCTCTGCTTTATTCTCTTCCTCTTCAAAATTGATGTGCTATTTTCTATGGTCCAGTAAGTATATTGCTCAGTACATTTATTCTTCTGTTACTATATATTTCACATTATTATTTTTTTTTAAGTTTTTATTGGGGAATTGGGGGCAGGGGACAGTGTTGGGGAACCGGGGAAGGGGAACAGACAAGTTGCTGTCTTTCTGTTCTTCAGTCTAGTTGTGGAGGACATTGCTTCACTGGCCCATGTTGGTATCATCATTGCACTCTTCCCGGATGAGGCAGATTGGTCGCCGGCCTCTGGATGGTCGCTCACCGTGGCTATTGGCAGCTCATGCTGTCTGCCAACCACTCACACTGGCTGTGGGCCACTAACTGCAACCTATGGCAGCCCACCATTGCCAGTGACTCATAGCAGCCCAGCTCCAGGTCGAGCTGTTGTTCACCATCTTAGCTACAGAAGGCAGCGTCACTGGCCCTCATATGTAGGATCCGAACCGGAACCCTGCTGCTCAAAACTGGCGTCCCAAGCCAGCTCTTAACCAACGCGCCACTCAGTCAGTCCTATTTCACATTATTTTTAAAAGTTTGAAATGAGATAATAAAACAACATGATTATATATAAATTTCAGAGATGCTAGAGAGTATGCAAAGAAACAATAGAGTACAAGGATACAATAACTTGTGCTCACTAGTTTCATACATACTTAAGTGAGTGTGTGTATTTCACACACACACACACACACATGCACAAGGATAGTTTGAAACTAGTATTTCTGGCAGCTCAGGTTCCCAAGTCAGTGGTATGAGGTTATGTAGTATGTGGTTTTGAAATTTTCTTAGACTGGAGATTAGTATTTTGGAAGTAGTTAATGTTAGAGGTAATTGAAGAGTAAATGTCAGCACAAGTTTGAAAAAGTTAGATGTAGTGGAAACTATAAAAACAAGGTAAAATTTATGGCACAATGATCTATATGTATTTTCCCTCTGATTATTCTACATGTGCGTGCACGCACGTGCGCGCGCGCACACACACACACACACACACACACACAGAGTCACCAGAGAAAATATTACAACCGAATAAAACTAGTTTATTCAGAATGTGTTGATGAGTACAAGGAAATCCAAAATGAGAGAAATAGTTGTGATAATTGCACGCCTTCTCTTACATGATCTCACACCATACTATGAGGAATTTGGAACAGATATGATCATGTCCATAATGTGAACAAAGATACAAGGCTAAGTAGTTATCCCTAGAATACAACAGCTAGTAATGGTCTTATGAATTACCAAAAATTAACTTATTCTTTCTTCTATGAAAGAGTTAGTGAACAACTTTGAGGTAATTTTTTTTTTAATAAAGTAAAATGTAGCATTTTCATTTTCATTCATTAATAAAGTTCTTTGAGCCTTTCTATATGATCCCCATTCAGACTTTTACTTTTCTAGAGATAGAATGACTTTGCTATTATAATACACTGTTATATTTTATTCTCATTGAGAATGACCCTTAGTTTGACAGAAATGGGCTGACATATTTGTTGGGCAACTTTTTGCAATAGAACATCATTGTAATTAATACAACAAATTACTCATGTCATGGACAATTGAATGGTACATCGAAATAGATTGTGGGATACAATCTTTGTCATAACAGTTTTTAGAATGATAGAATTCTGCCTATATTATCAAACACCTGTAAAATTGAGTTATGATTCCTTGGCTTTAAACCAATTTTAGACCATGGAACTCTTCAATGTTCATCAGGCCTCAGGCCATGTCTTTTAGTGCATGGAAACAGTTTTGTGTGTGTGTTTAAAATGCACCAGCTGTATGAGCTAGCTGTCAAAGTCATTTATTAACCCAAGAAGGGCCAGTGTGCAAAAGAGGGAAAAATGTTTTATAAAAGATGGTGATTTTTTTACCAAAATTGTTTCACCACCATAGAATTCATCTGGGAATCATAAAAAGAGTCGTCTCCTAGTGCACTTTTCATAGTGACAAGAAGCGACTTGATCAATGGCCGAGAAACAGTACATACAGTTAGAGAAACTGGAGACATCATCAGGTACAAAACACCCAAAGTCAATGAAATATATGGTGTTTCAAACACATCATATAAATCCATTGTATAATGTTTAGCTGTCTGAATTTGTAAAAGAGCAGTATTCTGTTCACTGGATTTTCTAAGACCTGCAAAGCATACACAATTTTGGCAGTTCCAGTTTAATTATTTTAAATTGAGGCTAAATTGTTTATTGGTAAGAGATTGTGCATTAGAATTGTAATTAGACTATATATATCTAGAGGAATAGTCCTCACTTTTCAAACATATGACAGTTATTTAGGTAACTGTATCTTAAGGGGTTTCTGAGAGAAATGAATGATAAAACACGTAAAAGCTGCGGGCGATTCAGCATGGGGCTCCCTTTTCCTACGTCTGTCTCTCCTTCACTCCCTCACTCCCTCTCATCCCTGTTCCGGTTCTTCTCCCCCCTACCCTTCTTTTTTCTTTCTTCTTCACCTCAGTCTCCAAGCTGTTTGCGTGTGTGTATATTTTTTATAAAGGACCCAGAAAGGCCCAGAACATTATTTTCATCTTGATGAAGGTAGTGTGCAAATTAGACCAGTGACATAGCAGTCTGCCAGGTGGTGCATTTTCCAGACAATAGCCCAAAATGCTAAGACATCCTCAGAACCTGGAGATTCTACAGTGCTACATCTGACAAATCTGGAATATGGGATCAGAAATAGAACATGGTTTTATTTTTCATGCTGTAGCAAAATTTCAGTATGGAACGTAGGTTCTTTATCATTCAGGATTTATCCAACTTCAGTCTACGTTTTGCCATGCGTTCCAGAACTGTTCAGTAATTCACAGAATAAAGTACTTACAGGATAGCTAGTGAACATTTTACATTGGCTTGTACAGTAAGTTAGGATATGAGCCTTTATTAGACAGTTACAACTGCTCAGAACCCACTAGAGATGCATTCATTTTAGTTTAAGGGTTCTACATTTCCCTATAAATGGCTTGTTGTGAATAGTGTAAATGTGCATCCCTGAGAATAAATTAAATGCATTTCCTTCTATTGTTAATGTGTTAGAACAGTTGTGCAATAAATCAGTTGAACAGCATTTATAGATTACTACACTCTATCTAGGCCAAGCTAGTAAATATCTGTGTAACTCATAATTCAATGATTTACAATCCTCTAAAGAAAACCTTAGAGATTTTTCTCTTGTTTTTTTTTTCCCCTCCCTTCTCATATGATATCGATAAACATCTAGCTCAAAGAAATTCATTTTGCATGCTCTTATGAAGCTTTGCTTTTTAATAGAGGCTAGAGAATTTAATATATAACAAGAAGAACTCTACCAGAAGCATTTGGAGTGATTTTTTTACTGCTCATAGGCAGGTCCTCACAGATGTATTCTTTTGCCCTTTCCCCTACTAAGCTGGTCTTCCTGGAAGACTCAGCAGTTCCCTGCATGCTTGTGCCACATGGAGTGACCATTTTCCAGTGCCTTTCAGCCTCCTTTGCATTCTCTTTTTCTGTCCTCCGCTTCTGCCTTCTCCTTCCCTCTCCCCCATACACACACACTATCATATAGGAACCAAAGCAGACACATTTTGTCACTCCTAACTCCATCAATTTCATTACAATTCAGATCACATGAGAAGCAAAATGGGCATTCACCTCTGGAAACAGCGTAGGTCATGGTTTCAGTGTATCCTTGGAACCATTCCTGTAAGTAAAAGCAAATTAAAAATAAATAAACTGTGCTTCTCTGTGCTAGGCCTTTTATATGCATTATATCATGTATTACTTGTCGTGTGGTATTATTAGCCCCTTTTTAGTAGTGAGAAGTGAAAGATGCAGAAGTGAAATAACAAATCAAACTCCTAATACCTGAGGTTGCAGGTTTTCATTTGAAATTAAGCCTAATTCAAAATCCAGTATCTGTATCCTTTCAGCTTGACCTATTTGTTCAACCTATTTGTTAGCAAGCTATTCTAATCCTATGGAAATTTGTCATGTCTGTGCAATAGAATGCTCTGAAATGTTGCCTCCATTAATGTCTGAGTTTCCAGACTTACAATGGCCTGCTTCCTCCCATATTTACCTCTGTTGCTGTCCTTTGCCTCTTTCTGGTTGAATTGGGCCTCCAAGCTAAGGGAAAACATCCTGTTTCTTCAGGGAAAATACTCCTAATTCTCCTTCATACATATTATTTACTTTGGAGTCTGTGTTGATAGGAAGTGGAGAACCCTTGCAATGGGGAGTTCTGTTTGTGCCACGCATGTGTGGCTATCACCCCCAAAGCCTCTCTCCTTCAGCAGTCACAGACTCGCGGACTCACATCCCAGAGTCCTACTGTCATCTATTTTGTGCTCCACCAATTTTCAATTTGTTTCTGGTTGCATTTGATTGAATGGCCCAACCTTTGGGTAATTGGTGATGAGCTGAAACTTGATGGCTCTTAGTTTTCATTTAGATGGTGCTTTGATGAACTCACTTGGAGCATAGTCCAGCATAAACTCCTCCCCTCTCCCGAGGGCCCCACAATTGCATGGACAACACTGCTTTGTATTTGTAGAACTTTTGTTGTTGTTATTCTTCAGAATGCACCCAAGCTGGCCTCATTTCATCATCTTCATTTCATTATGAATTATGTAGGGTACATCTATAAGTGAAGAAACAGAGACATAGAGAAATGACTTTTATGTCTAAAGGCAATGATTTTATTTATTTATTTATTTTATTATTATTTTTAAAGATTTTATTGGGCAATTGAGGGAGGGGAATAGTGTTGGGGAATTGGGGAAGGGGGCAGCCAAGTTGTTGCCCTTCAATCTTAGTTGTAGAAGGCGCAGCAAGCTCAGCTCCAAGTCCAGTTGCGCCATTCAACTCAAGGGGCTGTGTTTAGTTAATTGTGGTTGGGCGCAGCCACCATCCCATGCAGGAGTTGAACCAGCATCCTCATTGTTAAGAGCACACGCTCTATCCACTGAGCCATTCAGGTGGCAGTTCAGCTCAAGGTGCTGAGTTCACTTTTAGTTGTGGATGGGTGTAGCTACCACCCCTACGGGTAGTAGCTACCACCCCTGCTGTTTAACAACAGCAGCCTTGTTGTTAAAAGCGTGTTCTCTATCCCCTGAGCCACCTGGATGGCAGCTCAACTAAAGGTGTAGGGACGGTGTAGCCTACCACTTCAAACAGGCAATCTTGTTGTTAGAAACATGTGCTCTTACCAGCTGAGCCATCTTGCCACCTGTTGGCAGCTCACCTAGGGTGCAGCACACTGGCCCATATGGGAATCAAACCGGCAATGCTGTTGCTCAGAGCTAGCACTTTTGAGCAAGCTCTTAACCAACTGAGCCACTCGGCCAGCTCTTAGAGGCAATTACTTTAATTTTTTAAGGAAATGGATTTCTGCCAACGCCCCCTTCATAATCACAATGTGCTAAAGTAGATTCTTGAAATCTGTAACTTCTTTTATAGGTTAATTTTGACATAGGAACATCCAGATCATTGAATAATGTACTTGAATTCCAGTCACCCATATAATTTGTAACAAGAAATGAAGACTAATTAGCCATTGTTATAAAGTTATTCTTCTTGCTATTGAATTAATATTACTAAGACCTTATTCATAAAGCGGGTATACACAGATAGTACTTGATGCTGTTCTTGACATTCATAAAGAAAGCAGAAAGGGGAACTTGCAATTCTGGTGTCTGTTCTGCTTGCTATGCTGTGTGACTTCAGTGGGCTGCTGACTCTCTTTGAAGCTCAGTTTATTGATCTGTAAATGTGAGTACACTAATTACTTTTTTGTAATATCAACTATGATTTTATTAGTACTACAAATGCATCAAAAAAGTAATACTGAAAATTTTAAACCATCAGAGCCTGAATTCAAATTCACTTACAATAAATATTTCTCATTGTCCATAACTTTGTGAAAGTAATTACATATTTTTCTTTAAGAATTATGAAAAGAGTGGCTATTTCAACTTTTTTGAAATATAACATTTAATTTTTTGAAATGACTTAATTCCTCTCTTTGATCTATTTGAGATCTGTCTACTGTCAATGATACTTCATTATTATGGAGGCTATTATTAAAGCTTTAGTACCTACATATTAACAGTTTTGAACTTGGGTTTGTGATCTGTATTCTATTTTACTTGTGATTTCTATTCCATCCCAATTGTACATTTCATGTCCAAGAAGAAAAGGCCAGGTTTTCACTTTGAATTTTAAACATGTGTTTATAGTACGTGAAGGTTATCCTACAAGTCTTTTTTTTGCACCATTTCAATCCCCCAGGTTGGTTGTATGGAAAAACAATGTGAAAATGTATTTACTCGTATGGCACATTACAGCATTGCTGGCCAGGGAACCTCTCTACAAAACAGAATGTCGATGAGTCATAACGGACAGAGAGATGTCTTGCTGATTTTGGTACACACTTCAGCTTTTTAAAATGTATGTGTTTCTTTGCAGGTCTTAACCTTCTTTCCATTTAAGTTACAGTATATATGTAACCTTGAAAAATATCAATGAATAATCTTCAGTGAACTATGGTTTCTTTAAAAACGATGTAATGTGTTTTACTCTATTCAATTTATCATATTGCACTAGTATTTCTTAGTTCTTTATATTTATCTGTAGGTTTTTAAAAAAGCTTTAAAATATCCCATTTATTATATAGTAGTAATAGAAGAAATAATAATTCTCAAATTGCAGATACAAATACTATGGGTGTTTTTAGCTTCAAATCAGTTTATATATACAGATTTTATGGAGACCATATTCCTATCCACCATATTTTTTCCGTAGGGCCTGAGATAAAATGTAATGTGTTTGAGTGTTTTATTTTCTATATGCTAACTTCCATGCTGAAAGGCAAGTGTTAGGTTTATAGCAATGCTGAGGAAACAATTGTAGGGAGCTTGAGATTTAGAAGCAGCCCAAATGCAATGTATTCTCTTTGCTCTCTGTCACCCTTCCTAGCACTGGCACTTTGGGCAATTTATTTCATTCACCTCAGTAAGTCGGAAAAATCAGGAGATAGTGCACAACTAGAAGTTAGAACAGGGATTGGTATGTGTAAATCATTTAACATAGTGATTAACACATAAGCACAGAAATAACTGTAAATATTGTATTCAACTAGTATTAAGTACCTACCATATAACAAAGTTGTGTAAGACATTGGGACTATGACAATGAAAATTCCTTGTTCTTAAGGAACATACAGTCTAATGAGGAAAACAGAAAATTCCTAATCAATTGCAGCAGAGCAGATGGTGTTAAAAAAAAAAGTGCATGGTGTCATAAGAGCATATAGGAGACATGATCACAAAATACGGTGAATGTTTACATTTAAAAAATATTATTACAGTAAGAGACACATTGCCATTAATCCCCTTCAAAATACTCCCTCTTGCTTCAAACACACTTATCCCATCGTTCTTGTCACTTTCTGAAGCAGTTCTGGAAGTCCTCTTTCATGTCTTTAGTTGCACTGTCATGACTGCCTTGATATCCTGAATTGATTCAAAACTTTTACCTTTCATGGTCATTTTGACTTTGGGGAAGAACCAGATGTCACATGGTGCCAGATCTGGTGAATAAGGTGGATGAGGTCACACTGTAATGTTTTTATTTGACAGAAATTGCTGTACCAGAGCAATGTGTGACACAGAGTGTTGTTGTGATGGAGGATGTAACCGTTAACCCATTTCATGTTAATGCATTGTTTGTGATCCATGATTTATGGCACACTTTAAACACACTACTCTCAACCTTAGCTCACACCTGACTGACTGTACTGAATAAGTTGAAACACACTGCTACTAAGGTTCGATGCACTGCTTCCTGTATTGAAGATCCCTGCCTTTCTGTTGGATGGCACTTGGCAGCAGCATTCACCATTCATCATATTTGTGATCGCACCTCGTATTGGCACATTCTCTAACCCCTAGGAGGATCAGTGATGTTTTCTAGGGAGAGGATAGTCATATGGGAACCTTAGAGATGAGTAAGGGTTAGTTAGGCCAAGGAGAGTGGGGCAGTGATGAGGAAGGAGAGGAAGAAAAACAGGAAGAAAAGACTCAGTGTGAGTGAGAGTCCAGAACAATGGTGTGAGTAGAAAGAATAAACCTAGGTCAGAGTCCCCCAGGGGCTCCCTCTGTGTTGTCCTCCCTCCCTCTCCCCAAGTGTAGAATTTAATAACATTTCTTCCCTTAACAAATAATGTGGCTTTGACTGACCAAGGATACAATTCTTCTGAAAAGAAAGAGTTCTAATAATCTTTAGTGGGAGAGAGAAGGCAAAAGGAGAGTGAGATACCAGTCAATACATATAGTGTTTGACACTTTCCTTTGATTTATGGTGGGGACTGGGAATGGAGGCGGGCATATATCACAAAAGTGTCCCTCTTTTAGTCTTCCAGGGTCTAATAAGGGGCCCTGAACTCCTATACTACTGGCAGAGATTAGAACTTTCGTTCTGGGACTCTCATTCCAGACAGCATTCTGGGGCACATCACAGAGAGGAACCGCAGTGCAGATTATTGCTTATTTTGGCTTGACTTTTTATTTGTCTCTTGAATGGTTGGAGATTAGAGTAAAGAAAAAGAAGAAAGCATCACATGGAAAATAAAAGAAGCTGAAGAAGGAGAGGAGAAAAACAAAAGAGAGGGAAAGTGATTGAGATGAAGAGTTAGTGTACCCTGACTTCAAATAAGTGCTGCCACTTGAAGATTCTCAGGATGACCTATAGAGAGTTACAAATGCATGCTTCATTTTTGTCATTTTTTAGTGGCTCCTGAATATTGGTGTTCCCATGCGATTTATAGTTCTCTCTTATTGAACCAAAGTTATTTCAAACTATTTCAAAATTATAGAAAATTTACACCATCAATTTTAAGTTTATCACATATGCTTGATCAACTCTCTCTCTATATATCCCTCTACACACAGTCACACAAACACACACACTTTTATACACACATACATGGAAAAAATTGCATAAGTATGTATACGTATACATAATATTATTTCTGAACCATTTGAGCATATGTTGAAGGCATCCCTTTATCCTTTAATATTGATAATTACTATGCGTTTCCTAAGTTCAAGGATATTTTCTAACATAATCACAGCCCAGTTAACATATCCAGGAAATAAAACAGTGATACAATACTTAAAGCCAATGTATAGGCCATATTCCCATGTTCCCAGTGGTCCCAACAATGCCCTTTATGGCATTTATATTATTTTGATTATGCGATCCAGACCATATTGTATTTAATGATCATATCTCTTTACTCTCTTCTGTTTTGTTTTTTTCTCTTTCATGACTCTGATACTTTTGAGAAATGCAACCAGTGTTTTAGCCTGTATTTAGGTCCTTTTTTATCATTCCCAGTCCCCAACAATAATATTAACAGGTAACAACCTCAGATTCTCTAATTGGATATGTTATACATCATTTACCTGTCCCAAGGCCTCTGATTGGATTATAAATGTGTACCCTCACAACTCCTTAGTGTCATAAAATACCAGCCAAAAGGATTATGTGAGGATCTCCATGACCATGATAAAATCCTCACCCAAACATCTTAGCTAAGCAACTGTCTGATATTTATGTGTAATCCTTATTCCCTCTTAGCAAGAGGCCAGCAAAGCCTTATGAGGAACACTATATCATTTTGATGATATCATAGCTTCTGCCCCTGCTCTTGTCAGTCCCATTATACTGAGACATGTGTCTGGTACTCCTGCTTCCAATTAAGTCCCTAAATCTGACAAGCCAGCCCTTCGACTGGAAGCATCTGTGGGTTCCTCAAAGGCAGGCAGCAAGCCTTATTCATTGTTCTATCCCTAGCTGACTCTCCTTCTTCAGTCTGTGGTTTGTCTTGCTTTTTGGTTAGTTTATCAGCAACGGTTCATTCTTTACATCTGCTCTTTCTCTCCTTTTCCATCTGTAATTACCATTGTCTATACTAAATGCTTTCCAGGTTAAAATAAATAGTGGTTACAATAACCACAGTCACAATACAGCTCTGCCATGCATTGTTTGACCCAGTGTCCCCACCTCAAAATATCCCACAAGTGCTGCTACTTTATAAGTAGAATAGTTGAAGATACTGAGGGGTAAATTAACACCCTCAAATTCAAATCTTGAGCACCTACTGTAAAATAGTTACATTCATTAAGTTTCAATTTCATCATTTGTAAAACCAAGGATATTAAAAGTACACAGAGATTATCAGCAGTTTAGATTAAGGTAGAAGGGGTTTCTGAGATAATCCCCAGGGAATGTTCACCACAAGGACTAGGATGTGTTCATATTCTAAAATGTTGCCTGTTATTGTTATTTGGGGCATAGGACAGCATCCATAATATGCTTTCAGTCTCCATTGTTATTATCCATTTAGTCTCTCAAAAGACAAGCAGAAACTACAAGAGGCTATTCTTTTATATGTAGGTTTGTATGTCCTTTTGGATCCCTCAAATCTAGGATAAAGTATGTGAAGAAACAGAGCCCATCACTGTAGGCCCAGGAATCCAAACTTGGGCCCTTCTGATTGACCAGTAAATTTAGTTTGCAGTTTTAACTTCTGATCAGATTTGCTGTGATGTCATAGTAAATATTCCTTTGTTGTATGCTATCATTTAACCTGGGCATAATACATTAATAATAAGAGTTTACTGTTCTTGCAAAATCCCAAACTCCCAGGAACTCATAATTCTTGCATTCATTGATCTCATTAAACTCATTAACTATCCCAAAGCCCTGGGAATGATCAGTGATAAATGTTCTCCATTTGAGCCAAAAAGAAGGCCAGAGTGCCCTGGCAAAGCTTGGGTTGTCACTCACTAATATATACTGCCTATTGAAATCTATGTATCAAGTATCTCTTATGGGCCAGGGCAAATTCCAGATACTAGGAATATCAAGAATCAACCTGACCAAGCCTCAGCCCTCATGGAGCTTATATTCTCACAGAGGGGAGAGATATAATTAAAAACAAACAAAACACTCAAAAAACATCACTTTAATATACACCCTATCATAGTGATAAGTGATATGGACAAGAAAAAAATATAGAGGGACAAAGACTGGCACGGAGGAGCTGCCAATATTTTATGTAGCATGGTCAAAGAAGGCCTCTAATAGGGAGCAGTGACTGAAGGAAGGAAGGGAGCAAATCATTCAGGTGCTGGAGGAAGAGCATTGAGGACAGAGGGAACAGCAAGAACAAAACCCTGAGACAAGGGAATGCGTGGAGTTCTCCAACAACACTTAGAGGCCAGAGTGGAGAATGGAGCCATGAGAAAGCAGGAGACTAGAAGGCCAGGAGTCAGAGGTGGTGCAGGACCAGACTGTGGAGGGCTTTGTGGGCCACAGAATTGGATGTGGTTTTCATGCTAAGTTGGGAACCTTTGAAGAGTATGGATGAGAGGAGTTAAGTGATTATAATAATTTGCATTATTTGAAAAGGATAATTCTGGCCCCACAGTTCAACATAATCTCATAATCTATAGAATGGGAAGACTGAATCAGTTGTGAGTTTAGGGTTATAATCTAAGTGAAAAGTGATAATGATGTTGTCCAAGGTAGGAGTGGTATAAATGGTGAGAAGTAGATGGATCATAATTTTATTTTGAAGTTAGAGCTAAAAGGATTTCCTTGGGGCATAGTTTAAGGTCTGAGAAAATAAAGGAGTCAAAGTTGACTCCAGAGTTTTTGACCTGAGCTCTGGATGGCTGCAGTTGCCATTATCAGAGATAGCAAAGTCTGAAAAAGGACACTAAGGATGAAAATTAGGAGTTTGTTATTGTACATATAAAGTTGAAACCATGGTTTGAGGACCGTGGTTCCAAAATTAGGCAGGATATGAGAATCACATGGAGGACTCATTAAAACATTGCTGAACGCCACCCTGGGAGTTGTGGGTTTTTCCTCCCCCAGAGTTTTTGATTCAGTGAGTCTGGGATAAGGCACAATAGTTTGCGTTACTAGAAAGTTTCCCAATGATGTTGATGCTGCTGGTCCCAGAACCCCACTTGGGGAACCATTACTGTAGTATTAGATGTATCTGCAGAAGTGGTTGACTAAGGCATAGAGAATGCCCAGATCATTAGATGAGAGGAGTTAAAACATAGATACTAAAGCAGTTCCTATGCCTTACTGCTGGAGTACCCTCCTTGGTACTCTACCTTCTACTCCCTTCCAATGTATAGCCATGACTGATGAGTATTAGCTCATGCCTACATGGTGAGTTTTTGAGTTTTGACTCCATTTCCTATTCTGTCCCTGTGGAAGGGAATATTCTGAATGTAATTGCTCTTCTAATACATGAAAAGTGGACACAGACACCCCCTGTTGTTCTCCCCTCTGGTTGGGTCCATTTTATCTAGATAAGAGATAGGCACCAATCTACACCCATACTCATTTCCTATAGGGAGGGATATGTGTAAGAAATTAATTTTTCTTACAGATTTACTGTTGAAAATAAATGTGAGTTTTCTAGGTACAAACTTAGTTTAATAATTTCTCTGTCCAGAAACTAATCCTGGTATTTCTTTAAAAAATAGTTTTTTGGTTTGTTTGTTTTTTTGAGGGCAGTGTCACTGGCTCTCATATGTGGGACCTGAACCGGGGCCGCCAGCCCCCAAAACCAGTGCTTAACCACCGCACCACTCGGCCAGCCCAAAAAAATAGTTTTTATGATAGAGAGAAATACACTAGAAAAAAATGAACATTCACCCCTTTAAAAAAGAAAAAGCTATAATTCATACTAGCAAAATAAAAAACAAACCTATATAATAAAAACACAGTTTTGCTACACTGATCATGACAGTCTATTTAATGGAAAAATTTTTTGATAAGCATTTGTTATTAGATTGGTGGCTTTTAGACATTTTGACTGTTGTGTCCCGCATGGCAGAGTAGGTGGGAGTGGAGAAGAGACAGCGAAAGGTTAAGAAAGAGAGAGATACAAATAAGAGAAAAATACAGTTCGGGGCCAGGAGACCCCAGCTTCATATACTGGAGCCCCAAATTCGGCCTGACTGTTCCTTTTATTCTCTTACACATGAAAGGATCAATGTATCTTCTGTGGTCTGTGAGTTTCACACCCAAGAATTAATCTCCGGGCCAAATCACCCATGCCTGCAGGCTGCCATTACCAGAAGTCCCATAATCTGGTTACATGCACCTTCCTAAGAGACAGAAACCTCTTCTGCTAAAACTCACTGATAGGATTACAGGGAGGACAGATCTTATCACATCATTAAGCCCATAACTGGCTGTCAGCTCTAAGACTGGGGGTCTGTGCCCACTCTCATCAACTCTGTGATTTCTCCTTATGGCACCCACGTGACTGGGCCTGTCTTGGGTTGTTCCTCCCTTGAGGAATCTTATCTGTGTTTGACTAATCAGCCATCTTGTGGTGCTAAACAAGGATACAAAGTAAGCATAATGTTGAAGTAATGATCTGTCTTTATGGAGAGGTGCATGGGGGCAGACAAGCAGGCTATAATGTGACATTTGACCATGCCATACTCTAGGAAATACATTTTATATCACAAATGAGGACATACAGTATTATTTACTTATGGACATATACATTATCAGAAATAACAGTTTCATGAAATAACGCTCACTCTAAGTACATATCATACATTTTCTGTGCTCTGCTCTATCGGTTTTAAATGTGCTGATTTTGACCCACTACACTGAGAACCAAGATAGCACAGTTGTTAAGAACAAGAACTCTAGTATAATAATAATGGAGTTGGAATCTTGACTTGTCCCTTTTCTAGCTGTGTGACCTTGATGAAATCACTTAACCTTTCTGTACCATCTGTAAAATGGGGAAAATAATGTAATTTACCTCATAAGGCTGTTATGACTATGAAATGAGTTAATTTAAAGGATGTAGAATAGTGACGGGCACATAGTAAACATAAAAGTAGTTATTAATAATAAGTTCTCAACCCACTAATGTGTCATAGCTTGACATTTGATAAAAACACTTCTTTGGGTGAATAAGAACAACCTCATTCACCTGCCACCTTGCCTTCCACCACACACAGATTAGTAACATAAACTTAACTTTCTCAAAGGCAATTTCATAAGTTTCTCAGAGGCAAATTCACTAAGTGCTTTTATTTTACAGGGGGATGATACAATTGTATTTCCTTTTAAATCCTTAACATGTTCTTTTAAAATGTAAGTCATTTCAGGAGACAAGGTATGATCTGTTGAAAATCCAAAATATAAAAGACAAATCCTCCCTGAGTTGATTTATTCATTGGAGTAGTGCCTTGCATTTAATGTATTCTCAAAAAAACTGTTTAAAGGGTATGGAAACCTTACTAGAAGAGTTTTCAAGGAAAACAATGGATTCATATAGATAATAAATTAATAACTTTGCAACACACAAAGGATTTCACATTCATTTATGTCTGTAAATCTGTAAATCCATATTTCCCAACTGTGTTATATGAAATGCTAAATTGGTGCAAGAAAGTGTGACTCTTAGAAAGTCATAATGTGCAGTGTAATAGGTACAGATCATTTATAAAAACACAAATAACCCCAAATTGAAATAGTTTAGATGCAATATAATTTTATTCGTCTCCAAGAAAAAAGTCCTAAGTGGGCTTTCTCAGTATGGAATGGACGTGCTCCACTTCATGCAGCCATTGTGGAACCAAGGCCCGGAAGGCCTGCCAGCTTCAAGTTTGGCACCCAAAGTCATTCTGGTTACAGCCATTCCAGCACACCAGAGAGGGTGGAGCATGGAAGCAGGCAGGTGTGAGGCTTCCGGGTCAGGAGTGGAGCATCACTCAGCCTCCCACTTCTCTGTCATTCGTCAAAACTCAGTTACAGGTCACACCTAACTTCAAGGAAGGGTAGGATGTGTGGTCCATACCCAGGAAGAAGGGAGAGACTAGAGTTTGATAACTTAATATCAAACTCTGCCAAACCCAGGAAAGACCTGTTATAAAAATCCTTGTTAAGCACTATTTAGCTCAATGTTGCCTAAATGCATTTGCCTTTTGGCGCCTATTAACACACTGCAGAAAACAATACACTTTGGGAAAGGCTGCTGTCAGGAGACTATCAATTCCCATAACAAAAAGAAAACTAAATTTTCCAAGGATGGTAAGAGAAAAATTTTTAACATTTTAAAATGTTCATTTTAATGGAAATACAGAAAACCACATAAAACAAATGTACAGTTTAACCATCAGGCAACCAGCCACCCAGTTTAGGAGCTAGAAACTTGCCAGTTACCCACAAAGAGCTTCACAGGTTTCTCCTAATTATAACCTTGTCATTTCCCTCAGAAATAAACTGTGCTGACTTCTAAGAGAATCTTTTCCTTTAGATCTGAGTGGCTAGACATTATAGCTTAGTTCTGCCTGTTTTTATAATGTGTTTAAATCTCTTTTTATCTACAATAGCTTATCCTCTCATTTCTTTCCTTCCTCTTCTTAGCAATTTATTGGTAAGGAAAACAGGCCATCTTTTCTATAGAATTACCCAGTCTGTCTGGTAAATTTCCTCCCTGTGGTGAGGCTTAACATGTTCCTCTGTCCTTGAATTTCCTATATATTGGGAGTTGAATATAGAAGCTTAATCAGATTCAGATTTCATTACTTTGACAAGACTCCTTTTATGGAAGGCTCTCTTTTACAGAAGGTCCATATGGTAATCTATATGGTTATCTCTGTGAGTTGAGCTATCATTGGTGGTAAATTCCTAGACTCTTTATCATTTAGGAAATAAAATAATGGCAACATGCGAAATCCATTGTCCATTCTTTTTTTTTCTTTTTTTTTTTTTTTTGAGGGCAGTGTTACTGGCCCTCATATGTGGGACCGAACCGGGGCCGCTGGCTTCCCAAGCCAGTGCTTAACCACCGCACCACTCGGCCGGCCCCCATTGTCCATTCTGATTTTCTTGTAGTACTACTTCAATAAGGAAAAATTTTACCCCGATTTCTATTTAATTACCTACTGATCCATTCTTTATAGAAAAGGCAGCAGGGAAAATGTATAGTTGCCCTTTATTTACCAGTTTTCAAAATTAGGAGTTGTTTCCCTTGCATCTTTCCCTGCATATGACTATTTTTGGTATCATTATGAAATCAAATTTAAGTAAAGTTGATGTGTTTTCATCATTTTCAGTTATCATCTGTAGTAATGTTCACTCAGATTATCCTAGTTGTAGTCTCTTTAAATTTGTTCTACAAACATTGTAATAAAGACTCTGGTGGTCTCTGTTAGCTTCTTTGTTATTTGATATGGCAAGGTGTATCAGTCTCATTTTGTACATTTCCTTTTACCAGACTTAGAAGCAGCTGTTTCTCTAAAAAGCCCTGGCTTCTTTTTGCGGGAAGGGCTCTTTAATGACACAAGAAGAACTCTAGGGAGGCTCACACTTATTGGGTTCCACTGTTTCTAGGCCACTTCAGTAGGAAGAGCTTTGAAATATATACTGTTATTTCCTTTGTTGCGAATATGGATTACTGCATGAATTTATACTGATGAATCCTAAGAGTTCAAAGTTCTATCTTACATCTGTCTCTCCTTTTTCTATACTAAGAATCCACTTTTTCAAGGACACTGGAGATAAATATGATAGATAGATAGATAGATAGATAGATAGATAGATAGATAGATAGATAATTGATAGATGATATAGATAATAGATAGATGATAGAGAGATAGATAGGTATAATAATTACATGTTTGTTTTATTCCACAGAACATAGAAAACATTCCCAGAATAACAATATCTATATTACCACCAACATGAGTACTTCAAGACATTAATAGTTTTTACATAGGCCTTCTTCATTCTTTTACATTTTTATTTTATCTATATCTTCAGAGCATACAGTCTTTATGTAAATTCTACAAGTAAAGCTGGCTCACCATGATTCCTTACGTTGATGTCTTTCCTGCTGTTTGGATGTCTAAAACTCAGTCTCCAGTAAAATCCTTTGAAAAGGCTTGTGTAAACAATATTCCTTAAGTTCTTGCCTGTTATCTATAGTCTTTTCATTGAAAGTCAGCTTTGCTGGATATAAAATCCGTGGATCATGTTTGGTTCGTTTTCTTTGTATATCTATAATATACTAATATACTGCATTTTTTCTGGTGTAAGGTTTTCCTTTCAAAAAGTCTAATGATAGGGCCGGCCGAGTGGCGTGGTGGTTAAGTGCTGGCTTGCCAGCGGTCCCAGTTCGGGTCCCACAAATGAGGGCCAGTGACACTGCCCTCAAAAAAAAAAAAAAAAGTCTAATGATAATCTGAATTTTTTTTTCCCTTTATTAACTATCAGGTATTCTTCCCTAGATACTCAAAGAATATTTTTTCTTTTTCTTTAAAGCTTAACAATTTTACTAGGGTATGTCTTAGTATTGGTGATTCTGATGTACTCTTTAAATAGTAGTTTCTATTTTTTTAAGTTTCCTTAATTTCAATTTTTTTCTCTTTTCAATTTTGTTTTTCTTAAGGCATTATATGTTGTATGTTTTTATCGTTGTGTTTCTCTTAGTTTTATCTTAATTTCTGAAAGTGATTTTACTTTTACTTCTATTTTCTGAGTCCTATCATTTGAGTTCTGAGTTTTTCTAATTCTTACTTATGTTGTTCTTTTTTATCTTGTGTCATTTCCTAAATAACTGTTAGCTCATCATAAAATAGTTTCTATCTGTTTTTCATGCACATCTTTTTGATGTATTTTCTTGTCTATGGGGATCTGGTTTCTGACTTTTATTCTATTTTTCCTCATAATGCAATTTTGTGAGGTGTGAACTTTTAGAAAGAGGTATAGATGAGAACTATTTTTCCTATTTTCATTTTCATGGTCCAGGGATGGATCTCTCTCTCTCTCTCTCTCTCTCTCTCTCTCTCTCTCTCTCTCTCTCTCTCTCTCTCTGTCTGTCTTTCTCTTTCTCTCTCAGTTTGGAAACTCTTCCCACCAGTTTTTCTTCAGTGTAGGAAATTGTCCTGGAAGAGAGCTTCAGCTTATTAATGTTGAGAGTTCACTGGACTCAGACTGCATTAACCGCCAAAACCTCTCCGTGGAACCTTTATATTTACTTGCTTGTACGCAAAACCCTATGACTTTCAGGTTCAATTTTCCATTTTGCTGTTCTTGGGTGTGTCAGATGTCCATTATTTCCCTTCTGCCTTCCTCTATTGGATGTTGATATCACACACGTCCTGTAACTTCAGGCATTGGTTCCTATCTGTTCAGAATTTGATGTTTGTGGAGATAACCTGTCATTTAATTGTACTGAGTATATTGTCTGTATATTTTTGACTTTGCTCTCCTTGTTGCACTGTTATGTGCAAAGAACTTTTTATTCATTTATTTTTATTTCTGTAATCATGTCCTCAGAATCTCTGAGAATGTTTTAAATATGAGAGGCATGACTAACAACTTTTCAGGCCCTGATTTTCCTCCCCTACAGGTTTTCTCATCCCTTATCAACCTTTGAGAACCAGTGTTTAATCTCACTTAAAGTTTCCTTACAAATCATTGCAATGGTATTTTGTGAGTCTTTTTACCCCATTTTTCCAAATAAGAAAACATAAGTTCATAGCATATATCCATTGTTGCCTCATGAAAAGTAGAGACAGAAATACCAAAGCCACTGACAGAAGGGCTAATCAGCTAAATAAGGGAGAGAGCATCTCAGAATTATCAGATAAACCTTATAACAGAATAGATACATTGGACATCTACATCTGATGGTAGCTGACAAGGCCGGGCTTTGGAGTCATGCTCATCTCTAGACAAGAAATTTGCACAGTGACTTAAATTCACAAGTACCTGGATTTATGCCAGGTTTTATCAAACTGCGATTGTTAATAGTTCCGTGTTAATGAGAAAAATATCATTATTATAAATAAAAAAATTCTTATTTGGATTTATTTAAAATATCTTATTTAAATTATCTGTTTTATATAGATAAATGAAAACTCATTTATTGATATGTTTATTAATTTAATGATAGATTCTATTATTCTGGGAAGTATCATCTAGATTTTATAGAAACCTTATGAGAATTAGAGAAAAGATTATATTCCTCTTTTTACCAGCCATCCAGACCTATGGGGAGCCCTTACATTCTGTCAAGATGATCACAGTCCAGAGTTGACCATTTGTCTGCTGAGGCCTACTATTATAACACAAATTCAGTCTTATTGCTCAAGAAGAACCAAATTATTCTACACAACAAATATTTATTATTTACATACTGTATGCCAGACACAGAACAACCTCTCAGTGTCCAAGAAAATTAAGAAATAGACCCTCTTTTCAAATAGCCACTGGAAGGAATACACACACATCAATACATGTACAAGTGCAGTAGAAATGTTTACTAGATGAGACAATTCCATTTATAAGGGTACAAGGAAGTCAATGGATATCTGATATAATTTTGACCAATGAACACAAGTTCAGGTCAGGGCTAAGGGTAAAGACCTTGTTCCTAGAAAGAAAAAAAGATGCAAAGGTACAACGTTATGAGGAATGATTGAACCTGAAGTAGTTAAGTGCTGGTTTTCAAAGGAAATAAGTTAGAAAAATCTAGTCTCTTAAAGGGTCTTATTTACCAGAGACTACAGTAGTCCTTCCTTCTCTGTCAGGGATATGTTCCAAGATCTCTGGTGGATGCCTGAAACCATATAAAGTACTGAATCTGATATATAAATAATATTAGAATATATATATATATATATATAAATATATATATATATATTTATATATATATATATCATGATTTTACCTATACATGCATACCTTTTCATGTAAAGGAACAGTCTTTGGCATGTCCAAATTGCCAGCATCATTACTTTTGTCCTTGGTGCCATTATTAAGTAAAATAAGGATGACTTAAACACAAGTACTGAAATACTGTGAGACAACTACTAAGTGACTAAAATGTGGAGAACGTATACGGTGTGGATACCTTGGACAAAGGGATGATTCGCATCCCAGGTGAGGTGGTATGAGGTTTCATCATACTACTCAGAACAGCACACAATTTAAAACTTATAAATTGTTTATTTCTGGAATTTTCCATTTAGTATTTTTGGACCATGGCTGACTGTGGCAAACTGAAACCACAGAAAGCAAAATTGCAGATAAGTGGGGACTATTGTAGTTGATTCTTACTGGTCATCTCCTTCCCTACCAAATAACTTAAGCTGTATAAACTTGATCTTTAAAATAAAGATCTAGTGTTGACTTTGGGATTGTTACCCATACATTGCTTTCTCACTTTTGTTATTTAGAAAGTTAACAACCTGTCTTTATATAAATACTCTAGAGGACAGGACATCCAGGTTTATATTTCAGGAGTCTTGATTCAATAAAGAAATCATCTAGATGTAAGTCTCCTTTACTATTTTTTCTTTTCTTAGCTTCACTCCGATCTCCCTTGTGACCAATTAATTATTGTATGAACTTCACATAAATAGCTAATAGAGAGAAAGAAATAAGGAGAACCACTAATCCATCTATCACTTGTGACCAGTGCTAGAATAATTTTTATACGGTTGAATGTGAACATATTGCCTATTATTAGATTGGATTGTCTTTGTAGATTTCAGTCACCCATACTCTCTTCTTTGCCTGTTTCTATGGATAAAGAGTTAATAGGAGAGTTAGCTGCAATGTTGGTTTTCAATATGTTAAGTTCTAGAAAGTGATTATCAATGCCCACATGGTTATGAACAACAGGTTAGGCTCAAGAGGATATTTTAAAACCATATCCACCAGACTTAGAGATTGATATACTATGAGGTCTGAGGGAGGAAATTCTTAAATCTTACCAAATTATATGCCTATCTCTATACCTGTTTGTCACCTAGGTTTAGATGAGGAAATAAGGTACAGAGCACATATGTGAATTGTCCAAGGTTACATAGTAGTTTCATTTGTGCATACATGCATGATTGTGTGTGTGTGTGTGTGTTATTTTCTCTTTTGCTTCATTTGATGGTTTAGATTAAGCCTGTACATAATTCCTTACACGAATTTCTTGGTTCAGACATGAATTGATTTTTTTATAAGTTAGAAAAGGTGTAATCAGGAGTATCTACCAAGATACCTTCATTTTCTTTCATTGGCAAACCATTTAAGTTATTATTCCTTCTCATGAGAACAAACAATCAAATTAATTGGTGAACTAGTAATAAATTATTAGTAAGCATTTAGCATGGGATTCATTTGCAGATAATTAAGAATAATTACCTGGTTTTAATGGCTCCTCTTGATAATCTAAAGACAATTCAATACAATTAAAATATTAAATTACTTTACAAAAATTGACAGATTATCTAACTGTAAAGTCACATGGACAGTAAATGTGTTTCAATGTCTCCAAACATCTAAAATTAGAAAATATTGTGGCATTTTTCTGTATAGTTCAGTACAATCCAACATTCTCATTTTGATTTAACAGGCAAGTTTCAATTTATAGGTTATGTTCTTGCTACAGTATCTGAAAAGTTAAAAAGATAAAAATTAATAAAACATCCCAAATATGGAAATGATTATTTGGTAACCTTCATTCAGAGACTTTTATTTCTCCTGTGGTTTAATCATCTCTATGCCTCTTAGATTTCTGGGTCTGGAATTGGGTTGTTGTGACCATATTTTATGGTATTTATTCAGCAACCGCTGTGTAAAAAATATACCAAGATTTTTAGGGAGTGACATGAGAAGCAGAAAGCATGATCTATCATGCCCTCAAGAGTTTATAAAGGAAGGAGCCAGGGTGATAAAGAATAATAATATTAAAAGGGCAGCAATAACACATATTTTTAGAAGCAAGTCCTGTAGGGTAATTCCTAAGCATGGGTGGAATGTTGTCCAGGAAAGAAGAGAAGAATTTATCATTATCAAAAGAAACACTGTCAATGATGAAGCCCTGATTAGTGTTCTGAAGAAGTAGAAGGATGGGATATAGGGCAGTTGAAAGGAAATTATTCCAGTTGATAACTTGACAGTCCACTGTGGGGAGAACAGCTGGAAGAGATGTGGCACTCAGGTTTACTCAGCTCAAGGGCATTAGATAAGTCAAGGCTATGAGAGAACATGTGGACCCATGGGTAAAGTGATATTTGCAGATCTTTCAAGTTCATATTTATACATTTATTTTGCTGAAAAAGCCATGACATTCAATGATTTATCCTCTTTGGATCAGAGGGCCTCCCAAATAAGAGGAAAGTTCTGGTATATTGGCAATATTGATTTCATAATTCTCTCTGTATACCTGTTTGTGTCAAGGTTTTGAAAATTATTTTCTCAGAAAAATTCTCTGTGTGGTTATTTCTATTGGTCTAGACTATGAGGGCACGAGGATAGAGTCCTCCTTTTTTCATTCATTTAAACATTCAAAATGCATCACTTGCTGCTACAGGGCAGACTGTTTGAGAGTACAGAGCACATTGAATTGACAAAAGTAGTCTCCATGTGCTAGTTATACATCGGAGATTAAATTGTAGGCTGCACCATAACATAGAAAAGAAAGAATTGTCAGGTGAATAAAATAGAAACTCTTTACTTTGCATCACATAATGGTTTTATGCTCTAAATATTATGTTTAGTACTCTCAATAGTCTCTTCCCTATAGTCATCATACATGCCCCTACATGTATACAGACAGTCATAATTTATCAGCTATAACTGTGTCCGTCCTAAGTCTGCCTGCTCTTTGATATTCATAGTCATGTGATCCCCACACAATGCAAAGAAGAACCCGCCATCTGCTGAGATCCTCGCTGAGCTCAAGGACATGTGCTGAAGATTCCCAGGTGCGGCCTTGCCTCCTCAATGAAAATTGCTTCCAGTTCCAGTACAATCTCACAGGTACAGTAGGAATCCCCAACCATGCCACTTTCTCTGAACATTGGCTAATGGGAGAATGTGTGTTTTCATTCTCCAGATTAAGGATTGATGGTAGAATGTGTGAGTGTATTACATGAATGGCTGAGGACTTGACATTTCCAATGTCCCTTTACAGAAAGAAATTCCCACGCTTGGCATGTAGATTCAGCAAGGCCCCCTGAAACCTCTGAATTCAAAGACACTTGGCAAAGTTGCAGAATAAAAAGGTTGAATTAAGCCATGATAAACTGAAACAATAAAAATAAGTAGAAGAGGACAATTTACCATTGAGGAAAGAATGTAAACATTCTGTCATAGAATTTAGCTCTTTCAGGGCCTTTATTATTTCATGAAATTCAAGCTTGTGATGGACTTGCTCTGTATGTCTCCATAAGCCTGAATGCTAGGCCTATCTGGCCAGGGATGTTTGAGAGGCACTGGGGTTCACAACAGCCTCTTTATTCAGTCACTGCACAAGATTTTCCTGGGTACCACAGTGCTCAATGTCTCACAGCAAAGACTATTGACTTGCATTAATCTGCTACCCTCCATTCTCTGCAGTAGCAGATATACATAATAGCACAAAATGTGGAACCATGTTAAGTCTTAGCACTGAATTCAATACTGACAACCAAACTGCCATGTGCCTGGAGAGGCAAAGTGACAATTGCCTTTTCTGAAACAAATCCCTCGCTGAGATTCCAGTGGCACTGCTGAGATTTCTCATGTAGAAAACCTTGTAGTGAATTCGGTGGGGCTGTCATTGTCTTTATAGGTGAAAGATGACTTAGTGTTTTTGTCCTTTTTCTTTAGTTAAAGTTGCTCCAGATCCTTGGTTTTCATAGTAACTTTTCAGAAATGCAATTAAATTTGCTTTACTGGAAGAGCATGTCTTTAAAACCCTAATTTTATCATACAAGAGTTTGCTATTCCTATTAAGCTTTTAGATCATCTACCAAATATGAAAGATCCACTTAAAAATGTTCTCATTGTATATGATCAAAGATCTTCCTTTTTACCAACTCCAACAATAAGAATTTTTAAGAAATAGGTTAACCATGGGAGAACTTATTCTCACTCTCAGTTGTCTACTTTGTAATGCAACTAGCTAAATCTATAACACCTTTTCTCATGAGAGAATATTTTGAGAAAATTAGAGTTTTGGGGACAGTTCATCTAGTTCTGAATACCTTGAGCTCTTTTCTTTGTGGGGTACCTCTCTTGGCTTTACTGTACCAAATGTTTAGATGTTTATACTTATTCCTTGAAAAAATTTTCAAATCTATATCAAAGACTAGTTTCATTTCTAAGTTATTTTCTCTCTCAATTATCCCCAGATAACAGATGATTCCAAACTGGTTTTACTTTGTCATTGGTTAGTGTCTTTCCTTTTTTACCCAACCAACTGTGAAGGGTTTCTAGCAATCATTTGGCTTTTTACCTCAAGAAAGCAAACTTAGGAAGGTAACTCACTCTTATTAATTTGTGTGATGGTTTTTCAATGAAGGAATTGCATGATGCTTTTTGAAGCTACCTGGAAATGGTTTTAGGAGTACGTGCACAGTATCCTTCTCCATAAATGCAGATAATCAAAGATTCAGTGTTTTTTGCTCACATAGCCATAATTTTGAAACTCAGTGTAGTGATTCTATGCCTGTAGAGTGGAGTACATGCCAGCTGAGTGAAAATGCGACCTGTGGGCAAGGTGTCAGGACCCGCCTGCTAAGTTGTGTGCGCAGTGATGGCAAGCCAGTAGGCATGGACCAATGTGAGCAGGTAATTTGTTTATATTTGTATCTCACACTAAAGCTTTGTTTTTCTTAATATTGGCCTGCAACCTCCACAACGCTTGATATAAATAATAGACCTTGATTTCTTCCATCACAACTTAGGTTCAGTTAGAGTAATTGGTACTCGTGTAGTACAGTCTCTCTAGTTTGAACTTAGTCAAAGTGACTGGGAAAGGTCATTTTGAGAAGGGGAAATGGGATTGTTAAAATAATATATATTTTTCATGACTTTTAAGACCTTATTTGTGCTTGCTGGCCCACAAACTATTGAAACCAGGTGACATGAATATTTAGATATTATTCCTTGTATTGGATAGGTGATTCATTTTGCATATGTGATAGTATCTCTTGCATATATAAGATGAATGCTGACAATTTGCTTAATATCTAATTGGTAAGTAATTAGTATAGTTGTATTTTTCTTCTCAAGCTAAGTTAAAATGCCTCCCTACCAAGTTTCATATTAGTGGGTTCTGAATTTTTATAATTTTATGCCCCTTTTTTCCCCATGAATAACTATATGGAGTTTGGACAAAAACTACTTCAAATAAGTTGGCATTTCCTTCCCAATGTATAAGTGAAAAGCAGTATGGGAACAATTTATTAGAAATACACATGACCATATGCTGTTACACTAAAGAATCACTAGATGATGTTTGAAATCAGTTGAAAATACAAGGCCAGTTAACTCAGGTTACCATAGAAACTATTTGAACAAACTTGCAAAATAAAAGTTGTCCCATTTCTCCTAGCATAGATAGAGTCCACAAGTGGAAATTAAAATCAAATCAAAATTTCCCCCCACCTGTCCTGATTTAACTGTATTAAGTACTATTACAACATGCTTTCTAAACCACTAGTATATGCACAGACCAACACCAACGCTGAGACCAAACCATCTGAAGTTGGATGTCCCATTGGGTGAAATCCAAAACTGGTAAATACAGGGCACAGTTCTGTCTACCAAGTATCTGTGATTCATTTTAACACTTTATTTCGTTTTATGTACCTCTCAAGACATTGCCTGCTTTAGGAAAAATAAATCGCCATTCTACAACTCCAAACAAGCAAAAATCTTGCATTTGGTATATATAATAAATCTCCTTTGATACAAAGAAAGATGTAACCTATTCATTAATCATCAGTCTCTCTGCTTTCCAGATGCCATATGTCCAACAAATATATAAAGGTTATTAGTTTAACAAAGTCTCAAATTATTAACCCAACTATATTTTGAATAGATCATATAGATCCCATATGATTTCCATTTTGGCCACTTGTGAAATAATCATGCTATAATCATTCATTTTAGCTTGGTATGGACATTGCTAACATTTAACATGTGTTGAATGTCCAAGTTTTCCTATATAAGCACACAGTGTGTGATTCTTACAGCACAATTTTTCATTATTCTTTCTGTGTTTTTTAGATAATTTATTCTTTCATTAAGGCCTCTCCTACCTTGATCATTAGAAAATTTGTAGATTTCCCTAGTTGTAGGTTTCAGAGAGGACAAGAGGAAAATGAAGACTGTGATTATGTTTTCAGCATAACGGGTCTTTTAATGAACTTTAGATGGGTTGTCAATTTGAGCTTTATTCTTATTTATTTTGAGCCTAACTAGCTGTTAGTTTTGATTTCTCTATGTACCATTGGTGCACCCACAAGTACAAGGTGCCTGAATTTAGCACTGTACCTTCCTCCTGGGTCCTTGCTGGATAGTGGGTGAGTAACAGGACAGATCTCTTTGTCATGTAACCACATGCTTTCTCAGCCACCTGCTATTCCAACGTTTATAAAAAGAAATTTGGGCTGACAAGTTTTGATTTTGTGAAGTAAGGATGACCATTTTATATGATTGCCACCAATTTACAGGAGGAAAGATATTTTTTCCCCACAAAAATATGGAAAGATTATCATCATAGAATAAAAGGTAGTTTTTCTCCATAAAACGACAATGATCTGGTTTGATGTGGGTATGACCTCTCCAGTAAAATCCCCTTTTATTTCCATCTGCAGCATCACTTGGAGAAGCCGCAGAGAATGAGCGCTCACTGCCTGGTGGAATGTGTGGTCAACTGCCAGCTCTCAGGGTGGACAGCTTGGACAGAATGTTCACAGACTTGTGGCCATGGAGGTATCTGGGTTCCCTATGTTGTTCCCACTAGGCACATTGGCCTGCTGAAGGCAGCCTGAGGCTGACCCAGAGGAGAGGAGAAAGAACCTGGTTCAACAGAATCAGTCTTTGAGCCACTTACCAAGAACTGACTTGGTCACTGTGGCAGAGTCCAGAGGAGTTGCAGGCCCTGTGGGACAATGTTGATTCAAAAGGCCATAAGCTCAACCCATCCAAAAATGTTGATCTCTGTGGTTTTTAGATTATAGAAATAAAGCTGGGGCCAGCCGAGTGGTGCGGTGATTAAGCACTGGCTTGGGAAGCCGGCGGCCCTGGTTCGGGTCCCACATATGAGGGCCAGTGACACTGCCCTAAAAAATAAAATAAAATAAAATAAAATAAAATAAAATAAAATAAAATAAAATAAAGCTGGCTCCTGTGTCAGGTAAACACCCAAATCATAGTGACCTAACATTATAGACGAGGGACTAAATTCCAATTTTTCACCCACATAAAGGGTAGGCTTCAGTTTCACAAAGTCAATCAATGACATAGGTTGATGGAGAGTGATATCCTGTTGGCTCTGTGGACATCTTGATGACCAGGTTGGAAGTTGCATATATCTCTTCATCTATATTTTACTAGACAAAATGTAGTTCATATCCCCAGCTCAATGCAAGATGGTTGGGCAGGAGATGTAGTTTCTGGATGACCAGTCACTTCTCAGCAATAGTATGGGGGAAAGGCATACTATTGGAATCTTTGGTGAACAGATAATCACTTCTTATGTTCCAGAAGTCTCAGTAGGTAAGTAATGCATAATGGCAAGGAATGCAGAAGGCAACTGATATGCAGAAGCTAGACAAATGGAAACATAGATGGCACTCCAGCTATCAAGCTAAAGTAGGGACCGAGACATGTATCCATGTAAGAGAGTGGAACAAGAGCATAACAGGAACTCACAGAGCTGTGGTATATGATAGGATTCTTTTCCTGAAAGGGAGTTACAATTAACCACAAGGTAAATGTTAAAAAATTTGAGTAGGGTTCTAGTGACAAATGCTGTTATATGGTGACACAGTAAACAGAGGGAAAAAAGAGAAAAATAATTCCAAGTTGGATGAATCATAGAATCAGGGTCAAAGAACGGATGGCAAGACCTGGATCTAATTACCAAACAAAGATATTTGGAAGCGGTTTTTTAGAAATCCTGTGACTGGACCACTAGAATATTGGCTCATTTCCAAGCTACTCACAAATGAATGTGTGGGGTTGCTGATAATTCTTTGCCTTAGTTGGGATCATCTAAGGAATTGAGGCAGGATGCAGCATGGAAGGGAACTCATCTGTAAACTCAGCTGTTAAGATCCTAGGGAGGGCAGAGCTGAAAACAGGAGCAATGATATACATCAGGAAAATGTGGCTACGGAAAATCAAAACTACTTCTGCAAAGAGCATCATTCAAAATGAAAATGTAGGAATCACAATGTTTAATAATAAGAACACGTCATTTCCTGCTCAATGAGAGCCTGACGGAAACCTCAGAAAACCAAATGGTAAGTCTTAGGACCAAGATTTTAATGATTCCCCAAATTTTCTGATTGGCCTCATGACATTGTTTCCAGTTGGGCATCCACTTTAAAGTTGGGTAGATCTAGGTTCAAATTGCAGCTATTTAAGCAAATTACTTAATCTTTCTGAGTCTCAACTTCTTTATCTATAAAATGGAATTCATGCACATATTAAAGGCATTGTTTTAGAGATTTAAATGACGTGTAGTATATGAAGGCACCTAGCACGTAACTGACACATCATAGGTGTTTAGTATAGGTTAATTTCCACCTCCATCTTCCTTAGCACCAGTACTAGAGAGGGTTATCAGAGACTCCCTAGGATCTTTTAAAGATTAGACTCAGTCACTTGCTTCTCCCACTCTCATATCTTACCCTTTTACCTTGCTGAAAATCCATGTGCTACAGTCATAGCCTAAGTGAAAATTTAAAAATGCAAATCTGAACAATTGTTTTCCTGCTGATGTAAAAGTCATTCATCAATTCATTTTTCCATTAAGCAAATATCTATGTGCCAGTTATAGTTCAGTGTGTTGGGGATAAAGCAGTGGAGGAAAAAAAAAAGATAATTTCCCTGTTCTCATGGAGCTTGCAGTCTAGTTGAAAGAAAATAGAGAGTAAATATACAAGTGAATAGGTTGCAGTGTTGCACATTGTTGAGTTCACTAAACATTCATACAAATGAGAAGTGTTATTCACTTTAGTGATGTCTTTCATCGAACAACTAGTTCCTCTTCTGTCCAGTCACCCAGCCAGGTTATCCTACAGCCATAAACACTGCGGTCTTGTGTGCATGGGCCTCTGCTGGGACGTGTAACTCCCACAATGATAAAAGGTAGCATGGAAAAGTAGAAAAAGGACCAAGTCCTGTATTGTCAGCATAATCAACAAGGACCTGCAGGATCCCACTCCTGCTTGCCTCTCTATCCCCATCACCCTCCCTGGTCCTGCTGGCCCTCTGTGCTCCAATGTGCCATAACCATATTTCAGTCACATCCTTGAGCATGTACTTCCACCTTGGCACCTTTCCTCACGTGGAACATCTCACCATCACTCCCACTACTGCCCCTACTACTGTTATCACGCATGAATTGAATTTTAATGGTTGTCTCTCGAAGGAGCCAAAGACCCTGTTTGGGTTCTTCATGGGTGAATCCCCCAGTTCCAGTGAAGCACAGTCCCTGGCACATTGGAGGAATTTCTGTTAATATTTGTCATTGCACAGGTGGATTTGGACCATAGGAAAAAGCTTGAAAGGGATGAGCTTGCTGACTAGATCACAAGCCCAGAGGCAGCCAGCTGCTGCCAGTGGCTGTTTCCCTCTCCCCAACTAAATACATAAATCTTAGGTATCATTACCAAAGAATGTGTTCAGTGCAAGGAGACTGAAAATCTGTTTGTTATTAATTTTGCCTAAAAGTACTAATTCTGCCACTGTACCAAGTCAGTGAAACATGATGGCTTGACATATTTATGCTAACATACCACCTTTAAAAAGAAGAGTCCAAATTATAAGTTTAATATTAAAATATCATTTCTATTTTTCAAGTGGTTATGTTAGTGATGTGGACTCATCAGACCCTGCTTGTCTACTATAAAAACAAAAACAAGACAAACAAACAAAAAGCCTTCCAAATCTCAATTCTGCTATTGGAGAATTCTAGGCCATTAGAGTCTGAACTTAAATTCACCTTTGCTAATCCTTAGAATAATAAACAAAGACAAATAATCAAATATTTTCTGAGGAAAATCACTCTGTGAACTAAGGCACAGGGAAACTAGGGAAGGAGTGTTAACTACATGGAAAATCAAATTGTGTAAAGTGCTTGGAATCATCTACAGATTATTCCCTGGCACAGAAATACTGCATTGGTTATAAATCACCTCTAGTTAGTTTCTAATGGGCTAGTACAGGGATTGGCAAACTGTGGCTCGTGAGCCATATGCAGTTCTTTGGGTACGTTCTATCTCAAAAGTTTGCCGACCTCTGGAAGAGCCAATCCTGTTGCTCGAAGTTTTGTGAGACCTATAAAACAAATGAAACCACCATTATGTGAAAAATATCCTTTAAAATTTTTATAAATGAAACTATGATAGTTTTATTTTTATTTTCAATTTTGCTTCAGAGCCACATATGTGTGTGTACCCAAAGAGCCGCATATGGCTTGCGAGCTGCAGTGTGCCGCCCCTGGTCTAGTAGGAGAACTTCTTAGGAATTTTTTCTTGACCCTTGATCCTGCACTGTCAGATGTGATAACGCCTTTTACAAAATAGTCCATAATCCCAATATCTGACAAATCCTCCCGCACTCTGCTCTAAATGTGTATGTATTCCATTTTTCATTTATTTATTCAACAAAGATTTATAAAGTTGACACCTATTATTCTGACACTTAATGGTGTCCTCTTTCATTGTCAAAAGTGGCAGTGTGGAAAATAAATTATATGGTGACCCTGTATTTTGAGATCTATTCCTGAAGGCAGGACTGAAGAAGAAATTTATTCATATATATCACAAATACTCATTGAATATTTGTGAGTGCCAGGAGCAGAGGATATATGGTGTATGGAACAGATAAGATCCCAGGGAAATAAAATCTCCTGACTTCATAAATTTAATATTCTAGTGCAAAATTAGATGGTGATGCCAAGACAGAGAGATAGCAAACCAACAAATAAACACAAAAATGACAGATGCCAATGAGTGCTACGATGAAACAAAAATAGTTCATGTGATGGAGACTAATAGGTATTTTGCAGGGGAATGAGGGATGGGGAAAGGCAGACTACTGAGGAGGTGATGTTTATGTGAAAATTAAATGACAAGGTGCCACAGCTCTTATAATTGTTGTTTTCTCTGCTAGCTTCTCAGGGTTTAATCTCACAAACATTTTCTGACTACCTGTTGCATTCAAGGTTCTGTTAGGATCTACAGGCAAAAATATAAAACTAAGTATGTCTAGTTATATTTATTTGTGCCCAACCTCAATTTAAAAAAAAACTAAAGCAGTACAGAAAAGAATAGGACTCATGGCCTTCACATTTTAAAGCACCTATTCTCAGTACTCTGCCGAGACATCTTTATGGAGTAGTATGTTATCCCTTGTCAGTCCCCAAACTGCTCCCCCACTCCAGTCTTCCAGCTCCCATCATGCAGGACCATTCTTCTCTGATCACTGCCCATCTAGCAGATAGGAATGTTTCCCAAATGAGAGAATTCTACCTTTAAATCATGCCTTAGTCCTCACGGAGCACCACCTGAAAACAACATACAAACGATAATCAAAAGCAGAAATGTACTGCACAGAATGAACTAGTTTCTTAAAAGAGACCAAACTGAAAAGGTTGGAACCTATCGTGAAGAAACCTCTGCGGCTCTCTTCTAAGACAGTGTGCCAGAAGCTGTCTTTTTGTACAAGCTGCTTTCTTTTTTTCAACTGGTAGTGTGTGGCAATGGGGCAGAGACCACAAGAGGAGATCGAGTTTATTGAGTCACATTAAATGGGCAAGCAAGTTCCATGGGAGCCTGACTAAAGCACCTGCAGCTCTCTGCTGACTTCTTCATCAAAGGCAAAAGTTCACACGATCGTGTGTTTATGAATTCACTGGGTTGTCAGGCAAAACCTGGTGTGTCAGGTATTTTGGATGTGTCCCCAGGAGCTACATTTTGCCATCAAACCCCCAGAACTACATTGATGTGAAAGGAGATTTTGAAATGAGTTCTTCCTTATTTTCCAAGTGCCTGGATTGTCGCTTTCATGTACACCTGATACCTGGTATGTAACTTTTCTAATTCTGTTGAAGATTTCAAGGTCAGAACAGTTTGAATCCAATTTATTTGACATTAAAGACAGACTGATTCTAAGCTTCCACTAAGGGATCTATTTAGATAGATTTCAAAGATCAAAGTATTTAATAGGAGAGCTTAATATTTGGATTAGTCATATTCTTTGTTGAATTTTCATCAGTTCAGTGAAATGTAGAACACTCCAAATTTGGAATATCATGAATTATTCATAGTTATTATTTATCCAATAACTTTCTAAGAATGTTATCAATCCCAGACTATGATTTGTTCTTATTTCATAGTTTTTGATTCAATGTACATGAGATTTTAATACTTTTCTATACTGTGTAATCCAGCCTGCCTCTTGTGGTTCCCACATGGCATATAACTTTTCTGTCAACTCTAGCCCATAATAAAAAATAAAAAAAAATATTAACTGCCAAGCACCACAACTTTGAAATTTCCAGCTTTTCTTTCTTTTTTGCCTTTTCAGATTTCAAAGGCAAGCCAGTAACCTTTATTTTTTAGCCTCTATATAAAATGTGATCAGTATGGTATTCTTGATTGGGCACAGTCCAATAGTTATAACTGTACAAACTTATTTACTGTGTCGATTAATTAGCTCCTATGACAAGAGTACAGAAACAAAATAGTAGAATGGGAAGAAAGAAAGTGGAGTCAAGAAACCAGAAAGTCTGTGTTTCAGAGCTGGCTTCTCCAAAGGCAAGTAGTAGTCCTTTGGGCTACTCTTTGCAAACTCACTTGCACTTTTTTTTTTTAATCTGTAAAATGATAAAATATTATAATAATTACTTTTTAATGTCTGTCAGTCAAAGGCACAATTATTGACATCAAGAGTATTTTATTAATTTTGTTTACAAGAGTACTAAGAAGTATAGGCAAAATTTTAGAGGTGAGGTGATAGGCAATTAAGCAACCTGCTTAAGGTCATGTGTTTTTAAGTTGTAGAGGAAAGATTTGAACCGAACGTCAGGTGTCTCTAAGCCCCATTTTTTTTCACTATGCCCCTTTGCATCTGATACTTAATACATGTAAATGTTCCTGTTTTATGCAGGGACCTGGGTTGGGTGCTATGCCCCTTTACGAAAATTCTATGAATCTATAGGTATATTTAATAATAAGCAGAAGAAATGGATCTCAGAAGAAATTGGAACACAAAGGGTGTGAAGGGGTTTCAGAAGTCCCTCTGAATTTTAAGCCTCCTGAACGTACACTTGTTTCATCATCAATAATATTGCATATTATTGTCCACTTAATGGGAATATAGTCAGGGAGCCAGTCTTACAGATAGGGCATGCATGACTCTAGTGGACACAGCAGCTCCAGAATTGCCAAAATCTCTACTCTGAACTCATTTGGCATCCCAGGTGAAGTGCCTCATTTTGGGGGTATTTTGGCTGTATATAGGTATTTATAATGGTCTATCAAGTTTTGATAGCTTTTAATGGGACTCAAATATGTTGTTGAGATAAGGGGTTAGAGCATACACATTCACTCTACCACAGAGAATTCTGGAGCTCTTTATTTCCAAGCAAAACCAAAGGTGCCTAATCTTCTGCCCTTATCAGACCTATCCCACTCTGTGATACCAGGGTCTATCTTAACCTTGAAAGCTAGTCTTGTTACTTCCTTGCTCAGCTAACCTCACTCCCATTAGATGGTCATGGCTGAGACTAGGCTATTTTACTCTGAAAATCCTATAGAATCTATATCTTGCTTAAATTAAATGTTCTTTAAGATAACAGGTATCTGGGTGCCTGAGGTAATATTCAGATAAGCCAAGGAATCCCTCCATAATGGAAGACCATGGAATGTAGCTCTGAATGAAGACATGCATCTTTCATCTCTAACAATGTAGAAGATCTATCTTTATGTTGCAGATCAGGACCATGATTTTTCTCTACTCTGTTACATTAGAAAATCACTTTGATCCCAAATCCATGTCCATCAGGGTGTATATTTAAAACAAATGTTGCAAGTCAGCTGGGTGGCTCAGTTAGTGAGAGCGCCGAGCTCTGAGCAACAGGGTTGTCAGTTTGATTCCCACATGGGCCAGTAAGCTGAGCCTGAGCGAACGTGCTGCTGAGCTGCCAACAGGTGGCAGGGTGGCTCAGCTGGTGAGAGCACGTACTCCTAACAACAAAGGTTGCTGGTTCGACTCCACATGGGATGGTGGACTGCTGGACTTGAAGCTGAACTACGCCCTCCACAATTAAAATTGAAAGACAACAACTTGACTTGGAGCTGATGGGTCCTGGAAGAACACAATGTTCCCTTTCCCAATTCCCCAACACTGCTCCCTTCTGCAATTCCCCAATAAAATCTTAAAAAACAAATATTTCACTTAAAATAATCTCAGATAAAAATTACAGATGATACTTAAGAAAATAAAATGTAGATGTCCACCGTAAAGAGCAGTATGAAATTGAGTGAACATTTTATATGCAATCTAACTTTCCACTGCTTTCAGAAATTTACTCTGACTAGTACCCAACAGTAAATACAGAGTTATCACAGAGAAAGATGTTAGTGCCACACTTGTCATTACTGTTTTTTTTATTTTTTATTTTTTTTAAATTGGAGAACAGTGTGTTTTTCCAGGAGCCATCAGCTCCAAGTCGAGTAGTTATTTCATTCTAGGTGTGGAGGACACATCTCAGTGGCCCACGCAGAAATCAAACCAGCAACCTTGATGTTATGAGCACTGTGCTCCAACCAACTGAGCTAGCAGGACGCCATTGTCATTACTTTTTACCAAAGGAAAATATGAAATGCATAAATAGGTAACATATTTATTGCAGAGGGTAGACCTAATTGTACTTCTCAGATATGTTCAAGTGGACTAACAACGACAGCACAGTGAGTGTCTGATACCTGACTCAGGCCAGATGAGACTGAGATCTGTTGGAAAGCACATGACTTGGGAATAAGACAAACCTTTTTACCAGCCTTTCTAGCTGTGTAATTTTGTAAATATTATTTAACTTTTCTGAGCTTAATTTTATCACATGGGAAATAAGAACATGAATAACTGCCTGAAACAGAGTCTGAGACTGCAGTTCTTGTTGAAGTGATTTATTTGAGGGGCGTGGAAAAAGCAGGTACTCTCAAGTGAAGGAGAGCAAACAAAGCAGGATAAGGAAGGGAAAAGACCTAAGCAAGAATATGCTATATCATCTCTATGTCACAGCACATTGTAGTCACTCAATTAACTTAGTCCCTCCTTCCATAATGCGGAATACTTTCATAATGACAAAAGGTTATTATACAGTAAATTTCCTTAACCATGGAGGCACATGTGATTAAAATAGATAGGCTGATATGACCAGCTTTAAATAAGATTTTTGCTAGTATTCCTTTGCTTCTTTTTTATTTATTTCATCATCTGTTAGTGTTTTCTACAGACTAATATTAGATAGCAGGCACCAAAAGCTTAACAATAAATCCATAGGAGGAAATGCTTAAAAGTGGAAACATTCAATAACCTAATTTTGTGCACATCAGGGAGAACCACCATCAACTTGAGGTAGTGACATTGAACCCCATCCTTTGTGGTATAAGCTCACCAGTCACAGATGTCAGCTTTGGAAGCTCATTCCCTATGAACAATTGTGCGTATGTCTTAAAAATTCAACTCATATTCAAAATAAACAATGGCCAGGTTAAAAGCAAACAAGTAGTAATAATATTCTAGTAACATGCCATAAGCTCAAAGTCACTTCAGACACTACTTTTATTGTATTTCCATGTCTATGGTGCTTTGGAGTTTATCGGTATGTTCATGTAAATTGCTCAGATATTTTACTTAATGAACTGTGTAAGGTTAAATAGGTATGTTCTTCTTTGCTCTATTAATATTGTATTTCATTTTCCATTTTCCCCTACATACGTACCTTACATTGTTTTCTGGGTCATACTCAAATTGTCCAGGTCTATCAAAACCATAATTTTAAGCTATTTCAATTGACCATGTGTCAGGGCCACAGAAGATCCATGGTTTAAAGCATGCCACTGTGACAGTGCATGGTGTCTGTCTGTTTGGATCTGAAAGTATGATCAGCACAGAGAACCATTGCATGTGACTCTATTTCTTTCTGTGAATGTGTAAACTATCAAATATTTAGCCAGTTTTGAGGTTTTTTAGTGCTTGAAATTTCCCACATCCCCTTTGTCAGTGAGGCCTCAGAGTGAAGTCTGACCACTGCTGAGTTCAATGGCAGTGTGATCTGGACCATTATGCTTTAAATCTACATACAGCCTTAAACCTATTTATTGGACTCTCTTTGAATTTTGAGTATGTGTGTACGTGTGCGAGTGTGCCTGTATGTACGTGTGTGTGTGTGTGTGTGTGTGTGTGTGTGTTCCAACTAGTTGGTTCACCGTTTTTTGTTTTGTTTTGTTTTTTAGTCTGGAGGCCTTACCGGGCAATTCTTTTTTCCTTCATTGCAAACAATTATCACTAATTTAATAGTAGGCCCAATATCAGTGTTGCTTTATAATGAGTTCCAAGTATTTCCCAAGGGAAGAGAAGAAAAGGCTCAGAGAGAATTTCTTGCTAGCAGACTTACCCTACCATAATTTGGGTTTTTATTAAACTGGAAAGGTGTTTTGTAGGGAGTACTTTTATCTCTTTTATAGCCTAAAGAGTAGATGAATAGGAAGTCAATTTTAGCTTCTATATCTCATTGGTGTTGCTCATTAAGCAGATTGTCTATATCTACTGTTGAATTCAGTTTCCAAATGGATTCCTAGACCCATATACGATGCTTTTATTGAAAAATATAAACCCACACAAGAGGAGTCCAGGCAGAGTGCCCAAGAAAATCTCCCTCTGTCAGCTTGGAAGCCTGAGGATGTGTATGACAGCAACATTCACTCTTCCTTTGAGGGCAGAAGCAGTCCATTCTAGGGTGTAAGGGTTTGGTGCCTGGGACCAGGCTGAATCATTATAAATTTCATAGTTGTGTGCTTTTTAGCATTATACGCTAAATAGAATACAAGTAGCATGCTTTATATACCCATTCTAGGCTTGTTCCAGGGCTTGTTCTAGGAGTTGATACGAAACAGTGGCTTTTAAAATAAATGATTAAAATATTAAACATTTTAACAGGCACCTACTATATTTTAGATAGGCTAAAAAGTGGTTTATATGTGGTAATTTTTGATTCATATAACCAGTGTGAGATAAGTGCAAGGAGTCCTCATCCTCTGAGTCTTCTTCATCTGAGTCACCGTAATTAGGTGACTAATTAGGAAGCAAAACCCTAACAGCAAATCACTCGCTAATGAGCTGACCCCTTAGAAAGCCCTCCCCGCCCCAATCAACATGCATCCTCCACTGGCACTCATGTGCTGTCATTGTATCAGGGCATTTGTTGGTCATTCTCTAGCTGCAAATGGAATGCGAACCCACAACAAAGGAGCACAAAATGGGATGATCTGTACTCCAAATATTAAAAGGTGCTCATGAGAAAATTGATGAACAGTGACTCAAGGCTATGATCAAAGTGACTCAAAGACGCTATAATCAAACTGCGTAAGCCAGTCATGGCTCTTTCTTAGGGTGACCATAAAATTATGTAATATTATCAGCAGCTGATATATTCTTTGTCCTAATAATGAGTGCATAGTTTCAATTATAAACAGCATGGTAATTGGTATTAGATCAAATAAACCTACTTGCATACCCTTTAGTTCCAGAAAATGTCCCGTTTAGACACATTTATATTATTTATTTAAATAATTTAATTCCCATTTTCATAGATTCACTTTTCAGTGGTATTTTCCCCAGCATGAATTATCCTCAGATGTTTTCTGTATACTTAATTTTATTTTACTGAAGAGGAAATTTCATGCTTGGGGGAGTTGAAACACTTTCATGCAGTCACATCATTTACCAGCTGTTAATTTGAGAGAACTATTTCCAACTAGAGAATTTTGATGCCAAGTCCAGATTTATTTTCACCATACATCAACTATTTCAAAATTCCCTTTCACATTTTATATGAGCCATACTTTTAAATATCTTTAATTTGGTCACCAGTGCCACCTGATGTGAAAATTCATTATCACCAAAACAATTCCTTCATGCCCCTGCCATTAGGGGTCCGTTTTAGAATAATCATTGTTGAGAGGTTGTTGTATGGTTGAATATTCCATCCAGTCTGATGTTTGGAATCCCAGGGAGTATTTAACCACTATCACTGGAGATGGCAGGCCTCCTTGTTATATCATCTGTGGTCCATGTGGATAAATTTTTTATTTACAACTTCAGGATTTGTGAAAGAGTGCCTAATTTGAGGGGTACTTTCTCTGATTATTTATACAACCAAATATCCTGACTTAAAAAGGAACATATTAAAAGTAAGCAAGTACCCCACAGAAACATCAGCTCTACTGGTTTCTCTTTCAGACCCTCATGCCTTTATTAGCAATGTTTTTCTTACGGAATGTTAATATGAGACATTTAAACATGACAGTACAATTCCAAATATAGAGTTATTATATGCGTTTTGGTTTTAAAAATGTATCCTTGGTAGTAAATGGCATTGTTTGAAATTTTTTTTTCTTTTCTTTTTTTATTAAATTTACTGAGGTGACATTAGTTAGTAAAATTATATAGGTTTCAAATGTACAATTGTGTTTGGCTAACAAAAGGCAGAGAAATCAAATGGCTATGCTTCCAATAAACAGTTTTAAGACTACATTATTTCAAAAAGTAATAGCATCAGGCTGGCCGAGTGGCGCATTGGTTAAGAGCTGGTTTGGGGATGCCAGCGGCCTGAGTTCGGATCCCACATATGAGGGCCAATGACACTGCCCTTTACAGCTAACAACAGCTCCACCTGGAGCTGGGCTGTGTGAGCCCTGGCGATGGTGTAGGCTGCAGCCCCTGCTGCAGTGGCTGCTATAGGCTACAGTGAGTGGCCCGCAGCCAGCGTGAGTGGCTGGCAGCCAAGCATGAGCTGCCAATAGCCGCGGTGAGCGACATCCAGAGGCCGGCGACCGATCTGCCTTATCCGGGAAGAGCACAATGACGATACCAACATGGGCCAGTGAAGCAACGTCCTCCACGACTAGACTGAAGAACAAAAGGACAGCAACTTGTCTGTTCTCCTTCCCCAATTTCCCAACGTTGTTCCCCTCCCCTAATTCCCCAATAAATTCCTAAAAAAAAAAAAAAAAAAAAAGTAATAGCATCATTGTTTTTCCCTATTGAATCCATTAGGTTCCCTCCAGTCTATGTCCAGGAGAAGGTATCTGTCACTTGAATGGAAATAAATAAAATAGTTCTAAAGTAATGGTCATCCACTTACCATTAATTCAAGAACAAGTTTAAAGTCAGTTGGTTATAATGAAATAGAGTCCCTTTAGCCATGATAAAGGCAATACTACACTGTCATTATTCTTACAAAGATAGTATAATAGAACAGAATGCAATTGTAATGACATTTGGGTAATAGGTATTTCGGTCAAAAAATAAAGATTATTATAATACTGAAGAGTAGGCAAGAAAGATATTAATTTAAAATCTTAAGCCAAATGTGTTCATCAAGCAGGGATAACATTTCATACGAATGAGATGATGTCCAACCTATATCATTTGCTTTGGGTGATGCTGGGAAAAACATCTGTTCAAACACATGTTTTCTGGTGCCCAAGGAAGAGGAAGGGTAGCTTCTGTTGTTCACCAAACCCACATAATGTTTGACTAAATTTTTACCACCATCCAAAGTTTCTTTTATGTTTCCCAGAAAAGACCTAGATGGGTACCACCCTTGCTCTCTTGCCTTTATGTATCAAACTCCATGGCTAATACAGAAGCCTCTGGAACAAAACTTTCCAGGTTTGAATTGCTAGGCTTTTGTTTTGTTTTGTTTTGTTTTGTTTTGTTTTACTTTGTACAAGTGACTTAAACTCTCTGTGCCTCAGTTCCTTCATCCATCTATAATATGGAAATATAGCAGAATTTTCCTCTAGGGTTATATGATTATCAAATGAATACCAATTCACTTGTATAATCAATACAATCCTATAAAGCATTTAGAATATTAATAATTATATTGGTATTATTGTATTATCACATATATTCAGGTATCAAATAATATCATGTAGCTAATTTATGAATATATGACTTAAACAAATATTCAGTATTTAATATATATGAAGCACCATGTTAGAGACAGAAGCCCAAACCTCAAGGAACCTAGAATCTACTGATTAGAACTTCCAAGTTTCCTTCAAGGGTCTTCTCAGAGAGCATTAGTTTACCTTCAAATCTATGATAATTTTCCAGTGGCCACTAAGGTGTGAGTCATCCTTACTTGCCCCTGAACTTGAAGGCCTCTGAGACTTGTTCCTACCCAGTGCCTTCAAGTGAATTCTGTGTAGAAGCGAAGTCATCACTAAGTTTCCTTTTCTCTTAAGATATAAATATAGAATCTTTGGAACTGACTAAAAACAACCCAGGTTTAATAGCTTTAGCAGCAGTACTTCTAACCTATTCTTGCCTTCGCACTTTCTGTTCCAGGCACATGAGCCTTCCATCAGGTCCTCAAACATGCTCTGCTCCTTTCTATCTCAGGACTTCCTCACAAGCTCTTTCTACTGCATGGGACACTCTCTGTACGTCATGGCTGGCTGGCCCTCCTTAAGATTTCTGCTTCAAGTGCAACTGCTTAAGGAAATGTTCTCTGAGTCCTTTCCAGACAAGGCTACATCCTTGTAGCATTCTCTAAGAGAATGCTCTGGTTTTTTCCTTTAATATTTATCACAAATACAATTACATAACTAACTTTATCACAACAATGAGAGTACTCTATATTTATAGATACTAACAGTAATGAAACTATATACACATAGTACCTCATCCATTAGGAAAAGAGCGAGTGGGAGAGAGATCAAGGGAGAGAAACACAGACATTTAAATTCCATCCACTACTTCGCTTACTGAGCCTATGACCTAATGCCGAGGAGTGGAAATCAGCTGACATGGGAGCCCTGCCTTTTCCTCAGTTATTCTTATTAACCAATTTTCTTTCATTATGAAATGGAACACCCAGCATCTCAACATGTTTTTCAAACATCATGGCTCCTTTATATAAGCCAACAGCTTAATCTCATGCTCAGTGAAAAAAGAAATTGGTCTTAAACTCTATGAAAATTAGTCATGTTAAACTAATTGAGAAAAACAAGAAACAAAAACCTGTTGAGGCCTCAGGGTGGCACCTTCCTAGGGGATTTTCTAGGGTAATTTGGATTGTGTATAATCTTTATTTTACTTGCTAATTTAGAACTTAACAGCCAAAGATGATGCAACTTTCT
Organism: Aselliscus stoliczkanus; assembly: GCA_033961575.1. Classification (NCBI taxonomy): domain Eukaryota; kingdom Metazoa; phylum Chordata; class Mammalia; order Chiroptera; family Hipposideridae; genus Aselliscus; species Aselliscus stoliczkanus. The sequence continues at coordinate 92,916,651 of CM066731.1, forward strand.
TAATTTTTAATAATTTGTAATCCTGACCTAAAATATAAGTTCTGTGAGGGCAGAAGGTATACTTGGCAATTTCATTATTGTATCCCTAGCCTATAGCATGGTGCCTGGATCATACTGGAGCTTAATAAAAAAAAATATTCATTGAATGAATTAACATTCTGCCAATGTTTATAGGACCAGTCTATTTGGCAACAAAACAGAGTTTGTACTTAAGGACACTAAAGAAGTCGAAGACAGACTGAATTTCAGATTCTTATGCAGATCTTAGATAACCTGTGTCTCTGCCAAAACCTAAATTAAAATGGCAGAAAAACTAAAAGCTATACAAAGTTCAGTGTATTTTAATAAAGACTTACACATGTGAAGCAACACGCGGTCCTTTAATTCCCTTCCCAAGCCAAACTCTAACAGAAAAGCTGACACACCTTCCTTATCATTTTAGGTCGAATGAGCCGGACTCGATTTATCATGATGCCAACCCAAGGAGAAGGACGGCCATGCCCTGCTGAGCTTACCCAGCAGAAAACCTGCCCAGTGACCCCCTGCTACAGCTGGGTCCTTGGCAACTGGTCTGCATGTAAATTGGAGGTAGGTTATGTAATGGCAGTTAGAGAAATGCTTCTCAATGTGTCCAAAGAATTTGTCTGGTCAAACCTATGTGCTGATGGAATAAATTTCACAGCTGCAGGTGCCTGGAACAATGTATTTTTATGCAATGGAGAACATGGAAAAATACAATCATGTGACTTAACCTTGAGCAGAGTGATATTGCTAGAAAAATACATAGCCATCCATTAGTCACTGATTGTAGTAGACAAGGTCATCTTTCAACTTCTTTGACATCCTCAAGAATTCTCTGTTATTTTCCTGGCTGTTTGGAAATGTCAAAATATTATTTAATTAGACACAGTTTGGATGCTGTGGAAATGTACAGCTTGAGGTAGACTGTTTTTCTTAAAGAGCACTTTTAGGCGAAGACAAAATCTTCCGTATGGGCAGAAAATCAAAAGTATGAAAGTTCTATTTTAACATTATTACATAAACCAATGGTACTCCATTTTCCTCAATGATTACTTTTTTATTGACCTGAAATATAAATGCTTAACAAAATCATAATATATCACATACCCAGAGCTTTTGCTGCATCAGCAGAGATCCTCTACTGCATTTTCTCTCTGGCGCCTTGTATAAGAAAAAGCACATTGACTTTCTGTATTTTCTTACCTTAGTAGTTTATCCTTTAGTTCACAGTCCAAAGCATATTTTAATTGGGTAACAATAATTTTGATTATGCATTAAGAAATCTGCAGAGTATTCTCATAAAGATGTTTAGTGTTTCTGTCAGGAAGACATTGTCATGTAGCATTATTATCTCGCAGAAGTTAAATACCCATTCATTGTAATATGTCCCAGGGGAACTGAAATGTGTGGTCCATTTGTTCAGTCTCCTTTTTACAGAAAATAAGGTAACCATGCAGAGTGATTTAATGGTAACCTAATGGCTCTATGTATGAATACTTTGTCTAAAATCTTCTTTCCTAAATCTTCAGCAGTTTTTAAATGCTGCTTGGAATCACAATTAAGAAAATGGAAGGAATATTTTGCCTTATAATTGTGATCACTGTTCACAAAGTAGAGAAAGTAAGCTCCAATAATTCAGGAACCCACTGCATGGAAAGGGAGGGAAAAGAAATTTAGGTGGAAAGGAAGGAGGAAGACTGACAAACTCCATGCTCCAAGTCTCACCAGGCATACAGCTGCTACTATACCTTATTTGTTTCTTGTATTTTCCCTTTTATCTTCTCAGGTGTCAGGAGTCTTTCCCCCTTACTCTACTCCCTCCCCCTACTAGACAAATCTGACATCTTGTTTTAGAGGAACATTGAGAAATGCCAAATGTAATATTTCATTTTGTTGTCACCTATTGACTTTTTGCCAGGACCATAGGGTCAAGAGAGGTAGGTTGTGAACACTGTCTGTAGCAGTGGTGGGGACGGAGGGGTATGGCCTCTGCTAGTAATACCGAGACCTCAAGAGTAGGTGTATCAAGAAACATCAGTGCTGCCTTGGATTTCTAGATGCATCTCTTCTCACTCATTGAAATGTCCTCTTAAAAGGAAGCTCTGGAGTTAGACCTCATCTGGGCAAAGCTCTCAAAAAACAAGTCCATAGTTAACTGTTTGGATGTGGGCACCTTCCCCAAACAGGGCCAATCAGCATTCTTCCCCAAGAATGGCATGAAACTGAAGTTGTTCAAAGATACTTTGTTCAGGAACTCTTACCTGCCACTTTGTCCCACCTTCTGAATAAACTCAGTCACTCAGAAGCAAGAAAGAATAACAAAGGTAACACAAAGAAAAGCAGAGGCAAAAGAGAGAGGGAACCATCAGGAAATTTGAGTTGAGGTTTTCCTGAGTTCGAGTTGCATTCCTGCTTTTCCTGAAGCCTAATTGTGAACTCTTTGTGAGATAGATAATACAATATCTCTTTAGTAAGTTGCCTTTTCATAAATTTATATGTAAGTTGAGTTTTTGGAATTCCTGAACAAAAGATACACGGGCCTTTGCACGCAAGGGAAAACACCTCTCTTACAGCTGCACTTCAGCTTCTCCTTGTCCTGTCATATCCTAACCCACCGAATGCAGATTTAGAACCTGCTCATTTAGTGTGGGTGGTGAACATATCCAAGTGACTGGATGCCATCAAGAAGTTATCATCAAACCATAATAGGAAGAGTAATGCACAGGGCAGGCACAGGGGAGGTGCCCATTCTACCATTGTATGTGGAAAGAGATTAGCAAAAGGAAGTGTTGATTCCCAGGCTTCACTTTTTTTAATGTTTTCTAACTCCTTCTTTCCAAGTTCCTCAGCTGATAAAATGTGTCCACACATATATGTTGATCAATCATTTTTAGGAGCTCAGATCCTGGAGTCTCCAGGCCTGATTTTGGTCAGTGTTCTGCCAGTTCCTAGCTCTCCAATTTTTGCAAAGTCTTTAATCTCTCCAAGCCTCAGATTTTGTAAATCTATATCATAAGGGTAGCAGTAGTATCTATTTTGCTGGGGGTGTTTGGTAGGAATTAGATATTTCACAATACAGTGCTTAGTACACTACCTGGCCAAAGAAGAGCTCAATAAATTGTACTTGCTATTGTAGTTTTGATTAAAACTACGATTATGATTGTTAGCACCGTCTGCCTATCCACATCTGGTGGTGCCAATTAAGAGTATACAGAAAGTCCATTAATGATCTGGACAGTTGAGACTTTAGTGAGGGAATCCTTGCTGTTGACAACCTTTGCTGTTGAAGCCTGACTCAACTTTCAGGCCCTCGAGTGTAAAGTCTCATGAATGAGAGTGAGTGAATGCTTGTTTTATGAGTGAAATTATCATTCTGATGCTGATTTCTCCTCACATTGTGGCTGTTGTTGTCAAAGGTACGAGAGGTTAAGGTTGAATATGGATAGATGTACAAGGAGCTTATTATTGTTTGTCTTGTTTTTAAAGTGATCCCTGATGTAGACTTATTTCCTCTCATTTCTTTGCACCCCATCTCCTGTAAATTAAACAAAACTCTAATCAGCTGCATCTTTGTTACTTGAGGTTCCAGATAGCAGTGATTTCAAATTTTATATGTGTTGCCATATCTTCAGACTCTTCTCTCCAAGAACACAAGGTCTGATTCTCTATGGCAAAACATACACCTTAGACAATTCTGCAACGGATCCACCATCTGGCATAATAAATTTCAAGAGAGGACCCTCCCCACAAAAAAGAAATTTAACTTACACTAGTTATTTTTCACTTCAGAAAGTAAACATTTGCTAGAGCATTTGCTTTGAATGGATCTACTGTGAACTGATTTTGAACTTCCACTTATCTCCAGAAAAATGCACTTATATTCAAAATTAGGGGGCATTTTTTTTGACAATTTCAGAACAGCCATAGAAATGATTAGAGAAATTATGAGGTATTCATAAATCAAGTGTGGGAATTGCCATCTTAGACAAATAAATCATAATTTTTGTTAACACATCTTTAGAAGAGTATGTAATGGTCCTAGTTTATGTGCCCGATCAAATTCTTTAAGCTTTAATAAGCTACTACAACTTGGACTTCCTCCAAGTTGCACCTTTTCTTTTTTTCCAGTATGTCCTTGAATCCTAACTTCCTTAGGTAAAGAACTTTTCTCAGCAGCCACTGTGTACCATCCTGCACCTCCAGTGGTCTGTTTACACCTGGCCCTTGACACACAGTAGCTGCAGCCACAGGGCCTTGACCTGGCTGGTGCTCAATAGACCCGTTAGCCCCCAGGTCCCCTCTTCCATCCCCTGGAATGCTGTCCTGACTGCTTTAGCTGTCCACCTTATCCTTCTTTATTCCTGTCACCGAAAGAGCCACAGCATCTCCAACGCTTAGGCAATGCAGTTTCTGAGTCCTCCGGTGGGGAAGGGACTTAATAGTGGATTAATGGATTATACCATGTAGCATCCCTGACAGCAGTGACAGACATGCAAAGACTCCCCCCATTTCATTCTCTCTCTTTCTCTCTCTCTTCAACCATACCAGCAATAATCATAAAGGGTCTAGCTCTTCCACCAACTTCTGGAGTTAGTGGAAGCTGAGTAGCACACCTTGGAAGTATGGAGGAGTTCATACTCCCTTGGATGAAAGTTAATCAATGAGAACTGGATCCAAGGAGGAGCTGGATTTAGATGTCTCTCACATCTTCCTCCTTTGCCCCATAATGGATGGTACTGAGGCACAGTGATACCATGTGGCCTCTGTCTGAAAGAAGTTATGGGTGACCAAGAAACCAGCTGTTTGTCTTGGGACATTAAGGCTGGTTTAGTAACACTCTACCTTATATTTGCTTTCTTTCCATTCCTGCTTCAGTTTTTTTACCCTCAATCTTGCCATCCTGGATGTCACCTCCTTAGCAGAAAAGCTTTGCTTTAGGCTATTTTCTAAGGGAGTTATGGAAAAACAAAGTTATCATCTAAAATTATCCTAATATCCAGTGGACTTCTTTTTGAAGTATGATCACCTGACTAAAACAGGAGAAAATATTTATCTCATGACTACCTGCCAAAAAATGTTATAGTAGGAAACAGTTCATTAGGCAGATGCTTGAGCCAGAAAACCACCAAGAGCCTTCCAATTCTAAGCTTCTCTCTCTGTGAGAACTACACAAACTTTTTCTAATTTTCCAGAATAATCTGAGTGGGATTTGTACAAAATATCATCAAAGAACATTAGTCATCGCAGAAGACAAAACAACTTCACCTGGTAATAGAGAAAATCAGTATTGCGCTGGAAACCCCAACCTAATCCACGTGAGAAAGGACTGAAATCTCTACAAGAGAAAAAACAAGCTAAATAAAAGAAACGTATGCCCTGTGGCTGAATATTGCTCTCTTGGTGGAATATAGATTATGCCATTTTATCATATACACCTAAACAAATTATGTATTGCTTTCCTTTTTCAGTCAATCCTGGCTGAGTTCCAAAATAACCATCATATTCTGAGTACATAAATTCCATGGGGGTAAAATTGCATTTCTACTTCAACTTCTGTAGCTCTAGAAGAATTAGTCTTTATTGTCAACTATTGAAAGAGAACTCCTAAGAGGAGGGAGGAATCTACAGAAATATACAGCTAGTGTTTTCTTGAGCAAGAGGTAGCAATAGCCAAAACTCTGAGATGCTAATTATTTGGGTGATTCTGACAGCATCCTTTTCTCTCACAGGGTGGAGACTGTGGAGAAGGAGTCCAGATCCGCAGCCTTTTCTGTGTGGTCCACAACGGTTCAATCTCTAACTCGGCTATGCGTGTAGATGATGCACTGTGTAAAGAAATGCCCCTTCAAGATGGCATCCTGAAGCAGCTATGCTCTGTGCCTTGTCCAGGTATGCGATTTTAAACAATTGGGAGTGCCTTCCATGTTAATCTTCTTATTTATTTTCTATTATTCTTTTTTTTTTCCCGGAGAAGCTCTATCTCATCAATAGTGAACATTTTTTTGTGTTTTTTTTTTGAGGGCAGCATCACTGGCCCACTTATGTGGGACCGGACCGGGCTGGCTTCCCAAGCCAGTGCTTAACCACCGCGCCACTTGGCCGGCCTAATAGTGAAGTTTTTAATTAACTTTAATTCATTTTTAATGGTGGTTATCACTTTGAAATACGTGCAGTTTCATTGGAGGCAAAGTAGGCAAACGATAAAAAAAAAGCACTGGGCTTGGAAATTTAACAGCTAAGTTAGAATCTTCTCTCTATCACTTCCCTGGTGCTTTACCCAGGTCATGTACTCTAACCCCTTTGAGCAATGGTTGCTCCAGGTAGAAAATTTGTTAATAATACCTGACCTGACATCACCAGGCACATTGGCCAGCACTGAAAAAATGTTGACTAAATTCTTGAGTGGATGAACCTCTGGGGCATGGCATGGTGGGGACAAGTAAAGCTATATGCTTATGAAAGCACTCTGTCAAACGGTCAAGTTCTATGTAATTTGTAAAGTCCATCGCTAGTTAAATAAAACATATGAGTTTATTTTAATTCTAATAACACAGGATATATGGCATAAGTTTAAGGTGGCTCACTATATCCTTACAGTGTGGCATGTAACATGTACATGTAGTAAACATGTAAACACATGTGTGTATGTTTAGTTTGTTAAATTCAACATTCTTTAGACCCAAAGATATTCCACTTCAGCGACTGACTTATTTATATGGTTTCTGAGAGCATCAATTTTACCATGTTTGGCTGCTCTTTGAAAAGTTAGTTGCTGTAATCTCTATATCTCCCTTTAAAAATGTACTATCACTCACAAACATATGGTATTCTCTAGATATGCCTGTGATTTGAAGCAAAGTAATGCCAATCTGGTTTTTAGCAGTCTCCTCCTAAACTAGATTAAACCATGAATGACTTCATCATTCTTAGTACCTCTAACTGGAAAACTGGTTAAAGTAAAATGCATGGTGTCTGGAACCGACCCCTACCACAGGACCACCACCGCAGATCTCCCTGGGAGCCCTGTCCATGTAAATGCTTTCAAGTACCAGTCACCATGTTGTTTCTCCCACTCTGTGCTACACAACCATCCAGGAGACTGCCATTTAACGGAATGGTCAGAGTGGAGCACGTGTGAATTAACCTGCATCAATGGAAGGAGCTTCGAGATGATGGGCCGCCAATCTAGGTCAAGGACATTTATAATTCAGTCTTTTGAGAACCAAGACAGCTGCCCCCAGCCAGTTCTAGAAACACGTCCTTGTACAGGTACCAAGAGCACTTTTCAGTTCTCAGCTTTGATTGATTAATGATGATGCGCTTTTTTATGTGAGGTATAATAGAACCGCTGTTATCGTATTTGCTTGCAGGAGGCAAATGTTACCACTACACATGGAAAGCAAGTCTTTGGAACAATAATGAACGAACTGTATGGTGCCAGCGTTCAGATGGCATTAATGTCACAGGTATTCCTACCTCAGATTTACATGGGCATTTCAAAAAGACCTCTGAGTGTTGCCATTTGTGAGAAGAATTACCTTACAAATTATAAGCAAGGAAAGATGGGACAGGTGGCCTTAGATGATCTTCACAGCAAATTGCCATTAGACCTTTGCAACTCAGAAAGCAAACAATTCTATTTGAAGACCTATAATATATCAAAGAACTTAAAGGAATAAAATGAAACATGATAAAGTTTCCATAAATATCTGATGTGAAGCAAAGACTAAAAAAGACAGATGCTAGTTTGAAACAATGATCTCTAAAATTTTCAATCATGTACCTTCTTAGTAAAAAGTTTTTGAGTACATATCATATTCCTGCACTACTGTGTTTATATATCACATTATGAAACATATATAAAAACTAAAAGGGTTTATTAGGATATAAGAAAATTTAAAATATTACTTTTGTTAATGGTGCAAAAAACTTGTTTGCTGCCAATTATAGATGCTTGTATTTGTTCACTGGAAGCTTAGTTTTTGATTAAAAGTTACTACTCATGATTATTACTTAATATCTAAATATAGACTGAGGTAAATGTTCCTCATTCATGATGGTAGATACAATTTGACCTACAAGTAGTCTTCTCATTAATTTTAACTTTTTTTATGCCTTCTTATCAGAGATCATTAAATTGCTGTTATTTTTAATTAGTGCTGGGCTGGCAAAGAACTTATTGTAGGAATGGGAGTAGAAACAGAATTATCAGCTCTGCCTTTTCCTTGTACATTTGTTTTTGCATTTGGTATTTCCCTTAATGCATAGTTTATTCATACACTAATTTATTTCAAGCTACTCATCCATTTTATAAGTTATTGTTAAAAGTCAGTGTTCTGTAAGTCTACCTAACCAGGAATGCAGAAAGCATCATACCCAGCAATATAAGAGCTACAGTGGGGAGGTCGCATTATCCAGTTCTCTGCAGAGTACCTCATGCCCAAAGTGCAACAGGTGGACATCTCATGAATGAGCTCAGTTTACTAGTATCATCTGCTAAGTATTATGAGAACTTAATTTTGTTTTTAAAATTTAAACAGAAATGTTGTATAAACTATATAAATTCAAATATTTGCTTCTCAGTTCCCAAAAGATTGTCTCCTGCAGGGGTGTACACACTCTGCTTTGGAGATCAATGATTTAAAGAGTAGGAAACACCCTCTCCACACACAGTTAGGAACAATGGGCCTGTGTGATTATTGCCACTAATGCCCAAATTAATAATTTCACACCTAGGTGCTAATTCTGGAGTGAGTGTGTGCGTGTGCGTGTCGTGTGCGTGTGTATGTGTTATTTTAGTTTTCAAGTAACAGTGAGAATTTCACTGCTTCATTATCAGGGAAAATGTAGATCTGACTGTTCTCTACACTACCTCATGCAAAAATCTTTTGCGAGCTACAAAAATCAAACTACAATTAGTTGACAGTTACAGTAATGCAAAGGCTAGAGCCTATCAGTACAACCAATATGATGAATGAGGTTACCATACTACTCTAGAACATTATGCAACTTCTTAGCTAAGTGAATCCAGGAAGGCAAGACTAATATGGAAATGATATTCAGATTATAGAGGCATGAATTATTCCATTCATTTACTCAAAAATAATTACTGAGTACCATGTCAAGTACTGTGTCAGATGTGTGATTTCCCATCCTAGAGCCTATATTTTGCTCTTAAAAATATGTATGGGGGTCAGGGTGTATATGTTTATCCCGATTGAAATACATTTTTAAATGTCACCAAGGTGTCTGGTATTGTGGTCCTATGCATTGACTAGTGGCCTTCTTTTAGCATTTTATTGTTGGGAATTGGCCTGGTGCCTAGTTGGGATATTCTGGAACTGGAGAAATATATACATAGAATAAGTGTCCAGCAGATATACTTTCTGCTCCTGAACTTAAACTGAGATTTTACCAGAACTTTTACTGATGCTGGCACTCAGACTTTGCTCTCAAGTGTAGCCATATGAGAGCATCATATTGCCAGGGGGTAGGTATAAAAAATGTACTGTAAATATCTTCTGTTAGCACAGCCTCCCAACTCAAACAATCAATCCTGGAGTAATCAATAAAGTAAGACTGGGCCACGTGTTAGCAAATTGATTTAAAAAAAAAAAAAAAAGTACTGTTACAAAGTGGCCAGTACCCAAGAAGAAAGATATGTTTACAATGCTTACCATAGAAAAATCTGCAAATTATGGTGGGATTTCCTTGTAGGAGGCTGCTCCCCTCAGGCACGTCCCGCTGCTGTCCGGCAGTGTAATCCAGCCTGCAGAAAACCTTTCTCCTACTGTACACAGGTGAGTCATGTACTGGAGACTTCTGCAAGTGTTTTCATTGCTGTGTTATACATATGCTGTTGGATGTTTTCCAGTCCACTACAGGCAAGCAAAAGTTCTGCATGCCCAGGATACCATCTAGAGGCATTTGCAGGAGTAATCAAAACTTATTAAGAATTTCTTTGCAGGGCCATGATTTAAGGCAAACAGTATTTTTTTTCTATAAATCTGTCTATAGGCAAATCTATTTTTCAGTTATCTAATTTATATTAGCTCTAATTGTCAACAAATGTTTTCGGTTGATATATTCTTCCATTCTTAGCCTTTCATATATCTAAACTATTCTGAAAACATTATAAACACATGTGTCACATTTGCTAAATATTATTTAGTAAAATTAATTACAATATAAATACTATATTGGAAATTTTTAGTTCATTTTAAATAAGTTAAATATATGCCTATGGATAAAAAGTATATACACACATATATATTTTAAATGATTTTTTTATTCTTTCAATAACAGTTGACATAAAATATTATATTAGTTTCAGGTATACAACATAGTAATTAGACATTTATATAACTTACAAAATAATCACCCCATCATAGTTATTATACCATACATAGTTATTACAATATTATTGACTATATTTCTTATACTGTATTTTACATCCTCGTGACTACTTTGTAACAACCAATTCGTACTTTTTAATCCGTTCCCCTTTTTCACCCTGTCTGGCAACCATTAAAATGTTCTCTGTATCTATCAGTTTATATTGTTCATTTATTTTGCTCTTTAGATTCCACATATAAGTGAAATCATACAAAATTGTCTTTTTCTGTCTTACTTACTCCACTCAGCACAATACCATCCATTTTGTATCTTGTTTTTGTTTTTTGTTTTTTGTTTTTGTTTTTTTTTATATCTTAAAGAAGCTCCGCTAAGATTCCTTATAATCTTACGTGTGCCTTTGGTGGTGATGAACTCCTTTGGCTTTTTCTTGTTTGGGAGGCTCTTTATCTGTCCTCCGATTCTAAATGATAGCTTTGCTGGGTAATCTTGGTTATATGTCTTTGCTTTTCATTGCTTTCAGTATTTCATGCCAATACCACCTGCCTACAAAGCTTCTGTTGAGAAATCAGCTGACAGTCTTATGGTAGCTTCCTTGTAGGTAACTAACTGCTTACCTCTTGCTACTTTTAGGATTTGTGTGTGTGTGTGTGTGTGTGTTTAACCTCTGGCATTTTAATTAGGATATGTCTCGGTGTGGGCCTCTAGGGTTCATCTTGTTTGAGACTGTGCTTCCTGGGCTTTTATATTCCCTTCACCAGATTAGGGAAGTTTTCCATCATTATTTCTTCAAATAGGTTTCAATTTCATTCTCTCTCTCTTTCTGATACGCCTATGAAGTCAATATTGGCACTCCTGATGTTGTCCCAGAAGTCCTTTAAAATGTCCTTTTTTTTTGGATTTTTTTTTTAAAAAATTTTGCTGGTCTGATTGGGTGTTTTCTGCTACCTCATCTTCTAAATTGCTGATTTGATCCTCTGCTTCATCTAATTACTCTTGATTCCATCTAATGTATTCTTTATTTCAGTCATTGCGCTCTTTATTTCTGATTGTTTTTTTTTTTTTTTCTATCTTTTTGTTGAAGTTCTCTCTGAGTCCTTTGAGTATCCTTATAACCAGTGTTTGGAACTCTGCATCTGGTAGATTGTTTATCTCCATTTTGTTTAGTTCTTTTTCTGGAGCTTTGTTCTGTTCTTTTATTTGGGACATGTTTCTTTGTCTCCCCATTTTGGCTGCCTCCCTGTGTTTGTTTCTATGTGTTAAGTAGGGCTGCTATGTCTCCCATGCTTGGTAGAGTGGCCTTATGTAGTAGGTGTCTTGTGTGGTCCAGTGGCTCAGTCTTCCTGTTCACCTGAGCTGGGTGCACCCTTGTGTCCCTTGTGTAGGTTGTGTGTGCCCTCCTGTTGTAGCTGAGTCTTAGTTGCTGTTTGTGTGTCAATGACAGGGCCTTACCCTTGGGCTGATTGACTGTGAGGACTAGCCATGACTATAGTGGAAGAGCTATTGTGCAGTGGCTGACCCTATGGAGCAGGGCTCTGGTTCCTGCTAGTCTTTCCTTAGGTGTGTCATTTATGGGGGTGATTGGGTGTGGTCTGAATTTGGCCACTGGATATGTTGGTTCTCAGGCCTTTTGGAAGGGGTTCTGTTGCAGGCCAAGTTCAGATGCTGCCTGTGCCCTGCCTGAGGCCACTTGGTATGAGCTATAGAGTGATCTGCCGATGGTTGCCACTTATGCTGGGTGTGGAGGTGCCTGGGAGAGGCTAAGCCACAAACCCAGGCTGGCTACCACTAGTGCTGGGTTTGGGACTGCTTAGTAAGAGGCACAGGGAAGGCTGAGTCCAGATGTTATTTGTTTGGGGTTTGTGAACATTTGAGAGATTTTTAGGAAAATCCACATCATGAGCCAAGATAGACAATCTATATGTAAAAAAAGATGCCACTGGAACCATCATGGGCCTAACAATATCAGCTAGGTTGATACAAACTCAGATAAGGTGCCTGTTTGCATCTGCACACTGGGTCAGGGGAAGGCTCAACAAAGGAATAATGGCTTCTACCAGCACTTCTATTTGGGAGAAAGCTGCCCTTCCTCCCCTTGCCCTGGAGCCAGATAATTTAGTTTCTATCTATACATCCCTGGTGACTGTAGAGGTGGTGCCCCATGCATGTGCCCATTAAGAGGAACACCTGGGACTCCTGTCACCCTAGGTTTCAGTCAGCCAAAATCTACACTGGTTTTCACAGCCAGAAGTTGTGGAGATTTCTCTCCCTAGAAATGGAACCCCTGGGCTAGAGTGCATGCTGTGGGGCTGGGACCCCTTCTCCTCAGGGGGAGGGCCATCCACAGCTGAGATATCCCTTCCAATTTTTAACCCTCACACTTGTGTATGGGACCAGTCTGTTCCATGGCTTCACCCACCTACCAGTGTTGACATGGCTTCTTCTGCATGCCCTTAGTTGTAGGATTTCTGTTTAGCTAGACTTTAGGCAATTCTCAATGATGGTTGTCCTGATGATTAGTTGTAATTTTGATGTGGTCCCAAGAGGAGGCAATCACAGCATTTTCTTTTTTCGTGCAGAAATCCTTCTTCTTGTTCTTCTCCCTTAACTCCCATCTACCACTGCTCAGGAATTAACACAAAATATTCAATGTATTCTAATCAATATGCACTCATAATATGCAGTGCATATATAATTTTTTAGAAAGTTATGTGATGTTCCTTAAACAGGTTTCTTTTCATAGGCGTGTGCCTTTGGTGAAATCTTGTTTGCTCCACTTGGGTGGCCCTCCTTGAGTGCAGAACCAAGCCAGAGAGGTGGTTCAGCCTAGTTAGTGATCAATGGTAGAAGTTGAGGTAGAGGCATTGAGCAGATGAGGCCGCAATAGAGCTCAAAGAGCACATAACTCAAAGAAGATATGTAATTTCTGTTGCTTTGCTTCTCAGTATTAAGGGCAGCTGGAGTGAATAGACAGGAATCTGAAACAGATTGGGGTTGGGGGGGAGAGTGAAGGATAATAATTTAATTAAATTAAATGCCTCTGAGAGATAAAAGGATGTAGTTAATATCCTCTATTAACAAAGAATTGTGAATTCATATTTGGAAGATGTAAGAATAATAAACCACTAGAAAAAGCTGATGATTTATTTAAGGGTTGACTTTGGAATTCAGAAAGATGAACCACTTATTGGATTTTCATTTCTTTGGCAAATCTGTTGCTAAAAAACTCTAAAGTGCCATGACATATGCTAATATCAAATGATTCCAACATTTAAATTCTTTTTTCATCAACACTCACTGTGTAACCATAAGTGTATTTTTTATGCTGTAGGGTGGAGTCTGTGGTTGTGAGAAGGGTTATACAGAGATAATGAGATCAAATGGTTTTCTGGATTATTGCATGAAAGTACCTGGCTCAGAGGATAAAAAAGCTCATGTGAAAAACCTTCCTGGGAAAAATAGACCTGTGAATTCAAAAATACATGATATATTTAAAGGATGGTACCTTCAACCCCTTGATCCAGGTATGTTATGAATAAAAAACATAAATTTTCTCACGGAGGATTGGGTTTTATTTTTATGACTTCTGTTCATGACAGAAAGAATGGAGGGAAAGAAGGAAAAAGAAAAGGAGGGGGCAATATGGTATAGTTCAGAGTTTCTCAAATTTGAGTATTGTATAATACATGGTCCCCTTTAAATGTAAAATGTTTTCATGGACTGTTGAAGATAAATTTATCAACTCCAGTCTAAGATGCTAAATTAAATAACCACAATTATAACCTTTAAAATATATATTAATTGTGAATTATCTGTGCAAAAGTATATGCTTTCACAACAGTGAATTTGTGTATATGATTTAAATTAAAAGCAAAAATTGGAATAGATTCTCAGGAACATGCAGTTACCTTAGGAAATATCCAGGGACTAAAAAATGGTTTGAGAAACTCTGGTGAAAGGATAGAGAGTATCCGTTTCAGAGGCAGACAGACCTTGTTTGCATCCTGGCTCAGAATTTCTTCACCTCTCTGGACTTGTTTGCTCATCTATTAAATCAATCTAGAAGCACCTACGCTGCAGGATTGTCATGTGTATTAGCAGTGTCAGGCCTGTAAGGCTCAAGAATTGGTGGTTATGAAGATCAGGAAAGAACATTTATTAGATGCTTTCTGTGTATCCCGTGGTTCTGTGCTGTTATACTGCAGGAATCATCTCATTATTTTCTGGCAGCTTAATGAGATGCTATCATTCCCATTTTAGAGATTAGGAGTCTGAAACTGTGCAAATGACTTTGCCAAAGTCATATCTGACACTGTGCAAATAACTTTGGCCAAGTTCACATTATCAGTAAATGACAGAAAGTTTTTAAAGTCATGTCATTAAGGCCTTTACATAACATGTCTCTGCTTATCACTTTGTAAAGTGGGAAGAAAATAAAAGCAAGATACTCTACCTTTCATACATGCCTCTTCTAAGAAACAAAATGCTTCTAATGACTTAAAGTAGCATGAGTCACAGGGCATGAAGAGGGAAGTGACAGCCAGCTTAGGCAGAATATACCCTGGGAACTCTCCTACCAGACCCTAGGCCTTTGCCTGACCAGAAGTGTTTTGATGTGCTTTAAATGAAACTAAAACCATAGCCCAGCCCCAAAGGGCCCTAGATCTTGTGGAAGAAACACTTTGCACTCTTCAACCCATTTATAAGGATCATCACAGTATCTTCCTCACTTGGGATTCCCCTGGGCATGCCATAAAGTTTTAAAAACATCTTATGCATGTCGTTACTAAGTTAGCAGTAATTTAACTTTGAAGGACACATTGTATGAAATGGAGCCAGCCTTACCTGTTCCATTTCAGGAAGAGAATCAGGGTGAGGTTCCAGGGATGTGAGTCTTCCTATCCACAAGTGAGGTCCCTAACCTTTGGTAGTTTAACTAAAGAAAGCACCAATAATGTATATAAATATACATATGTGTCTGTGTATATATATAGATTATTCATACATAAACTATAGTGTACACATATACAGTAATACCTTGGTTTGTAAGCATATTTCATTCCAGAAATAAACTACTCATTGCAAGACATCGCTGGAGCCTGCCGAGTGTTTCAATTGGTTAAGAGTTAGCTTAAGATCATGAGCTCTGAGTAACAGGGCCACTGGTTTGATTCCCACATGGGCCAGTGATGTTGCGCACTAAGCTGAGCTGTCATTGAGCTGCCAACAGGTGCAGGATGGCTCAGCTGGTGAGAGCACATGCTCCTAACAACAAGACTCCCGCCCACAACTACAACTGAAGTGGCACCTTGAGCTGAGCTGCCACCCAGATGGCTCAGTGGATAGAGCATGTGCTCTTAACAACAAGTCTGCTGGTTCAACTCCCGCGTGGGTTGGTGGCTGCGCCCACCTGCAGCTAAGATTGTAATACAGTACCTAGAGCTTAGAGGCCACGAGCTGCCGATGGGCAGTCAGATGGCAACTGGCACCCTCCACAACTAAGATTCAACAACAACAACTTAGCTGGTCCCTCTCCCCAATTCCCCAACACTGTTCCTCTCCCCCAATTCCCCAATTAAAAAAAAAGAAAAGAGAAAAAGATATCACTAGTTTACCACATTAAAATGTATTAGTAGAAATGTTTGCTCGTTTTGGGGAACACTCGCAATCCAAGGTTTTACTGTATATGTATATAAGCATGTATACTATATATTTAGTCAGGGAAGAGAGTTTATTACTTTCATTATGTTTTCATGAGAGTATAAATTGGAGCAACCTCTAGGAGGGCATTTAGGCAATATAGATCACACATTGTGACTTAAAATTTCTCTCCTAGGAATTCATCATACAATACACACACATATACTAAAGTAAATGATATTCATTATATGATGGCTTGTTATATAGAAAATGAGTGGAAACAACATAAATGTCAATAGAGACAATTATGCAATATATATCATGGATACATTAAAAAGAATGAAATAGACTTTCATGAACCAGAGTGAAAATATTTCCAACACATATTGTTAAGTGAAAAAAGTACAAATCACAGGAAATGATATGTACCAACTGTATCTTTAAAAAAAAAGTATGTATTTGTGAGTACATATTCACATGCTTGCATATGCAGAAACAATGATGAAATGATTCACAAGGAAACTGGTAACAACGGTAGCTCCTAGGTAGGGAGGGAACTGAGAGGAGAGTGTAGCAGGAACACTTATTTTTCACAACATATCATTTTGTAGTTTGAAGTTTGATCCTATCCATTATGTTACTGTAAAAAGTTATATATTTTTTTTTAAGTAACATACTTAAAGGTCAAGGACCACATACCTCTCTGCTGGGAATTTAAAAACACTGGATCCTCCCAACACTTCCACTCTATTATATTTAGGGATAATAAGATTAAGGGGCATTCTCACTCAGGGAAGACTTTTTTCTTTTTAAAATTTACCAGTGTAAAAAACTCATATTAGGGGATTTCATCATTAGTGTTTCGAAGAGATGAGAATGAAAGCTTTCTTAATAGCTTTATGGCACTAGAAAAATATCATTACTACATTGAAACCTCATTCTAAAACCTGAAGATTGAAAGTGTCTGGTAAGCAAAAATTATAATAGGTGGTCAGAATATAATTGAATGTAATTGTGTTTTACCCCAAATAAGTGTAGTTTACAAGATTTTGATTATTTTTCATATGGAAGCCTTTATAATAAAATGTTGATATGTTTTTCTTGAACCTGCCATTAATTACATTCACAGCGTATAATGAAACTTCTGTTTGTTCATATCTTCAGAAAAGGATTGCAGTTCCTTTGTTAGTCTAATTCTAAGTTTAGTTAACTGTATGCTTACATAAAATACAGCAAAAAAAAAAACCACTCCAGTTCCAGAAATAAGTCAAATTTCTATCATATATAGAAAAAATATGCATACATTCAAGTTATATAGTAAAAGTCACAAAACTGATCAAACTATTATCTATTTTTCTTTAACTCTAGCAGATAGCAATTCCAAAACAATGTACTCATCTGGTTATAACTATACAGTGATTTGGTAAATTGATTAGATTACTCGATCATGCAGGTTCAGTTCACCCAACATAATTCAGGAAGCAAAGTCATGAAAAATGATCATAGTAATTTTCTTTGCATTCAGGAGTTTCTTAATTATAATTTATTTCTTCTACTTATGCGGTCAAAATGTTTTTGCAATACTTTGTATTATGTATAAAAGTATACATGTGAAAATTAATTCAAAATAGCCTGCTAATTGTTAGATTTTCATGATTGCCAGTGTTTGTTTAGCATTGTGAAAATTTTGATAGATCATCTTACATTTTCACCGGTTTATTTATGTTTGATAGCTATCATATTTGGATATTTCCCCTTATGCTTATGACTTATGCATATTTCGAATTCAGATAAGAAATAAAGTAAATAATAAATTCAAATGAGAAATAAAGCTTCTGAATGCTAAGCTTGTTATTTTATCTCTATTTTAAACAGATGGCCGAGTAAAAATTTGGGTTTATGGCGTTTCAGGTGGTGGTTTTCTTATCATGATTTTCCTAGTATTTACTTCCTACCTTGTTTGGTAAGTACTAATTATCAGTTTATATTCCATGTTTTTATGGGTAGTATATTATACTAAAAGGAAACATGTCAGGATCATTGGCCATGATAACACTTGAACCCGCAAATAATTAACAGTGGAAGTGTTGAATAGTTGAAATAGTAGATTATTATCTTTATTGTCCTCATTTGAAATGACATTCTCCCATTTGATTTTCAAATAACATCAGAAGGCGCAAGAGAAAAATCATTAGGACTTTCCCATCATAGTAACTACTGATTTATATCAGTAATTTTCACTTTGGCATCTGTTTTCATTGCTATCTCCAGGCACCTCCAGTGGACAGATACTTGGGTCCCAGCCTGAGATTCTCATTTAATTAGTTTTGCATGTGGCTAGGATGTTTAAAATTGTCCCAAATAATTCTAATATGTGGCCAATGCTGAGAACCATTACTCTAGATTATTCTAGTTTTTAAATGTTGTTCTTAAATTTATCTGTTTTGACCAGTTAGGTTAAAGTGACCAGTTGGTTCAAACAACCTGTTCTTACATTTTAAATAGTGGAGCTAGGTATTACCTACATTTACCAGCTATGAGAGAAAATTTGTGAATTCCAAGAATCTCATTTTGTAAGTGACTGGTTAAGAAAATGTGTAACTTTCAAAAAAGTAGGATTAGTTTATTGTACAGAATACATTTTAGTTGATGAGCTATCCCTGAAACCAGACAGAAGGAAATACATTTGGATGTTTCTTAGTGTGTTGAGAATATTTAACTAGCTTCCTAAGCAGAATTTCCAACGGGTTTTTTAAAATATTATTTTCATGAGGTCAAAGTGTTTTACTAAAGTGGAGGTGGTATACCTACTGTAATTGAATATATATAGATAGTCACGGGATGTGGATTATACTGTGGAAGAGAGTCAGAGGAAGAGTAACAGATATATATGATATGGGGGGGAGTGGGGTGGTGTATTGGGGGTGGGGGGTTGTCACTTTGAGGGGTAAAATGTATAACTATTGCACTGTGTTGTACACCTGAAACTAATTAAAAATAAAATAAAATAAAATAAAAAAAAGTGTTTTAAATGTTACAATATTTTCATGAGATCAAAGTATTAGTTTGCTTTTTTCTCCAGATCAAGATATTCATTGGTCTCATAGACTATTTCCTTGAAAAAATTTACTCAAGTTTTAATCTGGATTCAAATTCAGCCATATGTTTAGCCTCAAATTCTATTTTCAAGGCTACACAGTTCTTAAATCTTTGCTCTTGGTCAGTGCAAGTTAGTGAAAAAAAAAATGACTTTAATTCTTTCTGCCACCTATAGTGATAGAAATTGAATCTCTATCCAATTTATCTTTCTACAGTATTATAGTAAAAAGTAACACTTTCAATTAGTCATTCACCCTGTAATCAAATGACTTAACCATTTTTTATATTTGAATTGATGTTTTGTAAGTATTGCCTAGATCCTATTTTAATGAACAAATGTGAAGTTCAAAACCTCATTATATGAGAGATTCAGATTGATAGGAAACATTCACTACCAGAAAATAGTAGAAAAAGAGGAGAAAGTTTGAAATTGCAACAAAGGACATGAAGCTTTGACAGATGAGAAACTGCTTTCTAAACAAGGGATTAAATAGTCTCAGATAATCTATTAGTCTTTATAAACTTGTATGTGTGTTCTAGTTGTTAATAGCCACATCCCCAATTCCAGTTTCTATGGTTCCGTCATCCCTCAAATATCAAAGAGATCTAAAGTTCACAGTTAATAATACTCATAAAGTTTACCTTTTTACATTTCTCCATTCCCTCCAACTTAAAGTTGTAATAACTTTAATCCATTGCTTTAATGATAAATATTTACTGTGGCCTTTTCTGCATGACTGTAGGCTCTGGCGATTCATTAGGTACATCACTGAATTCTGGTAACAAAATTTTCTAGAGAAGTTTAATTTTTTTTTTTTTTGAGGCAGTGTCACTGGCCCTCATATGTGGGACCCAAACTGGGGTGAAAAAATTCTATTTAAAAAAAATAGAATTTCTACTCACTTTTCCATGACCAAATTGCATAACCAAATTGCATATTTATTTATGTACATTTTTTCTTATATCTATTTTTTCATTCTCAATGCCTCATCTTAATAATCCCTCCTTGGGAAATAACACAGTAGCTCCGTATTTGGGCCATTATACATGTTCCCTTCTCCACTCAGATTAGTCTTCCTAAAACAGCCAGGTGATCAGCTCCTTTCCTACTTGGACACCAGCAGCGGTTTCCCACTGAGAGCCAGCCAACTAAAGTCTTTCACAGCTAAGGCCCAAACAACTCTTTCAATTTCATCTTCTATTATTTCCCTATGCTCTAGATGATCTGGTGGATTGTACAGTCCTAAATATATTTAAGGCTTCATTTTATCATTGAAGAAAATTTAAAAACACAAAGAAAAAATATTTTACTTCCTTAATACACTGTTTTTATTTTGATAAATTATTATATTTTTACTCTAATATTTAACTAATGCGCTTAGTTAATGCATTCACATCAATAAGTCTACATTATATTGGGTTGTCAGAAAAGTCATGATGTATTTTTTCTATGCTTTTCATTGCAAAAAAGCATCATGACTTTTCCAACAACCCAATATATTATTGTGTTATAAAATACTCATTTTCTCTAGTTTCATAACAGTTTATTCAAAGTTCACATGTATCTTTCAGATCAGTCACTGTCACTGCTGTAGGCTCCCTTCTACAGTCAAATTCAATTTTTCAAGTTTACCATATTTATTTCCATCCAAATTGTTTGAGATACAGCACTACTTTCAATCTGTTTGTGTTGCTGTCTCAGAAGTTTTCTCAAGACCCAAGTACCTATCTATGCACATATATTAGTGAAGTTGACCATTTTATTTGTACTGTATGTATACAGGTGTGATATCTCACACACACACAGCCATCTTGACTAGAAATCTCCAGGAGACTTGTCTTTAGAGGTCCCTGCTCCATTTCCTTCTCCCTAACTGGTATTTATTTTTCCCTCAAATAATAAGTTTCATCTTTAAGCATATTTCACTTCAATTCTGAATTCAGAATTGGTGTGATCAGGTATATACACATATGTACACAATATGTATACATATATGTGATCCCCATTTTTTAAAAAAATTGTGAAGGTACAAGGTAGTGCTTCATAATATAAAAGTATAGGAGTTGAATAAAAGGTTACAACATCTTTCTGAAGGATGATTTTTGGGGAGAAGTAACCTTATCTTAGGGCACTTAGGGTGGTATATTATAATTTCATGAAGAGGATTCTGCTTCCATGATTTACTCTTTATATCACATTCATCTAGGATTAATTTGCCATCATTAACTATTGGCATTCCACCAATTCTTCCCATTAATACTCCATTGCCAACATTTTCCTTATCAAACAACCTAGAATAACTTATCTATGACTCCTTCTCTATGGCATTTACTCCCTGCTAGTATTGTAGTTATTTATATAAATGTCATCCTCCTCTACCAAACCCCAAAGACTTTGTGGGAGGGAGAGTAAGAGGTGTAATGGCTATGTTTTATTGATATATTTTTCAGAGTACAAGTTTGATAACTATGTATTGAACAAATGAATAAGTGGATACATAAATGAGTAGATAAGTAAAACACATAATATATTGCTTATGATTTTTAGAGACAAAAGTCAGGAAAAAGTTTAATATTTATATGTCAAACAAAGTACATAAATTGCCTTATTCAGTCCTCACAATAGTCTAATGAGATGTTGCTATTATCATCCTCATTTTAAAGAGTGACTAAGTGAACCTCAGAAAAGTTAAATAACTTATCTAAGGTCATCATCAGCCTGGTAAATTCAGCACCAGGTTTGCCTAACCCCACAGTTTATGCCTTTTCCATTGGTTTCATTCTCCATAGTTGTTTTTTTTTTCCCTTGAGTAATCCTAAAAGCTCTTTAGACTAAATGTAGCATCTACCACTTTCATATTTTTTAGAGACTCCTTGTTTCCCAAATGAAGCTATACACATGGGAGCAGATCTAATTGATATCAAATCACATAACATTTACCCTTACCAATGAGCTGCCTATAGAATCCAAATAGATATTATCCCAACATCTACTTCTATTAAATAGCATGCAGAAGAGTTAGAGGAGGACAGTTTTAGAGATTTTATATTTTTCTCTCCAAAGTAAAAGGTTTATGACAAGAGATCTGTTATAATATCAGATCTTAGGTGTATATGAGTACTTTTAGATGAAAGCAATTTATAATAAAATTTGGGAATGCTTTTGAGAAAATATAGAAAAAGTCTTCTTAAGGACCATATTATTCAGAGACTATTTTGTACCTCTGTCATCAGTGTTTCAAGTTTTTCAAAATATTACTGATGTCCCAGCTCCCCTAGAAATAAAGATCTCTGAGGCACTTTAGTAGAGACTACCACTGGGTGAGCTTGTAGTTAATCTACACGTATATATAGTGCCTGGAAGGTCTCAAGATAATGATATCCATTCAGACTTGTTCAGCACAACTCAGTAAATGGGCTTGTATTCTGCCCAAGTTTGAGAATGGTGCTCCTACTTCCAGGGGCTCATTCCTCAGAAGTAACTACCTAAACAAACTATTTAATCTCCATTGGCCTGGTGATGATGTGGCTTGAATTCAACAATATTAAGAAGTGCTAGCAGTTTTCCTGTCAGTTCATGATGAACTCACTTTTCTAGTTTCATATGTTTATCCTTTGCTAAGATTCAAATGATTGTAGAAGAGGTCACTTTAATATGTGTCAGTCAATGATTTCTTATAGCCAGGGTTGCATGACGGATTAGAGAATAACTGATGGTGGTCTATGTGCCAGGCATTTATGTGTTTTGATTTACTGTGAGATGATCACACCTTTTCTGATACCAGAATTGAGGTGAAATATGCTTATAAGATAAAACTTTTTATGTGAGGGAAAAATTAATACCAGTAAGGGAGAAAGGAAAGGGAGCAGGGACCTCTAAAGACAAGTTTCCTGGTGATTTCTGGCCAAAATGACAGAGTAGGTAAATTTTGTGCTCACCTCCTCCCAAGACCCATCAAAATTACAATTAAATTATAGAACAAACATCATTGAGAATCACCTGAAGACTAGCTGAACAGGAATCCTATAAGTAAACATATAAAGAAGAAGCCACATCGAGACTGATAGGAGGGGCAGAGACATGGAATAGGCAGGTCCCACACACATGATGTGGTAATTAAGAATCAGGAGGGATATCTTAGCTGTGGAGGTCCCCCCCTCCCCATGAGGAGCAAGGGGTCCCAGCTCCACAGCCTAGGGCACCACTGCAGGGAAGTAAAGTCCCCATAACAATTGCCTGTGAAAACAATCGAAGATCATATCCAAGAAAGACAACAGGCTGCAGGTTGTAAAGGGCCCAAGCACAGACTCACTTTCTCACAAACTCACTCACTCTGAGCTCCAGCACCAGGGACAGCAGCTTGAAAAGCACCAGACTCATACAGGGAGAAAGTGTCTGATTAGCTTCAGGGCAAAGGTAGGGCAGCTCTCTCCAGGGATGAATGCTGGCATATGCCATCGTTCCTTTCTTGAGCCCTCCCCAAACCACCTGGCAGGCAAATATGGACACCAAATCTGAGCTTTCTATTAATCTGGCTAACACAGTTTATCCCACCGTGGTGATTCCCTGAGGCCCCTTCCCACTCAACTCACATGTCTGTACCTCTTTCAGCAGCTGTTCTTCAAAAGTTGCCTGCCTCAGCTGTCGATTTTCCTAAAAACTCTGAAAGGTCCACAAACCCTAAACAACCAGCAAATGGTCTCAGCATGCCCTATACCACTTGTTTGCAGACCCAAACCCAAAACTAGTGGCAGCCTGCATTGGTTCACAGCATAGCCTCTCTCAGGCACCTCCAAGTCCAGCATAGGTAGCAACCATCTGGAGATCACGTTGTAGCTCCTAACAGGTATCTCCAGGCAGTGGCTGATGTTTATGTACCAGGGCCCATCCCAAGAGAGCCCAGGACCAAAACACCCAGTGTCTGTCTTCAGACCACACCAAAGCACCACCCAACCAGCTCCACAAATGACACACCCAAAGAGCAGACTCAGCAGGCACTAGAACCCTGCTAAAGTGAACCCAACTCTGTGGAGTCACCCCCACAAAACAAACTGTCTGCTGTAGTCGTGGCCAGTCCTCACATCTAGTCAGCTTAAGAGTCAATTCTACCTACTGACATGCCAATAACAATCAAGCCTCAACACACAAGGGATAACCCTGGAGCATTTTTTCAGGACATCAAGGAGACTGCACCACTGTGCTCCTCAGGATACCTACTACATAATGCCACCCTGCCAATACTGGGAGACATAGTAGATTTACCGAATACATAGAAACAAGCACAGAAAGACAGCCAAAATGAGGAGACAAAGAAACATGTTCCAAATGAAAGAAGCAGATAAAAGTTCCAGAGAATGAACTAATCAAAATGGAGACAAGCAATCTACCAATTCAAAACACTGGTTATAAGGATGCTCAGGAGATTATTAGGAATATATTATTATAGGGAATAATAGATGAACTCATAACTTTAACAAAGAGAAACTATAAAAAAGAACTAGTCAGAAATGAAGAATAACTGCAATGAGGAATGCATTAGAGGAAATAATGGCAGATTAGATGAAACAGAGGATCAAATCAGTCAGTTATGTAGAAGGGAACTCCCATACATAAGACTATCAGCTGATTTCTCAATAGAAACTTTATAGGCCCAAAGGGATTGGCATGAAATATTCAAAGCAATGAAAGGCAAAGACCTACAAATAAGGTTACTCTACCCAGCAAGGCTATAAATTAGAATCGAAGGAGAGATAAAGTCTTTCCCAGACAAGAAAAAGATAAAGGAGTACATCACCACTAAACCAAGACTACAATAAATGTTAAAGGGACTTCTTTAATGTTAAAGGGACTTCATTAAGAATAAAAGATCAAAAATATGAATAAGAAAATAGGAAAGAAAAAAGAAAATTCTCACAAAGGCAAATACTTAATAAAAGCAATGGATCAACCATTTATAAAGCTAGTATAGGGCTTAACAGGAAAAAATAGGAAGACCATGTGAAATTATAACAATAAATTAAGGGATACACACACACATACAAAAAGTAAATGAAATGATGAAAACATGTGGAATGGGTAAGTAAAAACTGTACTGATTTTAGAATGTGCTCTAACTGAGTAACCATCAATTTAAAATAGACTGTTATAAACATAGTTTGGTATATATGTAGCACATGATAACCAGAAACCAAAAATCTACAAAAAAGAAAAGAAAAAAATAAATAAATTTATATATATATATATATATATATATATATATATATATATATATATATATATGAGAGAGAGGAGAGAGAGGAGACCAAACACTATAGAAAGTCATCAACATAAAAGAGAGCAAGAGAATGAGAAAGGAAGAGAGAAATACAAAAATAATCAAAAAACAATTAATAAAATGGTCATAACTATATACCTATCAATAATTACTTTAAATGTACATGGACTAAAGTTTCATCAGAGGGGTCAATCCTCTCACAGCAGCTCATAAACTGCAGAAGCTGCTGATCCTCACAGCTAATCAATCTGGGAGTCAATCCCACCTACTGACAAACCAAAAGTAATCAAAACTAAAACTTCAACAAGTGAGGACGCACGACACAAGGAACACCTCAGATACAAGCACAAGAGAATAGGGAGACTGAGTAATTCAAATATAAAGGACACACACCATATAAGTTTACCCAGAAAAGACTGAGAAATCTGGGGGATCTATCTGTTATATTGAAGCAAACACAAAGAGTAAGCCAGAATGGGGAGACAAAGAAACATAACACAAATAAAAGAACAGAAGAAACTTCCTGAATCAGTGGAAATAGAGGAAATAGAGGTAACCAACCTATCGGAGACAGAGTTCAGAACACTGATTATTAGAATGTTCAAGGAAATTAATGAAAATATAAAGAAGGATAGAGAAATCATGAAAAGCAACCAGCTAGAACTTAAGAACACAATTACTGAATTAAATAACAAACTTGATGGAATCACTAGCAGACTGGATGAAGCAGAAAATCGAATCAGTGACTTAGAAGACAAAATAGCAGAGATCACCCATGCGGTACAACAAAAAGAAAAAGAATGAAAAACATGGAAAATAGTTTAAGAGAGCTGGGGGACAACATCAGACGCAATAACCCTAAGGGTCATTGGAGTACCAGAAGGAGAAGAGAGGGAGCAAGGGATTGAGAATATATTTGAAGTAATAATGTCTGAAAACTTCCCTAACCTGGCAAAGGACATTGAAATACAAGCCCAGGAAGTGCAGAGAGTTCCAAACAGGATGATTCCAAACAGGCCCACTCCAAGACACATTATAGTGAAAATGGCAAGGGTTAAGGACAAAGACAGAATCCTTAAAGCAGCAAGGGAAAGGCAGCAAGTTACTTACAAGGGTACCCCCATAAGATTATCAGCTGACTTTTCTACAGAAACTTTGCAGGCCAGAAGAGAGTGGCAGGAGGTTTTCAAAGTGATGAAAAATAAAGGCCTACAACCAAGATTGCTGTATCCAGCAAGGTTATCATTTAAAATCGAAGGCGAGATAAGGAGCTTTGCAGAAAAAAATAAGTTAAGGGAATTCATTACCACCAAGCCAGCTTTGCAGGAAATGCTAAAAGGGCTTCTTTAAGTAGAAGAGAAAAACAACCTATGAAAGACTACGAACACAAATAAGAAAATGGCAATAAATACACACCTATCAATAATCACATTAAATGTAAATGGATTAAATGCTCCAATAAAAAGACATAGGGTGGCTGAATGGATAAGAAAGCAAGACCCCAGTATATGCTGTATACAAGAGACTCACCTCAGATCCAAAGACTCATACAGGCTGAAAGTAAAGGGATGGAGTAAAATATTTCATGCAAATGGTACTGAGAAAAAAGCTGGAGTAGCGATACTTATATCAGATAAAATGGACTTTAAATTGAAGAATATAACAAAGGACAAAGAAGGACACTTCATAGTAATGAAGGGATCGATCCAACAAGAGGACATAACTCTAGTAAACATCTATGCACCTAACATAGGAGCCCCTAAATATATAAAACAGATATTGTCAGACATAAAGACAGAGATCAACAGTAACACTATCATAGTAGGGGACTTCAACACCCCGCTGTCACTAATGGACAGATCCTCCAGACAGAAAATCAATGCGGAAACAGCGACCTTAAATGACACATTAGACCAGCTGGATTTAACAGACATTTTCAGAGCATTTCATCCCAAAGCTACAGAATATACGTTCTTTTCAAGTGCACATGGAACATTTTCTAAGATAGACCACATGTTAGGCCACAAAACAAGTCTCAATAAATTTAAGAAGATTGAAATCATTTCAACTGTATTCTCTGACCACAATGCTATGAAACTAGAAATCAATTATAAGAAGAAATCCGGGAAGCTGACAAATAAATGGAGGCTAAACAATATGCTATTAAATAGTGAGTGGGTCACAAATGAGATCAAGGAGGAAATCAAAAGATACCTCGAGACAAACGAAAATGAAAACACCACGACCCAAAATCTCTGGGATGCTGCGAAAGCAGTCCTAAGAGGGAAGTTTATAGCAGTGCAGGCCTACCTAAAGAAGGAAGAAAAATCTCAAGTCAACAGGTTATCCTTACACCTAAGGGAACTGGAAAAAGAACAGCAAAAGAGGCCCAAGGGGAGTACAAGAAAGGAGATAATAAAGACCAGAGCAGAAATAAACAATATAGAGAACAGAAAAACAATTCAAAGATCAATGAAACCAAGAGCTGGTTTCTTGAGAAGATAAACAAAATTGACAAACCTCTAGCCAGGCTCATCAAAAAAAAAAGAGAGAGGACTCAAATTAGCAAAATCAGGAATGAAAGAGGGGAAATGACTACAGACATCACAGAAATACAAAAAATTCTAAGAAATTACTATGAACAACTATATGCCAACAAATTTGACAATCTGGATGAAATGGATAATTTTCTAGAAGCATACAACCTTCCAAAGCTAACGCCAGAAGAAACAGAAAATCTAAATACCCTGATTACTACCAAGGAAATTGAATCAGTAATTGACAAGCTCCCAAAAAACAAAAGCCCTGGACCAGACGGCTTCACAAGTGAATTTTATCAAACATTCAAAAAGAACTATCACCTATTCTTCTCAAACTATTCCAAAAATCCAGAAGGAGGGAAGGCTCCCAAACTCTTTTATGAAGCCTCTATCACCCTGATTCCAAAACCAGATAAAGACATCACCAAAAAGGAAAACTACAGGCCAATCTCCCTGATGAATATAGATGCAAAAATTCTCAATAAAATATTAGCAAACAGAATTCAGCAATATATTAAGAAGATCATACATCATGATCAAGTGGGATTCATCCCTAGTGCGCAAGGCTGGTTCAACATCCGTAAATCAATTAATGTGATACACCACATCAACAAAATGAAGGATAAAGATCACATGGTCATTTCAATAGATGCAGAAAAAGCATTTGACAAAATCCAACAGCCATTTATGTTAAAAACCCTTAGCAAAGTGGGAATACAGGGATCATATCTCAACATAATAAAAGCCATATATGATAAACCTACAGCTAACATCATACTCAATGGGGAAAAGCTAAAACCATTCCCCTTAAGATCAGGAACAAGACAAGGCTGTCCACTTTCTCCTCTTTTATTCAACATAGTGCTGGAAGTTCTAGCCACAGCAATCAGACAACAAAAAGAAATAAAAGGCATCCAAATTGGCAAGGAAGAAGTAAAATTGTCACTATATGCAGATGACATGATACTGTATATAGAGAACCCCAAAGACTCCATCAAAAAACTATTGGAACTGATAGACGAATTCAGTAAAGTAGCAGGATATAAAATCAATGTTCAGAAATCAGTGGCATTTGCATATACCAATAATAAACTAATGGAAAGCGAAATTAAGAAAACTGTCCCATTTACAATTGCGTCAAGAACTATAAAATACCTAGGAATAAATTTAACCAAAGAAGTGAAAGATCTGTACTCAGAAAATTATAAGACACTGAAGAAAGAAATCATAGAAGATACAAATAAATGGAAACACCTACCATGCTCATGGATAGGAAGAATTAATATAGTTAAAATGTCCATACTGCCTAAAGCAATATATAGATTCAATGCAATTCTTATCAAACTACCAAGGGCATTTTTCACAGAAATAGAAAATATAATCCTAAAGTTTATATGGAATCATAAAAGACCCAGAATAGCCTCGGCAATTCTGAGGAATAAAAATAAAGTTGGGGGGATCACGCTACCAGACATCAAAACCTACTACAAGGCCACAGTAATCAAGACAGTTTGGTATTGGCATAAAAACAGGCACATCGATCAGTGGAACAGAACAGAGAGCCCAGAAATAAATCCAAGCATTTACGGACAGTTAATCTATGACAAGGGAAGCAAGAATTTACACTGGAGTAAAGATAGTCTATTCAATAAATGGTGCTGGGAAAATTGGACTGACACATGCAAAAAAATGAATATTGATCATCTCATTACTCATTATAAAATATCAAATTAAAAATTTATTAAAGAATTTAATGTTAGAACTGAAAACTTAAAAATCATAAATGAAAATATAGGGAGTACATTTGCAGACATTACCGAGCAATATTTTTACTGATACATCCCTACGGGCAAGGGAAGTAAAAGAAAAAATGAACATATGGGATTATATCAGACTTAAAAGTTTTTTCACAACAAAGGAAACCATTAATAAAACAAAAAGGAAGCCTACTGAATGGGAGAATATATTTGCCAACGATATATCTGATAAGGGGTTAATATCCAAAATTTATAAAACACTCATGAAACTCAACACCAAAAAAACAAACAACCCAATTAAAAAATGGGCAGAAGATATGAAGAGACATTTCTCTAAAGAGGACATACAGATGGCCAACAGGCATATGAAAAAAAGTTCAACCTCACTGGTCATTAGGGAAATGCAAATAAAAACCACCATGAGATACCACCTCACTCCAGTCAGAATGGCTATCATCAACAAATCAACAAACAACAAGTGCTGGCGGGGCTGTGGGGAAAAAGGGACCCTGCTGCACTGTTGGTGGGACTGCAGATTGGTGCAGCCACTATGGAAGTCAGTATGGAGGTATCTCAAAGAACTGGAAATAGAGCTACCTTTTGACCCAGCAATTCCACCCCTAGGTATTTATCCTGAAAAAACCAAGACACTTATTCAAAAAAAGTTATGCACCCCGATGTTCATAGCAGCACAATTTACAATAGCTAAGACTTGGAAACAACCAAAATGCCCGTCAGTAGATGACTGGATTAAGAAACTGTGGTATATTTATACAATGGAGTATTACTCCGCTATAAAGAAGAATGAAATCGTGCCATTTGCAATGATATGGATGGACCTAGAGACTATAATGTTGAGTGAAGTAAGTCAGTCAGAGAAGGACAAATACCATATGATCTCACTTATATGTGGAATATGAAAAACTGTATGAATGAGCAAAGTAAACAGAAACTGTCTCATAGATATAGAGGAAAAATCAGGGTTGCTAATTTGGAGAGGAATGGGAATGAGGGAGAAGGGGAAGGGATTAGACAGCAAAAATAGGCAACTACAATATTGCTACTGGGATAGGAAAAACAGTTTGGGGAATATAATTAATAATGTTGTAAATATTCTGTGGAATGTCAGATGATCATAGGTCTTGTTAGGGAGACCATTTCATGGATGGAGTAGAGGTTTGATCACTGCACTGTATTACTAAAGTGGAGGTGATATACCTACTGTAATTGAATATATATAGATAGTCACGGGATGTGGATTATACTGTGGAAGAGAGTCAGAGGAAGAGTAATAGATATGTATGATATGGGGGGGTGTGGGGGGGTGTATTGGGGGTGGGGGGTTTGTCACTTTGGGGGGTAAAATGTATAACTATTGCACTGTGTTGTACACCTGAAACTATTGGGGGTGGGGGGGTTGTCACTTTGAGGGGTAAAATGTATAACTATTGCACTGTGTTGTACACCTGAAACTAATTAAAAATAAAATAAAATTAAAAAAAAAAAAAAAAAATGTACATGGACTAAATGCTCTAATCAAAAGACATAGGGTGATCAATGGATAAAAGACAAGACCTATACACAGAATGCCTACAAGAGATCTCCTACAGACTGAAAATAAAGGGATGGAAAAAGATATTTCATGCAAATGGAAATTAAAAAAAAACAAAAGGCTAGAGTAGCAATACTTATAACAGACCAAATAGACTTTAAAACAAAACCTATGACAGTAGATAAAGAAGGACATTTCATAATGATAAAGTTATCAATCCAACAAAAGAATATAACTCTTATAAACATTTATGTACTCCGTGTAGAAGCACGTAAATATATAAAGCAACTACTGATGTACATAAAGGGAGAAATTGGCATTAATAGTAAGGGAATTTAACACTCCATCAACATCAACGGACTCATCATCCAGACAGAAAAACAATAAACAGTGGTCTTACATAACACATTAGATCAGATGTACTTAATCGATATTTTTAGGACATTTCACCACAAAGCAGTGGAATATACTTTCAAGTGCATATGGAATGTTTTTTCATGATAGACTATATGTTCAGCCACGAAATAAATCTCAGTAAATTTAAAAAGATTGAAATCATATCTGTCTTCTTCTCTGATCACAATGGTATAGAACTAAAAATCAACTTACAAGAAAACTGAAAAATACACAAACACGTGGAGGCTAAATAACATGTTACTGAACAATGAATGGGATAACAATAAGATCAAGGGGGATATCAAAAGATACCTTGAGACAAATGAAAATGTAAACACAAAGATGCAAAAAAAGTCTATGGAACACAGCCAAAGCCATTCTAAGAGGGAAATTCATAGCAATATAGGCTTACCTTAAAAAACAAGAAAAATCTTAAACAATCTAACCTAACACATAAAGGACTAGTAAATGAAAGCCCAAAGTGAATAGAAGAAAGGAAATAATAATGATCAGAGATGATGTAAATGAAATAGAGCCCTAAACAATATAAAAGATAAATGAAACCAAGAGTTCTGTGATAATAAAAAAAATAAAGAAAAAATAAAAATAATGAAAAAAATCAGTAAATTTTTAATCAAACTCATCAAGAAAAAAGAGAGAAAGCCCAAATAAAAAATCAGAAATGAAGGAGAAGAGGTGACAAGCACACCACAGAAATACAAATGATTGTAAGAAAACACTATGAACAACTATTTGCAAACAAATTGGGCAACCCAGAACAAATGGATATATTTTTAGGAACCTACAATCTACCAAGGATGAATCAGGAAGAAACAGAACATCTGAACAAGTGATAATTGTTATTGAAATCAAATCATTAATCAAAAACTCTCTAGAGGAAAAAAAAAATCCTGGACTTTGTGGCTTCACAGGAGAATTTTACCAAAAATTCAAAGAAAAATTTAATACCTATTCTTCTGAATCGATTTCAAAAAATTGAAGAGAAGGGAGGGCTCCCAAACTCATTTTATGAGGCTAACACAAACCAATACCAAATCCAGAAAAATACATTACAAAAAAGGAATATTATAGGCCATTTTCCCTGGCAAATATAGATGCAAAAATCCTCATCAAATATTAGCAAACTGAATTCAGCAATACATTAAAGATCAAGTGGGTTTTATTCCTGGATGCAAATTTGGTTCAGTAGCCGTAAATCAACTAACATGATATACCACATGAACAAAATGAAGGTTAAAAATAATATTACATCAATTGATGCAGAAAAAAACATTTGATAAAATCCAGCATCCATTTATGATTAAAAGAAATCTCAGCAAAGTGAGAATAGAACAAGCATACCTCAACATAATAAAGGCCATATATGATAAACGCACAGCTAAACAATCCAATTTAAAGTGGTCAGAGGACCTGAATAGACATTTCTACAAAAAGGACATACAGATGGCCAACAGACATATGAAAAAGTGCTCAATGTCACTAATCATCAGGGAATTGCAAATTAAAATGTCAATGAGATATGACCTCACACCTGTCAGAATGGCTATTATCAATAATTCAACAAACAATAGGTGTTGGGGAGGATTCAAGAAAAGGGAACTCTCATGCACTGTTGGTGGGACTGTAAATTGGTGCAGCCACTATGGAAAACAGTATGGAGGTTCCTCAAAAAATTAAAAATAGATCTACCATATAACCCAGCAATTCCATTTCTGGGTATTTATCTGAAGAAATCCAAAATACTGACTCAAAAAGATTTTTGCTTGTTTACGTTCACTGCAGCACTATTTATAATAGGCAAGATATAGAAGCAATCTAAGTTTCCATCAATAGATGAATGAATAAAGATGATATATATATATATATATATATATATATATATATATATATATATATATATATATATATATATATATGGTGTGATATTACTCGGCCATAGAAAAAAAATGTAATCTTACCATTTACAACAACATGGATGAACCTAGAAAGTATTATGCTAAGTGAAATAAGTCACACTCAGAAAGACAAATACCATATGACATCATTTATGTGTGGAATCTAAAGGACAAAATAAACAAACAAAACAGAAACAGACTCATAGATACGGAGAACAAACTGATGGTTGCCAGATGGGTGGAAGGTTGGGAAGGTGGTTGGAAAAGATGAAGGCATTAAAAAGTACAAATTGGCAGTTACAAAAATAGGATAGGGAATATAGTCAATAATATTCTAATAATTTTATATGGTGTCAGATAGGTATTAGACTTATTGGGATGATCACTTTGCAAGCTACATAAATGTCTAATCACTATGTTGTACACCTGAGACTAATATAATATTGTACATCAACTATAATTGAAAAAGAAAGAAAAAAACCTGGTTGCTGGCTTTACAGAGGGCAGTGCTGTCCCTCAGCGTCTCCTCTCAGTGTTCTTTTTATAACCCACAAGTGTTGTAAAGCCACAGCTACCAAAGTATCACCTTATTCAATGGTTGCCAACATTTGAGAGCTTTTAAATTCTATCAAAGTTCTCAGATTTTACACATCTGTAGTTGTGATTCTAGTATCTGTCAATTGAGAGGTTACACAATAAGAAAAAACTCATGAAATAAATGAGTTTTTGATCACAATAATCCCCAACACACACCACAGTCCACAAAAATCCAAGTATCATATATTAGAAGCTCTGTTTTTTGTTTTGTTTTGTTTTTCTCCAGAGGTGGATACAATGTTCATATCCATACATGGAAACTGATATAAAAATATAATATTTTGAGCAGAATTTTCCAGGCCCAGTTTACAGAGGCTGGCCCATATTAGCTGTCTCCCAGGAATATTATTATCTCTTTATAAAGATACAGCTATCCTATCCCTTTTCCCTACTTCCCAAGACTCAGCTCTCCCATTTTTCTCTTTGCCTAATAACCCTGAGCTAATACCAACTAAGAGTGAATTGCTAACAACTGTTTGGAAGGAAGCACTTATATTTCTTCCCTGCTCTCTACCCTGCTCCCCAAAAAAGAGAGGTGGGAGAGGGGACCTCTATTGTCATTTCAGATGAACTCCAGGTATTCCTTTTTGACATTAAGCTAACCCCCACTGTCACTACCACTACCTCCATGGTGGATATACAAGCTGTCACTTCCAAGTTGTCGTACTTTTATTTGTGTTCTCTTAATACCTTGAAATGTTGCAGATTAGAATACTCAAGACCCTATTTCAAGCTTGGTCCACTCTCTATGCTGGAGCCTGAGCCCAGCAATATGACTAGAGCCACTAGAATATACGTGTATTTTACTATAAAGTTAAACTGAATGTCATTCAGCTAAGTAAGCAATAAATGCACTTTGAAGAAATGGAAAGACCTGGGAAGCAAGAAATTGGAGACTGAGGGTCCCTTTGCATAAGATTTTAAAGCATATTTCTGCCTTTCAACTTGTCTAATTGGAAGCTGTTTGCCTGTAGCCAATGCCTGGCCTTCAACAAGTCATCCATTGAGCACACTGCATGCCAGGTGCCAATGGTGGGAACTGATAGGATCTGTGGACTCTTTTAAGTTTCTTTTTTAATCATTTAAAAAAAATTTCTCCTTAGCTTCTTTAATTTGCGTCAAACATCAAACCCAAACAAAGTAAGTTTTTCTCCTTAAATTAGAGCTTGAGTATTTTAAACGAGGATATTCTTCCTACCACCATTTCAATTTTATCAAACACTTTTTTAAATTGTGGTAAAATTCATAACATGAAATTCTACAATTTAATCAATAAGTGAAAAAGCCAGACACAAAAGTCCACATATAGTATGAGTCCATTTATGTGAAATATCTGCAACAGATAAATCCATAAATGCAGAAAGTTGATAAATACTTGCTGGGGAGGTGGGGTAGGGAGTGGGGACAGACTGCTTAATGGGTATAGTTTCCCTTTGGGGTGAAAGGTCTTGAACGAGATAGGAGTGATAGTTACACAACATGGTAAATGTACTGTCATTGAATTGTACACATTGAAATATTTGTTTTTAATTTAAATTTACTCAGAGTATAAATATAAACAAAGTTATTTCTACTAAGTGCCTAAGTAATGACATGTGTAGAGAGAGGATGTGCTACAGAGGTAAAGGCATGGGTCTGGGTGCTAGACTTGCTTAGAATCCAGACTCTGCCATACATCAGTGACTTGACAGAAGGCAAATAATCTCTCTCATCCTGCTCTGGAAAGTAGCAATTTTTCTAATGCCTCCCTCTGTTCTTCTAGAATTTATTGAGATATTTCATGTAAAATGCCCATCAGAGGGCTTGGCACTTACTATTCCTCTAATCAATAATATTGGGTTGTTGGAAAAGTCATGAACACATTTTTGCAATGAAAAACATAGGAAAAATTCATCATGACTATTCTGACAACACAGTAAAATAAACAGTGTAAGAATTCAGAGACAGGGAAGGAGATGGCTTCTTGCCAGCTAGGCTCTGAAGGCACGGCAAAGCAAAGACATTGAAGAGAAATGGTGTGTGGCAAAATTCAACCTACAAGCATTCATAGACAGAAATTGAGATTCACCCATGATAAAAATTAAAGAATAAATGGCAGGATGTTTTGCTCTAGAACTGGGGCACCACTGTGTGAATTGGCAATAGTACTCAATTTCAGCTTCTCTCTCTGTGAGAAGAAATAGCAGCCCTCTCCGACCTGGCGAAGTTGTTGGCCTCAGGTAAAACTGATTAGGTGAGAATGGCTTTGCATGGTGCAGAATCAGTGAGATTTTCCTGACAAGGCTCTGGTGGCTTGGCAGTTAAATGTCTACTTCAAAACAAGACCAGGGTAAGGCTCTGGTGTCTGGCTGCTCCAGCAGCTTATGATGCTAAATACCTGTGATTGAAGGTTGCAGTAGTTTAGGAATCAGTGAGCAGCAGGTGTTCATATTACTGCGTATAAACAAGAAGAAGAAAGGAGAGTGTCCTCTACCAAATTCATTGTTTCCACTAAACCGTTTTTAAGATTTTAAGAGCATGGTGTCTTCTCCTGAAAATAGCTTGGAAATATACAAGTATTCAGAAAAGAAACCCACAAGTCCAGAGAAAATAATATTTTGTCATTTAACTGCTTGAATTTCTAAACCTTACAGCTGTCTTTGGCAGATGAAACAGTGCTTTGTGAACTTTATCTCAGGAATTCTTTTCCCTTTGCAGCAAGAAGCCAAAACCACATCAAAGCACACCTCCCCAACAGAAGCCTCTGACCTTAGCCTACGATGGAGACTTAGACATGTAACCTGAAAAAGAAATCCAAATGTAGACATCAACTGCCTTAACCGCTTTCTCTTTTGTAGCTCTCAGACTTCTCAGTTTTTTGAGGAATCTCATGGTGTGATATATTAGGCAGAATACAAATATTGCAAAAGTATAATGCCTCAACTTCATTTGGACATGGAGTCAAGGATTATTTGGTCTGCCATTTTGCTTTCCAGTTGTTTGAGGGTGTGAGTGTTTAATTTTTTGATTTTCCCAAGGGACCTGAAAACCCTTCTCTTCCTGTTTGGAAATGGGAGGAAGAAAACATGATGGAATTCCCACAGACTTGAGTAAACTTTATCTTCAGCAGCATGATGACAATCGGAAGGAAAGTCCAATCAAGGCATTTACTGTAAATGACGAGTCTGACACTGCATTGTTACGCACTATATTAGTGCAAATCTTTATTCTTCCCATATTTCAACACTGAGTTTTCTAGAGTTTACATTAGTTCAAAGACTTTCAAATTGGATTGACTATTTTCATGAACACAGAGAGAATGGGTTACCATTTCAGAAATTCTCTGAGTTTTTACCTTTAAATATTGTATTTTGTTTTGTAGCCAGGGGATGATGGCACTTCATGGATTGCGTCTATTGAAAAAAAAATGGAGTATGCATAACTGCTGGACTAGATGAAAGCTAAGTGGCTTGTGAATGAAATGTGTACTGAATGTTAGGGTGTACAAATGAAATAGGTGGTTACATTGGAGAATGAGGTAGATTATTTGATTAATAATACTGCATTTTAACAAAAACTTAGCAATCTAGATATAGAATTAATCACACACAGTTGTAATTCGGTTTAATGATGACAAACTCTGCTTTTGTAATTTCAATTTTCTTATCAGAATATTTATAAATTCTTTTTTTGAATTTAATTATCTGACCTCATTTAATATACATCAAATGCTGATCCTGTTTGTAGCAAGTTTTGCTTTTATAAGGTTTCAATAATATCTGAAACAACACATTAAAAAGATAATTGTTTGTAATCGTAGATGTTGAAAGTAAGAAGGTGCCATCTTGTGACTTGTATTTATAATAAATAAAAAGTGCTCAAGAGACTGAGAATTCGGCTGTTCTAGATTTATTCACTTGTGAAGTGCCCTTGCTTTGACAAAAAGTTTTAATAACAGTTTCCATGTGTCTCTATTTTAGAGGTTGACAACTGAAATCACTGACAGAGAAGAAGAATCTTATCCCACATTCTCAGCACTATCAAGTATGCTGTGAAATAGAGCCAACCACAGTTACACAGAGTAGCTTTTAAGGGATATTTAAAGCTCAGTTGATATTATAAAAAACCACTATAGTAATGTAAATGCTGATAAGTAATTGACCTGAGAGAACTCAGAAAATGGAAATGTTAGAAATGTGATACAATGACCAAGATTTAGGATATCTGTATTTATACTATGGCTTCTGTTAACCATTTAACACTTATTAACTGATTTTGTCTAATGACACCCTGGTTTTAAAAGTAATGGAATAAATGAAATCATAATAGCTTCTGTCAAAGAGGGTTTGAGGTAACAACTCCTAGAGTTGTCCTTTTATTAGTTCAGTTTAACTAAAGCTTTAATAGTTTTAATAGTTTTCATAATAGTTCAAGAGGTCCTGCTTTGGAGATCAAACCCTGACTGCACCCTTTACCACCTATGTGATACTTACTATACAGGGGTTACACACTACCTGTTCCTCAGTTGTTTGACCCACAAAATGAAAATAAAATTATCATCTTCTAAGGTAGACAATAAATGTAAAATGGGGTGCCAGATCAACATAGCAAAGTAGGAGGATCTGAACTAATCTTTTCCCACAGACACACCAAATATACAGCTTAATATTGAACAATTCCCTCTGAAAGAAATCCAAAACCTAGCTGAGTAATTTTTATACATCAGACAAATGAGAAAAAAGTAAAGAAAACATCAAAATGGCTAAAAGAGGCTTAGATACAACCTTACCATAAATCTAATCTCTAGCACAGAATCCCATAATAGGGAGGGAACTCAAAACACTCAGCTATTCCCTGAGGAGCAAAGGGTTTGAATCCCATATCTGGCAACCCAACATGTTAAGACCTATACCTGAAAGATGCCTGCCCCCCAAAAACAAACAAACAAACAAAAACCTAGCTATGCTAGCCAAGGGTCTTGCATCAAAAAACCTACTAGACTATGGCAAACTGAGAAACTACTTAATGGGCACAAATGGACTTACCATGGCTATCCCCAAGGGCACAGCTCAGTGATAGCAAGCAGAAATAACCCAAGTTTTCTATGAAAGAGGCCTATTAGCTTATGTTCAGAGTGGTGGCCTGAGGGGCAGGTTTATAAATAAACACACAGCTAGAGGCCTGATTGTGGTCATCACCAGAGACCAGGAAGGCTCGTGGATATTATCTCTAGCTCTCCCTTTGCCCCATTCCTATCGCCAAGAAAGCTTGGCAACCCGACTTTTGTGGCTGACACCCAGGTGATACATTACTTGATAGCTTGGCTACGGTGAACAGAGAGGCTTGTGTTCTTGGGTTCAGTGGGATAGTAGCAAAGAAATAAGCAGTTCTAAACTGGTTATTACCCTACCACTCAGTGCAGAGGGAGCAGACAGAAATGGCCCGTGTCCAAGTTTTCGCCAGAAAGTGGCCTAATTGATACCTTAAAAGCTGCTGCCTGAGGATTTGCCTTTCAATAAGGCTAAATTTAAGTGATGAGTTAGAGCATACACACTTTGGGACACTGACAGAGCTTGATACACTCTCAACTATTGGGACCACTAAGTACAGAGTAGGCTGCTGTGTTATTAGGAAAATCACAAAAAAGAACCACAAACATATGTGCAGACAACCAAGAGCTAGCGTAGCGTTGAATATATATATTTCATCTCCTATACAATGCCACTCCTTCAAGTCTAGGAGACGTGGCTGTTTTATCTAACATAGAGACACCAACCCAGAGAGTCAAGGAAAATGAAGAAACAAAACAATATGTTCCAAATTAATAAATAAAACCTCATAAAAATACTTTAGTGAAACATGGATAAGTGATTTACCTGATAAAGAGTTGAAAATAATGGTGAAGAAGATGTTTACTGAGGCTAAGAAAACAATGCATAAACAAAGTGAGAATTTCAACAGAGAGACAGAAAATATAAAAGTACCAAACAGAAATCATACAGCTGAAGAATATAATAAAGGGATTCAGCAGCAGACTAGATGAAGTGGAAGAAAGGGTCAGCTAACGTGAACACAGGGTTGAAAAGTTCATTCAATCAGAGCAGCAAAAAGAAAAAAAATGAAAAAGATAGCTTAAGACACTTAATGGGACAACATCAAGTGAACCAGTATTTGCATTTAGGGATCCCAGAGGAAAAATAGAGAGAAAGGGAAAAAAAAAAAAAAAGAAACATATTTGTAGAAATAATGGCTAAAATTTCCCTAACCTGGGGAAGGAAACACATGCAGATCCAGGAAATACAGTGTTCCAAATAAGAGAAACCCAAAGAGACCCAACCCAAAACACATAAGTATATTCTTAAAAGCTAAAGACAAGGTGACAATCTCAAAAGCTGCAAGGGAAAAAACAGCTTGTTATGTACAAGGGAAATCCCATAGGCTATCTGCAGATTTTTCAGCAGGACCTTTAGCAGGGAGTGGCAGAATATATTCAAAGTGCGGAAAACCAACCAACTAACCAACCAACCAACCAACCAAAACACTCTGTCTGTCAAAGCTATACTTCAGAATTGAAGGAGAGATGAAGAGTTTACCAGACAAGCAAAAGCTGAAGGATTTTATACCACTAGATGAAATGTTAAAGTGAATTCTTTAAGCTGAAACAAAAGGGTGCTAAATAGTAAAAAAGGGAAAGCATATAAAAGTATAAATCTCAAATGACAATGGAAATACAACTTTCCAAAATCTATGGGATGCAGTAAAAACAGTTCTAAGAAGGAAGTTCATAGTGATACTGGCCTACCTCAAGAAACAAGAAAAATCCCATATAAACAATATAACTTTACAACTAAAGAACTAGAAAAATAAGAACAAAATTCAAAATGAGAAGAGGGAAGGAAATGATAAAGATCAGAGAAGAAATAAACAAGGTAGAAACTAAAAGAACAATAAAAAGGATCAATGAAACTAAGATCGATGAAAGATAAACTTGATAAATGGTTAGCCAAACTCATCAAGAAAGAAAAAGAGACAGGGCCCAAATAAATAAAATCACAAATGAAAGAAATTACAACTGACACCATAGAAATAAAAAGGATCAGAAAACAAAATACAACTAACAATTATGAACAAATTGGACAACCTAGAAAAAAGGATACATTCCTAGAAACATAAACCTTCCAAAGTGAACAAGGAAGAAATAAATTCTGTAGAGGCCAATTACTAGTAATGAAATTTAATCAGTAATCAAAAAAAATACACAACAAACAAAAAGTCTAGGACCAGATGGCTTCATAGGTGAATTCTATAAAACATTT
Organism: Aselliscus stoliczkanus; assembly: GCA_033961575.1. Classification (NCBI taxonomy): domain Eukaryota; kingdom Metazoa; phylum Chordata; class Mammalia; order Chiroptera; family Hipposideridae; genus Aselliscus; species Aselliscus stoliczkanus. Next base: position 92,958,092 of record CM066731.1, read on the forward strand.
AAAGAAAATACCTATCTGTCTTAAACTATTCCAAATAATTGAAGAGGAAGGAACACTTCCAACCTCATTCTATGAGGCCAGAATTGCACTGATAAGAAAACCAGGCAAAAACGCTACCAAAAAGAAAGAAAAGAAAAAAAAATTACAGGCCAAAATCACTGATGAAAGTAGATACAAACATTTTCAACAAGATATTACATGATGAAGTAGGATTTATTACAGAGGTACAAGGATGGTTAGATATTTGCAAATCAATTGTGATACACCACATTAACCACATTAACATAAACAAGAATAAAAATCATATTATTATCTCAATAGATGAAGGAAAAACATTTGAAAACATTCAACATCCATTTATAATAAAAATTCTCAACAATGTTTGTATACAAGGAACACACCTCAACATAATAAGATGTGTTTCTTGTCATATATATGACAAATCCACAGCTAATTTCATATTCAATGGTGAAAAGGTGACAGTTTCCCTTTAATATGAGGAACAAAACAAAAAGGCCCACATGCATCACTTTTATTCAACATAGTATTAGAAGTTCTGTCCATAGCAATCAGACAAAAAGTAAAAGGCATTCAAATTGGAAAGGAAGATGTAAAACTGTCACTATCTGCATGATACTGAATTTAGGAAACTGCTCCACCAAAAAACTGTCAGAACGAATAAATTAAACTTTCAGGATACAGAATTAATATATATATAAATCCGTTGTGTATCCATACCACAATAATGAACTATTAGAGAAATTAAGAAAATAATGCTATTTATATTTGTATAAAAATAATAAAATACCTACGGATACATTTAACCAAGGAGGTAAAATCCTGAAAACTATACAACATTGATAAAAGAAATTGAAGGTTACACAATAAATGTCAGGATACACCATGCTCATGGATTTGAAGGATTAATAACATTAAAATGTTTATACTCCCCAAAGCAATCTATAGATTCAATGAAATCTCTATCAAAATACTAATGCATTTTTTCATAGAATTAGAACAAATTATCCTAACATTTATATAGGACTTCAAAAGACCCCAAATTGCCAAAACAAAATTGAAAAATAGGAACAAAGTGATATGTGTCATATTCCTGATTTCAAACTGTTTTACACATCTATAGTAATCAAAGCAGTGTGGAACTAACACAAATACAGACACATATATCAATGCAACAGAAAAGAGAACCCAGAAATGTACTCACGCATATGACCAATTAATCTACAAGAAAGGAGGCAAGGATATGCCATGAGGAAATGACAGCTTCTTCAATAAATGGTGTTGGGAAAATTGGACAGATATATTCACAAAACGAAACTATACCACTATCATACACCATATAAAAAAATCAACTCAGAATGGATTAAACTTCAATGTAAGACCTGAAACTGTAAAACTACAAGAAAACATAGAAAAAGAGACCAAAGGGATGGTTGCTAAAGGGAAGGGGGTGTGAGGGATGGGAGAAAAAAGGTGAAGGGGAATATAGTTAATTACATTGTGATAAGTTTGCAAAGTGACAGATGATTACTAGAATCAGTGAATGATCACATTTTAAGATATAACAATGTCAAATCATTGTATTGTACACCTGAAACTAATATAATATTGTATACCAACTGTATATAAATGAAAAAATATAATATAGGCAGTTAACTCTTTAACAATGGTCTTAGAAATATTTTATTTGATATGTCTCCCTGGGCAAGAGCAACAAAAGTATAAATAAAATGAAACTACGTCAAAATAAATAAACATTTGCACAATGAAACTATCAACAAAACAAAATTACAACCTATTGAATGGGAAAAGATATCTGCGAATTATATATCTAAAAATGGGTTAATATCCAAAATATAGAGAGAACTCATACAACTCAATACAAAAAAAAAACAACAAAAAAAAAACAAGCAATATGATTTTAAAAAGCATAGATAGAGGACCTCAAAGAAGACATAGAGAGGCTAACAGACATGTAAAGAGAGTCAGCATCACTAATCATTAGGGAAATGCAAATGAAAATCACAGTGACCCATCTACTGATACTTGTCATAATGACAATTATCAAAAGTCAGCAAACACATGTTGGTGAGGACATGGATAGAAGGAAACCCTCATGCACTGTTGGTGAGACTGTAAAACGGTGCAGCCACTATGGAAAATTGGGGGTTCCTCAAGCATTTAAAATATAACTACCATACAACCCAGCAATTCCACTTCTGGATATTTATCTGAAGAAAACAAAAACACTAATTCAAAAATATATATGAACAGTAATGTTAATTTGCACATTATTTACAATAGCCAAGACATAGGAGCAATCTAGACACCCACTGATAGATAAATGGACAAAAAAAAAAAAGTTACACACATAGATAATTGAATATAACTCAGTTTTTAAAAAATTAAATGGTGCCATTTGTGACAACATGGATGGTGTTAAGTGATGTAATTCAAAGACAAATACCATAAGTTTTCATTTATATGTGGGATCTAGAAAAACAAGAAAAAAATAAACAAAACAGACTCATGGATACAAAGAACAAAGTAAGGGTTGCCAGAAGAGTTAGGGGAGGGAGGTGAATGGGTGAAAAGGTGAAAGGAAATAAAGGAATAAATTTCCAGTTTTAAAACAAATAAGTCATGGGGATGTCCTATATATTACAGAGAATACAATAATACTGTAATAACTGCCCAAAGCAGATGATTATTAGACTTATGGTGATCACATCATAAGATATGTAAATGTTTAATCACTCTGGTATAATCTGAAATATAATATTGTATGTCAATTATACTTTAATAAAATAGAGACAAAGTAAGTAAACTATCCCAATTATATTTGCTTTCAAGAAAAATAAAATATCCAGAAATAAATATAACCACGGAGTTTAAAGTTCTGTACACTGAAAAGTATGACATTGATGAAAGAAATTAAAGACACAATAAATTGAAAGATATTCCATGTTCATGGATTAGAATAATTAATATTGTTAAAATATCCATACTACCCAAAGCGATCTACAAATTCAGTGCAATCCCAATCAAAATTCCAAAGGTATGTTACACAGAAATAGAACAATTCTAAAATTTGTATGGAATCACGGACGACCCAAAATAGCCAAAGGAATATTGAGAAAGAACAAAGTTGGAAGACAACACTCTTCCTGATTTTAAACTACATGACAAAGCTATAGTAATGAAAACAGTATGGTATTTGGCATAAAAGCACACACATAGATAAATGGAGCAAGATAGAGAGTCCAGAAATAAATCTATACATATATGGCTAATTACGTTAGAACAAAGGAGCCAAAAATATACAATCGGGAAAAGATAATTTCTTCAATAAATTATAAACTGGAAAAACTGGACAGGCACATTCAAAAGAATAAAACTGGACCACTATCTTGTATACACCATATGCAAAAATTAACTCAAAATGGATTAAAGGCTTGAATGTAAGACATGAAGCCATAAAACTCCTAGAATACTACCTAGGTGATAATCTACTTAATCATTCTTGGAGATATATTTTTTTTATTTGACACCAAAAGCAAAGACAGCAAAAGCAAAACTAAACAAGTGAGACTACATCAAATAAAAAGCCTTTGCACAGCAAAGGAAATGATCAACCAAATTAAAAGACAACCTACTAAATGGGAAAGAAATATATGCAATTCCTGTAACTGATAAGTGGTAAATATCTAAAATACAAAAGAAACTCATATAACTAAATAGTGAAAATGTCCCAGAACAATCCAATTAAAAGACAGGCAAAGGATCTGAATAGACATTTTTCCAAAGATGGCAAATGGATGGTCAACAGACACATGAAACAGTGCTTATCAACATCACTAAGCATCAGGAAATGCAAATCAAAATTGTGGTGAAATATCACCTCACACTTGTTAGTTAGTCTGGCTGTTACTATAAATAAATAAATAAATAAATAAATAAATATAAATAAATAAATAAGAAAAAAATTTTAAAAAGATAACCCTAGTGAGGACATGGGAGGTGGGGAAGGACCCCTTATGAACTGTTAGTGGGAATGTAAATTGGTACAGTCACTATGGAAAATAGTATGGTGGTTCCTCAAAAAATTAAGAATAGAACTTCTGGATGACCCAGAAATTCCTTTTCTAGGTATTTATCCAAAGGAAATGAAAATACTAACTTGAAAATATATCTGTATCCCCATGTTCTCTGCAGCACTATTTAGAATAGCCAAGACATGTAAACTGCCTAAGTATCCATCAATGGATGAATGGAGAAAGAAAATGTGGTATACAGGTATTCCTTGCTGTATTTAGCTTTACTTTATTGCACTTTGCAGATACTATATTTTTTATGAACTGAAGGTTTGTGGCAACACTTGGTTGAGAAAGCTTATCGGTGCCATTTTGACAACAGGCTCAGATAATGGTCAGTATTTTTTAGCAATAAGGTATTTTTAATGAAGGTATATACATTTTTTTTAGACATAATGCTATTGCACACTTAATAGACTATAGTATAGTGTAAAGATACATTTTATGTGCACTGGGAACCATACATTTATGTTATCACTTCATTGTGATATTTACTGGTCTGAAACTGAACTGCAATATCTTTGAGGTGCGTGCGTGTGTGTGTGTGTGTGTGTGTGTGTGTGTGTGTGTGTATAAAATGCAGTATTATTCGGTAGTAACAAAGAAAGAAATCCTGCCATTTGGAACAACATGGATGACCTTGAGGCCATTATGTAAGTTAAATAAATAAGACAGGGAAAGACAAATAGTGTATGATATTACTTATATGTGAAACAAAAATACCAAACTCATAGAGTCAGGGAACAGACTGGTGGTGGCCAAACAAGGAGTGGGATGAGCAAAACAGATGAAGGTGGTCAAAAGCTACACATTTCTGGAAATAAGTCCTGGGGATATAATGTACAGCTTGATACATTACATATGAGTATTTGAAAGATGCTGTGAGAGATCTTGAAAGTTGTAACTGTGTTGTGATGGGTATTAACTAGACTTATTATGGTGAATATCTCACAATATATACATATATCAAATCATTATGTTATACACCTGAAACTAATATGTTATATGTCAATTATATCTCCTTGAAGAAAATAAAAAAATTGTAGGAGAAACTAAAATTATCAGTATGTACTGATAGTTCTGATTACAGTTTATTAAGGCAGAAGATTGAGAATTAATGTTACAAAATAAATCCTCAGTATTATCTGTATATTTTTAACTGTCTGTGATAATTTTGTACCTTTAAAGTAATACCCAAAGAGATCATTCATGCCCTTTCCAAATCTGACCCCCAAAGCAGAGCATCATAAACCAAAAACTCAGTATTCGATTCATTGCCTTTTATCTCATAGGTTAGAGTATCATGCATTTTTTCTTTCTATTTTCTTGAAAATTATCTGAAATAAGTAGTTTTAAATACTGAGAAACACACTAGTGACACTAACTTAGTACATATGAGAGTTAGTTCACTCCTGCCAGTTTTTAAAACTGTATATAGATCATATAGCTTTTGTATAATCATGGTGTTATGAACAAATATTTTACGTTATTCTAAATAATAATAATAATAATACATGTAAAGTGATTAGTATTCATCACATATCAAAAGTGCAATAAATATTACCTATAATTAGTATTATATAGAATATTCAGTTGTGGCCCTTAGCTCATTCAAGTTTCTCATTTATTACAGATTCAACAATTATTAAGGTATTTAATTTATGTTTATATATTAGATTTCAGCATCCATGGCTGAGTATGATAATTTCTGAGATAATTAGTCAAAATATTTTTATTCCAGTTATACTTATTTTTCAAATGTAATAAGACAGATTTCATACATTCAAACAATAGGTATTTATTAAACATCTACCATGGGTGAGGCACAGTGCTAGGAGCTACAGGTTTGAATCAATAAAATATAATCCACTCTGACTAGTACTTTACTTGAAAATTATCTCACATAGATCCAAAGATTTGGGAACTTTACCCTTCCAGAGAAAAGCCAAGTAAAGAGATATAAGTGAAAAAGAATATTCCATAAGCTGAGTTTCCAAAATTTACATATGAAGTCTATGAACTCTTTTTCTTAGGAGAGCATATTGCTCCTACAGTAAATACAATTTCAACATGTGTAGTTCTAGTCAGAGAACATCGGTAGGAAGTCCTAAAAGGTGAGAGTGATCTGGTATTGCTACTAACCATTGACCTTAGCAAGTCACCTAAGTTACCTTTCATATTGCACAGTATAGAAAACAGACTCAAATAAAAACACCAAGTGGTTTACCCCATGAATGTATATAGCAGAAGTTCCAGACAGCCATCTTATAGAAATATTTAGTTTGACATGCAAAGGTTTTTATATTTTTAAATTAGTTGCAGTAATTTAAAATCGAGAGATTTTTACACAGGAATTTGGATTTCTAGCTTCTCCTGAAATATGGAAATCTGGATAACAAGTGCCTCAATCTTTTATGGCAATACTTTGCTAAAACTGAACATTGGCTGCACTCTTTAGAAATGACATTCACTTTCCACTCATTCACTTAACAAATATTTATTGAATATCTAATATGTGCCAGACACTACTCTAGAGCAAAAAGAGACTAGTCACTGCCCTTATGGTGCTTACATACTCATAGGGAGAGATAGAAAAACAGCTTGCCAACAAACATGCAAATAAAACATGTTAATGCGATGATAAATGTTATGATTAATACTATACAGGACAATGGGGCAGAAGGTAACTTTGTCCAGATCCTACCTTCTCAATGCAGCATTCCCCAGCAATGATTCTTCAAATCACAGGAGTCTTCAAGTCATAGTCCATTGGCCAAATCAGCCAACTGCCAGTTTTTATAAAGTTTATTGGGGCAGAGGCACACCCACTCATTAACATATTACCTATGACTCCCTTTGTGCTACAGGGCAATGTTGAGCAGTTGCAACTGAGACATTTGGCCTGCAAAGCCTAAAATATTATATGGCCCTTTATGGAAAACAGTGCTGACTAATTCCTGCTGGTACTCTCAATCCCCTTTAACATCCCTAACTTTTTCTTTTTCCATAACTCTATTACCTCTAAAATCTATTTAGTATACATATTTATTTTATAACTTATTGTCTGCTTTTTTCCTTATATTAAGATGTTAACACCATAAGGACAAGATCTTAATTCTGTTCATATATGTACTCCAAGTGTTAGGAATATTGTAGGTACTCAATAAATATTTGTAGAGTGATTAGATGAGGTTACAGAAATAAGCAGTGTTCATCATACAACCATGGAAAGAATAGTGAGGAATTTGGATTTTATTCTAAATTTATGGGCAGCCACAGGAGGGTTTTAAACAGTGGAGTGACAGGATGTGATCCAGGCCACCACTGTCTCATGACTTTCTACAATCCTTGTGACCTGGCCCACTCACCTGTGTTTCTTGCTCAGCCTGTGCTACAGGTATTAGTCCAGTAAAAACTCTGTGACTGAGAAACTATTATTGTAAAGTAATCTCAAAAGACCAGTATTTAATGACTCCAGCTCAGAACATTCCTTTGTGGGCAGAAAAGCCCAAGGGAGAGATGGGTTTATTGTCAAGTTCTGCACAGTTCTCCAATAACATTAAATAGCAAGCTCAATGATTTTGAAACAGACTTTTTATGGGAATTTTGTAAGTTTTATATATTATATTTGCTATAATACTATTAGTTGTCTTCTGAGAAATAAATGCAAAGATATTATTGTAACCAAAGTACCATAAAACCCAGCTTACCAGTCAATATACTGGAGTATACTGGTGTGCCACCAGTGGGTTACAGGTGTGTTGAGGTATCAATTTTTCTCCACCTTGAGGGTAACCAGAGTCTTTCCCCTCTCACTCATTAGTGGCCTCATTCATTTACCCAGATATGTTATAAAATTATTATAATTTTATATGAATGACATAAGGTTAAGTAGTCCTGCAATGGACACTAATCATAATTTGATAATGATGTTTGTTTTCCAAAAGAGAAGAAAAATTATTCCATTTGTGGCTATGGCTAAGATTATGAGGCACATTAGGACAATTTGACAAAAGGTTTCTTAAGTATATTTCTATTTTTAATGAATTTACAAACTAGGGGACGCACATACCAATTATAAGGAACACTAATATAATGGGAGCTCAGGGAGACTTGACAAATTTCATTTGAAGGATTAAGGAAGGGCTCAGGAAAAAATTGGAATTTGAGCAACACATTGACGAGTGAAGACATTGTAATGGGGCAGAGGGAAAGGTGACTGCTACTTGACTCAGTATTGCTGTCTCAGAGATTTAAGATAATTTTCACACTGTATGGAGTAAGGACCAAGGTGAGAACAATTTTCACATTCTTGGGTTGGTCCAACAACAAATCCACCCAAACTAAGATGTATCAATTCCTTCATCAAACAGTATGAAATGGTTTTGCATTTACACCTCCTTATGATTGGACCAAATTACGAGGAGTCTCCCTACTATCAGGCTTCTAGCCCATGTCTACCATGGAGCAGACTCATCACTCTCACAGCAGAAATGGGAACTGTGGAAAGTAGAACAAGCAACTCTGATACCTCATTGAGGAAACTCTGCTTCAATTCATTGGTAGGTAGAGCATGGGGTCCTGGGAAAATTTAGTCACAGTTTAGGAATCATACACACACACATAGACACACCAATAAAACCTTCCTAGAGTGACACTTGGCCTCTCTTGATTATTCTCAAAGAAATGTCAACAGATTAAAACAGTTCAACGGTGTCAAACAACAAAATTGTGTAATTCAGAGCTTCCCAGATCTCCTTGGCTTACAGGACTCCTCGTCTCGGTAATGTTTCCAGGGTGGTCCGTAGACTACCTCAACCAATATCTAACCTTTCTGTTTATGAAGTAATTAGGCTCAGACAACTTAATAATTTATGCTTAACTTAGTAATTTAAAAAAAATGTAAGCAAGTCCCCACACGAGTAGGTGTCGAGTAGAAGTTGTCGAGAGCAGGGGCAGAAAAATCACTTCCCCAGGCTTTGCCAAGGCCCAAGTTGCTAGTGTGGCCTCCCTACTCCTCGCAAAGGCAGTGGCTCCCAAACCCCTGAGTGTGGTCATCCTTGGGCCACCCGGCTTGGGCACCCTGTGCCAGAGGATCACCCAGAACTTTGGCCTCCGGCACCTCCCTAGTGACTATTTCTTGCGGGACAACATCAATGCCAACACTGAAGTTGACGATATGGCAAAGCAGTACATAGAGAAAGGTCTTCTGGTTCTAGATCATGTGGTCACATGACTAATGATGTGGGAGCTGGAGAAAAGGTGTGATCAATATTGGTTACGGGATGGTTTTCCTCATAGGACATTAATTCAGGTGGAAGCCCAGGCAGAATCTGTGAACTGGATCTAATGATCACTCTGAACATTCCATTTGAAACTCTCAAAGATCATCTCAGCCGACATTGGATCCACCCTCCTGGTGGGAGGATGTACAATCTGGACTTCAATCCACCTCGTGTACCTGGGATTGATGATATCACTGGTGAACCATTAATCCTGCAGGAGGGTGATAAACCTGAAACAGCTGCTACCAGGCTAAAACAGTGCAAGCACGTGGCAAAGCCAGCCATTGAACTATACAAGAGCCAAGGAGTGTTCTACCAATTTTCTGAAACAAAGACTAACAAAATCTGGTCCTATGTTTACATGCTTTTCTCAAACAAAATCATACCTATTTAGTTCAAAGAAGCATAGTGAGCATGCCTAGTGAAAGAACTGGGACGATGGGGTCATTCTTTAAATTGTTGTGTAGAATTGGCGCCGTGTCCCAATTTGAAGCTAGCTGAGATAGCTTGAAGTATCTTTTCCAGTTTAAATGGTGAACTGATATGAAAACTAAGAGCAGAAAGAGTTAATGAAGAGTTTCTTCTGTGCCTTTCAAAAGGAGAGCTACCCACACATGTTTAAGATGTCTCTGCACATGTCTCAAGCCCTTCACAAGAAAGCAAGCACAGGCTGGTTTCAAACTGTATATAACCCAAGCTCTAGCTGATTTTTGACAGTCGTGTTGTTGCCATGTAGCATTTTTACACGTGATGGCAGTGGTCTCTGGTTCTCTCCATTCCCCAAAGGCTGTTGAACCATAGCACCCACAGGCCTGAGAATACCAAGGGCTGTAGCACAGACTTTGTCCCATGTTTTCTGTTTTATGTCCCCGAGGTGACAACAGGATTGAACCCAATTGCTCTCAGTTGGTCACTTCTCTGACTTTGAGTGACTGTATCCACAATACACTTTTCCTGTTAGGAGTGAAATCTTTTCTGCATCTTCACTCCAAAAGATCTCTTCTTATCATGCATCTTGGAATGAACGGATTCGGCTTCTGCTGTTATTATCAGACTGTAGAGTTTTACAATTGTTTTCTCCCTTCCTAGGCTATTAAGTAATACAGATATTAATGCTTTTATCCCTCTGAAATACCTTTCTAAGAGCTGAGAGCTAGGGGACGATGTCAGATCACTTCATACTCCAGAAACAGCTATGCGGAGAGACTATGGAGTCTGACAATTAAGTTCGCAAACTTGTTGCAACAATGTTGTTAACCTTTTTGGATATCAGAGGAGTTATTCATTATGAATTTGTATCAGCTGGACAAACAGTTAATCTAGTTTACTATCTGGAAGTGCTGAAAAGGCTGCATGAAAAACAGACGAAAACAACCTGAACTTGTCGCCAACAATTTATGGCTCTTGCATCAAAACAATGCACCAGCTCATACAGCACTGTCTGTGAGGGGGTTCTTAGCCGGTGAACAAATAACTATATTGGAACACCCTCCCACTTGATCTGGCCCCCAATGACTCCTTTCTTTATCTGAAGATAAAGGAAATATTGAAAGGAAGACATTTTGATGACATTCAGGATATCAAGTGTAATATGATGACTGCTCTGATGGCCATTCCAGGAAAAGAATTCCAAAATTACTTTGAAGGGTGGACTGGGTGCTGGTGGTGTTGGTGCATAGCTTCCCAAGGGGAGTACTTGGAAGGTGATCATAGTGATATTCAGCAATGAGGATGTAACTTTTTCTAGGATGAGTTCACGAACTAATTGTGAGACCTCACACATAAACTACTGGTCTGCTTTCATAGGTAGACACTGCTCCTTTCTTTTATTGTGGAAAAATAAAATCCTCTGAGTCTTTGGGATATTTTCAAAAAAGAAAAGAAAAGAAATATTCACCTACTTAAATGTTAAAAGATAATCTAACATCTTATGTATAGATCTAATAAGACCATATGGAATCACTATACTAAAGAATAGTTTAGCTTTTTATTTCAGACCAAAAACAAAATGTATTTTGAAAATGCTACTAAATGTCGATGCTGATAGTGTTTTTCTCCGGTGAGTGACCCAAGCATATTATAAATAGTTGGTAAAGAGAATGGAGCCTGTGAAGTTGAAGAAATGTGTTCCACTAGCTGTGCTCAGACTAAGTATGACAGCTTTCCGCTTACGAGGAAACAAAATCTTAATTTTTTTTTCTATTACAAAGATCCTTCTATAGGGTAGCTATTAAGTCTGGAAATATAGATAATACGTTTTTTCACTATTGTAATATAATATCAATAAACCATTTATTAAGGGGAAAAAACAATACACATAAATGAAAATAATTCTTCTTTTTTTTAATTTTTAAATAACCAGAATCACATGCTAAGTGGATTTCTGTTCTTGGAATGTCTTAAACGTTGGAATCAGATTAGATTCTGCCACCCTCATTTCCTATTCCATATTGATTTTCTTTCCCCATTTATTCTGATTACAACAATCAATGAAAACTGAACTTCAAAAAGATGTGGCATTATCAAAAAAATGTAGTGCAATCTAATGATGAAATATGAACTACCTCAAGCTAGTAGTTTATACCATATCTGACAGATGCTGCATTTTGCTGTGTTTTCCTTGTATATTTAATATCTGGTGAATGTAATCCCAAAGAGACTTTTGATACACATCAAGTCAGAATTATCTTTCTGAAGGGCCATGAGTACATCAGGGTTTTTGATATCCATGTCTGTTTTTCACGGGCTTGTTTGTCATTTCAGGGATGAATAACCACTTGGGCCTCATTTTTTTGTTGTTTTTGTTCTTAAAAATACAGCTTCAATTTATTTTTCAAATCTCCAAATATCTCTCTATCTAACATTATTGATTTGCTACATATTTAAAAGAGCACAAAGGGAACAAAGGACTTTTTGTGTGTGTGACCACTCACCAATAGTAAATACGTTCTGTACAGTTATTATTTCTATAGAGGATTTCTTTAAAATGGAATAACAGGTACTCCCCACCGCACCGACTTCTCTATTACCAGACTGTAGCCAAGCCCCCTTGTAATTTTAATGCCTCTAGTATTTTGGAAGCTAGAATTAAATAATTTACTCCTCAATTGGGCTTTGTTCACATGTTAACCACTCTCCTTGCTCAACTCCTTTTGTTCTTAAGGTATAATTTTGTGTTGCTGATGTGCTGTTTCCTTGTCAAGCAGGGCCTTAATGAAAATTTATAAGTTTGTTTTGCAGAAGAAGGGAATGTCCCAAGGTAGCTGTGACTCGCTGCAGGTGCCCAGGAGTCTAATATGAAAAAGTGTTATCTGTGACTAAAGAAACACAGGCTTCTCTCTCAGTTTTCTGGAATCCCCCTTCTTTTCCTCATCTTTAAAACCCTGCCCTAACTTCCCAGGGGCCCCAAGAATCTTTCCTTTCTTCCTGTTAGTTCCCTTGTGTACAAGCTTAATAAACCTTTGCCTCTCGCCTAAATTTTCTTATGGTGCTTTCTTGATTTCCATCTGGGAGATCACAATAACCCAGGGTGGAGGTAACAAGACCCTTTACCCAAAAACCTGTTATTAACACCTATTTAACATAACCATATTTATATATTACAAAATTGTAAACAGGGAACATGCAACTGGAAAAGCAGATAGGAGATGGCACAAAAGTCAAAAGAATGGAAGTTAAAAAATGGAGAGAAATCTTTAGCTACTGATTATTGTATCATTAGTTGCATGGATCTAAAGCCATTGGCATAAAAAGCAATTTACGCAAGTTTTGTTCTTGACGGCAACGTTGAGAATACGTATGTGTGTGTGTGCATGTGTGTGTGCACACATACACATTTATGTGCATGCATGTGTGTATATATTTGTATGTGTGTGTATATATACATAGCATTTCCTCAGGGAATTCAAATTTTAAGACAAACATTTCAGAGGAGATCTGAAACCACTCAAGAGTTCATGTATTGTAGTTCACCTCATTAGGCAAGAATCACATTATTATCCTTTTTACAGGTTAAGTACTTTAATAGATGATTCCATCAGTAAGTTTTAATTAATTCCCTGCAACTGCAGGCCTGCAACTACTTAAGGAATTGATCTTTTAACCAACAGACAGGCTATGACTTGCAGTCTCATAAAGTAACCAACGTTAAGAATGATTGCACATCACACTGCCAACCAAGATCTTCATACAGATTTGTTCCTGACGTCAAGCATGCACATATGGTTGTGTATCCCACAGGGTCACTGAAGAATCCTGAGTCATTGTTCTAATGCTTTCATCTTTAACAGAGTAGGATAGTCCCTCTTAATAGCTCTGTATTGTATCTTCCCTGGGCTAGAATGGTAGGACAAGCCAATGAGGCTAATCACCTCCAGGGGAATGGAGAAGATGCCTGGAAAGTTTAAGGAGCTGTCAATGAGAGGAGGAGGGAGGAGGGAGAGGGAGAGAGGAGGAAGAAAGAGGGAAGGCAGAAGGAGGAGGGGGAAAGGAAGACAGGGAAAGGAAGGCTGAGGGAGAAGGAGGAGGAGGAGGAGGAGTAGACAGGGTAGAGGAGGGAGGGGGAGAAGATACCTAGTGAAGAGTTTTAAGTCCTCCTTTTTGTGTACTTGATACAAAAGATAAGAAGCATTCACAGCCCTCATGGAGGCTGCGGTGTGCTGCTGGCTCCATGGAGCTCCATTCACAAACAGTTGCACAATTGGGATTGCCATTCACAGTGTTATCTATGCGATGATTCCAACTGGAGTTACACAATACTGTAGCCCTGAGGTCTTCATAGTGTGTTTGCTAATTTGGAATAATTGCCTCTAATTTTAGAATTTTTAAAGAGAAATTTGTTGCATTATATATTTTAAATGAATAACAGAATGTTTTACACTGACTGTAGCTAGAGCACCAAATAAACAGAGGCTTGAAACAAGCCAAAAATGGCACCTATAAATTCATTTTTACCTGAATATTTTTTTTAATTCTATTTTTTTTTTTTAAATTGGGAAACAGTGTGTTTTTCCAGAACCCATCAGCTCTGAGACAAGTAGTTGTTCCAATCTAGTTGTGGAAGGCACATCTCTGTGACACATGTGGGAATTGAACCAGCAACCTTCGTGTTATAAGCCTGTGCTCTAACCAACTGAGCTGAACAGCTGTCCCTAATTCTATTCTTTAAACAGAGTGACTTTAAGATCCTAAATTTGTCAGCTTTCCTTCTGCACTGCATCTTTCAAATGACTCCACATCGGCATCTTACCTCAACCCTAGATTTAGAAAACTTGAAAACTAACTTTTTAAGTACTAAGTAATAATCTCCCATTCCTTAGCTTCCTGGATTTCCCTAAACAGACTGATCTTCTATTATCAATTTACAGAATCACTAAATGCACACATGACTCAATATTTGGTGTGTTTTCTTTATTACCAATGATTAATCTGACTCTAGGCATTATACACCACTACCAATTAACTTAGTCCATCTTCCAAACAAAATGAGTAAACTTGTAATTAAAGCTTAAAATTTTAATAATTGCACCTTGATTGAAATTGATAAATAGCAGGTCAACATTAGTCACTTTTAAGGACATAAAATATTTCCATAAATCTGTAAGGACAAACCTTTCAGTTTCAGAGAAATGGCAAATGTACGATTCTTCTCAAACAAGTTGAAGACTTTGATTGCAAATAATTCATAGAAATCCTAGCAGGGATACGCATAGGTCAGATACATGATGCTGGATTTATTTGAATTCAATTCAAATACAGAATTGGTTTTCCCTTCTGGCAGTTTTCTGAAATGTACATTATAGCTTTGTTTAGTTAAACAAGTTATCACACTTGAGCCTGTGAAATGCTAATATCCTGCACTCTGTCTCTAAGTGTATTGATTTTGCTTCTTTGGTGGAACAAATTTCAATCCCTTTTATGGAGAAAACTAGGATGAACAGATATTTGTGTAATGTATATGTTAATTAAAGCACACTGTTCCTTGGGAGCTGGTGAGCAAAGAATATATTATTGTGTGTATTTTAAGGAAGACATTCAGTCATATAAGATTCAGGAATAATAGGCCAGGATGGTGAATTGCTAGATGCTGCCAAGTCACCTGCTATAATAATATATTTTTAAAAATTAAAAAAAGTCATGTTTTTAAAAATAAATTAGATGTTTCAATATAGCAGAAATGTGATTTCCATGAAATATTGTGTCATGTTGATGGTCACCAGGACTTTCTAATTGCTTCACCTGCCACATTACTTCATAGCTATGCCTATCCCATGGTTGAGAGGTTTACTTTACCATAAAGATTAGTTTGTCACTTGAGCTGAAAATTATCATCACACTCTTTCACCGTTCTGTTCACCAGTATACCACAGGCTTACAGCTCAAGAGACAAAACTCAGTGTGTCTAAATTGCAGCTGTACTTTTGTGTTAGTCCAACACAAAAAGCAACCAATGACTGACCCATAAAGGCAATGCAACAAAAATTCTCTGGGCTTCAGGCAGTCATCCCGTAGCATGCTCACTAGCTTCCAATTTGTCTTTCATCTGCTCATTGATCCAGTTCCCAAATTTTAAGGATTTTTTCATTTGTTGTTAATTGTTGATTGTTCTAGTATTGGTGCCTGTCCTCCAGAGAGCCGTCAAGCTTTCTGGGTTGACTAGCCTACAAACTCATTTTCCTTCAGACCAGCATGACCTTTCCTGCTCTTCTACAACCAGCCCCCACTTGGCTCATTCAAATCTTTCTTTGAAGAGCAAGATTTCTGACAAGTATGTCTGTTGCCACATATAGATAAAACATGTATGACCACAATTGTAAGTAAATTACAAAGATAAAATGTCACATAGAGTTAGAAAACTTTTAGAAAAAAAGTAAAATAGAGGATTAACAAAGCCAAAGTTTGGGTTTTTCAAAATATTGCAAAAACAGATAATCTGAAAAGATTGATTGAGAAAAAAGGTGAAAAGTTACAAATAAAGAATATCTAGAATTTTAAAAAGGGATATATTGCATGGTACATGAAAATTGTATAGTACATGAAAAGTAATAGGAATGATATGATCAACTTCCTAAAAATGAAAAACCTGAGCAAACTTTTTAATATTTAAGGAATACAATTGATAATTAAATATCTTCAGAAGAGAAGAAATAACTGGCACAGATGGTTTTTGTAGTAAGTTATAGCAAACATTCAAAAAGCAATTCCTAATACTGATCACAAACATTTATTTGGAATTGTAGTATTCCAACTCATTTGACAAGGCTATTGAATCACTGATACCAAAACAACAAAAGACTGAATGAGTTATGAAAAGCATTAGTCAATATCCCTAAGAAATGCATCTAAAAAAAATATTAACAAATTTAATCTAGCAAAATATATGATGACTATTGAGAGATACACCCAAGGATATAAGATTAATTGATTATCTAACAATAAGCCAAAGTAATGCAGCACTTTGATATACTGAAGCAAGAAGCTTTCATGATCATCTCAATAAATACTGAAAGATAATTTGATAAAAACAATCATGATAAAAATCTTAATAGAAGAAAGAAGAAAAATACTAACTTGATATATGAGCACAGTAATTAGCTTTCAAAATGGCCTCTGATGATTTTTACCTCCTGGTATTTATGCACTTACGTAATTCCTTCTCACACTGTATTGAGCTGATTTGTGTACCCAATAAGATATTGTCGAAATGGCAGTGTGTAATTTTGAACACTCTTATAAAAACATTTTGGCATATATCTTCTCTTTTGAATTGCTTGCTCTTAAAGAAGCCAGCTACTGTGTTGTGAAGGCACTCAAGCAAACTTAAAGAGAAGTCCATGTAGAAAGGATCTGAAGCCTGCATCCAACAACAAGCAACAAACTTGCCAGCCATGTGAGTTGGCCATTTTAGAAGTTGATACTCCAACTCTAATCTTTCAGATGACTAGAACCTTAATATTTTTACTACAACTTACTGCATCCCTAGCTGACATTTGACTACAACTTCACAAGAAGCCAGAATCATACCTCTAAGGTGCTCTTAGATTGGTTAACCACAGATAATATGGATGTTAATTGTTGTTGTGAGTCACTAATTTTTAAACTTGTTGTACAGCAATAAATACCTGAGATACCTGATAAAGTATTTTTCTAAAAACTTATAGAACTCTGCAGGGGGAAGGGGCAGGTGGCAGAGTGGGGGAGGGGAGTTGTCACTTTGAGGGGTAAAAAGTATAACTATTGCACTGTGCTGTACATCTGAAACTAATTTAAAAATAATAATAATAATAATATATTCAGGGTCGACTGGGTGGCACAGTTGTTTAGAACGTGAGCTCTGAGCAACAGGGTCACCGGTTCAATTCCCACATGGGCCAGTGAGTTGGACTGCCACTGAGAAGCCAACGGTTGGCCGGATGGCTCAGCTTCTGACAGCATGTGCTCTTAACAACAAGGTTGTCTGTTGGACTTCTCTGCATGGGATGGTGGGCTGCTCCCCTTGGCAACTCAATGTGAACATGACACCTTGAGCTGAGCAGTCGTGAGCTGCCGATGGATGGCTGGATGGCTCAGTTGGTTAGAACACATGTTCTTAAGGACAAGGTTGCCAGTTAAATTCCAGCATGGGATGGTGGGCTGAACACCGCCTTTCCTGCCCCCGAAACACCGCAACTAGATTGAAAGTGGCAAATGGCCTTAGAGCTGAGCTGCGCCCTCCACAATTAAGATTGAAGGACAACAACTTGACTGTTCCCCTTGACTTGGAGCTGATGAGTCCTGGAAAAACACAATGTTTTCTCCCCCAATTTTCCAACACTGTTCCCTTCCCGAATTCCCCAATTAAAAAAAAATGAAATAAAAACTTATAGAACTCTTAATACACAATAATAAAATATTAAAATATTTGTGTTAAATAAAAAAATAAAACAATGAATCCTGATATCACCGTTTGTTTTCAATATCATATCCTATCAAAAGCGTAGCTTTTCCTACAGGAGCTGCTGGTTTGAGATGAGCCTGGCCTTCTCCACTCCCCACTATGGTGTGTACTCACTCACTGATATCTGTGCACTCTAGAAATGGGGTCATCTGACAGATATGTTAGTTTTCCTTCTGTGATCAAGGCTCCCATC
The DNA here is from genome assembly GCA_033961575.1 of Aselliscus stoliczkanus. NCBI lineage: Eukaryota > Metazoa > Chordata > Mammalia > Chiroptera > Hipposideridae > Aselliscus > Aselliscus stoliczkanus. The sequence goes on from CM066731.1 coordinate 92,976,617, forward strand.
TGACCAGCTATTGTGAACTTTGCTCACACCATTTTGTACAAAACTGACAGCCATATGCTGACAATGAACAGCAGGTTAGCAACTCAGTGCTGAATCCTGGGGTACTGGCAGAGCTGTGGTTTGAATTCCCAAAGTTCAGGATGGTGGATGCCAACAGTTCTAGACAAGGTGTTTTTGGAAATACGTCTTGTTTTCACCAACAAGAACCTGGCACTGTTGGCATCACAGAGTGAACACTCTGCAGAAGCAACGTACATCTGCTCCGTCCTGGCTGCCTTGGACTAACCAGTGCTGGTCATATGTAAATGTAATCGCATTGAGGAAGTTCCTGAACTTCCTTTAGTGGTTGAAGATAAAGTTGAAAACTACAAGAAGACCAAGGAGGCTGTCTTACTTCTTAGAAAACTCAAGGCCTGATGATATCAAAAAGGTCTGTGCCTCTCAGTGAATGAGAGATGGCAAGGGCAAAATCAGAAGGCATCATTATATCCAGTACAGGGGACCATGCATCCTCTATAATGAGGACAACAGTATCACCAAAGCTTTCAGAAACATCCTTGGAATTACTCTGCTTAATGTAAGTAAATTGAACATTTTGAAACTTGCTCCTGGTGGGTATGTGGGACATTACTGCATTTAAACTGGAAGAACCCTCCCAAAGTTAGATGATCTGTATGGCACTTGGCATAAAGCTGCCTCCCTCAAGGGTAACTACAATCATCCCATGTCAAGATGCTCAATTCAACCTTTGCAGAATCTTGATGAGCTCAGAGATCTAAAGAGACCTCCAAGCACCACCCAGGAATATTACTTGCAGAATCCTACAGACGAATCCAGTGAAAAACCTAAGAATCATGTTGAAGCTAAAGTCATATGCAAAGGCCACATACTGCAACAACTTCACCCGGCCAAAAGTCGCAGCCTCCAGGTGGATAAGTCAACAGAATCTCTTGAAGCCAAATCAAATGAGAAGGGGGTTCCAGGCAAAAAGCCTGTGGTAGGTGTAACTGCACAAGAACTTTATTTCCCTAGCATGCATTCTGCTTTAATCCAAGCTAGCTTTGTTTAAACTGGTAGAACTATGACTCACTTGCAACTCTTTCCACCTGATCCTCCTGCTGTACTTATACCTGTGCCCACTCCTTTTGACCATTAAGCCCTTAGAACATTAGGTGCTGGTCAGCATCAAACCCATTTAAGAATAAAGCTTCAGGTCTATCAACCATGACCAAGATACAATAACCAAACCCTAACTAGAATAAGATTTTAGTCAAACAAAGATAACACCTTGGCTTCAGTTATGTTCCAGCTCCAGACTCATGAAAGCAGAAGGAATCAATGGATCACCCTCCATGGAAACCGGACAGAACAATGCCGAGATTGACAACAGGACCTGAAACCATGATCAACTGTCCCCCAAACTCCCATGGTAACCATTACTAATGATTTTTCCCATATGTAACTTAGCCACTAGAGGCCACCAGGGAGCCGGGTCCTTGAGAGCAATAGCTCCCTTGCATTTCTGGGCTTGGCATCAATTCCTTAAATAAACCTTTACTTTCTTTGCTGGAATGTCCTGTCCATGTCTTGTCTGACTTGGATGCGTGCAGGCAAATGGACCTCTTGAATCTTGGTAATACAGGGAAGAAAGGAAAGAAGGCTGCTAGTACTAAAAATTAGATGTCTTTGGTGAGAATAAAGGCTGCAGCTACTAGCAAACCAATAGCTGAAAAGAAGCCAGCAGAAAAGAAAGCCACTAAGAAGGAAAACAGGCTGCATAAACTTAATTTTTTTTTTCCATAAAGATCAAATCAGGTTGGACAGCTTATATGGAACAAAGATTTGATCAAAGAGGTAGTGAGAAACAAAAAAAAGGATGGGTTCGTTATACAGATTTTGGAAGAAAAAAAAATAAACCTCATTATTTACAGATGAAAAGTTGTCTTGATAGATAATGCAAAAGAATTTACAACCTATTAAAAGTAATAAGAGAATTTAGTAAGCTGGTCAGATAGGAAATTAAAATATTATACCCACTGCAATTCTTTATACAAAAAACAAATAGTTAGAAATGCAATAAAAATCATTTGAAATAGTGACCACACACACAAAATCACTAGGAATGGATTTTTAACAAAGATGTACAAGACCTTTTTGTAAGATAACATTTTATTAGAGGCAATAAAGATAAAAATGGGAGTATATGCTAGATATTTCCATTTTTACGCTCCAGACGCCCTCACAGCTCTTCATCCACGCTTTAAAACCGAATTTCAGGACTACTTAAAAAGGCTCCCTTAAACTCTGGATTCTGGTGGGCATCAGCCAGTGAGAGATGTTGGTAGGAGATTAGAGAGCAAATGGAGAATATTTATTCACCCAACTCCGTCCCTGATGGATTGGCATAGCTTGACTATATCCATCTAATAAAGGCCATAGCTGTTATTAGGTACATAATATAATAGTATGTAAACTGAAACATATCTAACCTAAAATGTTAAGGGAAAGGAGAAGTAAAAGTGCAAATTTAGGAATGCTATGAAATTTAAATTTTTATCAGTTTGAAATGTGGTATCATAATTTTAAGATATTTCTATAAACCTATTCTAGTTACACAGAATTCATGATAAAGAGGTCGAAGCAGACTGATAACCAAAAGTTGTCAAATCACAAAAGATAGCCAGATAAGAAGCTATTAACAACGTATCTACAAAACAGCAGAAAACAATTAACAAAATGACAATAGCAAGTCCTTACCTATCAATAGTACTTGAAATATAAATGAATTAAATTCTCTAATCAAAAGACACAGAAGAGTTGAGTGGATACAAAAAATTAAAAAGATCCAAAGCATGCGCCTATAAGAAACTCACCTTATCTTTAAAAACACATATGCTGAGAGGAAGGATGGAAAAAGATATACCAAGCAAATGGTAACCAAAGAAGGTTGGCATGACTATATTTATATCAAGCAAAATAGACTTTAAATTATGAATAATGAAAAGAGGTATTTGCACTCCAATGTTCACTGTAGTATTGTTTACAATAGCTAAGGCATGTATCCATAAGCAAATAAATGGATAAAAAGTGGTTTTATATATATATATATATATATATATATATATATATTATACACACAGGCGCGCACACACACACACACACACACACACACACACAATGTAATACTATTCAGCACCTAAAAAAGGAATCCCTGCCACTTGGAATAATATGGATGAATATTGGGGGCATTATGCTAAGTGAAATAAGACAGAGAAAGACAAATATTCTATGACTTCATTCATATGTAGAATCTTAAAAAGCAAACAAACCCACCAAACTCAGAAAAAGATCAGGTGTATAGTTAATAGAAGTAGGGGTTAGGGGCATTAGATGAAGGTAGTTAAATGTACAGACTTCCAGTTGTAAGGCTAGCACAGCATGATGACCATAGCTAACAGCACTGTACAGTATATTTGAATGTTGCTAAGAGTAAATCCTAAAAGTTCTCATCACAGAGATAAAAAAACACGTTTTTTGTATCTGTATGGGAAGTTGGATGTTAACTAAACTTACTGTCGTAATCATTTTGCAATACATGTAAGTCATTATACTATACACCTTAAACTTATACAGTGCTGTATGTCAACTATAAAACAAAGAAAAACTGAAAAAGAAACGCATAGACAAGAGTGTATCAGCTTTCACAGTAAGTTCTGTGTTGACGGACTCTTGTAGGTCAGAGACGATGGTGCAGGATGCTGCAGTGGAATTGGGTTCCCTGTTTTTCTTAAGATTTGTAAGGTCCTACATGGAAAAAGTCAGGCTGCTGTACTTAAAAATCAGCAACTAAAATTAACCACAACTGTCACAAAAATTCCCAGGGACAGTGTGGCTATCAGAATATTTGGACCCATAGGGATCTGTGGTGATTATTAATTGATCACAAGTTCCCTAGAAATTAAACTAGATAGAAAGTTTATTAAGGTACTGCTTAACATACACAGGACAAAAAAATCCTAGGTGGGTGGCACAGATCTGGCTCACCACCGTAGAGAATTGTGGCCTCTTTAGGATACTCAGACCTAAGCTAGTTATGGAACTAGAGTCCCTTCATAGACTAGGAAGGCATACAATGTAACCATGTAGTATACTGCATATCTTACCTAAAGCCTTCCTCAGAGATACCCATGGCCATTTCCCATGATCTTGTGCTCTACAAAAATAGAAACACAGAGATTATCTGGACATAATTAAGTATTGATTACATTGATGCCATTCCCTAGGAATGGAAAACACCAATATGTTCCACAAGTCAAAATGGGGATTTATGGGAATTAGGTGATAGATAAACTGCTTACTCCAATCCATCTCACAAGGAGTCCAGGGAAAGCTGAAACATATCCTATGGCAATTTACCCTACCCAAGAATTAGGACTTGGTACAGGTATAATAAAGAGAACAGTGGTTTTCAAACCTTGTCATATACCATAGTCTCCTGGAAGACTTGTTGAAACACAGATTGCTGAGCACCACCCCTGAAACCTCTGCCTTAATAGGTCTCTGACGGAGCCCATCAATTTGAATGTCTGACTTGCCAGTGATAGTGATGCTTCCAGCCTGGAGATCATACGTTGAAAACCCTACCTACCACAATAGCCTTTGTTCTATGGTTCAGGCAACAAATTGGGTGTTCTAGCTCAGTGGTTCTCAAAATATGGTCTTCTAATCTGTGGGATGAGGACCATTCGCTTCCTTTTATCTTGTCAGAACAGTGCAGAAACCAGATGTCTTCTAGTACTCATACACATCAGCACAAACTTAATCAGGTAGTGATATCAATTACAGCTGTCTTTCTGGATGTGGTATTTTGCTGGTGCAAAACAATACAATGCTTTGCAACTAATATACAGATATTAACGACAACTTTTTCCTTTTTTCCTATCAACAAAATTAGTTAGAAGCCATTTGTCTTAACATATTAGGGAAAACGGTATGTTATTATGATCTTGTCACCAGACTATATTAACCCTCCTTCTCTCTGCCCATAATATATCCCAAAGGGAGCTCGATTTTCCTGATACCCCACAAAACATTATGCTGGCTCATTATATTGATAACATTTCCATTATACCTAATGAGTAGGAAGTAACACATGTGTACCAGAAGGCGGACAATAAATATCCATGAACATTTAGAGGCCTGTTATATCGGGTTTCTGGACCCACCAATTTGTAGCACATTGGGATGTTTTATAAAGTAAAACGGGAACTGCTATTCTTTGCCCTGTTCACCAGTGAAGAAAGAGAGCCAGTGGTGGTGATAATTTAGACTTGGGGTAACTAATAATTTATTCAGGCTTGCTCCTACAAGACGTTTACTGGGTTAATGGAAAGCCCCCTGATTTTGAGAGGGGCCTTGAAGAAAAACATCTCTGTAGCAAATACAGGCTGCAGGGCAAGCTGCCCTGTCACTTGGTACTTATGACCCACAGACATACTATTTTGAAAATATCTGTGCTGGAGAATGAAAACATCTAGCAAGCCCCCATTGGAGATGTTCTTTTATAAGGACACTAATCCCATTCATGAGGGCTCCACTCTTATCACCTATTCACTTTCCAAAGGCCCCACCTCCAAATCGCATCATGCTGAGGGTTAGGTTCCAACATACAAATTTCTGAGGGACACATATAATCAGTTCATTACAGGATAAGAGTGCTTCCTCTTAGCATTTCACCAAACCATCGAACAGAGAAAGGTTTGCTTTCTATTCATAGCAGTTTGAGATTAGTGTGTTTGGAGGTATTGGAGACCTCGAATTATTTACCTAATCTATTATTGCTTAAAACTTGAGTTGTTTATAGTTATGAACTCTCATAAATTACATTTTAATGAATATTCTTGTGTAAGACATGCATAGTCATATCATGAGTAGAATTGATGGCTTGTATGATAAAGCTTGCTTAACTTTCTTAGAGACTATCAGACAGTTTTCCAAATGGTTGTACACTTTTAGAATCTCAACACACAAGTTTCTGTTGTTCCACAAGCTCCAAACCCTTGGAGTTTTCAAGGTTTTAAATATTAGCTGATCTGATAGGGATAGTGGGTTTTTGTTTGGTTTTTAACTTTAAAATCACATTGTAGATGTAATTTGAGATCCTTCTCATATTCTTATTGGTCATATGGATATCTCCTTTTCTGTAGTGTGTGTCTAGATCTTTTGCTCATCTGAAGACATAAATTAGTCATTTTACTATTGATTTATTGGATTTCTTTATATATTCTGGATATAAATCCTTTGCCACATATATGTTTTGTGAACATATTTTGTGGCTATGGTTTGTCTTTTTATTTCCTTGATTTTACCTTTTTTGGGGTATAAAAAAAATAATTTTAATTCTAATTTTTCAATATTTTTTATAGTTAGTACCATTTTTTCCTAATTTAGAAATGTTTCCCTATCTCAGAGGGTTTCTATCTAAAAGCTTTAAAACAGTAGCATTGACATTCAAATTTATAATCCATTTTGAATTACTTTTGGTGTAAGGGATATGGTGGGAGGTTATCAATGGTAACTAATTTTGTAAACTTTTTTTTTTCATTTGGATACCCAATTTTTCCATCAATATTTGTTGTATGATTAATTTATTTGTCAACTTGACTAGGCTAAGAGAGTCCCAGATAGTTGGTAAAACATGATTTGGGGAAATGTCTGTGAGGATGTTTCTGGAAGAGTTAGCATTTAATTAAGCAGACTGAGTAAATAGATCCACCCAATGTGGGTGGGCATCACCGAATCCACTGAGGGCCAAATAGAGGAAGCCAAGGAAGAATTATCTCTCTCTCAGTTGGGACATCCACCTTTTCCTGCCCTCTGATGTTGGAGCTTCTGATTCTTGGGCCTTTGGACCCTTGAGACTTCCAGAAGGGCCCCATTTGTCTTCATACTCAGACTGAATTATACCATTGGCATTCCTGATTCTCCAGCTTACAGATAAAGCAGATTGTGAGACTTAGCTTCCCACACTGCACAAGCCAGTTCATATAATAAATCTCCTCTTACATGTATTTACATATATCCTATTGGTTCTGTTTTTCTGGAGAGCCCTAATAATTTTTTTAATTGAATAACCCTCCCTTACTCTATGACACTGCATTGGAGACTTTATCAAAATCAAGTACGTAATTGTATATTGGGGTTTATTCCTAGACTCTCTTTTTGTTGCCAATGATCTATTTGTCTATCTCTATGCTAATAACTCATTTGCTCAATTAGTGTAGTTTTACTGTAACTCATGAAATATGGTGAGTCAGCTTTTTTTCTTTTCCAAGATTGCCTTCACTCTTTTTCTCCTGCATTTATAATAAATTGTACATATAATTGTAATTATATTTATATATTTTAATTATAAGTATATAATTACAACTATATAATTACAACTATATATATAAAATAAGTTTTCTGATTATCTTATCAACTTTCCAGCTCTAAAATAATAACCTGCTAAAATTTAGAGTGGGATAAATGTTAATCTAAAGATCAACTTTAGGTGAAATGGCATTTATTTAGACTTTTAATTTCATTCAACAGTTTTCAATATATAGGTCTTACACATGGTTCTTTAAAATTATTCAGTGTTTTATAGGGTTTTTGGCTGCCATTGTAAATTTTATTATTTTACAATTGTATTAATTATTTGTTGTACACATATAAGAACATTTTCTTTTTCTCTCTGTGCTTAAGTTTAGATAATTTCCAATGACCCTCTTTGAAGTTAATAACCTTTTTTTCTGTGTTCAGTCTAAGCCGATCAAATGCATTATTCATTTCAAATATTACATTATTCATTTCTAGAATTTCAATTTTTAGTTACCTTTTTTTCTGCTAAAATCCTATATTTATACCATTTCATGCAGCTTTTCCTCTAAATCACTTATTTATAATGCTTATTTTTTAGTCTATGAGCTCCTGCATTTGTATCAACTATGGTTCTGCTATTTTGACTTTTTCACTTTTTATTATGAGTCACATTATCCTACTACTTTGCATGTCTCCCAGGTTTTTATGTACTGCATTTTAGGTATGAAATAGCAGTAGAGACTCAAGCGGATAATAAATTCTTGCAGGAGAGACTTGCTCTGTTTCCTTGTTATGCAGTTAGGTACTTATTTCTTCACTTTAAACAGTAGTTTTGGTGATTTGTGCTCTATTCTCCACAGGGAGATAGGCCCTGCCCTCCAGCAGGGTTTTGAAATTTAATCAAAGAAAAATTAAGCAACTTCTCATTTTCCAATCAGCTTTCCATTTTTCAGGACCACTTTTTAGTCTCCACCTAACTTCCTTAGGTGGAGAATTGCTTAGCAGCCATGACAGCCAATTTGCAGTGGTAAAAATCCTAGCTGATCTCTCCTTTTCTCCTTAATATTCCTCTGCATAAAATGGTCTTACTTTTCCACCCAATTGTTCCTATAGACTCACCAACTGTATTAAGAAATAAAGAATGTTGCTGATTTGCTCATTTCTGAAGGGCTAATATCTTTCTAAAATTATTTTATTTAGACTTCTTTGTTCTCAAAGTGCTTTGATGGCTTTAAAAAGAATATAGATTTTAAAGCTTATGCTATTTCTTAATGTTACAGAGTGATCAATTGTCTTTTTTGACCATCTATAATTTAACCAAAATCAAAACTCCAACATACATATTTTGTTAACTAATTTTTCTCCCACTCTTCACCCTTTTTTTTACTTCTGTCTTACATCATGAGCAAAGAACAGTATTTTATGTTTCAGGAAGAAGTATGACTGAACTGATATAATCTCAGAATGATATAGTAGCTATTGGGACTTGGCATGGGGACATATCTTTTCAACAGAACAAAAGGCAAAAGTGAAAACTGAAGAGGAAAAAGGCTGAAGATTCAACCTTCACATTTTCCCACCATGCTCTATGTTCCAGAAAATGATTTATGAACTTCATCAATGAGCTCCCATTTAATGCCAGTTGGGTTCAGTTACTAAGCCAGCGGCACAGGTAGAAGTGGGAGGAGGACACATCTGAGTATTCTGAGATGGTTGGAATATACTATATATTGATCCAGTGGTGATTCCAAAAGTATGTAAACATCAATTAGTCCAAATACTTAATATTGTGCCCTTCACTGTGTGTAAACTCCAACTCAATTTAATAGTAAACCATTTAGTTTATCTCATGAGTTCAAAAACATGATAAAAATGCCCTCCACTGTCACTACCTGTAATCAACGTTTTATAACATTATGAAAAGTCCTGCCAATTGCAAATGACAAAAAAAAAAAATGCATATGGTTTGGGAAAAAATTTTTTAATTGTCATTATTTCACATATCATTATGTATATAGAAAATTTTTTAAATTATTGAATCATTTTAAAAAATGAAATTTAACAAGGTCTCTAGATACAAGGTAAATATGTAAATAAGTATATATTTCTACGTAAAAAAAGATAAAATTACAAACTCAGGTTTTTTAAAAAATTAAACCATTTATATTAGCATCAACCATCACAAATCAAAGAGAGTAAAAGTCTTGTAAGACAGGGCCAGCTGAGTGGCGCATTGGTTAAGAACTGGTTTGGGGATGCCAGCAGCCCCGGTTCGGATCCCACACATGAGGGCCAGTGACACTGCCCTCTACAGCTAACCACAGCTCCATCTGGAGCTGGGCTGTGAGCCCCGGCGATGGTGTAGGCTGCAGCCCCTGCTGCAGTGGGCTGCCATAGGCTACAGTGAGTGGCCGGCAGCCAACGTGAGTGGCTGGCAGTCAGCATGAGTTGCCAATAGCAGCGGTGAACGACCATCCAGAGGCCGGCGACTGATCTGCCTTATCCAGGAGGAGCACAATGATGATGCAAACATGGGCCAGTGAAGCAACGTCCTCCACAACTAGACTGAAGAACAAAACAACAGCAACTTGTCTGTTCCCCTCCCCCAATTCCCCAATAAAATCTTTAAAAAAAAAAAAAAAATCTTGTAAGACATACACAGAAATACTACAAAACACTTTTGAGAGAAATTAAAGGCAGCCTGTCAAATTAAATGGAACTTTATGAGTTACAATACCCAAAAGTGTAAGATGCCAGTTATTTCCAAATTGATCTATAAGTTAAAGGAAATACTATAATATATGTGTATGTTTGTGAGTATAAATTTATAAGCTGGTTCTCAAATATATCTGAGACTGCAATGGGTCAAGAATAAACAAGACAAATCTGTAGAAGAAAAATAAAGTTGGAGAGATTTTATTACCAGATATCAAAATTTATTATAAAGCTATACCAATTAATGTCTTGTAGTGTTGGTATAAGACAGATTAATAAATCAAAGGAATAAAATATAGAATCCAGAAAAAAGACTCCATATTTATATAGTCACTTGATTTATATCAAAGATGACTCTGTTATATAGTGTGGAAAAAAACTTTCTTTTCAATTATTAATACTGAGTCAATTGGATAGCCTTATAGAAAAATATTTAATCTTGACACGTACCTCACACCATATGCAAAAATCAATTCCAGAAAGACTATAACTCTAAGTGTGATAAATTAAGCAATAAAAACTTCTCGAAGAAAATATGTTAGAATACCTTAATAAGCTTGGGGTTGGCAGAGATTTCTTATACTGGACATAAAAACATAAGCTATAAAATAAAAAAATATAGATGAACTACATTAAAATTTAAAATATCTATTCATCAAAAAAAATTAGAGAGAGTGAAGAGGTAAAGCAAAAAACTGAGTATATATATATATATATATATATATATATATATATATATATCCAGAATATATGAAGAACTGTTATGAACCAATAAAAGAAAGACAACACAATAGGAAAATAAAAGACCTGAATAAGCAAATAGGATATCCAAATGACCAACAAATGAGAAAGTGTTACATTTCATTATTCTTCAACACAAGAAAACTGAAACTGCAATGCTGCAATGCACAATGAGGTGTCACCACACATTTACCAAATGGCTAAAATAAAAATAAAAATTCAAAAATAGAAAGTTGGGCACTAGATTTATCAGGGTGATCACTTCATAAGTTATGCAAATGTCTAATCACTATGTTCTATACCTGAAACAAATATAATATTATATGTCAAATATAATTGAAAAATAAAAAAAATATTAAAAAGACAAATAAAAGAGAGTATAAGTGTTGGTTAAAATGTACCACAATGGAAACCCTCATACTACCATTGGAAATGTAAATTGGTACCGCAAATTTAGATACATTTTGTAGCAGTTTCCACCAAGGTGAAATCATAGCACGTTCTATGACCTATTGATTCCATTTCTATGTATGTATGAACCTATGTGCACCAAAAGATATGCACAAAAAGGTACATAATGGCACTATTAGTAATAACCCCGAACTACAAACAATAGTGGATTGGATAAAGTATGGTCTGTTAATTCAATGGAACATCATATACTAAAAATGATGCAAATATTTTTACGTGTAACAATAATTAATTTAACAACATATATTAAGCAAAACAAGTGATACAAAAGAAAATGTATACTGTATGATTGCATGTAAAGTTCAACAATAGACATCCGCTAATATTCTAAATCTTGAACTATGTAATGTGCATCTTGATTTATACACTATTTGATATGCATAATATACATTATTAAGAGTGTACTGAGGGTCTGCCAAGTGGCTCAGTTGATTAAGAGCTCACTAAAGAGTGTGAGCTCTGAGCAACAGAGTTACTGGTTGGAATCCCAGCCCCAGCTGAGCAGCCACTGAGCTGTCAACAGGTGGCAGGATGGCTCAGCTAAAAAAAAAAAAAAAAAAAAGTGTACTGAAAAGAATCAAATATACATTTACATGTTTCCAGCACCTATTTCCAAGGAAAACATATAATAGAAATTAAGTCACTGGTACATAACAACATACATACAATGATTTTAATTGCAGTATTTGTCATAGTCAAAAAAATAGTAAGTCCCTTCAATAGGACTTTATAATAAGTAATGATATGTGTACATCATGGAATATTATGTAGCCATTAGTTATACCATTTGGCATGGAAAGATGTCCATGAAATAAGTGAGTGAAGCGAGGTGTTGAAAAGTAAAAAACACGGTGCAGAGTATTTAATTTTTATAAAAATAACCCAAAACTTCTACGTATGTGTGAATATATATATATATATGATTATAGATTTTGTAGTCATATAAATTTTTATATATTATTGTAAGATCATGGAGAAATCTTGAAAATGCCTATATTCTTGGATAGGAGGTAAAGATTGATATGTGTGGAAAGAGGATAAGAACAGGAGAATTAGACAAATTTAAATAAAGAAAAATACATGGCCAAATTTACTTATTTTTATTACATGAATAAACATGTATAAATAGAAAATAAACTATAGAAAATGAAAGTATTAATAACATAAAATAAAAAATAAAAGACCAAAAGTAATTACGAAGGAAAATTACAGGCCAACCTTAGTCTGATCATAGATGCAAAAATCTTTTTAAAAATATTAGCATACCAAACAATTCTTTTTAAAAATATATTGTGGGATGTAGGGTCAAGGTCATGGAGTAGATAAATGAACATATCTCCTCCCTCAGACACCCCCAAAACTACCGCTAAGTATAGAGTAACCATTGCTGACAATGAGTTAAAGTCTAACTGAACAGAATTTATACAACTAAGGATATAAAGAAGCAGCCACATCAAGAATGATTAAAGGGGCAGAGCAATGATCTGGTCAGGACCAGCACCCCTGGTCCCTGGTAATTCACAAGCAGTGGCCTCCCAGCCTGGGGGACCTACACTATTGAAGAGCATTCCCCACAACATCTGGCTTTGAAAATCAGTGGAGCATTCCTCCATGAGAACCAAAGGGCTTTTGCAAAATGAGCTTCTGCTCTTAAAGGGCCTGCACACAAACTCACTTACTCTGAGATCCAGCTCAAAGGGAACAGTTTGAAATGTGCCCCAGTCATACATGATGGAATTACACTGACTAATTTAGAGTGAGTACAAGGAGAGTCAGGGATCAGTGGGGATTTTCTCCTGGGATGGGAGTGCTGGCTGATGACATTGTTTCTTTGTTTCTTTTGCTGCGCTCTCCCTACACCTGGCTGGTCTGGTGCAGGTGGGTCCCAATTCTCACACTCTCCATTAACCTGGAAAACACTGATTACCCTGCCTTGGCATTCTCCTCGAGGTCTAATCCAGTCAATCTTCCTACACAGCAGGAGCCCATTCTAAGTGTCTCTAACCACCAGCACATATGGTGGCCAGACTTGGCTAGCATCACATCCCATTCCAAGCAGCTCCAGACCTGGACAACTTCAGCTTTCATCAGAGAAACCTGCTCCCAAGTGACACAAACACCAGCTCATGTGGTGGGTGGCTGAGATTCATACTGGAGGCTCACATTGGAGCAATTTCCAAGAGCTCCACACCAGACACATATGGCAGCCAGCCTTGGTCTACTAGACAGCACCCCCCACCAAGTGGCTCCAGACACTGCATATGAGGGGGCCAGTGTCAGCCTGCATTGGAGCCGCACCCAAGTGGCTTCACAACAGACATACCTGGTAGGTGGCCTCAGCTAGTACAGGAGCTCCTGTAAAGCAACTTCCACTCTGCATGCTAGCCTCTCCACATCAATCATGGCTGATCCTCACAGCCAGTAGTCCTGAGAGTTAACACTGTTCACAGGCACACACACAGCAAACACAGATCAACTACAACAGGAGGGCACATACAACTCATAGTGGACACCCCTGAGCAACTGGTTCTAGTGACTAAGAGTGATTGCACCCCTGGGCCCCACAGGATACTTTCAACATAAGGCCAATCTTTCAAGACTGGGAGACATAGCTTATCTACCCGATACATAGAAACCAACAAGAGAGATAGGCAAAATGAGGAGACCTAAGAATGTGTTCCAAATTTAAGACCAGAACAATACTCCAGAAAAAGAACAAAATGAAATAAAGCAGGCCAAAAAAAAAAAAAAGCTTTCAATTTTTCAGTATAAACTTATGTCAAAATATATATGTTTGAGATGACCATAAGAGTTCCATTTATTTGTTTTGATGGAGTCTTGACTTCAGGAGGATAATAAAATTTCACAAGCCATTACAATCTGGAACGTCTTTGTCTTTTCTAGTTACTCTAGGACACTGTGCAGCCATAACTACTAGAGGACTAGTAGTATGTAACCACTTTCACTCAGCAATGTTATGTATTAGGTGATTAGATGTTGGAAACACAAAGATGAAATAAATATTGCCCTTAAGGAATTTATAATTTATTATGGGGCAAAAAGGTTCATAAGTAGTATGGTAAAATAAAATGTTTAGGTAATTTTATTGATACAATAAAATTTAAAGGTATGTTCAGAATATATTAGAAGCACCAAAATGCTTCAGAGGCCTGGAGTGATTAGGAGATATCTTCACAAAGGTTTTGGAGCTAAGTATTGAGATAGATTGGGAAATGGCATTCCAGGCAGAGGGTGATTAGAACAGTATGACAGACGCATAGATGGAAGTAGGACTATGGAATGGACTTCTTGAGTAGTAGAGAAAAGCTGGATTGTAGAGAGTTACCCATAGCATAATAAGTATGGACATCATCGAAAGGCTTGGAGATCCATTCAATATGCTTAAGCAGAACACTACTCAGTTGTAATATTTAGTGAAAAGGAATAGGCGTCAGGGCAATCGAATAAAGGAGGAGACAGCTATGGAAACAAAAAGGAGATGAACTAAAAATATATGGATCTGATTTGAGAAGAAGATGAGAAGAGTTGGGGATACATCTAATCTGAGTTAACTGTGGGATTACCAGGTTAAGATCATTAGATCTACAACACTGAAAATGGAAAATCCACCTTCAAGGCTGTTTTTAACTATTTCCAATTCCTACTTAGTTAAAAACCTCTTTGTAGTCACCTTAGACTGAGGAATTAGATGTACTTTTCATACAAATTAAGTTTACCCAAGTCTCTTATTATAACTATTAAAACATTTTCATGAGGTAATTAGTTTAATATTTATAACTGAAACACTTATCTATAAATTCCAATGGAAATTTGTTTTCATTTCAGCTACATCTGATGTCAAACAATCAATATAAATTTACTTCATAGCTAATCAATAGGGTTTCACGCTTTTCTAACCTTGATTTTATCTTCCGTATGAACATTTTCTTATTCTTTTCCTCTTTTGTGCAAATATTTTACAATAAAAATTACTATGATATCGTTGTATGTATATTTAACCTACTTTTTAATCTATTTTTATATTTATATGAAGGAAAATAATTGAATCCTTTCATGTTTTCATTTATTAATTACTTTTTCTTGGATATTCACATAAGAGTTTGAGGTACATCATAGCTTTTTCAGAGTTAATTCAATTTTGTAAGTTTATTTTTCATCCACTTGGATGGCTGATCAGGATAATTTATCACTAATATCTATTTATGTCAATTTATATTTTAAAATAATGTTATATTTCCCCCAGCTCATCTTGGATGCTATTTTTTATCACAATGATAATCTATATTAATTTTTTTTTATGTTTAAGATGATTTCATAATTATAGCTGGTATACTAAATAGTATATGGTCAAGATAAATTCCAATGTCCAAAATAGCTGTATTTATTAAAATGAGGATATTAAAATCTCTATAAATTGTTATTCTCTTTAATTTTTGCTAAAAAAATTATAATGTGTTATAATGTCAACAAGAAAGAACTCACCATGACAATTATCTTACCCCTATTTTGATGCTCAGTAATTGTTGCTTTCATTATCGGGTAGAGCATATTTCTATAACTAGATCAAAATGAGAACACATTTGATAATATGCTATATTTGAATTCATATCCTAATTGCACATCCTAAAAATTAAATTTTCATTTGTAGTTGTCCAGAAAAAATAAAACTCTTGCTGCCATTTTGGTGATTGCATCTTTCAGTGGTTACAGTTGGAACGGCTTTTGTATATTTTATAGATTCTCTGAAGCTCACAATGAAACCCCTTTTTGAGGGAATTACCCTCTTACCCAGAGGCATGAGAGCATGGGAGTCACATGCTAAGCTTTTGTTTCCAAAGCCAAATTATATGAGTTTATATATAAATTCTTCTATTTAAGTGTTGTATGATCTTGAGCAAGAATATTAACCTCAGTGGGCCTTAGTTTTCTCATCTCCAAATTGAGAATAATGGTTTTAATACTTCATTGAATTGCTGGGTGGATTAAATAAGTACAATACTACAATACAACTACATAATACTGTACTAATCCAAGTGTTGCTTTTAAAATAGTAATGACATATGATCATTACTTTACATAAATCCTTGGGCTCATTTATCTCTCTTTATCCCAGGATGGAATTACTTTGACCACAGGGAACACCTGTTTCATGCTGAATCAAGCAGATGGTATCCTGGGAATATGGACTTGACACTGAGGGATAGAGTTAGTCTCTATTGATAAGTTGAACTGTAACAAGCAAACTCTGGAGTTGTGTTCTGTCTATGCCTTCTAGCTTTCTTTTCTTTTTGTTTGGGCCCAGCCATGGTTGTATTTCTGTCTTTCGGTTTGAGGAGACACTCATAGGTCCTTACATTTTGTGTTTACATTTTCCTTGACTTGATTTCTGTTTTTTTCAACCAAACAGACTTCACCAATTACAAATGTATAAGAGTTAAATGTTTTGACGGTAAGGAACATTTCAGTATTATTTTCATGTCTCTGGAAGGTGGCTAGAATGATATACAGTCAACATCTGTTCTCCTGTCAATAATATTTTAGTTATTAATTGTGGACAGCTCTAGAACAAAATCAGATAGAAGGCTAGGTAGTCCATTCAAGACAGACCTACCTCAAAACTCCCTCTATGAAGACATCCTTAAACACAGGTGCTGAACGCCCTCCTCTTTAGTTTTCCACATGCTGGATCTCACATATTTGGATTTTCTTATCCATTAAAGGAACTTTGATTCCAAAACATTTCAAAAGTAAGCGGGAATTTTTCTATAATAAAAATTCGAACTGAGGATGGGCTTACTAAGTTTGTTGACCTGTCATCAAAGATACAGTTCTTATATGGAAAACGAAGTGGGGCATTTAGCAAGCAGAGAGAACCACACACTTTCACCTCCCTGCTGAAGGCACAGCAGGAGGGTGGAATTCTGGTCCCACTAGTCTTAACTCCCCAACTCTGGACAACTCACTGGTTTAGCAAATAATTTATCTCAGAAGTGGTCATTCTCAGGCAGCTGACATCTGGGGCTACAGAAAACTAAAAGACAATCTAATTCTCTTCTGGGTAAGGAGACTTTTATGAGGAGTCAAACAGTTTTACATATTTTGAACATGCTCTCTTTCTAGCTCCATTTCAAACAAGTGAAGTGCTTCCCACTGGGGTACATTTCAAGCAAGAGGTCCAATCCAGGCAGTCTGCACAGCTCTAAAGAAGTTTGCTCATATAATCAATTGAATTAAAGTCATTTGACCATTCAATTACCACCAATACACACATTAAACCATCACTTCAAGGTAATTAGTTTTATAATTATTTTGCATGGTAAAATTAATCACCTGGAAGCATAACAAAGCAGGTTTTTTCTTTTTCCTTTTTGCCAGATGAGAAGTGGTTTGCAAGCCTCATGTCACATAGGTGTCCTCCTGCCCTCCTTGGCATATAATTTCCCTCAGCATATATTCTTACCACCCTTTTCTCCACCCACCTATCGAGCCCCATTGCGCATGCTCACTATGGTCATACAGACATTCTGTTTTCTGGGTTCCCCCAGCTCTTTGCCTCCTCAGGTCCTCAGCAATGCTCTCCTTTGGTTAATTCTTCAAATAGTTGACTCCTACTTATCATTCTGACCTCAGCCTTAAAATGGTTTCATCAGAGATATTTTCTCCAAACTCCAAGATTAGGTAAGGTATTTCAGTTACATGAAAATTCTCTCATTTTAACAAGATTATTAATTTATGTTTCTCTCACTGGATTACTAGCTCTCCTTGCTGATAGATGTTTTGCCCCTTCAGTTTTTAGATCTGTGCTCAACAACTACCACGAATATTGTGTGAGCAGCACTATTCTTTTCTATAAAATGACATCTGGAATATAGCAGCAATAGTGAATATTATAGGCTAGTCCTTCAAAATGGTAGCAGCTGTGTCAGATTTTATATACCTATCACTGTGCAACCATGACCAAGATGGCTACTGCCTCAAGTTTCTTAAGCAACTAACATTAAAAAGAATTGTTTATGGAGTCCTGTCTTGACAAGCCCACATGCTGAGAAAAGAGAGCTGTCTTGACAAGCCCACACATTGAGAAAGGAGAGCAAGTCTTACCAAATTATCATCTGTGGATAGAAACAGTGCATACCTAATCATTCAAAGTCTATCTGTTTTTAGAAGTCTAAGAAATGGTAGCAGTGAGGATAGAGGTTTGGGGAAATTCAGGCAAAAACAACTTTGGTGTATTTGCTTGGGCTGTCATAACAAAATATCACAATCGCTAACTAAGTGGCATAAACAACAAAAAATTTATTTCTTCACAGTTCTGGGGCTGGAAGTCCTAGATCAAGATATCAACAGATTTGGGTTCTCCTGATGCCTTTCTCCTCACCTTGCAGATGGCTGTCTTCTCATAGTGTCCTCACGTGGCCTTGGCTCTGAGTGCATGAATCCCTACTGTCTCTTTCTCGTATAGGGACACTAGTCATATTGATTTAAGGCCTCAGCCTTATAACCTCATTTTACCTTAATTACCTCCTTCTAAGCTCTGTCTCTAAATACAGTCACAATGGGGGTTAGGACTTCAACATATAAATTGCATGGGAAGAGCAAAATCCAGGCCATAACATCTACTAAAGCCCAGGACACTGGTTTCATGGGTATCTGCTCTTTCAAAATAATCATCTTTAATTTGCATTTATGTATGTATATATAATAGATCATATATATAAAGTTTATTTATATACAGATTTATGTATATAATAAATATTATACTTATGACTCCGAAATGGATCTCAAAATAATGTCTGTATTTTGTTGTTAAGATTACATAGCCAAAGGTTAGATATCATGGGTGCTTTTCCAAGATTTACTTTTGAACTATTTTAAAATAAGCTTAAATTTACAAAGGAATTGCAAAAACAGTATAGTGTTCTCATGTGCCCCATCACTCAGCTTCTCCTAATGTTAAGAACTTTATGACCCTGGTTTAATTATCAAACCTAAGAAATAAACATTGGTACAATTCTATGTTCTGAATTACCGACTTTGTGTCCTTTTTCTGTTCATAATTTATTTTAATTATTTAAAAAAATAAATTTCTTAACATGTTAAAACAAAAAGGAGGCAACTCACCTCCGATAGACAGCAGTGTACTGCTATTTTACAATGCACCTAGATCTTAAGGGGAAATAATATTTCTTATGAAATAGCCTTAAGACATACACATGCAGACAGATAAATGTTGTGCTACATCACCCATTATATTTGAGGGATTAAAACGTAATTGCCAGCTCCTGTTTACTGTTTTTGCATCTGAGAATAGAGGCCCTCTGAACAATTTATATAGCCCTGTATTGTGCATTTTACTATTTATTGATACAAAAAATACAAAATGCACTGTTATTTTTGTATAGACTTACAGAAAATTGTTCACATACTGATTAGATTTTTCTTTCTTGTTTTGCTTTAATCTGTCATTTCAGAGAAATTTTCAGCCTGTTCCTGATCCAAGGCATTTGCTTTAACTGCTATATTACAGAGCCCATTTTATGCACAGGAGGGTAAAAAAGCTCAACCTAGGTGAAACAAATTTGCTATGTGACAAGGCTCTTGTCTTTTCTGACAGGAAAAGCTCTAATCCCCTATTTAATTCAATCAGTGGAGGAAGTCTGTGAACTGTTTGAATTGAAATGAAAAACCATAATGATGACATTTATAACATCCGTCACGTTAGATTTGCTTGGTCTATATATCTCTCTCTTTGGAATAATACTGATTTATACAAATTGCTTCTTACTGCAATTTATATCAGTATAAAGATGCCAGCAGATATATGGAGTATTTTATTTGCTTCAACTAAATGTCTGTTTAATTGTATTTGCTACTAAATGAAAATACTATCCTCTGGCATATCTGTTTAGATATAATGGTTAATTTATTTTGTGGTTTTATAACTTCAGCCTTTTTCACTCCTTAGATACTTGAAAACATAACTTTCTCTCTTCCTGAAAAATATATGTATGTGTATATGTGACATCTTTATGTGACAAATCTGATAACTATAATTTTATTATTCCAGGAACTTCATTGCCTATGTATGCTTTTTTTTCCCCCCCCTTGCAGAAGGAAAACAAGAAAAGGAATAAAAACCTTACTCTGGCTACTATTAAACTTTAGCAGTGGTTCCCAAAGTAGGGGATAGGGGGAAATCCTGCTTTTCAAAGGATATTGGGTGACTAAAAACATTTTGGATTGTCACAACTGTTGAGAAATGTTACTGGTATCTAGTGGTTGGAGGCTAGGGACACTGCTAAACATCTTGCAAGTCCCAAGACAGTTCTCTACAAAATATCCAGTCTAAAATGTCAGTGGTGCCAAAGTTGATAAATCTTAAACTATCAAATGGTTTCCTTAGTGCAATGGAGTTACATCATCAAGATATGTCTACATAGAACCAGACATTTCTGTTTAAAACAAATAAGCAGCTTTTAAAAACTTTAAATACTTTATGTAAGCCTACATCATTTAAATGAATTTCCAAGAAATCTAATTGCATAATTTTAGTTGTAATTTGGAATATTTTAGACTTCTGAACTCTTTCTGGCTGTTCCTATTCTGCCCCCTAAGTGTTGAACAGAGCTCAGGAGGTTCATAGCCTTTTCCCACAAGCCCTTTTTTCTTTGAAAGAAAAGAGTAAAGGAGGACCAGGAACTCATCCCCACTGAATATTTTGGCTCTATGATGTCTTCAGTGTTCTGCCTTTGTTTTCTGTGACAGGGCACTGTCTTACCACCTCATCTACCTCAACAACTCCCTTTTCTCTGTCCTTTTCACTATTTTTTTTCCCCCTCCCAGTCCTTCCATGTAGATATCACCCAAGGCCCTGACACAGAATCTCTTTCTCTTCTTATGAATTTGGTCTTTGACAATGCCATTTACTTTCTGGCTTCAACAATGACTTCTAGGTGATTATTAAATTTGCAATTTAAAACCCAGTCTCTTTTCTGATTGTAGGTATTCTTCTGGGCACCAGCTGTTTTGCATAATTTGGATACTTTTCTTATAGGCACTTCTTGTCTCCTCCTTCAAGCTCACCAACTTCACAGTCAGTACTAAATCATGCTGATTGTACATCATGGAGTTTTTTGCCTTCTCCATCTACTCAGTTCTATACATTTTGTTAAAATGCTCATCTTTCAAAAGCAGAGATTCCTTGTATTACTGCACTGCCAAAATGCTCAATGCACAGTCTTCATCTTATGCATTAAAAGCTACCTCCTCATCCTGACAGTAAGACCCTCTGTAATATGCCCCTAACCAATCTTCTCTGCTTCAGCAATATGTACAACCAAAGCACCTCCACACTCCAGCCAGACTCACCTGATCTTCTCTCCTGTGAACACCCAGAGTACTTATTGCCACCATTTTTTTCAGTGCTTAAGTGATGGAATGGTCATTTGTGGCTTTGTCTAATTTTACATGTTAAATCAACTGCATATTGTTTTATGAAGGGTGTAGATTGTGTTTTACATATCTGTTTTTCTTCTGAATCACTGAATGTAAGGTACTGCATATCGTTCACTGTTCAGTAAATGTGTTGCATTTGAATTACAATCTATGTCTTGTCTTACACCTTCAACTGCTGACAGAACATTTCATTTCATTTTTTATCTCGAATTCTACTTATATCTAAAGTTGAACTCATTTTGTCCTGATCACAAGATTCCTCATTTATAATTCCTTAATTTTGTGAAGGTACACATCTTTCTTATTAGCAAAGTTTAAAAAACAAAAACAAGCAAAAAAACAAACTCATCAGCCTTTACTTTTACACTTGCCTTTCCTTCTCTTTTTAAGGCCATCAAATGCTTTTGATTCTTTCATTGAACAATTTGCACTTGCATTTTATAGTGACTTCTTAATCAATGTTTCTACCATTCATTTCCTTTATTTAAACACTAATAATAATAGCTAACATTGTTTTGAGTTATTCCTAGGTACTAGGCACTACCTAAACACTTTATAATCAGTAATTCATTAAATCCTCACAACAGTCTTACTATCATGAGACCCAGAGAGATAAAATGCCTTCTCCACAGTAACAGAACCAACCACAAAGTGATGAGCCATATGCAAACCCGGGCAGCCTGGCACCAAGGATAAGACTCTTAAAACACTTACATGTACTGCTTCCTATTCTCAGATTCATTTTCAACTATTACTAGATTAATTATATCACTTTATATGATTAAAAAGTATCAACTGTCTATGGAAGAAAAGTCATATTTCTTGGAATTCTAGACCATGCTCAGTTACTTTCAAGGGTACTGTTCCAAGCTTGTCTATTGCAAGAATGCTCTCCAACAGTGGCAGACTCCACACTGTGCCTGAGGCATGCTCCTGCCCTCATCATTCCTGCCTCTCTGTCTTGTTCAGGTTCTTCTCCCCAGGTTTGCTGCTAACCAAGCCCTCCTCATCCATTAATTCAGAATATGCAAACTGATAGCAGATATGGCCTATCCAGCAATAGTTTTGCAGTGTTTTATAAGGAGACATTAACTAGAGAGTAACTGGACCATACACAAAAATCAAGTCAAAATTGATTAAAGACTTGAAGGTAAGATCTGAAACCATAAAATTTCTAGACGATAACACAGGTGGTAAGCTCCTTAACACTGGTCTTGGTGATGATTTCTTTTTTATTATTTAACATCAAAAACATTGGCAGCAAAAGCAAAAATCAACAAGTGGAACTACATCAAGCTAAAAAACTTCTGCACAGCAAAAGAAACCATTAACAAAATGAAAAGACAACTTACCAAATGGGAGAAAATATTTGCAACTCATATACCTGATAAAGTGTTAATATCCAAAATATATAAAAACTCACAGCACCCAGTAGAAAATCCTGTTTAAAAATCCTATTAAAAAAAGGGCAGAGGATCTGAACAGACGTTTTTCCAAAGAAGGTATACATATGGCCAACAAATATACAATAAGGTGCTCAACATCACTAATCACCAGAGAAATGTAAATTAAACTACAATGAGATATCATCTCACACCTGTTAGAATGGCTATTAAGAAAAAAGAAAAGAAAAAAAATACATAAGTGTTGACGAGGATGGGGGAGCAAAGGGAAATTCTGTTTACTCTTGGTGGAAATGTAAATTGGGTCAGCCACGACGGAAAACAGTATGGAGGTTCCTCAAAAAATTAATAATAGAACTACCACATGATTATGGTAGTTCTATGGCAGCAATTCCACTTCTGGGTATTTTATCTGAAGAAAATGAAAACAGTAAGTAATTCAAAAAGAAATTCACCCCCATATTCATTGCAACATTATTCATAATAGCCAAGACATGTAATCAAGATAAGTGTCCATCAATGAGTAAATAGATAAAGAAAATGTGGTGTATATATGCAATGGAATATTATTCAGCCAAAAGAAGAAGGAAATCCTGCCATTTGCAACAAGATGGATGAATCTAAAGGGCATTTTGCTGGATGAAATGTCAGAGAAAAACAAATACTGTATGATCTCACTTATGTGTGGCATCTAAAGAACAAAACAATGAACTTAGGACAGATTGGTGGTTGCCAAAGGTGGGGGATGGAGGAGTGTGCAAATGGTGAAAGTGGTCAAAAGAACAAATTTCCAGGTTTTTTTTGTTTGTTTGTTTATAATAGAAATAAATAAAAATTAGTTTTCACAAACAGATTCAGATTCCTGGTTCTTCAGAAAAATTAAACGACCTGGAAATACTGCACCCGTATGCTGTCTCATAGTAACTGGCAGGAGTTGAGTGGCTGGTACTTTATTTAGATGGAAAAGACCCCACCATTCCCCACTGTCTCTCTAATCCTGAGACAAGGTAACAGTCACATTCAACTCATGTTAGTTTTATTTGTTGTTCTATTGCCTTTAATAGTGTCATTACAGAAAAGTAAAATATTTCTTATATTAAAATCTCTAAAAACTTGGAAAATAAAACGTCTTTTTTTTTTTTTTTTTTGAGGGCAGTGTCACTGGCCCTCATATGTGGGACCGAACTGAGGCTGCTGGCTTCCCAAGCCAGCGCTTAACCACTGCGCCACTCGGCCGGCCCAAAATGTCTTTTTATAATTAAAAAAGCAGAAAAAGTTATATGTTATAAAATCATAAAATTATTCTTTTGTGTTTATCAATCAATAAATGCTTGCCAATGAAATGGATCAAAACTAATACATGTGCTAATAAGTAGGGAACTAAATATAGTTAACACCACCGTGTACCAGGCAGTTTCCGTATGTTTTCATGTTAAATACTCAATGACTCTCATGAGGAAGGTGGTGTTTTTCCATGTAAGAGATAAGGCAACTGAGGCTCAGGAAAAAGAAGTTCTCCACATTCAGCTGGTCTCGTAGCTATTTAGTGGCTAGAGTTCAATTCTGATAGACCTATCTGAAGGGTCTGTCTTTCCCATACAACACACTGCCTTATTACACAGATTGATTAATTATCTAATTAATTGTTAGATATTAACAGAACACTGGTATTGTTACTAATCATAGAGTCAGTGATGTGACGTGCTGGCTCCTATTGAAGAAAAGAGTCCTTTGTGCAGATTTTTCCACAGCTCTTCTCTGAATGCTGTCATATCAGTTGCTG
Source organism: Aselliscus stoliczkanus (assembly GCA_033961575.1). Classification (NCBI taxonomy): domain Eukaryota; kingdom Metazoa; phylum Chordata; class Mammalia; order Chiroptera; family Hipposideridae; genus Aselliscus; species Aselliscus stoliczkanus. The sequence goes on from CM066731.1 coordinate 93,001,568, forward strand.
GAAATAAACCATGGAAGGAATATTTAGATCATAGAAACATGCAAATGCTAAAAGCTTGAGCTGTTATTTCAAATATATATGTATATATATATATATATATATATATATATATATATATATATATATAGCTGTAAAATATATTTACCAGCACTTTTTAAAATGAGTAATCTGCTCATTCAAGGTTTGATCTAAATGAGTTTTTATTCTTCACTTATGGGAAAGCCTTCCCTAGTAGTAAGAAATTATAGACTGAGTGGCATAATGATAAGGAGTAGAAACTTCACAGTTGATCAGTTTTTATTTAAATCCCTGTTTTGCTACTAGTTAACATAGCCTTGGGTGTTACTTCCTATCTCTAAGCTTCAGAGACTTCCTTATAATTCACAAATATATGAATTGTTTTAAGTACAGTAAGGTGGTCAGAGGCCAGAAGTGGCATGTAACTTCTTTCAACTTCTCAGAGGCAGCCCAGGGATTGCTGGGTAGGAAATATTTTAACCATCAAAACTATAATAAAATTGTCAAAAGTAGAAAAAAAAATCTATATAAATTATGAAACATAATTTATGGTCTTATTTTTTCTGTATTAGTGAAAATATTACAAAATTTCTATCAGGGTACTCTAAGCCATTTTCTTCCCTAAATAGTTATGCTCTATTTAAGATGCTTAGCTCAAAGAACTGTTTAGAGAAAATTAAATAATATCTATAAGACATCTAGCACTATGTCTGACACATAGAAAGTTACAATAAATGTTAGTTATTCCTATTAGCCCTGTGAGGAGCACACTTTCTGCTACGTATTACAAAAAAGAATAATAATAATAATAATAATTCAAACCAATTTATATTTCTAATGTTCATTACAAAAGCAGCCAGAAAAAATGTGAGCTAAAAATACTCCAGAATGACATTTGTTGAAAGAAGTCACCATGTAGCTACAGAGAAAGTATATTGGGCCCCAACAGAAATAAAGGCACAACTTGCTCATGATTTTTCTCCTGACGCTCCTAACACTCACTGATAACAGGTAGAAGGAGGCTGCCCTCATGGCGTTTACATTCTACATTATACTGGGGTTCAAATTCCTGGAGCCCCATGACAGTGCATTTTAGACATTTGTATTCTGCTAAGAAAACAGTATCTTCTTATATCAAACAGCAAACATTCATATGTATATAACATGTAGTAGGCCAGGCTCAACACGTAGTGAGGCTAATTACTGAGCACTGTGTGGTCTTCATTTGGAGGACTGCTGGGCTTGGTGGTGATGTTACTGTGGATGCGATATGAAAGATTCGGAAATTTAAGTAAGGGTTTTGCCCCAACAGAAGGCAGGAGAAGCTTCTGAAGAAGGAGGGGTGGGGAGGGAGGGGAGATGTGTGGCTACCACAGTGAGAAAACCCATGAAGGAAGACCAAGTGGTTTAAAGTGGCATACAGAGATTTCCTGCTTTATGTGCAAAGTGATAATCCTTTTTCTCCATACAAACCTGCATGGACATCTGCATTATTCAGCAAGCCTTTCAAGGCTGGATATTAAGGATTTTTTTTTTTGTGGGGGGTGTCAGTTACCAAATGCCAAGCTTAGCCTGAACATGAGCACAAGACAAAGGCAGAGGCTGCAAAGGTACATATTACAGTCAGAAACCCAAACCTTTTATCTTTGTTGTTACTGTTGTGTTATATGTGCCATGAAGCTGCTATTTCTAATTGGGCTGGGTGGCCACTTCTCTATTTATTGAGGCATACTGTGTGTCAAGAGCCCTGATAACTGCTGGAAGTACTTTTAACTCACCAGCAGATGCTGCAAATTGCCACCCAATATCCATTCTCTATCTTAATCTATAAAAACACAACTAAATCTTTATTTAAAGTGACAATACAATCAAGTTTCCACTACTTTTTATAGCCTTTCCTTTAGAAAGATGTGGGTATATGTATACATTACTGCCCATAAGATGTATGCGAGAGTGTTGTATGGGACTTCTAGGAGAATTGCTTAAGGGGAGTTGACTTAATTCCATAGCCTCTCTGTCTTTCCGTCTACTGTCTCATTGTCTGTATTGAAGTTAAGATGGCTTAACCCCAGAAATCATTTTTGACCATGAAGCAACCTTGAAAAAAGAGGTCCTGTAGTGAAGATATTTGAACAGAAAACTAAAAGGTAGTCATATGAGACTATACTACCTACTACCTATGTGTTTTTAATCTCATTGTTATTTTGGATTTTCTCTTTTATGCAGCCAAACTAATCTTCTATTATCACAATACTGCTTTATAAACTACCAAACATTATTACTATTATTATTTTTTTAAATAAGGAATTTTACTTACAAATCGTTCCAAAGTGTTTCCAGAGATTTCTGGACATCCAGGCCATTGATACAAGTACTGTAATATTTTTATTCATGTTGATTTTATTAATGCAAATAGTTTATTCATTTACATTTATTCAAGTCAAATTTTCAACTTTCACCAGTTATTATTTGGAATATATTAAAAGAGAACAAAATTCAATCATTCGTAAACATTTCGTTATGTTTTAGGATGAATTATTTTTTCTAAGACAAGTAATCACTGAAAAGCATAATATTATTTCTTTGCTGATGATAAAACATCCAGTTGTACCTATTATTTTCACTTCAGTATATTTACTTTATGTAATTCAAAAGCTGCCTAACTAGTATTCATTCTCTCCTTCTTTACTGGCATCCTAATGTTGTGGAGAGCAGCAAAAGGCTCAGCTTCAAAAAAAAAAAAGAAAACCTCTACATTACTCTGTCTCTCTCTCTCAAACAGTGAAGTCCAAGGATGCAATTCTGGCCAAGCAGATATAAGTACAAGTACAAGGACAGTTCTTCCTGAAGAATTCCTTCAAAGGAAGTAGACTCAGCAGGTTCATGCCCTTTTAACCTTAGCCATCACCTTTCCTCTTGCCTGGTGTGAGAAAGAGAGCTGATACTGGTTTGGCCATCTTGAGACCATTAATACATAAACTAAAAGGGTCCCAGAAACTGGACTCAGATGTCTTTTAGCAGCAGAACGAATGCCTACAAATGCCTACCTTCAGACTTCTCATTGTGGAAGTGACTATATATATAAATCTCCAATTTGTTTAAGTTATAGGAAGTCAGACGGACAAATTCGTTCCCTAACAGTTACAAGGCTACAGAAATATATAAACAAATAAAATGGAAACAAATTATATGTATTTTAAGAGGTGCAAGAGATGGCAATTTTTAAAAACTATTTTCAGGCCCGTTTCCTGTACATTTAGTTAAGGGTTGGCAAGATTTCATCTTTAGTCATGAGAGAAACTACCGTCATTTCTTTCTCTTCTTTTTCTCCCATTCATTAACAAAGACATTCTTTTGCTCAGGCCTATTTCTGAGTCTCTTTCTCATGGATAATTGAGAGATTGTGTCTCCTTGTTCTTTCTTTTTCAGTTTCTTTTCCTAGCTTCCAATTCTTTTACTTCATCATGCTATGCTTTCCTTTGTATCCTACTTTTCTCCTTTGCTTTTCCCCTTTGCTTTTCTTCACCTCTATTTTTTTTCTTTTTCCTTTAATCTACTCTTATATTTTATGCATTTAAAACTATACATTACAGCTCTGAAAAAACAGTTGTTATTTATTCCCTCTACCATCATCCTAAATGCCTGAGTTACTGAAATTTTGGAAAATACACAGAGGAGGCAAATTAACAGTGTAGCAGTCAAATACAAAGACTGATAGCGTCAGAGAACTGGGGATACACACACACACACACACACACACACACACACACATACATATATACATATACACATGTATACACACATATAAAATATGTACTGGTCAGTGTTCTTTAGAGATAGTTTTTATTACAAAATGGTAAGAACACATTACTGGCAGGAAAAAAAAAAGCTGTCTTGATATATCTTTGATCCCAATGATTTTCATACCATATACTTGCTGACATAAAATGTCAATGTGTGTGCATAAAGTTAAAATATTTTATTCCATACCATATTTAAAGCAAATTTAACCATCTCTTACACTCATATTAAACAAAATATGAAATCATGAAAGTGCTTGGTCACTTTAAAATTACTTTTCTAATTCTTCAGTGAAGTTGATACTAGAGCAGCTTTTCCCTACACCTTCTACCCTCACTTTTCTCCCAATTTGAAAATAAATACAAATTGACATAACCATTCGCCATCTTTACAATGATTTAAGTAATAAATCAATCTTGCCATAAAATAGTCTCTTTAGGTAAATCTGGTGGGGAAATAACAGTGCATGAAAATTATTTTACAACTTTTTTATAACTTCAAAATCCTTTCCAGGTTTTAAAGATAGTTCATGGTTTATTACCTTAGGGTCATTTCATGACAGCAATTGTGGTTTTCTTGACATAAAAATGCCACACAGTAAATGAATATAAAACAGGTGCCTCAACAAAAAGAAATGATGCTCAGTTCTGAGAGCCTTGAATTCTGAAGGGGAAAGGGGCAAAAAGTAAATAGGGCTGAAAAGGTGATGTAAGCTATGGGTAGAAAACTGTTACTTCATTAACTTAGCAAAAGATTTAGGCCCCTAACAATACCTGTAACAGTTTAACTGTGTGAGGTGCTTGGTTTCTTTCTGACAAAGGCTATTTTTCAACAGATTTCTGGAAATACCTGAGCACCACCAAGTTATTCTGTTGTGACACCTGGAAATCGCTAAAGGCATGTGATAAAAAAATCAGGAGTGGACATTCAAAAGTGTTGTTGCTTTGGTTAAATATGGAAAGAGACGAAGACAAAAACAGCAATAATCCATGAATCCTGTCAGTGTGGGAGCCTGTCATTCTATTCTGAATAGACATCTGTGGGTGTCACCATTCCCTGGAAGTCTCTGTCATCTTTCTTCCTGTAATCACCATGCAAACCCCTCACTTAAAAAGGTAGACGAAAGGAACCCTCCCTCATGGCACATTCTCATTATCAAGAGAAAGCACAGGATTCTGAAGGCTTTTCTTTCAGCCTAGGTACATACCAGGATGTGGGAGCCACAAGAAATCATAACAAACATTTGTTAATCAATCAGCTTGTGCCAAGAGCTGGTCTAAGCTCTCCATACCCATCATCCCATTTATCCTCTCAGCAACGTAAGTCCCCTCATTTTATAGGTTAAGTAAACCAAGGCAGAACAACGAAGTTACTCAGGGTCACAAAGTGGGTGGCAGAACCAGATTGCAAATCTATACTCTTATAACTCCAGAACTCTCTTCCGAACAGTTACCAACAATGCTTTAAGAAAAAAACCAAACCGGTCTCAACTATGGCTTCCAAAATGCTGACCTGCAAATTCAGTCTATTACATGCCCATTTGTTCAGCTCCTCCTCCTCCTCACTTTAACGCCAGCGAAGAGCTTGCAAGGCTGAGTGCTCCTTTAAATGAGAGGTACTGAAAGGGTACAGAGATTTCTAAGTAGCCTGAAAGGCCTGCGGTTTCTGCTTCATATTTTTAGAAGTGTACTCCTTAGAAGGCTGATCCTTGCCAGCCCTACAGGACAATTAGAACTTGTCAGTTGAAGACAGTGCATTATTTCCCCTTAACCCTGTGGCATTTACATTTTCTTATCGCAGTGCACAGGCAGCTACTGATCTGATTATTAAACAGGCCCTTCACCCCGCTGCTCCTGCTCATACACATAACCTAATCTCTCCTAACCAGTTCAGTTATGTCATTTTAGGGTGTCACTGAGGTGACACCTCATCACCACAGGCTATTGTGTTCTTTGTCTTCCACCTCTGATTTCTTCCCTGTTACCTAAACTTCCAGTATGCTCACCTCCCCGCATCAAAAAAAAAAAAAAAAATTCCTGCTTCAAGATTCATTTTCTGCTTGGGATGTGAAAGCAGTCTGAAGATGCAACCCTTTTCTTCCCATATCCTCCAGGCATTCAGGCCCCAGGAATAAAACTAAAACTTGCTAAAACAAAACCATCTGGCATTCATAGCTGGAAGTAGTCTCTCTGGGCTTGGCCAGAGCTTCCAAAATCAGTCTGGAGAGGGGAAGGAGGATGCAAGAGCAAAATTAATCATAAAATCATTGTTTCCTCTCCCACTGTTTGTCTCATTAAATCTAGAAAGTGCTACAGCAATCTATTCAATGAGGCCGTGGAGATTACCAGCAGATTCTAATGCACTCCTACTAGAAGATTTATCTCTAGGTTACTTGTTTAAGTAAAGAGGCTGCTAAATCCAATCAGATAATGGTATTTCAGTCAAAATAACTGCTTGACTTGTTGCCTTTAGCTAATTGGCCTGTCACCGAGGAATTTTGAAAACTTTTGGCATATGAGTTGACTGAACCTGGGGACCAGATGCCCAATGTTTCTATTTCAGATTTTATCCATGTGAAATAGCCCCAATTTTAGCCCAAATAATGAGCTGTGAACTTAATTAATTAAGGAGTATGTTGCTATTATACCTTAAGCTTTAAAAGGGAGCTGGAGCTTTCCTGATGACCTGATATAACTCGGGAAGGATATAGGAGGCAGTGTTCCCCCACGAAGCACACAGGTTAGACTCAGAAGTTCCCTTAATTTGGTGTCTTCTTAGGTTGTGTTACCAAATTGATAGAAGAGATGCTTCATTTGGAAATAGGCTTTGGCTTGAAGCAGTATTTTTCTTACATGTTGAAATTGAAATTGGCCACTGCATTTGAGGCTGAAAGCAGGCACAGTCAGCAAGGGGTTAGCAATAATCAAATTAAATGCCCTGATTGGCATTGCTAACCTGAGCCCAACATTGGAAGACAACCTGCAATGGCTACGTTAAAATACAAAGGCTAATTATCAAAAGGGGAGAGATATTAATCCCAGGGTGATCCCATCTATATGGCAGGGTTTCACAGATGCAATGAGCACCACCAGCCCCTCCTCTGGGGTATTTTTTTAAAACAATGAGAGAGACTGAGCATTATATATTATTTTCTTACCCAAAGGAATAAATATGAATATGAAGGACAGTGTTTAGTGCTTGGGATCATTTTAAAGAAAGAGCTGCCCAAGTGAGAGACAGGGATAGTACACAGTGAATGCATTTTGTGTCTGTGAATTTACATATTCAAGAGAACCCAGAAGGCATGAAATTTGTTTCCACGAAATGCTGAAATGCATTTCTACATGGGCAATGAAATGGTATATCTTCAGAAATGCTTGTGAGCTAAGATTCTGAATAAAAGCATGTAAGAATGTGTCACAAAGGCAGCTGTCTCTAAATGTTCTTCAAAGTGTTGCTAACAGAGCCTGAGTCTGAAATTTTGGTCTTACACAAAACACGAAACATCCTCTTTCTTGGAAGGCCCCATAATATAGGACATAGAATAATAAAACAGGCCTCAAGTTATTGCTGTTGAGGGGACTACTGGCTTATGTAGAAAGGGTTTTGCTGCCCAGGTACCTGCAGTAAGGAGTCTATTTTGTTATATTGTCTGGTCTTGATTTTAAAATATTTCAGCATAAACAATAAACGCATGTGTTATTTTTAAACTATAACCTAGGGGCACCAGGTGAACATTTAAAGTTCCTTTTCTGGGGATACACCAGCCTACAGTCCTATAAGCCTCCATTCCAGAAGCTTTAACTGTCTTTATATCCAATCAACAGAGTCCTTAAAAGTTAACATACTGGATGATAACATGCAATTTTATCGGTGAACTGAGAGGCATTTAAGATGGGTATGGAGGGGAGGTATTGGTCATGCCACATGTCCCACTCCAACACTTTTGTAAGAGCAGAGAGTAAAAATTGGGAAACCCAATAGGTTCAACCCTACAGAACGCTGTCTGTAAGGTTGATTTAGGATTCTCAAATTAGACCTGTATTTTACCACTGCATTAACATTCTCCAGAGAAACAGAACCAACAAAAGGTTATAATATATATTATGGAGAATTGGCTAAAGCAATTACAGATGCTGAAAAGACCTAAGATCTGCAGGAAGCAAGATGGAGACCTAAGAGAAGCAATGCTGTAAGTTCTAGTCTGAATGTCAGCAAGCCTGAGACCCAGGAAGAACTGATGTTTTAGTTCAAATCTTAAGTCACAATAAAACCTTTGTCCCAGTTCAGAGGCAGTTAAACAGAGGGAATTCCCTATTATTTGAGGGAAGATCAGCCTTTTTGTTCCATTCAGGTCTTCAACTGACGGCATGAGACCCACCCACATTAAAGAGAGCAATCTGCTAAAGTCAGTCTATTGACTTAAATGTTAAACGCATGCAAAAACACCCTTAGAGAAACACTTAAAATAGCAAAAAGGCTGATCTTAAAAAAATGTTTGACCAGCTATCTGGGAACCCCACCTCCAGTAAAGTTGACACATAAAATTAACCATTACAACCGTCTATCAGAGAAGGTTGAAATTTTCTCCAACTTGTAACATTAAGTCAATGCTGCCTCTAGAATGATTGCACATCTTTCTCTAGTGATCATGTAAGGTGATATTGGAATACTGAAATGGACAGAGAGCAAGGACCACATCAATATTCCTGAACATGCTCTATAATTATTTTTGTGCATGCTTGCTAATAATCCTGATATGTATAGCAGAATGTTTTCCTGTTTTCCTTGTAACCTACTACCTGGTTGGGAGACCATCAGGGGGATACCCATAACTCTCAACTACCTCTAAACTACTGGCATCTTCCAGTATCAATCAGAGAACTTCCTAATTGTGAATGACCATATTACATTAGCTTAAGCTGGATTGAAGAACATTTCCTATGGAGTTTCTGAGCATAAAATGACTTTTTTCACTGAAGTGGTTTTTAAATGCCCTTCCCATCTCAACAGCATCCAGGATAATAATGATGTAACAGATAAGACACAGATGACAGGGTATAGCCACAGACCTCAGGGAGAGTAGAGGCTTTCAAAAGTCCACAGCTGTTTTTGGTAATATGAAAAATAGGAAGCTAGCATTGAGCAGAACCTATGAGAGTAAAATACAGCTTCTATGAAATCGATTAATGAAGTCTTTCCCATTATCAAATTAGAAACAAAAATAATTCATTAGACCCCAAAGAAAGTAGCAGACATCAGAGCACACCTAAAGTGAGCTCACAGAAGATCAGAAGTAATCCTTTATCACATTTTAGTGATGATTACTATCAGCTCAATGGTAATTAGAACTTCAAATAGACATCAAAAGCCATTGAATTATTTTAGAGTTCATTATATGTGTTAACTTAAATGTTTTATAGTTCATATTGTCTTTCTTTTGGCCTCTTTTATATTCCCCATGAGCTCTCCATGTTTTGTTATGGGATGAATGGAAAATCTCTTATAAAATTAGAGTCAAGGTTTTGATACCCTGAGTGGATTAAACAGGTAAACAGCTGCATATATAGAATACCATCCTAAGGAGGCTTATTTCTGTCCTTATAGACTCCACCCAGATGCCAAACAATATAGCCCAAAAAACAACACCAATAACCAATCCAAAAATATATGTTATCCAAGACTGTACTTTTTAACTCTCTGAAAACAAACTTACCCTCCAAAGTATTTTAAAATTCCCATTGGACATGAAGTCGATTTGCTTTAGCTGAAGACATCTCAGCAAGATTAGGAAGGGAGGATAATTATAGAATTACTTTACATGATGTTGTCTCAACTAGCCTTATAATGCAATGTATGTCTTGAGACTTACAATATGTATTTTCACAAGATACGATGACTCTTATCAACCTTGCAGTGTTTGTCTAGTAAACCACATCAATGTCTAAAACTGAGTATATTCAAACGGAAAATAGTAGGTAGTTTCCTTCTTAGAATAGTCTTTTGTGTACTTGATATCTCTTGTTCGATCTATATTCAGCCTTCTACTCATTTATTCATATCTTATCTCCTCAGGACAATTGGGATTTATTTGGATTATTAATGTCTTTTGCGGGGGAATATTAACCCCATGAGGCTATTTCTTTTCCTGCTATTAGCTTATAAAGCTAATCTAAACATTGGCATTAAAGGAAAATCTGTTCAGAAAACATCCCATGCGACTTGGTAAAAAGAAAGAAAAAAGAAAAAAAAAAGGTAATGAAGACAATATTCTCTCCAATCAATCTGACACTCCAGGCAGATACCTACAGTGATTTTTAGGGTGAACATTTTGCTTCATGGAAAAATCAAACTTTGATTTTAGCTATTGTTAATTTATAAGTTAGAAATGCTGAAGTTGAATGTTTTTATATGTGAGGAATTTACTCTGGAATTTCATGATGTGGTAACCTGTGTATATCTGTCAAATGAATTGAGATGGCAAACATACTGTGGGTTCTTTGTATTAAAACTTAATTATGTATTTAGGATTTTACTTTCTCAGCAAGGTAAGCTTTCTCATTACATATAAGATCACATGTAAAAACTAGTAAGATTAATAAGGAGAGAAAGATAGTTGAGAATTTTCTTAGTACCAGAAGGGGAAAATTAGCTGAGAAAATAAATAGGAAGAAACTATGAATGAAATTGATCGAAACTCAACTGGTAGAAACTTAAGTTCTCTTCCCTCATGAATTTATTGGATTCTGTCATTTCTCACAATTTATGCCCTGGATGGTAGCTCTCCCCACATTCTGAACTCATTTGTCACTAATTGAGGCCAATGGGGAGGAGGGGAGAGAAGGAAATCAAATACACAAAACTATATTTGCTTTTCTTTTGACAATCACTGAATTAACAAAAAAGGGTTGCTCAATAAAATGCTATTTTCAAAATGCCTGTATAAAAAGTCCAAAATCATTTTACATTTTCTATCCAGTTTGTCACCAATTATGTTTTTCTTGTTTTTAAATATCTTTTATATTTTCATTTTTTTTTTTTACTCTGTTCGGAGTTAGGACTGCACTCTTATGATGATAACAGTAATTATACAAACAACAATAATAAACTCTAGTCTGACCCCATTTCAGTCTCTATACTTTTTAATCTATAAATATTTTCAGACTAATTTAAGGCTTAAGTTTAGCTACTTAAGATAGTGTGCCTATTGTCTAGGAGAATATCAAGTACAAATTACTGACTTTATATTTAAAACGCAGCTCTGAGAAGTAAATAGTTGGGCCTTACTTTTTATCTAGTCCAATCATTTCTGCCTTTTAACTGGAGTCTATAGTCTATTGTTACATTAATATGTGTGTATATTAAATCTGCCATTTGGTATTTGTTTTCTGTTTACCAAATCTTGTAATTTTTTGACTATTCTGTTCCTTTCTTTCTACTTTAGGGTTAAACAAATATATTTTTAGCATTCTATTTTGATTCCACGTTTGGCATTTTTGCATATTTCTTGTTTTATTTTCTTTAGTGGTTGTTCTAAAGATCATTACATGAATTGTAAATTATAAAAATCTAATTAATATTTATTATTTTCTGTAAAAAATAGGAACTTTGCAACAATAGAACATTTCCATTTAACAGCCTGCCTTTTGTGTTATTGTCATATTTCACATCAATAAACATTATGTACATACCATACAGTGCTAAAAATTTGCTTTAAATATATGTCACATATAAAATTAAGAGAAAAAATATATACATATTTGAAGATTTTTATTAAAAAATAGCTAACCTACAATATTATATTAACTATAGGTATACATAATAATTATTCAACATTTATATACCTAAAGAAGTGATCACCAGTGATGGCTTAAATGATTGACAAACTGCTCTGTGAACTGTCAATAGAGCCCTCCCCTCATCATTGGGAGGTCCCTGAGGAGTAAGGTCAAGATCACTGTGATTGAACAGGTGGGAGGATGCCTTTGCAAGAACAGGGAGGGTTGGCGCCCTCCCACAGCAACATCTGAATCAAAAGTTCCGTTTCATCCCTTTCATTGTGACTTTTTCTCTTATGAAACTAATGCTATAATTGGACATAAGAAATTTCCCTTGCAGGACATATCCTTCAGTAAGGTTTAACATTATTGAAATAAACAATTACGTATGATTAGAATACTGTTCTTTAAAAAAAATCAAAACAGCTGTGTCTGTTAAAAAGACATAGAAAGAAAAAATTATTAAATAAAAATTATGTTCTGAAATCTCAAAAAAAAAAAAAAGAAGTTATCACCATGACTCCAGCAACTATCTGACACTGTACCACGCTATCTCAGTAATATTGACTATATTCCACATGCAGTACATTAGATCCCCATGACTTACTTGGTTTATACCTGGAAATTTGAACCCCTTCACCTTTTTCCATCCCTTTTTAATTTTTCAATTAAAACTGACATTCAGTATTATTCTATATATTGTGTCTAGATTAGTGGTTAGACATTTATATAATTTATGAAGTGATCCCCTGACTAGTCTAGTACCCACCTTGCCCTACACATAGTTATTACAAAGAGAGGAAGCCTCCATCTGAAGGCACTCCTTGACTTTGGACCTGCTCCCTCCTTTGCATGGCTACCATGTGCACTCCTATGGAAAAACAATTATTGGCTTGCTATTGGGTTCTTGTTGACACTGACCTCTGGACTCATGGAGGATTTATGACTCCAGCCTGATATTTTTTGGCATAAGTCAATTTAGGTTCAGTAGCTAACAAGGTGCAAATGGCCCTTTAGGGCTCACTTATCAAATAGAACTGGTATATTTAAGAACACAGCCAGCTTGACCCAGGACAGCCATCTTGGCTTTACATTAAAACCGATAACTGTCGCTTTGGGGGAATCTTTATCCTCTACTCTACTATCTAAGCAATGATGCTGGCTCAATTATTCTTTTAATACATTGTCTGGGCATGTGTTCCTTAAATGTGATGGTGCCCATTGGGCTGTTGTAGCTGTTCTATTTCAGAACTACCTGTGAAGAAACAAAATGCATGTAATTGATCTGCTCTGTGGGTAAAAACCTTGGTGGACCTTCGTGCATTTTTACTGGTTGTTGGGCTCTTGCTATTGGCCTAGCTGTTTGGTCTACCACTTGGTATGCTACAGACTGGTGGATTAAAGTAAACCTTTTTTGGGCCACAAATTGTAAAAACAAATCATGGCCACTAATGGAGCCATCTTAGTTATTCATGTAGATGTCCATGGTCAGGGTCCATTCTCTGATGAGACTGACTACTCAAGCTTGCAGTGTTCAGATTGCTATCATTGATGTGTGGGTTCATCTGCGGGGGGACCAGCCTCCGCTGACCAGGGTTTCCCTCAGGTGGAGATGGCATCGGTGGGGGAAGAAAATAAAGAAGGGAGACAGTGGAGACACTGGGGGAGTTAAAGAGAAAAAAGTGTCACACTTCACTGTCAGAGCATGTTCTTTTTATATGGATTCTTGACCATTACCTCAACCACATGAGTTTGGTGGTTTCTAGTTCCCAGGATTTACTCAGTCTTTACTTCCCTGTAATTGTTCTCTCCAGGATACACTGGCCTATTCTACATTAAGGATTCACCGATCTCTACATATTACCTCAAGAGTGGTTACCATGACTACCTAGTCATTATCCCAAATTCCAGTAGCTAGACTCACAGGGCTATACTAAAAGACTAGAAGTAGCTGTGTTTAGGGTAAAAGCATCTAAAATCTATTCCTATGTAAATACAATACTTAGTAGCTAAAGGAAGTCTTAAACATCTTTTGTCCTAAGAGGGCTGCATATTTACAATAGAGGGTAGCATCTGTTTCTCAGTCAAAGCTTCAGTATCTGTCAAAGAATTTAAACAAAGTTGTTAATTAACATACCCTATGGTCACCTCTTACTGGAACTCTCATGGCCTGAAGACTTTTAATCTTCAAGGAGACCATTCACAGCAGGGTCCTTAGGCCACAGGCAGGCTTCTAATGGCCTATGTTGTCAGAGGTCTGTGCCTCAGTTTCCAAGGGGTTTGAGTCTGCAATATCACAGTTCAGGGGTCCGTTCGGGTTGTAGCCTGATTTAGGGAGTTTCCTTCTCTTCAGGAAATCTTGCCCCATCATTGACTTACACAACCAGCTATCATCAGGGTACAACAAGAACTTGTTACAAATGCAGTGAATGTATTGTCTCCTATAGGAGGAAAGGCACATGGGTTCATAGAGACAGGAGATATTACATGACCAACCATAAGGCAGCACCCCTAATATCCAGTGCTGAGCAGGGCAATGTAACCTTGTCAGATACTGAAAGACTGTCGGCTCCCGGCATTCATCATTATACCAGATAGGGCAATGCATCCACTATCATAGGCTGGACACAATATAAAGGACTCCATATTTCTGATGCAGAGATTACCATGCTTGCCAGATTAATGACACATGGCAAAAGTTGGCTCATTGTCCTGTGGTGCAGGGACAATATCTGACAGGGTATGGCTGTCACTCAGCCCTGTAGATTGACTAGATAAAACTTTTGACTCCTTCTTAAGGCTAACATTGGTGCTTCATCACTCTTTGCACCTTTTCTTGTTACTGTGTTCCGATATGATCAGCTGTATATGGCCATAGTTATGGCACTTGAAACCAATTGTTGTCATGTGTTTGGCCCTCCAAACCACTTGCAGTCTGATAAGTATTTTAATCACAAAAGTCACTTAATAATAAGTTTGACTATGATGGTATTTGATGGAATTTCCATGTTACCTTCCATCCACATATACTTGATACTATACATCAAAACAATCTCTTCAAAAATTGATGAACAATTTTTGACTCTATCTTTCTTGTTCCCTCTTGGTCCACACACTTTAGTGAGGCAGTTGGGTCACTGAATTCAACTATCAAAGAAAACAAAACAAAAAACAAAAAAAAGAACAAAAAAAGGATCAACTTCTTATGGCTGTTTTTGGGGTAATTATCAAGATCAAAGGAATGTGAGGTTACATAGACCCATTTTGAAAAATTAGAATATCTCCCTGACCATTCCTGGACATGAAGCTTCTTACTACCCACTACTGCAAAATTCAGGCCCAGTTTACTTGGTATATCCTTTAGATGGCAGTCTAGCCAAAAGGGGCCATAAAAGGATAATTATGTTTTATACAGCTGGGTTCTCTCATTAGATTGATATGGTCCTAGATCATAGGATAATGATCTCCTGGCTGGCTATATTGCTCACAGAGTCCTCCTACAATGGCCTATGCAAGCCAAACTGGGGAACTTAAATTGGAAAACAAATTCGGTTTCTATAGGTTTTGTAAAAATGCCCTTTTTTCTCTCATACCTGATCTTGTTTTGTCGAAAGTATAGGAAATTATTGAAACGGGGCACACTAATGTTGTGGCAGTGGAGAGAACATCCTGGTACCAGGGGGAGGAACACCTCAGACACCAGAAGGGGTGTGGGGGTTGGGGTATATGGGTACATTAATAACCTTTGTTTTTCAGAATCATCCCTACAACAATAGAAAATTCCTTGGGTTTTCTATACAAAAATCTTATAAACGCTTTGAATTCAATTTAGGGACTGGTGTCCCATCCCCTACTAGATATCTGTGACCATGATGTGATCATAATTCCCTCTTAATATTACTGAGAAGTCTACTGGAAAATGTACCTCCTGTACTTCCCATGTAGAACATCTGCCAACATATTTGGATGTCTTCCTCACCCCCATTCTTGTAGCCCTTGCTCAGTTTCATGAAGTAGACTAATTCCTTCCAAATGGGAGCATAGATTAAACAGGACAGGTTGGATGGACTCCCTTCAAGCAGTTTCTCCAAAACAATGACTTGATTCAATTGTTTTAAATGGATTGTGGACCCTAAGGTCTACTGGCCATACAGGAGACCATGTTAGAAGCTTTGTGAACCTATGGCCCTGACCAATGAAGGTCCTACTTTAAGGGCACCAACAGTTGTAAGCAATGCTTTCTTCCAAAGAGCGGCATGTACATTTGCTTCTTTCATGTAAGCCAGGTACTAACTTGACTTACTCTTGAAAACATGCTGACTTGAACTTGGAAGACCTTCAAGTATTTAGGAAAACACTACCAGTAGGATTATATAGCCCTCAAATGACTATGGAAATCTCTCTAAAATTTGGTCACCCTTAGTTACTCAGAGGAGATTCCTGCAGAGATGTATAGCTCAGTATTCATGCATACACTGTGGGTAGAACTACCACACTGGGAGTCATCCAACTCAAAAACATCGTATGAAATTATCCCCTAACATAGCTGAGATGATCAATAGCACCATGTCAGCTATGGAATATAGTCAGGTCAGCAACAACTCAATGGCCAGATTTGTGATACATGATGAAATTGCTCTAGACTTCTTCCTTATGGAACAAAATAGCATCTATACAATTACTGATATATCACATTTTATCTGGATTAAGATTTTGGAGCAAGCAGACAGGTGAATGCAGAAATTTAAGAAGAAAATATCCTGGATTTCTATGGTAGACACTGATTGTTTATGAAATTTATAAATTTTGCTGGGGAGAATGGTCAATACTGCAGTTTGCCCTCCTGCTGTTTGGAGTCCTGATGGCAGTTTGATAAATAATATATCAAACAAATTGATGGCCTCAGTCCCAACCCATGTTGTTCAGATTAATGAGACTGGCCAATCGAGTGGCATACTCATGGGGAAATTCCCCAGATCAAGACAGAGTAGCAATGAAGGACAGATATTTTTAGGAGATAATATTCCAAGGATCTCTCATGTTTTTGCATGTCATTTAAGGAAAGCCATTATTGCCCTTTATTTTAAACTGTCTTTTAAAAAATGTTTATATAGTGAACAACCTCAGAACATAGAGATAATGTTTCCCTCTAGAGCAAAGGGTAAATATGATTACTGTCGCATATAATGAAGTTAACATTTTGCTGTAAGCAAAGGATAGGCATGCTTATTGCCTATTATGAAATATTAGGGTTCTAATCACAGAGTTCTTCTCCTCTAACCCAACCCACTGTATATACAGTCCTTTCTGGCCCTCTTTACATAGCTGTGTGGAAATTGGGAGCTGGAGACACACTGAAAAAAAAATGCATCTACTCTAGTTACCCTAACTAGTGCTATTATTGTGAGTATAATAAACTATAATAAACAGTCATTTTCTGAATGAACTAGGAGTCTCATTTAATCTATCAGCATCCATGAAACTGTGGCAGGCTAACTTGGAATTTATTTTTTAATGCAACGCATACTACTTAAAATTTTTTTCTTGATTTTCCATCTAGTAGGTGTCAGCAATAATCCTGCTGAGCTGACAAGGCTTGTTTTCTCAATTCCCTTCTAAAGTTAATTCTTTTCCTAACTCTTATGTGTTTTAGACTTCAAAAAGTCTCCTTAGAATTAGCTTTCTATAGTTATCTAAGTCTTTTGGTATTATAAGAATCTGTGTCAGCTAAAGACATTTTGATAGCTTAACAATGGCCATGTTCAAGCTTTTGTATATCTAGATACATCAGCTAGATCACTTGAGGTAGTTCTTGTTTGTTTAGGCTCTACCTGACATAATGAAAGAATACTGGAACCAGCTACTAACCAAAATCAGACTAAAATATGAATTTATTTCCATAGCTCGCCTCCTCCATTGACATACCAAAATTACAATCCATAAGACTTTGTTTTAAAGAGGAAGAAAGAATAGAGACTATATTATAATGCAAAATAATCTGTATCCTTTCCTGTAGTAGAATTATACACCAAAATTTAGTAATTTTAGTCTTAAATGTAACTTATTTTGACCAATAAAATGTGAGCAGAAATGATATGTGCCACTGATGAGTAGAAACTTTTGGAGCCATCATGTCCTTTTATCACTGGTCCCTTTATCCTCTGCCATGAGAGTGGAAGTGTCACAAATAAGGACTGGTTCTTCATCCTGTATCCCAGAATGAAAATAAATAGCATTTAATTCATGATGGACATACAATACAAGTAAAATCTAAAATTTTGTTGAAGTCACTGAGATTAAGGGGGTTATTGGATACTGCAGCCAAATTTGATCTGAGATGTTTGACATAGGGGCAATAGATACAGAAGGTGAGTAAAATTAACAGAGACAACATGGTTAAATTGAAAGCACCACAAATTCCAGATATTTAAAGAAGAATATGACTCTGGACATAAAATGCTATCAGCTTTCCCTTTCGGTCACTTGCTTTTCCTGAGATTGTTTATTCTTTGCCTTTATTGGTGTCCCATAGTATTAACTAATAAATTATCTCTCCATTCATTACCCCTCTACCTCTTCTTAGGCAAAGGGTCATTGAATATCCATTACGTTCAGCAATGTGTCAGCATTTCTTTCTTCATCCCTTTTCATACCTTATAGGGAAAGCTTCTTATAAGATTTGTAACCATATATGAAGCAACTACTATGTGTGAGATTTTGCCCTAATGTTTTCATTATCAATGCTTTTCAAACTTGTGGCAAGATAATGGAGTAGGTAAATTTTTTGCTTGCCTCCTCCCACGTCATATCAAAATTACAGCTAGAGAAATCATCATTAAGAACAACCTGAAGATTAGCTGAACAGAATTCCTATAACTGAGAATATAAAGAAGAAGCCATATCAGGACTGGTAGGCTGGACAGATATACAGAACAGGCAGGTCTCAAAACCACGGTGTGGTGATTAAAAATTGGGAGAAATATCACAGCTGCAGAGGTTTCTGTGAAGAGCAAGGTGTCTCAGCTCCACAATGGGCTCCCCAACCCTGGATTCAGTGACAGGAAGAGGAGTCCCCATAACATCTGGCTGTGAAAACCAGCAGCTCCAGCAAAGAGGCAATAGCATGAAAAGCAGCAAGGTCATATGGAAAGAAACTATATTGGCTAACTTCAGGGCAAGGGCTAGAGGGGCAAGGGTTGGTGCAACAATCTCCACGATGGAAGCATTGTCAGGCACTATTGTTCCTTTGTAGAACTCTCTTCCTACCCAGTGGGCATAGCACAAGAGCCAATCTAAGCTCTCTATTAGCCTGGTTAACACCGTTCACCCCAACCTGGTGATTCCCCAAGACCCAGCTTAACCCAACTCAACCAACTGGCCTGAGCCTCTTCTGAGGCTCTTCTACACAAGAAGTCTGTTTTGACTTGTGCTGCACTTTCACAAAATATCTCAAAGGGCCACAAACCCCAAAAAAGAAGCAGCTGGCCTCAACAAACCTTGTAGCTCTTGTTAAGCAGCCCCAAGCCCAGCACAAGTGACAACCAGTCTGAGCTTCCATAATATCAGTTGGCTCCAAACCTGGCATAAGTGGCAGCTAGGGTTGCCTTGTAACATAGTTTTAACTAAGCAATTACAAACCCAGCAAAAGTGGCAGCTGACCTCAATCCACATCATGGTGCCCACCAAAGAGTCCCAAAACCAAGGAAAATGGGATCTGGCCTCTGTTCACACCATAACCCCTCCCAAGCACCTCCAACACAGCACAAGTGACAACCAAACACAGACCATTTTGTACCTCCTACCAAGAAGCCCCAAGCTTAGCACAAGCAGCAACTGACTTTGGCCTGCACCAGAGCCTCTCCCAAGAGACTCCAGAATCAACACAGCTAGTGGCCTGTTTCAGACCACTCCATAGTATCACCCACTCAGCTCCACAAAAAAAAAATAAAAAAAAATACAACAAAAAAAACAAAGAGGAGACTAGGATGGCACCAGTGCCCAAAAAAGTGACTTCCAATCCATAAGGTCAGTCCCTGCAAAACAGCTCTTCTGCTATAGTCATGGTTAGCACTTACCACCAGTTAGCCTGAGAGGGTCAACCCCATGCACTGACATGCTAACAGCAATTGATGCTCAACTACAACAGAAGGGAACTCACAACCAACACAGGGAGTAAGCCTGGAGCACCCTGGCTCAGTCAACCAGGGATATTGTGCCACAGGACACCTTTACATTAGGTCACTCTGTCAAGACCAGGGGACATAGCAGGTCTACCTAATACATAGAAAGAAATACAGAGAGGCATCCCAAATAAAGAGACAAACAGGCATGTTCCAAGTGAAAGAACAAGACAAAACTCCAGAAAATAAGCTAAACAAAATAGAGACAAGCAATATGCCAGATACAGAGTTCAAAACACTGTTTATAAGGATGCTCAATTAATTTAGGGGAAGAATAAATTATTGCAGTGAGAACATCAACAAAGAGATAGAAAACATTAAAAAAAAAGTATAGAAAACATACATAAAACCAGTCAGAAGTTAAGAATACAAAACCTGAGGGGCCAGCCAAGTGGCTCAGTTGGTTAAGAGCTCACTCAAAAGTGCGAGCTGAGCTCTGAGCAACAGCAGTTCGATGCCCAGCCTGAGCTGAGCTGTTGCTGAGCTGTCAACAGGTGGCAGGATGGCTCAGCTAATAAAAAATAAAAATAAAAAGAGTACAAAACCTGAAATGAAGAATACATTAGAAAAAATCAACAGCCGTTTTGATCTGGAAGATTAGATAGTAAAAAATGTCCAATCAGAAGAGCAAAAGAAAATAAATAATAATAATTTTAAAAAATAAGGGCAATTTATGGGACAACATCAAGCATACTAACATTCATATCATAGGGATATTGGAAGAAGAATGAAGTTTGCTAACCTATTTGAAGTAATAATAACTGAAAAATCTCCTAACATGGCAAAGGAAATAGACATACAAGCCCAGGAGGTACAGAGAGTCCCAGATAAGATGAACCCCAAAAGCCCTACACCAACACATAATTAAAATGCCAAAGGTTAAAGACAAAGAGAGAATCTAAAAAATGGCAAGAGTAAAACAGTCAGTTATTTAAAAGGAAACTCCCATAAGATAATCAGCTGATTTCTCAATAGAAACGTTGCAGGCCCAAAGGGATTGGCATGAAATACTCAAAGTATTGATGAAAGCCAAAGACTTACAACCAAGATTGCTCTATCCAGGAAGGCTATCAATGGAGAGATGAAGAGTTTCCCAGAAAAAAAGAGCTAAAGGAGTTCATCACCATTAAACCAGTATTATAAGAATTCTTAAAGGGATTTCTTTAAGAAAAAAAAGAAAATATCAAAAATATGAATAAGAGAATATAGCAAAGAAAAACAAATCTCACTGACAAAGACAAACACTCAGTGAAAATAGTGGATCAACTAACTATGAAGCTAGTATGAAGATTAAAAGACCGAAGTAAGAAATGTGTGTAACTACAACCATAAATTAAGGATATCCACAAATACACACATACACTCAAAAGAAGTGAAAAATAATGACATAAACATAAACATGGAAAGGGTGAGTAAAAATGGTAGTGGTTTTAGAATGTTCTCAAACTTAACTGTCAACTTAAAATATAGCGCTATAAACACAGCTTGGTATACATGAAGCACATGGTAACCACAAATTCAAAATCTGTAAGAGATATTAAAAGAAATGATGGGAAAGGAATCCAAACATAACACCATAGAAATTCATCAACATACAAGAGAAGGGAGAAAGAGAATAAGAAAAGAACAGAGAAGTACAAAACCAATGAGAAACAATGAATGAAATAACAATGACTATATACCTATTAATAATTACTTTAAATGTAAATGAACTAAATGCTCCAATCAAAAAATATAGGGTGGGGGTGGCTGAATGGGTGAAAAGCAAGATTCATACATATGCTAATATCTACTTCAGACTGAAACAGACACACACAGGCTGAGAGTAAAGGGATGGAAAAAGATATTTCATGCAAATAGAAACAGAAAAAAAGCAATACTTATATCAGATAAAATAGACTTTAAAACAGGGCTATAGCTAGAGAAATAATGGTATTTCATAATGATAAAGGGATCAATTTAGCAAGCAGATATAGCACTTATAAAACATTTATACATCCAATGTAGGGGTACCTAAATATATAAAGCAAATATCAATGGACATAGAGAGAGAGAGACTGACAGTAATACAGTAATAGTAGGGAACTTGAACACCCAGTTGGCATCAATGGATATTTCATCCAGACAAAATCAATAATGAAACAGTGGCCTGTTTATAATTGACACATTAGGTCAAATAATGACACATTAACTCAAATGGGCATAATTTATATTTTTAGGACATTTCACCCAAAAGTAACAGAATATACATTCTTTACAAGTGGTTAAGGAAATTGAAGACAATTATGTAGCTGCTAAGAATCAAAACTAAAATTTGAATTCACCCTGTCTAGTCCCAAAGTCTCTGATCCTTCCACTATACCATTTGCATAAATGGTAGCATGAGAAAACTACAGGAATTATCAAGTCTAATTTCCTCATGAAGCTGGAAATATGTGCAATAAAATGTTAAAAATATAAGAAACTGATGAATTTCAATTAACATTTTTATTCCTAATTTGTAAACAAAAGTTCCAACTCTTAGTTTAATGTTATAATATTGTCGAATTAAAAGTACTGTCAAGTAATTAAGGTTGAAGAATTTCTTTGAGCAAATCAAGCTAAGTGAGATAAAAATTAATTAGTTGACTCATAACGTAACTTTATAAAAAGTTCATTTCACATGACCTCTTAATGATTATTTGGAGGGTAAACTGTGTTTACGCAAATAAGCCTAGAACTGGTTATTGCTTTAATGCTAGAAGACTAATAGCAAAATAAGTGAAAAGACTCATTTTTAGCTTATTTTTGATTTCATTCATCTAGAGCACTCTTCAAATAAATGTTTTAAGAAAAATGTTATTACCATTAGAACAACTGGAGAAAAATGATTTGTCTGGGACTAGATAAATCCAGGCAGACTTTCTCTGATATATGCAAGAAGATAATTACAACAAAAGAAATAACAAAGGCTCTAAATAGAGTGTAAAAGATGAATAATAAAAGAACACTGGACATCTGATGTAGAGGGCACATCTTGGTGTGTCTTCCTGGTTCACAACTATCTTCCTTTCTTTGAGAATCACAGTGGAGTGGGTGCCACCTGCCCAGCTCTGCTAAACATCATTCTCTCTTTTCAGTGTAGTCAATGAATCCACTTTAGATCCAAGTCCAAGAGAGACAGACCTATTAGAGTCTTCCATCACGGAATATGTAGTTTGTAACAGAATCTTACAGGGATTGGGAGATGGAGCTGAGTCATGATGGAAAAGTTCTTAGAATATTCACATATACTCCTGTTGTTCAGGTTAGCAGAAATCTTTTAGTTTCTGCCAGTTCCAGGGCTTATTTCAAATATGAAATATATTCCTGTAACTTTGTTGTTAATATCTCTGCTTCCTGGGGATATTTTTCTACTTTTGTTTCACTATTTATTTTAAATCTTAAGTTTTTGTATACATAAAACATCCTTAAAAACTCGAAGGCACACATTTAATGGTTGAGCCTGACACTTAATAATTTAGCATGATACTTAAACATAAATACATCCTTGTACCACCCCCTTATCACATTTACAGTTCTTTTATGTATGTATAGAAAAATGCATTATTTCAAAAATTTTTACCAAAAATTGTTTGCACATATATCTATAAGCATCCAGTTGATATCTGTAGCAAAAGTTTATCTACACTAATGAGAACATTGTTTATATGATAAAAGCTGATAAAATTAACGTGCTTAAACTTTCTCTTTCTATGCCTGACCCCATCATGTGTATTAATATTTTCATGATCAAATTTCTTAAAAGTTATATTTTATACTATAATCATAATTTCTACAATCACTTAATTTTAATTCTATATTTAAGTAGATTCAATGCTTTCTAAATCATGACTTCCTTCAAATGTTACTTAAATCATTTACTGGCTTTTTTTCCATCAATTAGCAAGAAGTGTTAAAATATCCAAATATGTTTGTGGAATAGCCTATTTCCATTATATTTTCTTTATTGGCTTGATGTATTTTGAAATTATTTTTTTAAGTGCACACATATTTATATACAGATTTTTTTTCCTTTATAATTATGAAATGGCCCTCTTTTTCTATGGTTATTCTCCTGGTCTTCAAGTCTAGTTCATTTGCTATATATGCAGGCATACTGGCTATTTTATACTTAATGTCTCATCCTTTACTTTTTTTTTTTTAAGATTTTATTGGGGAATTGGGGGAGGGAAATAGCCAAGTTGTCCTTCAATCTCAGTTGTGGAGGGCGTAGGTAACTAAGCTCCAAGTCCAGTCACCATCTGGCTGCCCCTAGACAGCTTGTGGCTGCTCAGCTCAAGGTGCCATGTTCAATCTTAGTTGTGGGTGGGCATATCCCACCATCATATGCGGGAATCAAACTGGCAACCTTATTGTTAGGATCACATGCTCTCACCAGCTGAGCCGTTCTGCTTCCTGTTGGCAGCTCAGTGGCAGCTCAGCTTGGGCGCAGCTCAGTGGCCCATGCAAGAATCAAAATGGCAACCCTGTTGCGCAGAGCTCAAGCTCTTAACCAATTGAGGCACTTGGCCAGCCCCTCATCCTTTACTTTTAATAAAACTTTATTTTTAAGTTACCTAACTATTTACATTGTCTTTATTTTTATAGTGCCTCTCTTATCAACATCATAAAGTTATATCTTGCTTTTGATCTAGCCTGATAATTTCTGTCTTTTAACTAAAGCATTTTGATCATTTATATTTAATGTAATTATTGCTATAGTGGGGTTTAAGTACACCATGTTACTATTTGATTATTGTTGTCTTCTTTCATTTAATATAGTGTTTTTCCGTATTTCATTCTATCCTTCTTGGCTTTTTGTGGTAAAATATGCATGACAGGTATTTAGAAATAAGAGAGAGGAAACTGGGGCACTCAAAATACGTGGAAATTAAAATCACACTTCTAAATAACCAGTGGTTCTTAGGAATAAAAAAAAAAAAATTAAAAAATACTTTGAGATTAATGAAAATGAAGACAATATACTAACACTTATGGAGTGCAGCTAAGATAATCCTTAGAGGAAAAATTATATTTAAAAAATAAGAACAATCTCAACTTAATAACCTAACCCTCCACTTTAGCAACTGAGAAAAAAGGAGAAATATAAACCTAAACCAAACAGAAGGAAGTAACTAATAAAGATTACTTATTAATGAAATAGGGAATAGCAAATAATATAGAAAATCGATTAAACCAACAGCAGGTTCATTGAAAAGATCAACCAAATTCACAAACCTTTAGATTGACCAAGAGAGTGGTGGTACAGAGAAGAGTAGAATTACTAGAATTAGAAATGAAAGAATAAACATTATGACTGGTCTTATAGGAACACAAAAGATTATAAAGGAATACTATAAAGAATTGTATGTTAATATATTAAATAACTGAAATGAAATAGACACATCTGAAAAGTGACAAACTCCCAATATTGATGCAAGAAAAAAATATACAATCTAGTAAATCTATAATATGCAAATAGATTCAATTAGCTATTAAAAAAACGATCAACAATGTACATACCAGGAATAGATGGCTTCATGACTGAATTTTACCAAACACTTAAATGAAGTACCTTGAGTAGTAATAGTTTCCACTTACATACTACTTTTAATGAGCCAGGCAATACACTAAATCCTTTATGTATCTTAACTTGCTGTAATCCTCACAAAAACTATGTTAGGATAAATGCTATTGCTGTTCATGTATCAGGATGTTAAAATTAAAGTATGTGGAGTTAAGTTATTTGACCAAGTTTATACACGTGAAAGGAAGCAGAGCTAGGATGCAAATACAAAGAGTCAAATCTCAGATTTCATACTCTCTGCTTCCCCTTTCCTGGCCTTTACCTGGAAAAGCTGGAAGAACTTGAAGTCTTTACGCATAGCATGCTTCCTACTTAGTTATCTTTATATGTTCCCACAATTCAAAACATGAAGAGTAAACATTTAAGCTGAGTCTTTTTGTATATATTTCAGGCTGTACTACATTAACATTTAAGTATGATTTATTTTACTGTATAGAATGACATAGGCATTAAACTATATATCTTTTCCTGATATCCAGCCTGTGCCTAGCAAAATGATTCTACACTAGTTTGATGAATGAGTAAATAAATGAACAAATCTCTTTTGTGAACTGTTAGCCCACTGAGGATAAGTCCAACAATTCACAAATTGTGAAGATCAGATGAATAAACTACAAAGTGCAAAAAAATGAAAAGTATCATATTGTTCTCCCTCTTTGTAATCTTACATGACTCTTTGTAGAATAGGTGCTTTAAAAATATCTGAGTGTGTATTCAAAATTCCAAGCATCCTTTGATTTCAAAGTGACTGTTTCCTGACTCCTCTAAAAAGTAAATTGTCTCAAACTTTTTTGGTTTCTCTGATTCTTCAGCATAATGAAATTTTCCCCTTTCATTAAATTTCAGTTAGTGTTTGAAAAAGACACCTTATCCTCATGGTTATGTTTTACTTTGTATCCCGTCGGCCACTCCAGGCTTAAAAGAAGGAAGCACTGGGACACCCCACTCCTTATTGGCTGTGGGAACTCCTCTCAGGTTCTGTGCTGACACAGCTGGCAGTACTGAGATGATTAAAGGATTTGGGGAATCTGTGAGGAGCAGAGCATAGAATTTCAAATGTGCGAACTACTTGTCAAAATTTTATAGTAATTAGGAGCTGAGCTAAGAAAAAAAAATGTGGCTGCTTAGAACTTAGTAGAATTTCAATGTGATGTGTATTTCTTTTGAGATTTTTAAATGGTCTGAATTCATTAAGAATACTCAAAAACTTCAAGTTCCACTGAGGAAAAAATAATAATAATTTGTATAGTATTTTAGGTAGTGTCCTTTAGATGTGGGCTTCTATTTGGAAGTGATGTCTTGGGAATTAATTACACTTGAACGTCTACCACCTTATTCCCCTTTTCTTGCAGGAAAGTAGTCATATTCATCCTTTCATTTATTAGATCCTTCAGTCCAGACACTGTAATAGGCATGAGCATAAAATGGTGAACAGCATAGACCATATATGGCTGACAGCTTGGTCAGGACATTTTATCATAGTTTTCTCTATGCTACTTACAACTATTTAAACATTTTTTAGAGCTTCATGATCTCCCATGATTGAGAACTACCATTGTTTACATAAGTGTTTCTCTATCTGGAAACATTAAAGCTGTTTTCATTTTTTCATTAATAAATATAATTGGGTTATAAATGTCTTAACCTTAAATATTATTCACCTTGCCAAAAGGACAGTTATGAGGTAAAAATCCTCACATAACACAGGGTTTGATTCAATTTATCCAAGGCAATCTTTTCATAAGGGAACTCCTAATTTTTTTTAAAAAAACTTCATTATAAAAACAAAATGTTCTTTACGAGCAGTTCTAGCTTCACAGCAAAATTGAGTGGAAAGTACGAAGTTCTTATATACCCCTATCCATCCTCCATTCCCCACACACATACCCCCACTACCACCAGCCCATACTGTATTTTTTTCACAATCAATGAATTTTCATTGGTCCATCATTATCACCCAAAGTCCATAGTTCACATTAGGGTCATACAGTCTGTGGGCTTTGACAGATATATAATGACATGTACCCATAATGATATTATCATACAGAGTAGTTTCAATGTCATACCAATCCTCTATGTTCTACTTATTCATCCTTCCCTTCCCTTAAACCCTGGCAATGATTGATTATTTTACAGTCTCTATAGCTTTGCCTTTTCCACAATGTCATCTGATTAGGATCATAGAGTATACAGGCTTTTCAGGTTGGCTTCTGTCACATAATAATATGTATTTAAAGTTTCTCTATGTTTTTTCATTAATAGCTCATTTCTAAAGAGAAATGATAAAAAGTGTTGAATAGCATTTCATTGTCTGAATGTACCAGTTTAATTTATCCATCACCTACTGAAGGACATCTTGGTTTGGTTGCTTCTAAGTTTTGACAATTATGAATAAATTATGAAAAATTCTGTGAGGGCTTTTGTGTAAACACACATTTTCAATTCCTTGGGGTAAATTCCAAAGAGTGTGATTGCTGGATAGTATTGTAAGAGCATGTTTACTTTTGTGAGAAACTGCCAAACTATCTTCCAAAGTGGCTGTATCATTTTGTATTTCCACCAGCAATGTATGAGAGTTCCTATTGCTCCATGTCCTCACAGGAATTTGGTGCTGTCAGTATTCTGGATTTTGGCCATTCTAATAGGTGTGTAGTAGTATCACACTGTTGTTTCAATTTGCATTTCCCTGAAGTCATATGTTGTGGAGTATCTTTTCATATGCCCTTTGTGTTTAATTGTTTAAAAATTCTATAAGAGCTTTTTCTTTTATAAAAAAAATTAAATGTTTACATTAAAGGAAAAAAACTGGCTCAAATAAAATATGACGGGATTTAACAGTGTTCAGTTCAAATTAGGGGATGTGAAATTTTGTTTTGTATTTTTCTGTGTGTTTTTAAATTTAAAAAAAAAAAGTTTTGAGATGATTTTTAACCTACTCAGCCTGGCACAGAAGAGAAGATCTAGGTGTAAGCTGAAGGATATTCTTCAAAGCTGTTCATTTTAACCCTGGATTTCTCAGCTTTCTCTTCTGATGACATCTTATCAAAGCCTAGAAAGACTAAATAAGTCCTTTGACCTGACATCTTGATGCCACTCATATGCAACAAGAGCTGTGTCTGGGTGGCTTTGGCTTCCTCTTATTCTAACCCTAGCAAAGCTGCGTTGCAAAAACTCACCCTCCTGTTCTGCAATCTGCTATACTTCCATTTTCTCTTTGTTATACCAGTCTGCTTTTTTTGTTGTTGTTGTTTTAAAACTATTTTCCAAGAGCAACAAAAGTATTAGGGCAATAATGGGAGTCAAGTGCTAAACAAGTAACATCCTCCTGTTAAGTCTGTAAAGCCTGGTAAATCCTGTTTGTCACCACTTAACAGCTGAGGCCACAGAGGGGTATTATAATGTTCTGAGATTTCCAATTTCTCAGCATTAACTATTTACGTTAAGTCTAGGGGAAAACAAAACAAAACAAAACAAAACAAAAATAACCTTCTGCTTTAAGACGTAACACTTGAGAATCAAAAATAAAGGAGAGAAGAAGAGAGAAAGGGGAAAAATACAGCCACCAATGGCAGTAGGTTAATGTGAGATGCTGGTAAAGGGAGTTTACAAGGAGGCTGGCTGCTCTTTAATTTATCTGTTCCTGGTGGAGTGGGCCTCTCCCTCCTCAGGATTTAATTGTTTATCCTTATGATGAGCCCTTAATGGGTGACACTCATTAAACTTTTTAGATTTAGCTTGTATCCCAGTGCTTATTTTGCTAGCATTCAAGCAGCTTTCTGTTTGATAATTCTTATTGTTTTATATGCCAGGCTAAAGAAATCACCTTAGCAAGACTGAACAAATATCCAGGGATTAAAGGCCTAGGCCCCAGGCATTATCAACAGCCCAGCAGTGCTTGCTAAATGCAAGAGTGCTAAACTCGGAATGTAATGCCTCATCAAAAGGCCCACCTAATCCCAGGCCTTCATGAAATCAAGTAACACCTGCCATCATGTTTGGGGAAACATGACATCAGGAGAGGCCTGGTATGTGCCTGGGACTCTCACAGCTGAATAGAAATGTTACCCAGGAAAGGAAAAAGCATAGAGTCAGACATCCAGTTTGGAATCTGGACAAGGCCTAAAAGAGCAACTTCCTTCAGAAAGATGATGGAATCAGACAAATCTGGGTCAACCAGGAAAATCTATCCTTTGTTTCTTAATATGTCCAAGGACAGAAATAGTGTGAATTTCTATGTTTAAAATAAATAAATAAATAAATGCTTTTTAAAACTGGGAATTCACTGAAAATGACAGTAATTTGAAACACCTGACATAGAAGAAATTTGGGCTGTATGGTTCCTAAGCCACTATTTATATCTGTGTGACTTTTACTGCCCTATTTAACCACTGAGTCTCAGTTTCCTCATTTGTAAAGTGAGTATGTCTAGCCTGGAAAATTTTTGTAAGAATTAGAGATAATGAGTGCAATAAACTGGGCACAGTACCCAGCACACGGGCACACAATTACTGATAATTTAAATATTATTTACAGATTATATTTTTCAGGCCAACCCTAATAATTAACCAATGTTGGAAACACAATTTTAGTCATGTAAAATCAATGGGTTTAAAAGTATATAAAAATCATAAATTAAGAAGGTATGTGTACTGATGATATTGGTCCAAATTGCCCTATTGCCCTAGTTTATATGTAAAATAAGGGTTAGATGTTGCAACACAAATGAAAAGAGAGAAAAAAAAAAAAGAGTCTCTGACCTGGAAGAGGAGAATAGAAGCTCTTTCTTAAACCAGTCTGCATCAACCCACAGAGAGGGCAAGAGAAGATTGAGGAGAGGTGGCGAACGCTGGGTACTTATGTGGCCATTACATTGTAATGAACTTGTCAGAATCAGTGCTAAAGGTATTTGGAAGTTTCTACAGCACCACATTTCGTCTCTCTTTATTCTGTTCTTCTATAGCTACCATGAATTTTGAAATTATTATAGAGCATTTTAGTTTCCAAGAAATTATTGCCCAGACACGACAGCAGCTGCTCTTAACACCTACCCTTTCTGCTTGGTGCACAGGGTAATGTTTCTCCAACACAGGCAAAGATTCCAGTTTGGAGCCAGATTAGAGCCTGCACATATGGGACAGAAATTCAGATCATCTCCTTCCTCACTAATTGTCATTTGAGTCCAAAGCCTTCCTGAGAGTGGCTCCACTTCACTCACAAGGTTTTGTGCTATCATATGCCTCTGGATATGATAATTAGAATAAAAAAGATGGAATAATTTTAGAAGAACCTTGTCTACAAAGGACGCATGCTGTTTCCACTTAATGTGGCAATTATTTGTCCCCAGTGGACACTGTGTTATGTGGGAAGAACACTTATTATTTATTTCATTTTAAAAGGAATATATTTTTTTCCCTAGAAGAATATATCCCAAACTCCAAACTCTTAATAGTTTACAGGGCAGGATTGAGAAAAGTACACACAGAAGAATTGGTTTTTTTTGTAAGTAAAATACTTATGATGTCCATAGAATTACCTAGAAAATAAATAGACTAAAATACGTACTCCCAAGAACTAAGGGTTTTGCTCAGCCATTATGCGAAGTTGCTGATAATTGATAACATTCTGCTGATAAAGACAGGCTGGCTCATTAGCTCTTTAACATCAAGTCATAGGGGCCTATGAGAAGAATTAATGCCCTAACATTTGAAATTCAACAAAACATTTTTTTTTGAATGTCTACTCTCTGCCAGCTACCAGAGATGCAGATGTGAATCAGATTTAGTCCGTGCTTTCCAGAAGCATACTGTGTGCTGATAATAATAATCTGATTAAGGCTATCAACAATATTATCAGTTGTTGAATTCTTACCACAGGTCTGGCCTTGTGCTGAGCCTTTCCCAAGCATTCTCATATCGAAACTTATGATCAACAATTTTACAGGAAAACAAAATTAGGCTCATAGAGGTTAAATCAATCTCCCAACTTGTTTTAAAATGTAGATTGGATTATTATTCAGGTATGGTGAAACCACCAGATCAGGAGATGACTATAATTGAACAGACGATTTAATCCTCATGGTTCCCAAGAGAAGGAGGCACACTATCTCACACCAGACCATTCTGGGCCACACAGAGCAGCACCAGCGTTGATCAGGAGACTGAGGAAAAGAGAAAATATGTGGGCAAGAACCTTTATTGTGGCTTCTGGGGAAAGGAACAAGCAAGGCAGGGTAAGAAGGTTTAGGAGTTTAGGATTGGCTAGTTCGAACAATTTCAGCTGACTCTAGAGTGCTGGGGCTGACCCTAGTTATCTAGCTCCTGGGCCTGGATGATTAGGGAAGGGGTATAGTGGCCTGGTGTGTAAGAGTTCCATAAAGGAGGTCATGGGGCTATGGGCTCTGGATTGCTTGGTTTGCAGATGAAAGGGGCACTCCCAGGCGACTCCTTGATCATCTCTAGGAACTGGCTAAACTTGCAAAAGGAAGCCTCTCCAGAGTTAGCATTGGCCCCAAATGTCAAAACATCAGAAACACAAGGTTATTAAATAGATTATCTTTATTCCAATGTAAATTCTTGCTTCCATTGTCATAGATTAAATGACCATATATGGATGGATTTATTCCTGGGCTCTCTATTTTATTCCACTGGTCTATGTTTCTGTTTTTATGCCAGTACCATACTGTTTTGATTATTGTAGCCTTGTAGTATGATTTGATGTCAGGGATGATACCTCCCACTTTGCTCTTATTTCTCAAGAGCTATTTGGGGTCTTTCATGGTTCCATATAAATTTTAGGATTATATGTTCTATTTCTGAGAAAAATGTCCTTGGTAGTTTGATTGGAATTGCATTGAATCTATATATTCCCTCAGGTAGTATTGACATTTTAACTATATTAATTCCTCCTATCCATGAACATGGTATGTATTTCCATTTATTTGTATCTTCTTTGATTTCTTTCTTCAGTGTCTCATAATTTTCTGAGTATAGGTCTTTTACTTCTTTAGCTAAATTTATTCCTAGATATTTTATTGTTTTGGAAGCAATTGTAAAAGGGATTGATTTCCTGATTTCTTCTTCTGATGGTTTATTATTGGCATATACAAATGCAACTGATTTCTACCTGAAACTAAGTTTAAAAAAAGTTTATTTCACAACAAAAGAATTTTTAAAAAAAATACAAGGTTAATACCCTAAGAAATAAATATAGAAACAGAATTTGCAACTAAGTCTGGCTACAGAGAAGTCCACCCCTTCACAATTCTGCTATACTTCATTGGAGGAATGCCCTAATATTTCTTCATCTTTTGCATTCTTTTCCAGTTTACTCCACTAAACAGTAATATAGAAAGTGTAAGAGCAACAAGAGTATTTTGCAAGATTTAACAATCTATAATAGTTTATTTTTCAATTTTCTTTTTTTCTGTTTCCTTCCCCTCCTCCCTGATTCAATTGATCTGTTTTCCCAAGATTGCATACATACCTCTTTAATCTAGTTAATTGCCAGGATGTGGATTTAGAAGACACTGTTTCACTCCTTAGACCCCTGGATGCCTATAACCAGGGTGCAACTCTCGCAATTTTCCACCAGATGACACATGGATATCCCCTCAAATGATCGAGATAATGTTTTCTTGGAACAAACCCAACAACCCTCATATGAGTAATTCCAGACATCAGCTCCCAGGAATGGCCTAACTCCTTCTTTCCTTTGTTCAGCCACTTCCTTTGTGCCTATAAAACCTTCTGGCTGTGCTAGGAATGGGGAAGACAGCCTTTGAGAAAAAAAGTCTGCCATCTTCCGGAATGCCGGCATTTTAAATAAACTTCCTTTTCTTTCCACCAACCGTTGTCTCTCTGACTTTGCCTTTCATGCAGTAAGAAGACGAACCTGGGTTTTTTGGTAACAAAATGAGGTTAATTTCTTGTTCATATCTATGAACAGAAGCAGGATCTTGTTCTTTGGAGTGAAATCTTGCCTTTACCAACCAGTTTTTGGGTGTTTTTTTAAACCTTACATAAGTTACAAACCTCACTAAGCTTTAGTTTTCTTACATGCAAAGAGGGAATAATAATGTTTACCCTGAAGAGTTGTTTTAAGGATTAAAACATGTATTAGTATTGTCTGTTTAAGAATTGCCCAAGAAAACTCCTTCTCTGTGGAATTCTTGTTGGCAGAGAAACAGTAGCACACACTTAATAATTACTTTTTAATGAGTATAATGATAGTGATGTTTAGAAAAAAAGTATTGTTATGGACTGAATGTTTGTGTGCCCCCAAAATTAATATGTCAAAGCCCTAATATCTAGTGTGAAGTTATTTGGAGGTGAAGCCTTTAGGAGATACTAGGGTTAAATTAGGTCATGAGAATAGGGCCCTTATAATGGGACTGATGCCTTTATTAAAAGACACAAGAGATTCCTGCCCCCACCCCCTAGGTGTAAATGAGAAGACAGCAACCACCTGCAAACCAGGAAGAGGGCCTCACCAGACCCAACCATGGTATTCTGTTAGAGCAGCCTCCACTGATTGAGGCAAGTACTCAGATGCTTCTAGGTAGAGATTCCTCTTTGACTAGATTATATAGAATTACAAAGGCATAGCTATCTGGACAAAGTTCTAGAAAGTATCTCCAACTTCATAAGTAGTCTTAAAGATATGAAATGGCTTTCTCCCACCCAAACCCCCTACTTTAGCAGCAGCCAATATTATAACAGGTGTCCCTGGCATCAATTCCCAGTACAGGTTTTTTCCTTTGCCACGGTCTGTGCTGCCAAGGTTGGCTTTGTATACACATAAAATGACATCAACATATGAAAGTATGATCTGAGATATGAAAAATATGTACCCTCTTTATGTAACTTTCTGAACTCATCGCTTGTGACTGGGGATTCTGAATATTAGACTCAGTCCTCTGGGGAAAAGGATGTCTCCTTATTGTTCTTGTTGAAATCCTTACCGTTAATCTAAGCAGTAGCACCATGCACACAACTGATCACAGAGGTAAGCAGGGTATGAGTCCTCAGTCTGGTAGATGTGGGTTTTTTTATTGTTTTTCATGCTAACAACCCTCCAAACCCACAGCCATAGGTAATGGATTACCTGACCAATCCATCGGGATTGGCAACCCAGACAGCTGACTAAGTTTACTATTTAGAGCTTGGAAACTTGGGGCATCAAGAAAAACAAATACCAACCTCTATATAGGTTTTACCACCAAAATATAGGTTTAGGTATTTCCTTATTTGTATCCTGAAGAATAGTAGTTTATTTAAATTGACTGGTTGCTAGATCATCATGGATTTGAAAGATGGATTTACTTTCTGTTGGGACTGAGGAGATGCAGATATAAGCCTGGAGTTGCTAGCAGCCAGTTTGATAATGTGGTTTGAGAAGCTGTTGGAGAATTTAGCCATGATGATACTGCATAGACCTCAGAGTTGGAGAGCAGTATTGTGTCCTAATGACAGTGTCTGGGCCCCCTCATTCACCTGTCTGAAGCTAGTGCCCCGCTGCATTTGTGGTCATATGAGCCTGTTTTATAAACTCCTTTTTGGCTTAAGCCATTTTGAGTTGTATTTCTGTCACATGTAACCAGAAGAGCTCTGAAAAATGTAGAGCATCATCAAATTTTGTGAGTATGAAATGAAAAGTGACGTAAAGAACTAAATAGAGGGTCTGTCACATATAAGATGTGTAACAAATATCAGCTTTACCCTCCCCACACACTCCCTTTTCTAACACAAATAGTGATAGAGGAATAATAGATGGAATCATTCAAATTGATCCCCCAAATTGGAAATAAATACTTAGAAAAAAATATTTTAATAGTTATGGGTTCAGACACATGCTTTCTTCATAAAAGAGCATTTTTTTGTCTACTTCTTGTAAGCACAAGATATAGCAGCTCCTCTCCAAATACATGAAAGGCAAATGCAAATGGAAAAGCTCTTATTGATAGGTAAGGCTCCTAATGCTAAAATGAGAAAGTTTAATCTTCCTGAACCCATGCAAATTGCTGATTACTAGTTGACCTGAGATATTTGCTTTCCTAAAAGTTTATAGGGAAGCTAATTGTTTGTAAGCTTATGCTAACCTAGAAAGTATTGGGGAAGCAAGTTGATCTTTAATTCTGCATATTGAGATGAGAACATGTTTCTGTTTGAATCTATGTTGGTGTGTGTGTGTGTGTGTGTGTGTGTGTGTGTGTGTGTGTGTGTGTACTGTGTAGTGTTTCTACTGGAAAATCCAGTGAGAATACATCCAATAGAGTCCAGTGATCTGGTTTTAGGATTAAATGCTTAAATATTGCCCAAATTATAAGGCTAATCACAATATATTCTGATGGGTTATAAAATCATCCTGACTTTTTAAAAATTACAGTAATTATTTGTTTTTACATCTTATGATCATATAATACAAGTAGTGATGTAATGAAGGCTATGGAGTTAGATGAATTTGGAATGAACTCCTGGTTCTGATACCTGCTAGCTTCACGGGTGTAAGCAATCACCATAATCACTCAGATACTCTGTAACTTCATCTGTAAAGGAGATTGCTGTGAGAATTAGAGATATGTGATGGGTACCTAGCAAAATGTCTAGAACAAGGTAGATGCTCACAAAATAATGAGCTCCAGAAATAGTTGAATTACAGCTATATTGAGCCTTTGTGGTTACTTTCTGAGATGTTTGCCAGATTCATAAACTGGCAATTTTCCTTCTCTTTACTTCCAATCCCCAAAGCTAGAACATTCTACCACCCAATTGCTTCCAGCTACACTTCAAATAATTGTTGGTCAGTAATCCCAGGCAGGAAAGTTTATAATATCCTTAATAATTCCAAAACACTTTCCTAATCCCAACCATTTTCTCCTATTTTATTGTGGTTTCCTCCATTTCTTTCAGTCATTATAATGCCAACAATAGTTGGCATTTTAACTTCTAATATGATGTTTTCTTTTGTGTCTTGGATCTATTCCTATGCCTTGCATGCATTTAATCAGACATTTATAGGTCTAAACTGTTTACTAAAATAGAAAGAGATGGTAAGAAGAGAGGCTACATCAGGCAGACAGCACTACAATACTCGGTTCAATAGCATGGCAGATCATCTATTGATGAAGAGTGTGGGACACAATTTGCGACTAGGACTGGAACTAAGGTGAGGCCAGTAAAACTCCTAGGGTGCAAGTCTGAAAAGGCAGAGGTTCGTGCAAGTGCAGTGTCAGCTCCTAAATTCTGCTCCTAAGAGCCTCATCCACCTCACCCAGTCCTGGTCCTGAACTGCAACACTAAGTCACATTAACTATAAATGTGTAAAAGCATTCAAAGCTTGCAGAAATATGTCAGCTTTAACTTGTAGTGAACTGTACTTCAAGTTAATGCTAAAATTTACACACACATAAATATATTTCAGTCACAAATTGTTTTATAGTTAATAAGCTCCTTGTAGAACATGCCCTTATTGCCTTTGGTTCCAGGAATCTCTTTTGATATAATAGGAAGCATAATGGGAAGAAAACCATGGGTATGCTGAAGGAGTGGTTTTCAGATACAAATAAACATAAATTGTGTTCTAACTTCTTTTAGTTGTCAAGTGTAGTCTCAATTTTATTTCTGAGAGAATTCAAAACATGAGATACATAGTTTTCTCTCCTATGTGAATTAATTTTTATAAATTGGCACAGTTCACAAGCCCAACTTTGTGAATGCATTTGAAAAGAGAAAGAAATGCGAGAGTATATTTTAAGGCAGCTCTTATAACTCTCTAGGCCAGCAGAGAGAAAAAAATACTTGTCCAAAACAAATTTTAAAATCACGAAGTTGGTTAGAAGCACTTCAAGTTTCCAAGTGTAGGACTAATTAGCCAACCGTTACCAAGATTAAGACTCTGTTATTTGTTCAGGATTCAAGAAAAAATCTATACTGACTTAATTTAACAGAACACTCATGTTAAGTCTCCACTGTTGCTACTTCTTTTTATAAAGGTTTTATTGGGGAATCGGAGAAGGGGAACAGACAAGTTGTTGTCCTTTTGTTCTTCAGTCTAGTTGCGGAGGATGTTGCTTCACTGGCCCACATTGGTATCGTCATTGCACTCTTCCCGGATGAGGCAGCTCAGGCGCCGGCCTCTGGATGGCGCTCACGGCGGCTCTTGGCAGCTCACGCTGGCTGCTGGCCACTCACTGTAGCCTATGGCAGCCCACTGCAGCAGGGGCTGCAAGCCTACACCGTTGCCAGGGCTCGCACAGCCCAGCTCCAGGTGGAGCTGTTGTTAGCTGTAGAAGGCAGTGTCACTGGCCCTCATATGTGGGATCTGAACTGGGGCCGTTGGCATCCCAAGCCAGCTCTTAACCAATGTCCCACTCGGCCAGCCCCACTGTTGCTATTTTTAAGCAGCTTCTGCCCCTATGCTCAGTGTGCACTGTCCCTATAAGACTCCTCCAGAATAATCTTTCCTGTCAGGTTTTAAGAAAACCCAGTAAACTTTAATTAATATTTTAAAAAGAGATAAAGAAATCCAGGTATTGTGCATTTTCAGTAACTCACACATGTGTCTGGCAGCTGTCACATACGAGTATTTACCTTTAGGTGGGGTTTGAGGGTCAGGTTTGAACATCAGGCAGTATAAGCTTTGCAAAAGACTCCACTGGTGCTTTCTGTCACTTCATGTTTTTGTTTGCCCTTTCCCTTTCTTCTATTACTGTGTGTTTGTTCCTTTTTTCTTCTGAAGAAAGGTCATGGGCTACTGGGGAAAATGCTGAGTGATCTACACCTAGAAGGGACAGGCAGGTTTTTGATGAAGTCTTGAGTTGTACCTAGACCTTTTCCACATGTCACTTGGCACCAAATTTATAGACGCCCTAACTGCTAGAGAAGACAGAAAGAGGATCTCAAGGTCAGATGGAGTGATTTACTTGAATTGACATTAACCGTCCTTCTTGCTGATTATTAGATAGAACGAAAGAGCAGAGACAATGGTGAGAAAAAACAAAGTGCCCTGCTCCAACCAAAACAGATTAAATGTTCTTCTAAGGGAAATGCTTCAATTTGCAAACTTTTAAAAGTGTCCTCTTTTCTATGCTTCCCCCCAAAACACGTGGTGGGTCTGATCCTTGTGTTTCAGAGAATGTCCATAAGAATTACCAGGACTTCAAAGTGTCCCATTACCTATCAGATCTTGGAGGCTATCTGGTATAAAAGAAAAGCATTAGACTTGGGTCATAAATTTTATATCCCAGTTTTGACACTGTAACTAATTCCTTAAAGGGTGTTGAACTAGTTATTTCCTTTTTTATGTCTCAGTGTTCTCATTCTTAAATCTTGGATTTTAAATTAACCCCTGTTTTAATTCAAACAGTTCCTGAATCCATGTTACTCTATATTCAATGTTGTGGGTATTCAGAAGTAAATGTGAGTCATGACTGAAGGAACCTACAGTCTAGTTGGAGATATAAAGCTATGCATGTAAAGTAAGAGCAAACATTATAGAACAGATTACATTTTAGTGATGAATTAGGTGGAACAGATCATGAATGTCAAAATATTTCAGAAGAGGGAGAGATCAGCCTGGAATCAAAGGATAAAGAAAATCTTCCTAGAGAGGGTTAGACTTGGTTTTAACATAGGTCAATCCATCATGTAGATGAATTAAAGGGAAAAGGCAATGGATGGTAATAATTCAATCAATGAGAACTATGTGACCAGGGTCTCAGATTTAAGAATGAATATAGTAAAATAAAGTAAGAAAATGGCTCGACATATCATCAGTTTTAAATGGTAAGAGTTGGTTCATTTATGAGTTGCAAAGCCACTGTTTTCAACATTCTGACTGGTTTGGATAAGAATCAAACTCAAGACCTGGAGCATAATAAACTGCACTATCCATATACATGTGTGTTATTTACATTTTAGGAGAGCTTTCCTATATTATAGCCCATCCTCCGCAGTTTAATCTCTGATCATCTTTATCTCTTTTCTACCTAGCTTCCTCAGAAAACTATTCTACAAATAAAATTTTCATTGTTAGAACTAAATAATTTATTCCAATCCCTTTGAGACTTCCCAAAGCTTCAGTTACCAGAAAAGTTATAGAAAAAATCTGAAGAACAGATAATCTTTCCATTCTTGTATCTCAGAGCACAGTGATTGCATCCAAACTTACTACCTATCTGACAATACTGGACTTTTAACCATTCCCTGCATATTGAAGTTCTCTAGGTTACACCCTCTGGTGCCCTGTCTTTCAGGGTCTAAAAGAATCTCAGAACTTCTGTTTCTATTAGTATCTGGAAGAACTAATTACTAGTGATATACTTTAGCTGTGAAAAAAAAATACACACACACACACACACACACACACACACACACACACACACACACACACACACCTTACCTCCCAAGCAGAGGTCCATGGAGTAACTACTAACTCATTCATTTTCATGAGGTAGACACATGGCAAGGTATGGATTGCTTTCTTCCTCTTTCCACAGGATTATTTGGAGTCTTAAAACTGTTCTTTCTATCTAATGGGGAAGAAAAAAATTGCTTAAAGACACTTGAGGTCATACCATAGAATCTTGTATTAGAAATAGATGAATGGAAGGGAAGTGCCATATCTCATATTTGGGTATCCAAGAGGTCAAGGCATGCATCCAAGTTTCCTCCAAAGTATATAAAAATGGATCTAAGGGTCTTCTTTGAATCAAGACTGAGGGTGGTGAAAACTTTCCAAGCTCTGTCTCATTTAACTCTAAGAAAACACCTCCTAAAAGATGTGGTCCTGTCTGTTTCATATGCCATCTGGTGTTCATTAATTACTGAGAGCATTAAAGATGACTTGAAATCCATTTTGGAAAACAATAAAGTGGAAGTTTTTCCTCAGAATATTTAACGCTCTAGACATTTGTTTTATTGCACCGGTTTCAAATAGGTGGATCTATTATGCATTTTACTATTCGTCTCACATGGCTGATTCTTATTTTTACAACTTTCACAGATTCATGCTACATGACTAAAAATGTGCTTAATTAAATGTGTGCTTGGTAATTAGAGAGTTTTTCACAAGTGAGTACAGATGGAGCAAATGTAATTGAATAAAGGAACACAGCAATCCGGTGAGCTTTTATGGAGCTGTGTAATTGTATAAGCAAGATATTAGAAGAGGATCTTAGCAGAAGTCTAATAATGGAAGTTTGATTTGCCTCCCTAAAATTTAATTGTTTTGAACTCTTCAGATTCATAGTCAACTCAAGGAGGGATGGACAAACATATATATCTAGGGAGATCATATGTCCTGGTTTATCTGGGACAGTCTTAACACTTTGAGCTGAATAGCAAACCTTTTCTTGTAGTCTTAACACAGTTGATCATGGATTAACATTTGAAGGAAAGGCAGCTTCTAAATATCTCAGAGCAAAATTCCACCTAGTAGAGTTATTCTTTTGTGTAGTGGCCAAAGAGTTTATCAGTTTCACTTCTGTGAAAATGAATTCCTAGGTACAAGAGACGCAATACATATACCTATAGTATGACTTTTGAAGAATCCTGAGACATTTCTCATTTTCCATAAGACCTGCCATACATCCCAGTCCTGCCATACAGGAGGCCCAAAAAATTATCTGGATGGAACATCAAAGTTCTTTGCCATCCTACATTTTTTAGTATCTTTGAAAAAGGTATCTTACCGAATACAATGTGTTTATACCTCCTGCTTGCAACCTAAAAGAACCAAACAAATGCAGATGGAGTGGATAAATGGATTGGGTCCAAAGTGAGAGATTACTGTGCAAAAGCAAGTGAAGAACAGGGGCAGGAAGATCATGTTAGTTCTCTCAGCCTAACATATGTTCGTTTTCTCAGCCTGCTTGGCTTTCCCATCTGACCTCTAATGTGACCTCAGGTTTCAGCATGTGCCATTTTGTATCTGTAGGTGTCTTGGTGCACTTGCTTTGTGGAATAATGAATGCTATTCCCAATCTGCTTTGGGAATATGCTATGGTTCCCAAGATGCTGAGTAACTCTCACACTTAAGAC
Organism: Aselliscus stoliczkanus; assembly: GCA_033961575.1. Classification (NCBI taxonomy): domain Eukaryota; kingdom Metazoa; phylum Chordata; class Mammalia; order Chiroptera; family Hipposideridae; genus Aselliscus; species Aselliscus stoliczkanus. The sequence goes on from CM066731.1 coordinate 93,042,990, forward strand.
AAGGTAACTGAGACAAGGCAGCCACCATGTAACAAAATATGTAGACAGGAGCAGATGACCAGACAACAGCCCTCTCCTGGGACATGCAGAGAATGATGCTCCTCCAGGACCACTTGGGGGCTTACTGACATTTGTGATATAACTATCTGTTATAATAACATAGCAGAAGTTCTCCTGTTTTAAAATTCAGATTTCTCAGATGTGAAAGGACCCAGAAGTTATCTAAGGCAAGCTTTGCCATGGTAAAGAAAAAAAATAAAGATCAAAGGCTAAAAGTCAACAAACAAAACTTGGAAAAAGTCAACATCCTAATGATGTACAGCATTCTAAAAGTTTTCAAAAAGTTTGTCTCTGTTATATCATTGTACTTGATACAATCAATCTATTGGGTGGGAAGGAAAAATAACACTGAGAAACAGGGAGGGTAAGCCATTCAACTAGCTATTGACTAAGTCAGTACATGAACTCTTTGCCATCTTAGTATTGTTCCAGCACATCAGCAGGTCTACCCATTGTTGGTCTCCCGCACTCCCTCTAGAGAACTATCCTGCCTCAATCTACTTTCCTCAGGATATAGGAATGGGTACATGTCCCAAGTCTGGCCAGTTGTTATATCCCTTTGAGGGGCAGGGTCTCTAAGAAACACCACTAACCATCCCCACTTAAGACAAAGGATCAGTAAATCAAGATGAGACAAGGAAACCAACCAAAGCAGGCCAAGACCAAGGTGGTGACAATATTCGCTTCCAAGTAACCTCCAGTCACATTATACAATCATGGTAATACATCTCCATGCTAAAAGACCCACCCACCAGCACCATAACACCTCTGGGGAGGACCAAATAAGGACAAAATAGGGGTGTATCCCAAATACCCAGAAAAGCCCACCCCTTCTGAGAACTAATAAGGATATCCCTCCTCTTTACTTCCATATTGAAAAGCTTAACTAATAAAAACCACAGCCAAGGAGGATGGGGGCTATCTCTTGCCTAAGGGCAGCCTCTGCTCTGCCTGTGGAGTAGACCTTTATTTAATAAACTACTTTTGCTTTGTTCCCTGGTGCAGTCTTTCCTGCAAGAAGCCAAGGACCCTCTTTCCTGCAACACCTTCTCACTGAACAAATGATTGGTCCAAGAGGTGGACATTAGTTTTGTTGTTGACATTTAGCTTTTGATTTTTTTTTTTGATATGTAGAGAATGAAGTAATTTTCCCCTGGGTTTAATAAACTGGTGGTATGAATTTGTTTGAGTGTCTTCTATCCATTTAGAGGAAATATATCTTCACAGTGAGGATTGAAAAAGCAGTAATTGGATTTGAATCCTGGTGTTAGTCTATGTATTGAGGCCTTGATTCTTACAGCTCTTCCTCAAGTCCAGGTACCCTTTCTAGCTTACTAAGCCAATAAGTTCTCCCAATTTTATTAGCTTGTTCAAACTGCTTTGGATTGTGTTATTCTTCCTTGCATGATTTGATCTATCATAAAGATAAATAAGGTAAACTGACAAATCATCTTCCAATCGGAGTACAAAAATGACTCAATCACAGGATTAGAAGAGTGACTTTAACTAGGAGATGAAGATGGCATAGTTGCTAGAGTGTCTTCGAGATTGTATAAACACAGGACCATGAAGGACATGTGGGACAGTGGAGGAGAAGGGAGGAGAAGAAGGTAAAGATGGGATGGAGCATGCAGAATGTGTGTCAGCATTAAAACCTGAGGATACATATTGTAAGTCAGAAAATATAATAGTATTTTAATGCATGCAACATGGTCAACTCATTCAGTTCACCCAATGAATCAATGAAAGTCTTGTAGATGGTCCTAGTCCACCAGGACCCAGTACCTAAGGTCTCTGCCTCTTGAGTTTATACTCCTGAAGGTTTCTTTCTATCAGCTAGCCTCAGTGCAACTTCAGTTTACTAAGTACTTGTCGGACAGGGGTGACAACCAGTATGGTTTAACATTGTAATCATCTGTAAAAATCCAGAGCTTGCTTTCTTATAAATACTTGGCTTATTTAAATCCTATTTAAGGGGTCAAGAAATTAAACACACTTGGCAAAATGGGGATTATTCTATTTTGTGCTAATTGAATCATTCATAAAAATCTCTTGGTTTTCAGAATCCTTGCCTCTGAAGTAGAACCATTGGCTTAAGGAGGGAATGAATGAAAGTTAGAAAGTCAAGTACCTTGGTGGGAAGAGTGCTCCTGTAACAAAACCTTGTGACATTTTTAAAGGCACAATTTAAAAACCTGTTAGTTCTGAAGCTAATTTTGTAAGTAGCATCTTCATATTTACAAACACCAGTTAGTGGGTTGCTGAGACAGAAAGTCCTGTAGTTGGAATATGATCTTACTAATTTAAAGAATACCAATCTAATCCTACAGGCATTTTCTTTTTTTGTTTTTGCTAGTTACTATGCTAGCTCTTAGAGATACAATGGTGTACAAGTGTGTTATAGTCCATGATGTCATACAGTTGCTAGTCTTATGGGGAGAAAGACAGTTAAAACAAATAATGACATTGTGGAGAGAGAGTTATAAGGGAAAAGTTCCATGCTAGGGGAAGTTACACTAGGAGGGCTGGCTAATTCAGGGGCATAGAGGGCCTTCCTTTCAAAATTGATGTTTAAACCAAGATCATAGGGGCAAATAGGATTAGCCAAGGCGAAGTGACTGTATAGAGCATTTTTGACAAAAAGAACAGTATTTGTGAAGGCTACGGCAAGAGAAAGGGAGGATTGACCCTCTTATAAAGAAACAAATATGTGATACAGCTTACTATCAGTATGTGAAGGAAACAACCTTTTACTATTACGGAGGATAATAGAAGTTAACACACATAGATAAGGTCATATAAGAGATTTCTCTGAGGAAGTATAATTTAAGCTGATAAACAAAGGATAAGAAGGAGGCAGCCATGTCAAGAATGGCATTAAGAACATTCCAGACAAAGTATGTATAAAGGCCGGATGAGAGAAATATCTTGAGACACTTGAGAAAATGAAAGATAGCCATTGTGGTTGGGGTATAAAAGGAAGGGCAGAGTGGTCCAAGGTGAAGTTGAAGGTTTCCCATGCATGGCTTTGTAGGCAATAGTAAGGTGTTTAGATTTCATTTGAATAGCTCTGAGAAGACTGGAAGCAAGACAGCATGTATTTAAGGTCAGGAAGACTTGAGGATTTCATAGCAAAATGCTTGCTTCTTTTAGTATTTGTTTACTCAAGGAAATGGGATACCAGGTTTCCTATTCTGAAGGTTAAAGAAAATGGAAGAGAGTTGAGTAGAGAAACAGAGTGGAAATGACAGTCTGGTTAAGGTTGGTGACCACACATTTATAATTGCAATGAATGCCTAGTTGGGTGATTTCTTCCAAGAAAATTGAGAAAGAAAAGGTTTGTAGTGGGGCTAGTCAGAGGCATGTTATACTCAACTCAGGAAACCATAGGAAAATGACGTGGTCCTTTGAAAAGGTAACAGATATCATTGCAAAGCAGCCTGGAAAAGGGAAAATTGGGCAGCAGGGAGGTAAATTTTACAAAATTAAATTCAGAGTTTATTCTGACTTAGCTTTCCAAGAAAAAAATGAGTGAATTAGAAGTTCAGTTCTGTCCAACCAACATTTACTAAAAATGTATGTGCCAGAGACATAGTCCAGACAGTAGAGATGAGGATACAGAGGAAGATTGTTTTGCATAATAAAATATCCAACAGTTTAATTCACCATAGCATAAAAAGAGTTAATTAAATCAAAAGAAAAAATGGTCAAATCATTTCTGTTCTCCCATGGGGATTTTAATGCTTCATATTATTTGGAAATAGTATAATATTTTCCTGGAGTTCCCATGTGATTATATACAAAATATTCTGGCCTTATATTATTAATGTTGTATTTTCTAACTTCCCTTATTTCATTATAATGAATCTCACTAATTAGTTATTTGCTTACTCTATAGCCATTCGAGTTTTATTTGTGGCATTTGTTATAGATAGTATAGTGCACATTACAGAGGCAATGCTATTTTGCTATTTTCTCTGTTTTAATAAATCCAGATTTTAATGAGGTATCTGGCTGATACATAGCACAAAATTTAGAGGATAAATCAAGCCTTCATTTGAAAATGAGAATCTACACTTTGCTAAAAATGCCACAATACTTTGTCAGTCTGGACTGACAAGAGAACAAAATGCCATATTTAACATTCATTTTATTCTTGAATGTTACTCTTGAATATGCAGGAATATTCTGATGAATGTATTTCCAGTTTCAACTTTGAGAAAGTCTTGATTATAAAAATAAATTGAGAAAGTAGTGTAGCATTTCATTTTTTTTCTCATTCAATCTCAGCAATTTCAAAAATGGAAATATCCTAAAATCAGATGTGCCAAAATTCATATGGAAGAACTAAATACATCTACATGGACACTGTGTTTATCTATTTAGCTGACATCCTAAAAATTAGACTAATGAATTTATCATGCTGTATCTAATATATATGTTCCTAAATATTTTAATGCAACAACTATATAGTTAGTACCACTATATACCAAGAGCTATGCTGACATCTATGGCAGATACAAATAAACTACAGTCTCTGCCTCCTGTAATATAGGGTCTTACTGAGAAAACATGAAATGCGTGACATTTCTGATGAGTGCAAGACAACCTGAATATGACCCTGAATAACAGGTACAGAAAGCGAGTGATTACTCTACTCTATAAAACTAGTTACTATTTTAAGAAGCAGCAGCTCCAGAATAAACTCTTCCATGACTGAGCTATTTTCATCTCTGGATCAATCCTCATCCATCCCCTCATATGAAACTTCTGCACTAGGTACACACACTTTTTAATTTTACCCCTAAACACCATCTGGTTTGATGCCTCCATGACTTGCACTTGGTATTCTCTTCTGCCTAGAAGCTGTTCCCAATTCTTCAGTCTATTTTGACCACTAATTTCTAGCCATTCAAGAGCAACTCAAACATCACTTACTCTGAGACACATCTCAGACCCCCCACTTGGCTGGATTAGGAAACTTTTTTTGCATTGTCAAAATATCTTCACTTAACCTCTGTTCTTGAAGTTACCACAGTATCCTGAAATTACCTATTCCCTGAGAGTCTGTAAACTCCTCAAAAGCAGTGTATTCCCAAAAATCCAGGTCTGACAATTAAGTTCATGAACTTGTTGCAATGACATTGCTAACCTTTTTTGTTATCAAAAGGATTATTCATTATGAATTTGAACCAACTAGACAAACGTTAACCAAGTTTACTATTTGGAAGTGCTGAAAAGGCTGCATTAAAAAGACGAAAACAGGACTTCTGGTAAAATGGCAGAATAGACAGACACTGTGCTAACTACCTCCCAGGATCACACCAAAATTACAAACAGATTATACAGCATTCAACCCCGGAGGTCCCCAGAACACTAGATGAACAGAACCACTAAACAAAGAACTTAAAGAGGAGGCCGTGTCGGGTCTGGTAGGATGGGCGGAGACAAGAGAGGGCGAACCCCGTGAGGGAAGCCCCAGCCATGGGAAGGCTTCTCTGGTTGGGGGAGAGACCCTCCGGCTGCACACCAAGCTCACCAACCCAGAGTTCCTTTGCCAGGAAGAGAAGTTCAAGATAGCTGGCAGTAAATTAGTGAGGACTCTCTTTGCTCAGCTCAGTGAGGCTGAGAGTGGCTGGAGAATCAGTGGGGCCGGCACCCAGGCTTGCTCGCCAGTGAGCACTTACCTGGTTCCTGGTGGAGGGAGTAGCTGTGTGAGCTGGACCCAGGAGCCTGCGGGGACGGACTGAACTGAGCACCTTTGGTGCAAAGGCTGGAGGTTTTTGGACTATTGTTCCCCTGGTGTGGAGCCTGCACGCGAGTGGTATACAAGAGGCCGCCATTTTGTCAGGGTTGGGCCTTCCCACAGAGGATCAGGTCCGAGACCTAATTGGTCTGGTGGAATTGGCACAGAAGTGCGTGTGTAAGTGCGCATGTGCATGCGGCCTTGGGTTCCCCACCCTTGGCCCAGCTTATACTGTGTTGCCATGGAAACGCTGGGTGGGTGACCTCCATTTCCAACAGGCTGCTCACTGAGACCGGGAGTGCACGACCCACCTCGCATACCCACCCTCCGCCCTGCTTGTGCTGTGCTACCAGGGAAACACCTGGTGGGCGTGCTCTGGCTCCAACAGGCTGCTCACTGAGACACAGGATAGCACGAGCTGCCTCAGGTCCCCGCTCTCTGCACTGCGCTTGCAGAGTTGCCAGGCTGGTGATTGGTTGTCAGGCTGCTCGGCCTGATCTGCGAGCGGCTGATTGGGACAGGCTGAGACTGGGAGTTTTCCTGGGAGTGTTGGGCTGTGAGCTGTGTGCCTGCGTAATCCAGCCAGGGCTCTCCTGGTGATCTATCTAATACATCAAAGCAATCCCAGAACGACAGCCAGAATGGGGAAACAAAGAAACATGTCACAAGTAAAAGATCAGAAGAAACCTCTAGAAATGGAACTAAATGAAACAGAGGTATCCAACCTTTCAGAGACAGAGTTTAGAACACTGATGATAAGAATGTTTAACAAACTTAGTGAGGACATAAGGAAGGATAGAGAAATCATAAGAAACAACCAGTTAGAACTAAAAAATACAATAACTGAAATGAAGAACACACTCGAAGGAATCACCAGTAGAGTAGATGAAGCAGAGGAGCGGATCAGTGATTTGGAAGACAAAATAGCAGAAATCACCCAGTTGGCACAACAAAAAGACCAAAGAATAAAAAACAATGAAAATAGTTTAAGACCCCTATGGGACAAGATGAAGCACAACCACCTGTGACTCATAGGAATACCAGAAGGAAAAGAGAAGAAGCAAGGGGTCGAGAATGTATTTGAAAAAATAATGACTGAAAACTTCCCTACCCTGGTGAAGGAAATCAACATACATGCCCAGGAAGTGCAGAGGGTTCTAAACAAGCTGAACCCAAACAGGTCCACACCAAGACACATCATAGTTAAAATGGCAAAGGTTAAAGACAGAGACAGAATCCTAAAAGCAGAAAGAGAAAGACAGCAGGCTACATACAAAGGAACTCCTATTAGACTAACAGCTGACTTGTCTACAGAAACTCTGCAAGCCAGAAGGGAGTGACAGGAGATATTCAAAGTGACACAAAATTAAGGCCTACAACCAAGATTGCTCTACCCAGCACGGCTATCACTTAAAATTGAAGGAGAAATAAAGAACTTCTCAGAAAAGAATAAGCTTAAGGAATTCATTACCACCAAGCCAGCATTGCAAGAAATGTTAAAAGGGCTTTTTTAAACAAAAGAAAGGGGTAAACAAGCTAACCCAAGAAGACCAGGAATACAAATAACAAAATGGCAATACATATGCACCTATCAATAATCATTTTTAATGTGAATGGGCTAAATACTCCAATCAAAAGACAGAGAGTGGCTGAGTGGTTAAGAAAATAGGACACATGTATATGCTGTTTACAGATGGAATAAGATATTTCATGCAAATGGAAATGAGAATAAAAAACAAAACCTGGAGTACCAATACTTATTTTGGACAAAACAGACTTTAAAATGACTACAATAAAAGACAAAGAAGGGCACTATATCCCTAATAAATATCTATGTACCCAACATAGGAACTCCTAATTACATATAACAGATTTTGACAGACATAAAGACAGAGATCAACAGTAACACTATCGTAGTACGGGACTTCAACACCCCATTGTCACCAATGGACAGACCCTTTAGACAGAAAATCAACACAGAAAGAGGGGCCTTAAATGACACTTTAGACCAGCTGGACTTAATTGATATTTTTAGAGCATTTCACCCTGAGAAAACAGAATATATATTCTTCTCAAGTGCACATGGAACATTTTCCAAGATAGACCACGTTAGGCAACAAAACAAGTCTCAGTAAGTTTAAGATTGAAGTCATATCAAGTAGATATAAAGGAAAAACTGATGGTTGCTGGCTGGGAGGGAGTGGGGATGAGGGAGAGGGGGAAGGTTTTGGACAGCGTAGTTGGGTGACTACAATGTTGCTGCAGGGATATGGGGGGCAGTTCTGGGAATGTAATTAATAATGTTATGAAGAGACTATTATGTTAAGTGAAATAAGTCAGTTGGAGAAAGACAAGTACTATATGATCTCACTTATATGTGGAATCTGAAAAACTGAATGAACAATCAAAGTAAACAGACACATAGACATAGAGGAAAAACTGAGGGTTGCTAGTTGAGAGGGGGGTGGGGAGAAGGAGGAAGGGGAAGGGATTAGACAGCATAAATAGACAACTACAATATTGCCACAGGGATATGAACCACAGTTCGGGGAATATAATAATGTTGTAAAAATTTTGTGGCGTGTCAGATAGTAACGTCTTGTTAGGGAGACCACTTCATGGATGGAGTAGAGGCTTGATCACTGCACTGTACACCTGAAGCTGATGTTGTGTAATATTGTATGCCAACTGTAACTGAATATATAGATAGTCACGGGATGTGGAGTATACTGTGGAAGGGAGTCAAAGGAATTGTAGTGGATATATATGATATGGGGAGGAGGAGTAGGGTGGCAAACTAGGCGAGGGGGTTGTCACTTTGGGAGGTAAAGAGTATAACTATTGCATTGTGCTGTACACCTGAAACTAATTTTTTAAAAAATTAATTAATTAAAAAAAAAAAAAGACGAAAGCAGCCTGAACTTTTCACCAACAATTCATGGCTCTTGCATCATTACAACGCACCAGCTCACACAGCACTCTCTGTGAGGGAGTTTTTAGCCAGTAAACAAATAACTGTATTGGAACATCCTCCCTACTCATCTGATCTGGCCCCCAGTGACTTCTTTCTATACCCGAAGATAAAGGAAATATTGAAAGGAAGACATTTAGGTGATATTCAGGACATCAAGTGCAATACAACAACAGCTCTGATGGCCATTCCAGAAAAAGAGTTCCAAAATTGCTTCAAAGAGTGGTCTAGGCGCTGGCATATGTGCATAGTTTCCCAAGGGGAGTATTTCAAAGGTGACCATAGGGATATTCAGCAGTGAGGTATGTAGCACTTTTTCTAGGATGAGTTTGTGAAATTAATTGTCCAACAATGAATGGGTACCATTACCAGTCTCTAGAATGATGCCTGGCACATAATGAGTTTTCCCAAAATTATCACATGGCTGAATGCAAGGGAATATTCGATAAGAAAAATATCCTAGTTAATGGGACATCAACTTGTCAATTGCTTCAGAAAAGATTATAGTCAAAAGCAGTATGATTTTCTCTAGGGCCGGTGAGGAGATAAATATGATTATAATAAAGAGATTTAACTATCAAAAATCTAGGATGAGACATATAAATTGAGAAAAAACTACATAGAGCATAATTTTGTGAATGTGTACTTACTATCTACTATCATTCTTGAATTTAGTATCTCATTTACTCCTCAAATAATTATGCCATGTAAGTATTATGACAATTTATAGTCACTGTTTTTACTTTAAAATTGTCTAAATTTTATCACATTTGCTACAGCTTGATTGATATTTATTATAAAAAATAATATGTACACATATGGCATAAAATGAAATGAAAAAAGCCGTGATGCAACTGCCATTCCCACTTACCTCACAAGTAACTTCTTTTTTACTATTTATGTTTTCAGATTTCTAGTGGTTAACAATGTTTTAATAGTACGGATATGACTCCATTGTTTATCAGCTTAGAATAGTTTCAGTTTTTATTCATCTATTGAAGACTAAAAATTCAGTTCACTTATTCTACCACCCACCAAGTCTTTCCCTTTATTCTAAATTTTTAGAGTTATCTAATTTTAGTTCTTCTACATATTTCCTTAAAATATATGAAATACCTTGTTCAACATTTTTGTTCCACCAACTTTAAACCTAAGATATTGGAGGAAATTCATACTCCTACACTAACCTATTACACTTACGACTCTCTTTTCTCCTGTGTCAATATTGCAGTATCAAGACTTATGAAATTTACTTTATAGTATGTAACTATAATTAAGATATCTCAATAGTTAGAGATTCTAAAAATCTGAATGCCAATAAATAGTATCAATATTTTGATTATCCGAATACTGCTCCTTTTAGAACCAAGTAGTGTGCTTGAACCCAGAGAAATAAGTATAATTCAAAATCATGTAGAATATGCTGATGAAAACAGAATGTTCCCACTATCATCAAAATAATTATCTTTTAAAAATTTCTATCAATTGTTCAAAACATTTCTTTGCTCTATATTTGAAGCGAGACATTCTTGTACAGCTCTTTGTTTTTCTGATGGTCTCGAATCATATCTCTGTTCTTTTGATTAGAAGAAGCCAGGCTTTGTAACATAACTGAAATCTTCCAGTTTTTAAATCATAACAGTTGATGAATAAGACCACATTCATCTTCCAGTCATTCTTCTTGATAGACTCTTCTCTTGTATCCCCAAAACAGCCATAACTCCAGAGGGGACTGGATCCTGGGATGGAGCCATTGTGGAACAGAGCCTCAGCGAACCAATGATAGGCATGTAGCTTAATTATGTGGAGTCATTTGTTACCTCAACATTATGTAGCTTATTCTGACTCACAAGTCTAATATGTATGGTGGAATTTTGTTTTTCATGATGTTGAATTAGTATTCCATTATCTAGTACTTTTGATAGAAAGTTTGATACTAGTTTAATTATTGCTTATTTACTATTGAGATATTTCATCTTACTCTCTCAGAAAACTTTAGGGTCTTCTCTTTATCTTTAGTGTTCTGAACTTTCTAAGGATGTGTCTAGGCTTCAATCTTATTGTCTTCATACTTCAATTAACCACTTCTATCTTTCTCTAGTTCCAGTAAATTTTCTTCTCTTCGTATTTCTTAATTAAGTAATTTTTCTCCTTCCTCCTTTTTAATTAACTTTTCAGTGTGGATTTAAATCTTCTGGCTTTTAAATCATAATTCTTGATTCTATTAGGTATATATTTTTAACTTTTTATCTTTAAATTGTCCCCCATGGTTTTAACTCTCAATATAATTAAAAAATAAATTGTCCAAATCATAAGAGCCTATTGGCTGTAGGTTCTGTGTGATTCACTCATCTTCATTTCTCATTTTTTTCATTTTGTCAATTACATTTTAAGTTCATGTATTTTCTGTGTTCTCTCAATGCTTTTTTTTACTAGTAGTCCTGTTATAATGAAGATAAATACCTTCTTTATTCTCTTTAAAAATAAAAATAAGAATTTTAAAAAGTTATTTCATTTTCACTGAATTATATCTATTTTTTCTCTTGATCTGTGTATTCATTTTGGTACTCCTATGTCAAGCCATTTGTTTCCCTCAAATGCCTAGCAGTCTTTAATTTTCCTGTCATATTTATTAGTAGTCAATAAGGTTAATGACCATAGATAATAGGATGGTTGATCTAAGCTTCTTCTCACAATCTGATTATGGTTCTTGAAACAACCAAACCAAAACCAAATAAACCAAAAACTTCCTTAAAATTCAAGGGTGGACCACAAGACTATAAGTCCTGGGTGACTGGGTGAGACAAATAGGCTGTGCATAGGTGGGGAGTGTGTAGGCCACCTGCCTTCCCCTCTATTGAAAGAGAAGTGCTTTACTCTGAGGCACACATACTCTTTTCAGGAATCCCAACCTCACATGAACAGATTGTTCAAAATTTTGGGAAAACTATTTTCCACATTTAGTTGGGGAGGTGAGCTCCACTGCTTTCAGATTCTTAGTGTATGCAGGTATACTTGAATTGAAAGTCAGTTTACTTTATTTTATATAGACAGCTTCAAAATGAATGATTTAGATTATTATCCCACAACCCTTTCTGCTTTCTCTGCCTAATGATTCTGAGCCTGAAGTCTTTCCAGGCTCATATTTCTAAAGTAGCCTTCTTTTGACCTTTTTCTGTACTCTGGCTTATATGTCGATATGTTCCCGTTCACTTTCCCTCAAAATTGGATTTATTGAGGCATTCTTAGTGTTCTTTTCTTTCTTTTTTTAAAGATTTTATTGGGGAATTAGGGGAGGGAACAGTGTTAGGGAATAGTGGAAGGGGGAACAGACAAGTTGTTATCCTTTTGTTCTTCAGTCTAGTTGTGGAGGACGTCGTTTCATTGGTCCATGTTGGTATTGTGATAATTGCACTCCTCCTGGGTGAGACATATCAGTTGCCGGCCTCTGGACAGCCACTCACGGCGGCTCTTGGCCACTCAGGCTGAACTGTCAGCCACTCACGGTAGCTTATGCCAGCCCGCTGCAGCTCTGCAGCAGCCTACGCCATCGCTGGTGACTCCCGGCAGCCCAGCTCCAGGTTGAACTGTTGTTCACCATCTTAGCAGTAGAGGGTGCAACGTCACTGGCCCTCAGGTGGAATCTGAACCGGGGCCCTGCTGCTCAGAGCTGGTGTCCCAAGCCAACTCTTAACCAACACACCACTCGGCCTGCCTCATTCTGAGTATTCTTGATGCTATTAAGGAGTTATTCCATTTTGTATCACATACTCTAATTTCAGAGATATTTTGGCACACATGTATCTCAGTCTGCCATCTTGACCAGAAACTAACACATTATTTTTCCAAATAGTGAGTAAAGGTATGAATCTGTTCATTACTGGATTAAAATTTTAAATTATACTAACATATTTAGGCAATAAACATATGAAGAGAAGGAAAGGACACTAACATTTGTATATCACCTACTGAGTACTAACAGCTGATTGAGAGAAATTCTTTATTTTCATGACTTCATTTAATCTATACAATAATCCGATGAGGTGTCACTATCTCCACTTTATAAAGCTATATATTGGGATTCAGGGAGTTTAAATAAATTGCCCAAGTCATAGGACTAATAAATAGTAGAACCAACTCTGGATGTGCCTGGCTGCAAATTATCTGCTAGCTAGTTACAGAATGCTAACTGACATTGAATGGTTTAGGCTGGATGCTGTAATACTGTGAATTGTTTGTTTTAATGATTTTTTAAATAAGAAAATAACACCAAGAACTAGATCTTATTTATTTGCAATTTAGAAATTCAAAACAACCTTATTTAAAGGAAAGATTTTTAATGTATTTTATTGGTGGCATAAAGGTGAGTTATACGGTGTCCCTGTCTTTCATTGAAATCCAACCAGGGATTTCCTTGCTGTAGATTATTCAGATATAGTGACAAAGTATAAATGTTAATGTTCTTCAATGTCAGATTAAGGCAAAAACAATAGATGCTCTGCGTTGATGCTCACAGGCATTGAGAAAGAGACAGTGAAGGTGAGTTAATCTAGTTCAATGCTTCCCTACTGTATCCTCCTCACTAAATAAAAATATTTTAAAAAGAAGACAGCTCATATATCATTCTCTTCATTCAGTCATAAAATAGGTTCTTCTTGCCCCAGTGAATTGGAGCATATGTGACACTATTTGTGTATCAGATATTGTGAATTTTATGTTGGTGGGTGCTGTCATTCTTTGTCTGTTTGTTTGGTGTTTTTATTGTTTTAAATTCTTTTAAATATTTTGGAACTTCGTTTTGGGATGCAGTTAAAGCACATGTTTCATCCTTTTGAAAAACTTGCTTTTAATATTTGTTAGTTGGGGAAAAGACAGCCTTTATTTAAGAACTAATTTATCCTACTTCTAAGGCAGTACCCTTTTTTTAAAAAAAAATTCTTTTATTGTGAAATAAACATTTTTTTAAAATTAGTTTCAGGCATAAAACACAGGCAATAGTTATACTTTTTACCCCTCAAAGTGACAACACCCCTCTCCCAATTCGCCACCCCACTCCTCTTCCCATATCATACATATCTATTACAATTCCTTTGACTCCCTTCGACAGTATCCTCTACATCATGTGACTATCTATATATTCAATTACAGTTGGCATACAATATTATACAACATCAGTTTCAGGTATACAGTGCAGTGATCAAACCTCTACTCCATCCATGAAGTAGTCCCCCTAACAAGACATGTGACCATCAAGGAAGTACCCTTTTGAAGACTCCACTTGATACATATGTGTTAGGAGATACTTCCACTTTGGCTGATGGAAATGGCCCTATGTGAGCTCCTGGTATTATCCTTTCTGCTTCTTTTTGATAGTTTTTTGCTAGGTGCTGGCAGTTTGTTCATATGTGCTGATCAGTACTTAGCTAAAGGCTGGAGCAAAACTCTCTGAAGATCTTTGGAACCTTCTCTTTGTGAAGCTATGTTGTCTCTAGTATTCTGCCCCAAAAATTCTACTTTCCTTGGCCTCCTTGAAATCCAAATGTGTTTTCCTCAACTCAGAAAGACTGTCAGGCTCTGTTTGATACAACAATGGTTCCCCACCATTGTTGTATCAAAATTCTCCTCAGTCAGTAGGCTGGGTCTCTTGTTTGTTTCCCTTCTCTACGGTATCACTGTGATGCACACGCTGTTGTTCAATACCTGAAAACTATTGCTTTGCAAGTTTTGTCTTATTTTTTAATTGTTTAAGACAGGAGGGTGTCCATATACAGAAAATAGCTGGTTTGTTGATAAGTAGACTCACTAGGAAATGAGATCCCACTGACCAGCCAAATTTCTTGAGAGTAATTTAAGGGCCAAACACAATCAAATAAAAATATCAGAGCTATTCACGATGTGTAGCTAAGAAAAATAATGAATAAGAAAGACAGAGTACTTTCTAGGCATTCAAATGTGGCAGACATATCTCTAATGAGTCAGAATAGCAGGGAAATGTTGTAATTATAGTGTGCATCCAGTAAATCATTTACTTGCACAATCTTTAAAAACCAAGAAAACCTATGTGTTAATTTTAAAAGCCCCAAACATTTTAGTGGGCCATCTTTCTTCGTACACGTATACACTATGACACAGAAGTCTTAGTTTACCACACATTTATTGAATACATGAAGCAAAGTAGTGTGTGCTGATTATGGGACATACAATAATGATTAATAGTAGTCTTATGTCTGAAGGAGAAGGGGGTAAAAAAAAGTGTATCCAAATATTCACAACCCAAGGCTCTGTGTGAAAACATTTGGACACCTAGAGGAAGAGACCTTATCTGAACTGGTTTCTAAAAGAGGCTTCCCTAGAGAAGTTAGCTTTTAAAGCAGATGGTAGAAGGTAACCAAGATTTCCATAAGAGGAGATAGGAGTGGGATGAGATGTTACAAGGGTAGAGGTAGCAAATCAAATCACAGTAGTGATTTAAAAGGGTGAGTTCCTCAGTGTACATAGAACAGGGGTGGGCAAACTTCTGAGATGGAAGAGCTAATCCTGTCCCTCAAAGTTATGTGAGACCTATAAAACAAATGAAATCACCATGATGTGAATAACATCCTTTAAAAATTTTATAAATGAAACTATGATCATTTTATTTTAATTTTCAATTTTACTTCAGAGCCATATGAATGAACCCAAAGAGCAGCACGTGGCTCACGAGCTGGTTTACCGACCCCTGGCATAGAACATTAACTGAAGGGTTACTGGAAGAAAAACCTAGAGAGAAAAGTTGGTCAAGGGATTCTAAAGAACTTTGTATGGCAGGCTAACAGGTTGCTTTGGCAAGGTAGACCACTTCTGAGTTCTCATCTGTACTATGGCAGGGTTCACAACTTCACATGGTATGAATTAAGGAACTGGCTTTATTAGGAAAGGTTAAGTAAACCAAAGATAAGCAAGGAAAAAGAAGTTATGGGAGCCCTGGTTCTCCTATCATCCCACAAAGAAGTGTGCTGAGATCAAGGCGCACAGTGCTGAACTTGTCGAGTACCTAAGCAATAGCTGACAGCCCACTCTCTTTTGTTACTCTCACTTCTTACAGGACAAGTATGGGGAATTAGTCCATCAGTGGATGTATTAGGGTTCTCCAGAGAAAATGAACTAATTATACATTATATGTATTAGATATCATATATGTTAGAATATTTATATAGTATATACTGCATATATTTTATATATATATATATATATATATATATATATATATATATATATATATATATATATATGAAGAGACTTATTATGAGAAATTTGAGGAGTCTCATGATCTGTCTGCTAGCTGGAAACCCAGGAAAGCTGAATGTGTAGTTCCAGTCCAAGTCCAAAGACCTGAGAACAAGAGGGAGCCAATAGTTTAAATCCCGGTCCAAGGGCAGGAGAAGACTGATGCCCCAACTCAAGCAGGTAGCAGGCAAGGAGAGAAAACAGTTAGATTCCTCTTTTCTCTGCCTTTTGCTCTATTTATGTCCTCAATATATTTCCCTCCTTGGCATGCATGGATATCACTCAGTATAATTTATGTGATTTGAGTGCACAATTCAAATGCTAACCTTATACAGAAACACCCACACAGACTCACCCAGAAATAATGTTTAATCTGGACACCCCTTGGCACAGTGAAGTTTCACATTAGAATTAAGCATCACAGCGAATGAATGCACTGGTTACTTAGTCACATGAATCTGAATTTGGGGTGCTAGAGATTTATAGGAATTGCCTGAGGAAGGCAGATAGCCAAGTAACTTTGGGTCCCATGAGATGTTGCAGTGTCCACTGTAGAGGGAAGAGGCCACTTGGGAATTTCAGTTTTGAGCTTCCCTAATAAAGCCAACCCCAATTCTCAGCTGGCTAGCTGCCAGGATCACTTTTGGACAATTCTGCTCATTACACCATCAAAGTACTGGCATTAACAGTGTTAAGAGAGGTGGTAAATCCAAAACAAACAAACAAGCAAACAAACTTCAGGCACCCAACTGAATAAAAAAGCAAAAGAAATGGTGGAGCTTGTGACATACTAGAAAGACTGAGTTCATTCAATGTTAAAGTTTTAAGCACACACACACACACACACACACACACACACACACACACACACACCATTATCTGTGACCCTGATTTTGCCAGTAGCAATTGATGATCCCAGTATAGGTAGTCGGGCTCCAAATCAGATATTATTTAGCCGACTACTATATTAAACCAAACGATATAGCACACTGAAAATAAAAATGGTGGAGGGAAAGGTAGATATTAGCAAGAACCTAAATAATATTAGAAAGAATTTGCTGACCTAAGAGTAAAAGAGGGAAGAGTCAAGAATAACTCAACTCATGAAAACAAGTGACTATGAACTTGATAGTACCATTAACAATAATAAGAACTTTAAAACAGAAGCTGGGTTTTGTGGGAAGTTGGCAGTAATCTGGGTTTTCGACACAGTGGATTTGAGAGGTCAAAGAGTAGAGTTAGAAAGCATTTTATGCATCAGGCACTTTACCATATATAAAATACCCATTGAATGCTTATAATTGTTCTATGAAGCAGAAACTATTACTATTACCCCCATTTTATTGGCAGGAAAACTAAGACTTAGAGAGTTGAGTGATTTTCTAATTATACCATTCATCTAGCAAAGCCCCCAAAAGTCTTTCTGATGTCAAAGCTGATCAACCACCGAATCAATGCACAGGTTCCAACCAAAAGCGCCATCTGAGGGCAGGAACAGCGGCATTGACTTATCAGCCTTGTCATGAGAGAAGACCAAGAAGCTACAGGAAGAAACACATTTCTTGAAGAGAATATATAAAGATCAAGAGAAAGATGGCCAGGAAAAAAATACTGGGATAGCCAAATTTGGGTAGAAAGTGGGAAATAGGAAGGAATAAGAACACAGAGAAGGAGAGAAATCAGAAGACAGAAGTGGGTCTGAGTCACATGAGATAAGGAAAAAAAAGGTCAAGAAAAATCTGTAATCCACAGTGTAAATTGCAGTCAAAGGAGCAGACAACTGAAAGATAATTGGAAACTTTGGGGAAAAATGGCCAATAACTAAAAAGCACTTGTTATATGTCAGGAGCTGTTTTAAGTGCTTTGTACATATTTATCCTTACTATCACAAGTTTATTAATACATTTTACAGATTGTAAGTTGATACACAGAGAAGCAATGTCCAAAGTTCCTCAGCTAGTAATTAGCAGAACTGCAACATCACCCAGTGAGTCTAGTGGAAGCACATACCTCCTTCATCATCATGCCACAGTTTCAGGAGAATGGCACCTCCATGGACCAGGCTGCAGCATGTTAAGATATGGCTAAGGAATAGCTTTTCCCGTCAGGCTATGTAGTATTGGTTTACAGGATAACCCGGCTCAGGGCTTCTCCTTTTCTGCAGAATCCTAAAAATATTTCTTCCAGGGAACTGGAGTTCAGGAAGGGTGAGCTCACACATGCTGTGGCTTCCTTCCGAGGCCCTGGGGCAGCTAGGTTTTGACAAGAGGGCTGAGGCCTTGAAGGTCAGGACTACCACTTCTATTTGGGTTTCTTTAATTGTCTGCCATTTTGTTTTTGGCATATTCTCCCCCAAACAGTAGAGAGGCCAACTGGAACCACATGTTTGATAAGAAGACGAGAGGACACTGAAGAAGAACAAGAGGTCTGGGTCAGTGCTTAAACAGGACAAAATCCTGATGTCAAGTGCAAGGAACTCTTTCACTAAGAGTCTTGTTTTGCTCTGTGCTGTACAGCACAAGCTACATACTTGTAGCTACATACAAGCTTCTTTAACCTCAATCCTACCAAATGGCAGAAAGGCACCTGCTGACACCAAGAGAAAGGCAAGGCTGTAAACACACCCCAGTCCTCTGTCATGACAGAGACTCTCTCCTTGACCAAATGCTAGTCAGGCTCTTCTGAGCACTCTTCTCCACTGGATCTCAACCTTGGCCTGTAAAAACAAACACCAACAACAATAGACTGGAATAACACTAACGTAGTTCTAACTGCTTGAGGCCACATCCCTGGGATGACCCTAGCTCCCCACTTTCTCTGTGATGTTCAACTATAGTCGAATAACATTTCCATGCTGCTGACTGTGGCATTCGACTTTTCCCTACAAGCTCAAACTATAAAAAATCTAGTCAGTGCTCCAGAAAGGTAGTTTAGGAAAGCAGATGTACATTTTTATATTTTTTGTGTTTTTCAAGAATGAATAACAATAGGAAATTTTTATACTTTAGAGTAACCATTTATTTTAATAAAATGTAGCACCTTAACTGTATTTACTTAAAAATATAAATACTGTAATTATTTTTTGTGGATTTTTGACACATTTTGGAGAAAAAACTTGAAATCAATTAATGCAGTGAAAGGGTAAAAGTGCTTGCTTGAGAAAACTCAAGGCTGCTGAAAACACCAGCAAACAATGAAAGATAGAGCCCCTGTCTTGCCATGCCTTTGGGAGGGTAGGAGCTAAACTTTAATAAGCACCAGTTAGAAAAACCAGGTGGATCTGACATGGACCAACTTCTTTCTAACTTTTCGTAACTTTTCATCTCCCTGACTCTATTGAGCCCCCGCTCAGCCCCACCCATTCCCTCATTGTTTTTAAATACCTGGTCATATATTGCAGTTGAGTTCAGTTCACACTGGACTGACTCTTCTCCCTATTGCAATAGCTATTACTGATTAAGATCTGTCCTTGCGGGTTTAACTAGAGTCCAGATTTATCTTTGACAGTCTCCGCAAGAATACCCTCCCTGGCACTTTTAATCTCCCCTGTTCATTAATTCTTTTGAGAAGGGGCATTGTAAGCTTTAGTTGAAAAGTTCAGCACTTTTCCATTGTACCACATTAGCAGGAGCAAAAGTGGGAGTGAACTACCCTGGAGGATATCCTGGATAATTGAAAGGGCTCTGGCTCCAACAAGGGAATGACCAGGATTTGAATAACCGCTCTTATCATCTTGGAGCCCCAGAGGCCTAAATTACTCATCCCCTATTTTGCTGAATTTGTGGCCTCTGCAACCTCTCCACTGGCATCCTGTTTAATATCCCATGTTCTTCTACCTTCACCATTTTACTGAAGAAAGATCAGCAAAAGTTCCACTGATGTAGTGCATGTACCAAGGGGAGAAAGGCAGGCCAGAGAGGTGAAGCTGGGGTCACTGGCCTGCCCTGTGGGTCTCGGAAGGGAGTGTGCAGACATCTGTCCCTGAATTAGGTGTGAGAAGAACTGAAAGCAACTCTGTATCAGTGGTTCCCAACCTTAGCTGCAGATTGTAATCATTTAGGGGGTCTTTGAAAACTGTGGATGCCTAGTTTCCACACACAGACGTTCTGATTAAATTAGGATGGGAGAGGCATCCGAATTTTGAAAAACTCCCCAGGTGACACTAACATACAGCAAAGTTTGGGAACCTCTGGCCTATATCATACTTGGCTTCCTAAGCAACTACAACAATATTCTGAACAGGCTCATAAATCTTTGGAAATCTTATTCCTGTCACTATTAGTGATAAAAGTATCTAATAATAGTAGCAGCAGCCTCATGAATACTCCACAGGTAACAAATGTTTCACATTCGTTAATTCATGTAACAAAACCAAAGTAGGTATTATTCTTCAACTTTATAAGTGGGGAATCTGAGTCTCAACTATCTTAAAAAACACGACTCAAATTTACAAGGTAAACGAAGAATGGGGGCAGGATCTGAACACAAGTTTCACCGCAAACCAGTTAGTCTTAACCACTGCACCATACCTCTCATTCTAGATGTTTGAAAAGTAGCTTTGAACATATAGCCTGGACCTGCCCAGGGAACACTAGATCCAACAAGCACACTTATTCATGTTGTCAGGGTGGGCTTTTTCTGTCGGGATCTAGTATGATGTCATGCTTATTTGAATGGCCTTTGTGATCCCGAAATCTCATAGCAAAGTGGTCAACAATCAGGCTAGGTCAGCTGGGGATTGACTACAGACGACAGAGCAGGGGTCAGGGTTGAAATCAATGAGTTCAAAAGGTCCCGAGAGACCGGTAGCAAAAATACAGGAGGGATGGAAAAGGCAGGTACAATCCGTGAATTCATCAAGTCTTAATGTATGAGAGATAGGAACACTGATAGGGATGCAGCTGGAACCCAGATGCAGCTGGATTCGTGTAGATGGTAACTGCTACCAGAAAAACTGGCTCGAAGCTGGAGTAGGTGTCTGGTGGTCATGGCGGGATGTGGTGACACATATCTGATAATCTTCATTCTACCTATTTTGTACGAAGGTGTGAGTGATGTGTCCAGAACAATAGAACTTAATAAATGAATGTTATGAAGCACAAACCTAGAAAGATATAGCTGGGGACACATAGGGCCTAGCACACCTGGAAAGACTTTGCAAAGGAAGCAGGTTGGAGTGTTGTCCAAGGGAACGAGCTCCACAGGTGGACTTGGGAGAGCCTGGCCAGAACACTTGCTGGTTGTGTGACCTTGGGCAATTTCTTCTATAGACTTGCTGAGCCTTCATTTCCTTATCTGTAAAGTGAGGATGTGATTGCTCTGAAAATGTGTTGTTGGATTAAGTAAGATAACGGCAGAAACATCTTGCACATTTCTTGGCCCACAGCATGAGCTCAACAAATGCCAGTTTCCTGGCCTTCCTATGTTGTCTTGTTCTTTTATATCAAGAATAAAAACACATTCAAAGGTTTTATAATAAGCATCACATTCAGTATGCTTGCATTTAAAAATATTACGGGCGATTAAATGTAATAGTATATGTAAAAGTGTTTTGAAAATTATAGAGTACTAAATGACTCTAAGGTATCATTATTTTAATTACATAATTATACATGAGCAGATCCTATCTCATGGCTCTGACAATTGCCTCCACTGCTGACTCTCAAGTCTACATTTCTAGGACAAATTCCTCAAGGCTCCTTTTCCTAGGGGACATTTACAAATCTCCATTTTGCATTTATAATAATAGACTGATCATCTGCCCTCCAAATGCTTCTTCCTTTTCCTGTTTCTCCTATCGGCACTGAAACAGATTCATCCTCTCTGCAGGTGAAGGGGATATGGCTGTGAGTGTAGTCAGGTTATGGAGTGAACTAATGAAAGATGCCTGTGTGATCAGAAGTCATAGTTTGAAACCTCGCAGTCAGAATAGCACACAATTATAACATGTTCTGAAACTTAATTGTCTTTGTTCAAATCTCACCTCTTGCAAGCCGTGTGACCTCAGACAAGCTACCTGACTTCACTATGCCTCAGTTGCCTCACTTGTGAAATGAGGATAGTAATAACAGCAGTACCTTATAGGGTTGTGGTGATGATTAAATGAACTAATGTAGTCAAACTTAAATACTATGTTATATATCATTACTAGCATGGTACTTGCTTTATAGCTATGTAGTCTTGGATAAAGTAGTTAAACTTGGAGTCTGTTGGGTCATTTGTGGAGTAACAATACTTGCCTGTTAGTGAATGTGACGATTAAATAAGAAAGTAAATTTGTTGCCAAGGACTTGAAATCATCCCCTAGGTTGGTTAGTGTCCAAGAGGATGGTGGGTTGAGCTCAGTTGCCTACTGAAGATAGAATATGGATCTTGCTTCTCCTTTTCATGGCTGGAATGGTCTTCTTACCTGGCTTTGGCCAGCTACCCCCTCTTAATTTGGATTCTCACTCTCTATCTCACTTGGTAGCCAGTGCCCAGGCTCCTGCACAGGCCAGCTCAAGCACTGGCACAGTGGGCAAACACTCTCTCACTTGCTGTCCATGTGTTTCCATGGCCCTATCACATGGGGAATGGGATTGGGCTTCAGGATTAGATTTAAGGAGGTTTTACTCTGAGCAACATGAATTCTGCACATGGTGGAGCCCACCAAGATTACTACAGCCCCATGTGGGGACTAGCGAAAAGCCTCCAAGAATAAATTGCCTTCTATTTGTTTTGAGTACATTTTCCTTTGGAATCTCCTTACAATCTGAGTCTTGGTTAAGTCGGGTATCCTGAGACTCTGGCGATAGTGCTGCCAAAGGAGGAATCCAGTCTTACCCTGATTCTGAACCACCTTAAGCAGTGGAATAACTATTCATTTTATTTCTATGTTTGATGTGGTCAGTCAGGCAGGAAAGGAGTTATTTTCCTTTCTCCCAAACTACTTGATGTGCTTACCTCGTGATACCCATGGCCAATATGGGCAGACTTTCTTACGGACAGTGTCTGTTTCCTTGTTGAAGTCTCTGTCATATGAACTCAACATCCCTGTCACTTTGGACCCCTCCCTCTCTGTCATTGTCCATACCATGTCAGTCATCTCATAAGTGCTGATTCTCTCTCTGTTGTCTCTCACTTTTTTGACTTCCAAGTGTTGGTCTCTTTTTACTTTTCTAGCTATGACAACACTAGATTCATCTCACTACAACAATAGTTCCAATGACTCACTGCAATGGTTTCCCCATTGTCTTTATGTAGAGGTGGATTTGCCACAAAGTTAATGAGGTTAGCACTGAATTACTGGCAGGAATCCAGCAGCGTGTTCATGTGGTCACGTGCTATTGTAAATTCAGCCAGTGTCAGGTTTTAACACAAATCAGTTAAGACCGCCACGTCTTTCTGCTTTGATTTTTGGATCAGTATCACAGTTATTTTAGTTGAGAATATATTTTATCCAGGTTAGTGGTATATATCCCTTTTGGTTCACAATCACATTATGCTATTTTCCTAAATTTTGTTATGTTTTTGAAATCTGTCAGCCTTTAAAAATTTGTAATACTTTGTGATTTATTTCCTCACTTGAAATAAACATTCATTTTTGTACCTGATTATGTATGAAAATGCTTATGAGAGTACCCAGTTATATAAGTTTCGGGTTTAAAAAAAAAAAAAAAGACTCCCAAAACTAGTCTAGGAGTCAATGCTCTCCCTTCCGGGCTGCACAGATATGTTTTCCAAATTTCTCCCCCTCCCCCCAACACTGTCATCACAGAACTTCTACTTTTGTTTACTCCTTTTCCCTTCAATGTGTCATTTGTTCTCAGATTTGAATTCCATGGGTATATCTCTGAATTCTGTTTATCCTTTTGAATACTAGCCACATTGCATGTCAAAGTGAAGATAACAAGCTCACAGTTATCTACGGTTTTCATATGACAGACATCATCCATACGTTACCTTTAATTCTTACAACCAGTACAGGAGGAGGCATCAGTATGCTCATTCTGTAGATGAAGGGACAGGGGCTCAATGAGGCCTCAGAGTACAGATGGCAGAAGCCCGCATTTGCTCTTGCCCTGAAGCATCTAAGAACGATAACTCCTCCCACATCAGTTAAGAATCATCTCTGAACCCCAAAGTTCTGTAAGTGCCCACCTTGTAAACAGCCAACTGTCTGTACCAATACTTAACTATTTTGTAGACATATTTCTTATTTCCTCCTCCTTCCTCCACCCCAATACAGTATGTCAACCTAAAAATCTGGGATGTGATCTTAATCTCCTTTTGTGTCTTCTGTAGGGAACACTGCATGCAGAGAAGTTAGTATTTATTACAGAGGTATAAATGAATAGCTTGTCATGAAGGAACAAACTAAAATAAAAGCAATTGGAAGGAGAGCTCAATTTACAGGAGCTTAGAAACTATGAGGATAGTTTCTTGGTTCTAACATTTTAATACCAGAATAGAAGAGAGATGTTAAAAGATGTGTATTAGAAATATCTTTAAATCCACAATGTCAAGGAATGTATTTTAAAATACTATTCGCAGAGAAGCACAATTCACATGTGTCTTGATACTGACAGTTCAGTGTAAATGATTACACTGAGAAAGAATTCATAGTTTTTAGAATACAGTTGAAAAAATTGTGTAGGGATTATGAAATCAATTTCCATCCTTCAACCTGAAAAAGGCATATTTTTGAAACCCAATGAAAATACAATAATAATGAGGACTAACAAGTACCTTGCCTATCAGAAAGAGTATGATGCCAGTGCAGTTTTCTTTTTTATAATCTCTCTTTTGGCACCTAATGTCCATGGGTTGTTTCATGGACTACTGGGAGTGAGAATTATTATCTTCAGGTTTCATTTTCTGTCTTTCTCCCACATCCTCTTCCTCCTCCCCCACCCATTATTAATGTATTAAATTAGACGGAGTCATGGAATGCTTTGTTTCACTATACAAAGTTATAGGCATCTATCTCCACAGAGCATGCTAGGGAAATTCTTCTGATATCTGGCCATCGTTGAGTCATTTAATCACAGAATCTCATGTTTGTAAGAAATGTTAGATATATAGACTGCAAAACATTCCATCAAAACTAATAATCATAGTTGTTTAGTATGTTGAACAGTATGTCACTCATACTTCAGTTCCTTTTCAAATGAAATCTATGAGGTAAATATTATCTTTATTTTACCAGTGAGAAAACATAGGTTTAAGTAGTTAAATATAACTGTTGTTATTAACATTTATTAAATGTTTACTATATGCCAGATATTGTTCTAAGAGTTTTCCATATGTTTACTTAATCCTCACACTTCTGAGAAAGTTATTATTGTTGTCTACCATTTATAGATGATGCAATTAAGGCCAGGAGAGCTTTAACGACATGCCAATGTCACACAGCTAGTAAGTGGCAGACCTGGATTAAAAACCAGGCCATTGAGCTCCAGAAACCACCATTCTGCCCAAAATAATGCAACTATTTAGAGAGATTCTTTGAACATTTTTTTTTTTATTCCAAAGTCTATTTTGTTAGTTACACTGTTTCAATCCCCTTTCCAATTACCTTACAAAAGGTTATTAAACCCCAGCTGGAATCCTGTTACTGCTGGGCAGGACTGCTTCTGGAGGAAGTTCATTCTATTTTTGGACAGCTCTGTTGTTAGAAAGTTTTTCCTTATATTGAATTGAAATCTAACTCCCCATTATCTGTGTGAAGGGAGCAGGTTGGGAGAAAATGTCATTAGATATGAAGCTAGACAGGAAAGTAAAGGCCAGAGTGTGAAGTGTTTGTAAGGCCACATCAGCCTCTAACGCTGAAGTGGAGACTTGGCAAACACCAGCTGTTAAGACACATCTCCCATCCTGCACTGGGATGGCAGGTTTTCCAAGTTCAGTGCGGAAATTTACATTTCTCCATCTTACATCTGACTTTTTTGGTTTCTGCTCATCATTCCCATATAAAGACATCATTGTCTCCCGATTCTGACTTTTAGTGTATTAACTACCTCTGTCAGCTTTCCACATGCATCAAGTTATTGATAAGCTCCCAAGAATGATCTTCCTGGGCGGCACCTAAAAATTAGAATTGAAGTGGTCAATCACCACTAAGTTATAGTATTCTTACCAAGAGATAGAACATTGACCATTCTCTTCTCTTTTTCTCACCTTGCCCTATTCTGGGTGCTTCAGCAGCCAAATGACAACTGGGTAAGAAACAGTAAAAATCATAAAGCTTGAACTGCTGTAGCCAGGGAGGGTGTTTAATGGTGTTACACAGGAAATAAATTGGTATTTACATTTCTGCTTAATGGAAAATCAATATTTAGCTATGATCTAATTGGAAAGTTCCTCTTTGCGTGCAGAAAGAAAAAAAAATGCCATAAATCTTAAAAGCCTACCCGCTGCCACCACTTCAAGAACAATGTAGAGTCAAGTGGGCAGACAAAGCAAATACATGAGGCCAAGAGAGAATAAGGATACAGACCCAAGAAAGCAGATAGAGAGGCCATTCATTCTTGGCCACTGACTAACCCACAGAAGGTGGGCTGGCTTTTTGCAGACTATTGTGGAAGAAGACCCCCACTTTGGGACACCTGGGAGACTTGTTACTTAAAATCAGAAATTGCAGTGGTTGTAGCTATAAAAAGGAAAAATCGCTGAAATTACACAAAGTATCTTGGCACAGAAAGCAATCATCCCAGCCACCTGGGAAGGACCCAGAAAGATGCCACCCACACAGGGAATTAACAAGTTCTGCTAAGAGAAGGAAGAAGTAAGGACCTCTGGGCTAAACCAAAACAAAAACCATTTGCATTTCCAGCTGACAGAGGATTCACCAGATATTAACAAAGAAAGAATGAAATTTAAGAGTTTGCTATTGATAACTTTTATTTGACTATATGTAATTATTCTCAAAATACTTTTTAGTACACTACATATAGTTTTCATTTTGAAATAGCCCACTTTTTTCTCATAAATTGAAAAGAACCCTATTATTAAAAATGAATAATTCTCCCTGTATCATGTCAGAGAGATGTCTGGTCTGAACTAACCCAAACTGAAAAGCACACTTAAGACTCACATTTAGGAGTCCAGGCTTAAAATGGGAAGACCAGATAAGCAATTCCTTTTACAGTGTTGTCTCAGGAAGCTTATTTTCACCATACATAGCTACGTGTATCTGTCTATGCAAAACTTAATTTTGGGTAACAGAGTTTGCCTTATTTCCAGAGACATTTAATGTTTTGAGTAACACATCCATCCCAGTGCTATGCCCCATGCCGAGTATCAGCCCCAGTAATACCATGAAAGATATTTTCATTCGTAATGACAAGAATAATTACAATTTATAGGGCCCTCAGTGTATGTCTTCTCTTAAAACAACAGCTTTAGTTTGCTCCTTGCTGAATTCTCATAGTAACTCTTTGGCATAGGTTTAATCATCCCAATTTTATAGTTGAAGAAACTAGTTCAAAGACTTAAAGTATCTTTCTAAAGTGAAATAGCTGAGAAATGAGGAAGCCTGGACCTGCTTTCTACCATGTAGTCGTTTACACGCTTGATGCAATTCTTAGGTTTTACTACCAATTCCTTTCCACGTTTTTCCTCCTGTGGCACTCCCTGCTTTGTGATTCTGTTTTTATGCCCTGACTTTTATGGACTGCTCTTGGCTCACAACTCCACCTTTACAGAGTGCTATTGAAGTGCTGTGTGAATCTCAGAGTCAGGCCACCGGAGCGTCTTCTGGGCCCAGGGAAGGGGTGTAAACGCAGGCCCACTTTCCTTGTCTAAATATATAATTTATAGACCAACCTAACTAACTGCTTAATAAAATATGTATGATCCTTCTACCTTGACAAATATAGTTTTATAAAGACCAGGAAGGCTATGTTTGAGCATAAAGTTATCACATTCTTGCCCAAAATGTAATGGAGCCGAAAATGATGGGTTCTGGGCACCGGCAAGCCTCTTCTCTCTACTTCTTGCCCCATCGTGTGCTGAGAAGGGCCTCTAATATTAACCAACCTGAGCCTAGGAGTGTGCACACTGGTGGTGTGATCTAACCTAGAGAGGAAGGACCTGGAGAAGAAGCCTACAAAGCCTTGGAGAAGGGCTGCGGGCTATTTGGGCAAGGAATTCTGGGATTCTGGATGCTTGTGTCATGGTCTGAGAGGGGAAGGTGCTAGTTTTGGGGACATGTTTCACTGGCCTCCTGGATGCCTTATCTCATGGCAAGGGCACAGTGAAATTAGCTCAGAGTGCAGTCTTCATAGATGGCAATGCTACTTGTGGTTTCTCTAAATCTTGGCTTCCTTCAATGGAGGCCAATGAAATAATGAGGAATAACTGGGCCAAACGCCAGACAAGTTGTTTCGCAATTCAAGCTGGTCTTTTAGAGCCAATTTTAATAAGAAAAATTAATTCTCTTAAATATGTTACTTTTCGCAAGGACCCTATGTATTTTATTTTTAAAGAAGTTGTGATTTAAACCACAGGGGTAAATTTGTTAATGATATAATTTCTAGCAACAGTGGCAATATATTTGGGGGCAGGTATTTTCTTGCTATAAATCTGTGTTAGTTTCCTAGGGTTGCAGTAATAAGTTACCACACTTGGTGGCTTACAACAACAAAAATTTATTTTCCCACAACTGTGAAGACCAGAGTTGGAAATCAAGGTGTCAACAGAGCCACAATCCCTCTGAAGACTAAGAAAAAACTCATCCCTGCCTCTTCTATGCTCTGGTGGCTCTAAGCACTCCTTAGTTTGTGACTGCAAATCTCCAGTCTCTGCCTGCATGTCACAGAGCTCCTCTGCCTTTCTAAAGACATTCGTCATCGGATTTAGGACCCACCTGAATGGGTGCATGAAGATCCATCATCAAGATATGGAATTACATTTGAACAGACCCTATTTCTAAATAGTCACACTCACAGGTTCCAGGTGGACATATCTTTGGGAGTCATCATTCAACTCACTACACCATCAAATTCTGCTATGTGGGCAACATTATGGTGCACCCACAAACTGAAGGTCAACTTGACGCAGGCATAGGAAGAAGGAAATGCTGACACTGGAGTCCCACTGTGACCTCCTGACTGGGACACGGCCATGAACATCAGTCTAGCTTTACAGACTGGAGACGTGGGATAGAGAACGACTGCCTTTGAGAGAGTGAAGCGAAAGTTATGGCGTTGCTTTTTGTAAAGTTTTAGCCACACTGAGGCAGAGTAAAGAATAAGTCATTTCTCCTTACTTTCCAAGGCTCTTCATTTCATCACAATCATACAAAGAGATTACATGTATGAGCTTCACGTCCAAAATGTAAATTCTATTTATTTTCCCCCTGGGCAGAGGACAGAACAAACTCTTAAAATTTGTCCTGAGACTTTTAGGTATATTACTTCATTTTATTTTTATAATAACTCTATACTGAATATATTAATACCTATATCCATTGCACGAATGTGGAGACTGAGGTCCTGAGACATTAAGCAAGTTGGCAGGATCCCACAGCTAGGAATTATAGGCTCTGATACCCACAAAATCCATGCTTTTTCAAGGGCTCCATTGCCCTAGAATCAGTCCAAAATAGCCCTGTAAGCTGATTGTTTGACATGGCTGGTTTTCTTCTTGTCTTGAAACAGCAGTAAAGTACGTATACTTTACCAGCAGCAAGTAAGCCCAAGTCTGAGGGGCCTGATTGTGTTTTTTGCTTACACTATACTGCCATCTAGTGGGAAAGTAGTTAATAGCAGAAGATAACATTTCTGGCATCTGAATTTTGTGGTATTGCTAATTAATTGGTATTTCAATTTACTTTTAAAATAGTGGGCCTATAGATGCCTCGTTAGCGCAGTAGGTAGTGCTTCAGTCTCATAAAATAGTGGGCCTATCAAAACCCACATGACCTCCCTGCCCTTGCCACATACACACATGTATATTCCTTCTTCATACCTGTCCCACATACATGTACCCCACCTACTCATCTTTTGTGTAGCAGAAAAGTGAAAGAATTAGCCACTCGAACTAACTGCAAATGTGCAGTAGTTAAAATCACAAACAAAAACATGTTCTTCCACTCCTCCCCCCCCCCTTGTGAAAGTGTGTCCCTTTGGCATTGTCTAATTAGACAAAAATTTTAGGGAGGAATTTAAACAAAAATGACTACTAGATTTGCTTTTAATCATTTTTCATAGCTGAAAACACAACTTCTGTCCCACCAAAGGTAGCTTCTATGTTTAAATCCCACATTCATTCCTAGAGGTGAAAACTTGAATAGATTACTTAGCATTTCTGAGCTCAGTTTCTTCGTTCTTAAAACAGGCCTAACATCTTGCTCACAGTATTGTGGTAAGGCTTAAATAAAGGAGTGTCCAGAAAGCACTTAGCTGAGCACATGTATATATGAGGATCTCAGATATCCGGAGGAATGATTTCTGAGAATGAGGACTTTCCTATTCAATCTTTAAAGGGAAATTAATTAGAAACCTAACTAAGCATTGCATTGGCTGCTTGGGGAACAAGGAAAGGACAATGTCTATCCTTACTGAGTTAACTTTCAGTGAATAAGATAAAATTTCATGTGTGAAATCAGAGGCTCAAACACACTTTATTGTGAGGTTCCTCTTCTTAAATGGGTAGGTGAAGGCATCCATTGTGCCTTCGGTATAGATACAGAACTCGCCCAATCAGACACCTTTAGGTGCAAGAGAACATGGAAGAGAAAGGCAATGTTTCCTTCATTCTTTTCTATTTTTCATTTTCTGGAACATGCATACCTGTGTTAATACCTATGTGACTATATATTGCATTGGTCATTCTGACTTGTTTCCTAGAGCTAATTGAGGCAGTGATGTCATACACATGCATGACACTATATATATATATATGCATCAAGCTATATCAAAACCTATTTTAACCCTAATGAGAAATAAATCTTTTGGGAATGAAATAAAAATGTTTTTAAAAACTTCTTAGGATGCTAAAATTTATTCTCTAGTGGAAGTTCTCAAACAATAAATGAAAAAGTTCATTGGTTATAAGCTACCCATAAATGAGGTACTTAACTTATGAAAAAAAAATGCTTTTAGATAGGCTAAACCTATATGTCGCCTATAACCTTGTTTCAATAATAAATTTACTTAGGTATATGTTCATTAGAGAAGGTAATACCTGCAAGTATTGTAAAAATTTCTAATTTTGTGGCATCTAATATGATTTGAATGCATATTTTACTTTAGGATTTTATATAACCCTTTCATGGCTATAATGCATGAATTCTTTTAATATAATAACTATGGAGGGAAATGCTGTTTTTCACATTAAAAAAATAAAAAGGACATCAAAGCTCTAAGTTTTACTTTTACCCATTATGGCCATTTTGATATCCGCAACAAGATGAGAAAACAGAACACTTCCCTCCAGGCCTATTAGACATTCCTGGAACAAATAGAGATGAGTTGGCCATGACCAGTCCTTCCTGGATTCCTGCCAGTTCTTCCACTTAGGTGGCAGCCTTGTAAAGGGTCACTACATTTTGAGTGTGGCTACAGCTACTCTGTAAACTGCAGGAGATGGAGGGCCATAGGGGGACAGGAGAACCTAGAACCTGAATCAAGGCCATAGATCTCAGGTGTGCCGAAGCTTGATGTTCCTTATATACCAGGGAGTTCAGCCTGAAGACATTACAGGCAGCTTGACAAACCCAACCTCCGTCGCAGTTTACACAGCCAAGCTGAGACTGACTTGGTGGGGAGGCGGCCATGGTTTCCGTAATGAGACCATTGCAAAAAGCATGGGAAATTGTACTTTGGAAAGAACATTCTTTGGCTGTTGTGTATATGGCAAGCACCTCCCTCAGAAAAATTCATGGAGTTTTATATTTGAGAAGTCTTCAACCCTCAGCTCACTATAAGTTCAAAGCCTAGTGTAACAAGACAGTCAGCTCAACCTGTTTGGAGGTAACGAAGGCACATCACAGCAGGGCCTGGGAGCCAGTGAGCCCTGCCAGAGACGTGCTGGAAAGGATTCACCCAAGAATTTATCATGTGTTTTTCCTCTCTGCCTCATTGGGAACCTTCTGAAACCTGAACTTGTATAGTTTAGCTTTTACAAGAAAACAGCTAGTTCAATTCAAAACTTAGATTGCACTGGTCTGTAATATTTATTTAATACCTAATAAATGGCAAGCACTCTACTAAGAAATATATATATGCATTATTTATTAACCACACTGTAAGGTGGGTAGAATTATGCAGTGATAAATTAAGACCTAAATAAATCAAATGACTTGCCCAAATTCATCTAGAAAACAAAGATGAATGTTGGTATTCCCTTACATCTCTAACTTCTTTGATTTTTCCTATGTTACATAAAAATACAGCAGCCAAATATATGTTAACAAACAAATGTTTTAAACATACTTAATCAACTTTTCTAATTTTTATTCAACTGATCATTCTCCTTAGACAGAAAGCAGTCTCTTTTGGGTTGTTCATGGGATGGATTTTCATCAAGAACATTTGTAATGGGTCAAGGACTATCCCTTTTGTTCTGGATTACATCACCCAGGTGATAAATAAATGCCAATTAAATAAAATAATACAAGAGTAGATGAGCAAATTAATGCAATAATTGTTAAAAGTAACCACTGCGATAAAGTGGAAGACAATGGAAGACTTTACCCTACCCCTAAGATCAAGGAAGGACAACTGCGTGATAATTTATATTACATGTCATATATTAATTATGACAAAATGTCTTAGTTTTATTCATTAGCACACTGAATTAAAATTTTGTTTCTATTCTATTTTAACAACCAGTAAAAAGATATTAATGGGTCTTTGTGTCAAGTTTCTGTGAATAAATCCATTAAATAAAAAGGATTGTTTTGAAGTAGATTCTTAATGTTTTCACCTTCATTGGCCTGAATTAAAGGTGAAACTCAATTGTCCCTTTACACTGCACTTTTCTCTCCTATAATGAAGAGGTGATGAGGAGGAGAAGTGCAATAACACATAACAAGGTCCAGAATGTATCACAAAGTATTATCTAATGCTTTCCTTTTCCTGGTAATAGATGTTGGGCATGATTTATCATCTATTTAATAAATAGGCTACATTAGTCTCAAGGTCATGTGGCTCAATGTTGTATAATTTACATAGATCGTGTTCTAAGCTAAGGTGCTTATTGCTGCTAACGCCATTCATTTTTTGGATGATTTAAAACAAGAGCTGAAAATCAACAATAATTAAATGTCTCTTAGAAAAGGTCACTGGTACAAGGAAATGGTTAATTACACTGAAAAAATAAGAAGAAAGTTGAAGAGAATATATTTTTTTCAAATATAAAACTGAGTAAAAGCTATCCAACCTGGGATATTTACTAATTCATAGCAATTAAACAGTTAATTAGAAGCCTGTAATTATCTTTGCTACTTCATTAAGAACTCTGTACAGATTTCCCTGTATAACTTGTTGGAACCCTACTTATCTTAGTTATTGGGATGTCTTGAGAAAACTGTGTTAAAGGAGTGTCTAATTAAAATTTTGTTCAGCCATCCCTGGAAGTATAGGTTGATTCCTAAGATTCTAATAGCTCTGGGTTTGCTGGTAAATTGTGACTGAAAGGGTACAGAATAGCACAAGTTAACTTTGTAATCCCCAATTGCCAGGGTAGATATTCACGCACCATGCACAGGTAATAGTCTTATTGTTTACCTACGCAGATATCCATTCTTATTGGCTGCAACATTGTTTTGACTGGTTAGTACCCATGCTATACTAGTTTTTAAACATTATTAAGATTATTGGTTCTGTAAATGGCTGATTGCCCTTAGGGAAAGTTAGAACATGTACCAAGATATAACTTCAGATCACCTACCTTGGCAATGAATGATATGTGAGATCAACCTTACTTCTATCTATGACAATAACAGCCTAAACTTATGAAGACAAGTCTCCCTCGAAATGATCAAAATGCAAAATGTCAGTAGAGCTCTAGTTTTCTGTATTTTGTTTGGTAGATAGGTCTTAGGATTATTATCAACATTGTTGGCAAGCTTCCTCAGAATGTTTGCAAGTGTAGTGGCTACAAAGCTGTAAATAGATGAATAACAAAACAATAGAAATACCAACTTCTTATGGTGACATAGAGAGAATGAAATTAATGTATATGTGTAATCTCTTAACCCAACTCTGACATAGAGTAAGTACTTGATAAATGATAAGGAATATATGGAGAAATATTTTCCTATGTTTTTCAGGTAGATTACAACCTAATTATTAACAATGTGTATTTCTTCACCAAATGAATGCACTATGTCGGTTTTAAATGACCTCAATATAGCAGGGCATTTAGGTTACTTTGAAATTTGTACAATTGTATACAAACATCATGAACATCTGCATAACAACTGTTTCTGCACTTTGGATCATTCTTTATTCTAGATTTTGCCAACTGGACTGGCTGCATCAAAAGGGTGAATTTTTAAAACATCCTATTACAAACAGTCCTCTTCTCCTTATTTACCATCTACATACTGATAATGGTGAACTACATCTGCTACCTAAGTTTAGAGATTTGTCATGTTTGTAAAAAAGATTAATAAAAGTATTACAGAGTATGTCATAAATGTGAAATTTCATAGCATTTCAGACTTCAAGTAGGAATGGAAACTGGAATTGGAAATTCAAGGAATAATTTAGATCATTTCATTTAAAAAAAGGGCAAACAAAACTCATAGACACAGACAATCGTTTAGTGGTTACCAGAGGGGGAGGGGGGAGGGGAGTGATAGATGAGGGTAAAGGGGATCAAATATATGGTGAAAGAAAGAGAACTGACTCTGGGTGGTGAACACACAATGTGATATATAGATGATGTATTACAGAATTGTACACCTTAAATCTATGTAACTTTGCTAACAATTGTCACCCCAATAAGCCTCAGGAATATATATTTGTATATTTGCCGACAATAAACAGATTATTTTTTCTGAAATGAACTATTCATTCATATACAGAAATAATGGGGTACCAATGGAGAATCAAAAGTAGGTAGAGACCAGACAGGAAAGGACTTTCAATATCAGCTAAAATATCTTGGCTTTAGTATCTAGGCAACTGGGAGAAAATCAAGATTTTTCAGAATGAGGTTGACATGTAAAAAGGCATTATAGAAAGCTGTGATTTTTAGATTGCAAGTGGGGTGTGGATTTCAAGTCATTAAAAATAGAGCAAAGTGCTGGAAGCCATTGATTTTTCATTAAGAATCTAGAAGTACTTTGCCACACAACAGGGAAAATACTTGAAAAAAAATAACTATAGCACTTATTTTATGTGTTAAGAATGTTGGATTGAATGTAATATTTAAAAAATGACATAATAAAATAAAACATAACAATAGTTAACACTTTTATTACTTATTATGTATCAGGCACTGGGTGAAGTGTTTGACATTTTTTGATCTCATTTATCCTTTCTCAAAGCCCTTTATGGTAGAAAATATGATACATCAACTTTATAGAAGAGGAAACAACAGTTTAGAGAGGATAAATTCTTTATTTCATGCAGATTATAAGTGACAAAGCCAGGATTTGAACCCTGTTCTACCTGGCTATAGTGTATATATACTATTCTCCTTCAAGTGTGGACACATTTATGACAAACATAATTTATTTATTAAAAGAACTTTTAGAAGTACGGGAAAAAGGTGGGTCCAAGGGAAGTAGAAATGAGAGACAGATGAAATACATATTGAATTCCAGAAGAAAGATGAGGATCTGAGGATGTTAGGTGTTTGAATATGAGATACAAGGAGAGCAAGTAGTAACACTAATGATAATAAAATAAGTTTTGGTTTAACAACAATAAAACAGTATGGACTCATTTTAAACAAGAGTCCAAGTTTTATAATGGTATCTCTTGAGCTCAGCAATTCTCAAAATAATGTTAATAGGGCCGGCCGAGTGGCCCAGTTGGCTAAGAGCTTGCTCAAGAGTGCGAGCTGAGCTCTGAGCAACAGCAGTTCGATGTCCAACCTGAGCTGAGTTGCTGCTGAGCTGCCAACAGGTGGCAGGATGACTCAGCTAAAAAAAATAAAAAATAATCTTAATAGTTGTTAAAGAAGTTCATCCTAGATGGTGGTTTGATCATGTGCTTATCGTCTCTTCTAGGATAAGAATACACAACAGTAACTAGACATACCAATTATTGAAGCTCAACTACTGTGGACATTGGTGCCCTGGCTCAAACATATCCAGCTTCAATCATTTAAAATTTCCCCAACTAATGATATAGTTTGTCTACTGCTCCCTTAGTTATTCCTACCAACTGACAATCCCCATTCATGTAGACCAAAGCATCCATCAACTTTTCAACTGCCTTTTCCTTAAATGGGAACAAGAAACCAAGAACCTGTAGCCATGCAAGAAAAGTTGACATTATGAATACAGAAGAAAAATAAACATAAGATACAAAGGAAGGAAGCAAGAAAGGAAGGAAGGAAGGAAGGAAGGAAGGAAGGAAGGAAGGAAGGAAGGAAGGAAAGTTGCAAGACCAACCAGAGAAAATAGTTAATTCACAGCATAGGAAACAAAATGATAATTAAGAAAAAATTACATTGATTACTACCCTCAGAGAGTCCAGAAGATATTGAAATTATAAAGTAAGCATTATAGAACTTAGAAGTCATCAGTTCTAATGTCTTTTTTTGATAGTATTTTATCTATATATCTATATATAGATATATTGATATAGATATATAGATATATTTAAATGAATGCTAGTGGCTTGAGGGCTTTTGACATGAAAATTTAAATATTGTCAGTACTTTTTAAAGATAATAGCATTGAATAACTATAGATGTGACACAGCAATGAAGGGCATAGTTTTGATTTAAAGCATTTTTCTTTATCACAAATTACATACCTAGGGGTGTTCACAGCCCTTCAAATAAGGTTGTGACTTAGTCCTGTGAACCCCTTGAGAAGTCCTAGAATGTATTCTATGATCCTAGCACATAGGCATCGCTTAGAGGCATCACATCTTACAGGACTCACCAAAGTTCTTCCTAGGCAATCTGTATAGGTAAAATAGGTTGAAATAAAACCCTCATGAAGCATTCACAGTGCACTCAAAGTAACTTGTTATGGGCAATTAATCTAGAAAGTGAATTTCCTTTATATCTTCCAATCTTAGTAACTGTGATATAAAAATCCAGATATGGAATCAGGATATGGGGGTTAAAATTACAGCTGCTGACCATTCGACTGTAAATAAGTCAGTTATCACTGTAAGCAAGTCAGTGACTACAGCATTTATTTGGTTTCTACCCAAAATATGAACATAATAATACCTTTCTAGCATAACTTGTTAAAAATAAATGAATTAAAGATGGAAACTATATTATATTGAAGATACATTTTTTACATAGGCATAAACTAAAATTCCCACATAAAATCAAAGATCATTGTAAAGCATTTTATCATTATCAAAAGGTCATCCATTATGTGTACATAGTGTTTTATCCAATTCCAACAGGTCAGGCTTTATTAAAGCATTTTTGTGTACCCCTAAACCATCTCTTTTCCATTAGAGAGATGGATATTAATTTTGAGCAGACAACCCCCAAACAAGCAAAAACAAATGTATCACATAAAATCATATGGTCCTCACAATACAAAAATGGTGTTTTGATAATATAAAAACCCAAATTTTCTCCCCAATTCTGTCATATAATTACTTTATATCCTCAATGTTAAATAAAGATATTTGCAATGATGACTTCTAAGACTTAAAATGCTTTGGAATTTAAGCTCTAAACATTTCTAAGAATCTTTCAACCTGGACCATAATCTAAATTGAACTGGTCTAAAACATCGACTTTATTTTTTCCAGTTTTTTTCTTTATAGTTTCTAAGAATATTTTTAAAATAGCAAATCTATGTTTTGAACACAATTATAATATCTCTTGATTAGTTATACAGACAAAATATTTATGATCTTCATAAAACTTTACCTGCCTTATAGACTCAATATTGCTATACCAATACAATTACAACCAAGTTTATTGTTGATTTTGATTGACATAGTTCTTCAAAATATTAAACATTAGAGTTATTATACTATATGATTCAGCAAGTCCACTCCTATATACCCATGAAGTGTAAATATATGTCTATATGGAAACTCGTACATGGATGGTCATAGCAGAATTATTTATAATAGCCAAAAAGTAGAAACTACCCAAATTTCCACCAACTGATGAATAAATTAACATGTGATATATCCATATAATGGAATATTATTTGGCAATAAAAAGGAATGAAATACTGACACATGCTACAACATGATGAACCTTGAAAACATTATGCTAAGTGTATGATTTCATTCATGTGCAGTATCCAATATAGGCAAATCGACAGAGACAGAAAGTAGATTAGTGGTTGTCTAGGACAGAGGGAGAATGGTGAGTGCCTGCTAGTGGGTCTGGCAATTTGACAGTTACCAATCAAAAATTTTAAAGAATGTATTTTTTGACTCAGCAACCTACTTTCAGAGATCTATCCCAAAGAAAGTGTTCAATTAAATATGTATGGGAAAGTTGTTTATTACCACAGTATTTTCAATACCTGTACTGAGAAAATATGTTAATTATCTGGAATATTATGTACAGAGATGGAAAGAGACCGAGGCATCTGTAGATAGACTAGATAGATTGAGATATAGAGATATGCCTTTTATATGATTATATATATGACAATATACATATAGAGATATGTCTTTGTGGATATACATTCATGAGATATATCATATAACATACATATGCCACATAATTATACATATGATTCCACCGATGTTAAAAATAAAGTGCATAGCAGAGTCTAAAAGGTGGCCTAGCGGGCCGGCCAAGTGGCGCGGGGTTGGGAGCTGGCTTGGGGTGCCAGCGGCCCCGGTTCAGATTCCACATATGAGGGCCAGTGACACTGCCCTTTAAAAATAAATAAATAAATAAATAAATAAATAAATAAATAAATAAATAAATAAATAAAAGTTAAAAACTGATCTTATTAAAAATAAAATAAAATAAAATAATAAAAAAAATAAAAGGCGGCCTAGCTAATTGTCAAAGACCAGCTATTTCTGGGGACTGAAGTTAAGATTGTGAGGTAACAAAGAAGGCTTTTTAGATTCTATTCTGTGTGCCTTATATTATTTGAAATAATATTTTCATATTTTAACTGTGTGATTTATATTATTTTACTTCTTTTTATTAAATTTATTGATATTGGTTAGTAAAATTACATAGATTTCAAGTGTACATTTCTATAATACATCATCTATATATTGCCCAAAAGTTACCACCCAACATCAGCTCTCCTTCCATCACCATATATTTGATCCCCTTTTCCTTCTTCTATCACCACCTCTCCCCTCTTACCCTCTGGTAACCACTAAACCGTTGTCTCTGTCTATGAGATTTGCTTTTTTGTTTGTCTTTTTCATTTGTTGCTTTCAGTTTTATATGCTACATTTGAGTAAATCATAGGGTTCTTGACTTTTTCTGTCTGACATTTTGCTTAGCATGATAATCTCAAGATACATCTATGTTGTGGCAAATGGGAGTATGTCATCTTTTCGTATGGCAGAGTAATAGTCCATTGTGTATCTGTGCCATATCTTTTTTATCCAGTCATCTATTGAAAGAAACTTCAGTTGTTTCCATGTCTTGGCAACCATGGATAATGCTGCAATGGACATAGGGGTACATGTATCTTTATTGATAAATGTTTTCAGATTATTTGGTAGATACTCAGAAGAGGGATTGCTGGGTCATGTGCTATTCTATTCTTAATTTTTTGAGGAACAAACTGCTATACTGTTTTCCATAATGGCTGTACAAATCTACATTCCTACCAATAGTGTAAAAGGGTTTCTTTTTCTCCACAACCTCTCCAATACTTGTTATTACTTGTCTTGTTGATAACAGCCATTCTAATAGGTATGAGGTCATATCTTATTGTGGTTTTGTTTTCCATTTTCCTAATAGCTAGTGAACTTAGGCTTCTTTTCATGTATCCATTGGCCATTTGAATATCATCTTGGGAGAAGTGTCTGTTGAGATCTTCTGCTCATTTTTTAATATGGTTGTTTGGTTCTTTTGTTGTTGTTGAGTTGTATGATTTCTTTATATATTTTGGCTATTAGCCCCTTATTGGAGGTGTTATTTGCAAATATCTTCTCCCATTCAGTTGGTGGCTTCTTTATTTTGTTGATGGTTTCTTTGGCTGTGCAGAAGTATTTTAGTTTGATTTAGTCCAATTCACTTAATTTTGCCTTTACTTCCCTTGCCTTTTAGGTCAGATTCATAAAATCTTCTCTAAACCCAAGGTTCTTGCTTATATGGTTATAGATAGCAGTCTAGTTTCATCCTTTTGTACATGGCTTTCCAATTTTCCCAGCACCACTTACATTGAGAAGGTTTTCTTTTATTTTCATATTATTATGAAATAATTATATATTCATATATTACTCATGTCATTACAAAGGAAGTCTAATGTTTAACAAAAAAATAAAAAATTCTTTGCCTACACAAAAGGATTTCTTTTTTAAGTTATAGATGATTTCAGTACACTAAAAAACCACCAAAGCAAGCAGGTAAGCCACATGGTTTCTCTCAATGGACATCGGGTACTAACAGGTTTGGGGAGTCAAAGGGATGAGGACATAGATTGGGAAAAAGGATTAGCAAGACTAAGTCCAGACTAGTTTTCATAAGAATATTGGGGCAAGTCTCCTGGAAAAAGAGGATGCATTAGTTGAATCTCATTTTTATTATTTGAAATAGACTTGCCAGTTAGAAAACTATAACTTATTCTCACCCTTACGATGTTTATTCTGAAACTTTTGTAGGACACACTGCGTGATAGATGATTGTGAGTCATGGTCCTGGAAAGGAAATGAGTGGAGTAGGGACCAGGGTCATTGAAAGAGTTTAATGAGGAGGCTATTCGGAAAGCTGGAGACAGAGTTAAGGGAACAAAACAGAAAAGGTGAAGCACAGAGAAATACAAGAATATAAAGCCATTACCACTTCAAGACCTGAAAGTAAGCTTGTAAGTGGTTGTCAGAACCTGTGAGAGCTGCAGCTGTAAGAGAGG
This sequence comes from Aselliscus stoliczkanus, assembly GCA_033961575.1. NCBI lineage: Eukaryota > Metazoa > Chordata > Mammalia > Chiroptera > Hipposideridae > Aselliscus > Aselliscus stoliczkanus. Next base: position 93,084,189 of record CM066731.1, read on the forward strand.
GTCCACCCAACAGCAGCGCAACTACACCTAAGGAATACAAAATTTTTGTCCCCTGACCTCTGATCTTTTGCCAACACCCTCTTTTGGCCTGTCAGGACCCAGGGCAGGACATCCCAAGATACCCTATAGTGGTAGATTATTTAAAATTAAAATCACTTAAGAAGTAGCAGTAGCAGGAGGAACTTTTTGACCTTCCTCCGTCTCTCTAAACACAGGAAATAAATCTCCATGTGATCGGTGTCCTCCCTGCCCCTGAGAGCTGAGACACAACTTCACCAGAAGAATTATAAAACACAGAGTCAAAAAAGCCTGTATAGACAAACCTTGTAACACCTTTATTAATTTATTACCTAAGCCCAAACCTTACTTAGATTCCTTTCTAATGAGCACTAACTTTCTTTGTTCTGTCCATTTTTCACAAATTTATTGTTTGTCTGAAAAGTATTAAAAGGTTTCTAATTTGACCATTTCTTTGAGCCTCATTGTGTGATCTACACATCATATTGTGATTTTCTTGTGTGTACATATTAAATTGGACTTTCTCCTGTTAATCTAGTCTTGTGTCAGCTTTATGATTTTACTGTTAGTCCAGCTGTAAGAACACAAAAGGGTAAAAGGAGGGGATTCACCCCCTCCAGACAAACTATGTCCAAAGGGCAAGTGATACAGGAACAGGGTGAAAACGGTTGAGAGGGGATATTCAATGACCACTGTTATTGCTGACTTTAAGGTACTTGTGCTTTTAAATTGAACTGATATTTGGGACATCTCTGTGCTACTCTGGTCCTGTCTTACTTTGTCATTGGCATGTAAATATCATAGGAAACAAATGCAAAATGAGGTGCACTTAACTCTTTAATTATACTGGGAAAGATGCAAGCAAAGGCTCTGCAAAAATGAGAACATTTCGGGGAGAATTCACTTGTTGGTTTTTGCTAGTATAACTGGAACCATAAAATGATTCTCCCATCATTGTCATGAGGCCGAAACAATTTTCAGCTGTCCCATTATTCCCTGTGACAAAGGAGATAAGATGTAAGACATTGTTATATACTTTGTGAGGGTTTTTGTTATTTTCTTTTGGTAGACAGACATTGTTAGATTTGAAATTCAAATGATGTCTGCAGAATAAACCAAGAGCTATCCTTCAGGAATCCTAAATATCAGTCAGGAAGATACTATGTGAATATAATTTCCTTTGGATTTGAGTAAAATGAAATTTTGAAAAGTATTTCATTTTATTGATTATTTTTTAAAAGCACCCATTGTAAATCCAAGCATCATCCTATATAACTTAAATAAACCTGTAACAATATTAAATCACAGAGAACAAAAGTATCTTCTCTCAATACGCACTTCCTTTGCAAATAATGAGTGATTGTCTCAAGTAAAAGAAACAGCAACTTCAGAGTTGCACGAGCAGGACTTGTCTGCAGTGATTGAAGAATGGCCGAAGGCCAGGGTAAGTGCAGCAGAGGGAGTTACGGGGGAGATACACAGATAAAAATGCATGTGATACAGTTTTTCAGATTCCATATATGAGTGAGATCATATGGTATTTGTCTTTCTCCGACTGACTTATCTCACTTAACATAATAGTCTCTAGGTCCATCCATATCATTGCAAATGGTACGATTTCATTCTTCTTTATAGCGGAGTAATACTCCATTGTATAAATATACCACAGTTTCTTAATCCAGTCATCTACTGATGGGCATTTTGGTTGTTTCCAAGTCTTAGCTATTGTAAATAGTGCTGCTATGAACATAGGGGTGCATAACTTTTTTTGAATAAGTGTCTTGGTTTTTTTCAGGATAAAAACCTAGGAGTGGAATTGCTGGGTCAAAAAGTAGCTCTATTTCCATTTCTTTGAGATATCTCCATACTGACTTCCATGGTGGCTGCACCAATCTGCAATCCCACCAACAGTGCAGCAGGGTCCCCTTTTCCCCACAGCCCCGCCAGCACTTGTTGTTTGATGTGGAATCTGAAAAACTGTGTGAATGAGCAAAGTAAACAGAAACTGTCTCATAGATATAGAGGAAAAATCAGGGTTGCTAATTGGGAGGGGGATGGGGATGACGGAGAGGGGAAGGGATGAGACAGCAAAAATAGGCAACCACAATATTGCCACTGGGATATGAAAAACAGTTTGGGGAATATAATTAATAATGTTGTAAATATTTTGTGGGGTGTCAGATGGTCATAGGTCTTGTTAGGGAGACCATTTCATGGATGGAGTACAGGTTTGATCCCTGCACTGTATACCTGAAGTGGAGGTTGTATACCTACTGTAATTGAATATATATAGATAGTCACGGGATGTGGATTATACTGTGGAAGAGAGGCAGAGGAAGGATAATAGATATATATGATATGGGGTGGTGTGGGGTGGCGAATTGGGGGTGGGGGGTTGTCACTTTGAGGGGTAAAATGTATAACTATTGCACTGTGTTGTACACCTGAAACTAATTAAAAATAAATTAATTAATTAAAAATAAAATAAAATAGAGAGACTGACCAGAAAAAAAAAATGCATGTGATAAATAAATCATGCAGGGATTTCTTAGCTAAAGGAATAACTTGGGTTGAAAAAGAGCAGATGCTTCAAGAGGTCTTATCTGTTTCTGCCTGTTTTCACTTACATTCTTGACATCCTTCATGAGAAAAGTAGATCCCAGATAGCTGCTATTCCTGCAACCCGGGTCCCAGAGCTGACCTACTGAACATCCTAGCTTCTTATTGTTGTATATCATGGATATTTTGGAGTGGATGTGTTACTGCAGCATAAATTTTAATAATACACTTTCCTGTGTACATGATATATCTGGTTTTGATCAACATTTGGATACATAGTGCTAGTGTTTCCAGCAAATAGTAGGTGCTCAGAATATAAGAGTAGTATGCATAAAAGTCACCTGTGGAGATTCTAAAATTGCAAAAGTACTTGGGTCATACCCAAGTTATTAGACCAGAATAGAACTTCTGGGTGTTGAGCTGAAGCATTTGCATTAAACATTGTTATGAATATTAAAGAAGAAATACATGTTCTTTGAAAAGGGGATAACATATGATATGAAAAATAAATCCTGTGAACTCATCTTCCCATTCTGTTAACATTTCATGTGAATACCCCCACATATTGTATGTGTGTGTGTGTGTATACACACACATATGTATATTTGCACACATATATATTTACATAAATGACATTACAACATATATATTGATTTGCAACATGTTTTCATCACAAACAAATTGAAAACATATTTTTATGTTGTTTTTCTCTCCTTCTTTATAAAAGCTGCATAATATTTCTTTACATATCTATACTGTTATGCATTTAACCAATTCCTTATTAATAGTTATTTGTTTTTTAGTCTCTAGATATTTTTCTACAAATAAGCATGTGCACTTCTATAGGTATATCTGTCATGCAATTTTGTAGAAATAGAGATGCTGGGTCCCAGGATATGCACGATTTGTATTTTGATAGTGATATTGCTTTCCAAAGGATTTTTTCTATTTTCCATCATTATTTATTTGTTTATTTTTGATCTTCATTGGAATGGTAATGCACTCTTCTAGTTAAAACCACTGGGTTAAATAGAGGAACACAGAGGAAACTTGAGGGTAGATGAATAACTTTTCTAATATTATGATTAACCAGGGGTGAAGAGAATACCACCTTGGTCAACAGTAACTCACTTTCTCAGGAATACATTTCAGTTTAGTAAATTCTTTCCTTGAATTTTATGTACATCCAGGTACATTTTTAACTTTGAATATTAGTGATAACAAATGAAAACATAGTAACTGGATTCCTGTAATTCTCAGCTTTTGAAAGAAAGACCAAGTATGATGTTCTTTATATCCAAGTGTCAGTGGATTCAAACTAATTGTGCCTCACTGAACTGAGATATGGCTGATATCTAATACTTTGCATAGGTTTTATTTATTTATTTATTTTTATTTTTATTTATTTATTTATGTATTTTTAAGCTGAGCCATCCTGCCACCTGTTGGCAGCTCAACCGCAGCTCAGCTCGGGCTGGCATCGAACTGCTGTTGCTCAGAGCTCAGCTCCCACTCTTGAGGGAGCGCTTAACCAACGCAGCCACTTGGCCGGCCCTTGCATAGGTTTTAGAGCAAATTTGGATGTAGATTTTAAACATCTTTCCCTTTGATAGGTATTATATGTCTCAAACTTTTAGGTTACTAACTTTTTCAGACAAAATGTTTAAAATTAATAGTATATGTCCATATAATGACAAAGAGAAATGAGCTGATCACTTTTATTGGAAGTACCAATCTCCACAGGAGATGGCAAGATGTTTTAATTGATGACATTCACTGTACCTATATTTCTTAAGTCAGGGATGTTTAATTTATGTTAAAAAGGCAGTACTGATTTGCATCCCAACCATCTAAATACATGATAACCTTGGAGTAATAATTAAAGATGCATTCGCCAATATTTCTGGATGTGAATATCTTGTAAAACGGTATTGAGGAAGAGGCTAAAAAGGGTCAAAATATGATAAATTATCTATCCAACCAAATAGGTTGAAGTTAGATGAGATGGCAATTGAATTATATCAAAAAATCATTACAAAGTGAGAACTTTCCCCTGACTAACATAACTTACTTTTCCTTCTCTGGCAAGCTGTAATGTGTCATTTAACACAACCTAATGGACCACATAAAGCTAGATCATAGAGCATATCATTGATTCTACTGACTTTATCTGAAGTTTGGGAATCATGATAATAGTATTAGCTCCTAGTCTCATTAAATATCTATTTAACAAAAAAATAAAAATGAAAAAAGTTTCTTAAAGCACTGTGGAAAGTTTTTAAAAAGTCTCTGTTTATTTTCTTATCATCATCATCATCATCATCATCCTATTAACTCATTAATGTAATCACCAATTCAGAATTTATTATAATGATCATAAAATAACTAAACTAAATATCCTCATTAATTTAAAAACTTTTCATGATGAAGGGTTTTGAAAAAAATGATGGCCCCCTAATTTCAAATCTTATCCTGTATTATCAAAAATATCATACAGGCTAACTATGAAAATAAATAAAATATCCCAGAGTACACACCCACAGATAACTAGAAGACAGAGAATACTAGAGCTTCAAGCTATCTCTAAGTGGGCAAATAAATAATCCAAGATCACCAGAATTGGATATGGAATTCATGTATTTGTGGCAAGTCAGGTGTAGACTGCACAGAAGACAAGTGACACATGGGGTTCCCATAGGAGAATACAGATTGCATCAATTAATGTTGACTCTCATAAAAAAAGAAACCTAGCAAGTGGATAAACCTAAGACGTCTGATCCTGGTGTATCCTGGCTACTGGGGAATGAAAAGAAAACCAAAAAGGTTGGAGTATGTGAGGGACTAGAAGAGATACCTCTGGGGAAAAATTGTTTCTGAATTTTGGGGAATGGGGCAGGTAATGGGGAGGAGGAGTTTCCATTGGTTAAATTATGAAAAAAAGTGGGAAGCAGCTAACAAGAGGGCTCTGAACTATGACTGTTTCTAACAATCAGTAGAGCAAGTACAAATGCCAGAAATCATAAATTTGAAAACTCAGAATCAGTAGATATGTGAAAGAAAAGCTGACTCCAAAATAAATAAGTGAATAGATCAATAAATAGATAAATAAACAAACAAACAAGGTCATATCTGAGAAGTTCTAAGGAAATTAAGTACAACTAAAAGTCCAATAGGAGTATTGCAGATAACAGTAATAAAAAAAGCCAAGAAAATTAAATCAAAAAATTTAAGAGTCCAGTAAGAGTGACAGAGATGCAAAGATGATTCAACATATATATAATTGGAATCTATGAAAACAAAACATAGAAACAGAACCAATATTTAAAACATAATTCAAGAAAAGTGTCCTAACATAAAACCTGAATCATCAACTCCTATATGTTTCCTAATTCAATTAATGGACTTTAAAGATGAATAAAGAAACATGTGGGCTTCAGACAACAAAGTAAAATCACTTATGTGAAAGAAAATTAGACTGAAATTAGGCTCATCAACAAAACCATGGCACACAATAGAGAACTATCTTCAAGAAACTTAATAAAAACTATCATCTATTAATTTTACATTCAGTTCTGTTTTCCTTGCAATATGAGACCATGAATATTTTCCTTAGGAACTCTTTTTGAAGAAGTTACTAGTAGATAAATTTTTTCCATCTAAAACATATTGAGAAAACTGGCAAAGTCATTGACGAAAAGCATTGAATATTTAATTTTAGATCTAAGATTCAAAGATGGGTAAAGATAGAGGTATAAAATGCAAATATAATATGTTCAGACAAAAAAAGAAACAACATAAGTTTTAAAAATGGAAGGAGGGGAATAAAGAGATGAGTGAAGTCATTGATTACCATTTGTATAATAATTGAAAATCAAAGATATTATTTAACTATGACAAACTAAATAATAGTAACTGTTCAAATAAAAAAGAAACTAATGACTTTATATAAAAATTTTATTACAAAGATACAACTAAAACAAAATGATACATTGTCTATTCTATGTGACAAAAGATACACACACACACACACACACACACACACACACACACACAGCTACCTGAAAGGAGACAGATAGAGAAAAAACTATGTAGAGGTATTAGACCCAATTATACTTGTTTGACCAAAATATCAGTCAAACAAGTATAATTGGGCCTAACAGTTTGATCAATAGAAAAAAAAAATTTCAGTTGGCTAACAAAACAAACTCCAACTCTATGTTACATGAGCCAAATCTAAACCAAAGTGGTTCAGAAGGGCTAAAATTAAAGGGATAGACAATGTATGCTAGATAAATGCAAACAGTAATAATCAGGGGCTGTGATGTTGATGTCTGAAAGCATGATTCAGGTCACAAAGCATTAAACTATACAAAGAAAAAAATCTTCACTAATAACAAAGGGCATGACTTACAAAGAGGGTATAACAATTATCACTTATGTTAACATATCACGCATGACTATTCAGACAATATTGGATATGTGAGAAGAAATAGAAACATTAAAATTTGGGGAATTTAATATACTTCTCTTAGTACAGGACAGGTACTTTGGATAAGAAAATAAGTATATTGGGGCCGGCCAAGTGGCTCAGTTGGTTATGAGTTAGCTTAAGAGGGTGAGCTCTGAGCAACAGGGAAGCCAGTTCGATTCCCACATGGGCCAGTGATGTTGTGCCCAAGCTGAGCTGTCACTGAGCTGCCAACAGGTGGCAGAATGGCTCAGCTGGTGCGGGCACATGCTCCTAACAACAAGACTGCCTGTTCAATGGTGGGATGGTGGCTACACCCACCTGCATCTAATATTGTAACACAACACCTTGAGTTAGAAGCCACAAGCTGCCAACTGGCAGCCAGATAGCAACTGGCACCCTCTACAACTAAGATTGAAGAACAGCAACTTGGCTGGTCCCCCTTCCCAATTCCCCAACACTGTTCCCCTCCCCCAATTCCCCAATTTGAAAAAAAAAAAGAAAGAAAAAGAAAAGTATATAAATGACCAATAAATTATATCTAATTGATATTAAACTTTGGACCCCAATAATAGAGAATGCAACTGTTTAAAAAAATGCCCATGAAATGGTCATGAATATTGACCATGTACTAGGAGCAAATCACACCCACTTCATTACAAACAGAAATAACACATTAACATTGTCTGATTTCAACACAAGAAAACAAATAAATAAAGGTGGAATAGGTCTTTCTAACTGGAAATTTAGGAACTACAAAGAAGACAATATTGTATAAAAAAATTTATCAAACATCAAAATTTAGAATTTCTAAAGTAATGAAAACAGTACATATGAGATATAATGAAGGCAGTTTTCTAAGAAAACATCTTAAACATGTATATCAATAAAAATAATTAACACAAATAAACTTAATATGCCACGAAAAATTAAGAAAATAATTTTAAAAACTATTCTATTTATTTATTTATTTATTTATTTATTTATTTATTTATTTATTTATAGCTGAGCCATCCTGCCACCTGTCAGCAGCTCAACAGCAGCTCAGCTCAGGCTGGGCATCGAACTGCTGTTGCTCAGAGCTCAGTTCGCACTCTTGAATGAGCTCTTAACCAACTGCGCCACTCAGTCGGCCAAAAAAAAAAATTCTTAAAGAAAGCAAGGGAATAACAGATAGAGCTGAAAAGCATGAATTAGAAAGCAGAAAATAGTAGAACAGACACATTGATAATTGATAAAGAATCTAGTTTTTTAATGAACAGAAGAGATTTTTTAAAATGCCTGGCCATATGAAAAGGAACAAAATAAATAGTGGCAAGGTAAACAGCTATTGATCAAAGGAAAATTTTAAAGAATCATAGTAATCTACTTCGCCCAACTCTCTGCAAATAACTGCAATCTAGATGTAACAGAAAATTTTGCAGAAATATAAATTTCTAAAACTGATCCTAGTAGAGAGGAAAATTAAATTCATCTAATTTCCTGCATGTTTTAGAAGAATTAAGAATTGTTGCTGCAAAAGCACAAAGCCTTGATTATTTTACTGGAGAATTCTATCAAATCTTCTCAGTCAAAATAATACCAAAATTACTTAAATTATTCCAAAACCTCTTTGTTTTCTAAACCTGATAAAGATTACGCAGAAAAAAATGAAAACTACACTCTAGTCATATTTATTCATGTTGATGCAAAAATCCAACAGCATATTACAAAGTTAGTATGCCATGATGAAATAGGCTTATTTCAGAAAGGCAAGATGGATATATATATATATATATATATATATATATATATATATATATATATATATATATATCTGTGATATATATATATATATATATCACAGAATAATATGACCATTAACAATACGTGTATGACCATTTTCATAGAATCTGAATAGGCATCTTAAGAAACTTAATTCCTGATAAAAATGCCTAATAAAATGTACTCAATGGATAATTTATGAATATATCAATTTATATGCATACCAGCATGTCATTGCATTTATTTATTTTACATGCACACACATATTTGTTTATTTTTTAAAAATAAAACAGAAATTATAGTCTAGAAATATTTTCTATTGAATGTGGGGGTGGGTCTGGTATCAATGAGCACACCTAGCACACAGATCATAGTTTTTAATATCATTCCTCAATAAAGGAAATCAGGGATGCTTGAAGAAATGTATGCTTTTAGGACTGGAGCAGAAAATATATAAGATGAGCCTGAAACATTGCGCAGTGCCAGAAAGTAAGGAAGATACAAACAGACCAATCCACAATAGTGGTAGGATGTCACAGAGACTCAGAGTCAACTGAATGAGCTCCCAATAGTCAACTTAAGAAACAAAATAAAGCGGTATTGGATTATAACCCGAAGTATACAATAATTCTTTATGAGTCCATACTGACATAAATGGTTGAATAAATAGATAATTAATCATTTAATGGTGTAAGAAAATACAAACCTCCCATGAAGAATTCCAAATAACATATGTGTGTGGAAATGTGGAAAAGCATAACTTCTCATTAGAGAAATCTGATAAACCCTACCTCTGCCAGGTCAATATCATGGTCAACATCAACAACTATAACTCATCTTGATAGTATGTACCCTCGATATGATATAGTGAGAATGACACTTTACCTATGCGGTCTTCTTCCCCCAAACCCATAATCTCTCTCCAAAAGTGAGGAAAACATCAGACAAACCCAAACTGCAGAACATTCTATAACCTATTTGACCACTGTACCTTAAAACTGTCAAGGTCATCTAAAGCCAGGAAAGTCTGAAAATTTTCACAGCCAAGAGGAGCCTAAGGAAACATGGTATCTATATATAATGTGGTGTTCTGGATGGGGTCCTGGAACAGAAAGCAGATGTTAGGACAAAAAAAAAACAAAAAACAATAAGGAAATCAGGAAAAACTATGGACTTTAGTTAATAATAATATATTAGTTGGAACAAATGTATCATTATCAATGTAAGATGTTAATAATAGAGGAGTTTAGATTTAGGGTACATGGAAACTCTGTACTATCTTTGTGATTTTTTTCCATAAAATAAAACTATTTTAATATTAAAAGTTTATTATTTTTTAAAGTAGGTGTAGGGAGTTCACAATATAGGGAATGGAAGTGAAAATTTGGAATCTGCCCTTTTATATAATTTTGGGTTCTAAAGCATGTAGATATTTTACATAGTATAAAAATTAAAAGGGCAAACTGACTAATGACCAGAAAAGAAGTGTAGTGGAATTTCAAATTTCATTTACAGTCATATGCCACTTAACGACAGGAACATGTCCTGAGAAATGTGTCGGTCAGTAGGCAATTTGGTCATTGTGTGAGCATCAGAGAGCCAGTTATACAAACCTAGATGGCACAGCCTACTACACACCTACGCCGTATGGTGTAGCCTGTTGCTCCTAGGCTACAAGCCTGTACAGCATGTTACTACACAAGATTAAATCAAGCACAAGAGAAAATGATGCAATCAAGAAACTCGGTAAACGTGAGAGGGATGAGGTCACTGCTGGCATAACATGGCATACTGTATTACAGCAAATATTTTCTTTTATACATAGAAAGAATACACTCTAAAATAATGAATGATAAAGTACAGTAAGGCCTCACTTAATGTCATCGATAGGTTCTGGAACTTTAAGCAAAACATCACGTAATAAAACAAATTTTACCATAGGCTAAATGATACAAACAAGAGTTTAAGTTCCTATGGCATCTCATCAATGTAATAATGAAATGACATTGAACAAAACAATATTATTTGAGGACTTGCTGTATAGTTAATACATAAAATATTAACTCATTTATTATTATTAATAAATATTATGTACTATACATAATTATATATACTATACTTTTATATAACTGGCAGCACAGTAGGTTTGTTTACACCAGCATCACCACAAACATAAGTAATCCATTGCTCTATGACATTATGACAGCTATGTCATCACTAGCCAATAGGAATTTTTCAATTCCATTATAATCTTTTGGGACCAGTGTCATATATTTGATCTGTCATTGATCAAAACATCATTATAGGGTGCATGACTGTAGCAGTGTTATTGCTAACAGTAATATTGGTACATAATATTAAAAATATTTGAATGTTTGAAATCCTGGCTTACAGAATAAAGCAAAGGAGTAAATTGTTACTGCTGTTAGGAACAAAATTATTCAGTGACTAAAAAAGAGATATAACATGATGTTAGAATTGATTTGAGAGTACCAGAGTGAACTCATGATTTTTAAATGTGTATGTGTGTGTGGGTGTGCTTCTCCTAGCTCAGGGCACTGACCCCTCCAGGGAGCAAACCCATACTGGTGGCAATGGATACACCTAGCACCTTTATATGGTTTCTGTATATCATTCTATAAAATAAATAAATAAATAAATAAATAAACAAACAAACAAATAAATCAGGGCTATTGATTCATTCCATGCCTGAGACAGGGAAAATATTTGTTGAGTTTGGATATCTTAGTTCACATTTTAAAAAAATGAAATTAATATTTTAAAAGAATATAAGAGATACTTTGAAGGACTTCCCAGTCATCAGTTTCATATAATTTGGGTATCCACCGGAAGCACCATCTCCACAATTATAATATTTGTATTTCATTGCAAAATACTGTATAAATAATCACTTATTAAACTTTATATATAGGTCACATAATTGTATAGGCTTCTCTACATGTATAGTTCATAATGAAATAGAGGAATAAAATACTCTACATTTTCCCACTGGTCAACTAGATTAATTTCCAGGGATGTTTCTAATAAATATTGATCTAATTGCATTATTTGGAATCTTTTCAAACAACAAAGCATACCAATCACTATTAGCTCACTTTCATATTAAATCCAAATTAGAATAACTAGATGGTTAAAGTATACTGTAATGATAAATTGCATAGTTGATTCCCACATTTAATTCTAAAGAAGAGTTCTCAAAAATGGGAATTGAAAAATCCTTCCAATATAGAATTACTCTTTTCACATCCTTGTGGGTTTTTTTTTAAATCCATAAAAGTAAATTCCCAAATTTACCTGAAATCTCAAACACAAGACAGGCCTCTCAGCACATCCTGGTATTAGAGTCCTTCTTTAATAGTTAGTGTTTATCCTTCCTACTTCAATATGACTTTCCAAAGTGAGTACAGCTGTGATCACAGATGTGTCATAAATCTCTAATGTGTGACTATTGGCTTTTTCATCTAGGGATGGTTTTTTGTTAGCAAACATAGCCTCTGCTATTTTCAGAATCTACTTCATGTTTGTTGGTCCTGGAAGGAGCTTTTGCTTAAAAACCCTTTTTTTATTGGCATGTATAAACTGTTTGGCTGGCTGCTATTGTCTGCACCATGATACTACTCAGGAAGGCTGAAGTACTTCCACTTGCTTCAGAAAATCACTATCACTGTGACAATTTTTGCTGGAAAAATCCAAAATCATAGGACATATATTACAATATTCCTTTTATACTGAAAAGTTTATCCTTCTTTTTGCATAGCTTATATAGTTTATTATAAAAGTATTTTTCAGTATAACAACACACCAGTATAAATTCCATTTAAAATTTTTTCTATATTATCATGGTGAACATGTTGTAAGGTAAATAAATGTTTAATAACTGTGGTGTACACCTAAAACTCTTATAATATGGCATTTCAATTATACTTTAAGAAAACAAATAAAATTAAACATTTTTAAAAAACACTAAAAAAATTAAGATTTTTTTCAGGCCCAGTATCAATGAAAATGGCAGAATAGGAAACTCCAAAAATTCTTATTTTTATAAAAGCAATGAGAAACCTGACAAAGATGGGCAGAATCAAACTTTTTCAGAACTCTGAAAATTAACTTAGGCTTATAAACTATTCAAAGAGCATTTTTCTTTCCCAAGAAAAATGACAGAATCTCAATAAAAACAGTGAACTCTGTGGCTTTTTTACCTACCCTATTTCCATCCTATCCCCCCCCCCCAAATTTGCTATAATTTTGAAAATGAACAGCCTACACTCACGGCAGAAACAAGCAACCTGGTAGCCACTGGAAAAGGGCAGAATGGGTTAAAACTACTTGAAAACCCATCCCCAGAGATTTGCCATTATTTCATCTGGAAGTTCCCTGGAAGACTCAACTCCCAAGGCTTATCTGACTCAGAGCTCACCCAATATGAACAGCCTTTCTCCCAGAGATGTTGTTGAAAACATTAAGAGACAATTATTTAATTTCAAACTGCATGAGATAGTGGAAAACAGAGGGGAAACAAGAGGCTAACCCAAAAGCTATCAATGCAAAGCTAGGGAATAAGAAGTCTATAGGGAGTTTAAAAAGCTCGGACATACTCCAGGAAATCTAGAAAAACATGCTCTTCTCACTGCTGTGCACGTGCTCAGGAAAGACCTGAGAAGGCCCTACTTAGCCTCTCACTTCGGACTGAACTTGAGGCTCTGCAGAAGCAGGAGATGAATGCTAAGGCAGAGCTGTCAACTGCCTGGCATGGTGTTGAACCTTTGCCTGAACACACACAGAACCCCTTGACAAAGATAGGGAAACGTATTGGTTCCAAGGGATTTAAGAAAATCTATCCAAATATCAGCTGTACGTTAAGCTAACTAAACAAAAATTTAATAAGGAGTATACGAGTATACTTTATAGAATTTGTTCAGAAAAGTCACTTGACCAAATAAAACATTACCAACAAAAAGCAACAACATAAACCCTGAAGAGTTGAGAGAATTTTATTTCCAAAATTGCCATACAATGTTATTTAAAATATCCAGTGCCAGAAACAGTTTATGAGATATGCAAAGAAACAAGAAAATGTTGCCCATAAATGGAAGTAGGGAAGCAACAAATGAAAACTATCCCTGAGGAATCCAGACATGGGATTTAATAGACAACAATTTTAAATCGATCACTTGAAATACATTTAAAGGACTAAAGAAAAATATGTCTAAAGAATAAAAGGAAGTATAAGAACAATGTCTCACCAAATAGAAAATATCAGTAGATAGAAATTGTGAAAGAGAACCAAATAGGAATTTTAGAGTTAAAAAGTACAGGTAAGTAGAAAATTTATTCACTAGAGGGTCTCAGTGACAGATATGTGAATGTAAGCAGAATAATCCTCCAAAAAATAATAGCAAAATGAATCAATCAATATACAAAAAAGAATTATATACCATAACCAAGTGGGGTTTGTTCCGTATATGTAAAATTTGTTCAAAGCTATGAAAAATAATGTAATATGAAGTCTGACAATTAACTTTGTGAACTCATCCAAGAAAAAGTGTTACTACATACCTCATTGCTGAAATCACTACGGTCACCTTCAAAGTACTCCGTTGGGGAGCTATGCACCAACATCAGTGCGTAGTCCATCCTTCAAAGCAATTTTGGAACTCTTTTTCTGTAATGGCCATCAGAGCTGTCACCATATTACCCTTGATATCCTGAATGTAATCAAAATGTCTTCTGTTCAATATTTCCTTTATCTTTGAGTAAAGAAAGAAATCATTGGGGCCAGATCAGATGAATAGGGAGAGCGTTGCAATACAATTATTTGTTTACTGGCTAAAAACTCCCTCTCAGACAGTGCAATGTGAGCTGGTGCATTGTTATGAAGAGCCATGAATTGTTGGTGAAAAGTTCAAGATGTCTAACTTTTTCAAGCAGTTTTTTCAGCACTTCCAAATAGTAAACCTATAGTAAATGGTTAACTGTTTATCCAGTTGGTACAAATTCATAATGAATAATCTCTCTGATATCAAAAAAGGTTAGCAACATGGTTGCAACTAGTTAGCAAACTTAATTGCTTGACCTCGTATATTAGTAGAATAAAGGGCAAAATAAAAACACTATCATTTCAGAAAAGCATTTGACAAAATCCAACTCCCTTTCCTAAACAAAACAAAACAAAACAAAAACAAATACTCTACAACCCAGCCATAGATGGGAAATCCTTCAATCTGAGACAGGCCCTCTATGAGAACTCCACAGCCACCATCACATTTAATGGCGAAAGACTGAAAGTTTCTTCTAAGACCGAGAACATTATAAGGATGTCCTATCTTGCCACTTTTATTTAACATTGTAGGTTCTAGACAAAAAAAAAAAAAAGAAAAGAAAATGCATCCAGATTGAAAAGAAGTAAAATCACCTATATTTGCAGATGACATAATCTAGTATGTAGAAAAGCCTAAGGAATCCACACAAATTTGAAGTCTCAAGATATTTATACAGTTGCTTTTAAATCAATAAGTGCTTCTTTCTAACAAAAGCTCATTAAGCTCTATGGTAAATGGGTAATGATTAATATTAATGGATAAAAAAACCTTCTTGATGAACAGA
Source organism: Aselliscus stoliczkanus (assembly GCA_033961575.1). NCBI lineage: Eukaryota > Metazoa > Chordata > Mammalia > Chiroptera > Hipposideridae > Aselliscus > Aselliscus stoliczkanus. Next base: position 93,099,622 of record CM066731.1, read on the forward strand.
AGATAGGACTCACACACCCCTACAATTTACACTGTTAGGTTTTTACTCAAGAATATAATAGCTCCAAATTCAAATATAGAACTTGGTTGAGCTATGAATGTACGTTCATTAGCTTTGACCACATCTAGTCAAGTGATTAGGAAATTTGATAGTAGCAATTCTGTACATTTAGTAATTATGGTTGTCTTGTGTTCGGATAATAAATCAGATTGCAGGTATGTATTATGTTTGTATTAACTTTAACTGTTATCTGTGAAGCTCAGATTGTATTGACATACCCAGAGAAGTGTTTAACATAAAATCTCCTCAAGAACAGTTAGTTAAATGTTGTCAAATAATCTACCGTTCTGTCCTCAATCTTAAGTTCATAAAAAATAATTTAACTGAATTTTAAACTTTTTCAACCATTTGTTTTGAATGAATAGACAAAGCACATTGACAAGCAGAATCAAGGAGATACAGGAGGATTGATTTAAGTGGCACCTGGGAGTATCTGGGGTTTTTAAACATTCACTGAAGAGGTAACATGAAATGAAACTAAAAGGAATCTCTTTTATGTTATTGGCTGCAATACTGAAAAAAAAAAAAAAAAAAGACAAAGATTCCTATCCTACTGAGCTTACGTTTTAGGTGGGATAAAGGGTGAAAATACATTAAATTAACCAAATAAATAAATAAGTCAAATAGTATATTTAAAGTAAGAAATTATATAGGAAAAAATAAGTGGACAATAATAACTATACAAGGGAGGGAGGAAAATAGTGTGATCAGAGTAATCTTATTAAGAAATGGAAGTTGAGGGCTGACCGAGTGGCTCAGTTGGTTAAGAGTGTGAACTCTGAGCAGCAGGGTCACTGGTTCAATTCCCACATGGGCCAGTGAACTGTGTCTGAGCTGAGCTGCCAACAGGTTGCAGGATGGTTCAGCTGGTGAGAGCACATGCTCCTAACAAGGTTGCTGGTTCGATTCCTGCATGGGATGGTGGGCTATGCCCACCAGCAACTAAGATTGAACACGGCACCTTGAGCTGAGCTGCCAATGGGCAGCCAGATGGTGACTGGACTTGGAGCTGAGCTAGCTGCGCCCTCCACAACTAAGATTGAAGGACAACTTAGCTGTTCCCTTCCCCAATTCCCCTACACTGCTCCCCTTCCCCAATTCCCCAATAAAAATCTTTTTAAAAAAAAGGAAAATAAAAGAAATGGAAGTTGAACAATGTATTGAAAATAATGGGGGATGAACAATCCTAGAAGAGTTACCACTAAGAGTAATGTTCCTGAAGTGCAGTGGTGTGTGGGAGGTGGCTTGCAATTACTCACAAAAGCCAACTGCTACATTATTAGAAATCTTGTGAGCCAGTTGTTTAAACATGGTCATTATTAAATATTAAATTAGATAAACTTAAGTGTAATACGAGGTCAGACAATTAAGTTTGCAAACTCATCCTAGAAAAAGTACTACATACCTCACTGCTGAATATCACTACAGTCACCTTCGAAGCATTGCCCTTGGGAAGCTATGCACTGATGCCAGTGCCTGGTCCACCCTTCAAAGCAATTTTGGAACTTTTTCTGTAATGGCCATCAGAGCTCTCATCATATTACCCTTGATGTCCTGAATGTCATCAAACTGTCTTCCTTTCAATATTTCCTTTATGTTTGTGTAAGAAAGAAGTCATTGGGGCCAGATCACACAAATAGGGAGAGTGTTCCAATAGAGTTACTCGTTTACTGTCTAAAAACTCCCTCACAGACAGTGCCATGTGAGCTGGTACGTTGTTGCGATGCAAGAGCCATGAATTTTTGGTGAAAAGTTCAGATCGTCTAGCTTTACACACAGCCTTTTCAGCACTTTCAAATAGTAAACTTGGCTTGCTGTTTGTCCAGCTGGTACAAATTCATAACAAATAATCCCTCTGATATCAAAAAAAGGCTAGTAACATTGTTGTCACTAGTTCTCGAACTTAATTGTCAGACCTTGTATATTAAAAACAAGATGTGTTAAAAACTCATCACTTTATTTTACCACAGTTTATTCTTATTGATGCACTTGAGATTACTTATATCTATTATTATATAATGTGAATACTATATAATGATGTTCTGTGCATCTCTTTTCAACTTTATGTTCAAAGATGTGACACTGATAATTTGAAATTGGCAAACACTAACAATCAGGGCTTGACTTTTTGTTTTGGTGATTGTCTAGACTTACAAAAGAGATGGAGAGGATATTAGTAATGCATTTTGAACTTAAAAGTGTATTATTTCTTATTTCTTTTAGTTAATTTCAATATATAGAGTAATCCTTGCTTCTGGGTTGATTTTCCTAGGAAGCTCCTATGGCTTCTTCTTTTTTACATCTGTAAGGTTAGTTGACTGAGAGGTTTCCCATGTACTGAAGGAAGACAAGAGAAGCTATATGGGTATAAATCACAGGCTTCACTAGGGTAGGAGGATAGGGATCTGACTCTAAGCTGTGTGTAATATACATGTAATGTACATACCAGCAAGAGAACCATGCCAACACCCATCCTAATAACCATAATTACCAAGTAGAAAATTTTGTTTCTTTAGGAAAGAGCCCTGCAGATTTTTCATGGGAGTAAATGCTGCATTACAGGTGTATGGGAAGGGGATGCAGGAAAGACACTGACAGATTTGCCCTAGTGATAGACTTTTAATCAATCCCCTGCTTTTACATGGATCTCCAAAACTCTAACTGCAAACTCAGGACTACTTCTGAGGCCTGCCTGTCAGATCTGCTTCTTCTTGCACTGCATCTTCTTCTTAGCTATTATTTTTCTCTCCTTTTATATAAGCTATTGCTGTGTGATCCATGTCCCAGAATTTATAAAAATTGCATGTCCACCAAGGATTCTCTTTCTTTTACACTCACTGTTTGGGTTCATTCTTTTCAATAACTACCTATAATAATTTTAATGGGTGCTTGGGGGAGACAAGGGACAAATGGGTAGAATTAGTATAGTATTCTTAAGTCATATTCTACTATTAGGCATTGACTCAAAAAAAAAAAAAAAAGGGCTAACCGAGTGGCACGTTGGTTGGGAGCTGGCTTGGGACGCCAGCGGCCCCGGTTCGGATCCCACATGTGAGGGCTGGTGACACTGCCCTTTACAGCTAAGAATGTGAACAGCAGCTCCACCTGGAGCTGGGCTGCTGTTAGTTCCAGGGCTGCCATAGGCTACAGTGAGTGGCCAACAGCCAGCGTGAGTGGCTGGCAGCTGGTGTGAGCTGCCACGGGCCACTGTGAACGGCCGTCCAGGGGTCGGCGACCGATCTGCCTCACCCAAGAATAGCACAATGATCATGCTGACATGGTCCAGTGGGGCAGTGTACTCCACAGCTGGACTGAGGAACAAAAGGATAGCAACTTGTCTGTTCCCCTCCCCCAATTCCCCAATAAAATCTTAAAAAAACAACAACCATAAATGTGTACAAATTATTTATCTAACACTAGTTGTAGCACATTATGCAGTAGGGTACAAAAGAATACCTACCATATCTATATTTTTGTAAAAAGGCTTGATTAATAAAATATGTCACATTTCTACAAAAGTCAACCTTACGAGTAACATATTGTAGAAACATATTTATTGACATTGATTGACAGGAACATTTTCACAAATGTTGTTGTGAAATAAAACTGATTAAAACATTACTGTAACCCAAATAAATCCATTGGTTTCATGAGGTACAAATTCTGAATGGAGTTACACTTAAAGAAATATGTCTTGAGGTCAAATTAGTTAAATATAAAATCTGTAGGTATCAAATATGATTAAAGTCTATCAAATTCATCATCCACAACTACACCACAATAACTAATTTTCTCTTGTTTCTCATTCTCTCAAATCCTGCAACTGCTTTGGAACTGCCCACTTGTCAATTTCCACCCTGTTTTCCTCCATAGAAAAACAATGCTTGTAGGGATCCATGTCAAACACTAAGTAATAGTTCGTTCTGTGCAGTGGGACTAAGTAACTTGATATTTTCCTGTATTTTCCCATTTTGAAAATAAACATACTTACTTGTTTAACACACTTATTTTTACAGGCACTTTCAGAAACGAAGTTTATATTTTTGCATAAACAATAACTTAATCTTGTTTATTTATTAATTTCACATATCTCACTCTTTGAAATCACACCCAGATTAACTTTGTGAGGTATTTATTTTCAATTATGTTAGCATTGCATATCCTCCTGAAAATAACTGTCTTTATACACTGTTGTCTAAAGATTTCAAGCAGAATTATTTTAAGCCTTAATGGTTAGCAACTGGTAACATGACTGTTGCCTTCACCAGCTGTCTAGATCTGGCTGGTTGGTTATTTCCCACAATAACATTAGCCAACACTTTCTCAGAAGATAAATCTGTTTTTCATAATTGTGTATTTTTTTCTTGGTTGAAGCTACCTTAGCTGTAGTTGAAACCAAGGGTCTTTATGACTTGAATTAAATTTGCTTTTAAAACCTAGCTCTAGAAACCATCTCTCTCTTTATATACCCCTCAAAGACTTAGCCTTTCCCTCAGATATTCAGCAACCCCAGGGGCAGCAGAAGACAGTAGTCTGGACCTGATTAATTGTCACAGGGTCCACACCATAGCAGGCTAAAGAAACTTCTTGACCTAAGTTATATCTCAGTTCCTGAGCCCTAACGAGGAATGATCCCCTGGCTACTTTCCCATGAAACCAGACAGATGGACTCTGGAAAATAATTCAGGCTGTCCCTCAAGACCTAAAGAAATGATTCATTATTATCTCACCACCAACCACTCAGCTCCAGGCATGACTCTGAACCCTTAACCCACAATGTCTTGGGATTTTGCCCTATATAATCTGTAACCTACACACCATGGAGGAAGTTTGGGCTTTTGAACATTAGCCTCCTGTTCTCCTGGATGGTTCCATTCATAATAAAATAGCTAACCTTTCTCCACTGCAATTCTCAGTAGCTGGTGTTTGACTCAGATAGCACTGGGTGGTTGAACTCTTTTCTGTTATAGAACATAATCAATCAATGAAATGAATTTTTAATAAATTTAATCAAAGACTGTAAATAGGCTTCCATAGGATATTCTTATTTTCTGCTTCCATTTTTTTTTTCACAAAGTACCCTCCATGGCAGCATACAAATGAATCAAGATTTGTTAATTTCAGCATTATCTTTAGAAGCCCTCAGAACAAACCCAGATGGGACTTGATATCTGCTATGATCTTTTTCCTCTTCATGGAAAGCATTTAAGAGTAGGTCTAAAAAGCTATGGCTTCATTGTCTTAAGTCAAATATTTTCAAATTTGCTGTCTCTTGTAAATCTGCACTAAGGAAGAACATATGACTTACTATTTGCTTAAACTTCTCGCTTGGTGGATTTTTTTTTTTATGTAGGTATATATACATATCTATCTATATATGAACTGTGGACTACCAGATTTTTTAAAATAGCCTAAACAATAAAAAAAATTGTTATATACACATTGTTCTGCAATTATTTCCAGGAAAGAAAATAAGAGGCATTAGAACGCCAATAGCAGGTCTTTGCAGGAATAATAACGTGATTATATCCAATGGCTTGGCCATAGAATGTGAGCCAACTATAATGTGTTCCATCAACATTATGCATTAGGAAATAATTAACTATTTTTGTGACATTGCAGTAATTCTCAAATTGGAGGCATCTGAAATATATATATGATAACTGCATTTTATAGCCCCTACATGGTATTTTCCATTCAGGGATCTCAACTAACAATGATTTATTGATGTCTATACTTTAGGTTAGAGAAATTTGGAATGTATGAGAGTAGTTGCTCAGTCAGTGTCAAAGTAAATTATCTTTAAGCAAATATGAAATGAATGTTTTTTTGAACTACCTGCATTAACTAGATAATATGTCCCCTTTAGCTTCATAAAAAATCATTCTTCAACTATTTATTCAGTGAGGTTGTCAGTCTACACATTTGTGATCAACTAAGCAACAAAAGTACAAAAGGGCTGCCAAAGTCCATATGACATCACTAAATAGTAACAGAGTTATTGCTATTGAGACATACATTAAATAGAAAATTTAAGAACCTGGGGATGGGAGCAAAGTTTTGTCTATGAAAATCATTAAAACTTAAAAGTTTAAGTTTAAGTTGGATAAGGGGAGAGAATGCAAAACCAAAATCCAAGTGAAAGGCAAGGACTTCAGTTTACCTGCTGACATAGTGACTATAGGAAGACTCTAATAAAATCATTCTGGTAGAATTCATGTCCCAGTCTCAACTTCTAACTGATAAGCACTATGCTCAGATACCAGTGTGTTTTTTATTTTGTTTTGTTATTGGTTTTTTTGGGGTTTTTTTGGTTGGAATGAGCATTTAATAACTGTGTTGGGTCATTCTTACGTTGGCTACATTGTCAGGATTTACAATTTTGATGCAAGATTGATTTGCAGTCTATATTACTATTATGCAAGATTTTTTGTATTATTATTATTATTATTAATAGTTACAGATGTACAAAACTATGCAATAGTTATCTTCTTCACCTCTTACAAAGTGACTACCCCCTCTCCCTCATCTGTCCCCCCACCCCCGATACCATACATATCTATTAAAATTCCATTGACTCCATCCCCACACTATATTCCACATCCCATGACTATATATGTGTTAAATTATAGTCAACATCTAATATTAATCAGGGGCAGCTTCAGATGTACAGTGCAGTAGTCAGGCCGTTGATGAAGTGGTCTCCCTGACAAGACATGAGTCCATCTGATCCCCTAAAAAAATATTTACAACATTATTGATTATATTTCCTAAACTGTCTCTTCTGTCTCTGCAGTAGTATTGTAGTTATCAATTTCTGTTGCCTTGTCCCTTCCACTTCTTCCTCGTGCCCGCCCCCATCCCATTTAGCACTCATCAGTTTTTCCTTTGTCTCTCTAAGACTATTTCTGTTTATTTTGCTCATTTATTCAGTTCTTTAGATACCACATGTAAGTGAAATCATATGGCATTTGTCTTTCTCTGGCTGACTTATTTCACTTAGCATAATGTTCTTTAGGTCCATCCATATCGTTGCAAATGGTACAATTTCTTTCTTCTTTATAGCTGCGTAATACTCCATTGTGTAAATGTACCACAGTTTCTTAATCCAGTCATCTACCAATAGGCATTTCAATTGTTTCCAAGTCTTGGCTATTGTAAATAGCACTAAAATAAACATAATGGGTGCGTATATTTTTTTGAATTAGTGTCTTGGGTTTTTCAGGATAAATGCCTAGGAGTGGAATTGCTGGGTCAAAAGGTAGTTCCATTTCCAGCTTTTTGAGATACCTCCATACTGACTTCCATAGTGGCTGCACCAGTCTGCAATCCCACCAACAGTACACCAGGATTCCCTTTTCCCCACAGCCCCGCCAGCACTTGTTGTTTGTTGATTTGTTGATGATAGCCATTCTGACTGGAGTGAGGTGGTATCTCATGGTGGTTTTGATTTGCATTTCCCTAATGATCAGTGAGGTTGAACGTTTTTACTTATGCCTGTTGGCCATCTGTATGTCCTCTTTAGAGAAATGTCTCTATATATCCTCTGCCCATTTTTTAATTGGGTTGTTTGTTTTTTTTGGTGTTGAGTTGCAAGAGTGTTTTATAAATTTTGGATGTTAACCCCTTATCAGATATATCATTGGCAAATATATTCTCCCATTCAGTAGACTTCCTTTTTGTTTTATGGATGGTTTCCTTTATTGTGAAAAAACTTTTAAGATTGATATAATCCCATAGCTTTTTCTTTTACTTCCCTTGCCCATGGGGATGTATCAGTAAAAATATTGCTCAGGGTAATGTCTGCAAATTTACTCCCTATATTTTCTTTTAGGAGTGTTATCGTTCCAGGTCTTATATTTAAGTCTTTAATCCATTTTGAATTTGTTTTTGTATATGGTGCAAGGAGGTGGTCCAGTTTCATTTTTTTGCATGTGTCAGTCCAATTTTCCCAGCACCATTTATTGAATAGACTATCTTTACTCCAAGGTAAATTCTTGCTTCCCTTGTCATAGATTAACTGCCTGTATATACATGGATTTATTTCTGGAATTTCTGTTCTGTTCCACTGATCTATGTGCCTGTTTTTTATGCCAATACAATACTGTTTTGATTACTGTAGCCTTGTAGTATGTTTTGATGTCTGGTAGTGTGATACCACCAACTTTATTCTTATTACTCAGGATTGCCGTGGCTATTTGGGGTTTTTTGTGGTTCCATATAAATTTTAGGATTATATTTTCTATTTCTGTGAAAAATGCCCTTGGTAGTTTGATAGGAATTGCATTGAATCTCTATATTGCTTTAGGCAGTATGGACATTTTAACTATATTAATTCTTCCTATCCATGAACATGGTAAGTGTTTCCATTTATTTGTATCTTCTTTTACTTCTTTCTTCTGTGTCTTATAATTTTCTGAGTACAGATCTTTTACTTCTTTGGTTAAATTAATTCCTAGATATTTTATAGTTCTTGAAGCAATTGTAAATGGGATAGTTTTCTTAATTTCTCCTTCTGTTAGTTTATTATTGGTTTTAATTTTTTTTTTTTTTTTAGCTGAGCCATCCTGCCACCTGTTGGCAGCTCAGTGGCAGCTCAGCTCAGGCTGGGCATCAAACTGCTGTTACTCAGAGCTCAGTTCACACTCTTGAGCAAGCTCTTAACCAACTGAGCCTCTTGGCCAGCCCCAGATATCAGTGCTTTAAATTAGTAACATCAGTGTGTTATGGAGAACACCTAAATGAGATTACTTTATTGTGAACTTTCTGGATAACTGAGCAGACAAATAAATACATATAGATATAATAGTTACTCAAAGCCAGAGCATTAATATTTTACATTAAATTTGGGATAATTTATATATATATATAAATTAAGGTATTTATCACATTAAAATTGTTGCATTAGTTTTGTGGTTTTCAGCTATGAGAAACATCCAATCATTAAAACTCATGTTGACATGCCATAACACATAACATAAATTTGTGTGTAACACAAATGATTGCCTCTACCCTTCAGCAAATGTCAGTCTATAGTTCTAGATGTTTGTGAAGGTAGAAAATAATTTAGGGAGGGTCAAGGGAAATGAAATTATACAGGAAAATAATGAGCGAATATGGTGTTTTGTGAGGCAGGGAGACTCTGGGGAAGTCTCAGCATTCTTGGTATTCTCTAGAGTCAACTCCTGGGGTCAACTTATACAGACTTCCTGGAATCCCTGCTAGGATCCAGAACTCCTAGTCATCCACAAGACCCTAAACCATCCCCATCAATATTTAAACCAAAATGTACAACCACCACCAGGTGGTACAAAAACTACAGCCCAAACCAGTATGGATCTAGGTTGCAGCCAGATATGGGAATCATTCTGGCTAACCACATGGACTCGAACTAACTAATTTCTTAATCTCACATCAATATCAATTCAATCCCACATTTTCATAAAATTGAATTGTTATACTTCAATCACCGTGTTAACACTGGGACTTGACTACAACTATAAATAAATTTTTTGGTTATCAAAATTCCACTTGGCTGGACAACGAAGATGGCTCAGTAAGTAAACTCTGTTTATCTTCTCTCACAACCACATCAAAATTCCAACTAATCTGTAAAGCAACCATTATTGAGAATCTCCTAAAATCAGCTGAGCTGAAGCCTTTCAACTGAGGATGCACAGAAGAAGCCACCTCCAGACTGGTAGGGAGGTCAGACACGCTGAACAGACTGGTCCCACACCCATGTGTGACCATTAAAGATCAGGAGGGCTATTTTGGCTATGGAAGTCCCTCACCATCCCCTAGAGGAGCGAGAGATCCCAGCCCCAATCCAGCCAAGGGTTCCAGTGCTGGGGAGAGAAGTCCTCATAATTTTTGGTTATGAAAACCAGCAAAGATTGTGACTGAGCGAGACTGAGGGCAGCTGAACTCACAGATAGTCCTCTTAAAGGGACTGCTCACTGACTTACCCACCAATGGAACCACTCACTCTGAGCTCCAGCGCTGGAGCAGCAGCTGAAAAGGCAGCAGGGACAAATGGTGGGGAATTGAGATATCTGGCTTGGTATGAGTTATGGAGAGGTGGCTTTCTCCTGGATGGGGTAGCTGGCCATTGTTTTTTTTTGTTGAGCCCTCCCCCTATCATGTGGGAGAACACAGGTGGCCACCATATCTGAGTCTCCATTAGTTCACCCCACCCTGGCGATTAGAGACCTGGTCCTGGCCAACTTTCGGGCACACCCAGCCTACTTTCAGTGACTTTTTCATGGTGACTCCCTGCCTTGGCCCAAGCTGTGGACTTTCCTAGTGTTTCCCAAAGGTTCATAGAACCCAGACAAGCAGCACCTGGCTTGAGTGTGTCCTATACCTCTGGCTAAGCAGCTGTAAGCCAGCACTATTGACAGCTCGCCTTGGTTCATGGCTTGGCCTCTCAAGGCATTTCCAAGCACAGCATGGGTGGCAGCCATCTGTGGATTTCTTTCTGGCTCCCGCTTGATGGCCCTGGGTGGGGTACGGGCTGTGCCTGAGGTTGACCTACAGCGGATCCCCTCCAAAGTGACCCTAGGCCTGAAGCCCCAGTGGCCAGCTTCAAAATGACCTAGAGTATCATCTAGCTGCCTGCAAACACAACACACCCAAGGGATGGATTGGGCAGACACCAGAGTCCTGCCAAGGCAGATCCTGCTCTGTAGGATCAGCCCCTGCACAACAACTCTTCCACTGTAGTCAAGGTCAGTCCTCACAACAAGTGAGCCCAAGGGTCATTCACTCACATTGATGTGCAATTATCAACCAGACTCAACTACAAGAGGAGGGCACACACAACCCACACAGGGACACACCTGGACTACGTGACTCACATGACCAGAAAAACTGCACCACTGAAACCCACAGTGTACCTACTATATAAGGCCATTCTATGAAGACCAGAAGACATAGCAGCTCTATCTAAAACATAGAAACAAACACAGAGAGGCAGCCAAAATGGGGAGACAAAGAAACGTATCCCAAATAAAAGAACGAACAAAACTCCAGAAAAAGAACTAAGCAAAATGGATATAAGCAACTACCAGATGCAGAGTTCCAAACACTGGTTATAAGAATGCTCAATGATTTCAGGGAGAATTTCAACAGAGACATAGGAAGCATAAAAATGGAGATGAAATCCATAAAAAGAATGAGTCAGAAATAAAGGGTACAATACAGAAATGAAGAATATATTACCAGGAATCAATAGTGGATTAGATAAAGCAGAGGACCCAACCAGTGATGTAGAAGATAAGGTAGCAGAAAACACCTAAACAGAACCGAAAAAAGAAAAAAGAATCCAAACAGTTGAAGAGAGTTTAAGGGACTTCCAGGACAATATCAAGGGTACCAACATTTGCATTATAGGGGTACCAGAAGGAGAAGAGAGAGAACAAGGAATTGAAAACCTATTTGAAGAAATAATGACAGAAAACTTCTCTAGCCTGGTGAAGGAAATAGACATTCAAGCCCAGGAAGTACATAGAATTCCAAAAAAGATGAACCCAAAAAGGCCAACACTGAGAAACATTATAATTAAAATACCAAAGTTTAAATACAAAGAGAGAATCTTAAAAGCAGTAAGAGAAAAGCAGTTAGTTACCTACGAGGGAGTCCCCATATGACTGTCAGCTGATTTCTCAAAAGAAACTTTGCAGGCAAGAAGGGAGTGGCAGGAAATATTCCAAGTAATGTAAAGCAATGACATAAAACCAAGATTTCTCTATCCAGCAAGTCTGTCATTTAAAAGTGAAAGACAGATAAGGTGCATCCAAGATAAGAAAAATCTTAAGGAGTTCATCACCATGAAACCAGTATCACAAGGAACCTTAGAGGGACTTCTTTAAGATGGGAGGAGGGTTATGGATGGGTGAAAGGGGAAGGGATAAAAAAGTACAAATTGGTTGTTATACAGGAGTGATGGGGATGTAGGGTATAGCATAAGGAATAAAGTCAATAGTAATAACTAGGTATGGTGCCAGATAGGTACTAGATCTATCAGGGTGATAAATGGGAATGGGTTGGGGTAGGGCGAAAAGGTGAAGGCATTAAGAAATACAAATTGGTAATTAAATACAGTATGGAGAATATAATCAACAATGTTGTAAAGATCATGTAAGGTACCAAATGGCCACTGGGCTTATCAGAGGGATCATGTCATAGACTCTGTAGATGCCTGACCAATGTACTATACACCTGAAGCTGAAGTAGAATAATATTGAATGTCAACTATAAAATATATATATATATATATATATATATATATATATATATATATATATATGTATATAGTCACAGGATGTGGAATACAGCATGGGGAAGATAGTAGTATATATATAGTCACAGGATGTGGAATACAACATGGGGAAGATAGTAGTATAAGATGTCAGAGGGGTAGTAACTTGAGGGGTGGGTTATCACTTTATAAGAGGCTTAAGTGTCTATTATGTTGTTTTGTACAACTAATAAAAAAAATTCCACCTGATATATTTTTTAATTCACATTGACAGACACAGTTGCCTTATAGGAGGTGGTAGTTGAACTATGTCTCCAAACTCTTCTCTATCTTAAGTTATTGACTGTTTTTCCTATGCTATATATCACATAGCAATAACTTTGTGTGGTGATAACAGTTATTAGATTTTTTGTGATAATCACATCATAAGGAATATAAATCTCAAATAATTGTTATACACCTGAAACATGTAACATAGTATGTCAACTATACTATAATAAAAATAATAAATAGAGTTATTGGAACTCAATACAATTTATCTAGTGCTATTAAGAATCTTAGCTTTATCTACATAATAAGTGGAACCTAGATAATATCCCATAAAAGTGTTTTGCAACCTGGCCTTTCATAAAAGCAATAAAATAAATGTTTGATACTTTATCCATAATATTGAATACACTATACATAGACTGCTAAATATTTATTAAAGATAAACATGTTTAACAAATTACATATAATATGTATAAGTAACTGTAGTGAAATTGAAACTCTGATGTTAAATATCAGTCAATCTCTGGCATGATGATGATGATGATGATGAGGGTAAATAGGCTAAAGACTTGTGACTATTTAACTTTATGTGACTATGGAAAAATGAGCTCTGGTTTTCATCTTTCTTGATATCCAGATTTTATTGTATATTAGCTCAGAGTAAATGAGTTGTTTCCTGGAGGCAAAGCTGATATGAAAATTATAAAATGTTCCTTGTATTTATCTGTATAGTTATTCAGTGATAAGATATAATGCATATGTCTATGTATTCCAAATACACATAATTAATTAGTTTTGTTTTGATATTTCTATTTTTTACTAATTGATTTGTGCTAACGCATGCATTATAGAAATACACATTTTCTTCTATGCCATGAAATGCCTATGACTATGTGAACCTGCGTCACATCCGTCTTGAAAAGGGTTTACTATTCAGGCTGAAGCCTCCTGAGTTTCCTCTCTGGGGTTTTCCTACTTCTTTTTCGATGATGTGTCTACAACAGGATCCCTCACTATTTTGGCTGAGATTTAGCCAACTGACTGACCTATAATTTCACTATCAAGAGATTTCATGCTCCTTACATGTCAAATACAGTAGCCCTGTGTAAACCAACCCTGGAAATAGGTCAACTATAAGCATGAAGCTGTAAAATTGCTGGCAATTTATGTCAGCATGGAAAATACTGGTTGATCTGATCACCCAAAGTTCTGTATAAGAACTCCTTACTATATTAAACAGAACATATACTGGCTTACAGTGGAAACTTACAATTTTTTTAGTATCATCTATCAGAGGCTATTATCACACAGTGGGAGGTTGTTGTCTCCCGTGAGAGAATTCATCATCCTTTGTATGGTGGCAATGAAGAAAGCACAGTGGCAGAAGCTTGTGGAGTCAAGTATCCGGTCAAGTAACCTGAGGCTAGGACTCAAAGATAGGACCATCTCTAAAAACTTTCCAATATGTGTTTAAAAGGTTATCACATGGGTCTTACATAGACCTTTGGCTTTTATTAAACTACAAATTCAGTTGATAGAAACCTGCCAGGTACATAAGGCAGAAGGGGGTAAAACCTCAACTAGTCACCTGAGCCATGGAGCAGTCTGTGCTAATTAACTCAAATTTTGAAAATAAGGATAGACTTCCCTTGCAGGCCCTTGTTTGACATATCTTCACAATTTTTTCAGTGGCATGCCTCAGAAAAAAATTCAACAATACCCCATTGTCTTTCTTCCTAAGAAGCTAACAGCAGTAAATAGTTAGTATTTAAGATCACTGGTAGGCTCTTGAAGATCATGGAATTTTGATGACAAAATTTAGGTTGGAGGAATGCACATTTTAAAGTGCCTGGGTTTCATTCTATGTTGTAATAATTTAAACAAGTATTTTTGTAAAATCTACAAGGCAAAGGAGCTAACACTAGGAATATTAGCAAAGTGAGTTGAAGTTTAGTACTATGAAGCAACATTAACCACTCAGAAACAGAAAGCATTTTTATGGAAAAGTATACACTTCTTTATTGGCAGATAGGCCTCTGATTTTGGGAGCAGAAGTCCATTTGTGAGGTTATATGTAGTCAACAACCATATTCCTTAAAGGCATAAGAAATATGTAATATCAAAAAGTTATTTCCCAAAACTTGTATTTGAAGATTTGAAGCACTGACTATACTGAAAAGGACAGTTCACTTGTCCATGTTACCCCTAGCCAGGAAATTTCCTGAGGGTTGCCAGAATTTTTACTTTGATCACTATTGTATTCTAGCATGTGACATGATGCCTAATATGTAGTAGGCACTAAATACACCAACACACACACACGCACACCATATATAATAATTGACTTGTCAGATGACTACATGCATGAATGGAAGAGGGAAATCTTTCCTTTCTCTATGCAGATATAAGGGTGAAGAATAAGGGTAAGGCTGGGAATGAGGGTGTAAGTGAAAAATCAGGACCGACTGGTAGAACAGAGAGGAAGTTGATAAACCTAATTTTTAAAAAACTTGTTCAAAGAAACATCTGTGTCAGTAATGAAGATATCTTTGTAATGAGACATGTTCAACAAAGGCTGGATGGCCACCTGTCATGGCTATATTAGAACTTACTGCACTGGTTGGGAGGGTGTTCAAGGGAATACTTATGATCCTTTCTAGTAGTCAAATGTATTTCAAAACATAATTTTAAAAAAACTCTTTGGATATTAGATAATTGAGATGTATGAAAAAATTAGCTGGTCAATTTAGTTAATATAATTGATATTGAATACCAATTCAAAAGAACATTTTCTGCATCTGACAATTCTGCATGACTTAACTGTTCACATAACATAAGTACAACCTTCCTTTTATAGGCAGTAGTCATGTTTGCTATTTCTCTAGTGAAAAGGAGCTTCCTAGAAAGCACCTGCCTTCATTCCAGCTGGAATGCGACTAAGTATTTTATTGAAAAATTGACAGCAAACAAGGAGTTCATGAACATGACATTTCCTGACCTTAATATCTTTCAAAAGATCTCAAAAGGTGCCCTTTACTGTTATAAGTATTCTGAAGATAAAAGTGAGGACTTGTTGACAACAAGCTGAGAAGAACAGTCATGAGTTAAAAGTGCTGAGTAATAGAGGATAACATTTTTCATCAAAACATCCAGGAGTACTGTCCTTGAACTATCGGCAGCATTAAGTTTTGTCAATGAACAAATACCATGTAATAGAGAAGCAAAGTGGGCACATATAGGTTGTTTGTTTTTGCTGCAGTCTGCTAAAATCCCAGTTCTTCTGAGGGTAGCATTCCATTGCTGGTGTTTAGGAATAGAATTTTATATACAGGTGAGGGTTAACTCATAACAGTCAAACTGCAGTGAAATGCAGTCTTAGTGAAATGCTTCAGTTAAGTGCACAGAGTCATGAAATAAGAGAGGTGAGAGGGACTTTAAAGATCAACCCTTTTTATCTCATATTTCAGGTAAAAATCCTGAAGCCTAGTTTAAGTAGCTTGTGTAAGGTCATGTGGTTGTTATCAACAGGTATATTTGTCCTCAATCTCAACCCAATGCACCTCTAACTATTACACAATTCATTAAAAGGTTAATATGGTAATTAAACAGTCTAAACTAACCAAGTGACACATGTTAATATAACAGGGCACACTGGCCTTGCACATTTAACTACTTTTACCACCATCTTCCCAATTACCCCAAAACCATAAGGAAATATTTATACTCAATTGGAAATGAGGGAGGAGTACAATGAAAAATATTGTACAGGTGAGATCAGAGTGAAGGAGGGCTGACCAATCGTTAAGACATCATGGATGAAGTTGAAGTTCAATAAATACCCAGTAGAAGTTAACGCTGCCAAGTTCAGGAGATGGGTGCTTAGGGGCAAGGGCAGTAGATGAGAAGTAAATATTAATCTTTCCAGTTCTTCTGAGGGTAGCATTCCATTGCTGGTACAGAGAATGCCAGCCAGGTACTCACTTCCAGTTTGCCCTTACTGTGGGATTCAGAGCTCTGTGTTTGTATGTGGGTATGTATGTTTGTTTGGAGAGGCTGGGGAGGGGAGACGTCAGCCACTGTCATCCCTGGCCTGATAGAAGAAAAGCAGTACTGCAGATAATTTGGTTTGTTAACAACCAACACGGTTAGGACCACTTCAGTACAGTGCCACAATTCTTCCTCCAATCAAGTCTCATTCTTTACTGATCACACACACACACACACACACACACACACACACACACAGAACCTGTCATCTGACATCAAAATACTATAATCTAAGTGCTCCTATTCTCTTATTTTCTGGCACCCAAGTGTTTGAATAGAGACCTGGAATCACCTGAGAACCATGTCATAACCATAAACATGAAGATATGGTACCATTCGGAGTAAGAAACTTTGTGTAGTTATAATCATTTTAGAATAATTACAAAATAATAATTATTAAAATAGATCAAAAGAAAATCTGTATTCCATGAAAAAGAATGTGAGTGGTCCCATTTGGAGCAAGTGTTGAGATCTGTCGTATTTTCTGGCTGGTGGAAGCTGGAACTCCAGTCTTGTAATTCAAGTGGTCAAACCTCAAATACAGGGAACAAGGGTCTGCAGTCTACACCTTGAGGATCTATTTTGTATTGGGTCAAAAACTTATAGTATGTTATTTATAAGATTCAAGCTTTTAACACGATGAGAGAAAATTAAGTGCAAAGGGGTGAAAAAAGAAAGAGAATGTCAACCTATAAACTTTAAAGATTCTCCCTTCTTCTGAGTCATTCAATATGAAAATGGATGTATTACCTCTCTTAACAGAATACCATTAGTTAGGAGTTTGGTCACCTAATTAACTCCCTTTATTTGACTCTTTACTCACAAACTTCTCATCATAACAGAGTAGCTTTGCTTGTAGTGAGAATAGTAGCTACGCACATCCATACAACTGTTTAATTTTATATTTAGTCCTCTGATTCTATAGACTGGTATAGGGAAGGAAGGGGTGGGCACACACATGCATCAGCAGAGACTGAATGAGCATCATTATTAGTGTATGATAAAGAACTTAAAGCCACGATAATTAAATTGGATAAAAATATTTGGATACGTGTATTTTTTATAAACATTTATGCATATACTAGCATATCACTATAATTTGGAAAGCAAAAACAAATTCTTAGAGAAAATTTTAACACCCATCTTTCAGTGATTTGCAAACAATTTAAACAAAAAGAAAATATAGATAGAGTATATGTAAATATGTCCCCTAACTTTCTTAGAGAAAATAAACATTAAATCAAAAAAAGAAAGAAAGAGAGCTTTTGACCATTGAGAAATCAAGTATGTAATTCCAGTGAGTATGAGGTGTAACTAAAAATAATGAGTCAACTGAACTTAAAAGGAATGAACTAGATCTGTATTTATCAACAAAGGATATAATTCAAAAATATAATGTCGAGTAAAAGAAGCAAGTGTCAAATATATTATCATTTATGTAAATATAAAGCACAAAACAATATATTTTTTCTAGATACCTTTATTATGAAAATATGCAGAATAAGATTGGAAGTACATGCACCAAGTTCATAATACTCAGACGATGTGTGGTCCAGATAAAGACAGAAATTCAGAAAAGGTTTTGCAATATTTTATAACATATATATTATACAGAATTATGTACAGTAATTAGATAGATAGATAGATAGATAGATAGATAGATAGATAGATAGATAGATAATGGTTAAGGTTATAAGCTCTGTAACCAAATTTGCTGAGTTTGAATCTTCTTCCTCTAGTTCTGTGGTTTTGGGCAAGTCACCAAACTGCTCTGAGCTTCTATTTTCTCATTTTAAAATTCTGATGATATTAGTACTAAACTCAAAGGCTTATTGTAAGGATTAAATTAATTTATATATTTGAATGTTTAAAACAGTGACTGGAATGTAGCAATCCATAGATATTAAAGTCAATAGTCATTTTGTAAACAGAAGAAAAACCATTGGATATATAGTATATAGGTAAATATAGTCAATATGAATAGTGGTCATTTCTAGTTTGCAAAAAATTACTGAATGCTAGTTTGAAGCATTGTTCACAAATATTCATTGCCCTTCTCTTAGGCAAAATTAGACTTCCTCATCCTATTGACATCTGGCTTCATTTTACAACTTGCTTTGGTCAGTGAAATGGGGGGAGGGGGAATTAACATGTGTCTTCTGAGAAGAATCTTGGAAAACCAGTACATGATTCACATTTTGTCCCTATGTCTGTGATCATGGAAATGTGTGGAGATAAAGCCTCCATCAGCCTGGAACCCAGAGTCACTATGATGTGAAAAACCGCCTGGCAAATCTACAGTGGACATGTAGCTTGTGTGAAAAATAAGAATTTTGTGTTTAAGTCACTGAGACTTTTATTGGCTGTTGTAGCATAACCTAGCTTGTCCTGACAGATGCAAAGGCATTGCAACTGCACTTTTATGAATGTTTGAAGTGTAATAAATTTATGAGACTGGTGTGTTGTTCCTAAACAAATATAACTCTCACGCATTTTTTTTACTAGCAAACCTGGTTAAGTATCAGGCTAGAGATAGGCACTTTGGATACAAAGAAATACATTTTAGTCTCTGTCCTCAACATGAGGAATAATGTAGGGGTGGGGAAGAGTAGTTATGCCTACAAATAAATAGATCAAAATATATTTTAAGCAGGATATTAAGTGCGTCTTTTTTCCAGTGGTCTCTGATACTTTCTTGAGGTTCAGTAGTAAGGACAATGGATGATAGACGAAGCTGACCCACCTTCTAACAGGCTTCCCTGTGGGAGGTCCCCAAAGCTGGTTCTGCAGACCTTAGCCCATTATGCACTTCCAAACAAGAGGAGGCCAGAAGACTGGGGAGAGGAAATTGGTGAGGTTTTCCTTGAAGAGAATTGTTAACCAATTGTGCTCTGTCCCTTTCCCTCAAATCCCTTCCCCCACCACCTCAAGACAAAGACCAGCTTGAAGAGCCTAAGAGGAATCCCTAGACTCCGGGATGATAACCAGAGCTTGACTCTTGCCAGAAAACCTCTCTGCGGGGGACCAGCCTCCGCTGACCAGGGTTCAAGAAGGTGGACACGGCGTCGGTGATACGAAAGACAGAAAATTTTTGTTACAGTAAAGGCAGAAAATGAGGGAGGAAAATAAAGAAGGGAGACAGTGGAGACACCGGGGGAGTTAAAGAGAAAAAAGTGTCACACTTTATTGCAATAACATGTTCTTTTTATAGGGACTTTTGACCATTATCCAATTACAAGTTTAAGTTCCACATGGTCTTGATGTATCTTTCTCTTAAGACCTTTAGTCCCTATAATTGTTCTCCTTAGGGCATACTGTGACCTTTTCTATGTTTAAGGATAATCTTATCTATGATAATCTTTTTATGACTCAGACTCAGTTTCTACATAATCTGTAATCCTGGGTCTGAATACTAAAGAGAATCTCACTTTTGATATTTAAATTTAACTGATTAATTATATTTGGCTTAACTATACCTAAAGTTCTCTCAAGACTTCTCACAAACCTTAACAAAGCATACACTTTGTAATAAAACACAGGCTTCAAGGGAATACAAAGTTGAGGAACACATGTCCAATTAACAGTACTTTCAGATTCACCAAGCCCACTAAAGTCAACCTGCATGCCCCTCAATATTGGGCTACATGGCCCTCAACACCTCTCTGTGAGAAGCTAGCCAAAGTTGTGTTGCAGAGCAAAAAAAGAACGGCCTAATAGGAGCAGTCTGTAATTCTAGAGTTTAGAAAGACAAAGGGAGTGGGGTTTCATGTGGGAAAAGTTCATTTCATGGGAAGCAGCAGAACTGCAATCATTTTAAAAAAAAACAATGACAGACAAGGGCGCCTGCAAGGGGGAGGGAACTCTGAGACTCTTCCAGGGGGCGCCATGCTCCTGAACAGACAGGGTGCAGTGGGAGGTGCCCTCTCAAGTAGGCCATCCCGAAAGAACAGACAGGAACATCTGAAGGGGATCAGAATATGATGCCTCAAAATACTTTGGTATATAGGTTATTTTAAGCTGAAGACATCTGAGATTCAACAGATGCCAAAAAAAAGAATTTTTAAAAAGTCTTCTCAGAGCTTTCATTTCTTGACTAAAAGCATCAACTTCAGGGGAATAGGGTTGCCATAAATTCCTCTTCAGGATAGATCTACTGCTAGGAGGAAGAACATGAATAAAATCTACTCTAAATCCCTTCTCCAGAGGAGTTTTATGGCCTCTGAAGGAGATGGAAACACCACTCTTACTTGTACAAACAAACATTATCACAAACTTTATTTCCTGCTTGTTCTCCTGAAAACCGATTTATCTTTGCAAAAAGTCATTTGTTTTCCCTAAGTGACCTTTTCCTCCCTCCCCATCATCTACCAAGTTGGGTATATAAACCCCAAACTCTAACCACCCCTTGGAGGTGTTTCTGCCACAGGGGTCCTTGCCCCTCTAGGGTTGGAAATCAAGAGAGTAGGCCAAACAGTTTGCAGAGAGAAAGGTCTATTAAAATGAAAGCTTTATGCACCAAGGATGCATATTCCGAAAGAAAATGGATATGGCTCCTGGAGGCTTACAGGCTTTGGGGGTTGGAGGCCACTCCTTCCTCTTTTCCTTTTTCCTCCCCAAAGTATGTTGATGTGGGTTTTACACTGCGCCTGCACTGTAAACCTACATGTTACTTCATGCCTCACATGTCTCATTAAATCTCCACCTAAGGGACTGCTTTTTATTAGTTAATGAGGGAAAATTAACTGTAGGACAGCTCTTTTAATTAACGTGACTGCATGACTAGAAGCTTTCCCTGGGCCCATTTATGTCTCCTGTGGTTATGGGTCTGTCCATTCATTGTGGCTTATTGGCCAGGGGATGTGTTTTCTCCACCTGCAGGGTCGAGCTACATGACTGCCTTATCTGACTACTGACTATAGAGGTAAAACCATCATTGAGTTTCTCCTGCATGTCCATGGACCGCATGCATCAACTCTGTTCTTTCCTCCTGTTCATGTGTCTCTTATCAATTGAATTTGCAGTGCCCCAGGCACTGAATTTTTCCCTCCACTATACATCCCAAGGATTAAAGAGGCAAAATTAGGACAGTTGCCACACTAGCCCCAACCCAGAAAAGCTGGTCCTTTTCTGTAAATCCTCCTTCATTCCTGTGCCTGACTTTAAAGAATGCAACTCATGAGTGGATGAGGATGGAAAAAAGAAAAGAGAGAGGAAACCTGCAAGTGCCTCTTCCTACCCCTTGATGAGTCTGAGAAACCTCATGTCAAGGCTGGGGGGCAGGACAGGGATTTGGGAATATAGTTTCATACTAACTTGGCTTTTCTTTTTTCTTTAGAAGAAATTGTTCGCATAAAGCGAGCAATTCTAAGTGCACAGCTAGATAACTTTTTACATATCTCTATACATGTGTAACCAGCAGGCCAGCCTTCCCAGTACTTAACCACTATTGTGAACTCTTCCACTTTAGATAGCTAACTCTTCTTGAACTTTACATAAAGGAAATTATACAATTTGAAATCTTTTGTGTCTAGGCTTCTTTCCCTCAATAGTATGTCTGTGGGTGTCATCCAGGATAATGTATCAGTACTACTGTTTTATTGTTGTGTAGACTTCCATTGTGTAAATGTATCACCCTTAGTTTCTCCTTTCCACTGTGGATATGTCGTTTCCAGGCCATGACAAATATGAGCAAAACTGCTATGCGCATATGTGGACAAACATTTCTTTCAGGTACCTATCTAGGAGAACTGCTGGCTCACAGAAGAGTACATTTAACATTAGGTCCTGACAATCTTCCTAAGTCATGTAAAAACTTGCACTGTAATCAGCAGTGTAGGAGAGTCCCAGTTTCTCTTCTTCCTCACTTTTAAAATTTTATATTTAATAGTCTGAAAATCTGATCCGTTTTGTGGTTGTATCTAATTGCATTTCCCCAAATACATAATGATATTGAACACTTCTTTTTCTGCTTTTTGATCAATCATGTGTGTGTGTGTGTGTGTGTGTGTGTGTGTGTGTGTGTGTGTTTACTGTTTATTCTAATCTTTGGACCGTTTTGGCTATATTTATTAGGTTGTCTTTTGTATTGATTTGTAGTTCTTTATATACTCAGGATATAAATTCTTAGTCAGATATATATTATCACAAAATTTTCCCCAATGTTCAGCTTGGCTTTTCATTCTGTTAATGTTGTCTTTTTTTTTTTTTTTTTTGAGGACAGTGTCACTGGCCCTCATATGTGGGACCAAACCGGGGCCGCTGGCTTCCCAAGCCAGAGCTTAACCACCGCATCACTCGGCCAACCCAATGTTGTCTTTTAATGCACAGGAATTCTTAATTCTAAAGAAGTCTTTTTTAACCATTATGGATAATCACTTTATATACTGTTTAGAAAATCTTTGCCTATCCCAAAGTCACAATATTTTCTATAGTTTCTTCTATAGGCTACATTGTTTTATATATCTCACTGAGCAGTCAGATCCATAGCAAAGTTATTTTTGTGTAGGGTATGTGGAGGCATCAAAGTAATATTTTTTCCTTGTAGGTATCCAATTGATCCAGCATTTTTCATTGAAAAGACCAATTTACCACACTGAAATTAGTAGTTGTGCCTTTGTCAAAAATCAAGTCTGTTTCTGGATTGTTCTATCTGTCCATCCTTGTCTAATGCCATATTGACTGATTTACTTTAGCTTTAATAATGTAAATTCACAAATTCTGTTCTTCAGAATTATCTTGGCTCTTTTATATCCTTGGTATTTTCAAATTTAAAAAAAATATAACTTTAGATAAGGCTTTTAATTACTAATTACTTGAAAAAGAGAGACTCAGTACCTGAAAATGACCAGAAAAATTCTGGAATGTCCTCAAACTAACCTCCAGGTGTGAAAAAAATATAAAAGAAAAAATATTTGAAAGTTAGTGGGTAAAACGGGTTGCTACTTTTTGCTTGCACTTCACCAAGTGCAGCTCATTCAATAAATAAATTGCAATAATATAATAAATCCATAAGAAATTTGTATATAATTAGCTATATATATTTAAAGAGAAGGAAGAAATATTACTGATGAGGGTAAAATTTAACTATTTTTAGATGTAAATAAGCATTCAGTGGGAAGAAAGCTGAGAAAAAAACAACTAAACTGTAAGAGAAATTTATTTCATGAACTAGGATATAAAGGATATGGAAGAAAAATATGGGCAGTGCAATGAGTAGTGGCTTAACAAAGGGTAGAAAGGCCTCCATCACATGGCTGTTACATTGATATTCAAAGTGAAGACTAAGGCCAAGGTCAGCACCTGCCTTCCATGTTCTCTTATCACACTTCTCCTTCTATAACTATTTTCTCACAGATTGATGCAAAATGCACTTGTAACAAATCTTGCAAATCTTAAAGAAAAGCCAATAGATCTCAGCATAATCCAAGAATACAGAAAGTATAAAAGCTTATTTTAGGCAAAATATCTAAATAGTTTTCTATTGAACATTTATTTTTAAAACCTACTGTGTGCCAAGAACACTTGGTATTCAAGGGTGTGCAGAGCAGGCAAAACTCCTTATGAAGTTTCCACAGAGTACACAAGTTCAGAAAGTAATATATGACATCAAGTTAGATTGTGGTAAGGAAGGGCTATGATTTAAAAAACCAAGTCTGGCTGAAGATAGAGTGACAGACTGAGTGTCACTACAGTAGGGAAGTATCATCATCAGAGAGAAGTCTCAGAAGAAATGACAAAAGGCCCACACCAATATCTGGGGGAAGAGGGGACAGCCAGTAAGAGCCCCTAAAGCAGCAAAAGCTAGAAGAGTTCAATAAATAGCAAGAAATGTGGTACAGCAAAATAGCCGAAGTGATACAGTGACCAAAGGGAAAGTTGTAAGTGGTAAATCCAAAAGACAGCCAGGACCTAGATATCTGGGACCAGGTAGATAGATGCTAGTGAAGACTGGATTTATTCTTCATATGGTGGAAATCCATTTTAAAATTTGAGCAGAAAATTATGTGATCCGATAAATGCTTTTTTTAAAAATCAGTGTGGCTCCTGCTTGGAAAATAGTCTGGGTTTGGGGTGGAAAAGAAATAATAATGGAAGTAGGGAGATGAGTCAGAACTTATCGCAGTAATTTAGGAGAGGGATAATAAAGTGCAGTCTGGCAAGGTAGCTGCAAAAGAGAAGAGAACTTGGGCCGGCTGGGTGGCACGGTGGTCAAGAGCTGGCCTGGGATGCCAGCGGCTCCGGTTTGAATCCCACATATGAGGGTCAGTGACACTGCCCTCTAAAAAAAAAAAAAAAAAAGAGAGAGAGAGAGAGAGAAGAGAACTCAGTTTAGTATGTATTGTGAAGATGGAGCTGACAGGCTTGGCTAATGGACTGGACGTGGGGTGTTTGGAAAATAGGGAATCCATTGACTCCTAATTTTGGGACCTGAGCAATGGGTTGTCAGAGAGATTCCTACTAAGATTGGAAGTGAGGGGAAGCATCAGATTTGGGACAAGATGGAATCAAGTTTTCTGTTTGCTTACAAAATCTAGATGTTTATTAGACATTCCAATGGTGATGCTAATTTGGCAGTTAGATATCTAAATTGAATTGAAGGAATACTCATGTCAGGATGTGTTAATTTGGAAATAGCTCAGCATTTGGGTAGTATTTAAATCTATGACACTGGATGAAATTAGCTAGAGAGAATGTGAACTTAGAGAACACCCAGTATTCAGAAAGTAAAGCTATCAAGAATTGTTTGGGGCCTGGCCAAGTGGCGTGATAGTTAAGTGCTGGCTTGGGACACCAGCAGCCCCAGTTCGGATCCCACATATGAGGGACAGTGACACTGCCCTCTACGGCTAAGATGGTGAACAACAGCTCCACCTGGAGCTGGGCTGCTGTGAGTCCCCGGGATGCATAGCTGCAGTCCCTGCTGCAATGGGCTGCCATAGGCTACAGTGAGTGGATGGCAGCCAATATGAGCAGAAGGCAGCCGGTGTGAGCTGCCAATAGCCTCTGTGAGTGGCCATCCAGAGACCAGTGACCGATCTGCCTCACCTAACAAGAGTGTAATGATGATACCAACATGGGCCAGTGAAGCAATGTCCTCCGCAACTAGACTGAAGAACAAAAGGACAGCAACATGTCTGTTCCCCTTCCCCGGTTCCCCAATGCTGTTCCCCTCCCCCAATTCCCCAATAAAATCTTTAAAAAATAAAAAATAAATAAAAAATAATGGTTCTGGATAAATGAAGTTTTACATAGAAGACAAACCAAAGTCCACATAGCCATGCAGTACCAAAGAGAAGGCACAAGTGAGTCCGGCGTGTTGTCTCTCTTGTTTATATGGAATGCAAAAGGCAGTAAAGGATAATGATTAAAGTCTCAGGGTGTGAATTCAGACAGAACTGAATTCTAATAGTTCACTACATTCGGACATTTGATAGCAGGAAAATGTATAACCTTTCCAGGTCTATTTCCCCACCAGAAAAATGAGCATGTCATCATTCCTAGTTCATACTGTGTTAAGAGAAATAAATGAAAGAAGGAATGTAAAGTACCCGGCACAATGCTTGCACTTAGTAAGCACTCAATAAATGAGTGTTTGGTTATAATATGATGATGACTCTTTGATATTTCCTTAATGATTCCCTCATGTGTGTTCAACTTTCAAATGTGTTTTAGTAAATGAGAGCAATCAAAGATCTTAATTGGGAAATGGGATAGGGAAAGGAAATTCATATTAGCTTAAATATATTTTAGAGATAGCAGGTAATAAAACTGAATTAGGACAGGTTATAAATGGTAATCAGAGAGAGAAAGATGTCGTGAGAATAGCATAACTTCATATCAGACAACAAGTCTTTAGTTAATTCTCTCATTAAACAGTGGGAAGAACCATTTTGAAACAAAAAATGTTTTCGTGGCAGGTTTACCTGTGAAGTTTTGAAAGATTTGCACTCAGCAAATTTAGCATCATTTAGTTTTGCTTTCGCTCAGTAATTACAAAATTCTTGAGGGAAGACAAAATGTAATATTCTCCGGAAATGAAAAGAATGGAAAATAATACTTTTGGCCACACTGGACATGATAATTTCTCTATATACACTTTCAGAAAAGATCTCATGCTGTGGACTAGAGTTGAAATAAAATACAGTAACTACCTCTGGCATGAAATACTCATATGCATGTTTTACAACAACATACATTAGTGCATGCCTGCCAGGTTACATAACTAATAACAAGATGGGAGTATATTTTAAGACAATCTTGATGTGACTGATGAATAGCAACCTCATTGGTCCCAATAGTTTTAGGTAAAAAACTGAAAAGAACAGGAATTTTTTTTTTTTTTTTACTTAAAGATATGTATGTAAAGACAGTGATGGGAAGCTGAGCGATAATGCAAATTAGGATGAAAAATGAGAAGCAGTTGGCCCAATCATTTACCCTGCTTTTCAGCACTTCTGCCCTTACCCAGCAGAGGTGAGCTAAAGTTTTTCCTCCTAGGAAAGGAAGTCAGAAAGGGCCTGGGCAGAGGGCAAGGCCAGTGAGAAAGTCACAGACAATCACTTCTCTGGAAACGGAGGTCCCCATACTCCCCAATTCGCAAGTGCAGTCTCCCCATATCCAGTTGACAATAAGGGGAAATTCCTGGAATTTCTGCTGCTGATGGAAAGTCCCATCCCATTTCATTCAAGATGGTCTATCTTTATCTATGGGGCCGATGTCAGCATTTCATAATACTTAGATTCTGTCCTGGGAAGACGTGTGTATGACATCGCCTTCTCTGATTTAAAGAGAGGGTAGGCATAGAACAGCCCTATCATGTGCTTTGTGAAGCTCCTCTAAAGAACCAGCCCAGTCTCTGGGCTGTCTACAAGGTGTGGAGTGATTTCAGAGATCTGAATACCCTGTTTCTCAAATTGCCTCGTTAGCCAAAATAGACCTTAATAGACTTAGCATGAATTATATACATGATTGGCTAATTGAATGCAAAACATAATGGAATATGACTGAAGACAGGTATACATTCTTCAGGGAGGTCGGTGTATGTATATAAAGTTTCACTGGACAAACAGGAGGAAAATGGCCTAAATAATGAGAGGCAGCATAAACTCTAAACACTTGGATTACTATTAGGGACAATGAGAGGCTGACTTGGTGCTAGACTATAAGGATATTCTCTACAAGCCAATACAGTCTCACATCATTCAGGTGTAAAACTCTCTTCTTCCTCATTTGTTTCCAGGAGAAGGGTGGAATTAATATGAATATACAGAGCGTGCCAAAAAAAAATGTATACACAATTTAAGAAAGGAAGAAAACTGTATTAAAATTGTAATAATATATACCGATAACAAAAGATGAATACAATTGACTTCTGCAATTATAAGGATGCTCAAAGTGGTTACCAGCAGTGTCCAGACACTTCTGATTATGGTGAACTACTGCTTGAGCAATACTGAACAAAGTGTCTACTTGCATATTTTTTTTGTGTGTATACACACACACACACACACACACACACACCGGGGTTGCCAAAAAATACACACACACACACACACACACACACACACACACACACACATACACACACATACACACACATACACACACATTTTCAAAGATCTCCCCATAAATTGTATGCATTCTCATGCCAGGTCTATTTGAGTCCATATCTTTTGTTATTGAGCTTTTAATAGTTTTGCAAATTCTTTGACTATAATTCACTCAAGGTAATAATTTATCAACATTACTGAAAAAAGCTATAAATAATGAAACAATATATGGCATACTTAATCATAACATGATTTATGTAATATAGCATATATTATATAGTCATAATTTTAAATGACATTAAAAATGAGTATAATAGGTATATAATCATATAGCATAAATATGCATATAAAAGGAAGAAAACATTTAAGTTATAATAGTGTCAATGGGTTTTGGATTGTGGAGTTTAATTTTTTCCATATTCCAATATCTTAAAATATAACTTAAATCGTAAAGTAACCTCTCTTGTTTAGAAACAGCATAGAGGGGAGTAAAACTTGCAGAGGTGAGTATGATTTGATCAGTGCTGATACTTCAAAATAGAGGGATCCACTCTGAGAATGAAGAGCTCACATTGAAAGATGAGCTAAGCTTGACTCTGACCGAACATGAGTTTCAGCATCCTCCTGGTCATGAAGTGACAACATGGTCACAGGAAAGCAATGGTCAGCTTTGGAAGCAATATTTCAGGTAACATTGCAAAGCAAACATTTCCAATTCTTTTCCCAATGTGACTTTGTCAAAATTGAATGAACTCTACTCTATCCTTTGAATAGAAATATTCTATTCTATCAAAACTACAATCTTGCTGAAGTTAAAATGTAAGGTTAGCTGCTCTGGCAGTTGGAATGTGAAGAGACAGTGAAAGAAAGGATTACGACTTTTGGCCTGATCAGCAGTTTGTACAAAGCCTGGAGCACTATCCTCCTGCAGCCTTCACTGTTATCCCGCTGTTACTGAACCAGTGGGATCTTTGGCCACGAGAGGGCACCCTCATCCAGTGAGACAAAATCTCCAGTGAGCCACATAAGGGCACTAGAAAGGTGAAACACAATCTTGACCTAGCTTGCTCTGCTTTCCGTGGTTTCAGCATTCCATTTGGAGCATATTAGACTTAACTCTTAACTATCCTATACCCATCGATGTAAAAAAAAGTATCTCTCTCCAGTTTACTTTTGATCAAATCCCAGAGATTTCCTGGCTTTGCTTTCTCCCACCTCTTTAATCTACTACCAATGGATTTCATGTAACCCTCCTCCTTTGATTCTATATATAAAATAAGTTGGGAAACCTCCATTTTCTCAATCTGTTGAGATTTTGCTTCCCAGCAATTATCATCAGTTTGGCTCAAAATAAACTCTTATAAGCTTTCTCTTAGGCTGGATGTTTTTTCGTTGACACTATCACGAGGCATTCCTGATCCTTCCAGAATGATGAGTGTTCCAAAGTAACCCTGTTTTATATGAAATATTTATGTGTTGAACCTGCAGTAATCTTCATACACAAGTGGGAAGAAGTGTGTAGGAGACCCTGTCCCTGCTGTCCCCCATCCACGTCAAGTCAACTCATTTACCAGCTATATGCACATATCCTTTAGTTTCTGTGCTTTGTTCTAAATGCCTTGCAACCATGGCCTCCTTCAGAGGGCTGCCCAGAGGTCACTTCCACCCCACACGCAGACAGCAGCCTATAACTAGTGACTGACTATCGCAAGTGTCTGAAAGTGGGGCAAATTCTGACAATTTGTAGTCTAGGGCTCCCCAAGAAATCAGGCTAATGCTGGGGAAATGTCTAAAATTGCTGTTGTCTCTGCTTCACATTCCCTTCTCTTTTACAGGCTTCTCCTGGCCCTCAGTAAACCCCTTGCTCATGAGGCTCTATCACAGGATCTGCTTCTGGCAAGCATACGTAAGATATTTGGTACCAAGAGTGCAGGGCTGGTTTAGAAGGGCAGACTCTATGGAGTTCTAGAGTTATACTAGCAGCTAAATAGCAAAAGGATCCTATCATAGGTGGTTTGTGGAGCCTCAAGAGCCCCTGCATGCTAGAGCATTGCAATTGCTAAATTTTCAACTGTAGTGAATTAAAATGATTGAATGAGAAGGATTGTCTCCCCCAGAGATATTGAAGTCCTAACCCCAGTATTTGTAATGTGACCTCATTTGGAAAGAGAATCTTTATGAAGATCAAGTTAAGATGAGGTCATTAGGGTGGGCCCTACTCCAATATAATTGATGTCCTTACAAAAAGGGGAAATTTGGACACAAACAACATACATACAGGGGGAACATGATGGGAGGACACAGGGAGAATGCCATCTATAAGTCAAGGAACACCTGAAGGTACCAGAAGCTACAAGAGGCAAAGAACAGATTCTCCCTCTGCCATCAGAAACAGCCCTGTTGATCCCTTAATGTTGGACTTTCAGCCTCCAGAACTGTGAGACAATACATTTCTGGGGCTCTAAGCCACCCAGTTTATGGTACTTCATAATGGCAGCCTTAGGATACTAACATAGGTGGGAAACTGACAGAAGGGGGTATACTAGAAGGGAGTATGTAACTTTCTTTGGGGTTTGAAAGGTACAAGGTAAATGATAATTACAAAGACTGCAGATGGGTTCCATAATGAATTGAAAAGAGAAAATGACAGGCTCAAGTTGGTCAACTTCAGGCACGGTGAGAAAGTCAGAAAACTCCTTCACAGCTTTTAAACAAAGCTTCTCCTTCAACCAGAGATGAACTATGCTGAAAACCAGGCCCAGGACCAACTACAAGAGTTATAAGCCTAAAAGAGAAAACAAGTTTGTAATCTTGGCAAGAATCCCAGGAAGCAGTCAGGACCCTGATAAGGAAGGAATGGAATTCCTTCAGACTTGGAATTGGAACATGTCAATAAATAGCTTTGAGAAATTTGAACCAGAGGACCCCTGACTCTTCTGGGCCTGCTAGAGAGTAGTAGTTCCGTTTCTTAAAGGTTATAACCAAATATACAAATGTAAGTATATAAGCCTAACAAGAGATTTATTTTATGGCTCATGTATTTTAGTAGGACTTAAGCTGAATAAGTTGTTTAGACCTTACAGTTCCACCTGTGAGAGAAAGCAGAGAGTGATTCAAATTCTCATGCCAGAATATTTGTGACCATAGCCAAGCTACTTAATAGATTTGAGCCTCAATTTTCTTATCTTGCAAAAAGTTTTTAATGACACAATGTATACAGTCTAAAACGACCTCACAAAGAGCGTACTTGACACTTGTAACCTATTAGATTCTTTCTAACTCCAAGTGTCCCTGATTGTAATAACGGATAAGTATACCACCTAGTAAAGAGCCCTGCTGAAAGGTAGCCAGACAAGGCATACAGAGGGAAATATTTTCTTTTTCCCCTTTCTTTTCATCAATTGAGAGGGAGATGAAGTCAACAGCTGTTGAAATAAACAAGCTCACTTAGAGAGCAGAATAATATCAAACTATTACTCGAATGAAAAGAGCAGCTGGCTTTTTACCAAGGCTTCATTGTCATACATTCCCTCACATTTGGGATCATTAGAAATTTACATGGGGTGAATAGCACTGGAAACTATATTTACTTTTCCATAACTCATCAGAAAAATGCTAGCAGACTCTCAGTGAGATATGGGAGAAAAGAAAGCACACATAAGCAGATGTGTATTTTTCATGTAAATGTGAGGAAAACTGCTGGATATAAATGTAAGCTTTCCTGAGAAAAAGAAGTGGCAGGCGTTCAAAGGAAGATAGATACTTAGAAGAAAATGAGGAAATGTGGCAGAGAAAAATGTGATCTATTTAAAGGCGTAAATTAGTTCAGATGTTTTAGATAAAACTAATTATTCCTCAGCTTGTTAGAAAGTACTGCCACAAGATGTTAGCATTTCAGATCTAGAAGTATCTAAGCACACAGCTCCAAATAATATTAAGTTTACTCTTGTCTGATTGTAAATATTCAGTATAGAATGTTTGTAAAATGTAAATAAGAAAAATATATAATCTAGTGAAAATTAATTTATAGTATAGCGTAATACCTTTTTGTATGTTTTCTATACATTTTAATATAGAAGATATCAAATAGTATATAAAGTTTTGAATCTTGTCTTTGCTGTTTGATATTTCTACATATTTTTCAATCTTGTTAAAAACACTTTATAAACATTATTTTAATGATTGCATAATATTTCCTTGTATGAATGTTCACTTACTAAAAATTCCCTAATACAATTCCAATTCAATTTTTTTTATTTATCTATCTATTTATTTATTTATTTATTTATTTATTTATTTATTTTTGAGGGCAGTGTCACTGGCCCTCATACATGGGACCGAACCGGGGACGTTGGCTTCCCAAGCCAGCGCTTAACCACCGTGCCACTCAGCCGGCCACGATTTTATTTTTAAATACCTTATAAATACAAAGTTATGAAGTAATCAAAATTTACTTTATTATAAAATTAGTACACATCATTGTGGAAAATTTGGAGAATAAAGTAAATGATAGCAAATTAAAAACAAATTTACGTCCATTACTTTCCTTTCTAAGATAATCACTTGTAACATTTTAGTTTATTTTTTCCAGTTTCTGGAAGTCTTCTGCCATCTTTGGCCCTTTCCAGATTTATCTTTCCTATGCTCCATTGCCTAGTTCTCCTAGACAAAACTGTTATTAATAAGTTCTTATAACTACATTTGAGTTTCTGTGGAATACCTGTAAAGGAGGTAATTTCTGGCATTGCATTTGAGTTACACATAAAACAGATTTCTCGTTAGTTACATTCCAAATTTAAATATAAAACGAGTTCCCAATTTCCTTCACCCATTGGGCTGATGTCCTGTTGCCTACTCAATATGTAGCCCTCATTTCCTTAGACCTCAGTAACCCTGTCAGAAATGGGATCATTGTAATAAATCTGCTTTAATTGATGTTTGTTCCCAGCCTCATGTCAGTCATTTGCCCCTTATAATTCCATCCAAATATTTCTGAGGGATTACTAAAGAGTATTGGGCTGCTGTTGTTGATTTCATATGAAATCTGCAGTCTGTGCCATGACAGGCTCTGCTCATATTCTGGTTATGAAAGGAAGTTATTCTCTTATTTTATTATAAAGTTCTTTATGTACATCTTGCCTTAAGTCGGGTTCTCCTCAAGATGTTGAGATGAGGATTCAGGTGGAAGTACTTTATTAAGAAAGTGATATCAGAAGAAACTAGGGAAGAAGTGAGGGAGGTAGAATGGGGAGAAAGAAGATGAGTAAGGTTGTGATTTCAGACCAAGTCTAGCTTCAGCCACATCTAACTGGAGGTGGAGTGGAATGGGGTGCTGGATTTTCAGACACTTGAACCTGAATGTCAGTCATTGCAGAATTTCTCTTCAGAGGGCCCTAATCTCCTTAAAACCTCCTGATCTCTGCAGAGGTCCTCAAAGAGAGTCAGGTGCAGGCATTCAGAAGCAAAGTACAAAACATCTGGAAGAGGGTTCACAGAAAGAGCAGAAAAGGCTTAAAGATATATGCTGGAGCATCACCAGTGTTAACTGTTGCTATGGACTGAATGTGTGTGTACCCCCAAAATGTATAGGTTGAGGCCTCACACCAAATGCAATGGTATTAGGAGGTAGGCCTTTGGGAGGTGATTAGGTCATGAGGGTGGAGCCCTCATGAATGGAATTAGTGCTCTTATAACAAGAGATATGTGAGAGATTTCTCTCTCCACCCTGTGAGGATACAAGGAGAACTTGGCCATCTATGAACCAGGAAGTGAGCTCTCACTAGACCGTGGACTCACCAGCACCCTGATCATGGACTTCCCAGCCTCCAGAATTGTAAGACATAAATTTCTGTTGTTAAAGCCACCCAATTTATGGTGTCTTGTTATAGCAGCTTGAACTGATTAAGACAACTATACACATCAAAATCCTCACTAAACTGGATCTGGGCTTTGTGAATTTATATCTCTGATATCTAGGATTCATTACTAACGGTAATGCATGCTTCATTTAATCCTCTTAGAAGCTTTCATAAAATCAATTTGTTTTAACCATGTAACAGCCAAACTAGTTTTGATTTGAAACCCCAAACAGTTCAATCTTTGAAAATTCATGTGTGGTCATAGAAATGGCATCAGTGAGGGGGCTCTCTGAGTTCTACCCAGGAAATTGCTGCAGACGGAACAGCTATAACTCATCAGAGGAAACTCTGCTCATCACACAGAACAGCTAAAAGACTCACATAATGATTACTTGAAGGTGAACAAACCGGGCGAGTAGGGGAAGAGGAATGGGAGACGTGCAGAGACCAGGGCCCCAGGAAGCAGATTGGAGAGTATTACCAAGCAAGGCAACGGGCTCACTCCCTGCACCCCACAATCCTGCCAAGAGTTCAGAGAGTTCAGCATAGTGCACGGCGGTATGCAGTGTGTGAGTTGGGGTAAAGGGAAGGGAGACGTGTGGAGTTGCAGCCCACGAGCTCTCGGCTGAGGAGATATGTGGCCCCAGGAAGCAGATAGGAGATAGCTACAGCAGCAAGGCAACAGGCTCATTCCCTATGCCAAACACTCCCACCGAGAGTTCAGAAAGAGCACTGCGATACATAGTACCTGAGGCAGAAACCTCAGCTCAAAATTGCGGTGGGAATTTTCTCAGACAGGAAGCAAAAACAACTGCATAAATAAGACCCTATTCCCAAACTTCCTCAGAAACCCTAGCCCCACCACTCCAGAGTCCTTAAGCTGATCCCTGAACGGAGCATTAGTGTCAGATTACAGAGGTACTACTACTCCCAGGATGTGGAGGGACTCGGCTAGGGAAGAGGCTGCAGAGTGTGGGACTGCCTACCCTGCCCTCACCTTTCCTGCATGGCTTGGTCCCGGCAGGGCAACTTGAGATGCTGAGTCACTTGCAGAACCCCAGCAGGGGGCTTTTAGCAGCCCAGAAATCTCACATCCCTCATAGCCCCCAGTTGAAAGAGTACCTTAAGATGCACATCGAGCTTTCTGGCTGTGGAGCTCTCAGTTTGCCTCTGGGCAGACAGAGCAGAAATGGCATTGACTTTGTAAAAACTATCAACCACAGCCGAGAGCCCCACTCATCTAGACCTGCATCGCCAGGGTCACTCTAAGCACCAGGTATCTGGCTCTGCCCCCACAAGATGCAGAGAAGTTTTTGTACAGCAGAGGACAACCTGGAGATAGCTTGGTGGACTTTAGCCAAGACTGGCACTGGTATTTTTTTCCCCCCCCACTGGTGATTTTTTGGGTGTTTTGGGGTTTTTGTTTTGGTATGGTTGTTTTTGTTTTTCTATTTCATTATTAGCATTTTAAGTATATATATATATATATATATATATATATATATCCATACATTTAGGTGTGTGTGTGTGTGTGTGTGTGTGTGTGTGTTTGTATTTTTTCCTTTTCTCCCTGCTCTCTTCCTTTTTTTCTTCTTTCTTTTCCCTGCTCTACTTTTCTTCTTTCTTTCCATTTTTCTGCAATTTTTTTTTGTCTTTCTTTTTGGAGTTGCTATTTCATTTTTCATGTTTCCTTTGGGTTTTTTTGTTTGTTTGTTTGTTTTTTGTATTCTGGATATTTTTGTGCATGTTGAGTGTTGGTTGCTCATTGTTTTTACAAGTGAGAGTATCTGGTTTCTTTTGGTGGCTGTTGTAGTTGTGCTTGTTGATCTGTTTTGCCCTAAAATTGCTCTGCTGAAGAGGCACAAGAAACATCACACCCAGAGGCCAACTTTAGACAAAACCAGAGTATTACCTGGTTTGACCTACAAGACTCACACCCGAAGGGAAATCTCTACAGGCACAAGAGCCCATAGGGGCCAAGTCTCATCTGAGGGGTCAACTCTCACACAGCAGCTCATACACTGTGGACATAGCCAGTTCTCACAGCTAGCCAGCCTTGGAGTCAATCCCACCTACTGAGAAGCCAAAAGCAATCAAAGCTTAACTTCAACAGGAGAAAACACACAACACAAGGAATACCTCTGGTACACATGCACAGGAGAATAGGGAGACTGAACAATTCAAATATAAAGGATACATACGACATAAGTCCACCCAGAAAAGACTGAGAGACCTAGGGGAGCTACCTAACACATTGAAGCAAGCACACAGAGTAAGCCAGAATGGGGAAACAAAGAAACTCATCCCAAATAAAAGAACAGAAGAAACCTCCTGAATCAGTAGAACTAGATGAAATAGAGGCAACCAACCTATCAGAGGCAGAGTTCAGAACACTGGTGATTAGAATGTTCAAGGAAATTAGTGAGAATATAAAGAAGAATAGAGAAACTATGAAAACCAATCAGTTAGAACTAAAGAATGCAATTACTGAAATAAATAACAAACTCGAAGGAATTACCAATGGATTGGATGAAGCAGAGGATCGTATCAGAGACTTAGAAGACAAGATAGCAGAGATCACCCAAGCAGAACAAGAAAAAGGAAAAAGAATAAAAAGCATTGAAAACAGTTTAAGAGAGCTGGGCGATAACATCAAGTGAAACAACAATCACATCACAGGAATACCAGAAAGAGAAGAGAGGGAACAAGGGATCAAGAACATATTTGAAGTAATAATAACTGAAGACTTCCCTAACCTGGCAAAGGAATTCAGCATACAAGCCCTGAATGTGCAGAGAGTTCCAACCAAGATGAACCCAAACAGGCCCACACCAAGACACATTATAGTGAAAATAGCAAAAGTTAAAGACAAAGACAGAATCCTAAAAGCAGCAAGAGACAGGCAGCAAGTTACTTACAAGGGCACCCCCATAAGAATATCAGCTGACTTTTCTACAGAAATTCTGCAGGCCAGAAGGGAGTGGCAGGAGTTTTTTAAAGTGATGAAAAACAGAGGCCTACAACTAGATTGCTTTATCCAGCAAGGCTATTATTTAAATTGAAGGAGAGATAAAGAGCTTCCCAGAAAAGAATAAGCTAAAGGAATTCATTACCAGAAACCAACATTGCAGGAAATGTTAAAAGGACTTCATTAAGCAGAAGAAAGAGAAAAAACAACCTAACTAATGAAGACCTGAAACACAAATAACAAAATGACAATAATTATGCATCTATCAATAATCACATTAAATGTACATGGACTTAATGCCCCAATCAAAAGACATAGGGTGGGGGCCAGCCGAGTGGCTCAGTTGGTTAACAGCTGGCTCAAAAGTCCCAGCTGAGCTCTAAGCAGCAGCAGTTCAATGCCCAGCCTGAGCTGAGCAGCTGCTGAGCTGCCAACAGGTGACAGGAAGGCTCAGTTAAAAAAAACAAACATCAAAAACATAGGGTGGCTGAATGGATAAGAAAGCAAGACCCTTGAATATGCTGTACACAAGAGACTCACCTCAGATCAAAAGATACATACAGACTGAAAGTAAAGGGATGAGGCAAAATATTTCATGCAAATGGAAACGAGTAAAAAAGCTGGAGTAGCAATTCTTATATCAGACAAAGTAGACTTTAATTGAAGAATATAATAAAGGACAAAGAAGGACACTACATAATAATAAAGGGATTGATCCAACAAGAAGACATAACCCTAGTAAACATCTATACACCTAACATAGGAGCTCCTTAATATATAAAACAGATATTGACAAACATAAAGAAAGAGATCAACAGTAATACTAACATAGTAAGGGACTTCAAAAACTCATTGTCACCAATGGACAGATCTTCCAGACAGAAAATCAATGTGGAAACAGCAGCCTTAAATCACACAGTAGACCAGCTGGATTTAATTGCTATTTTCAGAGCATTTCACCCCAAAGCTACAGAATATACATTTTTCTCAAGCACACATGGAACATTCGCCAAGATAGACATGTTAGGCCACAAAACAAGTCTCAGTAAATTTAAGTTGAAATCATATCAAGTGTCTTCTCTGACCACAGTGCTATGAAATTAGAAATCAATTATAAGAAGAAATCCAGAAACTACACCAATTCGTGGAGTCTGAATAGCATGTTACTAAATAGCAAGTGGATCAGAAATGTTATCAAGCAAAAAATCAAGTTACCTCGAGACAAATGAAAATGAAAACACCATGACCCAAAATCTTTGGGATGCAGCAAAAGCAGGCCTAAGAGGGAAGTTAATAGCCAACCTAAAGTGCAGGCCTACCTAAAAAACAAGAAAAATCCCAAATCAACAGGTTATCCTTATACCTCAGGGAACTGGAAAAAGAACAGCAAACTAAGCCCAAAAGGAGTACAAGGAAGGAGATAATAAAGACCAGAGTGGAAATAAACAAAATAGAGACCAGAAAAACAATACAAAAGATCAATGAAACCAAGAGCTGGTTTTTTGAGAAGTTAAACAAAATTGACAAACCTCTAGCCAGAGTCATCAAAAAAAAAAAAAAGAAAAAAAGACAGAGGACTCATATTAGTAAAATCAGGAATGAAAGAGAAGTGACAGCAGATACCACAGAAATACAAAAAATTGAGAAAACACTATAAGCAACTATATGCCAACAAATTTGACAATCTGGGAGAAATGGATAATTTTCTAGAAGCATACAGCCTTCCAAAGCTAACTCAAGAAGAGATGGAAAATCTGAATAGACTGACTACTACCAGGAAAATTGAATCAGTAATCAACAAGCTCCCAACAAACAAAAGCCCTGGACCAGATGGATTCACAAGGATATCCTACCAAACATTCAATATGGAATTATCACCTATTCTATTCAAATGATTCCAAACAATCCAGAAGAAGGGAAGTCTCCCAAACTCTTTCTATGAGGCCACTAGCACCCTGATCCCCAAATCAGTCAAAGACATTACAAAAAAAGAAAACAACAGGCCAATATCCCTGATGAACATAGATGCAAAAATCCTCAACAAAATATTAGCAAACAGAATTCAGCAATATATTAAGAATATCATATACTATGATCTTGTGGGGTTCATGCCTAGTACGCAAGGTTGGTTCAATATCTGTAAATCAATTAATGTGATACACCACATCAACAAAATGAAAAATATAAATCATATGGTCATACCAATAGATTCAGAAAAAGCATTTGACAAAATCTAGCATCCATTTATGATCAAAACTCTTAGCAAAGTGGGAATAGAGGGATATTTCAACATAATAAAGGTCATATATGATAAACCCACAACTAACATCATACTCAGTGGGGAAAAGCTAAAACCATTCCCCTTAAGATCAAGAACAAGGTTTCCATTTTCTCCACTTTTATTCAACATGTTTCTAGAAGTTCTAGCCACAGCAATCAGACAAGGAAAAGAAATAAAAGCATCCAAATTGGTAAGGAGGAAGTAAAATTGTCATTATATCCAAATGACATGATACTATATATAGAGATCCCCAATGACTCCACCAAAAAACTATTGGAACTGATAAATGAATGCAGTAAGGTAGATACAAAATCAATATTCAGAAATCAATTGCATTTGTATACACCGATAAGAAACTATCAGAAGGAGAAATTAAGAAACAGTCCCATTTACAGTTGCTTCAAGAACTATACAATACCTAGGAATAAATTTAACCAAAGAAGTAAAAGACCTATACTCATAAAATTATAAGAGACTCAATAGAGAAATTAAAGAAGATACAAATAAATGGAAACACTAACCATGTTCATGGATAGGAAGAATTAATATCGTTAAAATGTCCATACTGCCTACGCAATGTTTAGATTCAATGCAATTCCTATCAAACTACCAAGGGCATTTTTTCACAGAAATAGAAAATATAATACTAAAATTTATATGGAACCATAAAAGACCCTAAATAACCACAGCAACCCTGAGAAACAAGAACAAACTCGGGGGTATCATGCTACCTGACATCAAATCATACTATAAGTCTATAGTAATCAAAACAGTATGGTACTGGCATGAAAACAGATACCTAGATCAATAGAACAGAATAGAGGGCCCAGAAATAAATCCATTGATATATGGTCAGTTAATCAATGACAACAGAAGCAAGAATTTACACTGGGATAAAGATTGTCTATTTAATAAATGGTACTCGGAAAATTGGACGGACACATGCAAAAAAATGAAACCAGACCACCTCCCTACACCATATACAAGAAAAAATTCAAAATGGATTAAAGACTTAAATGTAAGTCTTGTAACCATAAAACTCCTAGAAGAAAATATAGGCAGTAAATTTGCAGGCATTACCCTGAGCAATATTTTTACTGATATATACCCACAGACAAGGGAAGTAAAAGAAAAAATAAACATATGGATTACATCAAACTTAAAAGTTTTTTCACAACAAAGGAAACCATCAATAAAACAAAAAGGAAGCCTACTAAATAGAAAAACTATTTGTCAATGATATGTCTGATAAGGGGTTAACATCCAAAATTTATAAAACACATGCAATTCTACACCAAAAAAACCCAAACAATCCAATTAAAAAATGGGCAGAGAATATGAGGAAGCATTTCTCTAAAGAGGACATACAGATGGCCAACAGGCATATGAAAAAATGTTCAATCTCACTAATCATTAGAGAAATGCAAATAAAACCCACAATGAGATACCACCTCCTTCCAGTCAGAATGGCTATTATCAATAAATCAACAAACAACAAGTGCTGATGAATTTGTGGAGAAAAGGAAACCCTGGTGCACTGTTGGTGGGACTGCATATTGGTGCAGCCATTATGGAAATCAGTATGGAGGTATCTCAAAAAGCTGGAAATGGAACTACCTTATGACCCAGCAATTTCACTCTTAGGTATCTATCCAGAGAAACTCCAGACACTAATTCAAAAAAAATATAAGCACCCGTATGCTTATTGCAGCACTATTTACAATAGAAAAATCTTGGAAAAAAACAAAATGCCCATTGGTAGATGACTGGATTAAGACACTGTGGTTCATTTATACAGTGGCGTATTACGCACCTATAAAGAAGAATGAAATTGTACCATTTGCAACGATATGGATGGACCTAGAGAACATTATGTTAAGTGAAATAAGTCAGTTGGAGAAAGACAAATACCATATGATGTCACTCATATGGAACCCAAAGAACTGAATAAATGAGCAATGTAAATAGAAATAGTCCCAGAGACATAGAGGAAAAACTGATGGTTGCTAGACGGGAGGGGCATAGAGATGAGAGAGAAAGGGAAATGACGAGGCAACATAAATTGGTAACTACAATGTTGCCACAGGAATATGAAAGGCAATTTGGGGAATATAATCAATAAGGTTGTAAATAATTTTTAGGGTGTCAGATGGACACATGTCTTGTTAGAGAGATCATTTCATGGACGGTGTAGAGACCTAACCACCGCACTGTACATCTGACGCTGCTTTCGGTAATATTGTATGTCAACTATAATTTAATAGTCAATGGACATGGAGTATAGTGTGGGGACTGGAGTCAACGGAATTGTAATAGATATATATGATATTGGGGAGGGGGTGGTAGATTGGGGAGGAGGGTTGTCACTTTGTGAGGGGTGAAAAGTATAACTATTGCATTGTTTTGTACACCTGAAACTAATAAAAGAAAGAAAAAGAAAAAGAAAATTCATGTCTTTTGTAGATTACTTCAGCCATAGAGAAAGTATAAAATTTTAGAAATTATAAGTAAAATATGTAGGTAGCACTGAGGTTAATGTATGAAGTTTAATATTATCTATATGTAAAGATAACCATCAGTGTTAAATTTCAATGGATAACATGGATTTATTTAAAAAAATTAACTATTAGCCAGTTTATCAATGGAGGTATTTCTACAAATTATGGGGATTAAGAATGACAATGAGCTATCTATTCTTTCCTTCACATTCTAACATATGGAAAAGAAAACTGAATCTCCATATGATGAATTGGAGTATTAATAGCATCAACAAAGGTCTAAAACTTCCCATAAGACAGTTTTCTCTGATATAGCTTACTTGGAAATACTTATGGAACTGAGGTCAAGATGAGATGTGAGAATGAAAAGAGGTGATTCCAGGAGGCAGAGCTAATACGGCTTACCCACCAAAACTCAAGCACAGAAGTTGCAAAATGCTGGAGTTTCTCCCACAATGGCATGCAATCAGGAACTAGAACTATAAGTGCACACTGTGTCTGAGTCCAGATAGAGTAAAGAGAAAGAACTAGATTTTAAAACCTGGGAGAAGCCTATTTTTTTTTTTGGGGGGGGGAGGTAAGAGGTGGGCTAGTTACTTTTTCCATTGATAACGTGACCCAGTGTTTTTCAAGCATGCAACTGCAAACTTAACAAAATAGTAGAGTGTTCAATGTGAAGATAGAATGACACTAGAATAGTTCTCTTCACAATCCCTGAACAGGAAGATGAGAAAAAAATTCACTTGTCTATAAGCTGAAGCAGAAATATTAGAAGAAGAAAAGTTATATTATGCTTCCACAACCTGGCCCCATATTTCACACAGTTTTTTGTTGATAGCTGACCTGGAGTGTTTAAGTTCTATGAAAAATCTAATACCAGATCAGAAATTCATGCAACCATAGAAAATATAATTTACATATGACTGTTTCACCCTCTATTATAGAATATACACCATCAAAATAAGTTTAATATAATATACTAGCTATTTATATGAGGATCCCCAATTAAGCTTATGATGTCCCTTGGATATTAAGAATAACTATAAAACACTCTGCCTCACATGGGGCATTGGTTTTGTCATCAACACTGAAAGGAAGTTTTTAAAGAATCAATTGTATGTAGTGTATTTATAGGTAATATACAACAGATTTTAGATGTAGCAATTACATCCCATTAAACACTATTTTTCCTAAATGTACTTTTTGTATGCATGATTGTTTTTCTCTTCCTCTCTTGATACAACACTAGTCAAATAAGTGTACAAAGCCAACTAGAGATACCTATAAATTTGGGGGAAAAAATCTGTGATATGAGTTTGGACAAGATAGTTCAGGGGAGGGTAAAGCTAAATGTACACTGAAGACAGGCAAGCTCAGAGTCAATGAAACTGTGGAGTATGATCTAAGTGATCTCTTATCCTACCATTGTAGGGAATGCAGCATTCTAAATACAACTGGCTTCCTCTTCACTCCAGCTGGAAGGGATTAGGCAGCCTCAGTCTCTGTTCTGGCTTCAACAGAGAGCACTGATGTGGGGGTTCCTCCCTCATGTGTAGGTAAGGGACCAAAGGACAAGTGAGCCTATGAATGAGCACTGTCAAGAACGTGGTCTTTCCAGGGAAGAGTCTGGCTTTCAGAAATCTGAAAGCACATCTGGGAAAATGGCAACATGAGACACCTACAAGGTGCTGGATTTCTTTATCCCCCAGATGAATGTAAGCAGGATTTTGTGCATTTGCAGTAAACAGAGCGTTTGGACTATAAAGATTTAAGAGCTTCCTCCAGGTGCCTTTAAATGGACCTGACAGAGCAGAACAACAGGGACAAAACCCCTTTTCTGCACCATCTGTATTTTTTCAATGATCAGAAATGGGTCCCAATGAGATGACAGAGAAAAGTAGGGTCAGCAGCAAGAGAAAAGAAGATCAGGTGGGACAATTATAATACACACCCAGTAAAATAAAATTGCTAG
Source organism: Aselliscus stoliczkanus (assembly GCA_033961575.1). Taxonomy (NCBI): domain Eukaryota; kingdom Metazoa; phylum Chordata; class Mammalia; order Chiroptera; family Hipposideridae; genus Aselliscus; species Aselliscus stoliczkanus. The sequence goes on from CM066731.1 coordinate 93,143,387, forward strand.
AGAAAAAATAGAAAACCTAAAAAAGAGTACATAAGAAGATTCAAGTACAAAACCACAGTAATAGTAATGAAAAGACAATATGGAAATGTAGAGAAATGTATTTGAAAATGTAGAGTAAGTGAATGATTTCCTACCAAAGTACATATTGCCAAATTAAGAAATAAGAAACCTGGATGGACCAAACTGCATAGAAGAGAGATTTGAAAGGTGATTAAAGGAAAAGCTCCAAGAAAAGTATAAAATGCTTAGGGATAAATTTAACATGAATGGCACAGGATCTATATTTATGATTCTCAACCTTGGTTTTATGTTAAAATTACCTGGGGGAGATTTAAAATATTCTGATGTCCTCAGACAAAAAACAAATCAGAATTTCTGGTATGAACTCCATGCATAAGCATTTTTTTAAAGCTTGTAAGCAATTCCAATGAGGTACTAAATTCAAGAGTCACTGGTCTATATGAAGATAATTGTAAAATTGTATTAAAAGGTGTAAAACAAAATCTGAAAGGAACACACAGTCTTTGATGAGAAAGCTTAATTTCACACCACGGTTCATTCTCCTAAATTAATATATGTTTAATGAAATTCCAACCATAAACTCAATACTCTTTATAATCAGATAACATGATTTTAAAGTTTATATTAAAGATGATTACCATTACCAAGGAGTAGACAAGAAAAAGACCATGATGGTTAGCCAGTTAGAAAATATTATAATTAATTAATTATTGTATTTGTATAAGTCTGGACAAATAGATCAGTGGCAGAGAATAGAGAATTGAGAAATGACATCCAATATATGTGAGAAGTAAAAGATGATATATCTGGTAGTTCCATTATATGAGAAAATGACAGATTAGTTAATAAATAGTACTGATACAGCTGGATATATATCTGGAAAAAAATTAAAGTGGACCACCATCTTTGAATGTTTACCAGTAAACTCAAAATTATTTCTCTCTCTCTCTCTCTCTCTCTCTCTCTCTCTCTCTCTCTCTCTCTCCATATATATATATATATATATATATATATATATATGATATTTTAGAAAATTAGAAGTTTCTAGGAAACTTTATATTAAAAATAGGTGAGACCTTCTTAACTAGGACTGATATTCTCTATTTTTCTCTGCTAATCATCTAAATTCTTCCCCTTCTCTATTATCCTTCTCAGGCCCACAAAACTGTACCTTCAACAGTACCCCATTCCATGCAATTGCTTAGAAAATCTTACCATTTCCATCTGCTTTTACCAGAAACTTTGTGCACACAAAGTTAAATGTAGCCTAGAATGATCATTAACATGCAACACCTTCCATATATCCTCAGCACAACCTAAAACATCAGGGTATGGAGATCACTTTGAGTCTAGAATCTATGAGAAAGTTCTAGCTTCAGCAGGACTAGAAGAAAAAATGGCTACTTTGCCTTTCATTTTTCTTATTTACAGAAATAGATTTTCTCTTTAACTTTCCAATTGAAAGAAGAATACTTGATAACTAAGCTATTTAATTAGTGTAGAAATTAATTCTGCTAAATTAGAAAATCTCTACGGTAAATTGGCTTCAGTATATTGGCTAACCCAACAGAACAGCCTGTGAGAACCTACACTGACCTTGATTACACAGTGCATCCATATTGGATACCCTACCATGCATGCTTCGGGTCTCGTTTATTCTCATACCCGAACACCTATAAACATTTTACAGTGATGTAAATGTAGAGGCTCAGAATTACTTTAGTAGAAATTTTTTTCTTTATTAAGAACACCAGAATTTATATATTTGAATAAGTGCTGCCTTTCCAGAGTCTCCCACAACAATGCCTGTCCTGTTACCAATAACAGGTTTGTGACTCTCTTTTTCAGAATTTTCCTTGGAACCTATCAAAGGCTCTTTGAATCTCTTCAATGATCCTGTGAGACCATATGCGCGACCTGAAAGCAGCCAGAATCATATAGAGTAAAGCCTGGGGAGTCACAAAGACTAAGACTGGAAAACATATAGTAGAGTTATATAGAATATAGTTGGGACAACTAGCTGAGTGGTACTGTGTGTGTGCATCCACATGTACATGTAACAAAGTAAGATGTTCTAGTTCCTTAGGTGTCTCAAATTTATTTTGAACATAATTTGAAATATTTACCATTTCTAGGTAACCATATTGAAACCCACCACTCACATGGGATACAACTGTCATTGGGGGTAGGGGGAGATTACACTTGCTGTCTTTATGTAAATGCTACATAAATACATAAATATGTTTATGTCTCCTTTTAGACCCAAATAGCCAGCTAAAACCAAACCAATCTGCTCAATAATCCTCCAAGGGTTTTTGCTATCTCCAACTTCAGGCTATTTTTTATGTCACAAATACCCCTGGACAAGTGACCTCCCTCAACCCTTTGTTACTCCCTGCCCAGCACTGCTTCTGAGACCTGACTCTGGATGGCCCTTCCAGCTATTATCTTCTATAAAAAGGAAAATTTTCACTTACAGCAGCACTTGCCTAAGAGATAGCAACATGTAATGTTTTGTTTCATTACAATGGGTCCTAACCAACAGAAGCCCATTAACCACTAGGGACTTTGAGTGACCTCAGATACCAGACCCTTTCTGGATATAACTGAAGGGTCTTTATCAGTCACTTAAATGATGCTCCCTATAGCAGCAGGAGGCACTGATTGCTTGGGGCAAAGATGGTAGTTGGAAATAAGGAAAAGCATGGAGTTAGAATTGGATGCTGATTGGCAAAGTAGGAGAGTACTGAATGCCTCTGTTTTTTACTTTGTGCTAGGCCTTCTTAAATCATAAATCTTTTGGGCACATGGTACATGCTCATTTGATTCCTCCTTTGGAGCAGTGACTCTCCATCTTTACTAGAAGGTCAGAATCATCTGGGGAATTTATTTATTTATTTTTTAATCTCTAGTTATGGGACTCAGGTATCAGTATTTCTTAAATTTCCCTCATAGTTCCAATAAGTAGCTAAGACTGAGAACCATTGTTTGGGATTTTCTAGTTAATGATTATTAACAGTGAGGCTTCTGCCTATTTATCAGTGTTCGTCTTCCTATGTTCAGCTCCCAAAGGTCAGACCACAATAAGATCAAAGAATCACACAAAAAGAGACACTGAGTCATTTCGCAATATCTCTAGGATCAAAATAAGACACAATTAAAAGATCAATAAGGTCTGATGCTATCTCCTTTTCTTTTTCTTCTTTTTTTAAAAATTTTATTGGGGAATTGGGGGAGGGGAGGAGCATTGCGGAATCAGGGAAGGGGAACAGACAAGTTGCTGTACTCTTCTTCAATCTATTTGTAGAAGACGTCACCTCACTGGCCCATGTTGGTATTATCATTGTGCTTTTCCCGGGTGAGGCAGTCGCTCCCTGGCCATTGGATGGCCACTCATGCTGGCTGCCAGCCACTCATGGTAGCTTATGGGAGCCCACTGCAGCAGAGGCTGCAGCCTACACTGATGCTGGTGACTTATGGCAGCCCAGCTCCAGGTCGAGCTGCTGTTCACCATCTTAGCTGTAGAGGGCACAACGTCACTGGCCCTTAGGTGGGATCCGAACTGGGGCCCTGCTGCTCAGAGCTGGCATCCCAAGCCAGTTCTTAACCAAGAAAACGTGCCACTCAGCTGGCCCGCTATCTCCTTTTTTTTAACACCTGTTTTATATTTTTCCCCACCAACCCAGCATCTCCATTCGGCCTTTGTGACAAAGTACCCACTATCATTGAAGAATACTATATGTCAAACTTGCCAATATTGAAGCTTCAGGGATCCAAAAGAGGGATATTATTCTCTTTGATGAATATTTGCATTTTCAAGAGTTATCTGAAGAGTAAAACATCTAACTCAATGAGCTGAAATACTGATGACTGTATTTCAGGCTAGGGAGGGATCTTTGCTCTAAGAGACATTCCCATGATGCTCTGTGGGTGGAAAAAGTACGCTGCCTCTAGGAAAGGCAGCTTACAGATTTCCAGACCCAGCGTCAAAGGAAAATATATGAAACTATGGGCTTGGAACTAAGAGTTGATATGCTAATAACTGATACATATAGACACAATATAGGAGATTTTCTAGTACACTGCCTGGCACAGAGTAGACATTCAACACACGTTCTCATTTTGGTTAACTCTTTCCTCCTCTCCCAATTACTCACTTTTTAGAATCATTGAAAACATTTTACAAATTATCAAATGTTCAGGAAACTTAAAACAATGTGTAATTTAGAGGACAAATATTAACTCTAGCCAATTTCTGGAAATGTAAATTGTTTCAGGATGTCGGGGAACCTTTTCAAATTTTAGAGCAACATTGATACATATCAGTCATAAACCTTGCTAAATCACCCCTCCTGATCCTTAGGACAATAAAAGTCATCGTCTTGATTAGTTTGAGGACATTTCTAACTCATAAACACCAACAGCAAAGTGTAGAGTCTAGACATTTATATCCAAAACTTAAAGACAACTTAAACTGCAATACCAAATAATTTCTAAATTATTCAGAGCTCAGTACTTTTTCACACATGTTTAAGATTTTAATTATCAACTTTTTAAAAAGAGAAACTGAATAGAAAAGAATTACTAAGTAAGGGATAAAAGAGGCCTTTCACAAGTTGCCAAGATTTGCATCACTTATTTAAAATCAAATAAAATGCAGGTTGAAAAATAAGAAGGAAGCCAAGAGGGAAGCTTATTCATGCATGTTGCCTCTGGCTACAATCTAAAGACAGGCACTATCAGTAGATTATAGAATCACTGAAATAGCACGAGTCCACAGTGAAGTCATTTCCTCCAGAGGTGAGGTCCAACATTGTGGTCAAGTGTTGGGGGTTCAATAATAGCCCAAGATAGGGGTTGGTAATTTAAGTGGGAAATTAGATTTCCAGTATAATCAGTCATCTAATTGCACATCCAAATGTAGTCTACATTTGCACAGTTAATTAATTATGTCTTAATTGAATGCATTCTGCTCGTAATGATTTGTTCTAATTTCCTTGCAGGTCAAATTTCCAAGGGAGAAATTTGGAATTCATTGCTAGAGGAATATATATATATTCATATATATATATAATGGATTTTCAAACTGCTTCTTAAACATCTTTCAGTTCCTTTTGAGGTTCAAAGGAAGACATTAAAGACAATCCAGTTAAATAAATTTGATTTCATCTGAATGAGCATTTAACTTTGAAGATGAAAAGAATATTCTTTTGTATTGTTGTGAATGTGCCCATTATAATATTGGTATAATTAGTCTTTCAGCTACAACTCAGATTCCTGGGTCAGTGCAGAAGGCCTTGTTTATTTAGAAGAGGCAATTCTCTGAGAAAGTGGCTCATTAGTCTCAGATTCGTGGTGTACACATTCTAGTCTACAAATTAAAATGGCCACTTAAATTCCCTTTATGAAAATTGTGCCTTGTAGGGCACTTCCACATGCAATGAGATCTTTATTTCCACATCTAGACATCCCCAGGAAAACAGAAAAGGTAGGTATTATATCTTCAGATGTGCCACAGTTGATAAACCCTGAGATTCAGATATTAACAATTGGATAAACTCTTGTATTTCCCATAATTTTAGCTTAGTACTACAGGAAGAAAAAAAATGTCAGGAAATGCACAGAGAGAGAGAGATGAGAGAGAGAGAGAGAGAGAGAGAGAGAGAGAGAGAGAGAGAGAGAGAGAGAGAGAGAGAGATCCCAGATATGATTTTTGGGCATATAATTGAAAAGAAGTCAGCCTAGGCTTTTAAAATTAATGGCATTTAATGTCACACAAAGAGGTCAATTTGTGATTCACTTGAGAGTCATAGTTCTGAAATTACTAACTTGTGCATGCAACAATTCAGCTTTTAACTTAAGCATTTAATTTAGCACCCATTACAGCTTCTCTTCCACACTGATCCTTGCCCTGAACAAGATCTCATTTCATAAACCCAATTAAACATGGTACTTGCTGTGGCTTAAATACCAAGACAGATTTAATGCATTGTCCAATTTCACAGATCAGCAGTGTTTCTCTTCCTGCATCCCTTGAACAGTCTGTGCCAGTGAATGGACCAGAATTATAACTGTATAAATATTGCTGTCCTGCAGGTAAGACAACTGGCAGTGCTTCACCCAAGGTGTCAGAGAGTTGTTGGATATATGGGGAAATTAATACTCCATTTACATGAATTTCAGCGTTTTTGAAAGACAGCAGAATGGTTTCAGGAAGGCAATGAATCTCTTTCCGCATTGTTGAATTAAAATGCTTAGTCAATATGTAAATCGGTGCTATTTTCAATATTTGAGTTGCTTTTTCAGTTTGGTGCTTTTCCCAACTAGAGAAGGCTCAAGTTAATCTGCTCAAACAGTGAGACATCAACATGGAACTATGTTATTCTTGCCTCACAGTGGTCTGTGCTTTTCCTACTCTCTCTTCTACTCGGGTGTACTCACATGATGTTGATGGGAACTATATCAGATAATGTTGATTGTCTACTCACTAGCCACAATCCTTTATTGCCATGGTTTATAATAATCGTATTTTGTGCAAGTTGCAAGAAGATCACAGAACATGGATTCCTCCCTCAATCCAAGGGGATGCACCATGGTTGGTCTAAGCCATAAATGTAATAGATTCTATTATTTGTTCATAATTCTTTGTTGCCTTCCCGTCCTTGCCATGCTTGAAAGAGGAAGAGAATATTTCCATATCATTGACTTTGACTTGTTTATGATTTCTGTACCAAAGGGATGTGGGTAGAATGGAGCAAATGCCTATTTTAAGCAGAACTGTTAAGAAGCATCACGTGTTTCTGCTTCTCCTCTTGCACTTCTACCCGGAATTATGGAAATCATATGCCCCAGGTAGTCTATATCCTTCAACCTTCCAAAAAGGGACTTCTAGAGCACACATGAATCCCACTCACGGTCTGTATAGAACTGCTGGGACTAATCCACAGACCCATGAGCCCAAAACAATAAATGTTTGCATTGACATGTTAGTGTGTTTCTTCAGCTGCATTACTGTAGCAAAAGCTAATTAACACAAATGTTTTAATTATTCTTTGCTTGCAATTTTACCCTTTTGTGGCTAACCAGGTGTATTAGGAAGTATGCTGTGAAAGGGAGCGTATGAGTAGGATTTTGACCTCTGAAGAAATAGAGAGATGGAAAAAAAAAAAGTACTTTTTAAATTTATATGGATTTACTGTTTAAAGATATAATTATTAGAGCTGTGGTAATTTGTGGTAATCCCATGAATAATTACATGGGATGAAAGTCAAATATGCTAAAGATAGCAGAGCAGAAGCTAGAGAAAAGCTGGATGCTTACTGTTATTGTTGAACTGCTGCAGAAAATCTGGTGGCTGCTGCCATTTCCAGAGGCCTTGTTATATAACAACAACAACAAAAAATTGTATTAGTGTACATTATTGCTTAAGCCACAATTGGTGATTCCTCTGAGAGTCTCAACTGCATGCATCCAATCAATATATAATATGTTATTTAGCAATGTTCCAAGAAACATAGACCATATGCACACACAGATTTTTTAGTTAAAATATCATACTATATAAATAGTACTATTTTTCATTTAAAACAGCAAATGACATTCCCATACATTACAGCACCTGTATAGAATAGGACAAAATATCAGTCTCATTAAAAAACAAAACAAAACAAAAAAAAACTGCCTGCTATTCTATGCATGAGTATATTATGCCTTTGTATTGAGTTAGTTATCTGAACAATCAACCTCAGTAAGCTATTGCAAAATAGATTTATAAATACATAAAAAGATTAAAAATGTGAAAGAAAAGCTAAATGGCATAAATTATAATATCCACCAAAAAGAGTCACCCGGGGATAGAACAGATAAAATATGGAGAAAGAAACACTTAAAGAAACAATAGAAAACTATAAAAGGTGGAATAAAGAAACATATCCTATGATACCACTACCCACTCAGTGCTAAGTTAAATTATTTTTTTAAAGACCTTAAAAGCACGTATACCTTTTGAATATGTGTGTATGTACTATATAAAGAATTTGTCAAGTTACTTTTGTTTAAATATCACATATGTTTACATGGGGACATATTTCAAGTTTGATGAATTTTCTCAAGTGAACACAGCCATTTAACCATCCATCAAGTCAGGAATAGTACTTAACCAGCAACTCTTACCCAGTTTCATATTCATTATCAACTATTACTCCTTCCCTGTTTCCCAAAGGCAACTGTTATCCCGATTTCTCATATAAAATATTGATTTTGCCTAGGTACTGAACATAAATATAAACATAAATGAAAACATAAACATGAATGTCTGACAGTTAAGTTTGTGAACGTGTTGCAATGATGTTGCTAACCTTTTTGATACCAGAGGGATTATTAATTACAAATTTGTACCAATTGGACAAATAGTTAACCAAGTTTACTATTTGGGAGTGCTGAAAAGGCTGCATGAAAAAGTTAGATGACCTGAACTTTTCACCAATAATTCATGGCTCTTGTATCATTACAATGCACCAGCTCACATGGCACTGTCTGTAAGAGAGGTTTTTTTTAGCCAGTGAACAAATAACTGTATTGAAACATTCTCCCTACTCAGTTGATCTGGCCCCCAATGACTTCTTTCCTTTTCCAAAGTTTAAATAAATATTGAAAGGAAGACATTTTGATGACATTCAGGACATTAGGGGTAACAAACACAACGACAGCTCTGATGGCCATTCCAGAGAAAGAGTTCCAAAATTGCTTTGAAGGGTGGACTATGCACTGGTGTTGGTGCATAGCTTCCCAAGGGGAATACTTCGAAGGTGACTGGAATGATATTCAGCAAAGAAGTATGTAGCACTTTTTCTAGGATGAGTTCAAGAACTTGATTGTCAGACTGTGTGTGTGTGTGTGTGTGTGTGTGTGTGTGTGTGTATACACACATACTCACATGCGTATATACCAAGGTGACAAAAATGTATATGAGTGGATGCTGTGGTCAACGTTGCTCAAGCAGTAGTTCACCATAATCAGAAGTGTCTGGAGGCTGATGGTAGCCACTTTGAGCATCTCTTGTAATTGCACAAGTCAAATGTGACTTGGATTCATCTTTCGTTATTTGTATATATTGAGTATTACAATTTTAATACAGTTTTTCTTTCTTAAAATGTGTATACATTTTTTTGGCACCTCTGGTGTGTGTGTTTGTGTTTGTGTGTGTGTATTTTTTTTTCTGTTAGATATTTTCACTAAGTACATTACTTGTGATACTCATCTATGCTGTTTTACATTGCACTAATGCATATTTATTCATTATTCTATAGTATTCCATGTGCAAATAAATGACAGTTTATTTTTCTCCTGATAGATAATTGAGTTGGTTTCAGTTTTTAGTTATTATGAATATGATGCTTTAAATATTCTTGTCATTTTTAAAAATGAAAATATGCATGCATTTACACCTGGACAGGAAAAGCTCTATCTTTAACTCTGGGGAAACATGGATATCTAGATTTTTGGCTCTTAGCCAAGATAATAGATTTATAAGGTGCAATTGAAAGTCAAGAAACATCCCCTTGTGAAGGGTCAGTTTTTTTTCACTTGCTTTTGTTATTACTGATGGTTTGCAACTGGCCTAATTGGTTTGACAACTTCTATGATCAAGAAGGTATAAAAGATTTGCTGAGGGTTTCTCCTTTGAGCTCCCCTTAAAGCAAGATTCCTAGCACAGATCTTGGTGGTTCAGCTGGAGAAAGAATATAGCCTGTATGTACGTGAATAAGGAGAGAACTGGGGAGCTTGCACATGGAATGTCTTTCAGACCATCAGTGCTTGCCTTCACTCTGTCTTACTTGCTCTATCATATTTTTTGTACTTAAGTAAATGCTTTATATGAGTATGTTCTGTAGTGGTTCTTTCAAATATCCAAACTTTGCAAAACTTTGCAATATGTATCATCTCTATTTATATACGAGTATTTAGGAATTAATTTGTTGGTTCATAAGGTACACATATGTTGAGTTTTAGAAGATACAGCTAAGGTTTCCAAATGGTTGTACTATTTTATTGTCAGAAAAATCATGATGCATTTTTGCAATGAAAAACATAGGAAAAAAATACATCATGACTTTTCCAACAACCCAATAATTTACACCCTTCCCAGCAGTGTGTTAATATTCCAGTTTCTCCATATTCTTTCCCTCATTGGTATACTTTTTTTTTTTCATTATCCAGTGGTAGCTTTTTAAAAAATGTTGTTGTTGTTGTTTTTAAATTTTGAATTAATTCCAAACTTAGACAAAAGTTGTAAATACAATGCAAAGAAATCTTTTCTTAAATCATCTGAGGGTAAGTTGCCCAAAGCTCTAATACTTTGGGATATATTTCTTACAAAACTGATTTGTCCTACATATCCATAATAAATTATCAGCATTAGTTATATTGTCATATATACAGTGATGCTATCTAATCCTCAGACCCCATTCAAGACCCTGACATCCTACACAGCACCCGTGTGTGTAGTCACCCTTCTTACTCTACGTGGCTCCAATACCACATGCTTCGCTGTCATCCTCAGGTTCTAATCCCCTCCGTACATCACTACCCATTGTAGTGGAGAATGGTAGGTACCCTTTGTGTCCTTCTTGGGCTAACCCTGTGTGGGTGCCTGCTCCACCCCTCTCAGGCTCTGATACTCCACACCATGCCACATCTCTGTGGTAATGCCCTTTTCATATTGTTTGGGCTCTGGCATCCCTCCTTGACTTACCTGCACTTCTACATGTCCTCCTCCCTGCTCCAATTTCTTGGTTTCAATACCGGGGACCATGAAACCCTCTTATAGTGAGCCCTCCTTACCCTGCCTGGACTCTGAAATTCCATACTGAACTGCCTTTTCCACATGGTTGGACACCTTTTTTATTCCCCACTCTCTTTCTGAAGTTCCACTCTGTGCCAGAGCCCTGCATCAATATTCTCCTCCCACTAGCCCCTTGAACTTAGATATCAAATGCTGGAAAATACTTCTATCTGGATTCTCTCCTTAGTCTGTTTGGATTCTTACACCCATGTGTGATCGCCTATATATGTTGAAATCCTTACTCAGCTCTGGCCTCAACCTACTTACGAGTATGCAGACGCCATGAATTCCTTACTCTGTCCCACCTAATAATTTTAGGAATGAATTATGCAAGAAGGGAAAATGAAGAAATGGAAGGATAAGAAAAATAAGACATGGGGAAGGAAAAAGAGGAAGAGAAAAGCTCATTTGGGTTTTAATTTACAATTTCCTAATTACTCATTAGGTTGAGCACGTCTCTCAACCTATCGCCATTTTGGGGATCCTACTGAATGCAGTGCCTCTTAAAAAGTCTTTTGCCCAGTTTTCTAATGGACTGTAAGGTTTTTTTGACTGATTTATAGAATTTTTAAAAATATTCTGTGTATGAGGCTTTTGTAGTTATATGCATTGCATATATCTTCTCCCAAACTGTGGCTTGACTTTTCAGGCACCTAACACATATTCTGTTGAAAAAAGGCTCCTAATTTTAATGTTTATATCTTTCCCTTTGTGGTCAGTGCTTTTCTTTGTTGCTTTTCATTTGTTTGCTTATTTTTAGAAATCTTATTTATATCAAAATCATAAGGATATTTTCATGTATTACATTTGAAAATACTGTTTTCCATTCATATTTAGATCTAGAATTCCCCTCAAAATAATTTTTGCATTTAATGTGAGACACTGGTCAATTTTCATGTTTTTCCCCCACAGATGAATAACTATTTCATGAGTAACTATTTCACCCAACACCATTTTTTAAAAAGACCTTCATTTTCCCACTGTTTTACAGTTCTACCTTTGTGATAAATCACATGTCTATATATGTGTTATGTTTCTATTTCTTTAATTTTGTTTCCCTGGTCTATTTTCCTATTGTCCAATATAACACTATGTTTATCACTGGAGCTTTCTGTGGGGAAGAAGGGATTAAACTTTAATTTTGAGTTTCCATATATCCCAGAGAATTTCCATGTACCCCACACTGAGCTTTCCTGAATGTTTTTATCTTATATAACCTTAGTACAATCACCAAAACTAGGAAACTATTGTAGCATTGGCCCAATGATAATGACCAGCCTTATTCAAGTTCCATCTGCTTTTCCACTAACACACCCGTTTTCTGGTCCAGAATTTTGTTGTGGATCCCACCTTGCACTTAGCTGTCATGTCTTGTAGTCTCCAATCTATGATAGTTCCTGAGTCTTTGTCTTTTAGAACCTTGCCCCCTTTGAAGAGTACTGGTTGGTTAATTTGGGGATGTCCCTCAATCTGGGTTTGTCTGATGTTTTCCCCTGACTGGATTGAGGATATACATTTTGGGGAACAATAATCACAAGTGATGCTCCTTTCTCAGTGCATCATAGCAGGGGTGATGTGCTAGCGACAGTATGTCTTGCCGCTGATGGTGTTTACCTTGACCACTTGGCTACGGCTGAGTCTGATGGATTTCTCTACCTTATAGGTGCTCTTTCCCCTCGTAGCTAATAAATACCTTGGGGAGGGGGAGATAATTGAAACAATGCAAATGTCCCTTTTACCCCAAAACATTTGCTCACTAAATTGAGCATCCGTCGGTGCATCTTGTCTCTAGTGACTATGACTGTGGTGATTGCCTAAGGGTGATAATCTCTCTCTTTCTGTCTATATTTATTATTTAGAATTGTCCTTAAGCAAGTGGTATCTTCCCCATTCAATTTTTTTTATTCAATGACTTATATGGGCAGAGACTCATGGATATTTATTCTGATCTATGGAACAAAATCCAATAATATCCAACAATATTTATTTTGCTCAATATTGCTCAAGTTGACTTTTGGCCATTAGAAGCCCCTTTTGGATGGCTGCTGTGTTCTTTCAACAAGCACTCATCTTTTTCTTTTATTATTCATTTATTTGCTTTAGCACTTCCTTATTTTCTGGGACCACAAGGTGTTCCAGGCTCATCTTGTGCTTTCCTTACTCTAGTCCAAAAATTAACCACTTTCCCCATGGGTATTGGCCCCTTTTATTGAAAAATAGTGTTCATACACCAAAATCTAGGTGCTGGGTGTTTTACTACTACATCACTGCTTTTAGGCGGTCTCACTAGACAAAGCTAAGGAATGCACATGCATATACTAAGCAGCACATACTGTAAGGACAGAATGATGAAATTTTCCTTGAGGAGGGATCTGGCAATCTCTGCACAGTCCTCTCCTTAAAAGTGTAAAAAGTATAACTATTGTACTTTGTTGTACACCTGAAGCTAATTAAAACTATATATAAATAAATAAATTAAAAAAAAAGAGTGTATCAAAAAATCTAATAGGCCCAATAAGAGATCTGACCTTTTGATTTTGCAATGCAAGTTTGGGGAACTTCTGATCTTTGAGAGTATGAACACATTTTCCAAAATTAATTCAGGAGACTTTCACAAGGAGACTGTCATCAGGTGTGGCCCTTTGTCTTTTGAGGAGATAAGAGAAGTCATTTTTGCTTCTGCCTTGCTAAATAAATCATGTGAAAATCTGTCCAGACTTTTCATCACGTTTTTTTGCTACCTACATGCATGTAAATCTAATAATGTTTACTTAGTAATAAACTGTGTTCTCTAGTGGTTAGAGGAGTCTTTGGTTGGTAGGATTGTTTTATTTCCCCTAAACACACACACACACACACACACACACACACACAAACCTGTGTTTCAGAATCTTCGCTTTAAAGAGAGAGATGATGTTGGATGGTTAAATACTGATGGAAAGGCATCATTAAAAAAAATTACAGAAGAAAGAAAACAAATTTAAAAATTCGATGACAGGAAATGCAGATAATTTTCATTTGAGGTACCAGTTATCTCTGAAAGGTAGAAAGTAGGTCATTTGTTGAGAGGAGCAATAGAATTGAGAGAAGTGGAGGTTTATAAAATTAAAATAGTATTGCCACTAATGAGAACATAGTTTCTTGGGTGAGTTCACATTGATACCTCTAGCCATAATCTACTGTTGCGTAACAGCTCACTCTCCAGAGCCGGCTTTGCTTATGTCCGCCAGCTCTCTTCCAGGGTCCTTGGTGGTCCATTACTCTGGCTGCACATTAGCTTCACCTGGGCATCTTTTAAGAAATTCTTGGCCTCACCTCCAGAGATTCTCTTGTAATCCTTCTGGAATATGACATCTGCGTCCAGATTTTAAAAGCTCCCCAAGTGATTCTAAAGTGCCCTGTAGACTGAAAACTAAAAACCCTGATTCCACTCGTTCTCTTCACTTTTCGCCACAAAAAACTACTCAGGCAAGATATTTGTGAGCACAGAGAATTTACTGAAAGAGAGATCCTGGGAGTTGAATAAACAAGCAAATTCAGTAAAATCAAATTTAATTCTAAGTTTTAAAATTTTCCTATGATCACCCCAAGAGTTGGAAACATTCACTAGGCCTTCACAGCATAGCATCTCCAACCTGAAACCATTTCACTAAGTTCACATTCCCAATCTCTTTTTCTCACCTCTTCTTCCTAGTCTGCCTGATAGTGGGAACTGAAACTGCTCAGTCTATCATGCAGGGTAGTTCAGCTCCCACTATCAGTCCATTTTCTTATAGTATGGCCTACAACTACTCGTCATCTTAGTGCTTTTGAGAGGCAACATTCTTGCACATGAGGTCAGACAATTAAGTTTGTGAACTCATCCTAGAAAAAGTGCTACATCCCTCACTGCTGAATATCACTATGGTCACCTTCAAAGTACTCCCCTTGGGAAGCTATGCACCCATGCCAGCGCCTAGTCCACCCTTCAAAGTAATTTTGGAACTCTTTTTCCAGGATTGCTATCAGAGATGTCATCATGGTATTACCCTTGATGCCCTGAATGTCAACCAAATGTCTTTCTTCCAATATTTCCTTTATCTTTGGGTAAAGAAAGAAGTGATCGGGGGCCAGGTCAGGTGAGTAGGGAGGGTGTTCCAATACAGTTCTTTGTTTATAGGCTAAAAACTCCCTCATAGATAGTGCCCTGTGAGTTGTCATGATGCAGTAGCCATGAATTGTTGGTGAAAAGTTCAGGTCATCTAACTTTTTCATGCAGCCGTTTCAGCACTTCCAAATAGTAAACTTGGTTAACTGTTTGTCCAGTTGGTACAAATTCATAATGAATAATCCCTCTGATATCACAAAAAGGTTAGCAACATCATTGCAACAAGTTTTCAGACTTAATTGTCAGACCTCATATTATCTGATTAGTAGCATTAGGACAAAAGGTTGATGCTGACACCAAAGCTTCCAGGGCCCAGGAGCTTCTAAGGAATACATGGCAGATAGATACAGTCTTGCCAGATAAAGTTATTTATTGTTTTTCATTCACTCAATAGATAGTAACAGCCAACAAAAAACAAAGAAGAAAAAAAAACAGATACAGTACAGTATAACCAGTACAATGATTTAGTGTACATGAAGAACATAGTAGAGACAGCTAAACAAGCTAGAGGATGGGAGGAGAAAGGAACTGAGGGGCACAGCAGCCATAAAGAACCCAGGGTTCCAAGTTGGCTTACTGAGTTCTGATTCACAGGAGCCGTCAAATTAGAGCAGCACAAGTGATACTGGTGACCATCTAGTCTAATCACCCCTTTACAGATTAGGAAATAGAAACCTGCAGTCTAGGAGTTGAACGGGGTTGCAGAAGGTCTCATAGCAAGTCAGTGGCAGAGCCAGGATTAAATTAGAATCTGGATCCCTTGGCTACCAGCCCAATGATAATCCCCCAACAAGTTCCTAAAATCCTGTGAGCACTGCTGCAGGAGCGGGGGAGCCAGCAAGAGTAGCTGGTGGTAACTGAAGCCTGAGCCTGGACAGCTGACACCTCTGCTGGCAGGTAACTGACTCAGTCTGCAGCCCTGGCTGTACACTCCACAGTAGCTCTGACTAGAGAGGACCAAAGAGGGAAAAGTAGATCAAAAATTTGTTTGAGCATGGAGAGTGAGGGAAGAGTACATTTTGAAAATAGAGAGAATGAGTGATCTGAAATATGTATGTACCACTCTGACAAATGTTAGGCTTTTAAATGATAAAGGAGGTATATCCCAGCATATGGTGTAGATTTGGAAAATTCCAGGAGAATGTAAAAAAGCAAATAAGACTTGAAAAAAATGACTTTAGGACCTTGTGTCTGAAAAGTGGAAAGGCACTTGGGGGCATAGCAGGCATCAACTACTTAAGGGGGAAACTAAGATAAATCCACAACAGGCATTTTTAAAGAAAATGAAAAAGAAAGAAAGAAACCCAGTTCATATGAAGTCAAGAGATGGAAAGTACATAATTTCTTAATTCACTGTGTTCAGAGGTGCTTAAAAGCTGGCCAAATTGGGCAAAAACTTCATCTAGTGGGGCCATTCTAGTGTAAGTAACTCCCTGTTTTCCTTTTTCCTTACCTATACCACAAGAGACTAACAGAGAAATTCTCCCCATACAATTAGTTAGTTTTATTTCTACATTTGTAATTATAACTCAAAAACCTTTTGCTTGGACAAAGATGTTCTTACATTAAAAACATAATAATTTTCCCAAGTGTCCACTAGTTCATCGAGTGAGCAATTTCTTCATTACACACCAGAGGTCAGTATTGGCTTATTAATTTACATAAGCTATTAATTTTTATTTTACCAGTTAATAAAAGTGAGAAATAAATTACCAAAAATCATTGTTATTTTGGATCTTTGGTATTAATTCCTTAAGTAAGCCTCATCTGGGCAGATATGCATAGATCATAAATGACAACAAAAAGAAGAAAAATTTAAAAATTTTTAAAATTGAAAAAATTAAAAAAGCTATGTAATGAAAGTAGCCATTGTACTTTAGGAAAGCATTCATAACTCATTCCAGGCATATTAATTAAGCAGCCTTTACATGATAGTTACTATTATGTGTGAGAAGTGTTCATAGCTAGCAGTATTAACTTAACGTGCTGAAAGTGAATTCAGCTCTACAGTGTTTACAGCCCAGAAAGTAAGAACCTCATTTAACTCTGCATGCCTACAACAGAGTATCAGTTTGGGATGGCAAGAGTTACAGATAACTTGCACCAATAAGACAGGGGTCCAACAATATAATACT
This sequence comes from Aselliscus stoliczkanus, assembly GCA_033961575.1. Classification (NCBI taxonomy): domain Eukaryota; kingdom Metazoa; phylum Chordata; class Mammalia; order Chiroptera; family Hipposideridae; genus Aselliscus; species Aselliscus stoliczkanus. The sequence goes on from CM066731.1 coordinate 93,160,533, forward strand.
GACTCTGAGCACCAAGAGAAGTTCAAAGATTTAATGAAAAATAAGAAAAGACTAAAGACAGATCTGATAGTGTACTAAATAAAGGCTTTCCACAGGAAAATAAAATAGATTAGTACTGTGTTGTGCTAGTCAGCAAGGGGTAGAATTCTAGAGATAGAGATTGCAACTTTCTAGGAGATACAGTTTTCTAAAAAACTATAGCTGTTCCAACATTTTTATCTGGGGGTGCCATAGAAATAGTTCCAACATTGAGTATCAGCATAAATTAGCTGAATGCCAAAATCTTGTACATTCTCAGGTTATATGAATATGTGATTGTGGCACCAAAAAGTAAACCTTCTCATGGATTCCACAAATTCTAAGCCTCCTTCCAGGCATATATATTCTAAGTGTCCTCGGCTTTAAAAAGTCTCCTTGAGTCCTCCAGAACTCAGTGTGCTCATCAGAAGTACCTCTGATGTTTTAACCATATATTGTCTTTTGTCACCTTTTGAAACATGGTGTGCATTTCTGTATTATTTAGCTTTGTGTTTTTATGTCTTATCTACAAAATAGATTCCTCTTTTAAGAATCCATGTTATTTTCTCCTTTATAATACTTAGTATAATACAGTGGAGTTAGTAGATTCTCAGATAGTATTTGTGGAACAAACAGATTCCTTTATCTATAAAGCAATAAATAAAAACGCACACCTTCCCTGCCTCCCTGAATTGTTTTGAGGATCAATTTGAGATAGTGTGTCTGGAAGCAGTTTGAAAAGTATAAAGTGCTATACAAATGTAAGGCATTATTATTTCACAGGGGGTTTGCTCAGTTATCACCTTCTAAGTCAGCTTGAATATAATGGCAACTAAGGAACATTTTAAAAAGCTTAACCTGGAAAGGAACTTGTCCCTTCTGGGCACAAATTATAAGCCTCCTGAAGAAAAATGTTTGTGCATATTTTATGTGTTTGTTTGTGTCTGAATTGCACAATGAGCTATGGTTTTTCAGGGGAAATGTTGCCCTGATAGAAGTAATTCACAATGTAGAAAATTGCCCTTGTGTACTTTCAGTAAGCAATCGCAAACAAATGAGCTATTTTGTCTTCTCCAGCGAAGGGGCTTACCAGGCATGGGTGGCAGCTGTTCAAGTCCATCTGGTCAAGAATTCGCTAAGATCATAATGCGAAAGCAGCTCCAATGCAGATTTGCACGACAGCCTGCCAATGTTCCTTTTGAGACAAAATGGTTTCTCAGCCCAATAGTCTGTATTTTTAAACTTCTCTAAATATGGGTTTATGGACTAATTCCTAACAGCCTTAAGGAACTGTCATGATACACTGGGAAGCCATCCCTTTGCAGGGCACCCTTGTGCTGCTGGCCAGTACACATTTGTTTATAGTTGGCTCTGATTGTATCACTATTTTATACATAGTTCTTTTCTTTCTTAAAGAACAACTTTCCAGACAAAATATTGTGAGCAAATAAGGGCCACAGCTAGATTCTGGAAACACCTTATTAACTCTGAAATGATATTTTAAAATGTAAATAAGATATGCATGCTCATAAATAAGGGTGGAAGGGAAAATAATTAACTGGAAGTTCATAAAGGTTTCTCACAAAATAAGCAAATGAAAAATAGATAAATGATAGACCTATAACCTATCATTTACCCTAACAGTGTGAGTGTGTGTGTGTATGTGTGTGTGTGTGTGTGTGTGTGTGTGTGTGTATAACTCTTTAAAATATTTTTAGCACTTTAACATGCTTTTTCTTATTAGATTATGGGGGGAATCTTGTGAGGTAGAATGTATATGTTTTAAAGATGAGCATACCAGTGTTAAAAGAGGTCGACTGATTGATTTTGTATTTCTGTTATCTTGAAAGCACAACCGAAATTAGCATTCAGGATTGTCGCTTGCATCTGAGGCCATTGCTTTAATCCTATTTGCTGCAAATATCTGGAGTCCCCTACACTGAAGTCATTGCCTCCGAGTCCTTTCCTCATCTTAGCCTTCCCACCTTCTTTAATCCAAACACCTGGCTCTTTTCTTCAGAATGCTCAAGTTACTTGAGCAACATTGACAAGTAGGGAAGTTATTTCCAGGCTTGTTTCACATTTATCCTTCACTGGGCTAGGGCTGATTTTGAATTGGTGAAAAGGAGCAAAAGGGTTTGACAGAATATCTATTAGTTCTAAAGTTGGGGTTAAAGGTACCAGGACAACCTCCTATTTCCCTAGGATGTCTGTCCTAAGGAACCCCTGTTGTGTCCATCACAGGCCCAGATACTATCCCACCAGCCAAAGGCCATTGGCAGCTTTAACAACTCAGAGTCAAGGAATTTTCAGCAATCCTTGAGCAGTCACCAGTCACTCAGGGAGTTCCATTGGCTGCTCAATTGTGTCTTCAATGAGTCAGGAATTATTAGGGACATCCTGGTGGTCATTTCCACCAGAAACACAAACTCAAGGCAACTCTGCTATTCAGCAGTGAATGCTGACCTTAGAGTGTTATGGTAGTTATCACCAGGGTTTCTTCTACCTGTTCCAATGAGAGCTACCATTAGCTCACAAAACTTTCAACCCTTCAGGATATCCAGCGCTAACTAGTCCAGAGGGATGAAATGAAACAGGCTGACACTTGATTCACCCATGCATATACGGACAGTTAATCTATGACAACAGAAACAAGAATTTACATTGGAGTAAAGATAGTCTATTCAATAAACGTTGCTGGGAAAATTAGACTGACACATGCAAAAAAATGAAACTGGATCACCTCCTTACGCCATATACAAGAACAAATTCAAAATGGATTAAAGATTTAAACATAAGACCTGAAACCATAAAACTCCTAGAAGAAAACACATGGAGTAAATTTGCAGACATTACCCTAAGTAATATTTTTACTGATATATCCCTTCAGGCTATGGAAATAAAAGAAAAAATGAACATATGGGATTACATCAAACTTAAAAGTTATTTCACAACAAAGGAAACCATCAACAAAACAAAAAATCAGCCTACTGAATGAGAGAAGACATTTGTCAACAATATATCTGATGGGGGGTTAATATCCAAAATTTATAAAACACTCATGCAACTCTACACCAAAAAAACAAACAACCCAATTAAAAAATGGGCAGAGGATATGAAGAGACATTTCTTTAAAGAGGACACACAGATGGCCAACATGCATATAAAAAATGTTCAACCTCACTAATCATTAGAGAAATGCAAATAAAAACCACAATGAGATACCATCTCACTCCGGTCAGAATGGCTATCATCAGTAAGTCAACAAGCAACAAGTGCTGGTGAGGCTGTGGGGAAAAGGGACCCCTGGTGCACTGTTTGTGGGATTGTAGATTGGTACAGCCACCATGGAAGTCAGTATGGAGGTATCTCAAAAAGCTGGAAATGGAACTACGTTATGACCCAGCAATTCCACTCCTAGGTATTTATCCTGAAAAACCCAAGACACTAATTCAAAAAAATACATGCAACCCTATGTTCACTGCAGCGCTATTCACAATAGCGAAGACTTTTAAACAACCAAAATGCCCATCGGTAGATGACTGGATTAAGAAACTGTGGTACATTTATACAATGGAGTATTACGCAGCTATAAAGAAGAAAGGAATCGTACCATTTGCAACGATATGGGTGGACCTAGAGAACATTATGCTAAGTGAAATAAATCAGTCAGAGAAGGTCAAATACCATATGATCTCACTTATATGTGGAATCTAAATAACTGAATAAATGAGCAATGTAAACAGAAATAGTCTTAGAGACACAGAGGAAAAGCTGGTGATTGCTAGATGGGACGGGGGTTGGTATGAGGGAGAAGGGGATGGGACGAGGCAACATAAATTGGTAACTACAACATTTCCACAGGGATAGAAGAGATAGTTTGGGGAATATAATCAATAATGTTGTAAATATTTTTTAGGAGACCAGATGGACTCATGTCTTGTTAGGGAGACCACTTCATGAGTGGTGTAGAGGCCTAACCTCTGCACTGTACATCTGAAGCTGCTACTGAATAATATTAGACGTTAACTATAATTTAACACATATATAGTCATGGGATATGGGGTATAGTATGGAAATGGAGTCAATGGAATTGTAATAGATAATGTATGATATCGGGGTGGGGGGGCAGTAAATCGGGGAAGGGGGATGTCACTTAGTAAGGGGTGAGAAGGATAAGTATTGCATTGTTTTGTACATCTGAAACTAATAATAATAATAATAACAATAACAATAATAATAAAAAAGAAAACAGAAACAGGCTGACACTTGATTCAGAGGTTCTGGAAAGAAAGCAGATGTGGCAACAAAATGACTGCAATTACAACCCCCCTACTCATCAGGGTTCAAGGTAAGTCACCTGGGGATTGAGCTAGTAGGAGCCACGTTCAGAGACTTATTTATTGTAAGAGTCTCCTATTGACCTCGTAGGGCCAGGAGACAAATATCATTAGTATCTGGGAGATAAGAGGTCTGGGTACTCTAGACCAGGGTAAATGTCTGGGTCTCACTCACAATTCTCAGAGGTGATCTTGGGATCCAGTATCAATGTGTCAATAAAATACTTGGCATACAGTGACTTTTGAGCAAATGTTAATAGAATGAATGTTTATGGAAGGACAGTTGTCTGTCCTTCTCTATGGTGAGACATAGGACAATTCTCTATGGTGAGAACATACTGTTAAAAAATTCTTTTTCAATTGTTTGCTTGTTTTCTGTCATCCAGAATGAGTTTCTTCAAAAAAGAAACTTTGTATTGTTCATATCCATCTCTCCAGTGGTCAGTATAGTTCCAGGTATCCAATAAGCAATTAGCGTTTTCAGAATGAACAAACCATGGAAGTCCGGTTACTTATTATCATCTACAATAGTTTAGGTGAAAAAGGGCTGGGATTTGCAAAAGGACTCAATCTCTGAACAGGATCTGGGTGAATGGATCCCATCATATATGTAAATAGAGACCGACCAAGGCAGCATGTCCAACACAATAGAGTGACAGCAGGTTATACTCTAGGTAAGTAGATACCAACAATGGGTTAAAGTGAAATGTTGGCCTATCCAAACAGATGGATAGACTATGAGACAATTACAGGAAGGACAGCAAATTGCAATGAGGCGTACCTGTCACTACAGAGATGGGTCTAAGCTAATGGGCCATGATCCAAGACTAAAGAACCCCTTTGCGGGAAGGGCAATGGCAGGTAGTGAAACAGGAGCTCAGGAACAGGGATCAGGCTAAAGCTCAGTCAACAAATTCAGGTGCCTGGGGAACAAACACAAAGGGCTTAGGAACAGACTGAGATCCATTTACCAGAACTAAGGTAGGGCATCAGAGCAGAAACAACATAAACAGGATCAAACCATAGCTTCCAGACGTGAAGCCAGGTACAAGTCCCCACCAGCATTTCAGGATTAGTCCTGAAAGGCAAGGCAGTGGGGAAACTGCAGGACTTTCGGTAGCCACAGCTCAGGAAGGCAGAGACTTGCAGACACTAGCAACCCAGGCCTGGGCTAATATTGGCAACCATGAATTTGATTTGGGATGTTCATTCTAACAAACACCAATTTAATTTCCTGATATATTCCAGGATGTTTACAAGAGCTAATTTCCTTGGAAATGAATTTTTAAACATCCATTACGGGAAATTCTTTTGTTGTGTACACGTTAGGAAAGGTATGTCATTTATAAAAGTGGAGCTTTGCTGAACTATTGGAGAAGGCAGGAGAAAAGCCTTCACCACAGCGCCTTCTCCAGCTACTCCTTACAGATGTATTCTGACAATAATTGCTTGACATATTTATATGTACCTCTTTAGTTGACTATCTTACCTAATTGCCCAACAAACTAATTCAATGTTGTTTGCAATGCATTAAGTGAACAAAAGATAAACTGGGTAATAGAGAATGCAGGGAGCCTAGTGGTCCATGAAATCACTGGATTTGCAAAGTGATTTTCTTTTCAGTGCTGTGCACTATCTGAGAACAAAATCTGTCGGCAAAGCAGTTTAGTGGCACCGTGAATTAGAATATAGAGACAATAGGAATGCTACACAGGGTCAAACCAGTGGTCTACCCAGGTCAGCCTATTACAGAGGCAACATATGACGTTTGTTGGAGATCAAGTTTACATATTATGGTATCAGTTTATGATGGTGGAAGTATTTATCTTCTAAAAATCTCTTGGGCCAGCCAAGTGTCACAGTGGTTAAGCTCTGGCTTGTGAAGCCAGTGGCCCTGGTTCAGGTCCCACACATGAGGGCCAGTAACACTGCCCTTGAGAAAAAAAAAAAAAAATCTCTTAGGAGCTGACATGTAACTCTGATCTACCAAATTGTAATTTATACAAATTCCAGGATTTTTTTTCGACGGTTTTCCATCTCTGTGTTACAAGCTCCATAAATGTAATGCCCAATAAATGAAAAGTAACATTACCTCTTTTCTACTTGTAGACTTCTAGATATTTCCAACGTTTCCTAAAACCTCAAATTCTTACTGATATGTTAAACTGTTCCCAATATGTGGTTCCCTGATCAGCAATATGAGCTGAGAAATTGTTAGAAATTCGACTTCTCAGGTCCCACCCTGGAATTACTGGGTCAGAAAATCTGCAGTGGGCCCAGTTACCCACTGCATTTATTTTATTTTAACAAGCCATCCAGATGACTCTGAGGTATGCTCTAGACCAGGGGTTGGCAAGCTTTTGAGACGGAAGAGCCAATCCTGTCCCTCGAAGTTTGCAAGACCTACAAAACAAATGAAATCACCATTATGTGAATAATATACTTTAAAAATATTACAAATGAAACTATATTTTTATTTTCATTTTCAATTTTACTTCAGATCCACATGTGCATACTAAAAGAGCTGCATGTGGCTCGCAAGCTGCAGTTTGCCGACCCCTGGTTTGGGCTGAGAACTACTGCTATACAGTAAGTGTATCCATCTACCCTCTGACAAAAATGTATCATTGCATTCACTCTTTAGTTTGATGATTACTTTGTAACTTTTGAAACAACCTCTGGTATTTTAGTTGGCGACTCAAACATTTACAATTTGATACAATGAAATACAAAATGGGAGTGAACAGGAGATAGTTTTGGTGTAAAATCCACAGGTATAAAATAGTTTGGGGTCATTTAGCAGGGTCAGGCATTGTACCTCAAAAACTCAATGAGTATCACATTTTAAAAGCACAGCCCTAAAGCTGATAATTTCCAGTGATGATCCTTAGTCCAAAGAGATTAACTAATATTTATTATATCCAAATTCCTCTGATTAAAGAATATGTTATTAAGCATTTTGTAGACATTTTCATCTACATGAAAATAATGTGTTTCCAAAACAGTGGAGAAAAGTTATTTATGTATATGAAATATTTACTTATTTGACTACCTGAAGATGCTGAAACATGTGTGCTTATATTACTCCATTCTTCCTCTTTGAAACATAAACCAATGTTTCCAATAGTGCTGTTATAAAAAAAATTTTGAATTGTAATATATACATATATATACATATATATAAAACAAAATTTACCATTTTAAACTATTTTAAAATGCCCAGTTCAGTGGTATTACATTCTTAATGTTGTGCAACCTCACTACCATCCATCTCCATAACTTTTTTATCTTTTAAAACTGAAACTCTATACCTATTAAATAACTCCCCAAACCCCAAACCCCATTCCCTGACTACCTCCATTCTACTTTTTGTCTCCATGATTTTGATTATTCTAAGTGGAATCACACAGTGTTTATTTTTCTGTGATTAGCTTATTTGACATAGCATAATGTCCTTAAGGTTCATCTAAGGCATAATACACTGAAGAATTTCCTTTGTTTTTAGGGGCAATTAGTATTCCACTGTATGTGTATATACCACATGTTGCTTATCCATTCATCCAACCATGGACGCTTAGGCTGCTTCCACATTTAACTATTGTGAATGATGCTGCTATAAACATGGGTGCACACATATCTCCTTATTAATCTACATCAATTATTTTGCATATATACCCAGAAGTGGAACAGCTGTATTATATGGTAATTATTTTTTTACAATTATTTGAGGAATTTCCATGCTATTTGCCATGATTGTACCATTTTACATTTCCACCAATAGTGCACAAAGGGATCCAATTTCTCCACATCCTCGAAATGCTTCCTATTGTCTGTCTTTGGTAGTAGCCATCCTAATGGGTGTGAAGTGTTATCTTGTGGGAAGCTGATAGCAACCCAGTGTCTGACAAGGCCACATTGCCCTGCTCAGCACTGGATATTAGGGGTGCTGCCTTATGGCTGGTCATGTAATATCTCCTGCCTCTGTGAACCCATGTGCCTTTTCTTCTATAGGAGACAATATATTCACTACACTTGTGACATGTTCCTGTGGTACCCCAATGAGCTAACTACGCAGCCAAGGACGGCTAAGATCTCCTAAAAGTGGGGAGACAACCCAAGCCAGGCGGTAGTTCCATGGGGGACCCCTGAACTAAGATACTGGGGACTCAAGCCCCTTGGAAACTGAGGCACAGACCTCTGACAAACTCAGACCAGAAAACTCAGGCCTGTGAGAAGCTGATGCATTTGCCTAAGGGCCCTACTGTGAATAGTCTCCTGAAAGATTAAGTCTTCAGGCCATGAGAGTTCCGGGTAAGAGGCAGCTCTAAGACATCCGCTGACCATAGAATTGTTAATCAGCCTTGTGTGAATTCCTTTGCCCAGTGCCTTGTTGCAGCAACAGATACTGAAGCTTTGACTGAGAAACGGATGCAGCCCTCTGTAGGATAAGAGGTGTGAAACCCTTTTGGTTGCTAGGTATTGTTATGTACAAACGAATAGATTTTAGATGCTTTTACCTTAAACACAGCCACTCCTAGTCTTTTGGTATAGCTCAAGTATACTGTGAGTTTTATGATTGTGTTTAACTGCTAGGATTTAGGATGATTTCTAGATAGTCAAGATAGCTTTAGTAAACATTCTTTAGGTGACTTACAGAAACCGAGTCTGGGTTTCATAGCAATTATAATAAAGACAAGGTAATCCTTTAACGGAAAAGTCACAGTGCACCCTGGAAAGAGCACTTACAGGGAAGTAGAGGACTGTGTAAATCCTGAGAACTACAAACCACCGTTAATGATTTGTTGCAGTTTGCATCCTTGATAATTCTCAATAAAAGCTATGCGCTGACCCGATTCCGGGGCTCAGTCTTCCTTGGCTGAGTCCCTTGGGCTCAGTCGTCTTTGGCTGAGTCCCTTGGTCTCGCTTTTATCTTTCTTCTGTCTCTTGTTTTTCCTTAATCTGCGTTGCCCCTCTCGTGTCCCACTTGCCCTTGCCACGCAGGACGTGACAGTGAACATCTTTTCCTTGTTCCTGCCTTAGAGGAAGAGCTTACAGACTTTCACTTCTGAGTATGAAGTTCACTGTAGGATTTTGATATATGTCTTTTATTATGTTGAGGTAGGTTTCTTCTATTCCCAAATTTTTAGTGTTTTTATCATGAAAGTGTATTGAATTTTGTCAAATGTTTTTTCTTCATCAATTGAGATGATCCTGTGGTTTTAGTTCTTCATTCTGTCAGGGTGATGCATTACACTGATTGATTTCCATATGTTGAACCATCCTTGTATTCAGGAATAATTTCATTTGATCATGGCGTATAACCTTTTTAATACACTGCTGAATTTGGTTTGCTAGTATTTTCTTCAGGATTTTTGCATCAATACTCATTAAGGATACTGAACTATAGATTTCCTTTCTCATACTACCTTTGTCTGTCTTTGGCATCAGGGTATTATTGGCCTCATAGAATGAGGTAGGAAGTGTTTCCTCCTCTTCAATTTTTTGGAAACATTTGAGAGGGCTGGGTATTAGTTCATTTTTAACTGTTGGATAGAATTCACCAGGGAAGCCATGAGGTATAGGGCTTTTTTGTTTTTTGGGGGGGCGAGGTTTTGGATTGCTGATTCAATATCCTTACTAGTTATAGGTCTATTCAGATTTTCTATTTAGCCTTTTCAGGTTTTATGTTTCTAGTAATTTATCTATTTCATCTAGATTATTCTATTTGTTGGTATACAATTATTTATAATACTCTGTTACAATCCTTTTTATTTCTATATAATTAGTAATAGTGTCTCTACTTTCATTTCTGATTTTGGTTGAGTCTTCATGTGTTTTTCCAGTCCATTTAGCTAAAGATTTGTCAATTTTTTTTATCTCTTTTTCTGTTATCTATTTCATTTATCTCTAATATAATCTTTATTATTTCCTTCTTCCTGTTAGCTTTGAGTTTAGTTTGTTCTTCTTTTGCTAGTTTCTTAAAGTTGGGTTGTTGATTTAAGATCTTTCTTGATTTTTAACATAAGCGTTTAGAGATATAAATTTTTCTCTTAGCACCACTTTCACTTCATCCCATATATTTTGGTATGTTGTGTTTTTATTTTCATTTGTCTGCAAGTATTTTATAATTTTTCTTGTAATGTCTTATTTGATCCATTAGTTGTTTAAGGGTGTGTTGTTTAATTTCTACAATTTTGTGAAAATTTCAGTTTCCCTTTTAAACTGGAAACCTTGTTAAGCACATGCTTAACCACTGAGCAATCTGGCTGCCCATCAGCAGCTCAGGGCAGCTCAGCTCAAGGAGCCATGTTCAATCTTAGTTGTGGAAGGGCGTAGCCCACGATCTCATGCGGGAGTCAAACTGGAAACCTTGTTAGGAGCGCGTGTTCTCACCATCTGAGCCATTCTGGCACCTGTTGGCAGCTCAGCAGCATCTCAGCTTGGGTGCAGCTCACTGGCCCATGTGGGAATTGAACTGACGATCCTGTTGTTCAGAGCTCACACTCTTAACCAACTGAGCCACTTGGCTGGCCCTCACCATTTCTTTTGATCACACCTCCTGTATGTTAGGCCACAAGTTCAGTCTCAACAGATTTTAAAAGATTGGTATCATACAAAGTATCTCATTTAACTTCATCCTCTTTTGGTCAGTCTAATCCATTTACACTGATGAGGGACTTCTGTCATTTTGCTATTTGTTTTCTATATGCCTTATAGCTTTATGTCCTTCATTTCCTGCATTGCTGTCTTCTTTTGTATTTAGTTGATTTTTGCAGTGAAATGTTTGAGTTCCTGTCTCATTCCCTCTTGTGTATATTCCATAGCTGTTTCTTTGTGATTAGCATGGGAATTATACTTAACATTTTAAAGTTATAACACTATAATTTGAATTTATACCAGTTTAACTTCAATAACACACAAAAACTCTGCTCCTTTATAGCTCCATCATGACTCCTTTTGATTGTTGACGTCCCCAAAATTACATCTTTATATATTTTGTCCACAAACATAAACCAAGAATTCTTATAAATGCATTAGACTCTTAAATTATGTAGGAAAAATAATTAGAGTTATAAACCAAAGTTACAATAATATTACCTTTTAAACTAATAGTAGTTTTTAAATGTGTAAATCTCTCAAATCATACAGAAAACAAAAAGTCCAGTTACAAACTAAAGTTACAATAATACCAGCTTTTATAGTTGTCCATATGTTTACCTTTATTGAGATATTTATTTCTCTATACAGCTTTGGCTTACTTTCTAGTATCCTTTCATTTCACCCTGCAGGACTGCCTTGAGAATCTCTTGCAGGGGAGGTCTAGTGGTAATGAACTTCCTGAACTTTTATCTGGAGTGTCTTAATTTCTCCCTCTCGTTTTTGAGAGTTTTGAATAATACAGGATTCTTGGTTGACAGGCTTTTTCTTTCAGCACTTTGTATATATTGAACTACTACCTAATGGCCTCCAAAGTTTTTGATGAGAAATGGACTGATAGTCTTATTGAGGATCCCTTATATGTGATAATTTGCTTTTCTCTTTTAGCTTTGAAGATACGCTCTTTGTCTTTCCAAAGTTTGATTATAATGTTTCTCAGTATAGTTTGATTATAATGTATCTCTTTGAGTTTATCTTACTCAAAGTTTGTTGAACTTCTTGGATTTTTATATTCATGATTTTCATCAAATTTGGAAAGTTCTCAGCCATTATTTCTTCAAATATTCTCTTTGCCCCTTTCTCCCTCTCTTCTCCTCTGTAACTCCCACAACAGTGTACTTTGGTCTGTTTGATGGTGTTTCAGAGGTTCCTTAGGCTCTGTTCACTTTAGTTCAATCTTTTACTTATTTATTTATTTATTCTGTTTTTCAGCCTCAGTTATTTCCTATGTCCTATCTTCACATTCACTGATTCTTTTTTCTACCTGATCAAACCTGACTTTGAATCCCTCTGTTCTAAATCCTCACTTAATGTTGTGGATAGGTTCTGTGACATTAAGTGGAATGACATATGATGAAATCAGTTTTACCATAGACTAATTGATATAAACAAGTGTGAAGTTCCCATGACATCTCATCAATGTTATAACAAAATGACATTGTACAAAACAATGTTATTTAAGGACCTGCTGCAGTAAATTTATCATTTCAGTTACTGTACTTTTTAGTTCCAGAGTTTCTTTTTGGTTTCTTTTTAGATTTTCTATTTCTTTACTGATATTTCCATTTAATTCCTACCTTCTTTTTCACTCTCTCCACATTTTTCTTTAATACTCTAAGTATTTTTAAGATAGTTGTTTTAAAGTATTTAGTATATCTGCCATGAGGTCTTTTTCAGGAACAGTTTCTACATATATATTTTTTCCCATTGAATGGACCATATTTTCCTTGTATGCCTTATACTTTCTTGTTGTTGTTGAAAGCTGATCATTTGAATCTAATAATGTAGTAGCTCTAGATATTAGATTCTCCCTCTTCCAGTTTTACTGGGATTTTTTTGTTACTTTTGTTGTTAATTGTTTTTGTTTTTCTAATTGATATAGGCTGTCTCTGGTTGAGGAACAATCTGAGGTATAAACTTAGAGTATTTTCTGAGACTTTTCCTGGATATTCGTGGTCACCTTCTAATCTTCCCAGAATATAAAGTTGTTTTTGAATATTCTAATATTCAAAAAATGAAAAAAAAAAAAGAAAGTGGGGGAGGGACATCAGCCCTTTAAATGCCCTGTAAATCACTTCATCAGGAGAGGGAGGGACTTGCAACAATGGGGTATGTACCAAAACAACAGGTGCTTGCCTCCACTTCTGTAGTCAAAAGCAGCAATCACTGATCAGAGAACAGATCCACGATATTTGGAGGAAAGGGTCCTTTTTGTTTACCCTGGCTCCTCCCAGTTGCGTGCAAGCTGCTCCAAGAACACTGTGCACTTCTGCCTGCTACATGGCTGTGGGTGGGGATGGGTAGGTGTTACTGTGTTAAGAGCTGACATTGGCCATGATTAACTGCAATTTACCATTAAAGTATTCCCGTGAAAGTTGTAAGCCTTCAATAGACCCCAGACTTCAAAAATAGTTACATCAGCCAAGTTCTGCCAGTATAACTGTTGTCTGGGTAGAGAGACAAATTCCTGTTCCCTTCTATTTGGCTATCTTCCAGTCCATTAGCTTTTAAACATGTTCCAATTGAGAAATAGGACAAGACTTAACAAGTTGATGATTTTGGATCAAATTTCACAATGACATTATATTATGTGTTTATCACGATGGAAATGTTTGTATATACAAAAGCTTTTTTTTTTTCAACTTTAATGCAAACCTCACAACCTTTGACTTATACTGACCTTTACCCACAGTCCCAGGAGATGTCTGATTTCATATTCAATTGATGTTTTTGAAGGAAACAACACGTGCCTGTGTTCTGCTGAGCATTCCTAGAATCATGCTGACCACTACAGCATGCAAACCCAGGCCTCCTGCACTGCAGATTGAAACAATGGCAGCAAGACTATCTCCCTGAGTCTACATTCTTGCAGAGCCAGATTACACAGTCAGTTAAGTAAGGAATTTTGTGTAAAACATTGTTAAATTTAGTAAGGAAATAAAGTTTCAATTTTCTCACATTCTTTGTCACCTATTACCTGACATGTTTTTATCCACTCAGTTGTTCTTCTCTGGATTTCAAATAGGATTTCTAATAATAAATGTGAACCAGTTCTATTATCAAGTTGTTCATTTTCCTTATATTTCTGTCCTTACGAATTATATGCTAATCTTTAAAAATGAAGATAATACCTCTGATCCAGCAATCAAAATGCATATGCCTGAAATTGTTTTGCAAGAGGAATGGGTTACTACCCATCCCTATCCTTGTACTTTCTTCTCCAGTCTTCATGTGACCAACAGATCCATTGTAATACTGTCATGGGAATGCTGCTTGCAATTTATACCAAAAATAGAACTGATCAACCAAGCTGATGTGGAAATTCAGTGAAGGCTCTTGCCTTTATCTCATTAGCAATAGGAACGAGCAAAGGATAGTGGTCACCCATCATCCATTTAAAGAGATACTAAAATTTATCTTTGGAAAATTCCAAAGGACAAAAATAAAGACTATATAGTGCCATAAATCTGCTGCTATGGATACTTGGGTGATAAAAGATAAAATTGACAAGCCTGGGACCTTTGCAATGGCTAGATTGTCAGGAATGATTAACAGTGTGTTCTGACAATAAGAGAACAGGAGAAAAGAATGTGCTGGTGAAACATAAATTTAAAATACCATGGGGCATGTTCTAAAGAAGACAGATCAGCCTCAGGGTGTTGGAACAAAGGGAGTAGTTCTGAGAGAACTAAAGGTACCAGGCTTAAGATCCAAGTTTAAGATTAACTCAGTGTCCTTCTCATAGATACTTTAAGTGTGGAAAATTAATTTTATTATGATAAGTAGTACATGTTCACTATTAAAACAAACTTTAAACAAATGTATAATCCAGAATATAAAGTCCCTTAAATTAAGATGGCTATACATCCTGATTTCCACTAGACACTCCTATATCATACTAATAATCAAGTATAAATATTAACAACACCCTCTTTAATTCAAAAAGTGTAGTGGTATATTTGTGTACGTGTGCATATATGTATATATGCATACGGGTTTTGTTTTTATTCTTTTTGTTTGTTTTACAAAAATGGAATGTTATATACATGTGGTTCTGAAACATTTTTTTTCACTGGATATGTATCTTAGAATCTTTTTTGTTTCTCAAAATGATCCCTTTTTAAAAAAATTATTGGGGAATTGGGGGAGGGGAACAGCATTGGGGAACTGGGGAAGGGAAACAGACAAGTTGCTGTGTTTTTGTTCTTCAGTCTAGTTGTGGAAGACATTGCTTCACTGGCCCATGTTGGTATTATCATAGTGCTCTTCTCAGGTGAGGCAGATCGGTCGCCAGACTCTGGACGGCTGCTCACCCTGGCTCTTGGCAGCTCACACCAGCTGCTAGCCACTCTCTGTAGCCTATGGCAGCCCACTGTAGAAGGGGCTGCAGCTATGCCATCCCAGGGACTCATAGCAGCCCATCTCCAGGTGGAGCTGTTTTTCACCATTTTAGCTGTAGAGGGCAGTGTCACTTGCCCTCATATGTGGGATCAGAACCAGGGTCACTGGCGTCCCAAGCCAGCTCTTAACCAACGCACCACTCGGCCGGCCCAAAGAGTAATTTTTTATTTTTTTTTATTTTACCTGAGCCATCCCGCCTGTTGGCAGCACAGCTCGGGCTGGGCATTGAACTGCTGTTGCTCAGAGCTCAGGTCGCACTCTTGAGTGAGCTCTTTACTAACTGAGCCACTCGGCTGGCCTTAAATGATTCTTTTTTAAACCTGCTATATACTCTTCATTAAATATAATTTTTTAATCTTCTATTAAGACCACTTGCATTGTTTTAAATTTTGCATAACTATAAATAACTTTGCCACGATTTTTTTTTACCCAAAACTTTGTACACATGTTTTAGTGTTTCTGTAGGATACATTTTTGGAAATAACACTGTTGGATCAAAAAACATGAACATAAAATCATAATCAATATTCCCAAATATTGGATCTTTACATTTTTGAATCTTCAGTTTAATAACTCATGAAACATCAACATTTTTCCCTTGATAATATTTCCATTTTAAACTAAAGAGTTTCAATTCTTTATATCCATAAAGATTTGAATGAGCAGGAACACAAAGTGTAAAATATTTTGTTTTGTAATTTATTTTTTTGCAAAAATATCACTGCTCTTTGGAAATTTAGTAATTGGTCAGACAAGTACAACACAAATGTACTGGCTGCTCACATGGAGGCTTGAGACACTGTGGGGGCCTACAGATATTCCATAGTCCTTTAAAGGTCTCCCTTATTTGTCTTTTGATAAAATGTGTCAAACCAACGTATCAACAAGCATGACATAACTGAGTTTCCTTATACAGTTAACTCCTGAACAACATGGTTTGAACTGTGAAGGTCCACTTACATGCAGAATTTTTTCAATAAATAGGTGCAGTACAGTACTGTAAATATACTTTTTCTTCCTTATGAATTTTCTTTTCTCCAGCTTACTTTATTATAATAATACAGTATATAATGCATATGACATACAAAATACAGTAAGTCCCTGACTTATGAACAATCGAGTTGCGAACTTTCACGGATACGAATGTACCTCGCATTACGAACATTCATAGATGTGAACAAATCACGGAAGCAGTCATGTGTCTGCCAGACATTGTCACAGCTGTGCTGCTGTGTGCTTACTATACAGCACAATAGTGGACAGTAGTCCAGTGCTCAATCAGAGCCCAAGATGTCTGGAAGCAAGAGGAAAAGCAGCGGTGATGTGGCGGAGACTGCTAGGAAGTGCGAAGCAATAACCATGGAAACAAAAGTGAAAATGATTGAGAGATTGGACCGAGGAGAAAAGATGGTAGACATCACTTGTTCTTATAACATGAATCATTCAACCACTGGATTTACATTGTATATCTGTGTCAAAGGTATATAAGGCTCACTTTGCTGGACTTAGGAACGAATCCGACTTACGAACGTTCTCCCAGAATGGAACTCATCGGTAAATTGGGGACTTACTGTATGTGTTAATTGACTATGCTATTGGGAAAGTTTCTGGTTAGTAGTGAATAACAAGCAACAGCTTCACATGTTGAACTAGGGCGGCTGGAGGCAAGAGGTAGAATATCCTAGAAATAGTCAGCTATGTGGCTGCATTGTGGAGTGTGAGGAAGGTGCCCAGAAACCCTCAGGGAAACCCTCACTGGTCGTCCTGCTCTTCCAATGGTGAAGCTTGTACCAATCCATGCAGACCTGTGACAAAAGACGCATGGGAGCAAACTCCTTCCCTCTCTTCCTTCCTTGCAACCTTGTTCACTTGCTTCCTTCCTTACTTTTTTTCCCTATTTTCCCTTTAGTCATTCCTCTTTCACCCCGACTCCTCTCCAGATTATCAGTGTGGACTAACGAATGGTAAGGACAGGTCTCGAAGAAGACACAGAGGACTAAAATGGAGCACTTGCCCTTGAAAAGCCCACAGTTTAGTCAGGGAGACAGACAAGTAAACAAAGAATTAGAGCCTGATGAGTGCTGTAATTATGTATCTAATATCATTAGCAGGATAAAGAAAAACTGAACAACTAATTTTGCTAGGAAATATCAGGACAACTCTACAGAGGAGATGGTACTTGCGACATGTCTGGAAAGTCATTCCTTTCGAGTGTGGGAGGGGGTAATTAAGGCATCTGGACAGATGGGCCTGGGATGTGACTGCATCAAATGCAGTGTGGAGAGCAGATGATGTTTCTGCCCTCAGTCTCTAACCTGCTTAATGCAAACATCAGTAATCAAGTTGAATAGAGTTGTTTTAACTTATACCTAAATACAGGCACACATCATATTCTTGCACTTCACTTTACCGTACTTCACAGATATTGCATTTTTACAAATTGAAAGAAAGACCCTCCATTAGCCAAAAGATTACAGCTTGGTTTATTGTGGTGGTCTGAAATGAACCCCACAATGTCTCCGAGGTATGCCTATGTGTCACTGCTAGCTGAGGGGGTTAAATGCCCCTGAAACTATGCATCCAACTTCTGTTACTTCCCTGATTTGGGGCAAATAACCTCAAAGTTCAGATTTTCTCTCTTTAGAAGCATATTTAAATATTTTAAAAATTTACTCTATTGTTTTTGACATTTGTAAATATTTCTTCAATAATGGGACCAAATTCTTTGATACCCCATTTTATGCCTACAAAGATTATACTAATCTTTATTCTGGTTTGTCTCTGAAGATCAACGCATGGCCAGTAGGTACTAATCGTGCTGGCTAGGAAGGTACAAGCATGATAAGGCTCATACGAGGTAAATGTGTAACTATAAACATCGTTAGCTATCTAATCAAAACCACCAGGCTATTTGCTTTGTCTGGAATGAAGCCTCTCAGACATATCAGATGTATGTGCATGTGTGTGTGTATGGTTGTGTTTCCAAGTAAATGAAAACATGTTTGTGAAAGTTTGGACATTTCACAAGAAGCTTAGATATATTTTTTGTTATTTATTTTATTGTATACAATTTATTTAATCATCTTGCCTTCAAGCCAGAGGTAACCTGGACAAGTCATGCTATGCTATGGTAACAAATAGTCAAATCTCAGTGGCTTTAAAGCACCAAGCTTTATTTCTGGATTATGCTACATGGCCATTTTATGTTTGTGAGGCTTTGCTGTGTATTACTGTTATTCTATGGCTCAGGTGGATGGAGTTGTACTATCTGGAGCATCCTCAATCGTGGCAGTAGGAGAAGAAGGTTCCAGCACATCTTAGCTGACAATTAAGCACGCTTGCCAGAAATGGCAAACATCATATCTAGCTATAATCTATTGCCTAGATTAGACACACAGCCATGCCTGATTTCAATGGGAAGGAGAAATAAATCTTACAAGTGCCTGGAAAGAAGTCTGCCAGAAGTTATACATATATATTTCGGTGTGTGGAGGGGTATACCCTTGAGCCCTGACCAGAGCCTGGTCTGCTTGGAGGGAGTGTGGGGTGACCTAGGAAGGCAGATGGGCACAGCTGGAACCTACAGGATGCACTGTGTAACTCTGGGTATGTGATGAAAGTAAGTGTGGGTCCAATCAGAGAGGCAGGGAAAGGATAGCTGGGGTGTGATGAGTATCAGGGGTGGTTCACAGAACGGCAGAAATCAGGCCTGAAGTACTGCAGCCTTGACTATTCTTCCCAGAGGAAGCTTGTGAGGATCTCAGTAGTGACAGGGGAGTCCTGAAACAAGAAACACCTGGGTTGCCCTGGTGCTGGAGGCCGCTCATCTCAGTCTCATCTGTAAGGAATGTGGCTCACACCCACCTATCATGCAAACTCCAATACTCATGGACACCATGCCCCACCCCCCACCAACTCCCTTCTCTGTCTCCAGAGGCCCAGCCAGGTGCTATGGGACAGGTTCTGGCCCAAAGTCTATGCAGGGGAGGGACTGAGGAGGCCAAAAAGGGGTGGAGTGGTGGGGTGAACTGCAAATGCAAGAGCCACAAAGCTATATAGCCTTTCTGGACCCCGAAGGGCACAGGGGCAGCAATGCAGGTTTCTGGCACAGAAACCAGGGGCCCCAATCTGATGTCTGCCAATATCCAAGGCCTCAGCAACCTGAACAAGCCGTTCCTTTGTACACCCTTGGGGCCAGCTGTTCCTCCTGGCAGCTGCCAGCTGTCTAAAATTCATCCCAGGAGACCATCTTTACCCATTCCTGGACCCTTTCCCCTAAAGCCAACCTCAGAGCATTGGTCTCTTTCTGAAGGTAAAGGCATCAAAAGTTCCTCACAAACTGGATGTAGGAGGGAGAGAAACAGAGACACAAAGGATGATGCTGAGGTTTGGAGATTGAGCAAAGGGGAAGCGGGGCAGCACAGAATGAGGAGAGTGAGGTGTTACAGGAGGCACTCATTCTTAGGGTCAGGCAAAAGTATAATTGACACTTGCATAATACACTGAATGTCTTAAATTTTAAGCCAAGTGACTCTCTTGCTACACTGTAGTCACAGTCCCTACTAGTAGAATGATGTCACCATGGACTGAGTTGGCGTAGGCTGTGTAGAAGTAGGTTGGGTGGATCCCAGAAGTCTGGTTCTAGACATGTTGAGTTTGAGATGGGTACTGAACACCCAAGTGGAGAAAGAGAACGGACAGCCAGATCTCTGATTGTGTGTCTCAGGGGAGAAGTCTATACTAAAGATATACATTACAGAGTTATCACAAGACTAGATGAACTTCTGGAGGCAGTGAGTATAGACAGACAGATAAGAGATGAGGTTCAAGGACTGAGTCATGAAATAATTTGTAGGAAAGAAGAAGAGGAACCTGCAAAGGACCTTGAAAATGAGGAGCCAATGAGAGAAGGAAAACTACGAGTATGAAGTCCTGGAAGACAAGAGAAAAAAGAAATGCTTCAAGAAGTAGGGAGTTATCAATCATGTTTCATGCTGCTATAGAAAGTTAGATAAGGATTAAGACTGGAACGCTGGCTTCTGTAACATGCAGTTAGTGATGAGGCTGACTAGAAAGTTTTAGTGCCCAGGTGAGAACAAAACCCAGAAAGAGTGCATTAAACAGAGGGAGGGAGATGGAGAAGGGGAATTGAATTTAGCCCATATAGACAACTCTTTCAAAGGAAGGAGAAAGGAGGAGGGAGAGAGTGAGGGAGATGAGAGAGAGGCTAAAGAGGGAATCGAGCTCCAGAATGTAGTGCTCTCTCAGTTTCTCGAACTTGGCACTTCAAGCTCTCATATTTGGGTTTTCTAATGGGTCCTCTGAGATCCTGATTATTCAGCAGATAAGGACTCAAAATAACAAATAGTTTAATCTCATGGGTGACAAAAGTTGTATGAGAGATTTTGCTACCAAGACACATGTGAAAGGAAGTAGCAACATGTGGAAATTCAACTAGGATCAGCACCTTTTTCTCTGAATTTGTTGATTTGGACATCACTTCTCTGGCTCTGCAACTGAGTGATCATTCGCTCCCAGTTTTTCTAAAGTCTCACATGCTGATGCTAGTTAAGAATCACACATTTTACTCTGTCAACTTCTGCTTACCACTGAGGATCTTAAAATATCTTCAGAGGTAATTTGGACAGACTCTTTCAAGATAGTGCATCTTTTAGTAGATCCACAGAACAGTAAATATAACTTGATAATCATGCCAAACATTTCTTTGTATTGTAAAATTGAATCGGCAGCTTTGCATAATAAAGGGCTAAAATTATGAACCACATAAGATTTGCCTGAAACTTGATTGTTCAGGCTCAAAATTCTCTGCTGAATACTCTTATGCTTGCTTTTGTATTTATCCATTTTCATGTGACTGCTTACAGCAGACATTTCATTTTTTATCTATTTTCATAAAAGTAAATTTTAATAAATATGCCAAAGCCACTCCAATGGCATCCATCATATCCCTTGTATTATATAGATACATATTTTACCATGATAATTGACATACCAGCATTTATGAACTTGGTTCTTTGTGGATGCATTAGGAATAGAGTTCCTTTATAGAATGTAATATTTTATAATCTTTTTTTATTCCTTCATTTCTTGCTGTGCTGTACAAAATGTTTATAAAATGAGTGCTTTTAGTTTGGTGCAAAATGGGAGACTGCCAGGGTGAAGGCATAAAAGAAGAAAAAGTAGAGTGAGGATCACAGAGCATTTCCATTTCTTTCGAAAGTGTAGGTGAATTTTAGCTCCATGGAAACTCTTACGACATAATCCAGCAAGAGTGAGATCATGAAAGGTTAGTTTTCCCCAAGTAGAAATTATGTAACAGAATTATGAAATTGGCGCTTACAGACCTAATCCCCTACCTTCTCAATTAAATTAGGAAATTAGGAAAGGGCCAGGAGGGACCTCTGAATTCATCTAACCTTATCTCATTGTTCATATAAGAAAGCTGAGCAGTGTTAGTCTGCAAGTCATCCTAATGTAATATAGAAAAATTACAGAATCTAGGTTTCTGATCTAGGTTACTGCTCTAAGTGTCCATCCATTATTAAAACATCATACATTTAGCAAGCACCTAGAACATACAAGGGATCATTCAAACCTTCTCTGAAGGATACAAATTTGTTGAAAATACTCTCTGCCCATAAAGAACTCACAGTTCATTTTCAAAGATAAGATAAAAATTTCAGTATCTAAAATATAAGCTTCAATTCGTTAAGGGCCATGGAGTGATATAAAGGTTTAAGAAGGGAAAGAGAAAAAGTTTGGGCAACTAGTGTAAGTTTCTAAAAGGAATAGCACTCGCCTGTGTTGTGAAGGTAAGATTTCAATACAAAGAGAGGAGAACGAGGATAGTAAGCCTGGCAGAGAGAGCACTGTTATCAAGGACAGGAAAGAAGTACACAGTGATTTAAAAAGCCAAATTGTCTAATGCAGCTGGATTATAATTTACCTTCACATTTTTCTGTCATGTGATTTCATGCCACTGAATTATGACCATATTTTAAAGGAGCTTAAATATCAGATAAAATAGCCATTTCTTAAATAGTAAGTCACAGAAGTCTATAAGCAGAAAATAACTTGATCACCTATCTCCAGACTCTGAGAACAAAAACAAATTGTGCATCCTTTACCAAAGTTATAGACTATTTTGGAAAAAAAAAAAAAAAAAAAAGGAGGAAAGAGAATTGATGTGCTCTAACCACTAGTGTTGGTCATTTGTCTGTATGCTCTCAAAGCTATCCCTACCCCTGCTGTGAATTGCAGTCATACATTAGCAAACCAGATTCAACAGGCTCCCTTTAACAAATGACTACCAGGGTCCAGCAGAGTGGCGCGGTGGTTAAGTGCTGGCTTGGGAAGCCAGCGGCCCCGGTTCAGGTACCACATAGGAGGGTCAGTCACACTGCCCTCAAAAAAACACACCAAACAAACAAAAAATAAATAAAGGGGCATCTTCCCCATGTGTGAGCAAAAACTATGGTGTTTAAAACAAACAAAAAAAATGACTACCAGTTAGGTGCAGCTAATGGGCAAGAAAAGAAATGGCATCCAAGGATGGAAGAAAAGGAGAATTCCGGATGCTTTTTCTCA
This sequence comes from Aselliscus stoliczkanus, assembly GCA_033961575.1. Classification (NCBI taxonomy): domain Eukaryota; kingdom Metazoa; phylum Chordata; class Mammalia; order Chiroptera; family Hipposideridae; genus Aselliscus; species Aselliscus stoliczkanus. The sequence goes on from CM066731.1 coordinate 93,183,557, forward strand.
CGCTGTGCTTAGAACAGTAGCTCCATAGTGGTCATACCTCCTTTCTGATTTCAGCTCTTGTACAGTCTCTGCCATGGTTCCAGTTCCAGCACTTTCTGGTCACCTCCTTCTCCATGGTTTCAGGGCTTGCTGGGCATCCCCATCTTATAGAATCTGGTAAGACCAAAGCCTTCCTTTAGGGCCCAGTTCAGGCACCATAGAGACTTCCTGCTGATAATAACCTCTAGATGATTCACAGTTCCTTTTGTTTATACGTTCAACTATTCCAACCCAGAAAATTAAAGATTCATATAACTGAAGTGTTAAAAAAAGAAAACTGACTTAAGAGAGAATTAGCTAGGGCCTCAAACAAAGTAATCCTGAACCTGTCTCTTTCTCCCCATCTCTGAACTCTTTTGTACTGTCTCGTATTTCCTTCATTGTCAGACCAGGTCTTTCTATATAGTCAGAAATATGACTGTTGGTTAGCATAAGTTTATATCCTTGAGGTTCATAATCCAGACTCAAGGTTGAATCTGACTGATTTACTTGAGTTGCAGAAGGTGAAATTCTCTGATTGGTCCTGCTCATGGAGGTAGGGTGTTATTATTCCAGCATCATCAGAGTTTTATTGAGTGAGGAGTAGTGCTTACCCAAATGAAGAGATACTGGGCAAACAATGACCATCTAATATGGGAGATCCTGAAAATTCTCCATTTGTCCCTCCATATACACTCATCTTTTTCTGACTCAAATTTGTGTCCCGGAACCTGATCTCATTGACCTCTATCCCCTGGGTTTTGTCCTCTGGCTTTTTGAGTGTAACCAGTGTAACACCCTGCCAGGTGATTGGAAGACGAAAGGAAAGAGCCTTAGTAATGTATATTCCACCCCTGCCAGGCAGTGACTTGGCAGTGGCAGCATCCCTCACTATGACAGCCCTGTATTGAGCAGTCTCTCCTATTTACAAGTTCTCCAGTGTTCTGGTAAGAGCTGCTACCTCCCTGCCCCCACAGGCCTGAGAGTGTTAAAGGTTTTTACCATTGCTAGTCCTCGGGTGCCTCCGGGACTAGCTCCCACTGGGTTTCCTTAACTCTGTCCACACCCTAAATTATTTCTTTTTTAACTCTCTTTAATTACTCTTTAGAAAAAAAGAAAAGACTATTTTTTAGAGCAGTTTTAAATTCACAGTAAAATAAAGAGGGAGATACAGAGATTCTCCATGTACCCCATATACATGCATAGCCTCGCTCATTACCAACATCCCCCGCCCCCCAGAGTGGTATATTCATTACAATTGAGGAACTTACATGGATACATCATAATCACCCAAATTTCACAGTTCATTCTATGGGTTTGGATAAAGGTATAATGACATGTACCTATCATTATGGTATCATACAGAGTATTTTCACTGCCTTAACATTATCTGTTCCCTGCCTATTCATCCCTCCCTCCAACTGCACCCTGACCCCAGGCAACTGCTGATTTTTCTACTGTCTCCACAGTTTTTCCTTTTCCAGAATGGCATATAGTTGGAATCATACCATATGTAGCTTATTAATGTTGGCTTCATTCACGTAGTAATATGCACTCGCAGTTCCTCCACGTCTTTTAATGACTTGATAGCTCATTTCTTTTTAGCACTGAATAATATTCCACGATCTGGATATACCATAGTATGTTTTATTCATTCACTGACTAAAGGACATCTTGGCAATTATGAATAAAAGTGCTGTAAACGTTCATATGCAGGCTTCTTATGGACATTCATTTTCAGCTTCTTTGGGTAAATATATAGGAATGAAACCTGGATCATATAGTAAGAATATCTTTAGCTTTGTAAACAAACCACCAAACAGTCTTCCAAAGGCGCTGTACCATTTTCTATTTCCACTCACAGTGAGTGAGAGTTCCTGTTGCTGTACATCCCTACCAGCATTTGGTGCTATCAGCATTCTATCTAGGTTTGGGCCATTCTAATAGGTGTGTAGTGGTATCTCGTTGTTTTAATTTGCATTTTCTTCATGTCATATAATGTAGACCATCTTTCCATATGTTTTTTTGCTATCTGTATATCTTTTGTGGTGAGTTCGTTAAGGTCTTTGGCCCATTTTTAAATCAGGCTGTTTGGTTCCTAACTGTTGCGTTTTAAGCAGTTATTCTCGTGAGCATGCCAACTGTGCTCAGCTGTTACTTGCTGGCTAAATGATTATTCCTACTTTATAGAGCTGACAAAAATCAAAGCTCCAACATTTTCACAAACTTGAAGATCATATAGTAGCAAATGCTGGGATTAAAGATGAAACTCTGGTTTGTCTACCTTCAAAGTCTGGATTCTGAAATGACAATTTCTCTCCTATTGACAGATACATAAACCCTAAAGGAAATATCCCATTGTCATTTGTCCTGTCTGACTATAGTCTACCAGATATGATAGACAGGCAGACAGCGCTTTAGGCTCCTACAGTCAAAATGGTTCTATGTTATAGGCAAAGGGAATGAGACAGACTCCCATCCCACCTACCACTCGCGGTGGTGAATTAATCCAGTTTGTTTGTTTTTTATAATACAAATCTCTTATCGTCTGTGAGAAAATAGGCCCTTCATGAGTCCATCCAAAGAGTAAACCTTGCAGTTATAGCCCCACGCTCTTGTACCTTTCTTAGAGTGAATTGCTAGTTAATGCATGAGACAGTAAATGTCTTGGTCTTATTTTTTTTTTTTTTTTTTTTTTTTTGAGGGCAGTATCACTGGCCCTCATATGTGGGATCCGCTGGCGTCCCAAGCCAGCGCTTAACCACTGCACCACTCGGCTGGCCCTTTTTTTTATTTTTTGAAATATGTAGTTTTGTGTGAAGGAAAATAGGGGTCTAGAGGAAACTTGGTCTTAATGAAATTTATTAGTCCTCTAAGGAGGTCAGCGATAGGAAACAGGAATCATGAGAAGTTCCCTCAGTGATCCTTAGCTATAATTGTACTGGTTCTTTACAGTGGTATCATGACTTTAATTCTTTGCCATAGAACTTGTTCTAGGATCAGCTTCAAGGAAGTGTAATTCATCAATGTAAATTGCATACCAGCTTGTTGTCCAGAGCACCTAGGACCAAAAAATGTAGTGTTTGGAAGGCATAAAAGCAAATGCACAAGGGTAAGCAAACCAACCTGATTCAGAGGGTTAAAGTTAACTTTGTTCTCACTTCATTTCCATGATATACACTAGGAAATTATGAAGCCTAAGAAGTTAAATGGAAAATAATAAGAGGAGAACAGTGCAATTAAAGGCATAGATAGGAAAGACAAATTCTCGGATGCATCTTAGGTTTGACACATTGAGATCCATCTCAGCAAAGTAAGAAGGAAAATTGGACCAGCCAAGTCCCGCAAAGAGAGAAAGCAGCTTTCTGTTCTGCAGTGTCCATTTATGTGGAGAATCATAGAAGATCTAATAATGCAAGAGAAGTG